>CM038044.1:124194759-125583513 GCA_021397845.1 Areca catechu
CGGAATGCCTGGCATGTCCGACGCCGACATGCAAAGATGTCTGCATTTCTCCTTAAGAAGTCGACCAGCTCCTGCTTAGCCCCCTCTTCCAGGGTGCTCCCTATTTGGAGGACCCTTATGGGATCGTCCTCTTTTAGGGGTACAAATACGATCTTCTCGGCGGGCTGACCGTGGCTGTCGGCTTCGTCTCTGGGGTCAAGCTGCTCGAGCGTGGGGCGCCCGTCCAGCTGTTTGTTGTGAATAGCTAGGCATTGCCGGGCTACTCTACGGTCTTCCCTCAGCTCCCCCACTCCGTTACGGGTCGGAAACTTGGCCAGCAGATGGTAAGTAGATACAATGATCCGAAACTTATTGAGGGCCAGCCGTCCCAAAATTACGTTGTACGCCGAGGTCATACGGACGACCACAAAGTTGACGGAGAAGGTTCGCTGGTAAGGTTCCGTCCCGAGGGTCATGGATAAGGCAATCACCCCCTCAACCCTGACGGAATTTCCTCCGAAGCCAGTGAGCGGTGCCATGGACTCCCGCAATCTGGACCTGGACAAGTTCATCGGACGAAAGCATCATACAGTAAAACCTCCGCGCAACTCCCATTATCGATAAGGACGCGTTTTACATCATAATTGGCGATGACAGCCGATACAACCACAAGGTCATCACCCGGGAGAGGAGGCTCCGAGAGGTCCTCATCCAAAAAACTGATTACATTGGATCCCTTGGGCCTTTTTACAATATCCTGGTCCTCTTACCGCCCCCAGTTAGATCGTCGGTGCAGCATACCAACGCCTCCATCCGTGGGGCGCTGATTGGGGAGCTCAGCCTCCTCCGGGAGATCTCTAACAGTGGAAGTCCCGGCCCGATCCGGTGGAGTCGGACGTACTTGTTCAGATACCCCCTCCTGATGAGGTCCTCATGGCGTCCTTTAGCTGGAGGCACTCTTCCGTGTCGTGTCCATGGTCCCTGTGGAACCGGCAGTATTTGTTTTTGTTCCTGGAGGCAGGGGGACCCCTCATCGGTCGAGGCCTTTGGAAGAATGCCTCATTCTCAATCTCAATCAAGATTTTCTCCCGCGGCAGGGAGAGGGGTGCATAGTTGTTGAGCCGCTTGAGATAGTCCCTCTGCTTGGGACTCTGGCGCCGGGTGGATCGGCCGTCGTCTCCGGGAGGTCGGACTGCGAGGGCCTTATCGCCCCGCTTCTTCGGGACTGACCTCCCCTTAGCCTGGCGCCGGTTCGCCGACTGTTCTTCCGCCATGGCGTATTTGTGCCTTGGGCAGCAGGTTGGTGTAGCTCGCCAGAAGCTTCTTGTCCAGGGAGAATGTGAGCCTAGACGACCGAAGTCCCCTTTTGAAGGCTGACATAGCCACCGCTTCATTCAAGTCAGGGACCTCCATAGCGGTTGAGTTGAAGCGGGCCATGTAATCCCGAAGGGTCTCTCCCTCCACTTGTTGGATGAGGAAGAGGCAGTCGGTGTTCTTCGGGATCCGACTGCAAGTCCTGAAATGAGAAAGAAAAAGGATTTCGAGCTGAGAAAATGAACAGATCGTACCTGGGCAGATGGCGGAAAACCACATCCGCGCGGCCTTCTTCAGAGTCACCGGGAAGGCGATGCAGTGGAGGGTGTCGGACGCGCCATGCACCATCATATGGGCCTTATAGGTGCCCAGATGGTCCAAGGGATTGGTGGTGCCATCGTAGGGATCCACCTGTGGGATCTTGAAATGTCGAGGGATAGACTCCCCCAGAATCTCAGCGAAGAAAGGCGGGTGAGTGTCGTGCGCCTGCCTTCCCTCAGCGTTCTGTCGCTCGACAATCTCGGCAATGCGCTCCTCCATGCGCATGATTTTGCTGTCGTAGCCGTGCGGATCTGCAGCAAGGCGCCGGCCGTCGATAGGGGCAGAATCGGCGAAAGAGGGGGAGGCTGACCTCGCCCTCTTTCCTCTAGCGCGGCCCTTAAGGACCCCTGGGGTTCCGAAACAGCAAGGGACGGGGGCGGAGGCGCCTCCGGCCGCTGGCTGATGCCGGCAACAGGCTGATTGTTGACGCAAGAAGCTGTCGGCGGCTGCTGCTAATGGTCCGCCATTTCCTGGAAGCGCTAGACCGCTGAGGTGAGCGTCTCAATGCGGTTTACCAGCGTCTGGAATTGTTGCAGCCCTAAGATGATGGTGGGCTCAGCAGTGGCAGCGGCGTTGCTTTCCACGCGGGGCGTGTTGGGCCCCTGATGGGAACGCCCTCCCCTCGCGGAGACACTCCGGGTTCTTCCTCTTGCCATGGCTGGAACTTTCCTGTAATCTTTCCTTTTAGAACAAGGAGCACAACGGAGGTTAAGGCCCCTTCCTCTAGCGCCAATCTGTTGCCGCTCTTTCTCCTGGACCGGGCCCGGTGGAAACGCTGGAGAGCTTCTCGACCAGTCGACCTGCAGAAAGTCCCTAGGTGCCGGAGGGGCTCCGGCGGGGGACACTCCGATGCTTAAGTTAGAGGAGGAGTCAGAGCAACAGAATAGAAAGAGTTAGGGAAAGGAGTTCGCGGCAGAGAAGAAGAACGTTACCCTTCTGTGGAGGTCCCCCGGGTGCCTTTTATAGGCATGGAGTACCGCCAAATTCTGTTGGGGAATAAGCTAGGAAAGCTCGAATATGCCCCCAAGAGAACTAGCGTGATGGTGAGGTCATGGATTGGCGACGTGGTAGGAGCGTCAGAGTGATGGCCTGGCAGCAAGGGCCGTGGCCATGCGGTGGAGTCCGTTACAACCGAATGTCAGAACTTGTCAAGGAGGAAGGCTCCTGGAAACTTCAGGAGACCCCTCCAACAGCGGATCGGCCTCAGCCTCGAAGAAGCCGATCATGGCGCCCATCAGGACCTCAAAGAAGCCAACGCACGGGTGGGGAGACGTCCACTGACCCTGGAAGCTCCCAGGGTCGGCCTCGGAAAGAGGGCTGCGGGGTCCTCTCCGAGAACCGGAGAGTCGGACCCTGTGCAAGGATCAGCTGACCGGACGCCTGGGACCGGTCCGACCCAGGACTAGCCAAATGGGCACAACAGTACCGATTAACAACCGGTACGATACCATATCGTACCATACCTGTATATGGTGAATTGAGAAAAAACTATCTTCCTCTCCTCTCAAGCAAGGATCGCTGAACCGGACCTGAACCGAACCCGAACCGAGCCCGAACTGGACTGAACCGGGCCGTACCGTCCAAACCGACCCCATACCGTACCGAACCAACCCGTGCAGTCTAGTTCAGGTCATTTTTTATGGTTCGGATCCCGAACCATTTTTTAAAACTAAAACGTACCGGCTACAATACGGTATGTCCCAAACCGAATAATTTGGGACGGTACAGAAAACCTTGGTATGAGTGATTCTTTGACCAGCGATGTCTCAGTCACTCACAATGGGGTTGTTGTAATTTGACAACATAAAACATTGATCCTAGGCATTCAGGTCCTTACGATGTTTATTGGTTACAATAAGTTCACTATAGGAATGGGAGTGCACTTATAGAAGAGTTATCGATCTTAGTAGTTAAGGTATAGTCCTATGCAATTTGAGAAGTTAAGTTCTTAAGACCGTGGCCACGGCAATGTGAATGTTGGAAAGAATTACATGAGTTTTCATAATTTGGACTTGAGTTAATTAAATCATGCATATGATAGATGCTTTAGGTTTGACGAGTTTTCACGACCTGCATCTTAACAGAACTCTCGATAAAAAAGCTCCATCACACGGTAACTACATCTAGAGGTTCATGTTTTTATTATGTTAGGTTGCCATTACATGCTGCTAGGCATCACTAGTGGATTGTGGGAACTTACTAGGATCGTTTTGAATCAACAATCTTTGATAGGATAAGTTAAAATCGTTCTAGTCCATCGAAAGAATTTCAATAATGCTATGATAGAGATCATGGTATATCTTATTACCAATCAAAATAGAACATGAGAAGTCATACATAATAGAAGCTTGACCTGATCATACAATTGGCTCAATATACGTAAAAGTTACATATTTGAAAACTGTTAAATATGTAAGGGTTATATATTTTGTAACTGCTAATTTTGTAAAAGTTATATTTTTAGTAACCGCTAATTTTATAAGGGTTACAAATTTAGCAGCTAGTAATAGTTAGTTCTAGGGACTTAATTACAAGTGTAGCAATGTAATTTGACTTAATCAAATTTTAGACCAAGTCATAATTAATTAATTATATTTAATTTAATTGGGCTTGACCTAATTTGAGGCTAATTGGATTTAATAATTCAAGTTAAACTTGAATTACAATCCTAATTGGATCGGGGTTAACAGGTTTTTGATTTTGGTTCGAATCGGATTCAAAATTCACCCGAATTGAAACATAATTGGACCAGGAAGCCAAAGTCCCAGAAGACTGGGACTCTCTCACCTCTTTCTTAGAATTCATGTTGAATTGAGAAGACTCTTTTTCTTGCACGCAAAATAGGAGGGAGGGCGTGCGCCAAGAGTTGGGACCCCCTCCTTTAAGGTGTTCTCTTTCTTATTTGGATAAGGCTCTATCCTATTTGATTCTAATTTGATTAGAGCCTGATTTAGGATAGTATCAACTTTGGACGTGGGAATATTTTTGTGAGATAATATAAGAGAAGAAAAGAGTAGCGTTAGATGCGATTTAACGCAAACCTTTCTTCACGCCAATCCCTTTTTAACGCCCCCTTTCTAATTTGAATGGGATTCAAAATAAGATAAGATAAGATCGTATCTAGAGAACCAAGGGGCGTGGAGTTTTGTGGACGTGGACTATTTTTTGTGCAACAAAAAATGAGTGGAGAAAGGGTTACCACTAAGATGAGAATATAATTCTTTCTTGCCACTACCTTTACTTTCATCACACCTCCTCCCTTCCATATATGATTCCACTTCCACATGTCCAAAACCAGAAAAAGAGAGAGAATCGAGAGGAAAAGAAAAAGGGAGAAAGAGTGTTTTTCAACCTAGAGCATTCCCTAAGCTTCCTCCCTTGATTCAGTGCGAAAAGTTCGCACAACGATTTCCAGGACTTCTTGAAGAAAGGGCTGAATCCAATATCCGAAGCGAGGCCTGCAAGATGCTAGTACTCCGATGATCTTGAAGCTTCGATCGAGACATCTCCGCATGGATACCAATAGAGACTGGGCACATGTACGGCTCCGACGGAATCCGAGATATCCACCAGATCCTATCTACTTTGCTTTATTTTTCAAATTTGATTTGTTCATGATGGATCCTGTATGCATGCTAGATAAGGTTTTCCTTTCCACTGCAATGTAGTTAAATTAAAAAAAATTGAAAACTATGCATGCTACCCTAGGGATCGTGTGACAATTCCTTCACATATCATTTCAATACACTCTTAATCATGTGTAACGTAAATTTGACTTCCTAAATTTTTAATTTTTAAATTATTAATACATGAATTAGATATCATTGAATTTTAAAATATTCAAAATTTATAAATAAATAATCAATACATGTTACAAATTGATATTTAAAATCTGGTCAAGTGTCAATGTCCATAAATATCAAAATAATTGATATACTTAATAGAAAGATCAGTCCATCCCTCTAGCCAAGCAGCATTATAATCCTCTATGATCATCCTAGGAAATATACATGTTAGATTATAACTTATCGCAAATCCCTCGCTAAGGTCCTAACTCTCAAAGATATCCTAAGATTGATGATATAGCTGTGAAGGGGCCCATCCGAATATACCGACAATTTCATGTAAGATCCTATCATGGATGCTATATATATTTTTTTAATTATAAAAAATTAATTTGATCTTAAATTCATGTAGGATCCTATCATTGATGCTACATATATTTTTTAAAACAGTGGGCACGCATGAAATGCAACTTTTTTTTCGAAATTGGGCCTAGAGCACTATTCACACGATGCATTAAAACTTAGATAAATAGACATGAAATTTATAATGAAAGTAGCTTGCAAGCTCCAAAATAATAATCTTATTTTACAATTTTTTTACAAAATGAATTTATTTTTAAAATTTTTTAATATGTAACTATTTTTTTAATTTTAAAATCATATACTTAACAAAAATTAATGATCTTAGTATTATTGTGTAAATCATTCATAGATCTACAACATATTTAAAATTATGCCAAAATAAAAAATTTTGGCATAGTTTCTCCTTTTTTTTATTTTTCATATTTTAAAAAAAAAAAGGAGGAAGAAAGAGAAAGAGAAAAGATAATGGATCTACGTACCTTTAATCAGCATTTTTTCCAAGTTTCCCTACATTTTTCTCAAGTTGTATAGGTTAATATGGGTTGAATAGGAAAAAATAAGCTTCACTGTGAAACTGAAAGCCTCTCAAACTCACAGTCGCATGAAAACCCCCTTTATATAGCTACAATATCCGACCTGAACCAGACCCAAACCGTGCCCAACCGGATCACACCAGGCCAAAACGCACGGTTCAAGGTTGAACCGTACCGTTTTGATCTGGTTCTGAGATGTTTTGGACGATCCGGAGGTTTGGACCATTTCCATGACCGAATTGTCCCGGTTCTTAGCCGGTAAGGTACGATATGGCTTGAACCGGACGGTTCAATCTGGTTCGGGAAACCCTGCATAAATGTATGCAAATCAAGCATAGAAAGATGAATATAGGCTTGACAAGAAAAAGTGGCAAAGCAAAAATCAGGACATATGGAGTAGAACTTGTTAGCTTTATAGCATTTTATAAACCATTTTTAGAAACAGCTTTGCCACTTATTAATTAACTGGATAGTGAGCAACACCATGAATCAAATTCATGCCCAACATGTCAGAAAATTAAAATATGGCACATCAAATGGCATGCAGAAGCACAAACTCAGCATAATGGACCATTAAAAGAAATCTTCTAAATTTTATACTTCTCAGTGTAGCAAGCAAAGGAAAATGGAAAAATGCAATCAACAAACGAGGTTTATCTTGAGTTCAACATGGGAGTTTATTTACATGTCACAGGTTAGTGTGGAGTGCATGTCAGCACAGGCAGTTGGAACCCCAAACTGTTTTTTCCCATTGGAATGGTACAGCATTGGTATGGTACCAATGCCAACCATATGCACCGAAACTGAAACATCAAAAAGAATAAAAAACCGTCAGTTCCAACTGGTATGGTTCGCACTCCGCACTGTGTCATTGATATGCAACAGTACACACCAGTATGGTACATAGGTATTTCTAGCCTTTTTATGAACAATTATTTCCAATGACTCCCAAGAAACAAAAAGTGGAGGAGGAATAAAGCCAATTGTATGAGGTTGGGTCAATTAAGAGGTTACCTAAAGACAAAATGATCTTAATCAAAGAAGTCAGGAAAATGTTGAAATATCTGGGTAGAAAAGTTAAATGTCTGCATGTAAGCACTGGTTGCACGAGTCCATGTAGATAGAGGAGGAAGCATGGAATAGCAAAAGATGCAGAATAACATGTTCAGATCTTATAACAATGGTTTATGTGCAGCTGCACTGTACACCAGAGATGCAATGATATAAAAAGGCTGATGAAATTGACAATGGATCAGAAAAGAGAAGGAGACATATAATAGGAAACAAAATGGAAGTTTCCTTATGAAGAGGATACTGAACGCAAAAAGAGAGATGGCAAAACAGGAATTAAAACCATGGTACCAAAAGGATTAAAGGAAATGTAGCCACACAACAAAAGATATAGTCAAGATTAATTTATCATCACATATTTTGGATATTCATTCCATCAATTCTTAGTCAACTTTGAGTAAAGCATGTCCAAAAATATATATATGCATAAGTCAGTCCATGCACATCACATTACAGAAAAAAGAGATAATGTATTATGCAACATATTCTAAAAGTTGTTGCAAATGCCAAATTATAATATAACCTGTGCATATCAACTTAAAATTCTGATGAATGATTTTCTCAGTTATAAAGGTTTAAATTTTATTTATGCTTCAACAGTAATGTCCATTGAAAAAGTAAAAAAAAGGCATTTATGTTAACTGAATATGTACCTTTTGTGTATAATATATCACACAAAAATCGAGCTCATTACAAATAGAATGCAAAAGGATAATGACTCGGGCAATAACTTTGTAACAGAAATAACCTGTACGGTATCTAAAAGGTGTGGAACAGCTGGTAGAACTTGCTGCCTGATAACAAAGAATGGAACAGAATAATTAGGTGTCATAAGGTTTAACTAATGTTTGTATCTGTAAGTCACAACCAAATTTCAGGATATAGAGTTAGAAATCTAAATGCAAATATATGAATACCATGACCAAAAGATACATTACAACCAAACAGTTGTAAGCATAGCTTTTAATCCCAAGCCACACAAAAATAAGGGCTTGTTCTTTCTTCACCATTTCTTCCTACCATTAGTAAATAATGCTGATCTATAACAAAAATCACATCCTCTTTCTATGATTGGCTTATGGGGTGACTTTATATCTCCACTTTTAGCATCCACTATCAGACTGAAATTGAAAATATTCACCAGCATTGTCAAGAAGTAAGTGCCACCAGAGTTGGTTGGTTAGAGTTTTATAGGTATGTTCATCTACAACCACAACATTAATTATGATATAAGTTATGTCCATGTGACCAAGGTGATCATCATGTAGAAGCAAATCTTCATGGTTGATATTGCAAGGCATGATTAACTTGACTATCTTAACTGATGCTCTAAACTTGTTTCTTGATCAAGGAGGATCACTGGACCTGTAGGGACCACTCTGACCACTTCAGCATGTCTGAACAGGGCCCAGGAGCAAGCTCCAGAACATCATAGGGATACTGATGCATCAAAACTTCTAAAGGGCATAACTTTATGGTGTCTACTTTGGGCTTTTTTTTGAAATTGGGTAACTTTGGAGATGTACCATATGGAGATCGACCAGGGGGCTCATCAAGCTCTGGCAATTCTATTTCAATGACATGTAGGCCACCAAGATCCATGACCACACCAAATTTAGCCATTTTTGGAAACTTTTAACCCGGTTGTATCTTTGAATCCGAGAGGAATTAGGCAACATGATTGAAAACATGGTTGATGTAATAATTAAAATCTAACTTCAAGGGCATTTTAGGTTTTTCATGATTATTTCCACTAGTCATGACTATCTAAGAAAAGTTATGAACTCTTTTAATAAGAAGAGGAATCCAACTCAGATTTTGTGACTTGGACATCGCTAGCATAAATAGCAGGATCAAAATCAATTTTATAATGAAATAAATGAAAGAAAATGGGACCAGGAATCTGATGTTTGCAATTCTCTTATTTTCTGTTATTCTCTTTGAGAGGTCCACGATGATGGATTGAAGAAAGTGCTTCCTCTCTCTGATCAGATTATTTATTCACAACAGATTATTCTAATGATTCCCATATGGAACATCCTCACCGAAAAGAACAACATCATCCACATGTCATCATCTTTGTCATGCATGCATTCATCTCAAAGGGCTCCCATTCAGATTTGTGGAGTCTGCATTAAATACTGAATTCACTAAGAATGGTTAGCTAGCTCATTCACTTGTACACTATTCATGATTGAGTCGTCTTCCTCCATTGGCATCTGATAGTGATAATGCTTTCTAGATAGTTCCTTGAATTAGCATTGTTAGTATTAATTTAAGGTGACAATCACTTCTGTTTCAAGAGTTTTAGTGCTACGAAAATAAACATATTAAATGTGATCATCTTATAATTCCAAATTTGAAAACTTTAATCAAGATTCATTCATCTCAATGAGTTGAATGGAACTAGATTAATAGCACAAACACATGTATTTGTGTATATATGAATGTTTGTATATTACACAACACTAATGAAGTTAGAATTCTCCAAAAGTCATAGGACATCTTAGAATAGCAACATGCTTGAATGCCATCACCATACTCAAAATAACATACCTCCCCAAAAGTTGCTTCCCAATGTCCATTAACTCAGTAACAGTTCTATCTCCATCACGAACAAACTCAAGGATCTATGAATCAATAGACAAGAGAAGATCTTGTTTCTTTAGATAAGGGCTTGGGAAAATATTAAGAAAATATACAAATAATAAAAATTGGCACATGATAGGAAATTATATTGTGTTTTCTAAAAGATATGGTAAATCTTAATATGAAGGCAAGTTATCAAATTACAGATCCTGAGAGTTTATTACATGAACTATTTCTCTCATGAATTCATAGCTTTTAAAAAAAAAAATTAAAAAAAAAAAGAGTAAACATCATAAGTTGAAGGCTGAATGCAAACATAATCATCAAACACATGAAAAGACTACAAGAGGAAATCAATGTCCATCAATGTTGCAGCTTGATGAACATAAAATGCAAAAATAAAAGTATTGGTGTTAATACAACTTAATCATTGTACTTCTATCATGGACATATATTATTTGATTTGTTCTATTTGGTACAATTACCTCCATCTTGACCACTCCATGTATGCAAATCAATTAAAAACCTTCATATGATAATTGATGTATTGCATGCTTCTTCCTCACTTTTTTTTCTCTTTTACTTGGCATTAGAAATCATCATTGGTTTTGAGTAAGAACTTCATGAAATTTTTATAGAGGGCTTGAATATTTCTTTTCAACCATTTGCTTTGAAATTTGATCCTTTACATGCACATGTTGAAAGCAGATAAATTCATTAGTTTACTAGAAATCAGAAAATGAAACAGTCAATCAGGTTGAGTTAAAAAAAAAGCCTCACTGTCTTGTGGCAAGATATCAAGGTTCATAAAGCCATGCAACAAGGAGTTTTCATGATACGTACTACTTAGAGTTCTCCAAGGAGATGGGAACTTTTCAATTAGGGACCATTTGGTGCGCTGCAGATCCAGCTGCAAGGTTGGTCAACCCAGTTGTTTGACACCCTGCAGCTGGACGTGCAGTGTGCCTGCATGTGAGGCCCTTTGATACTGCTCATTATTCTGTCATCCAAATCGGCCACGGGATGACCTACAAGCCTAAGGGTCTCAGCCCCGCTCGCCATCCTGTCCATTTCTACACAGCCCACCAAAAAAATCCTGATTCCTCTTGTAGTAGCCCCTCCCAACCAGTCGATTTCTCCTTGCCCCCATCCCTGGCTCCTTCATGTGCATCCTGCCTCCACCATGCCCCTCCATGTCCTTGCCCTTTGTGTACCCCTCTCCCACCATACTCCTTCGCATGCCCTTCTTTGGCCATGCCCATCTACATGCACCCCTCCACTTCATGCTCCACCTCTCCACAAGCTTGATAGGAACCCCAATACCTAACAGTGGAATTTTTAGCAGAAAAGTAGAGAAATATAGAAGAAAAAGGTGGAAAAAGAGTTGCCTGATGCCTTGATCATTTCAAAGGGATCAAAACCTCCAAAATCCTACTATAAAATTTATTCAATCCATACTTGAATCCTTCGTCCAACAGCTGGTGAAGCATGAAACTCATTAAGCAATTTTGACTTGAAGGCGGAGTTGTATGCTAGCACAATATGTCCTTTGTAATGGAGGTCCATGGTGTCTCATACATAATACAGGTGAGTCATAGGATTATATTGCAATTGTTGAACTAGATTTGAGTTACCGTATCTTGCACCATGCTTTTCGAATATCTTCAAGATCAATGTAAGAGGAATTGATATGGCTATTGATAGTTATTAATATTATGATAATTAATCCAACTTTATTTAGTTAAAATTGACACTTTTATGTGGTATTTTACAGAAATTGACTTCATAAACGCGAAGAGCCCAAATTTACGAGTCCAACGGCACAAACGGCACACAATTCGGACTTCAAATGGGCTCAAAATGAAATTTTGAAGAATTATATAACAAATTCACAAAGTTTAAAGCGGACGGTCCACCAAGGACCGACCGCTCGGTCTATGAAGCTCTGTGTGGACCGCCAACAGCCATGACCGCGGTCCACGAAACGGAACTGTGGACCACCTTCCTCCATTTGAGCTGGAACTCGCCGAAGAGATGCCCCCGACGCCGCCCAAGCCGCCGGAGACCTCCTTGCCAGCCGGAAAGGCTTCCTCTAACCGGAAAATGGCCGAAAAAGAGCTGCTGCCCTTCATCTTCTCTTCACCGTTCGGCCAACAATCAAAGCCGCCCATCGCCATTGAGAAGCCCTCCTCTGCCGTCGCAGCAACCGTCTCGAGCTTTCCGTACCCCGCGCCGCTAAGAGCCACCCCCCTCTGCTCGGAGAACCTGCCAAAGCCGCCAATCATCAGTTCTACTCTCCAAAAGTCCCCTTCCACCGTTCATTACTGACCAAAACACTGTTTTTCGCCATGACCACCATCATCCGAACTGCCCACATGGCCATCTCCTCCAATCTCCGGCTATCTTCTTCGCCATGCCTACCATCTTCATCACCGCTGAATCAGAGAAGCTGCCGGAACCACCAATAGATTATTCTCATCGCTGTTGACATGAAGAAGCTTGTCGGAAGCTGGATGATGTCTGAATGAAGGACGACGCTGGATGGACACGGAGGAGTCCGTTCGGATGAGGAAGGAAGTTCGCGGATGCGGAGGAGGCTGCTGGGATCGCGCGGACAGGTGTGAGGATAGGGAGATAGAACTGAGATTGAGGAGCAGATTGCGATAAGAAATCACCGTGGTTCCCACGCTGGACCGACGTGGTATTTTCCATCATAAACCTTCGGTCATTCTCCGCTCCGAGGCAGGATCTTGACTTTCATATCGCCGCTCTATTCCACCCATCCACCTCTACTTCCTACCATCCACTTCTATTTTCCCGGGATCCTGATTTGATGCTGAGGTGCTGCCAAGACTCCGCCGCTTCCACCACTCCAGAGAGCCAGAAATCAGAAAAGGGAAAGAGGGACCCTTGTTCCCGCAATTATTTCTTTAATTGATGTACTTAATGCTTCAGGAAATAAAAGGTTGTTTATTTTATATTGATCTATGTGTTATTTTTATTGAAGCAGTATAATTCGGGATTAAGGTACATGAATCAGCTTATGAGGTAAGTTTCATTCTTTTCTAGTGAAGAAATTCTTGACTGATCGATACCTAAGGGATGGGTCGTGAATTACGGGTACGGGCCGTACTCTCAAGATAGATCATATCTTGGTTGTCTTCACGGGTAATTATTTTCTTATCTCTATTATTTGTATTAGTTTATTTTTTAAAGAAAAAAAATTTTTTTTTGAAATAACCTGAAAGTCCTTGTGGGTTCGACCCTTACTCCCACTATTCTCTCTTAAGAGTAGTAGATTTAAGGTTTCAAATCGGTGCGTAGCGACGCACACCAAGAATAGCTGCTTTAGGAATGCAAGAAAAACATCTGCTACCATATTTTCTAAACCCTTCTTATAAATAAATTTCATAACATAGCCTAGCAGCTTTCTAACCCACTTATGTTGCTCCACGGAAGAAATTATTTGGTCCCATGGATACTTCAAGCTGTTATGATTAGTTATTATTCGAAAACAATGTCTAATAAGATATGGTTTCCATTTCATAATTGCATAGGCAATGGCAATCATCTCTTGATCATAAACTAATGAGTGCTGGAGTGCAAGTGATAGAGCTTTACTAATAAAGGCCAAGGGTTGCCCTTCTTGCATGAGCACTCCTCCAATACCAACACATGATACATCACATTCAATTACAAACATCTTCCAAAAACTTGGATAAAGCAAAGACTAGCATGGTTGACATAGCTTCTTTAATCATTTGAAAGCCTCTTCATTGATTTTGCCATAATTCTTAGCAAATTTTTATATAGCCTATCAAACAAATAAAGCCATGAAATGCCTTGATTGTCTATGGTGAGGCCACTCCATGATAGGGCTTTCATATTTATAGCCTAAAAAAAAATGACCTGATCCTACAAGAACTAGAAAACTAGAAAATAACTAGAAAACTGGGAAGATAAAAAGTAGGGGGACAAAGGAATGTGGAAGATTAGAGTTGTTGGTGGCTTTGGGTATCCTATTTAGAATAAGAACCATACAGTGCTCCTCTCCGTGTGCATCTCTACATGCCCCAATCATCATATCTCTTGTCATTGCAGCACCACCCTCCTCCACTTTCAACCCCTCCAAATGTTAGAGCTAGACCTAGACCACTCCTCTCCTTCACCTTTCCTCCTCTGGCTTTAACCTCTCCCACATCTCCCCCCCCCTCCCTTCCCACTGGCATCAGACCACCACTCAACCCTCTCCATACCCTTCTCGTTCTCTGCCACTGCCCCCCCTCCAACAACACACACAAACACCATGCCCCACTCCGTCTTGGCACCAAACCACCACTTCCTCATCACCTCTCACCAATGCTAAACCCCTCCATCTTCTCTACTATGGCTGCCCCTCCATCTCTCCTTACCAATCTCCTCGTCCTTCACCTTCCCCTCTCTATCTCTCCTTCTCCCAGCTGCTCTCTTCCTCATCTTCACCTCCTACTCTATCCAAAAAAGGGGAGATGGAGCCCCATGGACTGCAAGCAACTCAAGTTGCATTGCAGCTTAAGTTGCAATGCAACTATATCTATAGTCCTTAGTTTGAACATATTCCACTGAAATAACTCAAGCGAGAAAGAAAAACATTAGAAAGCAAAATAAACATGATATTTTATTTAGAAAAAAAGGGGATAAACAGGGCCTAAAACTTTATTCTCACAGAAATTATACCCATGGGTGAGAAGGGCTTTGGGAAGGTCAAAAACATTCCAAGTCATAGGGTCAATAGGAAGTATGAGATGCTAGTTCCACATTTTTAAAAAGCACCATTTTTCCCAGAAACTTTCTTACCTAAACTTAAATCAACATCAATACATGAAAACATGTTCTAGAGCTGACGTATAAATATAATTTCATTGCAGTTTTCAAAAATGAAATAGAGTTCACTACACCGAAATAAATTCCAATGCAAAATAAAGTTTGCAATTACGTGTTCTCATCTCTAAATTATAATTGAAAAGGCATCCAAAACTAAGCATGTATTCAGTCTCTACAATAAATCTATACCTAGATCAGTAACATGAAGGATGTAGTTACCTAAATTTGTTTGTATTTGTAGTTTATAAAACAAATACAGAATCACTCCGAATGAATATAAGATTCAATCTACAGCATCTAACCAGATGCTTCCTAGATGATGTATCTTCTATCTAAGATAGTTTCTCTCTCTACAATGAGTGTATATATATATATATATATATATAAGCAACATATAAAAGTTGCTGATAGCGGTGAAAATCAAAGAAGAGTACCTGAGTTGCTATAAGGGCTACTGCCTCTGTGTAATTAAGGCGCAGGCCACGAGCCAGACGCTTCTGAGCTAGGAAGCCAGCATTGTGCAGAGCTAACTTCTCAACCTCTCTTGGTACCAGCTTCATTTTTCAGATTTTGATCCGCTGAGCACCGAATTCACAACAAAATTAGCTCCCAATCACAATATAGAGTATTAACAAAAAAAAAAAAAAAAAAAGCAAATACTTCCTAGTTCCTTTCTTTTAAGTATCCCTATCTATCTATCTATCTATTGAAAAAAAATGAATGAAAATGCGGCAGAAATACTATTACAATGTGTCACGACAAATTAAAAAACAGTACGTAAAACGCGCTGATGGGAGAGATCGGCTACCCGGAAGGCGAGCAGATCCCCAAATCTTCATTTTAAAAAAAAAAAAGAAAAAAAAAACTGTTCTTAGTTAGGGTTTTCGTGGTTCATAATCTAGCATGTTGCCAATTAATGATATTGCTAACCCACTCCTTTCTCCGATAAATCTAGCATGAAATGGAGACAGACTATTGTGCTAATTGCATGAGCATGGCAAGAGGGCATAGCAATACCAAATCCAATTGGAAAAATAAAAAGAATAAAGAAAGAAAAAATGACTTCTTTTCGCTTGGGTTCTTTGAAAGAAGAGGGAAGAAGAAGGATTGAGTCGGGATATTCTCACCCTCCGCGACAGCTGAGAGCGGTGACAGAAACAAAAGAGACAATGAAGTCGTCGCTTTCGACCTCTTCGCGGCCGGAGAAAAAGCGATGGATGGCTTTTTTTCCTCCATCTCGTCCACGTTTCTCGGCTTACATAGTACAACTATGATCCTTACACGTGTCCGAGTTGACCTAATCTCTGCCGTTCGGATGTTGGTCCGTGGACAGGGTTTGCGAAGAAAACGGCCCTCGTAACGGGGTCTTAGGCCTGGTGGCAGTTCCATTAATGTGGTAACGATGAATATTAAATGTCCGAACCGAGATGGGTACAGAGCGAATATGGGGATGGATTTTTTTATGGCGAGATACGAATGACTATTGATCAACCTAATCCGAACCTGACCTGTTACCACCCTAATGATAATTTGAGGTGTAGCACGATTATAAGTACATTGTTGATTTTTTTATTATAGTAAAATATAATCACCATTATAATTATTTTTTTTGGAAACTCAAAAAAATTAGACAAGATTGATGTATTTAGACATCAGTCCCTTAAACCAGGATTACCATGATATTTATTAAAATTACATTTAATGATGAATTTTAAAAAAATAATCTTTAATATTTTAATTTATATAATTTAACATTTAGTTTTGATTTTTTAAATGATAAAATTATTTATAAAAAACTAGTTAAAATAGTTTAGTATTTATTTTTTTTTAAATGATAAAATTATTCATGAAAACCTAGTTAAAAATAATTTAGTATTTATTATTGGTTTTTCTTGAGTTTTTCAAAAATATCATTTAATACAAGTTACCAAATATATGTTTGGTGCCCGTTAAAATAATCTTTAAACAATTACAAGGAAAAAATATATTTGATAATCTTTAAATATATTTGATGTGTTGCCTAATCAATTACAGAAAAAAATATTTATTTACTAATATTGGATAGAATCGCATATTTTGCTCTATATGTTGCGGTTTATGGGAAGGATTACCTTATTTGTGCGGTGTAAAGGACATGATTGGTATTATGTTGTCATGATTAATATACTTCACCTATTTTTTAGTTATTATACAATTTAATAGTCCGAATGAATATTTTGGACCAACTATATGTTGCTCATTTGCCAATTATAAAAGATGTTCCCCCATCATAGGTGCCGTGACAAACTAATCAGCCTAACTCATCGAGGCCGTTTTTAGGCCCGGAAGGTGATAAGCTGATAAAGTCTCACCAACCAAAAGAAGCCAACCGAATATAAGGTCTGACCAACCAAGAGAAGCCTACCGGATATAAGGTCCGACCAACCAAGAGAAGCTTACCGGGCATAAGGTCCAATCAACCCTTAAAGGCTGACCAACCTCAAAAGGAATAAGAGCATCAAGAAGAGAGTTGGTTATTTCAACTGAATAACCAATTATTGTTATTGCAGGCACGGGTTGGTTTCTAATGGAATAACGTTAGAGCTAACTGCCAGAGGCCTTTTTCAACTAAATTATGTTAAGGCCCATGCCTATAAATACCGGTAAATGGAGACCTCCAAGAGGTAAGTAAGATAAACCAGCAGAAATATTCTCTCATCCTTTTAGCCATCTTCTTTGATCAAAGCCCTTGCTGACTTATTTATCGGAGTGCCCCCCAATAGAAGCCCTCCGGTGAGTGGGTTTGTTTTGCAGGACCACGAGGAGCCCGATAGAGAAGACCCCGAAAGTGCTAAGAGTCATCTTGGTTCGGTCATAATAGATTGGCGCACCAAGTAGGGGTAGAGAACTCAATTCTTGAGAGAAATCTTGAAAGGAGAGATGATAAAAGGAAGAGTACAAAAAACCTCAGCTGGGAGGACCTGCCCGCCTTCCAAGAAAAACGATCCGTCCTTGGATGGTCAGGACATCGCCCCGGCTACAAGCATAGGACGTCAGCAACTGATGCTCTTTTAAACAAAATTGAAGTCTTGACCGTCGCTGTCCAAAATCTTCAAGAAGTGGCAGTTGGTGGGCAACAATGCCCTATCACCTCCAGATGTAGTTGGCGATCTTCCATACATGGGGTCCGACATCTTGAACTAAGCCACCACTCCCGCCGTCACCGCTCATCAAGCTGACGCTCTCCCACACTACGAGACTCCCGACTCCATGATTATGGGGAAGGCCGACTTGGAAAATATCCTAGATCTTATTCCATCTCCTCTAACGAATCTACCCCAAGAAGCATCCAATGGAACCAGGAAAGTTAATGACGGGATAGTTTTGAGAGGAAATTTCATAAGTTAGAATTACTGGTCACCATACTCGACGACCAGAGGAAAAATGATGAAAGGCTGACTGCCTATGACACACTTTAGAAGAATCATGGAGAAAAAAATTCTGTCCCATTTCAAGATTCCTTAGTTAGAGCCTTATGACGAAACTATGGACCCACTCAACCATTTATGTAGCTTTATGGCTCACATGATATCTAGGGGGCAACTGATGCCTTCTATTGTCTTGCATTTCTGGCAACTCTCAAGAAAGCCACCAGGACATGGTATTCGAGTCTCCAACCATCCTCTTCTTCAACCAGCAATAGGACGGCGAAACTCTAAGGGACTACATGGCCCGTTTCAACTCCGCCATGCTGGAAATACCGGACCTCGATGAATATGTCGCCATGTCCGCCATGAAAAAGGGGCTTAGATCATCCAGATTTATTTTTTTCCTAGATAAGAAGTTCCCGACCAACTATTTTGAATTACTGGGGCATACACAGAAATACGTACAAGCTGAAGAGCAAGCCGCAAGTTGATGCCAAGCTAAAGGAAAGGCTGCTCCAAAGAAGAAAAATCCAAAAGGCAACGAGCCACTGCCTTCCAGCAATATGCCAAGCCAGCAACGGAGCCCAAAGCCGAAAAATCCTGTCGGCAAGGCCCAAGTTGGCAAATACGATACTTATACTCCTTTATCTCTCCCAAGGAAGAAGATATTAATGGAGATCGAAAAGGATATTTTTCTCCAAAGGCCCTGATCGATGCGAGCACCTCCAACCTTGTGTAACAAGGCCAAATATTGTCGGTTCTACGGGGACCATTGGCACACTACGGAAGAATGCAACCAACTAAAAGATGAAATCGAAGGCCTGATTAAACGTGGATACTTAGAAAAGTACGCCCACAATCAGGATCGCCCAGCAAAGGTGACAGCTTCAAGGCAGATCACTGATGGTGTGGATCTCCCCAATCAGCGACCATCGACGGAATGGTTGGCATGTTGCATTGTCGATCACACTACGGATGCGACAACGCTCCAAAGAGATCTCAAACGAGCAACGTCATCAGCTTCTCCGACAATGACCTGCAGGGGGTCCAAGTATCCCATGATGATCCTATTGTAGTCTCAACTGTTACATCAAATTATGATGTAAGAAAGATTTTGGTGGATAATGGAAGCTCAACTAAGGTCTTTCTTTATGATGCTTTTCTCAAAATGAACTTATTCAGAGATAAATTACAAAGATCCTCAGCACCCCTTACCAGATTCGATGAAAATCCGGTAGGAGTGGAAGGAGAGATAACTCTTCCTGTGACTCTTGGAACTAAGTTGAGGTAGAGAACGCTCCCGATCATATTCATGGTCATCCAGACGTCTTCAGCATACAACGCCATCTTAGGACAACCTGCCTTGAACAAGTTTCAAGTCATCGTCTCTACTTATCATTTATTGGTACGATTCCCGATTGGGAATGGAATCAACGAGATAAAGGGAGATCAGCGGACATCCCGCTAATGCCTGATGATTCGGGATCAACAACCCATCGGCAAGATGAACCTACAGCAGATGGACCCACGAGATCAGACGAAAGAGGGTATAGTAGAGCCGGTTGAAAAAATCGTTTCCATACCTCTTACGAAAGACAATCCAACTAAGGTGGTACAAATTGGGAGCCTGCTCAATAAAGACTTGAAGACAAGACTAACCAACTTCCTACAAGCGAATGCTAATATTTTTGCTTGATCAGCCATAGATATATTGGAGATTCCTCCTGAAGTCATTACACATAAGCTCAAGGTTGATCTTGGGAGCATAATGGTGCGGACACCAAAGGCACCAGAATAAGGCAGAGGCTTCTCAACCCTCTGTAAATTGATCAATAATTTATGAGTCCATCTGTAATAAGGGCTTAGCTCATCTGAGTCCATTTTAGTTGTTATTTGAGTATTTTTAGTTGTTATTTCACTTCTGTACTAGTCAGCTCATGTTGAGCTAGTTCAGTCCATTGCTAGTCAGCTCATGTTGAGCTAATTTTATTTTTTTGAGTCTTGTCCAAGCATACTGAAGACTCAAGACTATATCATACAAGTGAAGACCAAGTCCAACTAGATTGAAGACATGGAAGTATAGCCCAAGTCCAACCCAGCTTGAAGATTTGAAGACCCCAGGAGGAAAATTCAGAAAACCCTGATTTCTTGCAGATGCCCTCCAGATGCCCAGATTCCCTTCCAGATGCCAAAATATATTCATATACCAAGACATCCATGATTTTAGAGGTCCATCTACATCCTAGCCCAAAGAAATCAAGCCCAGGTGCCAAGCCCAAGCCCCTAAGAAGCAAGATACCAGGGAATATTCCTGCTACCTGGCTACTAGGCCACCCCAGCTTCCAAAGGCCCAAACCCATGCACCCGTGCCCCTTTGGGCCGGCCCCTTGCTGCTCCTAGAAGCCCAACACGCCCCCCTAGGCATCCTTGGAGTGTTGACCAAGTCAAGAGAATTTTTAGGGATTTTTCTACCTAATATTTCCTTATTTTCTAGCTAGGGTTTGAGAGGGAAAATGATTCTTATGTAAAGACTTATGTACCCTTACTTGGAGCCCAAGGTTAAGAGTCTATTTAAGGGACCCTAGCCTCTTGTATGAGGAGAATTTTTTATGAATGAAAACCTTGAGTTCTTCTATTGAGTGGTGTGATACCCTGCTGTGTGCATAAAGGGGTTTGTGAGAGTTTTTCTTCCCAGTGCTGCAATCATCTTCCTGCTGCCAACAAGCCTCTCAGATCCCTGGATGCCCACTCCAAAAGAAGCCTTTCCTTGCTATTTTTCCTTTGTTTTATTGTTCCTTTGTGAGTTTCCTAACCCTTGACAGGTCGTTTACAGGTCCCCGAGTTCCTATGAATCCAACGACTCCAGCCAAGCCTCAATCGGATCACCGAGCAGAAAGCCGGGTATCCGCGGGTCTTTGGCTCGATTTTCCAGGCCGCATCCGTCGAGGAATGAGAGACCCCTTCACTGCGATCTTCACAGACATTGTCAGGTACACCCCTCTACCTCCAATAGTTTTATTGTAGGAGAACTTGCCCTAATCGAGGCTTCTCAGCCCCGGCGGTCCTTCTTTGCTACTTTTCTAGATCCTAATCTGCATGCTGATCTTCAAAAATTCATACAAAATTCTCTACAAATAATTTTGATCTAAAATTCGAGAATTAATCACCTAACTCAACATGTAAAACATACAAAAAAAATGCATGCATATTAGTCCCCCATCATTTGGTATCAGAGCTTAGATTAGGGCTTGTTTTCTGTAATTTTTTAGTCCGTATATACTCTATTATTTTAATTATTTCTCCCTGTTAAAAACTCAAAAAATTCTGAAATTTATTTTCCTGGATTTATCATAATTCACAGTAATTTTAAAAATTTTTCCAGATTTTATTATGGCCTGTGAATTTTCTACAAGCCGAAATAGGGCCTGCAAATTTTTGGCTCTGTTTTTTTTTTTAGCAAGACAAGTTTGGAAGTTTTAGGGTTTTGTTTAGGAGTTTTTGCATATTTCTTAATTTTAGTATATTTTCAGTATATTAGGCCATGATTTGCAGGTTTTCTTCTATTTAAAAAAATACCAAAAAAAAAATACATATTTTCCAAAAATACCAAAAAAAAAAAAATCTAAACCCTAATTTGCATCCTCATCTGCCTGCCATCATTGCATAATTTACTTTTAAGGGCACTCTTGCTATATCAGATGGGGGGAGGATTTGATCACCTCTCCTTAGCCCAAAACCACATCCCTTGCATTCAGTCCCAAGCCTTAACCTAAAATTAATTAGACTTAATTTGCCCTAGTGGGCTAGGGACACCAACTGGTCGGGTTCGGGCTAGTGTTAGATCACTGTGTCAAGTTAACCTGTGCGTGCCTTGTGCTCAGTGTCTAGAACGGTGGTTTAGGGATTCAATCCCGAAGGGCTTGTGTGCTGGTCCGCCTACCTGGCCAATCTCTGATTGGTGTCTAGGATTGGCAATCAGGGACCTAACACTCCCCTTACACCTGCCTGGCTGAGTACAGGGTTACTATAGGCTAGTTTGCCACCCTGATTGAGCATCTAGTTTGGACTCTAGGTCTAGTCAGCTATAGTCGGTCTGATCGAGTCTTGTATGAGCACTAGATCAGGAGTTTCATATCACCCACCTCCTTCACAAATGTCTGAACCCATGGAAAACTTACAAGCCCAAATAAAAGCCCTAGCTGATCAAATGGCCCAGATGACTACCCAATTAACTCAGTCTGGTACCCAAACCAACAATAGAATTGACCATCTTGCCAAAAGGTTTGATCAGTTAGGAGGCCGTGTAGGGACCATAGCAAGAACCCATGGGTCACAATCTGAGCCAGATCCTGAGTCCCCTCAACCTAGGAGAACCCCAAACCCTGATCTATACCATGAGGTCGAACCTAGGAGATCCCCTTATTCTGACCCGTACTATAATCCTCAACCTAGGAGGACCCCAAACCCTGATCCATACCGAGAGATTGAACCTAGGAGAGCCCCTCAGCCTGACCCATACAATAATACTGAACCTAGAAGAACCCCTTACCATGATCCTTATTATGATACTGAACCTAGAAGAACCCCTTACCGTGACCATTATTATGATACTGAACCCAGGAGAACCCAATACTCTGACCCATATAGGGAGTCCAATCCTAGGAGAACCCAATACTCTGACCCATATAGGGAGTCCAACCCTAGGAGAACCCAATATCCTGACCCATATAGGAAGCTCAACCTTAGGAGGACCCCATACCATGATCCATCCTTAGAACCTGATCATAGAGCTGACCCAAAATCCTATGACCCCAGATCCTATAATCCCATGACCCATAGATCTGCACCCTTGTCCTATGAGCCTAGAAAACCCATAACCCCTAAGTATCAACCTAGTACTAGTCATGCTTCTTCTAGTCAACCTGAACCCCATAGGATTAGTATCCCTAAATATGAACCCAGTAGTGAGCCACTATCCCTTATACAACCTGAACCTACTGGGAGTAGTGCCCATAATCAAAAACCAGGACCTAGCCAATTTTTTCCTAGCCGACCTTCTCCAACCATTCCTGAGATTGACAAGGCTTACATTAATGCGGAAGTGTATGAAGCCGATGCGAGCCTAGTGGATGAATATGAAGGAGAAGAGGAGACACCTTTAGTAGACCTAGAATTAGCTGACCCAGTAGATACCCAGGTAGAAACCACCCTAGAGCTAGTTGACCTTGACCACATCCAACCTAAAGCTATAGTGGAAGAACAATTAGAGGAAGAGAACTATGATACTAGGATTTTACCTGAGGAAACTCTAGAAAAGGATCTAATTGTAGAGCCTATTCCTAAATTGCATGAACAAGAAGACTTTATTCAGGATTTGGCTTACTTAACCCATTGCCCTCAAGATGAATCCCTTCCTGCCATTCCTATTGAAGATCTCTTCCCAGAAATTGTTGACCCATCCTTCCATAGCATGGACCTTTTCATGCCCACAGAAATTCCACAATCTCGTAAGATTAGCCTCATTAGTCTAGGATTAGTCCCTGACATGCCTTCTTTTATTGAACTTTATCCAACTAACCTTTAACCTTTTTCCCTACCCTACCAAACTACTTCTAAACCCACTTCCTATTTTCTACCCTTTCCTGACACCTCCAGCATTTCTAGGATCATTAGATTGCATTTAGCTGAGATTAGCATACTGCATGTATTCATCACGCATGTTAGGTTTGCATCTTACTTCTGGCATACTCTTTGGAATTTGCTAGGAGTTCATTGTAAATTTTCATGTACATGTCAAGCTAGGATCAAACCTAGAAAACCTATAATCTATTAGGTTTAGATCCAAAGAGTTCAATAAAATTTCCTTCGATAGGAATGCATAGTCGAGTCTGTTAGGTGTCAGTATGAGTCCTTTGCATCATTTGTTAGGAGTCTGCATGTGCCTAGCATGTTCACCAGCCGCACTAATCTTAAAACAACTGGCTAATTCCCGAAGAAGGGTCAAAAAATTTGATGTAGTGGATTCTATCTTGGTTAGGCTTAGGCCTAAAAGAAGCTTCATGCTCGCAGAGACGGACCTTTTAAAGTGATAGAGAAGGATTGGATCAAATGCCTAGGTGTTAGACTTGCCTTCGGATTTGGGCATTAGTTCTACCTTCAATATTACAGACCTGGTTGAGTATAGGGAACCGGCAGCGATACCTAGTAAGGCCTTTGGACATATTCCTTTTCATTGTGAGTGACCCTAACCCAAAGTGTCCACTAACAAATTAGCCTGAGAGAGGAGAACGGATCGAGCATATCCTGGATGATCAAGCCATCACGACCCGGGGCCGTGACTATCAATGCTTCCTGATCCGATGGCAAGGCCAGCCAGAGTCGGACGATTCGTAGATTTCTCGAGAGGACTTGCAATGCCTCAACCCAGACCTTCTCGAGAGATATGTGAGCCAGTCTGATCTTCACTCAACAGGATCGAGTTCCTCCTACCCTGGGAGAATTGGTGCGGACACCAAAGGCACCAGAATAAGGCAGAGGCTTCTCAACCCTCTGTAAATTAATCAATAATTTATGAGTCCATCTGTAATAAGGGCTTAGCTCATCTGAGTCCATTTTAGTTGTTATTTGAGTATTTTTAGTTATTATTTCACTTCTGTACTAGTCAGCTCATGTTGAGCTAGTTCAGTCCATTGCTAGTCAGCTCATGTTGAGCTAATTTTATTTTTTTGAGTCTTGTTCAAGCATACTGAAGACTTAAGACTATATCATACAAGTGAAGACCAAGTCCAACTAGATTGAAGACATGGAAGTATAGCCCAAGTCCAACCCAGCTTGAAGATTTGAAGACCCCAGGAGAAAAATTAAAAAAACCCTGATTTCTTGCAGATGCCCTCCAGATGCCCAGATTCCCTTCCAGATGCCAAAATATATTCATATACCAAGGCATCCATGATTTTAGAGGTCCATCTACATCTTAGCCCAAAGAAATCAAGCCCAGGTGCCAAGCCCAAGCCCCTAAGAAACAAGATACCAGGGAATATTCCTGCTACCTGGCTACCAGGCCACCCCAGCTTCCAGAGGCCCAAACCCATGCACCCGGGCCCCTTTGGGCCGGCCCCTTGCTGCTCCTAGAAGCCCAACACGCCCCCTAGGCATCCTTGGAGTGTTAACCAAGTCAAGAGAATTTTTAGAGATTTTTCTACCTAATATTTCCTTATTTTATAGCTAGGGTTTGAGAGGGAAAAGGATTCTTATGCAAAGACTTATGTACCCTTACTTGGAGCCCAAGGTTAAGGGTCTATTTAAGGGACCCTAGCCTCTTGTATGAGGAGAATTTTTGATGAATGAAAACCTTGAGTTCTTCTATTGAGTGGTGTGATACCCTGCTGTGTGCATAAAGGGGTTTGTGAGAGTTTTTCTTCCCAGTGCTGCAATCATCTTCCTGCTGCCAACAAGCCTCTCAGGTCCCTGGATGCCCACTCTAAAAGAAGCCTTTCCTTGCTATTTTTTCTTTGTTTTATTGTTCCTTTGTGAGTTTCCTAACCCTTGACAGGTCATTTACAGGTCCCCGAGTTCCTACGAATCCAACGACTCCAGCCAAGCCTCAATCGGATCACCGAGCAGAAAGCCGGGTATCCGCGGGTCTTTGGCTCGATTTTCCAGGCCGCATCCGTCGAGGAATGAGAGACCCCTTCGCTGCGATCTTCACAGACATTGTCAGGTACACCCCTCTACCTCCAGTAGTTTTATTGTAGGAGAACTTGCCCTAACTAAGGCTTCTCAGCCCCGGCGGTCCTTCTTTGCTACTTTTCTAGGTCCTAATCTGCATGCTGATCTTCAAAAATTCATACAAAATTCTCTACAAATAATTTTGATCTAAAATTCGAGAATTAATCACCTAACTCAACATGTAAAACATACAAAAAAAATGCATGCATATTAGTCCCCCATCACATAAACCCTGCATCAAGGAGCTTAGCCATTTCTTCGTTGATAACCATTTGCCTTTCCAAGGCAAAGTTTCTCTTCTTCTATCGAATCGGTGGGCTCCCCGATCCACAATAGGAGAGTCTCCATTCAACCTAACTTACGAAAGCGAAGCTGCGATACTGGTAGAAATCATCCTCCGATCTAGAAGGACTGACCACTTCAAAGAGTCGGATAATTCAAGCCAAAGAAGAGACGATCTAGATCTACTAGAGGGCATAATACTCCAAGCACAGTTAAGAATGGCGGTATGCTGGCAAAGAGTCGCCCGATACTACGACTCAAGGGTCAAAACCAGAACATTTCGACCTGAATATTTAGTACTACGAAAGACGGAGGTATCTCAATCAACTGAACAAGGAAAACTTGTCCCCAATTAGGAAGGCCCTTACCAGATCACTAAAGTGATACGACTCGAAACTTACTAGATTGAAAGCCTGGACGGTTACCGGATGGCCCAACCTTGGATTGTAGAGAATCTTTGCAAATATTATCAATGAAGTGATCTCTTTTTCCTCTCTACCTTTCCTATAATGATCTATTTGGAAATAAAGAGTAAGCCTAATCAATCGACTATATCGGTGCATCCGACAGATAATGAGTAGGCCTGACCAGCCGACTCAATCGGTATATCCGACATCTAGAAGATTGGCCTAACCCGCTGACCCGCATCCAATGAACAGAGGTGGTCTAACCCACCATCTCATCAGTATGTTTGAAAAGAGCTAGCTTGATTAGCTAGGCCATAGTGTTTCACGAAAAGAACATAAAGGCCCCTCAAAGTAATTCCTATACTATGGAACCATTGTTCCGATGGTACTATACTTGGCAAAAATTATTCTAAGTTACCACTGAGTATGAGAAAAGCTGACAAGTCCAGACTTAGAAAATTTTAAGATGCTTATTTGAGAACACAACAATGGAAGGAAAGAAAAAAGGATTTCATTCATATGGAAGGATGAAGTTAGATCGAGATTTACACAAAAAAACAAAAACTGTATACATCAAGATTGATCTTCTTCGGCTGGTCCGGAAGCTGGAGCAAGAGTGACTACCTCTTGGATGGATACTTTTTCGATTGTAGGATTAGGCATATCTTCAACTTGTTTTTATGCCTCGTCTTCTTCATTAGTATCATCGTCATCAACGGTAATTGTGGAGACGTCCAAGTTCGGACATATTTTCTTGACTTTCTTAAGGCAATCCTGAAAGCCGATAGTATAGCTCTCCATACCAGCTTCATTCATTTCATCATCAAAAGCTTTGGATTTCTTGTATTCTTCGACGGTGTGAAGGGCTTTTTGGTCAGCTAGCTATGCCCTTCGTTCGGTCAATACCACCCTTTGCTCAAGGTTGCTGACCTTCTTTTTCAATTCGACCTTCTGGGCCATGGCCTCTTTGGATTTTTGGAGGTTGTCTTTTATTATTATTTCAGTCGAATGCAACTTCTTCTTTTTCTTCTTCAATTTAGTCACGAGCTCGGTCGTCTTGGCCTAAGCCGCCTTCAATTCCTTCTCTAATGAAAGATTGACAGCAGCGATGTTGTTCAATTTCTGTTTTATGGCCGCTCTGAGTTCTTCGGCCACTTCCTTCTCAACTTTAGCCAACTCCAGCTGGTCCTGAAGATCTTTATTGAAGTCGGTGAATCCACGAACACTCTCCTCTATCAGAGAGATTTCATGGATAAACTGTCAAGAAAAACATGGACAAAATTAGCAATAATGACAAAGTCTTGTGAAAAAAAATCTTGAAGATAATTTTAACACATACCTGCAGTGTGTTGGGGTAGACGGAGGTAAAGATGTCCTCCAGCCGATAATTTTTTGTTACCTCTCAATCCTTCAAGAGGATAGTGGCCTTCAGCATGGTCTTGGCCAATCTTGGATTGTCAAGACCAGTGTCATCAGCATATACATTGAAATCCACAAGGTCTTCTTCTTCGTCAACTCGTGGTTCGAGTTCGGCTCGTGGCTCGGACGTTGTCTCAATGATTGGAGCCTTGCCTTTATCCTTTCGGCTGGGCTCCGCAAACGGTTTGATAATGGATGGCGCCACCAGTTGCTCGATAGATATATCTGGCTGCTCTGATGGGGATCTGCCAATGCTTTCTTCGAGAGACGTTCTGCTAAAGGGACGTCGTCTTTATCCGAAGTTGACTGCATGACTATAGGGGTGCTCCCCTCGACGGGGACTTCCGAAGGAGCGTTGGAGGGAGCAATAGATGAACGGGTCCTCTTCGTACCCCTTCGTTGTTGTCCTACAAAAGAGTCTATTACCACCCTCTTCTTGTTGGCTTATCGGAGCCTCCTAGCATCCGGTTTCATCTTGTCGCCTGCAAAGAGAAATAGATATCAAGAATTGATAGTTGGAGAAAAGATGACAAAAAGAAGAGTTAATAGAAAACTGATGGACATACCTAAAGAAGGTTTGGCACTAATTTTAGCGAGGAAAAGACCTTCCTCGCTTAAAAGTTCTCTCATTGGAGGAACCTCGACCTCAGTAAGTTTCTCGTAGTCCTCCCTATCAGTCGATATGACTTTCTTGCCAGCATTTGGGGTCAGACGGGGATCCCTCCACTCAGTATTGAAACCCCACGGTTGGCCAGAGAGAAGGAAAAAGAAGCCGGGCTTCTATCCATGAATGGCAGACATAAGCCCCTTAATGAATTTCGATCAAGACGAGGGTCGATGACCAACCACCCCTAGCTATAGAAATCCTTTTTCAAGACAAAGAGAGAACTAAACAAAAAAGTCCTCGGTTCTATTTCAAGGTTGTGGCAAAGAATTAGGAAGGCACATATTACCCGAATAATGTTCGGAGTTAATTGTGCTGGAAGGATGGGGTAAAGATTAAAAAGATGAACGAAAAAAGAATGAATGGGAAAACGAAGACCAGCCTTCAGCTGTTCTTCATATACTGCTATGGTTCCACGAGGAGGTTTGTTAATCCTCTCGCCGGAGAGAGGGACGAAGGCAGGAACGTCCTGCGGAATTTTATAATACTTCCACAAGGAAGCTAACCTTGGTTCCGTAATACTATTCCTAAGAATCTCGGGTTTTGACTCTTCTCGGTAGTGAGGATCTTTCATCCTAGAGAGACTTTGGCTACCGGAAGGCCCACCGTCGTTCCCACTAGTATAGGCCCAATAGCAGACGGAACCTCTAAAGACCTAACCATTGAGAAAAGAAGGAGGTCTGACCTGAGAAAAATGGAAGAACTTGCAAAAGAAAGGAACCAGGACGAGAACTATCCAAAAGACGACAATGCTAACGGCAGAAAATATTTGGCCCTTAGGAAGGAAGGCCTCTTATATAACAGGTGCCGATGGTCTGGATTCCTTGTTTAAATCACGAACACCCCCTGATCATGTCATGTGTGTAAGCCCTCGATCGATTGAAGTTAATACGACAGCATCGATCCATGAGAAGTCAATTGGAGGAAATGAAGGGATGATGACCGATATGATTTCGAAGTCATGCGGCTTTAATGGTTCCGATCCATGCAACCCCATGATCCGAGTGATAGCTTCCTCGTTAATGAAAACGCGACATCTGGCAATGGCGGTATGCCCCAATAATGGCGAATCAATATTGTCAGCAAAATCCAAGATTTGTCATGATTAGAAAATATCATTTTCTCTCTCTTCATTAAAAAGTATATCTTTCCTTAGAAAAAAGAAGGGATATAGGAAGAAAAAGAAAATCTTTATCACTAATCTACTCCCATTTTTCAAGACGTTAGATATATGCCTTGAAATTGGGAGTGGGGGAAAATGTCATGACAAACTAATTAGCCTAACTCATCAAGGCCATTTTTAGGCCTGGAAGGTAGTAAGCTAATGAAGTCTGACCAACCAAGAGAAGCCGATCGGACCTAAGGTCTGACCAACCAAGAGAAGCTTACCTGATATAAGGTCCGACCAACCCTTAGAGGCCGACCAACCTCAAAAGGAATAAGGGCATCAAGAAGAGAGTTGGTTATTTCAACAGAATAACCAACTATTGTTATTGGAGGCATGGGTTGGTTTCTAAAGAATAACGTTTGAACTAACTGCCAGAGGCCCTTTCAACTAAATTCTATCAAGGCTCATGCCTATAAATATCGGTAAATAGGGACCTCTGAGAGGTAAGTAAGATCAACCAGCATAAATATTCTCTCATTCTTTTAGCCATCTTCTTTGAGATTCTCTATTTATTGATCCGAGCCCTTGCTAGCTTAAGCATCGAGTGTCCCCCACTAGAAGCCCTCCGGTGAGTGGGTTTGTTTTGGAGGACCACGAGGAGCCCAATAGAGAAAACCTCAAAAGTACTAAGGAGTCACCTTGGTTCGGTCACGATAATAGGTATTCTAAATATCTATTTTCTAACTACAAGGCAATATCAAGTCATAATCTTCATTTAGAAGTCCATGTCCAAATCCAATCCAGACTTTGTTATTAAAATGTTAATGAAGTATAAATTTGAGATTCTCTCCCGGGTGGCATGATATAGTCGGTCATCAAATAGGGATTTATACCCAAAAAGAGGTTTTTTTAATGGATGTGTGTGGGATGGGGAGAGGGAGGGTATAAATTTTAGTGTGAATTGACTAGTCAAGTTGTCTCAAAAAAATAAAGCAACTGATTCAAGATGATTTGATAGAAGATAATACTAACTTAAAAAAAACATATATTAAAATAAGAAATAAGATTGTTTGAAAAAATATTATATAATTTTTTATTCATTATCTGAGATTTATTTGTAATATTTAAAAAATATTGTTCTACAAAAGAGCAACAAATTCTTTCATTCCAAGAATATTTTTTTTACTGGAACAACATATTTAATATACATTTAAGTTAGATATGTTTATCAATTATTCTTGAAAAGAGATGATGCTAATTAAAAAAACATATATTAGATATGGAAAGCATGATGATAACTAAAAAAAAAGGGGGTTTTACATTTATAAAATCTCTATTTGATATTTAACTTCATAATATTATGCCATGTATCATGACAATTTTAATTTATATTTATATGTTAATCTTAAATTTATAAATGTGTTAATTTCTTTTTAAAACCATATTAATCCATTTTTTTAGAGTATAAAATTGATGCGGAATCTTTATTTCTATCCATACCATCTTTATTCCATTTAATTCTACATGAAACCCAAAGTGATGCATTTATTGGATTGTAAGAAATTCATCCCTAAAAGCATTGTAACATTTTTGTAAAGGGATTTTAAAGGGGAAAATAATGCGATTGATCTTGAATAGAGAATTTCCAAAAAAAAAATATTTTGAAATTATTTCAAATTTATCATATTCCAAATGAGTTATCCCAGTTATATATGGTAGTTAAGCAAAATTGAATTATTACAATGTAAATCTCAAAATATAAAAAGTTTGAAATTATTTCAAACCATTTTATTTGTGATTAGATATATTTTTTTTATGTTAATAAAGGTATTAATTATGGAATCTCATACACAATCCAAAATATTTCCAATTAAAAGAAATTTAGTCAAAATATTAATATTAAAAAATGTGGTCAAAATTTTTGTTTTCATTGCTGGAAAGTATAAAAGTTCCAATAAAGGCATTCTAAAAATTATGCCAAATTGAAATAATTAGATAATTTTTTTATAAGAAGATGATTAGATGATTAATGATGATTTTTTCTTCACCCACATCGCCATCCAAAATCTAACATCCCATAAAATCCTAATGCCCACAAAATCATGGTTCTCGAATGATAATTAATAAATCATCGAGTGTATACCCAAAAAAATTCAAGTGATAAACAAATATGGATAATAAACACTTGTATCTTTCATTAAAAAAAAAAATACATGCATGCATCAAGTGATACAATTACATGGTCATGGTTCATACATCAAAGTGATTATAAATACATAGTTTTCTAGTATTTTTAGATGTGTGAGGACTCTATGTATAGGGACTCTAAATATGTTTAGTTATACAAAATTGAATTATTATAGCATAAATCCTAGAATATAAAAAAATTTAAATTATTCCAAATTTATTTTATTCATTATTAGATTTTTTTAATGTCAATAAAGGTATTAATTATAGAATCCCATCCACAATCCAGAATATTTCCAACTAAAGAAATGTAGTTGAAGTATTAGTATTCAAAAATTAAGTTGAAATTTTCGTTTTCATTATTGGCAAGCAAAAAAAAAAAAATCAAATCAAGGCATCCTAAAATAATGCCAAATTGAAATTAATTGGATTAATTTTTTGATGAGCAATTGATTATATGATTAATGATGAATTTTCCTCCGCCCACATCGCCATCCAAAAATTAACATTTTGGGAAATCCTAATGCCCACATAATCATGCTTCTCAAATTATAATAAATGAATCATGAGTGTTTACCAAAAATTACATGGTCATGATTCATGCATGAAAGTGATAATAAATACATGATTTTCTAGTATTTTTGGATGCGTAAGGACTCTAAAGCCATCTAGTTAAGCAAAATCGAATTATTACAACACAAATCTCAGAATATAAAAAAGTTTAAAATTATTCTAAATTTGTTTTATTTGTGATTATACTTTTTATATCAATAAAGATATTAATTATAGGATCCCATCCACTGTTCATAATATTTCGAACAAATTTAGTCAAGATATTAGTATTTAAGGAAAAAAGAAAAAAAAAATTATTGATAACTTCCAAAAATCTGTCTCGTCTATCCGTTGTTAGAGGAAGTGCCTAAAAAAAAAATCATCTAATAAACACAAGGATTCAACAGGGTAAGCACTTTGTATTTAAGATAAAGATTTTTACCTAAACCCTGGCATGAATGCCCAGTGTTCAAGTGCCTACAAGAGTATAACTATTTAAGCTTTTAAAAATGTATGCATCCATGTAGAGCATGATATGGATACTGTATTTTGTGCAGCGTGTATGCCCATATATGGATTTAGAATTCCATGAATTAAATGTGTTTAAAATTCTATGAACCTACTTTGTTTTAGAATTATGTTGCTAGAAAGAGGATGTTTATTTGGAAGATCGCTTGGGATCGGCAATCGGAGCCAAGATTTAAGGATGTGAGATTGAGCATGCTATCCCAAGATTTTTTTAAGGGACCTCGTCGAGTTAAGTAGGACTTTGCTAGAGAGGAGGATTCAGATTACTTGAATTTGGAAAGTCGAAACCCATCCCATAATCAGACAGTTTCTTTGGAAAATTGCTTAGGATTAGCTTTTCAACTCGTGTGTTGCTCTAGACTAAGGGCTTGGACATTTCATCAGCCTACCCGACTTATGGGCTCGAGGATGAAACTGTGGAGCATGCACTCCTTCAGTGTCCTAAAGCGATGTTGATTTGGAGGACAGCGAGTGGCCAACCTTAGAGGGCTAGTAGTGGCTCGTGGCTGATTCCATTTCTGGCTACGATCTATAGGAGTTCTGCTAAGGCATTGACCGACTTATGGGGGGCTAGGATGGCATATATCGCTTATCAGATTTGGCTCTCTAGGAATAATTTGGTTTTCAATGTTGAGGTTGTGCCCACTCTTCGGATTTTTTTATATAGTCATCTCTTTATGTACTGAGTATCACCATTTCAATACTGCTAGCTTATCTATTGACGTCCTGGCACCCTAAGATTTTCGTTCTATGCTTGTTGTGAGCTGGAGGGCACTTTTCATTTCTTGGGAGCCCCCATCGTTTGGATTTGTAAAAGTCAATTACGATAGCACTGGGGATGGCAAAGGTGGTGCGAGATTTGTCATACATGGTCTGAAGTCAAGCTTTTAGCTGCAGGGGGCTCTCACTTGTTTAAACTGTCTATCCCAGAAGTAGAACTTTTGTTCTGCTTGGACATGTATTATCTGTGCGAGGCAAGAGCTTCGGGCGGGGAGGATTGTTCTTGAGAGTGATTCTGCCACTATTATTAGCTAGATCAGGGATAGGACAAAGTATCTAAACGCCTATTAGATCCTCTGCGATATCTAGAACTTTTTCGGCCTTTCCATCACAATGACTATTTGACATGTCTTTCGGAAGGTCAACAACATCGTAGATTGGATTGCCTCATTCATTATCGGCCATATTGGTGATTGTAGCTAGTGTCATGGCAATGTCTACCCTAAGGTATTACATGATATTTTGAAATCTCTAATTGTTTGGATTGCACTCACATAAGATTAGTGTAATCAACCATTTGTACCAAAAGAGAGAGAGAGGGCATTCAAATTTCCATGAACCACATTTGGGGGCCTCTAAGGAAAAGGAAACATTTTTAATATAGGAGTTGAGACTTTTCAAGAGCGGAAGAAGAATCTCAAGCATCATGAGTACCTCTGGGGTATAAAATATCAAATCCTAAAGTGTAGTTTGGTCATTTTGGTGGAACTTGATGTTTTATAGAAAAAGGGGAGTCGAGGCATTCGAAGAGCTAAAGAGGAATCCTAACTCTTAAGGAAGAGCTATGATCCATGTGGCATAAAATCTCAAACCTAAAAGGCAATTTGATCATTTTGATAAAAATAAATATAGAAAAGCATTGAAGCCTGATGCGGAAAGTTATAGGGTTTTATAGAAAAATGGAATACTATAACTTATTTAATATGGAGGTTGAGGCTTTTCAAGGTCTGATGTGGAAAGTTTGGGCCACCTAGATGGATATCCTCTATGTTTGGCAAGATTTGGGAGCTTAGAGAATCTTCATTAAGTGATGGTGACTCTACGAATGTGATTGACTAGATTCAGGGATCTCCTCATAGTTAATAGCTAACCTACTACTCCAAGATATCTTGTCTACTCTCCATCTTGTAGCTATGGTTTCCATCCGACATCTCTATCAGGAGGTGAAAAGTGCGGCTAACTAGGTTGCATATTTTATTGTTTAGTACTTGGATGATTGGTTTTGGAGGCTAGGTGATCCATATACCCATAAAGTCTACAGGATATTTTGTACCATGATATTATGGATTTGACTCTCACTATAATGGTATGATCGCCCATCCATACTAAAAAAAAAGCCACATAGAATTTTCAAATATCCATGCCCGCTATTTTCATTATCTAAATTCTAACATTTTTGAAAGCACATGCACTATTTCTATCGCTTAAATCCAGTCTTTTTTGAAGACAATTAAAACGGGGTTTTTGTATTACCAGAGCTTTTATTTGATATTTGTCTTTATTATATTTTAGGACGTATCATGACGGTTTTAGTTCATATTTCTATTTTAATTTTAAACTTATAATGCATTTATTTTTTTAAAGCCATATTAATCCATTTCCTTAAACTATGAAATTAGTGTAGAATCTTCATTGCCATCTATAATGTCTTTATTTTATTTAATTCTATGTGATACTCGAAGTGCTGATGGCAAGAAATTCGACCCTAATAGCATCATAATGTTTTTGTAAAGGGATTCTGATAGGGCAAGTAATGCAATTGACCTTGGATAGAACATTTCTAAAAAAATTATAAAAAGTATTTTAAAATTATTTCAGATTTATTTTATTTCTAATGAGATACTTGGTTATATATAGCAGTTAAGCAAAATCAAATTATTACAACACAAATCCCATATAAAAAGATTCAAATTATTTCTAATTCATTTAATTTTATTTTTTTCAAAATGGAGTTGGAGATTTATGAAAAATGGAATGCTAGAACTCATTTAATATAAAGGTTAAGGGTTCTTAAGAGCCAAATAGGAATTCCAAATACCCACACCTACTATTTTCATTACATAAATCCCCGTCTTTTTTGAAGATACATGTCAAACGGAGGCTCCGCCAATACAAACTTAGACTATGAAACCTTTATAGAATCTTCATTGTCATCCATACTATCTTTATTCTATTTAATTCTATGTAGAACCCAGAATGCTCCATCTATTGGATAGTAAGAAATTTTTCCTAAAATATAAAAGTTTAAAATATTATAATATAAATCTCAAAATATAAAATATTTGCAATTATTCTAAATCCATTTTATTTGTGATTAGATTTTTTTTGACATGCAATTAGGAGGGTTTATGGAAACATAGAATATTGAAACTCATTTAATATGGAGGTCGAAGCTTGTCAAGAGCCAAATAAGATTTCCAAACACCGATGTCCACTATTTTCACTACCTAAACCCTAGATGAATCCCAATTTCTTTTGAAGACATGTCAAACGAAGGCTCTGCCAACATAGAAGCCTTTAAAGAGACAAGTAATGCACTTGATCTTGAATACAGCATTTTCAAAAAAAACATTTTAAAATTATTTTAGATTTATCTTATCCCTAATGAAATATCTCCGTTATACATGGTGGTTAAGCAAAAATAAATTATTACAATATAAATCCTAAAATATAAAAAGTTTGAAATTATTCCAAATCCTTTTTATTTGTAATTTGAATCTTTTTTGTTAAGGAAGTTGGGAGGTTTTATGGAAAAATGGAATGCTGAAACTCATTTAATATGAAGGTTGAGGCTCTTCAAGAGTTAAATAAGAATTCTAAACACCTACATCTACTATTTTCACTACCTAAATCCAGCCTTTTTTTAAGGCACGTGTACTATTTTCGTTAACAAAACCCCATCTATTAGATAGTGAGAAATTTATCTTTAAAATATCATAATGTTTTTGTAAAGGGCTCCGAAAAGGCAAGCAATGTGATTGACCTTGAATAGGGCATTTTCCAAAAAAAAAAAAGTATGTCAAAATTATTTCAAATTTATCTCATTTTTAATGAGATATCTCGGTTATATACGATAGTTATGCGAAATTGAATTATTATAATGTAAATCCTAAAATATAAAAAGGTCAAGACTTCTTAAAAGCCAAATAGAAATTGCAAATATCCATGTCCATTATTTTCACAATCTAAACATAGTCTTTTTTTGAAGACACATGCACAATTTTTATTACCTAAATTTCATCTATTGGAGGGTGAGAAATTAGCCCCTAAAAGCATCGTAACATTTCTGTAAAGGATTCTGAAGGGACAAGTACTACTGTTAATCTTGAATAAAGCATCTTTAAAAAAAATATTTTAAAATTATTTCAAATTTATCTCTTTTCTAATGAGATATCTCGATTATATATATATATATATATATATATATATATATTTATATATGACAGTTAAGCAAAATCAAATTATTATAACATAAATATCAAATATATAAAAGTTTAAAATTATTCCAAATTTATTTTATTTGTTATTAGAATTTTTTTTGACATGGTTTTATGGAAAAATGGAATGCTAGAATTCATTTAATATAAAAATCAAGACTTCTTAAGAATTAAATAAGAATTCTTAACATCCATGTTCACTATTTTCGCTATCTAAACCGTGGCTAAACCCCAACTTTATTTCAAGATACATGTTAAATAGAGATTTTGTCAACACGGAAGTCCCTATTTTAATATATATATATATATATATATATATATATATATATATATATATATATATATATATATATATATATATATATTAGATATATTAGATTATATTAAATTCTATAAATTATGTGGAAAGTGGTGCGGGCACCAGAATCAGAAGAAGACTTCAGGGTTCCATCTGGATCTCTGAATGACCTTGCTCGAAGATTAGGGTTTGTAATAAGGGTTGACATAGTCAACCAGATTATTTTATTTCTTTGAGTCTGCATTTCATTTTGTTGAGTCATGTTGACTCAGTCTAAGTCCAAGTCAAGTCCTGGTTGGCGCCATTCCCTAGGGCGTCATTTTTTCTTCCAAGGCCAAATGCAAGTGGACGCCACACTCCCAGCCACACTCCCAGGACCAGTTGGTGCCACATTTCATCCCATTGTCCCTTGTCCCCACGCCCAAGAGAGCAAGAAAATTTTCTTAGAAGAAGTCAAGGAAGGCGCTTACAAGCTGCCAAAAGTAACCAAGCTAAAGGAGCAGGGAATTTTTCTTGGAAAGGACTTCAAGGTAGGCGCCCACACCTGCCTAAAGTACCTGGCTATGAATGGAAGGAGCCTAGTCTTGGGGAGAAAGACTAGGAGATGAGTATTTTCTTCCAAGAAAGAGCAAGTCATGGAAGGAAAACCCATGACTTAAGGAGAAGAACTAGGAGGTGCCCCACATACCTGCCATATGAAGCCATCACCTTGCATTTGAGCCCACCCACTCCAAGGAAAGAAGCCTGGTCGGTCAAGGGAAAGTTTTTCATGCCTAGGATGAATGTTTAGTCCCACATGGGAAGTAGTGTAATTTTGTTTCTCTTTCAAGGTCTATATATTGGACCCTTATGTAATCTTTTGATTTAGAATGAGTAAATAAAATCTTTTCTTGTGTTGAGCAACCTTGTGTTCTCTTCTTCCGCACTTCTTTGAGTGTTGAGCTCCGTGAGAGAGTAAATCCGGGTTCCATTGGAGCCTCGAGGAGGTGAGAGATCTCCAAAGTTACCAAAACCCTGCCCTGCTTTCATCCCTGGCCGCCAACCCTAATTTCCTTTTATCATCCTAGCCGCCAACACCCAAATTCCTAAACCCTATTCCCACTTCATTCAAGGCCGCCTTCTCCTTCTCCAAGCCACTGCCCACTATATCAAGCCCTAGGTCCTTTTCATCTGCAAGCCGCCGCCCTACCAGCCAATCCCTAAATCCACTCCATCTTCCACTGCCACCTCCATACTCTTCCCTCATCTTCAAAGTTCGAGCAGTCCGGAGCTATCCCAAGTAAAGGTCTCTTCCTTGAGTTTCTTACATCCTTATCTTGTTCTTCATCTTTTCCAGATCCAGAGTACGAGAAGAAGGCCAATCTTGCCATAGGACTACAATCCGAGGATCCATTACGAAGATACCCCGTCTCCAAGGATCCTACAATTTGCTCGAGGGTGTCTTTCAATTGAAGCAATGAGAGATATCACAGTCAGGTATAAAACCTTTTCTTCTCTCTTCGTCTGTTTCTTGAAAGAGGAGTAAACCCTAGGTCCGGGGATTTTTTAATCCCGGCGATTCTACTTCTTTATTACTCTGATAATTTACTCTTTTGAATTGTGCTTTCTTTCCGTGCATATTTTCTTTCAATATTAGTTAGCCTTGTTTTTGAGTCAAGCCAACTTCTAATCAAAAAAAAAAAAAAAATCTTAATTTACTTCTGCATCGCATCATCTTATTTGTTCTGCATCAGAAAGGATTATGATGACATGTAAATCAACTTGGAAAGTAGTTTTCTTCTGGTTGAGAGCTATAATATATCTTAGTTTTGCTAGTTTAGATGTTATTTTCTAGAATTTTTCGGGGGTATGCAAATGCCCCTCAAAGGATAATATTATATTTTACCAAAAAATAAATATATATCATAATGTACTGTTAATTACACCATCTCATTTCTTTACACTTTTCTTTTTCTTTTTTTTAATTTACATTTTGATCACAAGATTAGAATTCAGAGGTCAGCAGTTATTTATTATTTCCTCATAAAATTTTTAGTTAAAAATCAAATAAAGGATCAGAAAGTTGTACCTTTCTATTAACATTTATTTATTATTCCATAAAAACATTTATTTATTATTTATTTATATAATTTTTTATTAAAAATAAAATAATATGTGCATCACCGCATGTGCCATTTTGTAGCTATGGCGTGGCCCAATATAGTTTTTTTTTTTTTTTTTGGGTAGACCAAAAGGAATAGGGGTTAAACCCCAGCTTTTTTCTATCAAAAGGTGATCACTTACGACAACTAAAAAGTAATTCTGGAATTTAATAGAGTCACCTTTTCCCATCAAGAGATACTCACTCACATCAACTATTATGGGTCCCATAAAATAATGAGATCCTGTCTCAAATTCATGATCTATTAGTAGTGAGGCAAAGCTTCTACCAACCAAGCTACTGCCTTAACAATGACATGAGTTTTTAATTCACATTTTTTTGGATTCGTTTCCCATCATACATGTTAAGACAAGAAGTATCTGGTTATTTTTTCTATTTCAAAGATTTCTATATATAGAAGTTTATTTGAGAGTAGAGAACCAGGACCAGTAAAATATGATCCGGCTTGGTTGATTCATGTTAGGTTAGAATTAAATTAATTTAAGTGATACATATGTCAACTATTTTAATATAGTTAATGTTATTAGGACTGGAATTAGGCCGAGCCACATCCCTACCCAAGCTTGGCCCATAGGCCCGAATTTTTTTTTTAAAACATCAGGCCCAAGCCTAAGCCCGAGCCTAAGCCCAAGCCTGGGCCAAGCTTGATGGGCCGGCCCGAACCGAACTAGCCCATGATCATCGAACCCCTCAAAAAAAACTCTGGACGTGTCCGGGTATCGAGTGCGGTCGTCGGGGCTGGGAGAAGTAGATTGGAGCCGAGAAGGGGTGTCTCGTGTTGGGGCTAGGGAGGGAGATCTGAGCGGGGGGGGGGGGGGGCGCGGGGGCGGAGGGAGCGCAGGGGGTATGCACCGGGGTCGAAAAGGGAGATCGGAGCCAAGAAGGGCTGCGGGGTTGTGCCAGGGGGAGGGGAGGGATCGTTGGGTGCCTAGGTGTGTGCACTGGGGTTAGGAAGGGAGATCGAAGCTAGACTGCCAGAGGGCTTCCAAGTTATGCGGGCGTAGGGAGTGTTGGGCCCGTGCACCGGGATCGAGAGAGGGTGATTGGAGCTTCGTGTGGCGATGGGGTCGCACGGAATCGGTGGTGGCGACCAGGTTGCACGGAGCCGAGACACCGGAGAGCTTGAGATGGAGCCGGAAGCCGTGAGAGCAGTGGAGCACTGAGAGGAGCCGGAGGTTGTGAGAGTAGTAAGGCACCAAGACGCTTAAAACCTTAAATCCCAATTGGATTCAGGCTAGTTCGAGCAGGCCTCTTTTGGGTTGGGTTCGGATCGGGCCGGGTTGGGCTAAAGAGAAGCCCGAACTCGACCCGAAAATTGAATGGGCTTTGTTATAAAACCCGAAGTCCAGTCCAAATTACTGAAAGCTTGGCCTGAAGTTTGACCTGAATTTGGACCGGCTAGAAGCCCATTGGACCAGCCCGATCCAATTCCAGCCTTAAATATTATGATTGAATTTGATTTTATATATTTAACTTGTTTAATTTATTAAATATGTTTAATATTTTGATTCGATTGATCAACTCAATTAACCCATTACAAGTTTTTTAAAATTTATTTTACAAGTTTTTTTCAAATTTATTTAACCTATTTTTTGATCTATTTAATTCGATCCGCTTGATCTATTTAATTATTTTAAAAAATATTTATATTTAATTTATCTAATCTGATTTGATTTATTTATTAAACGGGTTATGCAAAGCGGTCATTTATTTAATAAATAGGTTAGATTGATATCCGAGCTTAGATTGAGGTGCGACCTTTTTTTTTTACAAAAAAAAAAAAAAAAAAAAGCTTGGCTCGGCAATCCGTGTCGGTACGATCAGGTTGCCACCCTTGCATCCGATTCGTAAAAGAAAAATCCCGTTTTGCTCTCTCTGGGTATTGATCGCTGAGGCATGGCGACCGTGGATCCCGTAGCCTCCGACCTCGTGGACTTCCTCAATGCTTCGCCCACTGCTTTCCACGCCGTCGGTAATCAGTCTCTCATCCCCTTCACTTCCAACTACGCTCTCAAAAATTCGATCTTTAGGGTTTATGTGAAGGTTTTATGTTGTTGGGTTTATTTTGGATGTAAATAACTTGGTAGATGAGGCGAAAAAGCGTCTGAAACGAGCTGGATTCAATCAGATATCGGAGAGGGAGGATTGGGTTCTGGAATCCGGGAAGAAGTATTTCTTTACGAGAAACTACTCCACCATTGTCGCCTTTGCTATTGGAATGAAGTGAGTTCCCCTTATTGCTCTTGTTATTTTCTTTATGAGGAGGGTTTAGAGGCAAGAAAGGATTTTGATCGCAATTTTTGGTAGAAGTTATTATGGTTTTGTTTGGATTATAAGAAAGGAAGGCTTTTGCAATTCCAGCTCTTGCTATTTCTTTTTGAAGAGGGTTCAAAACGCAAAAAAGGATTTTGATTGCGATGTGTGGTGAAGCTATGAGGATTTTGTTTGGATTATAAGAAAGGAAGGATTTTTTTTTTTTGTAATTCTCGCTCTCGTTATTTCTTTATGAAGAGGATTTAAAGCGCAAAAAAAATTGATTGCAAATTTTGGTGAAAGTTATGTTGATGTTATTTGAGCTATAAAAAAAGATTTTCAAAAAAACTCTAGCTCTTGTTAGAGGATTTAAATCACAAAAAGGATTTTGATTGCGATTTTATGATGACTTGTTTGGATTGTAAGAACGAAAGTTATTTGTAATTCCAGATATGTTGCTGGGAATGGATTCCACATCGTAGGAGCCCACACTGACAGCCCTTGCCTCAAAGTCAAGCCTATCTCAAAGGTATTTGATTCCATGATATATATTTCTAATTTTTATATGTTATTCCTTTTTATTTTATTTTATTTTTGTATAAAATTTGCATTTTTTGATGCCTGCATTTCGTTTGCACCAAAATTTTCTTCCGTTAATGATCAATTTGAATCAGATAATGTTAATTGCTGAAATATGTTAAACTAAATATTGAGCCAATAATTGATCTTTTCTCTTGATAGCAATATCTACAGTAAAGAGGACAAGAAAGGGATGACTTTACCTATATAAAGGAGAAAGGACAAAGGGGTGTTTATGAAAATGTAGTTTAATTAAAAAATAACTTTACTTTCATGTTTTTTCCAGGTAACAAAAGGAGGATACCTTGAGGTTGGTGTCCAGACATATGGAGGTGGATTGTGGCACACTTGGTTTGATCGTGACTTAACCGTCGCTGGGAGGGTGATGATAAAGGAAGTAAAGGATGGCTCTGTCTCTTACTCGCATAAACTTGTCAGCATTGAGGAGCCCATCATGCGTATTCCAACCTGGCTATCCATCTAGATAGGTTGGTCTTATTGTTTGAAGTTTGTATTATTTTCTAACTGGAGGCTTGCATTTATGACTTGCATGCTGGCCATTTGCTTCTGCTCTGTGTATGTGACTAAATGCTCCACATGGGTATTCTGAACTATTACATCGGTGTCTATGAATCAATATTTCTACTATGTGACCAAAACATCTGCCAGTTTTGGATTTTTGGGTGTAAATATTTGGCGATCTAACATTGTGTATATGATGATTTTTATGACTGTTTAAGCTGAGGAAATATACCATGTAACTTTTAGAAATAACTTTTTCCTTACAGTTCACACTAGCATTTTGAGAGTAAAAAATGTCATCATTTCTTCAGGATAGTGATTTAGCTGTTGTTTTCTATATGTCTGGCTACAGGAGTGTTTCAGAAGGCTTCAAAGTTAACACACACAGTCATCTTGTCCCAGTGCTGGCAACATCAATTAAGGTGATTTTAATTTTCTTCATCAATTTATGCAGATTCCAATTTTTGTGAAAATTTTCAGGTAATTCTGAATGGTATACATGAATATCTATCAGCGTGCTTGTAAAAATTCCAATGTTTCAGTTATTTTTTAGATTTTGTTGGCAGCAGACCATGCTTTCTATTTGTTTTGGGTACAAGACTATGCTCTCTATTTGATAACCATTAATATGGTGCTCCCCTTGGTAGCAGGAAATTTCTATCTGGGGTAATGTACTTGCTTTGGAAACTCCTCGGAAGCTTGAACCTATGCCCACTTGCTAAGTGCTTCTTTGCTTCAAGAATTTTTAAAATATTCATTTCCTTGCACCTGCACCAGTACTCACTCCTGTAGCCATATTGACTCCTAATTTCAGCAACCAAGGTGCTGCCTTGCTATTCAACAGAGATATGAAGTCGTGTACATTTGATGACACAATTTTATATTTTTCTGCCAAAAGTTGTTAGCTTAGCTGATTGGCACCCCTTTGAGGAGGTCCAGGGTTCAAGCCCACACCCTGGTCGTTTTGCATTACCATTATATTGCTTAAAAAAGGGAATGTTTTATTCTGCTTATCTAGTGTACCTATTATTGTTTCTGTTTTGTGTTCTGCCCTATACTATCCATGTTCTTCTGTGCAGAGGGTTTACATGTTGCACATTTTCTGGCACTCATATGAACACCAATATCAGTGAAACTTGTTGCATTGTGAAAGAGAATCCTACATATTCAGAAGCTCAGCTATGCCGAAAGAATCTAATGCCTTCCTTTATTCTTTTATTTTTCCTTGAAAAAAATAATTAAACATCTTTAAAGGTTGTCCCAATGCATGAGTTTACCACCATTGCAAGGCTTGTGAAGGGTCAGATGTATGTAGCCTTAGCCTTGCATGTCAAGAGGCTATTTTCATGTTTTGAACATATGACAACTAGGTCACAATGGAGCAACCTTTTCATTGTGGCAAGCCCCATCCTCTGGTTAAACATCTTAAGGATGGAAAAAACGAAAAACAATTTATGAACATTTTGGATATGGTTTAAATAGATAACCTTGACTTAATATGGATTTATTTGTCAATGGACTGATTGCGACTATAAAACCTATTTATTTTGGGCTCATTTGTTAAGCTTATTTTGGTTTTCTGATGATTATGTCTATTAATCAAATAGAATCCAACGTTTATGCAAACTGGTCTATATCCTGGTGATTGCAATCTTCATACATTAGGAGGTTCTGGTTTGGAGCTTTCAAGTGTTGTTTCCGATGTATTTGACCCAAATGATTGTAATTGGTGGTATTCCCACTCATTGTATGGATGTCTCTCAGTGAGAATATGAACTAAAAAATTACATATGAATTGTGACACGTACACAAATAGAGTTGGATTGCATACTGCACATTAAATTTCTAGTAAAAAAATTATTGATTTAAAAATCAATAAAGAGCCATTAAATTTGAGATACACACCATTGATCATGTTGCACCACTAAAAATGTGTAGAAACCGATTATATGTATTGGAAGTTTGGAACTTTCTAACCTATGCAAAAGTTTTCAAAAATAGATGGCTATGATAACATGACATGATGTTTGGCATGACTAAAGCATCAAAACTATTGAATCTTAGTAGATATGTTCTTTTTTGATGCATAGGTCATGATTAATTGTGTGATTTTCAATTTATTAGCTCAGTCATGTATTGTAGTGCACAACTTTAATTGGTGCCATCTTAATTTGCCCTCCTTGATGTATAGGCAGGAGATCACTAAAAGGCTCTCTTTGTTTCTTTTTTTCTTTTTTTAAATAAAATAAATTAAATTTCTAGACTTTTTTGGCGGTTTATATCATGAACAATGGTATAGAACTTCAATTTGCATGGCTGATAATTGATTCTGAATCATTAAATCTTTTGCTTCTTGTCATTTACAATTTTTACTGTTGATCATGACCAACGGTGTAAAACTGTAACTTGTATGATTTATCATATGTTTGCAACTATTAAATCTTCTATCAAAGATTAAAATCTTATTGTACTGTTTAAGTTATATACGTGTTGTATATATGCCTTAACCATACTACACAATCTTATCTCAACTATTTTGGGTTGGCTTTATGGATCCTCATTTCCTAAGGTTTCCTATCTAGGGCCATCTTCTTTTTTTTTTCCCTCCAAGCTTTTCCATATCTTTATTGATGACTTCCATCCATGTTACCTTGTGTTTTGTCGTGCTTTTCTTGGATTCTTCAATGCAAATTAAAGTACCTATCCTCATTGAATCTCCCTCAAATGTTTGTTGTGCATGTTCATGCTATTTCAATCGATATTTGATCACTCTGTCCCAACGTTTTTGGCCGTACAACATTGCATGCCTTATATAATATTATTCTCAAGTCTCCAAGATATGCATCAATTAAGTAATACTCTAGAGGTACCTCTCCATGTTATCGAACCAGCTCCAAAGTTTATGCATGTCTTCACCTATTTGTCCTGTTACTTTTGTCTACTCGAACTCATAATAAAGCAGATTACATTTTGATATTTTCTGTCTATTAATTTTAATCAGGACTTTATGCTAATCTCAATTTTCATTAAAATTACATTTCATATATTTTGACTCCGTTCTACTAACTCATATACTCTTGTAGATTCATATATATATTTTTATTTGAGAAACACTTTTACAAGTTACTAGTATCTAGCACTTGGAGGATAATTGTTTAGTCTCGATGCTATTCATAATAAAAATGCTTAAATATAACTGTTTTAGTTATCTATATAATAAAATGATATTGAAATGATATACTCTACAAACTATATATCAAGATACATTCCTCTTTTATCTCTTATTATTGTCGTGATGAAATTATTTGTAACATCCACAATTCTCTTATTATCATTAATTAGTAGAGGATATGAACTAATCAAGGATCATCGAAATGTTGTCGGGCGCCATACTGGTTTGACCAGTATAGTATGGTATTGATATGCACCATATCGGCACACAAAAAGCTGCAGCATATCAGTTTGGTACAAGTATCCTTATTTCTCAACTATTTTCACTTGAAGCAATTATTTTAAATTTTTAGTACTATTTTGATGTTTTTTAATGATTGTGGTTGTTTGTATTATGATTGCCATTTTAATGTTTTCAATGTCATATTGGTCTTGATAGACCATATGATTGATTACTGAATCCCATTATAATAATGCATGAGTACATATAATTTAAAACACATATATTAAATTGACTTGAAGTACAAACCATGTACCTACATCTACTTGCTTGTAGAATGTCTATGTTGCTCATAGACATCGAGATCCTAATTGTAGTTTGGACCAAAGATCCAACTCCAGCCAAGATAATGTGCCCATCCTACATCCTATGATCTGATCCTCTTAAATAGCCATCGGTTTTACCCTAAAATTGATATGATGCTTGATAATACCTGTCAAAATGGGCCGTGACCCATGGGCCTGCCCATTTAGCTCTATAAATGGATAGGGTCAGGCCTGTAAATCCCTGGCCCATTTAACACCCTGGCTTTTTGGCCCGGTCCTTGTAGTCCATGTTCTGAAACCTAGTTAGGGCCGAGACAGCCTATGGACCAGGAAAAAATATTATTTAAAAAAAAGAGCTGGAGCCTTGAGCCCTCTAAACTTGGTGAATGGTGATGCCTCCATAAGCCCTCTACTCTAAGCGATGGCCAGAGCCCTCTCCTGTTTCCTCTTTTCTCCTTTTGGTTCCCCCATAGAGGTGATGGGCCGGTTGGTCGTCTAGCTCCCATCGCCACCGTTGCTGCCTCTATTGGAGCTCTGCCAGGACTAGGCAGAGGTGCCATCGGAGTCAATCACTAACGAGGGCCACATGGAGGAGGCCTCGGAGGTCATCAACGAGTGCTTCCTCGACGTCGTCGACAACATTGTCAACCAACCCGTTCCTAGGCTCTCGAGAAATGGTTGGTAGTCAATCACGAACGAGGTGCCACCGTCGCATCCGAGATCCTCTTTCCCGGCTCCCACTAGTCCCGAACTCCTGTGACTCCGGCCTTTGCCATGTCCCGAACTCCTGTGACTCCGGCCTCCTCCATGACCCCCCCGTGGGCACCGGCCTTGCCTTCTTCGTGCCTCCCCCTTGGTCAATTTTGGTGGGCTGGCCCGGCCCTAACCCACAGCCCATGTAGGGCTGGGTTAAGTTTTCATGGGCCATTTATTAAATGAGGCCTAGCCCATATAATCTTAGCCCACATGGGTTAGGGTCGGACTAGCTCATTTTGATAGCTCTAGATACTGGTTTGGCCATCCCATTTGAAGGAAGATCTAGACAGTGAAATCTAATCCATGGTATGGTTGAGATTGTGTAGGATGGTAACCGTTTGAATATATCTCAAATATGAGATATCCATAGTGGTTATATCATGAATGTATGGAATAGGATCCGGCATATGATTCAGATCTAGATATGTTCAAGGACTTTATAAGCTACATCTATAATGGTAGTACCGTGTGGGGAACTACCTTGAGGGGCTTGTCTCTTATATGCAATCATATCCTCTTGAGCTCTAGATTGTGCACTTTGGTTTGTATCTTGTATTGTATGATTGAACTGCAACTCAACAACGACCAAAATGGAGTTGAGTCGTACATACCCATGCCATGTCCACTGCGACCTCCCTAGCCACCAAATGCATTATTGCTCGAATTACCATCATCATCATCACTCGTATCACGAGATGAGCCGGACAACCAATCATCTAAGGCAAGGTTACGGGACGGTACGGGATGTACCATACCGTACCGGCTGTTTGCCGGTACGGTTCGCCTATAAAAAATGGTTTGGAGTGAGGACCGTTGAAAAAAATTATATACCGTACCGGTACGGTATGATACGGTATCGTACTGGTACGTACCGCCCTGTTCGGGCTTGGCTCGGATTCGGTTTGTGCCCGATTCAAGTCAAACAATTTTACCATGAAGAGGGAATGAGTTTTTTTAAAATTTTATGGACTCGGTATGATACAATACGGTATCGTACTGTACCGGTTGGTGACCGGTATCGGTTCGGTTTTCCTTGATCTAAGGTTTCATTGGTCTGAAAAATTGAATGAACAGGCTCCTCACCAACTCTCCCCACGGATCAACAATTCCCTTTCCTTTCTTTTTCTTGCTAATCGAAACTGCTTTCCTTCCTTGGATGCTCCTACTTGCCTAGCTTTGCTGGGTGGTTTGTCTGGTTTTGCCACTCTAACATGCCTTACCTCCCTGACTAGACGGGTATCATTGTGACATCTTCTTATCATCTCTCTGTTAAATCTCTGGAAGGATGTTTCAGACATAGAGCCTTGTGATGATGATTGGCTCCTCCTGACCTCTTTGTTGCTTGGTTGCTATAAAACTATGGGGGTGATCCTGACTCTTTAAGATTTGGCTTCCCTATGGTTCTCAAGCCAACCAATCACTGAATTTTCCTCATCATGGACAAAAACATTGTGAAGTGAATTGTTATATGTTAGCTCCACCTCCTCTTGGATGTACTTCTATCCAAGGATTCAGGTCCCGGTGGGACATCCCACGGGATACCTGGACGGGATATTATCCCATGTGTCGGGACAGGACATCCCGTCAGTGTCCCAATCGGGACACCTTGGAACATTCCCTATCCCGAGTGTCGGGACGGGGCGGGACGCCGATGCGTCCCATTCCAGGAAAAAATCGGGACAGCCCTGTTCCACGGGATTTAAAACCTTGCTTCTATCCTAGCCTTGGATTTGGATTGTTGTGGATATATGTCAAGTTGTTCAAGTGGTTTTGTGTCAACAGGTTCCTCTGCAGTGAATTAGGGCAAAGGTTGTCTGGTTGTGCTTACAGCCACTAGAGGATATTGTTTATGAGAGGATCTGCATCGTAACCTCCTTAGGTTTTTCAATAATAGCTCAAAGTAGAACCACCATTCAGCTACAAATGTAATAATGTAAATTGCACATCAAGCACTATTTATCATAAAATATTAGGTCAGTTATAGTTGATGTCAAAAAATACTTTGATTCATGCTATTTTTGCTTACTGTAGCTACCCTCTCACCGAAGCCATGGGAGCCCTCCTCCCTGAAAATCAATAAAAAAGAAAGAAAAGAACAAAGCAGAAATGACATGTATTCATGTAAGGCTTCCTCTGCATCAGCTTAGGCTGGTTGGAGACCTGTATTGTGTTGACTCCTTGAAACAACCTGATAATCGACTGGTATGGGTCAGTACATCCCGAATTGGGTAGTTCAGGATGGTTCAACATTCCTCAAGTCTAATCGTACAAAATTGTTGAATACATGCATGCAGGATTTCACAAAAAGGAGATTCGGTTGTGAATAGTTATTTCAACCTTTGTTTCCCTAATACTATGCTTTTTTATCTTCTTCTACCTTCTTGAGTTATGGGTGTCAGACATGTTTCAACGTTCATATTCTCCATAACTTGTAGGATTCTTCTTGATCCAGCTAAATAAAAAATCCTAGTTTTCAAAAGAAAACAACAATGGTACAAACTAGATTTTAAAAATCTAATGCTTCCTTTTGATGCTTTTACTACTTCTCATCCACTAGATACTAAAACATATTTAAGAAAAGTTGATGCACTCGAGGAACAATTGGAACATTATATGAGAAAAGATCATGTTTCAACTTTCAAGGGTCCATATGACCTGTAATGAATCAATAGCATCTATGAGACATGCTTTTCTTCGTCTCATCTTCTAGACAATACATTATATTTGACCAATGTTAATGTACTTGAGGAACATTCAAAACATGGGCAAAGATATCCTTGCATAGGGTCCATGCAATCTGTAATGTTATTTGTGAGGCATGTTCCTTTTGTGGTTCAACTTTATATTTGCATTGGCACAGTTTGTGTTAAAGCTTCTCATGTCATGTGTAAAACTTTTTTGGCCTTTGATATTGTGCTTATACTAGAAATGTATGAGCATTTTGTTTTTTGTGCAATAATATATAGCTTATGGTTCTACATGCTTTCAGACACGATTAGATCCATGGTTCCTATTTTTGTAGTTCCAAGAATCTAAGTCCCCAGGCAGCACCATAAGCATATCATCCATGCAAAAAAAAGGTGTGCCTAATACAGCTTGTCTTTGATCACATATACTGATTTCACTATTCAGGTGAAACTAACCATCTTTCCTGTTAGTCTATGTAAACTAGCGATTTTTTGTGATCTAAGGTGAATAATGAAGTAGCGTACAACCAAGGAAAGATCTTTATGATGTTGGTTTTGATGTTATTCTTGTTGACATTTCATATCCCTCTGTAAGCAAATTCATGAATTATGAAATATGTTGAATGATGTTTGTCATGATGGTGCCCAATTTGTTTAGATTTTGTTAGTATACATGTTTTGTGTTTGTTTCATTACCTAATGATGGAACAAATCAACAAAAATAGTCTAATGCTTTTTCTTCAATCATGCCATTCTAGCTTATGTTGTGCAGATTATGGACCATTATAGCCCAACCACCTGGTTTGGGGATGCATTGTACCTTATCAGGCTGGAACGGGTACAGAACTCATATTTGGATCAATATAAAGCCCTGTACCACATTTTACTGAGGGATATTGAGGTGCATACCACCCTGTACTGAGGCGTACTACGATAAAAAGTGAGAAAATGGTTCAAAGGGTTGTTTCAATATAGGGTGTGTATTGTATCATACCAATGTGTATGTTACCAAACCGGTAACATATTGGTGTAGAACCCGGTTTCAGGATTGAGATTCTTATTTTTTGTTTTCGTGAATCTTTTTCTCTTTGTTCTTACCATCATTAATTATATTAATTCTCTTCTTAATCATTGTTGGACTTGGAAGTCTCTTGCCTCTCCAGTGGTCCACATTTCTACCTTGCTTCACATGCCCCTAGCTAGTGCTATGACTAAACTTTCATTTTATTTTACATCACTCTGATTCTTAGTACAATCTAATCAGCATGCATCAAGAAAGCAACTTGTACTATGTAGAAACTTGTAGGTTCATGGATTCATAGGGCATGGACAAGGGCACATTTAACCTTTTACTGAAACTTTCATAGACTATGAGAAGTATAACACCATATTATTGTGCTGTATGCTGAACCTTCTAATACAATAGTCAATACCATTTCCTTGCTATGGCTAACTTTGGTAATGATCCTTAATTTCAAGAATTAACTTGCATAGTTTTCGAAACTTGGGGCATGAGGCAATGCAGATCTTTGATATTCTGAGAAAACTAGAATTTAGGAAAATATAATAAATTATTCCCCCACCCCCCCTGCGTATTTTTCAATTATAGTGCATATCAAATCCAATACCAGGTTAATAGTTTGTACTTTGTAGTTATTTTTGAAATGCATGTCTAAAAGTATTCCTGGCAAAGTGGCAATTTTTAGCTTTTGTTAATAATCATTTGCAATATTGTAGCTTCAGTTAATAATCATTTGCAAAATGTACAGTAGCTAGAAAAAGGAAAATGTATATATGCCTGTGATTGGGGGACGTTTTATTTTATTTTTCATATACGGAGTGGCAACCAGTTATTTTTATTGACCTTGTCTGTAGGGTGAAATTCAGAAACTAGCAGGAGAGAATGGTCCTGCTGAATCAAATGAGAAAAGGAATATTGATAACAAAAAACATCACCCAGTATTACTTCAGGTACAAAGATTTTATAGTTGTGTCATGTTCTATTTCTGGGTCTTCTTGCCAGTTTGTGCAGTTCTTTTAGATCACTTGAAAGTTACCCAACCAGAATGTATTACCTTTTTTTGTATCAGCTCATTGCTTAACAGGTTCATTTCAATTTGTTGCAGCTGATTGCTAATCAGGCTTGTTGTGAGCCAGATGAAATTTGTGACTTTGAGCTGCAAATTTGTGATACTCAACCGAGTCTTGTAGGTGGTGCTATGAAAGAATTCATATTCTCAGGAAGGCTTGACAACCTTTGCATGTCATTTTGCTCATTACAGGTATGTGTTATTTTGAGGTGTGAAATCTTGTATAATGGAGAAGGATTCTTGTACCTCTGAGGGCCTGTTTGGATACTATAGGATTTAGGCTAATCCTATAGGATTTAACAATCCCAAGGATAAAAATCCACTAAAAGGTTAGAATTGTGTGTCTGGATGATTAACCTAAGGATGCCTAACCTATAGGAATGTACTTATCCCATAGGTTAAAAACTTCAAGAGGACATTACTTTTATCCTGTAGTCATTGGGCTCCTCTTCTCAATCTGCCGTATCCTCTAATGACCCCACCCAGCAGAAGCCCTGTGAGAAGCGTGCCCTTGACGACAGTCTTTCCTCCTAACGCTCCCTCCATGTTCTCCGAGATGGACCCATCATCCCTCCCCTTCCGGTCATCAAACTTAAAGTTCTAGGGGACATTGGAGGCCTTGTGGAGAGTGGCTTTCTTCATCTCCTGAAGGGAGGACAGAGGTCGGAAGGCTTGGGAGCAGTGAGGGCGGAGACTAGAGAGGGAGGAGAAGGGAGAAGGGAAGGGGGAGAGGAAGTGGTGGGGGAAGAGGAGAGGGGAGGAGGGGGAGAGGGAGGAGAGGCCTGGCCCCATGGAGTGCATTATAAGATGATATAGTGGGAGCTCATAGGCTTGTATTATTCTACTCTAGGAAAGAGTGTGGAGAAGGAGAGAGTGGGGAGGATGGGTTAGATTAGCCTGGTGATGGGAAGGGCAATGGGAGAACATGGTTTGTCCAAGTAGCATCATCTTGATTGGTATGTTATACCATGTTTTGCAGGTGAAAGGCACTATATAGAAAGAAGTTTTTCGGTCGACCTTTCATGACCTGGTTAAAGACAATGAAGTCAGGGTCCCAAGATGATTGACCTTTCATGACACTACTAAAATTTTATTTTTAAAAAATTAAAATTGATTTGTTATTATTTTTTGTAAATTATTTGGTCATAAAGGATAATTACCTGCATATATAACTGTTGTTTTCTCGAGGCAATCGAATCATTAAATTTACTTCTGCTATATTGTTAGGGTGATAGCCATGTTCACCTCATTTATTTGAATTGAGTGGTCATTATATCCAAAACAAAAAGCTACAATTATGTTAAATAGCTTTTATTGTGGCATTTATTTTTATCCCTACAAATTATGTTTATTGATATTTGACAGATAAAAATATGTTAGCTTTTTCTTGATATGAATTATTTTATTATGGTGATGATTAATTTGATATTTTGATAATAATAAGTTAATTATTTTGATAAACCAAGGGTAGAGAGAGAGGAGGGGAAGAGGAAGAAGGGTGGAGGAAATCCTAATTTATCATCTAAACATACAATTATATGGGATTTTTCTCCCAATAGGATTTTATGTATAATTCTATAGAATCAAAACCTACATCCCATTATGAATTTTATCCTAAGGGCATAAATCCTGGACACCCAAACAGGCCCTGAGTATCTAATAAATCATTTATTCTTGATTAGGTTAAACGAAAAGTTGCATCTCACAAAATTTCATAACATTATTAGAATATGTAATTGTAAATAGATTTTCTTATTCCGGAGAGTTCATTTTTTGTGTAGAATGTCCATAAAGAATTTGATAACTTCACAGTTTTTTCTCTCTATTGTTTTCTTCCAAAATATTAGCTAGTTGTTTACCACTTTCTTGTTTAGATACTTCATCTCATATTATAATAATTCTAAAATGTCAACACTATTTGATGCTTGGATGGGTACTATAAAGTGTGATATGTCTTGTTATTTGAGAATGGATTGTGCGGAGAGAGTTAGTCTGAGTTACAACCTGTCCTAAATGCTCACCATGCAGGAATATAAACAATAAGTAGGATTAATTGCTCCATGCCTATTTATTGAAGTGAGCAACTGTGTAAAGATAATACTAACATTCTGAAATAGGTTTGTCAAAAGAAAGGGAGGATATAACACCAACAGCAACATGTTTAAATAAATTGTTTATCAGGTTCTAATTTAGATAATTAAGAATGTGCAAAGAAAGAAAGGTATTTTAAGTGGATATATCCATCAATTGTTGATAAGCTTGCATGTCAATCAATCACAAGCAGGACAACTTCTTGTAGATAGCTGTAGAGATTCTAGTTACAGTATGACTGCATTAGCATTTGCTTTTCCATGTAGTTCTTACAATAGAAGTGTGAACCATTCATTTATAAAACATATACTGTTATAATTCTGGAGTGTATACAGTCTCACAGAAAATTAAAAAGGAAAAAATTAAGAAGAAATGTTATTTAGAAAGATTGGAATGTGGCTCGTTTCACCTCATATGTTGAGAATGCCTTGAGGCTCGTGAATGGCTATCGGACATGAGAGTAAAGAGGATCATGTGAAGACCACCACGTGGGTGAAAATTAATTTGGGATTTGATCAATCTAACTCCAATGAAAGGGACCTAAGCTGATATACTATGATATGTTTGTTGCTTAATTGACCCGAACTAAGCAGTTTAGCCTGGATCAAATCGACACAAGATAGGGATGGTTTGGCAATGGAGGTTGATCCTTTTTTGCCTGATGGGTTCTCCCTTGCTTGCTGCCCTAGCTTGATCGCTCTCTCCCCATTCTTTGACATCGACCAACACCATTCAAGGGTTCCAATTGCCATCGATGAGGTAAGCCCCCCTTTGCTCTTCCTCCCCCCCTCTCCATTAGCTCGCCCTCACCCTTTTCTTCCCTCTGCTCTGTCCCCCTCTACAAGCCCCTTACCTCTCTCTCTCTTCCTCCCTCATTCCTCTCCTCTTTGTGGGCCCTTCTCTCTCCTCCCTCTCCCCTTCTCCTTCCCCTTCTTCTTCTCCCTAGTTCAATACATGTCGGATCAATACGATGTCTCAGTATGTTCCCTGGCTGGCGACAATGAATTGAGTTGGTCATCCTATAGCTTTACATTGAGATCCTATCTTGGCTAGTGGCACGGTGACAAAAGAAAGCATTAAGAGGTGCTCCTCGCCCAACCCTTAGACACTCTGAGATCCTTTTTCAAACTTGCTTTCATTTCGAGCCATGTGTTGAACTGATTGTTGGTTGGTATGACCTTCGGTACTAGTCTGGTGAACTTTGTTGTTATAAAGTGGCCATTGAGATTTGTCTATTTTGAGTATGGAATTTCTAATCAAGGTTTGCCGGACCAAAACTGGATTACGTTCCGGCTGACTAGTGGTACGAGTTAGAATGTTCCTTACCGGACCTTTTTGGCCCAAATCGACACAAAAACAAGAGAAAGAGGGGAGGAGGGAGGGAGAAGGAGGCCAGCGGAGATGCTGGTAGTGGCCATTAGATGGCCACCGAGGTCTCAGCTTCCTCTGCGGGATTGCGGCTTATAGAGAGATAAAGAGAGGGGAAGGGAAAGAAAAGGGAGGGGGAAGGCAGTGGAGAGGTTGCTGGCTGGCTGCCGGATTGCAAAAAGGGAGCCCACGGCTCTGCAGGCTTGAAATAGGAGCAAGGTTTCCTGTGTCGAGAAGGAGGCCAGCGGAGATGCTGGTAGTGGCCATTAGATGGCCACCGAGGTCTCAGCTTCCTTTGCGGGATTGCGGCTTATAGAGAGATAAAGAGAGGGGAAGGGAAAGAAAAGGGAGGGGAAGGCAGTGGAGAGGTTGCTGGCTGGCTGCCGGATTGCAAAAGGGAGCCCACGGCTCTGCAGGCTTGAAATAGGAGCAAGGTTCCCTGTGTCATATATATATATATATATATATATTTTAACGTGACGTACAGTGAAGCCAGCAATGGTTCACCATTCATTGTTGTTTTAAAAAAAATACGATGAACAGGGATGGTTGCCTTTGTTCCATAGCCGTAGCTTCGCATGAGCCTTTTCCACTGTCCAGCGGCTATGGTGATCACTTGGCAGCCCTCTAGTCTTTCCGCCACCTCTCTCCTTTCGGTTTTCTTCCTCCCTCTCTTTTTCTAGATTAGAGGCTCTAGTGGAGGACATGGATCCCCGGAGGCCTCGGTAGGCCACCGCCAGCCCTCCGTGGCGTCATCCTCTTTCTCTCCCCTCCTCTTTTTTTTTCTCTCTCATCCATTTGTTGCCGGTATGCCGATTTGAAAGGCCGAATTGCACTAGTTTGTTGTCAGTATGGCTCAAAATTGCCCGGTTCAAGCCGGTATGGCAAACATTGTTTTTGATGCCACATTTCTTGATCAAGTCCAAGAAAAGTGCTTGCATTCATTACCTTTTTTCTGATAATTTTTATTAGATTTCTAGTCTTAAAAGGAAATTCTTTGGCTTATGTCGTATGGTTGAAGGCTTAAACTGTCTTATTGAGAGTAATACTTTGCTATGCGCTTCTACCCTTTTGAGCTCTGCTTAGGAAGAATACCTAATACACTGATGCAAAATATTGTGATCAAGGTTTGCAAAACTGTTACCGAGAATCGTATTAGTATGTTATCAATTATGTACTATGTGATATACACTGTATTAAAATAGGCTTCCAGTTCTTTTTCTCATTCTTAACCATGGTATTTCCCAAAATCTAGCTATACAAGTTGGTACCTGGTGGTTGTGCTTGGTTCAGATTAGTATGTACCAGTTTGGCTCATATACCAAATTGAACCTTGCTATTGTATGGTACTGTATCCAGGGCTTGCAGTACCGTCCCATACTGCTGGCACGAGGTGTTTTGTACCGTACCGGCCAAGAGCCGGTACGGTTCACCTAAAAAAAAACGGTCCGGAGTGCCGAACTGTTGAAAAAAATAAAAAAATAATATTCCGTACTGGTACGGTATGGTACCGGTGCATACCACTCGGTTCGGCTTGATTTGGGCTCGGTTCGGTCCGGTTTGGATCTGGTTCGTATCCGATTCAGGTCAAACAATTTTTGAAAGATTTTGTGGGCTCGGTACGGGGTCTAGTACGGTATGGTATGGCATGGTACCGTATCCTACCGGTCGGTGACTGGTACGGGATCCGATATCAGTTTGGTATTCCTTGACTATACAGTACAGTACAATATGGTCGGTACAAGATAGTATGGGTTAGTATAGGATGGTATGGGTCGATGTGGCAGACCTTGATTGTGATGGATGTTTTAATGTTTATCTTTTTTTTGGTCCCCATAAAAATATATCTGCAATCTTCTTTCATATTCGTAATCAAGCCTTCGATAATGCCTTAAAATTGAATTACAAGAATGTATAGTATATGCTAATTCCTTCTAGAAACTTGTGTTTTTAATAGTTCTTTGGCTTGTATATGTTTTTAACACATTTACCGTATTCTTCTTGTTTTTTGTAATGAGATTCCAATTTTTCAAAAATGGATATACTTCAATAGTCATGCACATTTTCCTAACAATCTTTTGGAAGTGGGTTACCTTTGTACTCTAATTTATTGTGCCCAGACACTCGTAATATAGCAAATAGCCTTAATAGGACTGACCACTTGGTGTATGCTAGGGCAAAAAAATATTATGCTGGTTAGCGGAATTAGGAACTTTAATTAACTCTAAAGAGGATAATGTAATAAATCTGTTGGAAATAGTCAGAAAATTACTCAAAACGGATATCATTATAGAAATGATGATGAAGAGATAATGCAAAGCCCTATACAATAATTTCTCATTAAACTTATTCTCTAAAACATGAGCCTGAAACAATAGTTTTGTTATGCCTGTGATCTTAATTGAAATTTCCTATGAATAGAGAGCCCAATAAAAAAATTGTGTAATATAAATGTTAAATACACTCTAGGGGCTGGCGGATGTTTATTGTGACATGCGCATGACTCATAGGGAGCAAACAGTGCTGATGACGGCTTCAACATGTAGAAGTTTTGAGATCTTATAAGGTTCTGATCAAGGTTTTCTGAACCGTGCCGAACTGGCTGGTTCCGGGCGTACCGAATCGGTGGCCGGCCGGCACGGTTCGGCTTTAAAAAATGGCACACTCCCTTAAAAATCAAAAAAAAAAGGTTTCGCATCGAACCAGACCCGAACCGATGCTGAACCGATCGAAACGGGCCCGAACCGGGCGGTTCGGTGCGGTTGGGACGGTACGGGGGGAGGGGCAGGTGGGTCATGGTTTTTGTTTTTGTCACGTGGCACTGTAGCCATGTGACTGCTTTGAGAGGGGGGTTTGTTTGGGTTTTGAGAAGGAAAAAGGCAGAGAGCTCTGCTACCTCTCTGTTGCAGCGCCGTGGAAGGAAAACGATCCAAAAAAAATTCGTGGATCAATGTAAATCCAATCCAACCTGCAAAAATCAAAGGGGAAGCTACAATCAAGGTCTGTATACCTTTCTTTTTCCGTATTTTCATCTTTCGTATTGTTAATTTTTGTTAAAATCCATGCAAAAAAAAAATTAAGAAGAAATACTGTTAAAATTTATTTGTTGGCAATGATTTTAGAGTATGTGGTAGATCTAGGATAGATCTACATAATGATACTAAAATCTTAATTTTTTGTTAAGTATATAAATTTTTAAATTAAAAATTAATTTCGGATTAATAAATTAATTTTAAAAAATAATTAGAAAAAAATTGTAATCATAAATTATTAATCTAGGGATTGTAAGCTACTTTCACTATAATTTCATGTCGATTTATTCAAGTTTTGTGCATATCATGAATAGTGCCCGTAGGTCTTAAATTGAAAAAAAATTGACTTTTAATGCATTCTAGGATCTTAAAAAAATATATAGCATGTATGATGGAATCCTACATGAATCTAAAATTTAAATTTTTTTTATTTTTCTTTATTTTTTAAATTTTTAAATAAAAAATTTAAAAAATAAAATAAAATTTAAAATTAGGTTAATAAAGTGCTAATTAATAAAGATTATTATTGATCTTATATGTAATTTAAATATTCAGGTATGGAATGAAAGATCCAGAGCGGGATATTAGCCGGTTACATGGAGAGATTCAAAGGTGTGGGGGTAACAAGGTTGAAGCAGCACTTAGCTGGCGGCTATCCTGATGTATTGTATGCCAACAGTGTCCACAGGAGGTCCGTCAATTGATGAAGAAACATTGCCGAATTTAAAGCCGGGAAGGAAAGAGCAGCAAAAAGAAGGCAGAGGTGGATCGCAAGCCGCAAAATCACCTTCTTATCACTCCAGGGAGTTAGAGGAAGTATCTATTCCTTCTGATGAGGAGGCATAGATGGAGGCTGCTATTCAGGCGAGCTTGTATGAGCAGAGGCAGCAGGAGGAGGTAGCCAGGCATAGACAGCGATTCGGGCCATCAGCTTTTGAGTCAGGATCGGGATGTGCTTCTGCTAGTGCTCCAGGAGAGTCTGAGATCGTTTAGAAGGACCTCCTCAATCAGAGAGCCCATCAAGAGAGGCACCGGCTGTATTGCATCCATGTTGGGAGTATTTGACAGTAGGAGGAAGTCTTCCAGGCCCAGGGACATTCCAGAGGGAGCCATCATCCATGATGTCGATCCATATGCCTTTTCCAGTAGAGATTCTAAGCAACAAAGGATTGACACAATGCTGAAAATGATAAGAAGAATGATATGTGGCGGGCCATCTCCTCCTGTTTTATTTCAGTCATATCCCAGTCCATGCAGTAGACAATCCATATTATCGCTTTGCTATTTCATTTATACAGGCTGCTGGTACAAGTGCATATCCTCCAGCATCGAGGGATATCTATGGTCATCTTCTGGACTACAATAAGGAGCTAGAAGGATGGATATCCTCATATCAGAGTAAGTGGCCCGTGTATGGATTGACGGTGATGTGTGATGGTTGGACTGGTCCTACTAGATGGAGCATCATCAATTTCTTGACTTATTGTGATGGGAAGACTTTTTTCAGAAGTCTATTGATGCTTCAGATCAGGTGCACAATGCCAGTTATATCCTCATATTGATGGAGGAGGTGATTGATCAGGTGGGAGAGCATAATGTCGTGCAGGTCATCACTGATAATGGATTACAGTGCAGGACCGCAGGGCAGATCTTGATGGAGCGACGCCGCGTATTTTTAGGACCCTTGTATTGCATATTGTACAGACCTCATATTGATGGATATTTGTAAAATTCACAGGGTACAAAAGATTGTTGAGTTAGCACAGTCTATCACCAGATTTATATATAACCATACATGGGTCTTATCATTGATGAGGAGCTTTACAGGGAAGAAATATTGAGACCGGGGGTCACACGGTTTGCTACTAATTATATTGCACTTGATAGTCTTCTTGGCAAGAAAGCAGAGCTGTGTCAGATGTTTGTCAGTCAGGACTGGCAGGAGAGCAGATATGCCAGGACAAATACTGAGGGAAGCAATGTGGAGAATTTAGTGACAAGACAGACATTCTGGCAGCGGGCTGAGAGGGTAGTGGAGGCTATCAAGCCTCTATATGAGGTACTTCGTGTCGTGGACTCCGAGAGGTATGCTCAGATGGGCTTCTTATATTTTATGATGCAAAGGGCAAAGGAAAAGATCCAGGAGGCAGATCCATCACATGCATATGAGTATATCCGGATTATTGATGGACGGTGGAGTTATCAAATGAGTTCGATTTGCATCTAGCAGGTACGTAGTATTTTATGAAGTCCCTAAAAATTAAGTTTCAATTAGATTCATATAAGTATGCTTGACCGATTCTTAAAATATATGTGCAACTTATTATCTAAATTCGAGATTTCAGTACTCCGTACTGGACATTGCCATGGATGAGGATCTTATGTCTGCCCTATGCAATGTTATATATAAGATGAAGCCCGATCCAGATATCACTGCTATGTGCCTTGAAGAAGTAAGTTAGGTTGAAATTATTGAATGATTTTTAAGAGCATTAATTTCAACAAGCTAACAATTTTTTTTCTGGTAGACGAAATTTTTTAGGGAGGGCACAGATTCACTTGGATCCACTGTAGTGGTCAGAAGTAAATCAAAGATGAATCATGGTAGATACTACTAAGGAGTAAGTATATTATTATATCAGGATTAAATTTTTTATTTTGCCAAATCTAAAATTCTAAATGATGTAATGTCTTTTGCAGCTGAATGGTGGGTGCATTTTGGTGGATCTACTAAAAATTTGAAGGTTTCTTGCAGTGAAGATCCTCTCCCAGACGGTGTCCTCCAGTGGATGTGAGCGCAACTGGTCTACATTTGGTATTATCCACTCCAAGCAGAGAAACCGTTGAAATAGAAACGTCTCAACGATCTTGTGTATGTACACTATAATTTAAGGTTGAGGCTAAAATGTATTCAGGAAGAAGTAGAATTAAAATATTCCGATCCCACTGCAAGTTCATATGTTGATGAGGATGAAGATCCAATGATTGGGTGGGTCATGGGTCAGCAGCAGACGCCAGAGCTTAATGAGCCAGGATCGTTTCCTCGATCAGCCAGTTTTGTAGCTAGTGAGGCTGGGGTGGATGTTGGACAATGACAACAAGTCATATTCCTCACAGGGTTCTAGCAGATACAGCACATCGTTCGTCCCCACCATCTAGTAGACCTGGAGACAGGAAAAGGAAAGGCAGTTGCACCTCCATCGGAGCACTCAGTCCACTCAGATTCAGATACCAGAAACAGTGATGATAATGCTTCAGGTAGTGGAGGATCTAGTGATCAGGGAGGGGCAAGAGGGCAGGAGTCGCACCCACCTGTTCATATTCGATTTACTTGGGAGTCGCAGTTTAGCCTTGCCACGATACAGATCATGGAGTACCATCTGATAGACTCCATGGTGATATGATTCCATATAGGCGACGGGTTTCGCGTGGTCGCTCGGAACACGATACAGCTACAGCTCTTGCACGTGGAGTAGGATCCATGGATTTATCTGGATCATCTCATATTCAGGATCCTCTTATCCGCAGCTACCGGCAGCTTCTGGTCCATATGATCCATATGGTGCATCTGAGACGTCAGCATCCAGTGGTTATTATCCCGGAGCATTTTATGCATATGATTTTGTTGCTGGTATATTTGGATTCCCCCTGCACTGCCATATCATCAGTCTTTGGACAACTCTCAGAGTCGGGACATCAAGAGGGATCTGCGATTAGTTATGATCCATCACGCATACCTCTTGTGATGAGCTTAGAGGAGTATCATGCTGCCTGACAGGAGGGACATGCCGAATTTCCTACAGAGTACATACATGATCTATATTTATGGACATCGTCACTCTACCTGATTCTAGACATTGGTATGTAATTATATGTTTATGCATATTTTACTTTCATTAATTGCTGATAATCTTAGTTTAATTTTCATTTTTTTTATTTCAATTGCAAATAGTCCTAAATATTAGTATTTAGTCCTAAACCTTAAGCCGGTACGCCATCCTAAATCTTAAATCCTAAACCCTAAACCCTAGATCCTAAACCCTAAATCCTAACCACTAAATTCTCCCTAAACCCTAACCTAAATCCTTAAAAATAAAATAAAAACCTTAAAATTAAAAAAAAAAAATCAAAAAAAAAGGGCATATCGTTTTGAACCGGTATGCCCCGCCGTACCGTATGTCGGCACGGTATGGTACGGTACCGTGCTGGTACCAGCCGGCCACCAGTACAGCACCCGGTACCGGTACCGGGAACCTTGGTTCTGATCGATCTGTTAAAAAGTTGCAGCTGCTCTCTGAATAAATTATATGGGCCTACATAGTTCATTTGACAAACTAGACTAATTTTGAGTCTGATCTTTAACTAATTGTGGAAATAAGTGGTTATTTGTCAACATTTTAGAAGTCTCCATTGTAACAATTCATTTAACTCCCCCCTCCACATCTCTCTCTCTCTCTCTCTCTCTCTCTCTCTCTCTCTCTCTCTCTCTGAGTGTCTCAAACACATACGCAAGCCTGCACAAACATTCCACCAGCCAATTAATGCATCTGGCCTATTGATTATTCTCCATGATATATTCTGCTATCTGGTGCTCTTCACTTTTAATTGGCTGCCTGAAGTATGTAGTGCGTTCTTGCTTGCACAGACATATTTGAGAGTTCATGTTGTGTGGCAATCTGAGATGTGCAGTAGGGAGCAGCAAAGTGAAATGGCAAATATAGTTGGATGGAGAATATTTCTATAGTTTAAATTTTGCTACTTAACATGATATGGTTCCTAGATAAAACCATCTGGTTCCTTATAGTTTGTGATGTTCTTTACCATCAAATGGCATAAAGGATTTTCTTTTCTTTTCCTCCCTCTTCCTTCCTTTCTTTCTTTCTGTCTGTGACCATAGCATGAATTCATTGTGCCATATGGCCTGGCCTGAGGTACTAAATACCTATCTCTTTTATAGTAATGCAGTTTTAATTGGGAAAATGAACATTGGCTACACTTGAGTTAGTTTTATCCTTCAGAGATCTTGACAAAATCCACTATTCATTGTTATTGAAGAACCTTTTGGTGCATCAACTCTCAGGAGTTTTGGATTTTGGAAAGGAATTTTCTTTGTTCGCTAGGTTTGGAGTAGAATAAGTTTATTTTAGATCCAACAACTGGTTAATAAACTACTAGGTTAAGCATGGGCAATAATAGAATAGATTGTGCTGTATATGTTAACAAAAAATATGATTGTTGTTGTTTGCTCTGTATTTTGGCTTTCTTTACTTTTTTCACATTTCTTATTTTTTAGTTTCCATATATATTATTCAATGATGAATTAAAGTTCTAATTCTCTTTCTGAATTTCAGGCATTAATAGAATCAACATCTGCAGAAAGTTCTCTCAATGATGAATCTGGTGTGAGGATGGTGGCTTTATTTGATCACGAGGAGGTTGGATCTAACTCAGCTCAAGGAGCTGGTTCTCCTGCCATGTTGGATGCTCTGTCAAGAATAACAAAGTCCTTCAACTCTTCAGATTCCAAGGTCATATTTATTTTCATGTCTGGTTAGATTTGAACATCTCAGTGCAAAAGATTGTTTCCATGACTTCTATATGACTATATGTATTGTGACTATTTGTATTATTTATTTTATTGCATTGTTGGCCTAAGATTTCCACTGTTTTGGAAACTGAAGGAACCTGACTCTTGAGTTGTATAGCTATGCCTTAGATGTTTGCAACTTATTCGTATGTGAGAGAATATGATGCTTACTAATTGCTGCATGTGCATGCACGTGTGCTTGGGTGTTTGTTTATTTGTGTTTCTGTGTGTGTGTCATGTGGTCAAAGGCTTTGAAGTTCATAAAGCATAATCACCTTAATTAGCCTATTATAGTTAAATTTCATTTGTGGGAGATATCTAACTTGATCACCTACACTATATGTCATCTACATTATCTGAACTGCTTCTAGATAAAATCCAAATATCTTAGAGACATTATTAATTCTCTGACTGTAAAACGATATATATATTCGCTCAATTATTGGAAGTTGTACCAAACTCTCCTTATTAGATTTTTGGTTGGGGAGTTTAACAGTTCTTTTTGGCTGGTGATGTGCATCAGGAGGTGCTTACAAGGTTGTTCCCTTATAAAGCTTCGTGACATGTGTCAACAAATTGCTGTCATCTATCTATGAATTTACATGGGTACCTATCTAGATGCACACCTTCAAGTTCAACCATCAGAGATCAAACAAGATACCTGGCCAAACTTGTGCACAAATCCATACATTATAGATACATGCTTAAATTGGTGCCAAATACTCATGGATTCCTTCAAGTTCAACCATCAGAGATCAAACAAGATACCTGGCCCAACTTGTGCACAAATCCATACATTATAGATACATGCTTAAATTGGTGCCAAATACTTATGGATTTACATATGTGCATGCATATATGTGTGCATACGGGTATCTAAGTTTATGCTTTTGTTTGCATGGATGTCATATGAAGTCTCAATATTTTTCTCGAGTTTATTAGACTGCTGCTAAAACTGGTCCAACTGCTTTTCAGTTGCTTGAGAAGGCAATTCAGAGGAGTTTCCTTGTATCTGCAGACATGGCTCATGCGTTACATCCTAACTATATGGTATGTTCAAACTCTTGAGTTCTTTCATGCTGTTTACTGTTTTCCAGTTTCCATGGCTTCCAGACAGGCCTAGGGCATGTTTTATTGTACTGCATGAGAACAAGACGTCTTTTCCCACTCTATTATTTCTTTTACCTGTCTTCTTAGGACAAACACGAGGAAAACCACCAACCTAAATTGCATGGTGGCCTTGTTATCAAGCACAATGCTAACCAACGTTATGCCACAAATGCCATCACTTCATTTATATTTCGGGAGATTGCAGAAAGGCATAACTTACCCATTCAGGTCAGTTCACTCTCAAACTCAGGTTAATGTGTTAAACATTGAGGAATATCTTTGACAAAATACCGTATCATATGTTCTTGATTTCTGATGCATGTGATATTATCTATATGGTAGATATCATCTTCATGTTATTAAATTGGATTGAGATGGTGCTAAAGATCTAGATATAATTTCAAATTATGCTCATTCATTTTTTTTTTATCTTCAACCAGTAGCAAATGCAAATTCATGTGGCTCATTTGACACATGGAGTCCATGTTTGCTGAATGTGTGCCTCTTCATTCTTTTTCCTAATATCCTTAGCCTCCCCATCTATTAGCTGGCAGTGACTAGCACACTGTGAAATGGTATTTGTCTTCCTTTAAAACACCACCTTACCATGGTTGGGTTGGGGGGGGGTGCATAAACCTCGCAATATTTCTGCAATCTTTATGGTGGGTTTTACATTAAAATAAAATTTCACCTGCTTATGCATGTGCCTTAGCTTGGAACAAACAATTGCAGTACTCTGGAATATCAGTTATTAGAGATTATCAAATATACTCTCCTTCAAGGTTTGCAATGTTGGTACTCAATTCATACTAATTTGATGATGGTATGGTATTGGTATGCTTGGTAAGGGAGTTGATAGATAATTGGTGTGTCCCCCCTTGCAAAGTATCGGTTTGGTACTGATACAGTACAGTTTATCCATACGAGATGATATGTACCGGTACTACGAACCTTTTTTTTTTTTTTTCATCTTTTCAAACTTTTGGGGGATTCTCATCATATTTTTCTCTCAGATCTCAATTCTTTAAACCTAGCCAATTTTTCCCAAATATCAAACTTCCAAGGCTGTAACTGTGCTTCTAAACCTACACAAAGCTGAGAACTTATTCAGCCTCACATGGTTTTGTTTAATGTGACAATATGGCTTCTGATTTTTGTTCATCGATTTAAACTGTTGTTCTATTCATAAACTTATATGCTATTCTCATCATAGTCTCAGTTGACATTGGCTTCCATTTGTTAGACAAGTCACGTATGCTGCCTAATATTCTGATCCATACAGCAATATCACCTTTCTCGTTTCAGTATTTTTGTTTTAAGGTCAATAGTACATCAACATTCCATTCATCAGATTCACAGTGAATTCTATCCATATAAATATGTGAAAGACTTATCCTCATTGAAAAATGATGAAAAAGTATGCTATATTTTTTGCACCTCATGTTTAATTGGGTTCCTCTTTTTTCTGCAACCTTGATACCATGTGACACTATGTTTTGACAGTATGATTTGAATGAGCTTGGCAATAACAAGTTAGTTCTACTAACATAAGCTTATCGATGATAAGATAATTCTACTAAAACTCAAGGAGGGCTTTTTGACACAAATGTTTAGGATGCATGTCCACCTCAAATAGAGAGAAGCCTTATGCCTGCTTTTATGCTGCATTTGGTTGGAGTATCGAGAGGAAGGACGGGATTGGATGGATGGCCCCATTCATTATTTGATTTAAATAATCTTAGAAAGGATGGATGAAAAAGGAGGGATTGCCTATCCACTTGGCTCTATCAATTTATATCCTTCAAATTTGAGAGGATACAAAGATGATGGATAGAGCATATGAGGATTGGATTTCTACATTGGCAAAATTATTTTTAGTTAATTTTTTTGACAAAATCCTAATACCTTTTCATTCATTATATATATATATATATATATATATATGGTCAGGTCAAATCCGGTCAAGTTAAAACTTTACAATGGAGGTTCTATATTGATGATCCAAGCTATTGGATGTGATTTATTATATCAAAATTATCCACATCTCAAAAATCATATGGTTTGAAAATTTCTAGCATGTGCATCAAGTAATCAAAAAATGGACAGTCTAAATAAAATTAAATTAGATGTATTGCATAGGCTAGGATTTCCAAATTATATGATGTTTGATATGTGAGTAATTATGATGTAATAGATCATATTCAATGGCTTGGATCATTGATGTAGGACTTTTATTATAAAATTTTGACCAGATTTGACTTCAAATATATTTGAATGTAGCCAAGTCTACCTCTCTTTATGTGTGTGTATATATGTATATATATATATGTATGTATGTATATATATATGTATGTATATATATGTATATATATATATATATATATGTATGTATGTATATGTATGTATGTATATATATATGTATGTATGTATATATGTATGTATGTATATATATGTATGTATGTATATATATGTATGTATGTATATATATATATATATATATATATATATATATATATTATTTGTATACTATTAAATTTTATTACTAATCATTTTGATTTTAGCACAATTTTTGTACTTATAAGTAAATAATTAGAATTATTTTCTGTTTTTATTTATATTCAACTTCTTAGTTAACTATTTATATAAAATTAATTAACTATTTAAATTAAATTATAAATTAATTAGTTATTTATATAATTAATATGAATAAATATATTTATATAATTAATTTATTAAATTATTTATTAAATTAAAATTAAATTAAATATTTATGTAATTTTTTATATAATTGTAAATTATAAAGATTATAAGTTTATATATTACTTTACTTTTTTAGTAAATATAAATATTATAAATTGATAATAATAATATTTTTTTTATCAAAATGGTAGTTTAGTAAAAATTTTGTACAAATATGATATTTCATTCCTTTTAAACTGAAGAGCAAATCATTGCTATTCATCCTTTTATATTTCACCAAACATACAAAAGAATGAACGGAAGATCCATCCTTTATATCAAACAATGGGTCAAAGTATAGAGGTTTTAATTTAAACTCGGATAATTTTTGAATTTGGATTTCAGTACCTTAGCTCAGCTACTGGATAGAGTAAATTACTTGCATTTTCATGCACTCAGGTTCTGGCTTTTTGAAGAAGGCTTTTTGCCGTGACATAATGTTTTACACTTTGCATCAATTTGCCTAATATACTTTGCCTTAAAATGCCAGTAGATTACTTTTGCCTTTTTTTTTTTTTTTTTGAAAATGTGTTGTTTTAATCTTGCAGGATTTTGTGGTACGTAATGATATGCCCTGTGGTTCAACCATCGGTCCCATACTTGCAAGTGGTGTTGGAATCCGAACGGTTGATGTTGGTGCACCACAATTATCAATGCACAGCATAAGAGAAATGTGTGCTGTTGATGATGCAAAACATTCCTTTGAGCATTTCAAGGCATACTTTGATGAGTTCACCCAGCTGGATGCAAAAATAACTGTGGACATCTAATTTGTTGTCACTTTCCTGGTTGCTGCGGGTGTTTAAGATATATTTTTGCTTTGAAGGTACTGAAAACTTGTAACATTTGAGGCATGATAGTCATTATCTCACTGGATTGTTATTCTTGGGTAAAACTATTATCTGACTGGATTGCATGCATAGAACTCTCCATATCGGCTTCTTTCATTTGGTTTATATTTATCTGTCACTGCCACATGGATTGACGAAAAAAAAGCATATGCTATTATCTTCTTCTTTTCTTTTTATTTATTTATTTACCGAGGGAGTGTTTAGTATGGCTGTGATGATTCTAAGATCAAGGATGATCTATATAAAAGTGATGGTATTAATTTATTTCGTTGCATCTTAGTAATGATAGTGATCTTGGATCGTTTTATTTTTTAAATTATTATTCAATATGATGATCGAAAACCTACTCTTAAAAAAAGGTATTCAATATTATCATATCGGGGTGGTTTTAGATTAAAATATATTAAATAAATTTTTTTATAGACGTGGATTTCATAAAAGAAAAAACCACCCTTGTATTTTGTCATGATAATTTTTCATATATAGGAGAATGGATAGGTGGGGTATCATCTCCATGGAAGCGAAGAAATCTTCTCTTGACATCGTCATTTTTTTTGATTAGAAAGAAATGAGCTAGTGGAAAAAGAGAAGATTTGGTATTTGAAGAAATTAAGAAAGAAATGAGAAGAAGTATTATTTTTTTGTGGTCAATTTTTTTTAATATGAGATATAAAAAGTTATCATCTTAAATTTTCTTGTTATTTTAGTTGGTTTTTTGATTTTTTATTTTTTGATATCAAGGAAGCAACAAAAAAATAAAGAATTTTTGGTTTTTTTTTTTAAACTTTTTTTACCCTACCTCAATAATTCAAATGAAAGTATATGCTAAAGTAGTTAAAGGGTAATGTATATAGACCTTTATTTGACTTTGATTTAGTATGATGCTGCCTTTGCCTAATAGTTGTTGTTGGTAGTGTATTTTTAATAAAAATTTTAGTTTCATCTCTTGTTTTGCTTAGTGTCAATCTTGTGGTTCATTTATTATGGATATTTTTAGTGGAACAAATATTTTAGATCTTTATAGATTTGGAATTTAGGTATTTATGATTTTTTAAAACGCTGGTATTATAATTTTAATGTTATCCTATTTTATTGATGGTATTGATCACATAAATATTATACATACAGGTAATATTCAACAGAACTAGTATACTAAATTTTTAACATTCATTTAAATTTAACTTTGTTAAATAACTTTGTCAGGAATATTTTTGATATTATATGCTATGTGATCTTTATTTTTATAATATACAAAAATAAGTTACTTGCGCTCGAAAATTTTTAATCATTGTACTATGATCGACCAAATACAATGATCCTAGATTAATAGGAATTGGATCATTCTAAAATTTGCATCACCAGTGATCCTCGATTACCATGGTGATCTCATCTAGATCACCAAGCATCTCTCGAAGGAATCATTAATACCATGATAAAAAAATAAAAAAAAATAAGGAAATTATGTGTGGCACCCTCTTTTTTTCTTATTTTCAAAGTATGTTTTTTTATAGATATATAATACATGGTTAGGTGATATATGCCTAATAAATTAGTAATCTAGTAACTTAACATATATCTCAAAATAAATTGATATATAATTTGTAGAACATGTTTACTGGTACTTGCTATATGATTAAGTGATACACACTTATCAATTTTCTGATATATACTGCAAGTTTCTTTGATATACATCTAGCAATCATTGAATATACACCTTCAAGTAAATCAATATATAACTAGTATATTACCATACTTTGTTGGTAAAATTTAATTTAAATAAAAAATAAAACATTTTATCAATATATTTTTTATATAACAATTTTATTAATTAATAAATTTATATCAATAACGATTTCTATCTAATAAGCTTAAGGATGATAGTTGGGTGGATATTTTTAAATACATTATCTATCTCTAATTCTAATAGGACATGTTTAACAATATTTTATAGAAAATGTGTAGTATGAAATGATCAAATTAAAATGATGAGAATGAAGGTGATAAGATCACTGTATTTAATTACATCACATAATTATACATGATAGTGATTTCAAATCATCCCCACTTTTCAAATCATCGTCCAATCTAATAGTAAGATACTCATCCTTAAGATCGAGAATTCAAGGCCACCCTCGGATAGTGATATTGAACTGAAATTTGAGGACAAAATATTTCTTAAATTAGCAAAAACAATTGATATACCAATATATCAATAATATATTAAATCAATATTATATATGTTATAATAATGCATAATATATAGTGTATAATATAATAAAATATTAACTAGATTATTATCATAATATTATTCAAAAATAATTTTAAATTAGAATAGAAATACCTTATTATATTATACATATTTAAATAATTAACTTAGTTAATATATTACTTCTATTTGCCTTATTTATCATAATAAATATTAGTATTAATAAATAGTATATTGTAAGCATAAATAAAAACATCAATTCTATAATAATAAAAAAATATATTTTATAAAATATATTAATAATTAATATATTAACAACTATATCAATATTTTATTATAATATATTTTATATGATTGATAAATATTTTTTTTGAAATATATCAAGGACAATTTTGATATTGCATGAACAGTGATCTTATATTCTAATACCAAACAAGTTACTTATGAATATCTGAAAATCTTTAATCACTAATTCATGCCTAAGTAATTTTAGATAATTAAGGATTAGACATTTTATTTGATGATTTTAGATCCTATTTGGATTACCAAACGTTATCATAAAAATTGTGATAGATTTAAAATAAAAAATAGTTTAAATTAAAACATGTTTGAGATTTACCATCCAAATATCTACTAACTGAACCAATTATATATATAATATATATATATATATATATTTTGATAGAACAAAAAGGGGGGAGGAGTTAGACCCCGGGCATGGCCACCCCCAGATGGTCCCCCAACCTCAGCCAGGGAATGTTCGATACACGGTGCATATTAATTTTTTCGCAGGTAAGCCGTTCATTAATTTTTCCGCAGCTGTTCCCCATCCAAAGGTGAGTTTCCGCAGCCTTTTTATGCAGGTCAGCCGTTCATTAATTTTTCCGCAGCCGTTTCCCACCCGAAGGTGAGTTTCCGCAGCCATTTCCCACCCGAAGGTGAGTACATCAACCTGACTAATAGGAGCTCCAGGATTATTTTATTATTTTTTCTCTTTTTTTATTTTATTCTCGGACTATTTTCAATATGTCAAAACCAAGGGACTCCAGGGTTATTTTATTAATTTCTCTCTTTTTCTTGATTTTATTCTCGGACTATGTTCAATATGTCCAACCCCTGCCAGCTGGTTGTGAGAAAAGTCTCAACCAACTGCACCGCTCACTAGTGGTTATATATAATATTTTTTTTAAAAAAAATATATACATGATAGGAGGATGGGAGGAGTTTGGTCAAATCATCCTCTTATCTAATAAAATATAATTTATTTTTATTTTTAATTTAATTAATAATATTTTTAAATTTTTATATATAAATATTTAATATATATATTTTAAAACCTTCCAATTGCTAAGCTTTTTTTGATTTTTTTTTTTCTTTTACTTTTTAAACTATTCTTTTTAAATACCAAACACAAAAGCCTACCCACCGTCTAAACTCCCCAATTCGCCCGTTCCAACCCTCCCACCCTCCCTAAGGATGGAAAAAAAAAATCCTAACCATTATCTAACCTTCCCGATTCGACTGCTCCACCATCTAAACTTCCCAAATTCGCCCGCTCCAAGCCTCCTACCCTTCCGAAAAAAGATTCTAGCCATTCTCTAACCTTACTTGTTTTGCCGCTCCACCATCTAAACTTCCCAAATTCGCCTGCTCCACAGAAAAAAAATAAAAGCGAAGTCTCTCCCACCCTTCCTAAGGATGGAAAGATTGAGACTTTGCTCCATGCCTCCCACTGGAGATTTATACTCTGAGGATGGGAAAAACAAGGGAAGACCGGGGAAAGCTATCCTTAGCCACCCTCAAAGCTTCCCTATTTGGCTGCTTCAAGCCTCCCAAAACTGATTGGGACTCTTTAAAGGATGGAAAAAAGGGGCGAAAAACAGGGAGAAAATGAAAGAAAAATCAAGAAAAATAAAGGAAAAATTGAAAGGTAAGGCCTTTTATTTTTTTTTCCCTTTCTACCTTATTTTATTTTCATATCATTTCTTTTTCTCATGGATCCATCGGAATGGAGAGCTTTTGAGAGAGATCGGAGGGCTTTCGAGATACTGGTAGGATTTTTTCTCGATGGACAGAAAATACATGATAAATTATATATTTATATATTTATTTTAAATATTTTAAATAATTAATGGCGCTAACATGTTTTAAAAATTTAATTTCATAATTAATTTAAACTTTCTTGTAAATTAAATATAATTTAAAATAATTTTAAAAAATTTGAAATTATTGTATCTTTATAAAAAAAATATTAGATCGATTGATCAATCTGAATGTCAAGATGATTTCACATCCATTATATTTTTAATAAAAAATTAATTTATATATTTTTTTTTGGGTCGATACAATAAAATTGATAGAGTTGCTGGAAACTTTGGAACTTCAGAAAACATTGGAGATATAGAAAATGTGCTCACCAATATGAAGAGCATGACTTGCAGGTCGAGTGACATAGATGGAAACCAAATCGAAGCTCAAATAAATTTAAAATTAACTCTTAATCAAGTTCAGCACATATTTTAGAGTAACTGGTTCATCCACTCAGTCCACGTGCCCCTTTTCATGGACCTTCCCCTCCCCATGTTATCTGTCGCCTCTTCTCCAAAGCCACCACTGGAGGAGCTGTTGCTGCCTGTCGCCGCTCGCCACACCCGCCACCTCACCTGCTTGAGACGCCACCCGTCGTTGCCTGTCATTGCCTCCTGCCCATCATGGTCGCTGCCTCACCATCACCATGATCTGCCATTGTCGCTGCTCTTCGAGCACCATCACTGTCTTCTTGTCATGCCCCGGCTCGATGCCTGAGCCGGGCGTACGACAGATGGCCCGCATTTCCTCATGCATCAATCCTAACGGACATATAAGACCTATCTTATTAATTAACAATCAGGCAGTGATAGAAAATAAATTTACTAATTATTTATTTATTTCTAGAGTTTTCCATCAAAACTAATAAATAGATAAAATTTAGCTAAAAATCCAGGATACAGTGTAAGCAAAGTTTAACTAAAATTTAAGATGAAACATGAACTACGAATCTAACACCTAAACCCTAGCTTCTCATTGACTGGTTTCAAAGCTCGATCGATCTTCCGGATCTGTAACAAAATATAGGAAACAGGAGGTGAGCTTTATGGGCTCAGTTAGTTATCATCACCTCTTATATATGCATAAATATGTCAATCAACAATTAGCAAATATACACAAATTATACATCATTGAATAACTAGCTCACGACAAAATAAAATATAACATCATGTTAATATGTACATTCAATTAACAAACAACATAACCATGGATGGCTAACCATTTTTACTTTACTCTCATAGTCCCTCTGACTATGGCTATGAGTGATCCGTGGCTAATCCCAAAAGAGACTAGATCTTGACTATACATACCGTCAACTGGTTATGTGCTAGTGATCGTCTCACTGGAGGCCCGGAAGGAAACTAGCTCTGATATCACACGAGAAATCATGCATATTCAGCATGTGCCATGATAAAATCCAAAAAAAAATGAGTTCCTGACTATACATACCATTCATCGGCTATGTACTGGTGATCGCCCCACTGGAGTCCGGGAAGGAGACTAGGTCCTCTTGTGATCATAATCGGACTAGAGATCATTAACACCAAAAATATCATAATTTATGTAATTCAATACAGCTCAATTTATGCTAAACATATTTAACATTTCATAACATTTACAACATATCATAGAGCATATTTATCATGTAATACTAGAGATCAAGATAATCTACATGAAAGAACTCTATCAATATATAGCATGTTCGAGTCTTAACTCTAATACTGCTCTTCGATAAGAAAGATGAAAATCCTAATCATGTAAGTAATTTTCTATCTAAAATAAATTAGCAGAGAAAAAATGGCTCTTAGTCCTGTCTGGATCTCGGCCTAAATATTAAAAGAGTCGGTTCAAATTTTAATATTATTTTTGATATTTTTCTTCTTCCTTCTTCTTTTTTTTCTCTCTCCTCTCTCTTTTCTCTCTCCCTTCTTTCTCTTCTCTCTTCTCTCTCCTCTCTCCCTCCTCTTCTCTTTCTCTCTCTCTCTCTCTTTTTCTCTCCTCTTTCTCTCTCCTCTCTCTTCTCTTCTCTCTCCTCTTTCTCCCTCCTCTTCTCTTCCTCTCTCCTCTCTCCTCTTTCTCCCTCCTCTTCTTTCTCTCCTCTTTCTCCCTCCTCTTCATCTCTCTTATTCTTTCTCTCTCCTTTTTTTTCTTTTTTTTCTTTCCTTCTTCTCTTTTCTTTTCTTCTTTTTTTCCCAGTGATAAGTGCATAAATCTAGCCATAGAAGCATCAATTTATAAGATCAAGTTATTTTTTTTTTAGAATTGATGCTTTTTGTTATATTTTGTAGGAAAGAGGTGCACCATAACAAAGAGCCCTATCTCAAGTCTAAAGGATACATGTTAGAGTCTAAATAATGAACAATTGAAGCCCAACACCCATCTTAAAGGTGGTCCAAAAAAAATCACATGCAACCTGTCTATCATGGACCAGCAACTTAGTCCATAAGAAGCCTTCATGTGGACCACCAATAAATTTGAAGGAGATTTGGGACCAGATTCATCAATGAATTTGAAGGAGATTTGCATCCAGATTCATCAATGTATTAGAAAGAGAATTATGGCTAGATTCATCAATAATTTAAATTTTTTCATTTTTTTTAGTTCCATATCGGAAGAATGTAAATAATCCTTCTCCCTTGACACCTATAAAAAGGCCTGTATACTCCATTCCACTTTCTTCCACCCTTTTAACATATAAGAAGGAGAGTGAGCTAAGAAAAAAATAGTCACTGTCAGTTCTAAAATTTTTTATTATATTTTTTTAACTCCAAGTCCTGTTAATGGCTTAAGAGTTAAATATTTTTTTGTAATTATATTTTCTTAGCAATAAAATTTTATTTTTTGTTTTTATTATTTTCTTGTAAATTTTAATTTCAGCACTAGGATAGTTTAAATTCTTGTAATTTAATTTTTATAATTAGGTTAGTTTAATTTATGCATATCTTTAAATTCTATAATTTAAATTTCAACAAGTAGTATAAAATTTATTTTATATTTTAAAATAATTTTAAAGTATTAATTTAGATCATGCCTGACTAAGCAAATCTCTTAGGGTTGTGATGAAGCTAGACTATGATTAGAAGCCCTTTCTTAGGATCTCTTCTTGGGCTTTTAATTTTTCTAGAGTCCACCTTTCTGTTTAGTTTCTTGCCAAGAGACTTGATCAACTATTATTGGGTTTCAATCCCTTCATAATTCATATTTGATTCGGTGCAAGAAGGGTAATAGATAGAAGGCTCATAATATTTTAAAACCATTTTCTCTTTTTCCTACCTTGATGGATTATTGTTGGATTGGAATCTCTTCATAATCCATACTTGGTTAACACAAAGAAAGAAGTTGAAAGGACATTATGAGAGAAATCATAGAAAGGCTCTCTAAGTCATTAGTCTAGTAGATTCAAAAACTCTAGATCTTTAGATTATTTATCTCTTCAATTTAATTAATTTTTGCTTTAAGTAGAAAGTAAAGAAATAATCTTTTTCCATCTTTGTTAAAGCTTGCATGAACAAGGGGTTAAACATAGTTCATACATCTAATTCCTTGTGGGATCAACCCGTACTCGCTGGACGTGCTATCCTGCACATTGTATGCTTGCGGTTTAAATTTAAAATACACCAAGTTTTTGGCGATGTTATCGGGAAATTGATGTGTTTTAAATTGTATTTCAAAATCTTTCTCTTCATGCTTTTAGTTTAACTTTAACCTAATCTTTCTAACTTCTTTATTTTTTTGTTAGTGGGTGCTGGAAGCCAGGTACATAATTTAAACTATTCATTCTTATTTTAGTATATTATTTTGATTTTAGTTTAGTATTAATTTTTAATTTAAATTTATTTGTTCATTTTGGATGTGCTAAGTATTTTAATTTACTTTAACGGTACAAATCTAAATAAGATAAGGTGGGGAGTTCATTACCCTTCCTTAGCCCACAAATAAGTCTACTTCATTTGCATTAACCTAAGCCTGTAAATAAAATAATTAGATGTTGACCTTAGGGACACCGGAGCTCATTTGGACAAGGATAACTAAGAGTTATACCAAGCAGTTTTGATCATTAAATTAGTATCTAGGAAAGTGGTTCAGGAATCTTAGTCCCGAAGAAAGGTGATTCTTTAATTGGTTCCGTTTGCTGACTTGACTAATCTAATTGGTGTCTAAGGAAATCAACGGGGGGACCCTCACTAATTTTATACTTACCTGGCTAATTTGATGAATTGGTTCGAACTTGGAGTGCTCGAAGGTCGACTTGGAATAATTAGGAGCTGTCTAGTTCTAGGCTAACCCTAGGATAGAATTAATTTTGTGCAAAACTTGTTTGAAAAAAATTTCTCGGTTATCATCTTTAGAACTCTTCCTTCTTCTCTTCTCTGTTTCACCAAAAAAAGAAAAAGAAGAAGAAAAAATTCTTATTTTTAGTAATTTTTTTTCAATCTTAATTGCCCTGATATAAGACTGCCCTGACATAACTAGAAGTTATGTTGCATGGTTGTCCTAGGATATGAAAAGGTTGAATTAAATTAAAACCTTGAAAGAAAAATTTCTAATAAATAAACAAATAAATAAAAAATATATATACAAAATCTTAAAAAAAATAAAAGACATGGTGAATGTTGCCGATCTCGCCGCCGCGCCCGTGGCCTCGGAATCGCCGATCCGACTAGACCGTCCTGCTCCTGGGGCCTCCTGGCTGGACCGAACCTGCAAGGCAAGGTCAGAAGACCCTGGCCGGGGATTCCGGCGAGGGAGCTCCGACGATCAAGTTAGTATACGGCGAGAGGGAACAGACTCTCCGGGCCGGGCTCCCGAAGGAGTCCCAGACTCAGAGAATATACTAGCAAGAAAGATGCCAGAGAGACCGGTAACCCGGCTGGATTCCTTTGCCGAGCTCACGCCAAGCGATCCCCTCTCGGGACCTTGGATCTTTTTCTGGTAGCGGGGCTTCCAGCCTCCGTTTCTTACTTGTCTCCCCTTCCCTGGTCGTCTCTTCTCTCCTTCCTTTTATCTCCTCCCGTTGCCTGCTCGTTTTCCGCTCCCGGGAGGCTCCCTTGTCGCTCTCGTCACCCTCCCTCCGTCCTTTTCTCTTTTCCCTTCTGGTTCAGAGGGCCAGACGACTTTCCGGCCTCGTTTGCCGAGCCTAGCGGGGAAAGAGTAAGGGAGGGGGGCGCTGGCCGGGCGGCCGACCAGACCTCGGGCCGAGTGTGAGTGCTCTCCTTCCTAGGTACCGGCACTGTCCATTATCGGGCCCTGTTTTGTCAGAACCGTGTCTCTCGACTGCGGAACCTGTCGGGCCGACGTAAGTGATGTTTCGCGTGAAGCCGCCATCCGTACGGGGTGCCTTTCTCGGGGTGCGGCGCGCACGGCTCGAGGGTCAACCTCGGAGCCTGCGCCTCCGCTCTTTGGGACCTTCTCTGTACGAGCTGCCTGACCTCGGCCGAGGTGGACCCCTCCTGGGTGGACACCTGGCGGGGCGGTAGAAGGACGCTCGGCTTCGGCCGAGGTGGTCCCATCTCCGGGGGCCACCTGGCGAAGGAGCGAAGGGGCCCGGCTCGACCTCGGCCGAGGTGGGACCGTCTCAGGGTGCCACCTGGCGAGGGAGCGGGGGAGCGGCTGACCTCGGCCGAGGTGGACCCCTCCCGGGTGGACACCTGGCGGGGCGGCAGAAGGACGCTCGGCTTCGGCTGAGGTGGTCCCGTCTCCGGGGGCCACCTGGAGAAAGAGCGAAGGGGCCCGGCTCGACCTCGGCCGAAGTGGGACCGTCTCAGGGTGCCGCCTGGCGAGGGAGCGGGGGAGCAGCCGACCTTGGCCGAGGTGGACCCCTCCTGGGTGGACACCTGGCGGGGCGGCAGAAGGATGCTCGACTTCGGCCGAGGTGGTCCCATCTTCGGGGGCCACCTGGCGAAGGAGCGAAGGGGCCCGGCTCGACCTCGGCCGAGGTGGGACCGTCTCAGGGTGCCACCTGGCGAAGGAGCGGGGGAGCAGCCGACCTTGGCCGAGGTGGACCCCTCCTGGGTGGACACCTGGCGGGGCGGCAGAAGGACGCTCGGCTTCGGCCGAGGTGGTCCCGTCTCCGGGGGCCACCTGGCGAAGGAGCGAAGGGGCCCGGCTTGACCTCGGCCGAGGTGGGGCTGTCTCAGGGTGCCACCTGGCGAAGCAGCCGGGGACCCCAGGCCGAGCTCGACTTCGGACGTGTGGGAGCCGCAGCTGACTCGGCCGAAACCTCCACGTGGCTCGAATCATGCCCGACGAGATCTGAGACCGACCACGTCATCATTACGGCCGTAACAGTTGCCCCCCAATCCAACGTTCCGTTGGGGTGTCGTGGAATGGAACGTTGGGATTAAATACGGATATGACATGGGGAGGCGAAGATCTTGCATCATAATTGCCACGATCCTCGTCGCCGTTTCTTGGTGCGCCCGAAGCCCTATAGGAGGCCACCACGCGTCTCCTATTCGCCCGCAATAAATGTGTCACTTCGAAGCAGAGGCCGTTTCCCTACTAACAAGGCGTCGGTGTCGGGCATGCGTCCACGCGGCGATCATCCAATGGCCCGGAGTGGAATGACGGGTACGGTGGCTGTCGATTGAGTTTGAAAAGGAGGGGACTTTCCGGAATGAGGCCTTTTCCCCTGCTCCGTGGGCGATTTGCTGCAGGCTAATTTCCACTGCCCCGCGTTCGCACACTGCATTTTCGGTGAGTGCCCTCATTTTCTTCTTCGCCCTCCTCTTCTCTTCCGGTGAATTTTTCTCGCTTTCTTCTTTGTCATGGCGCGCCGTCGCCATGTTTCCTCTAATCCGGACGAGGCCGGTCCATCCCGGCCGAGGACTCCATCTTCTTCCTCCTCGGAGGAGGAAGTGATCCCGGAGGAGACCCGCAAGCGACTGCAACCTGGGGGTATCACTATTGGCATCCCCAGGGGTGTCAGGTCTCCTCCCGTCGCTTCTGCTCTTCCACTTTCTTCTCTTCCTCCTCTGACTCTTCTTTCTGCCGGTCCCTCCGGTCATACTTCCACAATGACCGAAGGCGACCTTTCTTTGCTCCGGGAGGTCTATGGCATCCCAGGGTCAATCCGTCTGTTTGTTCCACGGCCCGGGGATCGCGTCACCATGAGTGGCCCCGGCCGCATAGCCTTCTACGAGGACTTCCTTCTCGAGGGTCTTCGGTTCCCTCTGCATCCCTTCTTTCTTTCCTTCCTTAGCCACTTCCGTCTAGTCCTGGCCCAGTTGGCTCCCAATGCCATCCGGGTCATCTTCTCTTTCATTGTTTTTTGTCACTTCCACGGGTTTGTTGCTTGTTTCTCCCTCTTCAGGGCTCTGTTTACCCTGAAGAGGTACTCCACTGATGACGGCTGGTGGTACATCTCGCCCCGGCCCAGGTGTCTCCGGTTCGACCTCCCTTCTTCCATCAAGGGCTGGAAGAATCGGTTCTTTTTTGCCTCGGTCGAGGACGTTGACTGGGCCTGGAGCGAACCGGATCGATCTCTGAACCGAAACTCCCAGGTCGAGTCGGCGGACCAAGAGGCCTACTCCCAGCTCCTGAGCAATGTGGTCCCGGTGCTCGAGGTTCTGCTCTCGGAGCAGAACTTGTTTGAGGCTGGGATCAGTCCCATCCGCGAGCCGGGTGAGTCTCAGTCTTCCCCTGACCTCTGTATTCTTCCTCTTTTTTAGCCGAGCTGACTGACATCGTTTTCCTTTGTGTTGCAGGCATGAAATTCTCGTTGAAGAACCTCCTGGAGGGCGCGGCCCAGAGGGACGTCGTCGAGGTGGATGAACCTGCGGCGAAGAGGGCTCGCACCGAGGTGAGCCAGGAGGTCGTGCCGACGATCGTACCCAGCCCAGTGGCTGCTGCTCCCCTGCCCAGGCTGCCTCGGGGCGGGGCCATTGATGCTCCAGCCATCAGACTCGGCAGTGCTGCTGACGAGGGGGCCCCACCGTCAGCAATTCCGCCCCGCACCGGCCCCATCATTGCCGCAGAGCCGACGACGCCGTCCACGACCTCAGCCGCCCCGTCGACGGCGGTTCCTCCTGGAGGGTCAGTCACCGTCGCAGCCGACCTGACGGCTTTGCCGCCGGTGATCACCAACCGGTGCTCGGTAATCCACGACAAGGGGCTCGCAGAGAAAGTGATGGAGTACGCCTCCACCTCCCGGGACCGCCGATCTCGAGGCGGCAGGGACTACGCCGACGCCCTGCTCGGGATCCTCCCGCAGCTCTTCACGGTAAGTCCGAACTCAGAATTTTCTGTCCTTTGTGACTTCGGTTAGCCTTTCTACTAACCCGATCCTTTTTGCTGTGCAGATTGGGAACGACGTGCTCCTGCTGAGGAACTTCCTCGTAGGGTACGCGAAGAAGGATGCCGAGAAGGAAGAGAAGCTCGGCAAGCTCGCGACCGATGTCAAAGACCTCATGGAGAAGGGGGTCGAGCTGCGAGCGAACAACCAGGCCCTCCAGGAGGACCTGGCGCATGCCGAGGAGCGCGTCAAGGACCTGGAGTCCTCTCTGTCCGAGGAGAGGATCTCCCACCAGCATCGCGCGGAGGAGGACACGGCTGAGAGGGCTCGCCTCCAGGCCCATTCTCAGTGGCTGGAGCATCAGCTGGAGGAGGCCAGGCGGGAGGCGAGTGCGGCGAAGGAGCGGAGCGCCTACGTCAACGGGCTCCTGGAAGCCACGAAGCGGGAGGCACAGGAAGCCGTCCCGAGGTTCCGGGCCTCCGATGAGTACATCTCGGAGGTCCGGGAGGCCGCTGTGGACTCCTTCCTGAAGGGGTTCCAAGTGTGCCAGGAGAAGGTGGGGTCCTTCTACCCTGAGCTCGACCTCAGTGGGGTGGTGCTCAGAGGTAGAAGGCAAGGACCCGACAGCAGGGCTTCCGGCGCGGCCGGTGTCACAGCCACGGCCCCGGCGAGCGACACGGCCGTAACTCCGGAGCGACCCCCTGAGCCAGCAGCCGCCGACGGCGAGGATGTGGAGCGCGCGACCCAGGCTGAGGACCCCGCCACCGCGCCAAATTGAACTATGTATCTTTTTCTTTTTTATTTTTTGGGGACTCCCGGCCTGTCGAGACTCCGTGTTTGTACTTCCCTTTCTTGAATCAATGAAGATCTAGTTTGGCCATGTCTCGACCTCGCCTTCCTTTTTCATTTTTTCTTCTTCTCTTTTTTTTTTTTGAGATGTTGATGTGGAGTGCCGAGACGAGGGTGGACCTGGTCCCATCCAGCATTTAGATCAAAGTTCGGGGCATTCCAGACTGGATGGCAGCAGAGTAGGCCTTGAGCGGGCCCTTCTTTGGGCTTGCCTTCGTGCTCGCGTGGGCGAACTAGGTTGTGCCCCGCCTTCCAGACCGAAGTCCGGGACTTCCGGACTGAACCCCGGGGCCGTAGGCTTTCTCAAGCCTTGCATGGCTTGCCGAGCTGTTCTCCGTGCTCGCGTGGGCGAACTGGGTTCTGCCCCGCCTTCCAGATCGAAGTCCGGGACTTCCGGACTGAACCCCGGGGCTGCAGGCTTTCTCAAGCCTTGCGCGGCTTGCCGAGCTGTTCTCCGTGCTCGCGTGGGCGAACTGGGTTCTGCCCTGCCTTCCAGATCGAAGTCCGGGACTTCCGGACTGAACCCCGGGGCTACAGGCTTTCTCAAGCCTTGCGCGGCTTGCCGAGCTGTTCTCCGTGCTCGCATGGGCGAACTAGGTTTTGCCCCGCCTTCCAGACCGAAGTCCGGGACTTCCGGACTGAACCCCGGGGCTGCAGGCTTTCTCAAGCCTTGCGCGTCTTGCCGAGCTGTTCTCCATGCTCGTGTGGGCGAACTGGATTCTGCCCAGCCTTCCAGACCGAAGTCCGGGACTTCCGGACTGAACCCCGGGGCCACAGGCTTTCTCAAGCCTTGCGCGGCTTGCCGAGCTATTCTCCGTGCTCGCGTGGGCAAACTGGATTCTGCCCCGCCGAAGTCCGGGACTTCTCGCCTTCTCTGGCCTTCGGCCACAGTCATGTATGCCAAACTCAAAGCCATGCGCCGGTTTCCCTACGAGGTGAGAAAGAGCGTTTGAAGCAAAGAAACTTTATTGCAGGAGTTGGGGAACCTTACATTACTGATAATACATCCTTAGATTCGAGGCGTTCCACGTCCGGGGGAACCTGGCCCCTCCCAATTCCTCCAAGTAGTAGGCGCCATGAGGGAGGGCTTCTGCTACCCGGTACGGGCCTTCCCAGTTGGGTGAGAGCTTCCCGCACTCTCGTGGCTGAGAAGCTTCAGCATGCCGGAGGATCAAATCTCCAGGACGAAAGGACTTCGACCGCACTCGGGAGTTGTAATACCTGGCCACTCGCTGCCTATATGCCGCCATCCGAACTCGGGCCTTATCCCTCGTCTCTTCAAGAAGGTCAAGGTTGAGCATCATTCTGGCGGGGTTCTCCGTCTCGTCATATTGCTCCACACGCAGTGTGGGTAGGCTGAGCTCAATCGGGATGACCGCTTCGACTCCGAAGACGAGGTTGAATGGGGTCTCGTCGGTCGCCATCCTCGGGGTGGCATGGTACGCCCAAAGGACACTGGGAGCTCCTCCGCCCACCTGCTCTTGGCCTGGTCCAGCCGCGTGCAGAGGCCCTGCAAAATGGTCCTGTTTGTGACCTCGGCTTCTCCATTGGTCTGAGGATGCGCCACCGAGGTGAAGCGATGCCGGATGCCGAGGTCGCCGTAGAACTCTTCAAACTCCCGGCAGCCGAACTGGCGCCCGTTATCAGTGATCACGGTGTGGGGGAGGCCGAAGCGGCAAATGATTGACTTCCAGAAGAACTTGGCGACATTTGCTTCGGTGATCCGTGCCAAGGGTTCGGCCTTGACCCACTTCGTGAAGTAGTCGATGGCCACGATCAGGAATTTCCGTTGTCCAGACGCCGGTGGGAATGGGCCCAGAAGGTCCATTCCCCATTGGACGAATGGCCACGGAGCTGAGAGCTGGGAGATTGGATTGGAGGGCTGCTGTTGCACCACGGCGTGCCGTTGGCACCGATCGCACCTCTTCACGAAATCGGCGGCATCCTCCTTCATCGTCTCCCAAAAGTAGCCCTGATGGAGGGCTTTGTAGGCTAACGCTCTGCCCCCCACGTGGTTCCCACAGATGCCCTCGTGAATCTCCTGGAGCACGAGTCTGGCTTCCGCGGGTCCCAGGCATTTAAGGAGGGGGTAGGAGTAGGATCTTCGATATAGTTGCCTATCCATCAGGACAAACCGCGCGGCCTTATTTCTGATGAGGCAGGCCGCTGCACGGTCCTCTGGCAGGGTACTGCTGGTTATGTATTTGGCATACTTGTCCATCCAGCTGGGCTCATGGCTGACCTGATGGACCTCCACTGGGGTCTCGTAGCTTGGGGCCTTGAGGCGCTCCACATGAGCGCGGCCCAGCATTGAGTCCGGTAGGGTCGCCAGCCGGGAAAGAGTGTCCGCACGGACGTTTTCCCCGCGGGGGATGTGGAAGATGTTGAAGCGCCAGAAACCGGCCATGCCCGCTTTGACAAGCTCCAAGTACTTCACCATTTGAGGGTCGTGCACGGCATATTCTCCGGAGACCTGTCCCGCCACGAGCTGGGAGTCAGTGAAGGCTTTGAGGTTAGCCACGCCCAGCTCGCGAGAGACCCTCAGCCTGGTGAGGAGCGCCTCGTACTCCGCCTGATTATTTGTTACGGCGAACTGGAAACGGAGCACGCATTCGGCGACGACCCCATCGCTATTGACGAGAATGAGTCTGGCTCCACTCCCGCCAGAGTTCGAGGCTCCATCTACGTGGAGGATCCACGCGTCCTCTCCGGGCTCCTCAGGGCCCGTTTTCAGTTGCTGGTGCGAGGGGTCCTCCTCGGGCTCCTTGCCTAAGCCTGCACACTCGACCAAGAAGTCGGCTAGCACCTGTGCTTTCATGGCCGACCTCGGCCTGTACGCGATGTCGAACTCGCTGAGCTTCAGTGCCCACTTCGCCAATCGCCCCGACGTGTCGGGTCGGCTGAGCAACGCTTTCAGCGGCTGATCCGTCAGGACGGCGATGGGATGTGCTTGGAAATAGGGCCTGAGATGCTGAGCAGACACTATTAACGCAAAAACGAGCTTCTCGGGCTGAGAATACCTGAGCTCCGCATCACGGAGAAGTTTGCTGGTATAGTACACCGGCCGCTGGACTCCTTGGTCGTCGGTCCGAACCAGGACCGAACTGATGGCCTCCGGGGTGACCGCCAGATAGAGGATAAGCTCCTCCCCCTCCTCGGGCCGGGAAAGAAGTGGCGGCGATGCGAGCGTCTTCTTCAGCTCTTCAAAGGCCTCCTGGCACTCCTCGGTCTAGGCGAAGTCGTTCATCTTCCTCAGCACCTTGAAAAAGGGTCGGCAGCGATCGGCCGATCTGGAGATGAAACGGCTAAAGGCCGCAACCCGGCCGGTGAGTTGCTGCACTTGCTTCTTGGAGGCGGGCTGCTCCATGTCCAGGATGGCCTGGACCTTCTCCGGGTTGGCTTCAATTCCTCTCTGGGTCACCATGAATCCTAGGAACTTCCCAGCGGAGACGCCGAAGGCGCACTTCGCCGGGTTCAGCTTCATCTGATGACGTCGGAAGTTGTCGAATGTCTCCGCCAGGTCAGCCACGTGGTCCGAATCGGGCTTGCTCATTACCAGCATATCGTCCACGTACACCTGCATGTTGCGGTCGATCTGGTCTTTGAAGATTCTGTTGACCAGACGCTGGTACGTGGCCCCGGCGTTCTTGAGGCCAAACGGCATCATCCTGTAGCAGAAAGTTCCACGGTCGGTGATGAAGGCGGTATGCTCTTCATCCTCCGGGTTCATTCGGATCTGGTTATAGCCGGAGAAGGCGTCCATGAAGGACAGGAGGTGATGCCCCGAGGTGGTGTCGACCAGCTGGTCAATCTTTGGAAGGGGGAAGCTGTCCTTCGGGCAAGCTCGGTTGAGGTCGGTGTAGTCTACACAGATCCTCCACTTACCACTGCTCTTCCTTACCATGACCACATTCGCCAGCCAGCTGGGATATTGGACTTCCCGCACAAAGCCGGCGGCGAGGAGTTTCTCCACCTCCTCGTTGATGGCCCTCTGTCTCTCCATAGCGAAGCTCCTCTTCTTCTGGCGGACCGGGTGGCAGCTCGGATCCACGTTCAGCCTGTGCATAATGACCTCGGGGGGAATGCCCGGCATGTCGGTCGCTAACCAGGCGAACACGTCCGCGTTCGCGCGGAGGAACTCCAGTAGGCGGGTCCGTTCTTCTTCTAGGAGTTGCGCCCCGACCTGCACTGTCTTCAGCGGGTCCGAACCAAGGGAATAAGTCATCAGGCGTTCTACGGGGCCTCCCCTGGGTTCCTTCTCCCTTAGGTCGAGGTCGTCAACGTCGGGGCCGAGCTCCGCGCCCCGGGCACCCGGGACCGTCTGGAGGTAATGCGGGACTGGCTGGGTTGTCCCCCTCATCACCCCGAGCCCGGAAGCCGTGGGGAATTGCACCAACAATCTCTTCGTGAAAATCATGGCGTCTAGTTGGTTGAGCCCGGGATGCCCGAGAATCGCGTTGTAAGGTGAAGGGAGCTTGACGATGGTGAACGTCATTAGGACGGTCGTCTGCCGAGGTGGGGATCTAGCAGTGACTGGGAGAGTGATCTCCCCTTCGACCCCCACCGAGTCCCCGGTAAAGCCTACCAGGGGGTGTGCACCGGTCTCAGCTGATCATGGAACAAATTTATTCGAGAGAAAGCATCGTAAAAAAGCACATCAGCCGAGCTTCCACTATCTACCATAATTCGGTGTACAGGATGCTTCGCGATGGTCATCTCGACCACCACGGCATCATTGTTTACATTCTCACTTTCATTCCCCTTCTCAGAAGGGGCACATTCTCCGGGTTCCCGACCTCCCGGGCTCTCTTTGCCGCCCGCCCGACCCCAAGTGAGATCATGCCCACCGGCTTCTTCGTCGGGCGGTTGTCGATTGCAGGAACTGGGGGTAAGGCCGCGAGCGGCTGTCCCTCCGTCGGTACCTCATTCATGACGAACTTCCTGAGGTAGCCCCTCTTGATCAGCTCTCGATCTCTCGCTTCAGGTTGCGACACTCCTCTGTGTCGTGGCCGTGCTCGCGGTAGAACTGGCAGTACTTTGTTTTGTCCCGAGTACCTCTTGGGTTCTGAGGAGGAGGTCGGCGGAGGTAGTGCTCGCCCTCAATTTCCATGAGGATTTTTGTTCGGGGGGCGAGGAGAGGGGTGAACCTCCGCTCCGGAATGGCCTCGCCCTTTGACCTCGGATTCGGGCGAGGGTCGGCAGATGGCCCGGGCTTCCGAGCTCCAGGAATATCCCTCGGGGGCGGCTTCTTCAAACTCTTCCCGTCCAGCTCTCGGCGGGTGCGGTCGGCCTCCTCCGCTCTAATGTACTTGTGGGCACGGAGGAGGAGCTCGGAGTACGTCCTGGGGGGCTTTTTGTCCAGGGAGTATGTCAGGCGGGACGTCTTGAGCCCGCGCTTCAAGGCAAGCATGGCGACGGGCTCGTTCAGGCTGTAGATTTCCAGGGCTGCAGTCTTGAACCGGGTGATGTAGTCTCGGAGCAGCTCCTGGTCCTACTGGCGGATGGAGAAGAGGCTATCCACATCCCTCGGCACCTTCCAACAAGCATCGAAGTGCGCCACAAACTTTCCTTCCAACTGGTGGAAGGAGCAAATAGATCCGGGCTCGAGGCGGGTGAACTAGACTCGAGCGGCCTTCCGGAGGGTAGCTGGGAAGGCGATGCATAAAAGGGCGTCAGTGGCCCCCTGGACCCTCATGAGAGCCTTGTAGCTCTCCAGATGGTCCAGAGGGTCGGTGGTCCCGTCGTAGGGATCCACCTGCGGCATGCGGAACCGGTTCGGAATCGGCTCCGCCTGGATTTCTTCAGAAAAGGGGGGACGGGAGTCGTAGCCCGCAGGGTCCGCGGACGAGTTCTGCAGATCGGCAAATCGGCGGGCGAACTCTGCCAACTTGCGCTCGTGCTCCTCCAGGCGCCTCTCGGCCTGGCGCCTGATGGCCTCGTCAGTGGAATCTTCCACCGAGGCTGCTGGTGAAGGAGGCGCCGATCGGTCTCGGCGCAGAGTCACGCCTCGGCGTCGCTTGCTGCGATGCACCGTCTCGGCTTCATCGGCTGGGGATCGACTCTCGTGATCCGCCGAAACCGGAGTAGTTTCTTTTCGCGGGAGTTTGGTGGCTCCCGCGGGGCTTGGAGACTGCCCTCGGTTGGGATGGCCTGCCCTGAATGGAGCGCAGGCTCCCATGCGGCCCTGCGGCCCGAGCCGCGGGGGTCCCTGGCTGTGGCTGCGTGGCCAGGGAGCGCTGTTGGTGTTGTAGCTGCCGGACCACCGAGGTCAAGGTCTGCAGCTGTTGGATGACGGCCGCGAGAGGCCCGTCCACCGAGGTCGGCTATGGTGGAAGAGGAGGGGGAGCTGGGAGCTCCCTCTCCGGGCTGTGGGCCCCTTGAGGGGAGGGAACCTCCCCCACACGGCTGGTGGATGCCTCGCGCCCACGAGTGACCACCATTGTAGGAGAGCGCTTTGTCTGTAGAGAGCTAGCTCTCACTAGGGGTGTTGTCTTGCCCCCCTACCTGGCGCGCCAATCTGTTGCCGATCTCGCCGCCGTGCCCGTGGCCTTGGAACCGTTGATCCGACTAGATCGTCCTGCTCCTAGGGCCTCCTGGCTGGACCGAACCTGCAAGGCAAGGTCAGAAGATCCTGGCCAGAGATTCCGGCGAGGGAGCTCCGACGATCAAGTTAGTATACGGCGAGAGGGAACAGACTCTCCGGGTCGGGCCCCCGAAGGAGTCCCAGACTCAGAGAATATACTAGCAAGAAAGATGCCAGAGAGACCGGTAACCCGGCTAGATTCCTTTGCCGAGCTCACACCAAGCGATCCCCTCTCGGGACCTTGGATCTTTTTCTGGCAGCGGGGCTTTCAGCCTCCGTTTCTTACTTGTCTCCCCTTCCCTGGTCGTCTCTTCTCTCCTTCCTTTTATCTCCTCCCGTTGCCTGCTCGTTTTCCGCTCCCGGGAGGCTCCCTTGTCGCTCTCGTCGCCCTCCCTCCATCCTTTTCTCTTTTCCCTTCTGGTTCAGAGGGCCAGACGGCTTTTCAGCCTTGTTTGCCGAGCCTAGCGGGGAAAGAGTAAGGGAGGGGGGCACTGGCCGGGCGACCGACCAGACCTCGGGCCGAGTGTGAGCGCTCTCCTTCCCAAGTGCCGGCGCTATCCGTTATCGGGCCCTGTTTTGTCAGAACCACGTCTGTCGACTACGGAACCTGTCGGGCCGATGTAAGTGATGTTTCGCGTGCCGCCGCCATCCGTACGGGGCGCCTTTCTCGGGGTGCGGCGTGCACGGCTCGAGGGTCAACCTCGGAGCCTGCGCCTCCGCTCTTTGGGACCTTCTCTGTACGAGCTGCCTGACCTCGACCGAGGTGGACCCCTCCCGGGTGGACACCTAGCGGGGCGGCAGAAGGATGCTCGGCTTCGGCCGAGGTGGTCCCGTCTCCGGGGGCCACCTGGCGAAGGTGCCCAGCTCGACCTCGACCGAGGTGGGACCGTCTCAGGGTGCCACCTGGCGAGGGAGCGGGGGAGCGGCTGACCTCGGTCGAGGTGGACCCCTCCCGGGTGGACACCTGGTGGGGCGACAGAAGGATGCTCGGCTTCGGCTGAGGTGGTCCCGTCTCCGGGGGCCACCTGGTGAAAGAGCGAAGGGGCCCGGCTCGACCTCGACCGAAGTGGGACTGTCTCAGGATGCCGCCTGGCGAGGGAGCGGGGGAACAGCCGACCTTGGCCGTGGTGGACCCCTCCTGGGTGGACACCTGGCGGGGCGGCAGAAGGACGCTCGGCTTCGGCCGAGGTGGTCCCGTCTCCGGGGGCCACCTGGCGAAGGAGCGAAGGGGCCCGGCTCGACCTCGGTCGAGGTGGGACCGTCTCAGGGTGCCACCTGGCGAAGGAGCGGGGGAGCAGCCGACCTTGGCCGAGGTGGACCCCTCCTGGGTGGACACCTGGCAGGGCGACAGAAGGATGATCGGCTTCGGCCGAGGTGGTCCCGTCTTAGGGGGCCACCTGGCGAAGGAGCGAAGGGGCCTGGCTCGACCTCGACCGAGGTGGGGCCGTCTTAGGGTGCCACCTGGCAAAGTGGCCGGGGACCCCGGGCCGAGCTCGACTTCGGACGTGTGGGAGCCGCAGCTGACTCGACCGAAAACCTCCATGTGGCTCGAATCATGCCCGACGGGATCTGAGACCGACCACGTCTTCATTACGGCCGTAACAGTGAATATAGTAAATTCTCTGCTACCTGTGTGGAGAAGGATATCAGGTTGGCTAGTTAGAATTGATTTAATTCATGTTTCAAATTCTACGACCTCTATAATGAATATAATAAATCAGCCTCAAACTTTTAAGGATTTATGTTATCCAGTCGGTTCCGTCCAACCTTCTTGCATAAGGTTGCCCCAACCCATTATAAATAATTTTGAAATCAAATATCAGATCATTGATAAGCTTCCAAAATTTACTAGAATAGAGAATGCATATATATTTATTAGGAATTTTGAAGATGTTTGTGCAACCATGAGACTACAACAATTGTCAGAGGATGAAATCAAGCTGAGATTGATCAATTTTGCTCTAAAGGATAATACCAAAATGTGGCTCTATAGTCTTCCAAATCAATTTGTCATAACCTGGGAGGGCTTTGTAAGAGTGTTCCTAAAAAAATATTTTTTTATCATAAAATAGCTAGAATTAGAAATGAAATAAACCAATTCTATCAATTAGCTAGTGAGTCATTCTAGAAATACTTCGACCGTTTCAAGAACCTCTTGACCTAATGCCCACACCATGGAATAGAAACTTGGAGGCTATGCCAAATAGATTATGAAGGTCTAGATTCAAATTCAAGAATGTTGCCTAGAAATGGAGCCCAAGAGGGGGGCTGAATTGGATCTTTTGAAAAAAATTAAAACAATTATGTGCCGGCCTTTGATGTGTTTGTGAACAATGTGAATAACACATTAATATGCAACGAAATTAGAAGATTAAATGCTAAGAGTAATAAACAAGAAGAGCAATCACACACAAACACAAGTTTTATAGTGGTTCGGTGCCAACCAAGCACCTACATCCACTCCCCAAGCTACCATTGGGAATTCTATTATAATCTCTCCAAGATTACAGCCGACTTGTTTTACAAGGCTCACAAGTCAAAACCTAAGTTGGTTTTATCACATAGGCTCACCAAAAACCTTTACACTTGTTTTGTCTTCGGGCTTACAAGTTAACCTTAGTTGGTTTTGTCTCTTTGGCTCACCAACAACCACAAACTTTCAAGAAACCCTTGAAAGCTAGGTCAAACAAAAAGAATTTCAGAGATACAATAAATAAAATACAACAAACTCTCTTCAAAGAGTAGAATGTGAAGCTTTGAGGCTCTAGTAGATGCCTGTCTTGTCTTCTCTTTGGAATCTTCTTCAAGCTCTCTTTTTGGAAGGATGAAAGGATAGGCTAGTAAGCTTTTTTAGGGAATCTCTCCTTTTATGGCTTTTGAAGTGAAGTTCTTGAGGGAATATTGACTTTTGAGTGTTCAATGGAGTTCAATACTTCATGAATGAGTTTGATGAAGCTTAAATACTTCAAAAACTTCTAAAAAATGGTTTGAGACCGTTGGAGGATCAAAACTAGCCGTTGGGAGCTTGAAAAGATAAATATGCAACTCAGAAAAATAGATCCGTTAGAGCTGTCAGAACCCGTGAGTCGACACTTGGCTCTCAAGGGTCGATACTTGGGACTCAGGTGTCGACACTTGGTCCTGCAGGTATCGATACTTGAATTTCAGGTGTTGACACTTGGAGCACAGGTGTCGACACTTAATCCAAAAACTCTTAGAATGACATGTTCTGGATTTTCAAAAAGTCTCAGGCCTTGAGTCGACACTTGGATTCCAGGTGTCGGTACTTGTGTCTCAGGTGTTGATACTTATATCTCAGGTGTCGACACTTGAAATTCAGGTGTCAACACTTGGCATGCCAGTTTGGGTTTTTTACGTGCTATTCACTGAAGTGTCGACACTTGGAACTGCTTGAGTTGACACTAGAGTCTGAAATTGCAAAAAATGAGTGCCAAAAGTCCCAAAAACATAAGGATATATATTTAAACTTTAGATGCACTTATGTAAGCAACAATTGAGCATTTTTTAGCCCTTTTTCATGGTGAGAAGACTTCCTAAAATATGAATTTCGCCCAGCTTCAAGATACTTTCCTTTTGAGAATTTGAGGTGCATATATCTAGAAACTCATAAGTACATTTGAAATATTAGTACAAAATAGGTACTCAACATTTTGTTAATCATCAAAATCAAGGGCAAACCCAACAAAGAACCATGCTAGAGTCTATGTGCCAGGATCAATTATGTATAAGGAATCTAATAAAGCCTGGCAATTTCTAGAAGACCTAGCTGAAAAGAACTTATAATGGGAAACAACTAGGAAACCAGAAAGATCCACACTTTCGAGAGGTGGAATATACCAAATTCAGACTTTCCTAGCTGCAGAGGCCAAAATTGCAACCTTGACATATAGGTTAGAGGCTTTAGAACTTCAAAGACCAGCTAGTGTGAACCAAGTATCTGTACTCATGTGTAACGGATGCAATGCACCATACCATGTCCTTAAGGAATGTCCTCTCCTAATGAATCCAACAGAGAATGGATGTGCACAGGTGAATATTATATACTAGAGACCAATGAACAATCCCTATGCACCCACATAAAACCTAGGATGGAGGAATCATCCAAATTTTTTATGGTCACAGAACCCAAATAGAGGTGGTCCTAGCTTCAAGCAATAAAATCCAAGGCCTAACCCTATGATGAACAACCCACCACCACCAGGCTTCAATAACAATGATAAGAAACTTAGTTCTTTAGAAAAAAGCCTAGAAGCCCTAACCAAATCCAATGCTGACACCAATGCCTCATTAAGTAATTTTATGCAAATCACAAGCCAACTCCTAAATTCAAACTCTCAGGCCATAGCCCGCTTAGAAATGCAGGTGGGTCAGCTAGCATTTACTATTAATGAAAGAGAATGAGGTAGGCTACCTAGCCAACCTGAGCCTAACCCAAGAAACCAAGATGGTTGGCCACCCTAAGGAAACCAAGTTAATCAAGTGAATGCTATTCACTTTTTAAGATTAGAAAAATAAGTAGATAATAAGGTAGATACATCTGACACTATAGAGGACTTATTTATTGAGCCACCTAATGAACAACCTGCCTTACAAACTCAAGCTTCTGAAACTAATAGTACACCAAATAGGTGCCCACAAATTTTAGAGCTCATTTTCTAAATCGACTAAGGTATAATAAACAATCAAAATATTTAGATAAAATGTTAGAAGTATTTAAGCAAGTTCAAGTAAATATTCTTCTACTAGACATGATCCAATAGGTTCTGACTTATGCCAAATTCTTACAAAACTTTTGTACCAAGAAAATAACAACTAATATGCCAAAGAGAGCTTTTTTAGTAGCAAGTGTGAGCTTATACTTGTTAAGTCACATACCCATAAAATATAAGGATCTAGGATCTCCAACAATTTTATGTGTCATAGGAGAAACCCATATTGAGAAGGCCTTACTTGATTTAGGGGCTAGTGTAAATATTATGCCCTATTCAGTTTATGAGCAATTAGGATTGGAAAAATTTCAGCCAACAGGGATCACATTACAATTAGCAGATCGATCCTTTAGGATCCCTAAAGGAATGGTAAAGGATGTTCTAATTAAGGTTGGCAATTTTATCTTCCCTATAGATTTCATTATTTTGGAAATAGAACCAGTATTAAATTCTAAGGGTCGTATCCCAGTTATTTTAGGAAAACCATTCCTAGCTACTGCTAATACTGAAATCAATTGTCGGAATGGACTTATGAAGCTATCCTTTGGGAACATGGCTATTTAGCTAAATATATTTAATTTAAACATGAATCCACCAAGCATGCTAATGTAAATGTAATCCAAGATGAAATTTATGAATATGTAGATATTAGCGATGAGGAAGTCGATCTTGAATCTAGTTTCTAGCCAATCCATGAATATGAGAACATAAATAAAATACTTGTAGATAATAAGAATAGCCAGAGATGGGAGCCTCCCATTGAAACACTCATGGAAATAGCTAAACTATCAACCAAGCCATCAATAGAGGAGGCACCCAAATTAGAATTAAAATCCCTCCCCAAGCACCTTAAGTATGTGTATTTAGGTCTAGCAGAAACCTTGCATGTAATTATTGCCTCATACCTAAATCCTAAACAAAAGGAGTTGTTAACTATTTTGAGAGAAAATCGAGAAGCAATAGGCTGGACAATGACAGACATTAAGGGAATAAGTCCTTCTATAGTTCAACATAGGATACACATAATGGAAGAGGCTAAACCAACTAGAGATGCCCAAAGAAGATTAAACCCAGCCATGAAGGATGTAGTCAAGAAAGAGATTTTGAAGTTACTAGATAATGAAATTATTTATCTTATTTCTGATAGCTCATGGGTAAGTCCTGTACAAGTGGTACCCAAAAAGTCTGGGATAATAGTGGTCCATAATGAAATAAATGAACTTATCCCAACTAGGACCCAAACGAGATGGAGGGTTTGTATAGACTATAGAAAATTGAATGTAGTAACAAGAAAAGATCACTTTTCTTTGCCATTTATTAACCACCCAGCTCCCCTGCTGGTTCGGCCCGAGCATGCCTCCCATGCTTCGGTGAGATGGAAGGGGGTGGCGGTCCATCGAAGGTTAATTGGATGGAGCAACGGCGCATCCATGGCCATCTCGACCATTGGCAGAAATCAAAAGAGGAACGGGAAGAGATCTATCCCATGCTACCCGGAAAGCTATAAATCAAGAGTTGAGGGAGAAGGAAACTTTCCGACGATGGTTCAGGAGTGGTCGGCCACCGGAGGGGGAATAAGATCAATGGGAATCTCGGTGATGGGGGGATTTTTAAAGAGAAAGAACGAGGAAGTTTTTCTCGCCGTATAGGGAAAAACTTCAATCGATCTGACTCTCTACCCCTCCACGACTCTCCACCGATTGAATCCAACAAGGGCTCCATCCCTTGTTTTTTTTCTGAGTTTCAACTTGAAGTCAGCAGCCTCTATCAATCTCAACCTTGGTGGCCCAAAACAAGTGGGCTTCACACTTCCCCATCCTCCAACCGCCATCATCATCGCCTCCTTGCTAGCCCAAGACATCGACAATGCTGCTACCATCTGCTACCACCACCACCCATCGCATTATCACCCCCTTCTCTATCCCGAGTCGATCTGCCATTGTCGCCGCTCCCGTGTCTCTACTGCCGCTCTTCTCCTCCCTATTGCAGCCTAGGAAATCTTCGCTTGCTCCCTCCTTCCCGTCGTCAGCCACCGTCATCGTCTCCTCCCTGGTTTTGAGCTTCCTCAGTCCTCAATGACCTTCCTTAGTCCTCTAGAGCCACTGCCTCTTCTTATTACTGCTGGCTTTGCCTCCCAAGCCACCCATTATCATCGCCCAGATTCGCCATCCCCACCTTCTCCATCGCCTTTACTACCGCCACCAATTCATCGACCATCCTCTCTTTCCCCATCAATCACCAATCCATGATCGCTATCCAAAGCCATCTCCACCTTCCAGCATGCTGATCCAATGATGGAAATGCGTTCCTGATTGGAGGAAGGAGTTCCCAGGAGCTCCAGGCATGATCCGTGGCTACCCAAGGATTCCATGATCATCCAATGCTCTAAAGATGCCAACGAACGGCCGAAGAAGATTCCAATTTTGCATAGGTAGACTAAGGTTTTATATAGTACTCCAAGAGATAAAATCATTTTTAATCAAAGTCAAAATTTTAATCATTTGATGTAATATGGATGGTTAAGATTAATCTATTGGTAATTGCTAGTAATTATGTATATAGTAGGTGCAATAATTATCTTAAAATCTGGGATTATTTTTTATAGTGAAATGAGTGGTAAAAAAATTTAAATTTATCAAAGTTGATGAGCTCTTTCCAAATAACCTTTTTCTTTTTAACCCAATCCCCAGGCCCTTACTATAAAACTTGGAGGAGGAATGCCAAGGAGTTGATGTGGAAGGGGGGTTAATAATAGAGAAGCAGAAGAGGAGGAAGAAAAGGGGCGGGTTGAAGATGGAGAAGAGGAGGAAAGGCAAGGTACAAATGAAGGAAGGGAAGGAGAGGTGGATTGAAGATGGAGGGGGGATGAGAAGCAGGAGAGGCCGATTGAAAATGGAGGAGAGGAAGAGAAGGGGGAGTGGTGGGTTGAAGATGGAGAGACCTGCTAAAACACGATCTATGATGATTTCAAACCATCCGACAGCTACGAATCCAGGAGTTATCTAATTCCCTCTATTCAAAGAATCCTAGGCTACAGAAGAAATCATCTTGAAAAGAGGGTATGGTACAAGGTAGAGAGCATAGCTTGGATTACAGGTTGGCCTCTAAGAATGAGATTTTTTAAAGGAGAGATCTGTCTCTATACTATCTTCAAGCCTATTCCATCTCCAAGATTAAGACCAAAAGAGAAGCATAGAAAGTCCAGTTCATCCTGAGGAGTACAAAGGAAGAAGAGAGTTCGTCTACCATCTTCTCGACGATGCTATGTTGATCTATTTTCAATCTTTGTTACAGTTTTATTTATTTCATTTACTTATTATTTTAATTTCCTTGTAGTTAGATTTTTTTTAATTAATTAAGATAATATTTATTTTCATGCTTTTTAAATCATTGTTCTTTATTTTTTATCATAAATAGTTGCTAGGATCTAAATAGTAGATCATAATATTAAGTTATTTATCATTTTTATAATTATAATTTTTATTTTTCTAATTTTGATCTATATTTCTTTTCTTTTCAAAAATTAAAGATTTCAAATCATTCAAAATTCTGTCTTCTTCATGGATTTGACCTGACTTGTCGCTTGCTATATACGTAGTTTTAATTTATTTAGAAATCGGATATTAAACTGATAGTCGTAGTGTCCTAACGATAACATTGTGATCCTATTAAGTTTTTGGTACCATTGCTAGGGAAGGCATGATCATTATCATTTTTGATTTATTTGATTTCTTGTAAAATAGCTTACTAATTTTTTTATTTTTTCTTGTAGAAAAAGAAAAAAAGAGAGGAGAATGAAAGTCATCTACAATTTTGATGAGATCAACCCTAATCCTAGATTAATTTTTTTATTAGTTACTTTTAATTAGTTTATTTTTTTTTTCAAATTAACCAAAAAAAATATTTTTTAGTTTCTTTTGATTAGTCTCCTTTTTAAAATCAACCTAAAAATCTCTTCTGGTTAGATTTATTTCTCTTTTAATTTTTCTCTTTTAATTAGCTTTTTTCTTTTCAAATTAACTTAAAAATAAAAAAAAACTACTTAACCTTTTTATTTACTACATTAAATAGTAGATTTAATTTCTTTTTTTAATTATAGGACCTCTAGATACTTTATATGCCTAGCCTAATTTGGTCTTTTCTTTTGTAAAGCAACTTTAAAACTTACCTCTTATTTTATAACATAAAAAGAAAACAAAAATACCATAAATACTTAACTAAAATAGCGAAACTAATTAAACTTTAAATGCTTATTACTTGTATTGACGTCTTTTCTTTTTGCATTGCATATTTTTATAAAATATCTTAAGGGCAACATTCATAAATAATATAAGGTGGGGATTTGATCATTCTTTTTTGGCCCATAAAATATCATTCTGCATATTGCATTAACCCAAGCTTTATAATTAAAATTGTTGCCGATCTTGCCGCCGCGCCTGTAGCTTCAGAGCTGGTGATTTGATCAGGCCGTCTCGCCTCGAGGTCTCCGGGCTCCCGATCCTGCAAGACAAGGTCAGAAACCCTGGCCGAGGATCCCGGCGAGGGGGCTCCGACGGTCAAGTTAGAAAACAGCGATATGGAACAGAGTCTCCAAGGTGGGCCCCTGAAGGAGTCCCAGGCTTAGAGATTATCTTTGTAAAGAAGGTCTCAGGAAGAGTAGAAATTGGGCCAGGTTCCTTCACCGAGCTTGCGCGAAGGGATCCCTCTCGGGATCTTGGATCTTACTCTTGGTGTCTTTCCTTTTCCCAGCCTTTTTTTCCCTTACCTGGTCGTCCGCTCTTCCCATCCTTTTATCCCATCACGCTGCCTCCGGCTTTCCGCCCTTGGAAGGCTCCCTCTTTGCTTTCACCTCCTTCTCTCCCTCTCTTTCCCCTTTCCCCTTTGGGCCTAAGAACCCGGCGGCCTCCTTGTCTTGCTTGCCGAGCCTAGCGAGGAAAGGGTAGAGGGAGGGCGCCGGCCAGACCCTGGGGCCGAACGCGAGCGCTCTCCTTCCCAGGCGCCGACAATGCCCGTTACCGGGTCCTGTCTTGCCAGGACTTCGCCTCTCGGCTACGGAACCTGTTGGGCCGATGTAAACGAGGTTTCGCACGTTGCTGCCGATCATACTGGCGCTCCTCTGGAGGTGCGGCGCGCGCTGCTCGAGGGGCAGTTTCGAAACTCGTGCTCCTACTTCTCGGCGACCTCACCATGCTGGGTAGCCGACCTCGGCCAAGGTGGGCCCCTCCTGGGCGGACACCTGGCGGAGCGGCAGAGGAGTGCTTGACTTCGGCCGAGGTGGACCCGTGTCGGGCGCCACCTGGCGAAGGAGCAAGAGGGCCCGGCTCGACCTCAGCCGAAGTGGAACTGTCTCAGGGCGCCACTCGGCGAGGGGGCAAGGGGCCGCAGGCTTCGACCGAGGTGGGCCCCTCCTGGGCGGACACCTGGCGGAGCGGCAGAGGAGCGCTCGACTTCGACCGAGGTGGACCCGTGTCCGGGCGCCACCTGGCGAAGGAGCAATAGGGCCCGGCTCGACCTCGACCGAGGTGGAACCGTCTCAGGGCGCCACTCGGCGAGGGGACAAGGGGCCGCAGGCTTCGACCGAGGTGGGCCCCTCCTGGGCAGATACCTGGCGGAGCGGTAGAGGAGCGCTCGACTTCGACCGAGGTGGACCCGTGTCCGGGCGCCACCTGGCGAAGGAGCAAGAGGGTCCGGCTCGACCTCGGCCGAGGTGGAACCGTCTCAGGGTGCCACTCAGCGAGGAGGCAAGGGGCCGCAGGCTTCGTCGAGGTGGGCCCCTCCTGGGCGGACACCTGGCGGAGCGGCAGAGGAGCGCTAGACTTTGATCGAGGTGGACCCGTGTCCGGGCGCCACCTGGCGAAGGAGCAAGAGGGCCTGGCTCGACCTCGGCCGAGGTGGAACCGTCTCAGGGCGCCACTCGGTGAGGGGGCAAGGGGCCGTAGGCTTCGACCGAGGTGGGCCCCTCCTGGGCAGACACCTGGCGGAGCGGTAGAGGAGCGCTCGACTTCGACCGAGGTGGACTCGTGTCCGGGCGCCACCTGGCGAAGTAGCAAGAGGGCCCGGCTCGACCTTGGCCGAGGTGGAACCGTCTCGGGGCACCACTCGACGAGGGGGCAAGGGACCGCAGGCTTCGGCCGAGGTGGGCCCCTCCTGGGCGGACACCTGGCGGAGCGACAGAGGAGCGCTCGACTTCGGTCGAGGTGGACCCGTGTCGGGCGCCACCTGGCGAAGGAGCAAGAGGGCCCGGCTCGACCTCGGCCGAGGTGGAACCATCTCAGGACGCCACTCGACGAGGGGGCAAGGGGCCACAGGCTTCGGCCAAGGTGGGCCCCTCCTAGGCGGATACCTGGCGGAGCGGCAGAGGAGTGCTCGACTTCGGCCGAGGTGGACCCGTGTCCGGGCGCCACCTGGCGAAAAAGCAAGAGGGCCTAGCTTGTCCTCGGCCGAGGTGGAACCGTCTCAGGGCGCCACTCGGCGAGGGGGCAAGGGGCCGCAGGCTTCGGCTGAGGTGGGCCCCTCTTGGGCGGACACCTGGCGGAGCGGCAGAGGAGCGCTCTACTTCGGCCGAGGTGGACCCGTGTCCGGGTGCCACCTGGCGAAGGAGCAAGAGGGTCCGGCTTGACCTCGGTCGAGGTGGAATCGTCTCGGGGCGCCACTCGGCGAGGGGGCAAGGGGCTGCAGGCTTTGGCCGAGGTGGGCCCCTCCTGGGTGGACACCTGGCGGAGCGGCAGAGGAGCGCTTGACTTCGGCCGAGGTGGATTCGTGTCCGGGCACCACCTGGCGAAGGAGCAAGAGGGCCTGGCTTGACCTCGACCGAGGTGGAACCATCTCAGGGCGCCACTCGACGAGGGGGCAAGGGGCCGCAGGCTTCGGCCGAGGTGGGCCCCTCCTGGGCGGACACCTGGCGGAGTGGCAGAAGAGCGCTCAACTTCGGCCGTGGTGGACCCGTGTCCGGGCGCCACCTGGCGAAGGAGCAAGAGGGCCCGGCTCGACCTCGGCCGAGGTGGACCCCTCCTGGGCGGACACCTGGCGAAGGAGCAAGATGGCCCGGTCCGACCTTGACATCAGCCGAATGGAGCCATATCTGACCTTGCCGGACTGCTCCCGTTCTGCCGAAAAAATCCACGTGGTTCGGATCGCGCCCGGCGGAATCTGAGATATGCCACGTCATCGTAACGGCTGTAACAAAAATCAACTAGACATTAGCCCTTGAGGACTTGAGCTTAATTGGACAAGGCACTCGAAAGAGTTGGATTGGGTCAGGATTAGTCAGTTAACTGGTGTTTAGGAAAGGGATTCAAGAAAAATGTAGCATTGATAAAATATAGTTTTTAATTGGTTTCATTGATTGACTTGGCCAATCTAATTGATATCTAAGAAAAGCAACGGGAGGACCTCCAATAGTCTTACCCTTACCAGCCAGTTAATTGGTTAGTTTTTGACTTAGAGGGATCCTAACTGGCAAGTTAGTTTTTGATTTAGAGGGCTCCAAGATGGCCTTGCCAGTTAGGAGCTGTCTAGATTTAGAATAACCTTAAGCTAGAGAGTCTATGTTATGATAAATTATTTATAAATAATATCAAATCTTAACTATACTTTTCTCTCTCTTAGCTTTAGGATTTCTTAGGCCCTCATCTTTAGAACTCTTTTTTATCTTTCTTCCTTCTTCATCTCACCTCTCCTCTTAAATAAATAAATAAATAAATAAGAATTGCTTTGATATAGAATTTTGATTGCATATTCAAATAATTCGAATAATTCAACGAACTAAGTCAGTGTTAGGAACATGACTCGTTACATTAGAGTACTCTTTCTTTTGGCATACCAAATTTATCCGAGCTCCACTCACTTTGTGAGTGAATGCCCAACTACGTACCAACTTCCTGGGTCTATATATGACTAAGTTTATCATGATTAAATCCAAATGGCCTATAGACTAGAAAATAACCCATACTTTAATACTTATAATTTAGGCTGGGGGGCTCAACCAGATTTTTCATGGCAACTACAATCAGTAGTTATCCTGGTGACACAAAGACCCTAGTTTATTGATGCATCCTACTATGATATACCTAATCTATAATACCAACTTTTTTTAACTACCTATAGTCATTATTTGAAGAGAAGGTTTTGCAAGTATCATACCCATCTCAACAGACCAATCCAAATTACCATAGGTTTGCTTACTTTCAATAAATAATCATGATCCAACAATAATATATCGATAAGCTAATGGATCAAACTGATCAACTATTAAGTAAACTTAATAGATAGGAGGAAGGTGAGTTGCATAGTCAGCCCAAGAGTAACCTAGAAGGACCATACTTAGCTCAAAATTTTAATAACCCTCTATTTTTTCTAAATAATCTACTCTAATTCTCGAGAATAAACTGGTCTTAGAATAACTTTGCACAACCATAAAGACCAATACAGATAATTTGACCAAGACAGAGACTAATATAGATAATTTGATTAAGGAAGGAATATACAAGAAAAAATAATTTGGTGGGATGAACCAATTTCATCATTATCCCATTTACCTATGACCCCAATCCCAAGCACCTTAGAATCAACCACTTTTTTTAATGGAAAGGGAAAACAACTAGATGCAATGATGAAATTAGTAGAGACTTTCCAAGAACCATAAATGCACAACTTAATAGAGGAAGCTATCCCCACAATTCTCTCCTAGGATTTATTAGATCCATATTTGGCTTAATTCGAGATAGATGATTTTAATATAGATGGCTATATTACTGAAATAAATAACTTAGTAGCAATATCCTATTTCGAAACCATCTCACTAGAGAATGAGATGCATGAGCCAACATCTAGGCCTCCAATAGCTCCATTATTAGAATCACTACCTGCATTAGAGATGAAGCCAATTCCTGACACACCCATTGACACTCTATCGGTGATCCTTTATTAGGATGTCCAACTTAGTAGTATTCTAAAAGCATATAAAGAAGCTATTGAATGTGATATCACTAAAATGAGAGATCATGCTATTAAAAATTTTATAATCGATTTCTCCGTATTCGACACTAATCTCAAAGACTGCCTTTAAAATCTTTCTATGATATTAAAATAACATATGGAGGCATGTTTAATATTAATTTGGATAAAGTGTCATGCTCTAGATTGGAAAGGGTTTCTGTCAGAACATATCATATCCAAGAAAGGGATTAAAGTAGGTCAACCCATAATTGCCAAAATTCCTAAACTGCCACCCCCGATCTTGACCCAACATACACAATCCCTTCCTAATCATTGTATAAACTATAATAATATGTTTAAATCTTGGAATAACATGCTTGTCCAGTGTACTTTATTGATTCAGGCTAATCATCGTAAAGTATTCTATGAATATTTCTTTGCCATGATAACAAGGCCTCTTGATTGGCCCTGTCCTTTTGAGAGCTTGAGGGATGCAACCAAGTTTGATTTAAATAGAACTCCTTCATAAAGTCCAACCAAGATGGTAAATTTAGCACTTATTGGAAGGCAACCCAATATTATTTTCATTCTCTTAAAAAAAATCCAATAAGATTTGATTGTTGTAGCCATTATCTTGTTGATGAGCTCCTCTTCTCAAATAACTTATATCCCTGTCCATTTCTTTTTATTCTTATGGCTTGCATTTATTTCTTTAAATTATCTATACCATGAGGGACAATCGTATTTAAGTTGTAAGATAGAAAAAATCTTTTTAAAAAAATATTTTAAAAATATTATAAAATTTTTTAAAATTTTTGAAAAGAAAAAAAAATTACTTAAATAAATGATGTGTCAGAAAGAAAATCTAAAGCAAAATAAACTAAAAAAAATAATAAGAGTTAGAGAGTATTTGCTAATGACTGTAGCAAGCCAAGGAGTACATTAGCGGGTATGACTTTTAGTGGTTTACTTAGATCACCTAAAGGCTATTCGCACTTCTAGTTATACATGTATAATAACGAAGTAAAGTGTTGGTTGTAAAGTCAACTAAGGATTTAATTATCATCGAAAACTGGTAATTGATATATACTCCGATTAAAGACACTTGAATTTGAAGAAAGAGTTATCTATCTAAAAAAATTAGGTAGTGTAAAAGCTACCTTGAATTTGAGAAAAGAGCTACCTACCTGAAATAAAAGTATAAAATACAGAGTACATATGGATTGCCTTAAGCTTGTAATTGGATCTCCACAGCTAATTCAAGTATGGAGGTTCACGTCAAATAATGAAAGAAAGGCAACGATGCTTAGCATTTCAAAAAAATATCAAAATCAGGTTGTATGAAAGTTATCTTAGTTCATGAGCTTAATTTTGGGGTGTATAGAAAGTTAATCAAAGTAGGTGATAAGAGAAGATATGTTGAGATTCCTAGGCACTGATACCACTTATTGGAAGAATTCGGATCAGCGCCTATATGCAGCAGAAGCAACATGTTCTTGAATTCAAGATTCACACAAAGAAACAGAAGAGATCTATAGGAGAAAAAGAGAGATTGTATTATTCCATTGGAGAATAACCTTGTTACAAGACAAGACACAATACCCCACGGCACCCCTTCTGAAATCCCAGAAGCTTCTCGCCGTCACCCGCACGTCTTCTCTCTTGCAGGCCACACACCCCAAGAACTCACGTATAGCCATGCACGGATAATACCTCACGTGCTTCCCTTCTCCAATCCCCGTGGAACACCCCACGGTCTTCTCACAAGCCCTCACGCCCAAGCCCTTGGACCGTGCCTTCTTAAGACCGAGAAGAGCTCCACCTGCGGACTTCTTCACGCTGGATTTTCCACAGCCAAGTCCCCAACGTGAACTCCCTCCACGCGGCCTCGCCCTAAGAGGGCGCTCCATCATGGTCAATCCAAGAGTGTGAGAAGTCCTCACGGACTCCCTTGGATCCTCACACACCAAGTGGTCCCTCACGGACCCCTTGCGGATCAAGATCTCCATGCACGCCCCCCTCTCCGTATCAATAAGAGTGGGCGGTTCATCACATGTGGGTGGTTGCACATCTTGGACTTCTTGTTGGACTACATCTTCTTAGGCGGTTAGGACTTGGATGGTCCAATAACAAAGTGGTTAGAACTCTTCATATGGTCGGTCTTCCTAATTGGTTACAACTAACTAACCAACCAACTAGCTAACCTCCTCACCAATTAACAAACCTGGACCCAACTCCATAACCCAATTGGGTTATGTTATAATCTCTCAAAAAAACTCCCCCCAGTAAATCAATGTCAGAAAATCCTCAACCTTGGGTTAAGCCCCCGACCCAACATGACTTTAGGGCCCTTAGGATATAAGCCTCCCAAACTTAGTTGCCTTCCTTGGAACACCTCCAGGAATCCGCTTGGCACACCTCCAAGCTCCCAGGGATCGCCTCCAGCATCCCTGCCATGGCCTCCTAAGTCTCTCCAAGGTTTGGGAGTACCACACAAAACCCTACAATCTCCACCTTGGTTTTCCAAGCCTTAGCAAACCTGATAATGTCCTCCTGCACAACCCTGCTGTAACTGCATGTCCTGATAGCCCCTTATACGGATATCCTTGCCTCTACCAATACCCTTCAGCTATTGAATTCACCTGGAGGCCTTTGGGATGACCGCCTCCATAGCTGAAGACCCTTGCTTGTATTCTTGTACCATGATTATAGCATTCTTTCTGCCTAGCAGCTGCATCAGTCTTTTTTTGGACTTCCTTGGAGAAACCACAACGATCCTAAACCAACACTCGTTGTAACTGGAGCTCTACCTGACACCATCATCTCAGAGCCACGCTTCACTACCTGTGCATGTTGCTCCACCTGCCTTTGTGCACCCCCGGTACTGGTGCTGGGATGTGACTACTTATCGTGCACCCCTCCGCTCTGACCTCGTATCGAATCCTGCTCCACCTGTGAAGCCACCTCTCCCTGGTGCTCCACCTGAAACTTAGATTCTCTTGGTGCTCCTGCAAAAGGTAAAATCCTGTAAGAGGTTGTTGCTGTTGCTCAGCTGTACCTTGTTGAGCTCCCGACTACCTAACCGTATCCGATTGGACCTCCTGCTGAACCTCTATCCCCTTTTGCCTCCTGAAGTCTCCCTGATGCCATAGAATGAAATCCTGAGGCCAGCCACTCAACGCTGCCCTGCTGAGCCTGCACCTCATATCTCGTCGCTGTCTCCTCGGACCCTTCGCATCACCGCGAACCCCTCCAAGACTGTTTCGGATATACTACAACCCTGCAGGCTCCTTCGAAACTAAGAGCTCATCCAACTCTTCTGCTAAACCAGTGACTAAACCCAGCAACCATCTCCACCTGGCTGCATGATGTCCCTGGCACTCCCTGAGACCTATCCCCGGTCTCCTTGAGCTACCATCTCCATCAACTCCAATCTCTGTCCCTAGGCCAATGTCGCAATACCGGGATACTCCCGACTGCCCGATACCCCCGGCGCTCCCTGAGACTGTCTCCTGTCTCCCTGAGCAACCTCTGGCACTGTCTTTGCTGATGTACTCTAGTGAACCTGAGAAATCTGGACTTTTCCTTTCTCCATCCCTGACAAGCTTCGCGTGACCATCTGCATCCTTTCTACTATCTCCAGAACTGACATCTTCCCATCGAAGCCACCTCGCCTCCCTAGCTGGAACATCAACCCATGCTCCATAGCTCCTAAGAATCGTGCTCCACCGCACTCCTAACCTCGAACTGATGTCTTCCTGCTCTGTCCCTGTAACTGCAACACTAACCTGTGCTTTTGCAGTACACCCAGACAGCTGTGCATACCTAACGCCAATGTCAGACCTCTTCTCCATCCACGCGTGATACCACACCCAAGTATAGCTCCACCTGGCTAAGTCCCCATGTAGCAAATCCTTGAATCCACCTTTTCCAACACTCGAACAAAGCTCTGATACAAAACCCTACAGATGCATTTATCCTTTACAAGCTAGCATAGAAACGCTAAGTTAGTTATCACGAGCACAAGTATTGTAGATCTTTAGATAAATTCTAAGAAAGTTTTCGATTATGTTGATTGTAAAACTTACTTTTGAAACTCAATACTTAGTGATACTTGCTAGATCTTATTACTTTCAATCAAAGATCTATTTTAGTAAAGGAAGCTTTTAATGATACATGATTATAATTTAATACTTATATATTTATTACATTACTAAAGGACTAGTAATGAGTAAGTTACGGGGTGTGATATGTTATATATTTATATATTTATTTTAAATATTTTAAATAATTAATGGTGCTAACATCCTCTTAAAAATCTAATTTCATAATAATTTAAATTTTCTTACAAATTAAATATATTTTAAAATAATTTAAAAAAATATAAAATTAGTGTATATTTATGAAAAATAGATATTGAATTGATTGATCAATCTGAGCACCGAGATAATTTCACATCCATTACACTTTTAATTAAAAATCTAATTTATGTTTTTTCTCTTTGACAGATATAATGAAATTGATGGAGATGCCTAAAATCCTGGAATACTAGAAAACATTGGGTAGATATAGAAAATGTACTAGCCAATATGAAGAGCACGACTTGTAGGTCGAGATGACATAGACAGGAACCAAATCGAAGCCCAAATAGGCCTAAAATCAACACTTAATCAAGTCTAGCATAGATTTTAGAGCAACCGGTCTACCATGGACCGGCTGCTCAACCCATAGGCCCATTTCCATGGACCATCCCCTTCCCATGTTGCCCATCGCCTCTTCTCCAAAGCCACCACTATAGGAGCTGCCACTGCTTGCTGCACATGCCACCTCGCTGGCCCGAGACATCGCCTGCCATTGCCAGTCATTGCCTCCTGCCCATCATGGCCACCGCCTCACTATCACCACCATCTACCATTATCGCTGCTCTTCGAGTGCCATCGCCATCTTCCCCCCATCCTTTGGTCGCCATCACCATCACCTCTTTGCTGGTCCGAGATGCCAACACCATCGCCATGATCCGCTGCCACCGCCACCCATCGCACCGTCACCCCTTCTCTATCCCGAGTCAATTTGCCATTGCAGCTACTCCAATGTCATTGCTGCCACTCTTCCCTCCCATTATAGCCCAGAAAACCTTCACTTGCTCCCTCCATCCTATCGCCGGCCACCATTGCTATCTCCTCCCTGGTTTTGAGCTTCCTTAGTCCTTCGGAGCCGCTGCCTCTTCTAATCACTGTCGACTTCACCTCCCAAGCCATCCATTATCGCCACCTAGATTTGCCATCTCTGCCTTCTCCATTGCCTTTGCTACCACCACCTGTTCATCGGCCATCCTCCCCTTCCTCATCACAGTCACTGATTTATCATCGCTATGCTAGAAAAAAATGCCTTGGATGTCACGCATGAATTTTTTAAATAATTCACAGTGGAAGATCTATTTTAAAATTATTTTAAATAGAAAACATGCATTTAAAATAATTTTAATAAATCCTAAGCAAGATCATAATATGATATATAGTAGAAAACAAAATCAGTATGCGTCAATCTACCCGATGCATGCAGTAGATCTAATCTACAAACAATATAAAATCAAAATTCATACCTTATCACTTGTCGATGATCACCACTACTGCTGACATGTAGTAAGGGCTCTCCACATCACTTTGTAGCCACATAGGGTGTCTAGCCTCTACGAATCGTTCACATGAAGCTCTGACACGATTAACCACCTGGACTGCTAGATCCATATAAAGGCCACTAAATGGCTAAAAATAAATTATTTCTTAGATTTTCTTGAGCCTCCCATGAAATCCAAGAAGAGTGATGAAGAGGTCTAGATCTAAGCAGAAGAAAACCAAAAATAAGAAATCTCTTTCTATTATTTTTTCTTCTTTTTTTTTCTTCCTTCAACTCTAAAACCCATGAAGGTCTCTTATGCCCATATAGAATTCACACCCACTTTTTCTCTTTTTTTCATGGTAATTTCACTTCAGATTTTTTCATGGTAATTTCTCTCTTAATGATGTATATATGATGAAAATATAAAGTAAAACTTCATTGATTAGAGGAGGGATTAGATTAGGATAAGGTGATGCTATTTGAACAGATCTGGGTGTTTTATTTTCAATAGAACTTCTTTAATTAAATTCAAATAAATCCAAATTTAATTCAAACCAATCCTAATCTAAATGAAAATGAGGGAGGATGAAAAAATTAATTTTTTTTGTGAATAATTCTCAAAAAAATGGTGACAAAAATAGATAAATTTTTAAGAGTTTAAGACCAAGTAGAGTTAGGATACGACAAAAAGTTTGATTCCCAGTCAAACTCCTCTCATTTAAATTTAAAACTTATCCTAAATTAATCCAATCAGATAATAAAGGAGGGAGTATATGAAAACATATTTGGCATGTATATTCCATGAATTTATTCAAATAAATGGCATTGAGAATTCAATAGGAGACATAGTTGGGCTAGATAAGGGTTTGACCAGACTTTGACCAAAATTAGTTATGAACCAAAACTAATTTGGTTATAACTAATTTAACTAACTTGCACTCAATTCAATTAGGTTCCAATTAGGCTTAATTAAATTTCAATTAAATCCAAAACTAACTAGGCCCAAGCCTGAATCCAACCATAATTAGAAACCCTTAATGATTAGGTCTAATAGAACCAAATTCAATTAGACTTGACCTAAACCTCTTCACTTAATCAAATTAAATCAATTAGCAATCCAATTATTAATTAATCCTTCTATAATTAATTAATTATTAATTTATAATATTTATAATGGGTTAATTGTTTATCATATTTATAATTTTGTCACTAAATAATTTTTAATCATTAGTCAACCATCATGGTCGGTTAGAAACTTCGATTATATATGACCTCATAGGTTTGAACACTAAGCCAGTAGTCCAGGAACTAATTCCTGAACTAATCGATACAACCATTTAGCAATGGTGCCCGACATCCAGATAGGTCAAATATTTGCGAAACAATATTCAAAGATCCAGGCATATGGTTTCTGTATGATTCATCCCTTTGACCCTAATTCTCAGAATGATTTCAAAGTTAACTATCAACTCCAAATAATGCATCTAAATATGTCTCAACCTGCTAAATCCTATGACTTTTCATAATGATTGCCCTAGCCAAGGTCTTGTTAAATTGAAATACAATAAAGCATTATCTCCAACATCTTAAAGTGGTCGATTTCATCTTGACTCACCACTGACTTAACAAGTACTTGACTGCACCTCATAACCTTCTATCACTGGATTAGAAATTCAGGTAATCCGTCATCTAAGTATAATGAGTTGCTTGTAAATCACCAGATGATCTCAGGTTGGAGGGATACTTATACCCATATACTTCTGTGAGATACTCTTGACAGTAAAGTACTCAACATAATTGGTCACGTTCAGTGCAATGTACACCCATACTCACTTGCATGCCATACGAGTATCTCCACACTCCTTGGTTATGAGGATAACCAATTCATATGGCATACAATGATCTATGCTCGATAAACATTATCATCCTAGGTAACAATGTATCATTTGGTCATGAACATATTTAAGAACTACTCGATAAATCTTTCTTTATCAAATTAAAGTAATTTTTAGGACTTCATCTCAAAAGAGTACAAAGAAAGATGCTAAAAGAGATGAACTGCCAAAATTTTTTTATTTCAATAATAATTCATGTATAAATTATAAAGAGCTTAACTGTCTACAACCCAGATGATTGGCTATATGACATATTTTCTAACAACTCCCACTTGGATTAGAGCCAATCGAAACAGTATGGAATACCTATCTTTCACTCATGGTTATCAAACTCTTTGATTCTGAGAGCTTCAGTAAATGGGTTAGTCAAGTTTTTCTTTCCATCAATCTTCTGAAGGTCAATATCACATCGATCCACTATCTCTTGGATAAGATAAAAAATGATGTAGAATGTGCTTAGTCTGCTGATGAGCCTTTAGTTCCTTCACCTGAGCTGTGACTCCAATGCTATCACAATATAAGAAAATTGGGCCATCTGTAGAGGGTGCCACTCCAAGCTCCGTGAAGAACTTCTGTAGCCAAACAGCTTTCTTTGTAGCATCGAATGCCACAATATGCTCTGCCTTGCAAAATAGAATCGACCATAGTATGCTTCTTGAAACTTTTTTAGTAGATAGCTCCTCCATTCGAGATAAAAATATAACCTAACACACTTTTGCTGTCTTCCCTATTTGATTGAAAAATTGAATTAGTATAATGGACTAGTTTCAAGTTAGAATCTCCATAAATGGACCACTGGTTTTTAGTATTTCTCAAATATTTAAGGATAATTTTTATGACCTTCTAATGATTCTCACATAGATTAGATTGGTATCTAATAACTACTCCTAGTGAGTATGCCACATCTGGTCTCATATATGTCATAGCATACATGATAGATTTCATTATTGAGGCATATGGAATCCTACTCATATGCTCTCTTTCTTGAGGACTTGTCAGACAATTCTTCTTTGAGAGATTAATTCCATGACCTATCAAAAGATAGCCTTTCTTGGAATTTACTATGCTAAACTGCTCAGCATGGTCTTAATATAAGTGGACTGGGTCAACCCTAGTAACCTTTTAGATCTATCCCTATAGATCTTTATCCTAAGAATATAGGACGCTTCTCCCAAGTCTTTCATGAAGAATTGAGAAGATAGCCATACTTTTATTTTTTGCAATGCAAGAACACCATTCCTAATTAAAAGAATATCATCCATATACAAAACAAAAAAAAACTACAACCGAACCATTAGTCCATTTGTATATGCAAGTCTCTTCTCCGTTCCTAACGAAGCCATACGTTCTGATCACTTTATCAAAATGTATATTCTAACTTTGAGATGCCTGCTTCAATTCATAAATGGATCTCTAAAGCTTGCACACCTTTGTTTTATCTACGGATGTAAACTCTTCAGGCTGTATCATATATACTTCTTCTAGCTCTCCATTTAGAAAAAATCTATTTTCACATCCATTTATCAGATTTTATAATCAAGATGTGCTGCTATCGCAAGCATGACCTGAATGGATTTGAGCATTATCACAGGCAAAAATATCTCATCATAGTCAAAATCATAATGCTAATGATATCCCTTGGCAACTAGACGGCTTTATACGTCTTCACCTTCCCGTCTGTCTCTTTTTCTTTTAAAAATCCACTTACACTCTATAGGTTTTATTCCTTCAGGTAGATCAACAAGTATCCATACATCATTGACTTTCATGAATTTCATTTTAGAATTTATGGCTTCTAGCCATTTATTAGAGTCGGCACTCTGCATCGCATCCATATAGGTGGTCGAATCCTTATTATTTTCATCAAGTTCAACAGGATCACCATCCCAGACCAAGAAACCGTAGAATCTGTTCGGTTGATGTGGTACCCTATCAGATCTCCTTAATGGTGCTTCTATAATAGGCTCCAGGTTTGATTCAATCAAATCCTGTTCTTTGGGTTCAATTGATGGTGTCTATTCTTCTACATGTTGAACCATTTTAAGTTTAATCTTAGAGGTATTAGTTCCTTCTCTAAGAAACTTCTTTTCTAAAAAGACTGTCTTATTATTAACAAACTCTTTGTGTTCATCAGTATGATAGAATAAATAACCCTTAGTTTCCTTTGGATACCCAATAAACATATACCTATCAAACCTAGGCCCAAGCTTGTCTATTTTTAAATATTTGACATAAGCTAGATATCCTTAGACCCTAAGGTGTGGGAGTACCGGCTCATGCCCTGTCCATATTTTATATGGAGTTTTGTTTACAACTTGCTAGGAACTCTATTTAGAATATAACAAGCTAACTCTAATGCATATCCCCAAAAAAAGATAGGCAGACTCGCAAATCCTATCAAGGATTGAACCATGTCTAATAGAATTCGATTCCTTCTTTTAGATACTCTATTATGCTGGGGGAGAAGTTCATTGTAAGATAATCCTATTCTTTTCCAAATATGTCATAAATTCACTGATAAGATATTTACCTCCTTGATTAGATCAAAGGATTTTAATATATTTACCATTTTATTTTTTTACTTCATTACAAAATCGTTTGAATATCTTAAACAACTTGACTTATGTCTCATCAAGTAGACGTACCCATACCTCGATAGGTCATCAGTAAACATGATGAAGTAGTGGTATCTGCTTATGGCTAAAGTATTCATGGGTCCACATATATCACTATGTATTAGACTCGGAATCTCAATGGCTCTTTCACCTTTTCCAGTAAAAGATGACTTAGTCATCTTTCCAAGAAGACAGGATTCATAGGTCGGCAATGACAAAATTATTGATCTCAAGGATTCCCTTTTTAGATAACCTATTCATTTTATTCTTATTAATATAACCTAGCCTACAATGCCAAAGGTAGACATCAGATATATTTTTTATTCTAGAGCATTTATTAGACATGTACATTACATTCACAGGCTGTGATAAAATATAAATGACATTCTTCAATTGTCCAAGCATATAGTAATACCATTCAAAATGATATCACAATAAGTATCTTTTTTGATAAATTATAACCATTTTTGGCCAAAAGGCCTACAAAGATCACATTTATAAAGAAACTAGGATAATAGTGGTAATCACCTAAATAAATGATACTAGAATCAAAAACAAGCTTTAGTATTCCTAAAGCTAGAATCGAAACAGATCTTCCATCTCCAACATTTAGAAATTTCTCACCATTTTTTACTGCTGCTAACTTGAAGTCCCTATATCAGATTACAAATACTAATAGGGCTTCCGATATCTAATACCCAGGTAGTAGTATCATAAATAGCAAAATTACAAGGTGTTATCATTTGGTCGCGAACATATGTAAGAACTATTCAATAAATCTTCCTTTATTGAATTGAAGTAGTTCTAAGGACTTCATCTCAAAAAAGTCCAAAGAAAGATTCTAAAAGAGATAAACTGTTAAAAATAACTTTTATTTCAATAATGATTCATGCACAAATTATAAAGAGCTTAATCATCTACAACCTAGATGATTGGCTATAAGATACATTTCCTAACATGCTATCTCAAGCCATCTCCACCATCCAACACATCGATCCAACGGTGGAAATGGGTTCCTAACTGGAGGAAAGAGTTCTTAAGAGCTCCGGGCATGATCTGTGGCTACTCAAGGATTCCGCGATCACCCAACTCTCCAAAGATGCCAATGGATGACTGAAGAAGACTCCAACTAATTATGGTTTGCTGAAACATGATCTACGGTGATTTCAAACTATCCGATAGCCATGAGTTTAGAAATCTATCTAATTCTCTTTATTTAAAGAACTCTAGGCTACAGAAAAAATTATCCCGAGAAAAGGATACGGTACAGGATAGAGGACATAACTTGGATTGCAGGTTGGTCTTTAAGAGTGAGATTTCTTAGAAGAGAGTTTTGCCCCTACACCATCATCAAGCCTACTCCATCTCCAAGATCGAGATCCTAAGAGAAAAAAGCAGAGAAAGCCCAATTCACTCCAAGGAGTACGAAGGAAGAAGGAGTTTGTCTATCATCTTTCCGACGATGTTATGTCGATCTATTTCTAGTTTTTATTATAATTTTATTTATTTCATTAAGTTATTATTTTGATTTCCTTGTAGTTGGATTTTATTTTCAATTAATTAATGTGCCATTCATTTTTGTGCTCTTTTAGTCATTGTCTTTTATTTTTGTTGCAAGTAATTGCTAGGATCTAAATAGTAGATCCTAGTACCAAATTATTTATCTTTTTATAATTTTAATTTTATTTCTTTAATTTTGATCTATATTTTTTAAAAAAAAATCAAAAACTTTAAATCATTCAAAATACTGCTTTCTCCATGGATTCGATCCAACTCATTGTTAACTACATATGTAGTTTTAATTTATTTAGTAGTTGGATAATTAAACTGAAATTCATGGTGTCCTAATGAAAATATTGCAATCCTATCAATGCAGGTGAAGGCACGATGAAAAAACATGCTGGACACATGGCGGGGTAATGCGGGGTGACTCCAGCATCTTGCCTTTTAATGTATTTATTTATAGATTTTTACCTAAAAGTGTATTGGATTCGATCATATGCAAATCAAAAAATGCTTGCAGTATACATTAGAAAGTTGATAAGTATGTATCACTTAGTCATATAGTATATACTGGTAAATATGATATTTGAAAAACTATATATTAATTTGCTTGGAGATGTGTATTAAGTTTCTAGATGACTAATTTACTAAGTATATATGAACACTATTCTAGAAACATGTATCAATTTATCTAAATGTATACTAGCTTATTAGATAACTAATTTGCTTGCTGTATTATTTGATCGTGTAATATGTACCAATAAAAAATATACTCTGTAAATGAGAAAGAAAAAGAATATAGTATTTTTTTTAATCATAAGATTAACAACTCCATTTATAAGAGTTTCTACCTTTTGAGCTTTTGTTTTAAGATGGGCCGACAAAAAAGTTAGCCGACCTTGTATTTTCTTGTAGACATTCTTTGTACACCGGGTGCGGTGTAGAAAATCCAATGTTGTGTGCACCACACATCTCGATTGGGCCATGTTGTGCTCGCATGGTGCAATGGGATTTCCATCCTTTCAGCATCAAATCGGGCATCTAAAGTAATGGAAAATAGATGCGCATGTAGCTTGTCAAAACTAATTGGAATTTAATGGATTCCATAATTGAAATTTAAAAAATTATAGGATAAAAATATCCTTTCATTCCAAAATGGGTCCTTTTTTCCATTCTTTATTGGTGACAAAATATTAGGTAGGTTCGTGTTCTCTCTTCTTCCTCCTTCCATTCCTCCTGTATTTGAATACTGGGCATTCAAGCTCTATTTTCTTGCCATTATTCCACATCCAAGATTGTTAGTAGCAGCTTCCCTACTCAAATTGCTGCGAGACAACATACCGGAGCCATCAAGAAGTAAAAAACCCTTTATAGATCCTTTTCCATTTTGTGGTTCCTTTATTACATCACCCTTTTAGGTTGTTAAATGAAGTTAATATATTTGGTAGGTTCTCTATGGCATAAATGCTATCTGAAACAGTCTTTTTCCATGACCCTATGATAGCAGGTGGCCAATTTATGACATCTTGTGCCTGAATTGAGCTTTTTCACCAGCTTATGACATCTTATGGTCCGATTATAATGTCTGCTGGCCAAAATACTCCCTGAACCAACCTTTTTTACCTGTCTATGTACCCCATGGCAACTTATGACATCCCGTGTCCAGCTTATGACACCCCGTATCCAGCTTATGATATCTCCTGGCCAAAATACTTCCCAAACCAGTCCTCATCACCTCGAGATGTCATAGAATGGTGCCAAACCTGATTCTGGGACCTATTTGGATACCGAGATGTCACATAATTCACTTAGGATATCATTAAATTCCCTTGAGATGTCATAGAATAGTACCAAACCTGATTATGAGACTACTTTGAAAACTGGGATGTCAGAATTTTCTCGGAATGTCATAGAATGGTACCAAACCTGATTTTGAGATCTATTTAGATACCGGGATATCATAGAATCCTCTTATGATGTCATATAATTCTCTCGGGATGTCATAGAATGATGCCAAACTTGAATCCGGGATCTATTTAGATATCAAGATATCATAGAATCTTTTTACGATATTATAGAAATCCCTCGAAATGTCTTAGAATGGTGTCAAACATGATTCTGGACCTATGTAGATGCCAAGTATTATAGAATCCTCTTAGAATGTCATAGAATTTTCTTGGGATGTCGTAGAATGGTGCCAAACCTAATTCTAGAACTTATTTGGATACCATAGTATCATAGAATCTCCTTAGGATATCATAGAATTTTCTCGAGATGTCATAGAATAATGTCAAACCTATTATGAAACCATTTGGATATCGGGGTATCATAAAATTCTCTTAGGATGTCATAGAATTCCTTTGGGATGTCATAAAATGGTACCAAACTGACTCTAGACCTATTTGGATATCAGGATGTCATAGAATCCCCTAAGGGTATTATAGAATATCCTTGGAATGTCATAAAATAGTACCAAACCTGATTCTGGAATTTGTTTAGATACTAGGATGTTATAGAATTCCCTCATGATGTCATAAAATCATCTCGAGATGTCATAATAAAGTGCCAAACCTAATTCTAGAATCTATTTGAATATAGGGGTGTCATAAAATCCCCTAAGGATATCATAAAATTTCCTTGGGATGTCATAGTATGGTGCAAAACCTAATTCTAGGACCTACTTAGATATCGAAGTATTATAGAATTTAATCTCCTTAGGATATCATGAATCCCCTAGAGATATCATAGAATGGTGCCAAACATAATTCCAGGACCTATTTGAATATCGAGATGTCATATAATTCCCTCAAGATGTCATAGAATCCTCTTAGGATATCATAGAATGATGCAAAATCTAATTCTGGGACCTATTTGGATATCGATGTATCATAGAATCCCCTCGGGATATCATAGAATCCTCTTGGAATGTCATAAAATGGTACCAAACATGGTTCCAGGATCTATTTGGATACCGAAGTATCATGGAATCACATTAAGATGTAATAGAATTATCTCAAGATATCATAGAATGGTGCAAACCTGATTCTAGGATATATTTGGATATCGGGGTGTCATAAAATCTCCTTAAGATATCAAAGAATGTACTCTTGGATAGGGATGGCAATGGGCCGGGTGCATAACTATCCAAACCCAAACCCGAATACTAATAAACTATCCAAACCCGGCCCAAACACTATCGGGACTGGATTTTTTGATCCAAACACATCTCAATCGGATATCAGGTAATTTGGATTTACTCGGCCCGAATCCAATTGAGTCATATTAAATATATTTTTTTATTTTTGCCAACTTTAAAATCATCTATCATTTTATAAATCATACATATATTAAACAACTAAAATCTAACTACACTTTTAGTTCAACAACATTTAGTTTCATATTCAAAATAAAATTTAAATTATCTTAAACAAATAAAATTTAACAAGACTTAATTTAATGCTTCTAAAATAAATAAAAATATAATATATATTAATTATATATATATTTAAATATTAAAATAATTTGGGTTGGGTGTATATCTACCCAGTCCCGGCCCATTAAACATTTGGGTTTTACCCAAACCCGGTCTAAACCTAGTCAAAGCATTGACTACCCGGCCCAATCGAGTCGGGTCAGGTCGGGTACCCATGGATTTGAATTTTGTTGCCATCCCTACTCTTGGAATGTCATAATAAAGTGCTAAACTTGATTCGGGACCTATTTGGATACTGGGGATCATAGAATCTTCTTAGGATATCATAGAATGTTCTCGGGATATCATAGAATGGTGCCAAACCTGATTTCGGGATCTATTTGGATACGGGGGTATCATAGAATTCTCTCAGGATTCCATAAAATCTTCTTGAGATGTTATAATAAAGTGCCAACCTAATTCTGGGACCTATATGGATACCAGATGTCATGAAATACCTTTAGGATGTCAGAGAATGGTGCTAAACCTGATTCTGGGATCTATTTAGATATCGACATATCATAGAATTCTCTTATGATGTCATAGAATTCCATTATGATATCATAAAATGGTGCCAAACCTAATTCTGGGACCTATTTGGATATCGAGATGTAATAGAATCCCCTTAAGATGTTATAGAATCTTCTCGGAATGTTATAAAATGGTACCAGACTTGATTTCGGAACCTATTTGAATACCTAGATATCATAGAATCCCCTTATGGTGTCATAGAATGATGCCAAACCTAATTACGAGATATATTTGGATACTAAGGAATCATAGAATCTTCTCAGGATGCCATAAAATCCTTCGGGATGTCATAATTAATAAAGTGCTAACCTAATTATGGAATCTATTTGGATATCGAGATAGCATAGAATTTTCTTATAATATTATATAATCACCTTAGGATGCCATAGAATGGTGCCAAACTTAATTAGATATCGAGATGTCATAGAATTCCCTTATGATGTCATAGAATCTTCTTAGGATGTCATAGAATATGCCAAACATGATTTCGTTACCTATTTGGATATCAAGATTTCATAGAATCCCTTTAGGATGTCATATAATCTCCTCGAGATATCATAGAATGGTGCCAAACCTGATTCTGGGACCTATTTGGATACCAAGATATAATAGAATTTTTTCAAGATGTCATAAAATCCTCTCGGGATATCATAATAAAGTGCCAAACTTGATTGCAGGACCTATTTGAATATCGGGGATCATAGAATCCCCTAAGGATGTCATTAAATTTCCTTGAGATGTCATAATAAAGTACCAAACCTAATTTCGGGACTTATTTGCATACCAGGGTGTCATAGAATCCCCTTAGGATATCATAATAAACCTAGAAAACATGATCCATCCTGTTCCAATGAGACATAACAAAACTAAAAGACTTATTTAACGAGCTTTTTATTTGAATCAAGAATACTGATAAAAAATTTTGACTTCCTGTGTCAATTGTCATGTAAAGATTAAATGAAAATACTCCTCCAAAATAATATATTTTACAAAGAAGAATGATAAAAAAATAAACGGTTGCATTTTGGGCTCTCAAACATCGTAGCATTTACATTATGTACCATCCCCTCCTTGATGATTGTCGATGCAAGCTCCGCCCGGTATTTGGTAACGTCATCTTCTATAATTTCCCATCGATCTGGCATATCCTTGCAATCCATGTACTTTAGGCAGTATAAGCTATAATCTAGGAAATTTATTGAGTTGGGAAGGACAATCAGAATCTTCTCCATGATCACTTCAGCATTGTCACAGTAAATTTAAAACATGGCTCCAACAATCTTGTGCCACTTTTGGGTACTAGCTCTGTATTTTGCATTATGTTTGATAGAGTTTAGATGAATAAACCATTTATACTGTAGGTCCACCACCACCAAGTGGCAGTGGACGTTATTGGTATTAATGATGGTAAATAGAAATGTCATTTTCTTCTACCATCATTGCTAATTCAATCAAAAATCATACTCCCCGTCGTGCTAGCAAGCTCTTGATGTGGTGATTGTGAGTCGATGCACATACCGACTATCATTATGGGGGAACAATGCATTTGTAGTACTTCTCTAGGAATGAGTTTTATTTGTTGAGCAAGAACTCCTGCCCAGTATCTATAATCTATGCATGTAAAAAAAGATTAGTACATACAAAAATTGATATCTTAAGTAGGTAAACAAAGTCAATAAATTATAGAGTAGAAGCAATACATTATCTACAATCATGTCACCAAAAAGAAGGTTGCAGACATTAGACTTCCTGATGCTGCCTCCATTTCTGTTTGCAAAAACAACATCACTGTAATATAAAAAAATGAAAGATTGATAAAGGGTGTCATAAAATCCTAAGTGTATTTCCTATAACCATATAGAATATATGAAATTGTTTACAAAGTCACTTTTTCATCCAAAAAATTATTAATGCGAGAATCGACATCCTCGGACAAGCTACATTTGCCAACAAATGCCCGACTAGTTGGAATGATTCCCTATAGTATTAGAGTCTGTAATGTAAAAGATACCTATGTGGTAAAATTAACCTAAACTTAATAACATAATGTAATGCCTACCTTATTCTGTTGTTGGATGGCAAAATTTATCTTTTTCTGGGTATATGGACCCTCTTGGCCCTTTTCCGAGGATGGTTGCTCATAAATTGTGGATCCTTTATTAGAAATAAAGCCTTACACATCCTATGATTTATTTTGACCCTCCTCATAAAAAAAAATATCAAGGATTATGGCTTGCTACCAACCTTCTTCTTCCTTTACTCATCGATCTTCTTCCTCTCTTCCTGCTCTTCCTTCTTCCTTTCATCCTCCTCCTTCCTCTCCTCCTCTTCCTTCCTCTCTATGTCATCCTCCTCCTTCCTTTCCTCCTCCTCTTGCTCCTTTCCTCCTCATCTTTCTTCTTCCTCTTCCTCCTCCTTTTCCTCCTCCTTATGGCACTTTATTATGACATTTCGAGAATATTTTATGACATTTTTAGGAGATTCTATGACACCCCGATTTCCAACTAGATTTCGAAATTAGGTTTGCACTTTATTATGACATCCCAAGAAGACTTATGATACCCCGAGGAGATTCTATGACACCCTAATATTCAAATAGGTCTCGAAATTATATTTGATACCATTCTATGACATTCTGAGAGAATTTTGTGACATCCTAAAAAGATTCTATAATACCCCGATATCCAAATAGGTTCTGAAATCAGGTTTGGTACCATTTTATGACTTTTTGAAAAAAAATTATGACATCCTAAGGAGATTTTATGACATCCCAATATCCAAATGGGTTCCAAAATTAGGTTTGGCACCATTCTATGACATTGTAAGGAGATTCTATGATATCCTAAAAAAATTCTATGATACTTCGATATCCAAATAGCTTAGAATCAAGTTTGGTACCATTCTATATCATCTCGAGCAGATTCTATGACATCCTAAGAGGATTCTATGATACCATGATATCCAAATAAGTTCCAAAATCAGGTTTGGTACTTTATTATGACATTCTAAGAGAATTCTATAATATCATAAGGGGATTCTATGACAACTTGATATCCAAATAGGTCTCAGAATTAGGTTTGGCATTATTCTATGACATCTTGAGGAGATTCTATGACATCCTGATATCTAAGTAAGTCCCAGAATCAAATTTGGCACCATTCTATAACATCATGAGAGAATTCTATGACATCTTAAGGGGATTCTATGACACATCAGCATCCAAATAGATCATAGAATCAGGTTTGACACCATTCTATGATATCTCGAGGGGATTATATAACATCCTAAGGAGATTCTATGATACCCTACTATGCAAATAGGTCATGGAATCAGGTTTGGTACTTTATAATGATATCCTGAGGGATTTTATGACATCCTGAGAAAATTTTATAGCACCCTGGTATCCAAATAAGTTCCAGAATTAGGTTGGCTCCATTCTACGGCATCCCGAGAGAATTCTTTGACATCATAAGATAATTCTATGACATCTAATACAGATTCTATGACATGTTAAGGGGTATCCATGACAGCCAGTATTCAAATAGATTCCAGAATCAGGTTTGGCACCATTCTATGACATCCCGAGATGATTCTATGATATCCTAAGGGAATTCCATGATACCTTAGTATCCAAATAGGTCTCAAAATCAAGATTGGCACCATTCTATGATATCCTGAGAAGATTCTATGACATCATAAAGGATTCTATTACATCTCGATATCCAAATATGTTTCAAAATCAGGTTTGGCATCATTCTATGATATCATAAGAAGATTCTATGATATTCTAAGAAGATTCTATGATATTCTAAGAAGATTTTATGATACCCCAGATCCAAAGAGATCTCGAAATTAGGTTTGGTATTATTCTATGACATCCGAAGGGAATATATGACATTCTAAGGAGATTCTATGATATCCTAGTATCCAAATAGATTTCGGAATCAGATTTGGCATCATTTTATAACATCCCAATGTGATGAGAAGGATTAATTCGGGGAGCATTTTCACCGGGGGATGTTATAAGCTAGACACAAGGTGTTATAAGTTGCCACGAGATGTCATAGGCCGGTGAAAAAGGTTGGTTCAAGGAGTATTTTGGCTAGTAGGAATCATAATTGGGCCACGAGATGTCATAAGCTAGTGAAAAAGCTTGGTTCAGGCACAAAATGTCATAAGTTTGCCATCAGCTATTATGAGGGTATGAAAAAAAGACTGTTTCGAGGAATATTTATTCTATGACGATATCAAATACATTAACTTAGTTTAACAACCTAAAAGGATGTTGTAATAAAGGAACCGCAAAATAGAAAAAAGAACTACAAAATATTTTTTACTTTTTGATGGCTTCGACATATCTTAAAGTAATTTAAATAGAAAAGCTGCTAGCAAAATAGAGCTTGAATGCTCGGCACCCAGATAAAAGAAAAATGAGAGGAAGAAGAGAGAGAATAGAAACCTATATAATATTTTGGCATCCGCAGAGAATATAAAAATAACTTATTTTGGAGGGAAATAACATTTTTATCTTGCAATTTTTTGAAATTTCAATTACAAAATCCATTAAATTCTGATCAAATTTGGCAAGCCACATGCACCTCTATTTTCTATTACTTTAAATGCCCAATTTGATTCGAGCGGATGGAAATCCCATCGCGCCATACAAGCGCAATGTGACCCAACTGAGATGCACAGCGTGCACCAAGTTAGATTTCCTGCACCTCACCTGGTGTACAAAGAATTTCTCTTTCTTTTACGGTGCTTGCTCCATGTGACTTTTGTTTCAGATAGGCCAATACCTGCTATACCAATCAGTATAGTACCATACCAAATGTACCATATGAGAAGCAATCTCATACAATACCAACCTTCAACATGTCTCACCATTTTTATACCACACCATATGCCAATATTATAATAAAATAATATAAATATAAAAAACTGATATAGAAAAGATAAACCTTAATTTGACCTGAAAACATATTTTTTTGGATGAAATTCTTGCCGCACAAGTCTTCCCTTGTTGCACAAAAACGTTTGATCGTTTGATAGAGTATCGAACACGATCTAAATATGAACGCATTATTTTTATCCCCCCAAAAAGGTCGCATTAGCTTCCTGGATTAATATTATAAAATCAAATGCTTTTATGCAATGTATATTTCCATCTATTATCGATCCCAACCATTACCAGGTTAAAGACATCCAGATTCGGTACAAAATAAGAAATTAAAGTCCAAAATGTTTTTATCACCTGCTTGAAAGAGAGATTCTTGAAAAATATACGAGCCGAACCTGCTTTCTTAAAACCAGGAGATTTTCATGTCGGAAACAGTTTGATTTTAAAGCAAAATCAAAATATATACAGATCTGTTTCTACATCTGGAGGCTAACAAATTTTACAAAGAAAAAGAAGTCAAAACAGACATCCTCCGTCCTGTTCCTGCACTATGGATTGTTAAACTCTGCTTCAAGTTGAGGGCCAGCTGATATGATAATGTCACCGTAAGGACAGTCCTGCTTGACATCCACGCACGCACGGCTCTTTAGGATCTGCAAAAGCGAAGTTATCTTAGTTCATATGATGTTAAATTTTGACAGAACTGATGTACATCACTAGTATTTTCTTGAAAGGCCCAGATTCTTTTATGTTTTGCCGTTTTGGCTGCGTGGGTCAAGAGCATTATTACATATCATATTGTAGGGATAAAGCAAATGAAAGCCAGTATCAAACTTTGACAACAATTAAGCACCCCTGGATCCCAGATCATGGCTCGGGAGACCCAGGTATTTCTAGGCACGAGATTGAACCTAGCATCAAACCACTTGTCGTCTACCATATGAAAGGTTCAAAAGTCTTGCTAGTGAAGCACTACTTTCATTGCTGTAACAGTTGCTGAAACAAGAGCCTCGATATTTAACCTGGGAAGAACCATATTGCTACCTCCAATTGATCATCTGTGCCTCTCCATGCATCTGCACTGTTTAGACTAGACAGGAAGCCTTTTGCTAGAATTATAGCAGGGCATTACCGGCCTATTACTTGAAAGGTTAGTTTAAAACCAGGTTCTTTCCTACTTATTGTGTTTTTTAGGACTTGCAAACTGGAAAAAGAATTGGTTTGGGCCGTGAGCATGATGGATTATATTTTCTAGGTGATGAAACTACACCCCATGGCTTGGCAGTGCCTACCTCCGAGTCCCCTCTTCTTTGGCATTATAGATTAGGTCATCCCTCTCTTCAAAATTTATAAAGAGCGATCTTGTTCTGGTCATCAATGTCGTCATTTGAGTGTGAATCGTATCAATTAGGCAAACATCATAGAGCTTCATTTCTGGCTCGCCATGCTATACGTAGTTCCTCTTTTGAATTAGTACATTCTGACATTTATGATTCTTTTCGTGTTCTGTTAGTTCAATATGATCCTTTTCGTATTCTGTTGGTTCAAGACTTTCGTTATTTTATTAATTTTGTTGATGATTATACTCTTGTCACCTGGCTCTATACGTTAAAAGATCGAAGTCAAGTTCCTAATGTTATTCACACATTCTTTAATAAAATAAAAAAATAGTTTTCTACTGTTATTCGTACTCTACGCATTGATAATACCCTAGAATTTGTTTAAAAAGATATATCTATTTTTTGTGATAATCATGGCATCATTCATCAAACTACTTGCCCTTATACATCCCAGCAAAACAGTGTCATTGAAAGAAAACATCGTCATTTACTCGATATAGCCCATACACTTATGGTTTAAATGCAAATACTAAAATATCTCTGGGTCGATGCTATTCTTGCTGCATGTTTTCTTATCAACCATTTGCTATCTTCCATCCTTCATGGCGACATTCCCATTTGTTGTTTGTATCCACAAACCTATTTTTTCACTTCCTTCTAAGATCTTTGGATGTGTCTATTTTGTTCATAATTTTACTCCCACTAATGATAAATTATCTTCCAGGTCTGTTAAATATGTCTTTGTTGGTTACTCAAACACTCAAAAGGAATATCGATGCTTTGATCCATCTTCTCAAAAGTACTACATCACTGTTGATGTCGCTTTTGTCAAGTCCATACCCTATTCTCGTCCTCTTCTGCATCTGGCTTCGTCATTCCCTTTGTTTCACTACCTTCTATTTGTTCCCTTCCTACTAAACATGTTTCACCTGCCAAACCATTGCAAGTATACTCACATTGGAAAGTCACTCCCATTCCACCTCCAATCTTACATGATCTGACTCTTCTAGCTGCAGCTTCTGGCCATCAACCTCTTTCTTCTCCTTCACTTGGTGATTTTGATCTCTCGATTGCTCTCAGAAAAGGTAAATGCTCAACAGCTCATTCTATTACTAATTTTGTCTTACAATCATCTTCATCCATTGTTTCATCAATATACTATTTTTTTGACTTTTGTTTCTATTCTCAAGAACTATCACGAACCACTCAATTCACCACACTGGAAGGCTGCCATGGATGAGGAGATGACAGCTCTATTGTCTCGTCGTACTTAGAATTTGGTGACTCTCTCCACACTTATTAATATTGTTGGTTGCCGGTGGGTATATACCGTTAAATATAACTCAGATGGTTATGTTGATCGCTACAAAGCCCACACGGTGGCAAAAGGATACACCCAGACCTATAGTGTTGATTATTTTAAGACCTTCAATCGCATGCCTGAATTCCATCCGGGTCATCCTATCAGTTGCTATTAATCAAGGATAGTCTATATGTCAGATGGATGTAAAAAATGTCTTTCTGTATAGTGATCTTGATGAGGAGGTATACATAGAGCAACCTCCTAGATATATTGCTCAGGAGGAGATGGTGTGCAAACTCGAAAAGGCGATCTATGGTCTAAAGCAGAGCCTACATGCATGGTTTGACAAGCTGGGCAAGATAATGTTTTATGCAGGCTTCACTAGGTATAATTCTAACCATCCTATTTTTGTGCATAATAGGATTACCGGGATAGTTATTCTAGCAATATATGTCGATGATATTCTATTAACAGGTAGTGACAAAGCAGGAGTGGAAGAAACTAAGATCTTTCTCAAACAGCATTTTATTACAAAAGATATGGGGAGACTTAGGTATTTCCTGGAAATTGAGTTAGTCCATGAAAAATAGGATATTATCCTATCTCAGAGAAAGTATGCACTTGATCTTCTAACAGAAACTGAACTTCTTGTATACAAACCTGAAAATACACCTACGGAGCATATCTGAATTTATGGGATGAATCAAGGAAATTTCCTGATATTAGTAGATATAGGAGACTTGTTGGAAAATTAATTTATCTCAAAGTTACAAGGCTTGATATCACATTTGCAATAGACCTCATTAATAAATTTATGCAAAAACCTAGACAGGTACATTGGAAGGCTGCATTGAGATACCTGCTTATGTCAAGGGAGCACTAGGCAAGGGATTGTTGTATAGAAGTCATGGTCACTTACGAATTGAGGCTTATTTAGACTCAGAATATGTTGCTAATAGGAGTGATCGGAAGTCTACTTCTGGTTATTGTACTTATATAGAAGGAAAATTAGTGACCTAGCGAAGTAAAAAAAAGAATGTTATATCTAGATCAAGTGTTGAAACAGAGTATAGGGCTATGGCTCACACTGCATGTGAATTGATATGGTTAGTCCTTATGGCTGAAATTGAATTTTCTGTGATAAGTCCTATGCTCATGTATTGCGATAATTAAGTAACTATTTACATGGCTCGTAATCCAGTTTTCATAAAAGGACCAAACATGTCGAGGTGGACTGTCATTTTGTGAGAGACACGATGTGATGAAAGGTGTTATCTGTACTCCATTCACTTCTTTTGCCAAGTGACATGCTGATATCTTTACCAAAGTTATATCCGTGCGTAAGTTCAAGTTTTTTATGTAATAAGCTAGGCATATTTGATGTATATACTCCAGCTTGAAGAAGTGTTAGAAACTTTAGAAGTTATTAGTTAGTGTGCAAGTGACTATTTTATCCTTGCCTATTATATTTAGTTGGAGTATCTAATAGAAACATGTGTAACTTTTTTTCTCCTAATTAATACAAATAAGGCAGTTTGTGTGGGGCTGCGCGAACTTCCAACACTTTTCAACACAGGTCACGGGGGATTGACTCGATATGTAAGAGAATATTCTTGACCTAACCTTATCAACCCAATCCCACCATCTGAACATGGGCGTTGGCAAACTAAGCATAGGTTCAGTGTTACCGATTCTTAATCGGTAAAGTTTGTACGATGACTACATGTGCCATGGCTATTCTTTTATCACCTTGCAAATGTGAATCATGACATCCACATTGGAGAATTGCTCTCCTTGTGAGTACTTGTGTTATCTCCCTTGACAAAGTACACCTTGATATAGACAACAATTATGATGAGGACATCGTCCAGCACGAATCTTGAAGACATCGTCCAGCAAGAAACCTGAAAATATCGGCCAGCACGAATCTTGATGCAAATAAATGGGTGTACGAGAGATTTGGGATATCTTCGAATCGGAGATTAGTTTTTTTCTGTTTAGAGTCATCAGAATCCCTTATTAGTTCCGATTATTTAGAGTTTGTTTTAGGAATTATCTTATCAGTTGTTATCGGTTGTTGGTGATTTGTTTTATTTAACCAGTTGTAAACCTTCTCGAAAGACATCGATTATTTTTTTGAATAAGAAAGCTTCTGTCTTCTCTCCTTCGGCTCTTCTCCTCTTCCCTCCCTTGTTATTCCCCTCCTAATCTTCTCCTTCTCTCTATTTCTCCCCTTCCCTGTTCTTCCACTTACTCCCTACTAATATCAAACACTCAGTTCCATCAAGCCACTGTCGAGAACCCCAAAATCCATCACCCGTCATCCCGTTTTCCCACGGTCCACCATCATCGAAACCACCTCTTTGTCCGACCCTCTTCCGCTAATCGACAAAACCACCACCATCCCTCCGTTAGTGTGAAAATCTCCATCGACCATCGCCTCCACAACCGGCTGAGGCACCGTCAAGCAGCCTTCTTCCGCCGTTCCTCCATTCTCCGTCGGCCTCACCAGCGAACGGGAACCCACCGCCGCCCTCTCCTTCCACAGGACCAAGGGGATTCCCAATCCCACCGGAAGAGCCACTGCAACCGCCATTTTCGTCCCCACTGCCGTTGGTCACCACCAACCGATAGCCATTGCTCCCACGAAAGAGTTCACCGTCGCTGTCACCATCCGCCCCTCCAACGTCACCGATCTGGAAGATCCACGGCTCGAGTCAACCCGCGACGCCTCCCACCGGATCTCCTCCCTGCTCCATGAAGCCACCGCTGATGCCGAACTTCTCTGGTCGTCCGTCCAGAATGAGCACGTCCTCATCGATTGCTGCCCTCCTCTCGATCAAGAGGACCACGACCGGTCGAGACGGTCATCGAGCCGGCCGTCTTCCCATCCATGCCACCACCTTTGCCCCGGTGTCGTCGCTGGTGAAGTCCACGGGCCTACCCTTGTTCCCCTAGTTACGGTCCATGGGGGAATTTGCACGTCATGAAAGCCGTTCCGATCTCTATTGCCGATTTCAAACCCTAGCTGCACGAATCTCAAAGCAGTTCCCAAGATCTATGAAGCACGAATTTCAGAGCAGAGCAAAATTCTAAAATAGATCTCAAAGCATAAGGTTTATCTGGCTTAAATTGATTTATTTATTTTATTTGGGATTGACAAAACTACTTGTTTTTTTTTTTGATGATCCAGGTCCGACGGCTTCTGATCCATCTCGCTCGTGAACCACTAGCCCAGAATTTTCAACCGCCCCAGGATGGTCTCCCTCCAAGAAAACATGACATCCCGTGTTTCGGGTGAGACCTTCGATAATCATAATTTAGAGTAGATATGATCAATTGCTGGAATGATATCAATTTTCCTATATTTTATTTAATTAGATCTAATTTAATTAAAATTTAATAGCCCTAGCCTAGTGGTCATTTCTTAACAATCAGCGATTCAATTTTTTTTTTGAGATTTGACTATGCGTGCTGATCGGGTCAATTCCTAGTTCGGACCTTAATTTGATTAGGACCATTTCTTAGTTTAAATTCTTAATTATTTTGATTATTTGCTGATGTTTATCTTTAAATTACTCCATTAATTTCTTCGCTGATCTCACTAAGGGTCCTTAGGTCTAGGATTTGATGGTTTATCCCGCATCAGTTATTGATATCAGAGCAATAGGTTAGGTTAGAGTCAATTTCATTTTAATTGCATTTGAATTATTTACAAAAAATAATTTAAAAAATAAATTAATTAAAAAACTTGATTGTATGTTAAATACATTGATTGGACACCTTGATTGTCGCATTGCATTTTCATAATTAATCTAAGGGCAATAACCTCTTAATCAGATAAGGTGGGGAGTTGATTACCCTTTCTTAGTCCACAAATCACTATCCTCATCTGCATTGACCTAAACCTTAACATTAAAATTAAATAGATGCCAACCCTAGGGACATCCGAGCTCATTAGGACAAGGATATCTAAGAGTTATACCAAGCTAGTTTCGATCATTGAATTGATGTCTAGGAAAGTGGTCAGGGATCTTAGTCCCAAAGAAAATCGGTTACTTAATTGGTGTCTAAGGAAAGTAATGGGGGGACCCCGCTAAACTTACACTTACCTAGCCAATTTGTTAAATTGGTTCGAACTTGGAGCGCTCAAGGATAGACTTGGAACAGTTAGGAGCTGTCTAATTTTAGATTAACCCTAGGATAGAATCGTCTTGTTTGTTTCACTTGGTTGAAATTAAAAAAAAATCTAAAGAAACCTGTATATCCTTTGAAAACTTACCTCACCTCTAAAAAAAAAAATTATGCATAATTAGGTCAAGGATCAAGTACCAATCAGAACCTTCCCACTTAGACAACAAAATGGATCCCAATTTAGAAGCTGCTCTTCAGGGAATCATTGATCGACTCGAAGCAATTGATGGCAAGTTAGGATCCTTAGAATGCAAGGGTATAAACCCTAGAAGAGGAACAATTAGTGAACATAAACCATCCTGTTAGGAACTCTTCATCAATAGTTACAGACCCTAAAGACCCCAGAGAACGAAATGACTACCCGGGTTATGAGGGAGGTCGTACTCAGATACTTCGGCCTGACCCTAGGGATCGACATGATTATCCAAGTTTTGATGTAGATAGTCATCAAACACTTCGATCTTATCATAACCCAATCGATCAGGATGAACGTATCATGAGTGTTAAGGTTGAAGCCCCGAGTTTCGTAGGTTGCCTAGATCCCAAAGAATACACTGACTGGAAAGCTGATATGGATCATTATTTCAATTGGTATGACATGTTTGAGGATAGAAAAGTAAGATTTGCCCAAATGAGATTATTGGATCAAGCCAAATTATATTGGCATAATTTCCAATGATTAGCCACTCATAGGAGACAGGATCCCATTGGAATATGGGATGAGATGAAGGATAAACTTCGTGAAAAGTATCTTCCTGCATCATATCAACAGCGACTCCTGGACCAATGGCAAAGGCTGACTCAGGGAATCGGATCTGTAAATGATTACATTAACAAATTTGAGGAATAACTTATACATTGTAATGTGAATGAAGATCCATCTATCACCCTATCCCGATTTAGAGCTAGATTAAGAGAGGATATTCAAAGAGAATTGTTTATGAGAGAGGTCTATAATCTAGAGCAAGCATATCAACTAGCCCAGGATTATGAGAGATTCCAGAAGATGTCTATCGCCCATGGACCTGAGCTTTCAAGACTAGGAATATTAGGTCTAAGACCTAGCATGAATCAAGCTCCAACTGGTCCAAAACCTAACATGAATCAGGCCCCTGGTAGTCGACCCCCGTCTACAACCCCAACTAGAAGAGATAAGAAAGGAAAAGGGATTATAAGAGAGACTTCCTGAGGAATTAGCTCTAAGGTCCAATGCTTTAAGTGTAACAAAATAGGTCACGTGGCTAGTCAATGTCCATCTAGAGCATTGCATATAAGGGAACTTGAAGAACATGAAGATCTAGATAATGTCCTTGAAGAGGAAGTCTACATTGCCGACCTAGGATTAGCCAACACTTTTGAGAAATATGATCATGTTCAAAATGAGAGTACACCACCTGAGGAACGATTAGGAATGGTTAGGTGTCTATTAACCCAACCCAAGAAAGTGAAGACTGGCGCAGGACCGCTATCTTTCATACCTTTATTGGTCAAGGTGATAAGGTATGCAAGGTAATCATTGATAATAGTAGCTGCATCAATGCCATCTCTATTGATACCATTGCACACCTAGGACTAGCACCCGTCGACCATCCGAGTCCATATAATGTGGCTTGGGTAGATGCTTCATCTATCCCAATCAGACATAGGTGCCTACTCCCAATTAAATTTCAATCATACCAAGATAAGGTTTGGTGTGATGTGTTACCAATGGAAGAGGGTAGCATCATTCTTGGCAGACCTTGGCTTTTTGATCAGGATGCCACTCTTCATGGCCGAACCAATACTTGTACATTCATAAACCAGGAAAAAAGGATTCTTGTTTACCCTTCACCTCCTAGAACTACCAAAAGAGTTGCAGAAGGTAATTTCAATATCCAAAAGCAGAAGAAAATCCTTCACATAATCAACGCTAAAGAAATTGAAAATGAATTGAATGATGGCTTCTCAGTTTGGATTCTAGTAGTTAAAGAATCTAGCGGTGATATCGATCATTTGCACCAGTACCCCTAGGAGATAATCACCCTCTTAGATGAGTTTAAAGATGTTTTCTCTGAAGACCTCCCAGACCATTTGCCCCCAATGCAAGATATCCAACACACGATTGACCTAGTTCCAGGAGCCTCCCTTCCCAATCTCCCTTATTATCGTTTGAACCCTACCGAGCATGCAGAGTTGCAGAGACAAGTTACCAAGCTCCTAAATAAGGATTTTGTAAGAAGAGAGCCTGAGTCCGTGCGCAGTCCCCGCACTCTTAACTCCAAAGAAAGATGGTACATGGAGGATAGGGGTGGATAGCCGTGCCATAAATAGGATCATTGTAAAATATCGATTTCTCATTCCTAGGTTAGATGATATGATTGACATGATATCCGAAGCTAGTATATTTTCCAAAATTGATTTGAAGAGTGAATATCACCAGATTAGGATTAGACCTGGTGATGAATGGAAGACCACCTTTAAAACTAAAGATGGTTTGTATGAATGGCTGGTCATGCCATTTGGCCTTTCCAATGCCCCGAGTACCTTCATGAGGATTATGACTCAAGTACTACGACCATTCATTAGATCATTTGTGGTCGTATACTTTGACGATATCTTGATTTACAATCGAACCAAAGACGACCATCTAGATCACTTGCAACGAGTTTGTCAAGTCTTAAGGACTGAAAGCCTCTATAAAAATTTGAAAGTGTGAATTTCTGACAAACAGAATAATTTTCTTAGGGTTTATAGTAATCCCTTATGGTTTGGCAGTAGATACTGAAAAAGTTCGAGCTATATCTGAGTGGCCTACGAAAAGGAAGCTTTGAATGGACTAGAGCTGCTGAACGAGCTTTTCAGGAATTGAAAGAAAGAATGACCCATGCTCCAGCTTTGCGATTACCAGATTTTTCAAAGGTTTTTAAAGTTGCATGTGACACATTTGGAGTGGGAATTGGTGGAGTCCTAAGTCAGGAAGGACACCCTGTAGCTTTCTTTAGTGAAAAACTCAATGACTCCAAGCACAGGGATTCCACCTATGATAAAGAATTCTACGCTGTGGTCCAAGTCCTTAAATTTTGGAGGCATTATCTGCTTCCTTAATAATTTGTCCTGTATTCGGACCATGAGATCCTCAAGTTTCTCAATTCACAAAAGAAATTAAATCCGAGACATGGAAAGTAGATTGAGTTCCTTCAGGCCTATACCTTTGTGATAAGGCACAAGGTAGGTGTAGATAACAAGGCTGCCGATGCACTTTCTCGATAAGTAAAAGTAGAGACTACTGAACCAGTTTTAACTACTGATGCACTTTCTTAGGATGAACCTTTTATCAGCAGTAAGTGTGCAAGTTACCGGGTTTGAACAGATAAAGGAAGAGTTTAATGAATGCCCAGACTTCAGGAATATCATTACCTCCATGAAACAAGGACCGTCTAGGAAGTATAGTAAATATTCCCTTCAGAACAGATATCTCTTTAAGAACAATAGGTTGTGTATCCCACGAACTTCAGTGAGAATTTTTAATTTGGAAAATACATGCTGGAGGATTATCTGGGCATTTTGGAAGAAACAAAACAATAGATGTTTTGGAAGCCCAGTTTTATTGGCCTAGCCTGAAACATGATGTAGCCTGGATTGTTGCCTGTTGTCGAACTTGTGCCGTGGCTAAACAACGAAAACAGAATACCGGATTATACACTCCACTACCTATACTTGACTGTCCGTGGCAAGATGTGAGCATGGATTGTTTTAGGATTGCCTCGAACAATTAAGAAGAATGACTCAATTTGTGTAGTAGTAGACAGGTTTTCCAAGATGGTCCATTTCTTACCATGCCCCAGGGCCTCTGATGCCTCTAAAGTAGCTTATACTTTGATGAGATTGTTAGGTTACATGGATTGCCAGAATCCATCGTATCAGATAGGAACATTCGATTCACTAGTTATTTTTGGAAAACCCTGTGGCACTTAATGGGTACAAAATTAAAATTTTCATCTACCTATCATCCACAAACAGATGGACAAACTGAAGTTGTAAACAGGAGTTTGGAAAATTTACTTCAATGTTTGGTAGGAGAGCATGTTAAAAAATTGGGATTTACTTTTATCCTGAGTCGAGTTTGCATATAATAGTTCGGTAAATAAGTCTATTGGTATGAGTCCATTTGAAGTTGTGCATGGTTATCGTTCTAATATACCAGTAGATTTATTCCATTGCCTATGCATGCTAAAGTTTCAGAGTAAGTATCATCCTTTGCAAAGCATGTTAGGAGTCTACACAAAGAGATCAGTGAAAAAACTACTGTTAGTAATCAAATGTATAAACGATTAGCAGATTCTCACCGACGAGTTAAGGATTTTGCTGAGAGTGACCAAGTCATGATTAGGGTCAGATCTGAACGGTTTCCATCAGGAACCATTCGAAATTACATGCCAGAGGGGCAGGCCCATTCAAAATTATAAAGTTGGATAGAATGCATATGTTATTGATCTACCACCTGATTATGGGATTAGTCCTGCTTTCAATGTATCGGATCTAATTGAATATAAAGAACCAGCATTGATACCTAGTGATCCATTTGAGTATGTACTTTCCTTTGAGAGTGACCCTCCTTCTAAGTGTCCACAAGCCAAAATGAGAGAAGAGCAGATGTGATCGAACATCTTTTGGACAAGCAGATCAGGTCCACAAGGGATCGAAACTACCATCGCTATCTGGTTCGCTGGTGAGGGCAACCAGAGTCAAAGGATTCCTGGATTACTGAAGAGTTACAGAGAATTGATCCAAATATGTGAGTACCTCCAAGAAAGTATTGAGCCTGACTCGATGGAGTCGAGTTCTCCACATTCCAGGAAAAATTGATGAGGACATCGTCCAGCACGAATCTTGAAAACATCGCCCAACACGAATCCTGAATACATCGACTAGCATGAATCCTGAATACATCCATCAGCACGAATCTTGATGCGAATAAATGGGTGTACGAGGAATTTGGGATATCACCGAATCGAAGATCAGTTTTTTCTATTTAGAGTCATCGGAATCCCTTATTAGTTCCGATCATGTAGAGTTTGCTTTAGGAATTACTTATCAGTTGTTATTGATTGTTGGTGATTTGTTTTATTTAACCAGCTGTAAACCTTCTCAAAAGGCATCGATAATTTTTTTGAATAAGAAAGCTTCTATCTTCTTCTCTCCTTCGACTCTTCTCCTCTTCCCTCCCATGTTATTCCCCTCTCCTAATCTTCTCCTTCCTCCTCTCTATTTCTCCCCTTCCCTTCCTTGCTCTTCCACCTACTCCCTGCTAATATCAAACAGTCGGTTCCATTAAGCCACCGTCGAGAACCCCAAAATCCATCACCCATCATCTCTTTTTCCCATGCTCCACCGTCACCGAAACCACCTCTCTGTTCGACTCTCTTCCGCCAATTGACCAAACCACCACCATCCCTCCATCCGTGCAAAAATCTCCATCGACCATCGCCTCCACAGCCGACCAAGGCACCGTCAAGTGGCCTTCTACCGTTCCTCCATTCTCCGTCGGCCTCACCTGCGAACAAGAACCCATCGCCACTCTCTCCTTCCACAGGACCGAGGGGATTCCCAATCCCACCGGAAGAGCCACCACAACTGCCATTTTCGTCTCCACTATCGTTGGTCACCACCAACCGACAGCCACTGCTCCCACGAAGTTCACCATCACTATCGCCATCCGCCCCTTCGACGTCGCCGATCTGGAAGATCCACAGCTCGAGTCGACCCGCGACACCTCCCATCGAATCTCCTCCCTGCTCCCTGAAGCAACCGTTGACGCCGGACTCCTCTGGTCGTTTGTCCAGAACAAGCATGTCCTCATCGATTGTTGCCCTCCTGATCGAGAGGACCAAGACCGATCGAGACGGTCACCGAGCCGACCGTCTTCCCATTCGTGCCGCTACCTTTGCCCTAGCGTCGTCGCTGGTGAAGTCCACCGGTCTACCCCTGTTCCCCTAGTTACAATTCGTGGAGAAGGAATTTGCACGATCATGAAAGCCATTCCGGTCTCTGTTGCCGATTTCAAATCCCAATTGCACGGATGTCAAAGCAGTTCCCAAGATCTGTGAAGCATGAATTTCAGAGCAGAGCAAAATTCTAAAACATATCTCAAAGCATAGGGTTTATTTGGCCTAAATTGATTTATTTATTTTATTTGGGATTGACAAAACCGCTTGTTTCTTTTTTTTGGTGATCCAAGTCCGACAGCTTCTGATCCACCTCGCTCATTCACTGGCCCAGAATTTTCGATAGCCCCAGGATGGTCTCCCTCCAAGAAAACGTGACATCCCGTGTTTCGAGTGAGACCTCTTCGATAATCAAAATTTAGAGTAGGTGTAATCAATTGCTGGAATGATATCAATTTTCCTATCTTTTATTTAATTAGATCTAATTTAATTGAAATTAGATAGCCCTAACCTAGTGGTCGTTACTTAACAATCAGCGATCCTTTTTTTTTTTTTGAGATTTGAGTGTGCGTGCCAATCGAGTCAATTCCTAGCTCGAACCTTAATTTGATTAAGACCATTTCTTAGTTTAAATTCTTAATTGCTTTGATTGTCTGTTGATGTTTATCTTTAAATTGCTCCATTAATTTCTTTGCTGATCTTATTAAGGATCCTTAGGTCCAGGATTTGATGGTTTGTCCTGCATCAAATTGAAGGGTCTACAGTGAATTTAAGCTTCATAATGGATCCAGGTTTAAAACCCACCTAACTTGACCAGTTGTTGCAAGTATCTCCAAATTTCAAATGGTTTTTAAGTTGTTATGATTAGATGAATATGTCCCGGTGGGTGGATTAACATGAGCTACAATGGTGCAAGGTATTAGTCTAGAATTTGAAGAGCAAATCGCAAGTGAACTCTCAAAAAGTCTTCTCACGAAGCTAGCTGAGGTCAGAGATCAGAATTGGTTTCTAGTTAAGTGATCTAAGAATTAGAATTGGGCTAAGAAAAGAGTTCAGTTTGGTTCCATCATTATCCCCTGTTCTACATTAATCAATACAAATATACATAGGTGTGCACTCTCGTAATTAAAGAGAAAATACAAATAAAACATTATATTTGTGTGGTCTCCTGGGTGCCCATTTATCTCTCTCCCTTCTAAGTTCTTTAATACTTGAAAGTGAGGTTTCATAGCTAGTCGAGTAGTTAGAGGCTCGAGCTCGACTCGATTCAAAATATACTTGGACTTAAAACTCTGACTCAAGATCGATCAAGTTTTAATATTTAAACTCAAATGCGAATTGATAAAAAAAAATGTTGTACTTAAGATTGACTTGAATATCAAAAATCTATACTCGAGCTCAAGTTCGAGCCTTGATTATAATAAAAAACATAATTAAAACAAAATATAACATAATATTATATTTTAAAATATTAAATTAATAATATACATCATTAATTAAATATATATTATTAAAAAATATATATCCTTGACTAGGCTTGCGAACCTTTGCTACTTGAGCTTGAAAATAATTGAGTTAAGCTTGAGCAGCTCATGAGTTACTCTACTCAATTGCATCCCTATCTACAGCAATAGCCCCGAAAAACTCTAAAAAAGGCACCCCCTAACTCACAATAAAAATTATATGACTTGGTAGCCCCTAGTTCATGCATCAAATGCTCAAAAAATATATATTGTTTTGTGTTACTTAAATTGTCTAATTTTTTGACTACTTGATAGAAGGGCGAGGGGCCTCCAAATCATATGGTTATTGATATAAAAGCAGTTTAGTGGTAATAGATCACATGCAATAACCTAGAACACTCCATTCTTCAAGGTTTTTATAATTTGACATTTTTTAGTTAACAAATTTATCTTATTGCAAACTCATTTTCTAATAGAGTTAGATTTTCAATCTTTTTTGCAAGGTTTGCGGTACCATCCTGTACTGCCCGGTACAGTCCAGTTTGGGCTTGGTTGGGCTCGGTTCGGGTCTAGTTCGGGTCTGGTTTAATAATCTTTGCTTGAGAGGAAGGAGGAAGAGAATTTTTTATCATTTTTTTAATCTCGGTACACATACCGATACGGTACGGTACGGACCGTACCGGTAGCTGACCAGTACAGGTCCCGGTACCGGTTCAGTGATCCTTTCTTTTCTGATAAAAAATGCAAACATAATGACATGAGGATCACAAATTTAAACTTAAGAAGTGTTGGAAGTATTGGAGTGTGATCAAGGGCCGACAATCCTGAGAGGAAGTTGTGGAAGTCACTTACATGAGGATTTATGGGATTGAAGTTTTGTGAAGGCTATGAATATTTATGAGATGCTTTCTAACTTGTTTCAAAAGTTATACTCTTCCATTCTTGGGTATTCACTAATAAGCTAGTTCAGAAGGTTGTCAAATGGGGATGTGATTGACAATATAAATGGTCCATATGCAACAGTTAGTTAATTGTTTGTTTTAATATTTGCATTTAAATTTGCAATTATGGTACAAGTTTTTGACTAGATATTTCGGTTTATTTTTGAAAATTAATTGTTGTATTTACTATTTGGTGTAGCTATATGATACATTTCAAAGCCATCACTCCTATATCCAAGAACAAAAGCTTGAGTTGGACTTTCATCAGCAAGAACCAACATTAGATTAATTAAAGAAAAATTCTTGATGTTTTGGTATTATAGAAATCTATCTGCCCTCAGCATATTCAACTTTCTAGGATGTTCTATGACATTCTGACTGCTCCCATTTTCATTGTTGCCTTTCTTTTTGGACATGGGGCACTTAAGAATCTAGCAGCTATCTTATGATTGAGCTATGCACCCATAACTTAGGAATGAAGTTATGACATTTTGATTATAAATATTTCTACGGCTTCTAGCCATGGCAGCTCGTCCCAGCTTTTAGTTGTCGGGGTAGGAGGCTTAAGCATCTTACAGTTGTCTTACAATGGATTTTGTTGAGGCTTTGATACGCACCTATAATCAGTTACTTGGATTTAAACTTAATCAACTTTGGTTCTATTTAAGTTGCATAAAATTCTACTGTTGATATCTTGGAATGACCGCATTTACAACCAAAATAAATAAATAAATGGAGGACAAAGATGACTACCTTGAGAAGTTCTTCTATTTGGAAATTTCTGCTGAAATTCTTCTCATGCCTCCGAGGAAGTAGAGATTGATTGAAATGGAAATTGATTGAACAAGAGGTACCACGACCTAAATACTCCGGTTGTCATACTAGTTAGTTTGTACTCAATAGTATATATTTATAAAGTTGTGGCAAAAACATTTGTTATTTTATCTTTTGTTCTAGCACATGACAGGTGTGCTTTCGGTGCATTTTAACTTTGAAGATTGGAGGGATTTTTGGTTGGAAATCAGAAGAATGTCCCCCATTTTTCGGGCCCAGAGGCATGCTCAGCTCAGCCTTTGCACTTAGATTTCTTTAGTCCTTGGGGGTTTGCAGCATTCAATATCTAAACTTTGTTTTGATGTCTATAACATGTATATGACATGATCAATATAAATAAAAATTGAGTGATATTTTGATGGGAATAGCAGGATGAAACTCAAATGTGATCATTGATGGAATTTGGGAAATGATTTGTTGAGTGGTTTAAGTGAATATACTATGGTAACAATTTTTTCAGGTCATTTATTATCAACTATCAAGTATTCAGTAAAATGCTACATGTTTTGAAGCTGTACTTCAGCAAACTTTAGTGCAACATGTTCAGCATAAAGTATTCAAGTCACATGTTATCAACTGCTTTAATGAAATATTGCACGTTTTGAGCTTTACTCTGATGATCTGTAGTGCTAGAAGTTTAGATGCTAATAGAATATTCACTAATTGTGGAATGTTATGAAGAAATCAGATGAAACCTTGTTTTGCTGTATTGTATATATTATGTCTAACATATGGTCAAACTGGATGGCATCCAGGTTGACTGAATTATAAGAGGGTCATTATTTTGTAATCGACACAGCAATCGGGTTGATATATGGTCAACTGGTTTTTAACCAATGCAAACCAATTTTTTTGAATATATAATATCTGAATCAGGATCCAGGTCTCATAGAAACCTGTAACTTTAAGCTATTGCTTAACCTGGAACCAAACCAGACCTGATTTTTGCCATCCCAGATTTTCTGAAATTATAGACCTAGACAAAAACAGTTCTAGATTGGCCAATTTTTTTGTTTGGAAATGGTTTCGGGACAAAGTACCTACCATGCAGACCTTTTTTTCTTTTTTGGTAGACCAGTTGGTCAGTTAGGTTGGATAAAATTTTGCCACTTTACAAATAAAAATAATAACTAAACTTACAAGTTTTCCATTTGGGAACAACTCAGCTACAACCAAAGATTCAGAATTTGAAAAAAGATGAAGATTTTCTAAAAGTCAAAAAAAAAAAAAACAGATATTCAGATAATAAAAATAAAATAATAGAATCTAAAGTTAATGAAATATTTGTCAATATATTCATGTGAAAACAAGCATGCGAGGAAAGAACTCTAAACAATAGCATAAATAACCCTATGAGCAACCATATAGCATCATTAGGTTCGACTATAAATTTTTCATGACATAATACCTAAATAATTTGTAAATAATTCTGAATTAATTCATTTAGAATAGTATTTTATAAAATCATCGAGTCAGGGAAAAAAGAGAGTAATCAGACATTTTTTAATAATTCAGATGATACTGATACTAAGATAATAACAGGGATTAGAAACATACCAGAGTTTCATAAAAAAATCTAGCACATTTTCTTCTAGTCTTCCCTTCTAGGATTCGAGCCAAACTTAAGAATCCTTTTGGTTCTCGATTTTTAATATCTAGCAACTTACTACAAAAATACTGTGCCACAGTCCTGAACAATCAGAAGTCACCAGTATAAAGATAATTCAGCATGGAGGCAAAAATAAAGGGTCCAACCTGTAAAAAAGAAAAAGAAAACTTCCATCTTACCTAGTTCGTGCTGACCATCTGTTATCTGCGACAAACATAGAAAGTGTGAGATTGATGTAGAATAAATTCAGGCTACTATTCCACTTTGCTAAATAGAAACAAAAGGATATGTGGCAAACCAAAAGGCTAAACCAAACAGCTTTTACTACCCAGATAGCAATACCTTGACCTATATTGCTTTCTTCATGAGAGCCAAGCTCCTGTACAAATATGAAATAACAAAAGCTTCAGTAACATTGGTACGATCTGAAACTGCAGGGTTGAAGTAGTGATCTCCAGCTATGATGGGTGCAAATAATGATAGTAAATAATTCACTTACCCTATCCATCAAATCCAATTCAGTGTCTGATGTTTCCAAAGAAGATGGCTTGTTGGTTTCCATTTCAGATGATTTACCAGTTCTGGGTTCCCCAGCAAATCCTTCTGTTGCTGGAGTTTCAATGATTCTTTCCTGGCATGTTTCTTTATTGTCAGCAGATTTGTTAGGTATTCCATTTTGTGCATTGTCTGATTCAGTGTGATAGTCTGCAAGTGTCTTCTGTGCTGATAAATAATCAGATGACTTGTTCAGGAAGAGATCTTTGAGCTCTGAAGAAGTACCTGAGAGCAGATGAAACTATAAGCAGAACAGATAATTGAAGTAACTTGAATGTTGTAGGTGCATTCATCATTAAAGAATATATAAGTTATAACTTACAGGGCACCAGAGGATCCACAAAAGTTTGCTCCAAATTGGCAATTATGTCAGCCCTCCAGGCATCCAGAAATGTGTGAGGTGCTTTCATCCGCTTGCATATTAAACTACTAGCATCATGTATTCCCTGCCTCAAAATCCTGTGAGAGTTTAGGATGAGTGCAGCCATGTCAAACTTTTTAAGAAGGAAAAGAAAATGCTCTTCAAATATCCACATATAGTTAGACAAAAAGAAGAGAACACTGCATCGGAGAGAAAAATCTCTTGACAGATTAGATAATTATAATGGACTTAGGGCAATACCGAATTACTAATGTTCTCTCTTGGTCAGTTCCACAAATTACTAGTATATCTTTTCCAAGGAGACATCATAACTTGTATCACTTTGCTAATTCCAAATATATGACATAAGCTCGTATGGTTATTGCGCAACCAGTAAAGTGTGATAGTTGATACACATTTAATAATGAAAAATGAGTAGTATAGCCATATGAAGTGAAACAAACTCAGTACTGAGACAACAGGAGTGTACAGGATAATAATAATGTCATTCAGGAATGCCAATGATGACAACCATGCCTACATCTATTGATCTTAATGGCAAGTCTTAGTGTACTCTTAGTTTGCTCAAGATCATTTACCATGCCTACATCTATTGATCTTAATGGTAAGTCTTAGTGTACTCTTAGTTTGTTCAAGATCATTTTTTTTGGGATTTCAACCTTAAATGTGTCAACAACTCTGCCAAAATGCTTAATGCAGTCCTAGTGTTAGGTATATTTTTGTCAGTCACAATTATGAGATTTTGGACTCTTGGAAGTTCTAAAAACTAAGAGTGCCATCAATGATACATGAGAGCTGAAATTCCCATAATTTTGACAAGGAGCTCAACCTAGGCATCTTCTATATCTTAACCTTCTCTATCTGCTTCTAGCTCTCATTCTAGGTCTATGTTATTATGGGTGACAAGAGAGTTCCACGCATCTTGCAAGGCAATGCAAGAAAGATAGTTTATGAGCATATTCCATCCACAGGGCATCCAGACGTAACATAGTATTAAATGACAGGACATTGCATTAGCTCCAATATGTCACTAACTAGATCACAATCCTCTCTTTATTTGCTCTCACTCTCAAAGATTATAATGTTCCTTATCAATCCATAAAGCTGTCTATCATGGGTGACCTCTGTGAATGGGTAGTCCTTCTACCCAAGCCACATGATGGGAAGCAGATGCCCCATTTTTCCAGATGAAAGAATCAGTACTTCTGTTTCTTACTTCAATAGCCTCCAAAAGGAATTCATCGATATTCCTTGTAACATAATGATGCTTCATCCAAAACCTCAAGGTCCGGTTGACATGAAACAACTAATTAGATTCACTTACATAATCTGAACCAGGACCACCTACTTTCAACACACATCTCTGTCAACAATGTAATTTATCCATGTCAACATAGCTAATGCTGGGAATAAAAATCATTTGTCTATAGAGCTTTTGATTGTGCCTTAGTTTTCAAACATGCAATCTTTCATTTAAACTTTCATCTCTAGATTTATTAAAACAAGCAGAATTTGTGATCAAAACTTCATAGTTGTACAGGGTCTAGTTTCATACTTGGTTTATAATGCCTAATCACAAAATTGCTTCCAGTCAACATAAAAAATACATAAAAAATAAATATGTGGTTTCAGATGAGATTCACTTTGACAGAGCAATTTAAGGGGAACATTTTTACAATTTATAACAATACTTACTCATTAGACAACACAATTGTTTCATCAAAGAGACTTTTTCTTTTTCTCAGTATCGAAGGACGTTCTTTTTTAGCTGGAGTTCTGACCGTAAATTTAGGTGAAGCAAGCCCTAAATCAAGAACAAAAAAGAGATGGTTATCAACATCTAATAGCATAAGTTTGTGCATAAAACAACAGAAACAAGAGTCCATGATGACTTCTCCATTATGTATTAGAATCATAGCAGAATCTGTTCTCATAACAACCAACCTAAATCACATGGTAAGTATGTTCTATCATGAGTTTTGGATGGACTTGTAGCTTTTGAATCTCCCCCAACAAGGACTTGAGTTTTTTCATGATTAGATAATACTGTCTGATGCAACATAATTGGCTCTACTGGTGTCTGTGATTCCTTAGCATGTATGTTTTTGTCAGGATCTGATGGCATCATCTTTTGCAGCTTTAAAGGATGTACTTGATGATCTGATTCCACATTGTGCACATTAGGGCCTAGTGACTCCATGGCCACTAAACCTGCAAAACTCCCACCTTCTTCTATAGGCTGAGAATATCCCCAGGTTTTTTCCCCTCCTACTTCTATGCTGTTCACACTGTAAATTTCACTAATTTCGAAATCAATGTCCATCATGTGAGAGGGAAGAACACTGTTAAAAAAATATTAATCAGTATCACAAAATTAATGGATAATCCACTGTATTAGAATAATTTAATGACTTTCCCATACTCATCCACCAGAGTAAAACAAGCAGAATCGAACTCAGAATGAGTTACTGTTTCCCTGTGGTACTGCTGCAGTCACGTGAAAACAACTAAAATTAGTTCACACATTTTTGTAAAAGAAGCTCGTGCCAATTAATTGACAAATTAAAGATTAAAAGAAATCCAACAGATGTAGAATCGAAAAATGCGAGTATATGTACCTCATTTAGAAAAAAGGTATGATCCCTTTCGTCTGTCCAGTCATCTAGTACAGAGCAAAGAATTTTAAGAAAGAAAGTAAATTCTGAAGTTTTTACTAAACAAAGACTTTCAACAGTCTAGGAGAGTGGAAGAACACAAAGAAGATTGGTGCCTAATATATACCATTTAAAGTTCAAACCACTTTCATATGTAAGATTCTCATGGGTATTTTTTATATTGAATAAACAAAGGGCAAGTGCAAAATTAATACCTTGAGCTATAGGCTGCTCAGGGGATTTGGCAGTTTCACTGGAGAAGCCAGAATTATGAATGGTTAATCCCAACAGACGATGCAAGAAAGGCAGAATTATATGCCTTCATAAGTTTTCATGGTTCTTAGTTCTTACCATTCATCTGAGATATCCAGATCAAAGGAATCAAGTTCAAATCTTTCGGGTATGGTGATAGTAACATGATGATGTGGTGCCCTCATGGCTTCAATTGGTGCTGTGGGCATTGCTTCTTCTGCGATATTAACTCTCTGATCTGGTGCATCTATCACTTTTTTTGTTTGTGTAACATTATGCTGTGGCTTGGCAATTGCTTCATTTTGTACAGTCCTTTTACCAGGCATAAATGATTTTCTTATATTAGTCAAAGCCTCATTGCAGTCATGGTAAAGATAGTCAACTTTCTTTGAAAATATCCTGACAATACCCAGAAGTAGCTGAGCCAATATTCTATACGAAATTTGAACCTCAGGCATGATTACATCTGCAACAATGATAACAGAAGAAACAAGTCATCATAAGTCCATAAAATGAATCTGTCATTGAGATAACAAACATGCAGTTTTGGAGCATTAACCTTTCATTGACATTTTGACATACCATACAAGCACAATCTCATAAAAACTTATATCTAACAAACATTTTTATGCTTAAGAATTTAGTTATTAAAGTGTGACAACCACGAATACGAATGAATCAGCTGAAGTTTCTCCTTTGACTTGACTTGCTAGGCTTCACTCAGCTGGTTGGCACCCTCTCTGCTTGGAAGACATCTAGGGTTTAAACTATATTTGTGGCATCCAGGCCATGTTTCTCATGTAGCAGTTTCTCCTTTCATTAAGAAACCATGGATGGCAACACTTCAATTTGATAAAAACAAGCAATTGGCTAGATAATCAGATGACTAGATGAAGTGAAAACATGTAAAAATTGTTATAATATCCAGACAGTCAACAGAGAGTTGATTCAGCTTAAAGAAAATGCTCAAAAATAATATAAAAAAGAAAAAATAATTCCTGGTCCTTAGTTTGACCGCTATTGAGAGATTAGAATCTGATCACATTTCATTTAATTTTTATTTCCTGAGGTGTATTTTACACAACTGTTTTGTTCTACAATCAGTTTTCTATGTGCATTTGCGTGCCTTATTCATTGCTATACAACCAGGGAAATAAAACTAAACAGCCATCAGAAAACTTTTGGTAAATAAGTCCACATTGTTAGATGGCACTATTGCAGTCTATTTCTGATTTCTTTTTATTTTATTTAGACAGCAAGAAAGAGAATAGATTGAATATGGATTTACAAGAATGATGTATATAATCCAGCAAACACATACACTGATTCACTCCAAATATGCTAAAACATGGATCCTATGGCCCGTTCTTATTCACGTGCCTGTGCTTAACTCGTGTATGTGCTTAAGTTGGCAATAACTCAAGCTATAATGCTCAATGATTCTAGGCATTTTTCAATGTGCAGGAGTGTTATTTATTTTTGCCATGGTAGGCAATAAATATAATTATCCATAAGTAAACAAGAATGCCAAAGTCAGTCAGGGTCTACTTTAAGGGCATGTTTGGTTAGGAGTTGAACTCTAGAATGGGAATGAGAATGACTCCCATTCTAGCTATTTGGTTAGGAGGAGTCCCTTCCCATTTCTATTCCAAGGGAGAATGGGAATGCTCAATCCTCCAAAATCCAATTCCTACTATTTTCTAGTATTTAAATCCCATTTTGATTCTAATTTTGATTTCAGTCATAAACCAAACACATTGGGGGATATGGCCATTTCGATTCCTATTCCAATCTATTGAAGAAAAATTGCTGACCTGACCCAAACAATCAAGTAGAAAGGTCTTTATATAGGCAATATAAATCAAATAACTTTCTAAGTTATCCTTGTCATAATATAATAACATAATAATTGCTCAAGGATAAGATATGTAAAGCGAGAAATAATATAAATAACTAAATCTCAACACTTTCCTTCAAGCTGGAATATAGAGATTTTGTAGACCCCGTTTGAAGCAACAATTTTGAAAGGTAGATTTAGATAAAGCATTCATGAAAATATCCACAATCTGATCAGCTAAAGAAACAAACGGGGTGGTCACATTTTCTTGAGAGCTGCATCATGAACAAAATGACAGTCAACTTCAATGTGTTTTGTTTGTTCATGAGAAACTGAATTGGCTACAATGTAGATAGCTGATTGGTTATCATAGAATATTTTCATCGGACCAGGATAAAAAACAAGTTCAAGTAAGAGTATTTTCAGCCATATAAGTTCACCAACCGTATGCGCCATTGCACGATATTTTGCTTCTGAACTGAAGCGGGCAACTATACTTTGTTTCTTACTTTTCCAAGTTATTAGAGTTCTGTCTAAAAATATATAATAACCTGTAATGGAGTGTCTGGTGTCACAAGAACCAGCCCAGTAAGCATCAATAAAAGCAGTGAGCTGATAGTGACCACTTTTCTTGTAAGTAATTTCTTTACCAAGAGAACTCTTCAAATACCATAATACCTTACAAGCAGCTTCCCAGTGATGTCTGGCTTAAAACACTAACTAGTAAGGAGATATCAGGCCTAGTCACTGTAAGATATAGCAACTTCCCAATCAACCATCTATATCGGACACAATTTTCAAACAATTCATCTTCACTAGATTTCATTTTAAGAATAGGCTCCATTGGAATATCAGCAGGTTTAACATCGAGCATGCCAGTCTCTTGTAATAAGTCAAGAGTGTATTTGCATTGAGAGATACTGAACCGATTTCTGGTGCAAACAACTTCAATACTAAGAGAGTAATGCAAGGAGCCAATAACTTTTATTTAAAATGCATCCTTAAGCTATTTTTTAGTATGAGTAATTGGCTGTAAATTATTTCTTGTCATAATGATATCATCAACATATACCACAAATATAACCACACTACTACCCGAATGACAAACAAAAACTGAATGAACTGAATAGCATTGGGTAAAACCAAATTTGCCAATAATCTTGCTGAATTTATCAAGCCAGGCCCTTGGGGACTACTTAAGACCATAAATAGCTCACTGCAGATGACAAACCTTCCTTTCCTCCCCTTTAATCATATAACCTGGAGGTTGGTCCATATACACTTCTTCCAATTCTCCATAAAGAAAGGTATTTTTAACATCTAACTAATAAAGAGTCCAATCCAAGTTGATAGCAAGTAAAAGTATGACTCGGACAGAGTTCAATCGAGCTACAGGAAAAAAATGTTTCAAAATAATCTATCCCGTACGTTTGTGTGAAACATTTTGCTACCAGTCTTGCTTTCAAAGTAATCTATCCCATATCTCTTGACAGACACATTAGGAAGGTACTTAATAGTGTACACCCATCGGCATTTGATGGTCTTCTTTTCTAGGGGTAGATCAATGAGAATCCAAGTGTTTCTAGATATCAAGGCCTCCATTTCATCATCCATAGCATCCTTCCATCTTGGAATAGCGACAGCCTCTGCAAAGGTCTTGGAATAGTAATAGAGGATAGAGAAGATATAAAGGAACTAATACTCTACGATAGATAAAGAGTAGAGTTGTAGTTTGATATAGGATGAGTTGAAGATCTTTTACCTTTCCTCAAGGCTATAGAAACATCAAGTTCAGACTAAGATGAATCTATAGGACTAGGAAAAAGATTAGTAGAAATATGAGTAGGTACCTCAGCTTCAGGAGATCTACCATAGTCAGTGTTTTTGTGCCTGGAGTAAACCTGTAGAGGTTTTTCAATTTGACTTGATGAATCTGCAACCTTCAAATTAGGTTCCTTTACACCCATGTCGATAACGGGCAAGAAAATTGGACTAGAAACGATAGGCTGGCTTAAATGCTTCTCCTTTAGATAAGTAAAAGGGTGTGGTTTCAAAAAATGGGACATCAAAACTAACAAGTGTTCTCCTACTTACTAAATCATAACATTTATATCCTTTTTGGATTCGATAACATATGATGAAGATGCATTTAACAGTCCTAGGAGACAACTTATTTGGGACATTATACAAATGAATAAAGCAACAACAACCAAAAACTCTAGGTAGAATTGAAAAGATATTCTCTTTGGAAAAGATAGTTTGGAAGGAAGATTTTTTATTCAAAACATGCGAGGGAGCACGATTAATCAGGAAACATGTAGTAAGAAGTGCATCATCCCAGAACATCCTAGGAACAGATAAATGAAATATGATTGCTCGAGCTAAATACAAGAGGTTTGGTGGATAATACCATAATATCAACAGAAGGTTGCCAATTCAGTTTGAACATGCTCCAAAGCATTGTTAATTCTAAGAATCTTGATGGAGACATCAAATTGAATTTTTATTTCATAATAAAAGGAGATGAATATATCAAGCATCTCATATCAGCTTTTTAAAATATAAAGTCACGTCACCCGAGAATGATCATCTATGAATGATATAAAATAACGATGACCATGGATAAAGGGGATCCATAATGGATCCCAAATATCAGAATGGACGATATCAAATGGCACAGACCTCCTAGACCTAGTACTACTGGGATGCGACTAACATGTGTGTTTGCTTAATTAACAAGCTTCACACTCATTAATAGATTTACTGGATACAAAAGAATCATTTGACAGAGAATACGAATAGATGGATGTTCTAGGCGAGCGTGCCATTGAAGGGCAGATACATCACAAGTGGTAGTAGCAGCAACATACTGAGAAATAGATCTCCTGAAGTTATTAAAATCATAGAGTCCTTTCTCATAACCTTTACCAATTGTCCTCTTCATCTTGAGATTCTGGATAACAAGAGTCAAAAAAAAGTCAACCACATCCTAGGAATTTAGTGAGTTGACTAACAGATAATAAGCTAATAAAAAATTTAGGAACAAATAAAATAGAGGGCAAGGGAAGAGAAGATGACAAGAAGATGTCACCACATCCAGTTACAACGAAAGTATATCCATCAGCTAGATACACATAAGGATGGGTAAGACTTGGATTAATAGAGGAAAACAGGTCCCTTCTACCTGTCATATGTGTAGTGGCTCCAAAGTCAATGATCTAATGAGATGAAGATGAGATGGTACATAGACTTGCTATGCTTGAATGGACAATGTGCTGCAGAATTCTGAGATGTAGATATTTGAGTCTGAAGGCTTTGAATGATTTTGTTCACTTTTCCCTAGTGATATAGTCAGGACTGGATTTCATCGAATTATTACTTGGAGTATGATAGCCACCAATAGGGTTGAAAAGATCTTCCACAGCAACAAAGTTTGCCTAAGAGGGCTTTTCATGTAATTTCCAGTATTTATCCACCGTATAATTATTCTAATGACAATGAGAACAAACACGAGAAGATCCCCCGAACCTATCTCAACCTCTGCCTCTACCACCTCGGCCACATGAAGAAGTTGATCCAACAAGAGCAGAATTATCCTAAAGAAGAATGGAGAAAAGTTTTTCTTGATCCTTAGCTACGCGCTGTAATCGGGCAAAGGCTTTCATTCACAGAAGGAATGAAGGATTAAACCAATATATGATCTCTGATTGGATGTAATTCTTGATTCAACTTGTGTAGGAAGATGGAAATATATAGTTCAGATCTTTACTATTTTAATTTTTCCAGATTGCTAGTCAGAGGTTAAAACAAATTGAGCTCATCTATAATATTTTTGACATTGCTAAAATACACTGTTAAAGATCTGTCTCCTTGGAAGTTACTAAATACCCTCTTATAAAGATAAAAAAAATTATTTTGATTCTTTACTTGAGCAATGATAATTTTTAGATCTTGCCATAAAGATTTTACGATATCATGAAACATAAAAGAAGTAGCAATATTTTGTTCCATGCTATTCCAAAGCTAGATGATTACTTGATCATTTTCTTTCCTCCACTGCTTCCAAGCTGGATGAGTAGTATCTGGAAGATCATCATAGATATAATCAAGTATATCTTTAGCATTCAAAAATTTTTCTACCGCCTTTGACCTTTGCAAGAAGTTGGACATGCCAGCAAGTTTAATGGTAGTGATTTGAGATACCTCATATTGCTGGATAGATGGTTGAATAAAGGATGAGATAAGCTTATCATCAGCAATAGTCTTCATAGTAAAGAATAACAATAATTTAGCAGCAAGTACTCCAAAGGTTCAAGAATTTTGCTTAAGATGAGAAGATCATCCAGAAATTTAGAGCCAACGGCAGAAAAAATTCAGAAGACAAACTTGATTTAAACTAGTAACATAGAGCTCTCAATTAGATATGTGAAAGTAAGAGAAATAGCTAACACAAGAGGTCATCAGGGCAGATCAGTGGTAGCAGACAAAAAAGAGAAATGGCACCAAGAAGGGCCAAGCAGCAGCCAAGCAGCAGCAGAAAAAAATCAATACCAGTTTTTTTTTTGGAGATGACAGGATTTTTTTTGAGAGGAAGAAGTGGAGGAGAGGCAGCAGGTTTTCGGAGAAGGCTAGGATTTGGGGATGGCGGCTAGGACTCTTTAGAAGCTAGGATTTTGGAGGTGGTAGCGCAGAAAAACAATAGCACAAAGATGGCGGCTAGGATTTCTTCTTCTTTTTTTTGTTTAATGGGACGACTAGAGTAGAAAAAGAGGATGAGATGGTAGCAGGTTTTTTTTGGACGACTAGGATTTCTTTCTCCCCCCTATTTTTTTTTGGTTGATAGGATGGCTAGAGAAGAGAAAGAGGAAGGGAAGGCAACAGCGGTAGCAGCAGCAGGTGATTTTTTTGGAGAAATCAACAGCAGGTTTTTCTTTTTTTTGTGTTGGAGAAGATGGCGGCTAGGGTTTTGAAGGAGGGAAGGCGACAGCAACAACAAAGAAGGGAAAAGAGAAAAGAAAGGGAAACTAGAGAGAGGAGGCGAGAGGAGCAGCAAGGAACCTTCTCTGATACCATATTGAAGAGTAATTGCCAACCTGACCTAAACAATCAGGCGAAAAAGTTTTTATGTGGGCAACATAAATAAAACAATTTCCTAAGTTATCCTTGTCATAACATAATAACATAATAATTGCTCAAGGATAAGATAGGTAAACTGAGAAATAACATAAATAACTAAATCTCAATCCAATCCATTCTAATTTCCATTCCGATTTTGATTCCGGTCATAAACAAAAGGCACCCTAAAAACCATAACTAATGCATGTTCTAGAAGAGTAATACTTGAAGTTAGACCAGAGAGGTGTCTAAATTGAAGAATTAAAGAAATTTGATTCTGCTAATAGTTCAACACATATTACTTATGTACCATGCATTGGATAACATGGTTAACCATTCAGACAGCCCATAGCAGTAACTCCCACATGACAAACTCTTTTAATGCACAACTTCTATCATCAAGATTTCAAAAACAAACCAAAAAGAATTTACATCTGGATGGTCCAAAAACCAAAATGGATGTTTATGCTATTGAAGCCTTTAATAAGTTTCTTTTTTGAGCTGGCAATTCTTAGGGCAATAAATAAGATAGCTTCAATGGATGCTTATGCTAGCAACCAATAGAGCGGAAGAAATTGGCATGGGATTTATAGTGCACCAAAGTAAAAATTGCCTCGCAATGTAGAAAAGCATCTATAATGAACATGAGATGCAAGATAAATTCTATTTTGCTTATATACCTTTCTTTCCATGATCAGGTAAAATTCAGCTTCTAGACACACTATATATAAGCCTCAGACAAGTGTTAACCTCTCATATAGGTAGCCTATGTCACATCCAAGACTCGAGATTGCGAGCCAGGAATTGTGACAACTGCCGCATACTTATAGAGAATTCTCTACAAACATCAAGCATCTTATTATGCTATCATAAAGCATCAGTTGAATAAATAGTCAATGAATTAAGTCAACTTTAATATCTCATAAAATTTCAATGTTTCGACTCTGTTATTGATTTTGATGATAAGCAAAACGGTTAAGTATAAGTTGAGTACTAATGATTTCTTTGAAGTGTGTTTTTATAGAAAAAGGTGCTCACAAATTTGAAAAATGATTGTTTGATTGAAGAAGCCAAGTTTAGATGAAAGATCTTCTCAAAGAGGACTTGGACAGTTAAAGTTTGCTTGAATGGACATTTGAGTGAAGTATAAATTTGATTCAGCACAAGTTCAGGCATTTTATGAAGATTTCAATGAGGTGTCAACTCAAAGTGTCGACACATGATACCAAGTGTCGATACATGGAAGTGAAGTGTCGACTCAAGCCGGTATGCCAAGAATGTTTCAGATGGCACGGCTGAAGTGTCAACACATGGACTTGAAGTATCGACTAAAGTGTCGACACATGGATCAGCTCATTATCTGAGATTTTCAAGTCACAGAACTTGCTGAAGATGAAGAACTGCAGAAGTGTCGACACATGGATATGAAGTGTCGACTCACCTGAGGAAGTGTCGACACATCTGAGATTTTCAGAGAACCGGATTAAAGATATTTGAACTGGGTGTCGATTCAAGAAGTTCAAGTATCGACCTGAAGTATCGACTCACAGCCTGAAGTGTCGACACATGAAGTTCTGGGAACAGTAACGACTAGTTTTTCAAATGCAAAACTTGTCTCTTTTCACCTCCAACGGCTAGATTATCAAGTCTAACGGCTAGAAACTAGATTTGAGGCCTTGTAAAGGTATTTATATGGTTCAAATCAAATTAAAAGACAAGAGAATGAAATAGAAATATCTAAGAGAGAAAAAAAGAGAGCATTCACTCCTATTTATTGAAGTTCAACCACTCTCAAGCAAAGCAATCCTCCAAGCATTCAAGAGCCTTCAAGAGAATTGAAGATCATCCATTATTGAGCATTCAAGAGACTTCATCAAGTTGAAAAGTACCATAACATCGAGCTTTAAAGAGATACCCGCTTTTTATTTGAAAGCTTTTATTCTCTTTACTTCAAACCATTATTTGTTGTAAGGGTTCTTGGTTAGCCTATTGAAAAACCAATGGAGGTTATTGGTGAGCCTTTGAAAACCAAATAGGTTCTTGGTTAGCCCGGAAAACTAAGGAAGGTTGGTGGTGAGCCTTAAAACCATTTAGGTTCTTGGTTAGCCCGTAAAACCAAGTGAGGTTTTAACTTGTGAGCCTTGTGAAAACAAGTTGGGTTTTTGATTAGTGAGCCCGGAAAACTAATCAACTGTAATCGGTTGAGATTATAGTGAATTTCCAAGGGGATATTAGGAAGTAGATATAGGTGCATTGGATAGCACCGAACCACTATACATCTTTATCTTTGTGGTTGCTTATCTTCTCTACTTGCTCTTTCATTTATTGCTCTTTATTTCCGCTACACTTTTACTTAAGAGCATTATATTTGAATTCGTAGTACCTTGATTAATTGTTGGATTGGATTATATCCAATTGCATTGCATCAAGTAATTATTTTTAGAGATCCAATTCACCTCTCCTTTTGGGTTGCTTACTGGGCAACACAATGATATTCAAAATTTTTCATCAAATTCAATAAAATTTTCAAACTGAAATAAATTTATTAATGTTCTGCTTCTAAATATATTAACGTTCTGCTTCTAATTATTCTTTCGTACATATTTTCATGTCATCTTAGTTCTTAAGATATGTAAAAATAATAAGATATGAGATGATGAGCTAGATAGCCTAATAAGCAATGAATACTTCAACTAGATTAATCATATAATAAATAAATTAACCATATATACAAAAATAAGCATATAGAATTCATTAATTCGAAATCAATTTTCTAATATACCACATTATCAAAATATTACTATTGTCAAATTCAATTTCTTTTCAAAAATTTGAGTTTCATTTATGAATTTAATTTCTTTTCAAAAATACCAAGTTCATCCCATTAGCCATGAGCTATGACCATATTATTTTTTGTGGTAGGATCATAATATCGCACATCATCTTACGGTGAGTTGCATGTCGTTTTGTAGCGTCTGTGTATTATCTTGCAGTAAAATTTTTAAAAATTATTGGTCTGCTAACAGTATATCACGTATCTGCTTGTGATATAAATTTTCAAGATAAATCAAATACCAACGTATTAGCCTTCATTGGCAGGGTCCTTAACATAGTCAAGTTGAGAGTTCAAGTCATCTCAAATCAAGATTCTTTTTATAAATCATATTTCATATTTCAATTGATAAAAAATATAGATAATCATATAGTATCGATGTCAATCAAACTAGATTAATTGTATGATCATGCATCATCATAATGTTTCAAAGTAAGATACATTCAAATATCAAGATATTGTTTATCAATTTCATGCATCATGAATAGTATGCATAATTCAAAAGTTATTATATAACAATAATTTACTAATAAATCTAAGAAAAGTGAAGTATTACTTACCTCATAAATATTTTGACAAATCCAAATAATTTCAGAGATTCCATTTTAAATCGTCAAATCATATTGCAAAATCTACTGCTAGACATCTTCTCATCGAGATAATTACACCCCTATATAGAATCAAGTTCAATAATTAGGAAAGATATGGATAACTATGGAAAGATAGGATTGACAGGTAGTCTCATCTAATGGTTCAGGTTAGTCAGGTCATGATGATATCATTCAATCAAGATCAGGCTAGGACATAAGTGATTCAATAGAGATCGAGAGTAATCAAATAAGTAGTATCAGACAAGAGTCAAGATGGATGTTAATATAATGTTCAATAATCGAGATCAATTTAATTAACTTCATCTAATCAGAATTAGCTAAGATACAAGAACTTGATAGACACCAATAAAGACTAGATCTTGCGATGCTTGACAAAGGCTTTGATGGTGCAAACATGCATGCTATCCGACCAATAGGATGATTCCAAGTTTGTCTATTAGGTCAATTTAGATTCAAAGCAATAGGACTTGGGACCCTTCAATGGACTCACAGATCAAATAGAGAGAGAATATCAAAGGAGAGAGAAATTAATAAGGTGAAATAGGGTTGATCAGGTGATACTATCAAGCATCCTGATCAGTTCGATCAAAATGATTTAAAACAAATAATGATTGAACTAGGATACGGATAGTTCAATAAAAAATAGGGATGATCAATTCTAACAATACCTGATCTTGACAAGGTAGGTGCCGATGGCCTGAATTGGTCCAATCAGAACAACATTAGTACAAGTGGCTCAATAGCAATCAAAGTGAACTAAAATCAAACAGTTTAGCAATAACTAAGATGGGGGCTAACGTACTATCCAGCGATCATGGGTTAGAACCCCTTCACCAAGGTCGATCAAGGTCTAGATAAACTAGAGAGATAAAATTGTAGAGAGAAAAGATAAAGAAATAAACTAGAGAGGGGAAGAAAGAGGAGAGAACTCTTTCTTTTTTTCTCTTCTTCCTTAGTTTGGGCAAAACAATGGATCTGTTTACCCCTTTTCTCGGAACAACCGGGCTTCTAGCTTGTAATGGCTCTAATCGGCACTGACAAGGATCACAAAGGTATAGCCAAAGTATCCCCTCCTGGCAGTTGGTGACAATAAACAATGACGGAAAAATCAAATGAAGACAAGAAAAATAGGAAAAGAATCGAGACTTTGTTTCTAAAGAAAATCTAGCAATATTGGCCAGAAATCATGGCCTATGGTTATGGTAATGTGGCTGAGTATTCCTGGGGACCAACATGGGGGATGGATGTGGCTGAGAAAAGAAAAAATAGGCTCAAAAATCTGATCTAAAACAAGGAACCAACCAAGCCCCTTTTTCTTTGACAAAATCAGACGGTTTGCCCACCGGAAAACATGATCTTTAAGCTTGAAAAGATGGAATTCAAGATCAATTAGAAGATTGTAGAGGCTTAACCTTCATTTTTGACAAGATTTGGAGGTTGCTTAGCTAGAAGCCTAGAAAGGTGGATGGTGTTTGGCGAATATTTGAACCAATCGCCGGCTAACTCTCATCCAAACTTTAATCTTTGGTATGGGATTGAAGGAAGGGTGGAAGGGCTTTTAAATAGATCCAAAACTCTAGCTCTTCTAGTCCCTCCTAGCTTCATCCTTCTCTCTAACAAGTTCGGAAGGAAGATGAGAGTCTTCTTCAGCATTTTTTCCTTTCTAGTGCTTTAAAATTTGTGCACTATCTCTTTGGGCCAATTTGGGGTTTGGGTTGATCTTAGCTAATCCAACTACTTGGGCCAGTCTAATGGACCAAGCCCAAGTCATTTGGGGTGGGGTATTACAGTCTGAAAGGATCGATATACGACATATAGAAGTTTTCATATGTGTCACACCCATCTTTCAACTTGACATCACCCCACTGCACTGATGCCAGATTCTTGTTATTTGTTAAGGCATCTGGCAAGAATCGATCCTATCATGAAAATGAAAATGAAAAACTAGTATTGGTACCTACTTTGCAGACTAATCTTCTTGGTCACATGGTTCCTGCTCATACAACCAGGAGTAACCTGCCAAGATTCCCAACGAATTTGAAAGTGTCTAGACAAAGTGGAAAGCTTCCATATTACATATCCATTCCTAATACAGAAATTATACACCCAAACCGAACTCAAACACAGCTCATATGTATAATCAGTAATAAAATGGCCCATGTTTTCATCATCACTGACATCAATAACCAAAAGGACATTCTCTAAGACCCAGAAGCAAACAGCGCCACTGTTGTTACTAGCATAAAAAGCCACGAAGAAGAATTTGATACTCAATTCTATGCTAAGAACCATAGCAAACTAAGCAATTAATTGATGTAAATATTGCTGAATCTTCTACTCACTAGCTCTACTATCCCCTTATTTCTCAAAAGAAAAAGGGTCATGCAACTGATTTTTGATGTTTAAAAAAAAAAAAAAAAAAAAAAAATCCAAGTGCACGAGGCTTCCCCTACTGCAGGGTCTAGAGGGTCAAATGTACGTAGCTTTAACCCTACATACGGAGAGCCTATATTTATGTTTCAAACATGTGACACCCAGGTCACAATGGAGCAACCTTACCGTTGCACCAATCCCTATTCCTCATCTAACCCTCGGTTTCTAATATCATTATAAAACAAGCAAGTCCTGAATTCAGGCATCAAGATTCATGAGCAACCACTCTAAATATCCTGTCTAGGTTTCAACGATTTTAGTAACACAATTTCAGCTTTGAAGACCATGCATCAATTACAGCTTCAATACAACAAGAATAATAATAAAAAAAAAAGCAACTATTCAAACCCAATCAACTCGCCTCTTCCAAAAATACACACAAAATCCTAAAGAAATATGTATAAGAGGCGAAAAAATCTAGAAAATAATCACGAAAACAAGGTGTATAAGGAGGAGAACACTAAAAACGAAAAAGAAAATCTACCCCCGGTAATGAATGGGTGGGTTCCTCGGAGCACAAATACTTCGATTTATAGAAAACTAAAACAATAAAAATCATCAAGAAATATTGCGGACAGGAACATAGCAAAAGGCAGCAAAACTGTTTAGACATGTAGTGAGAGAAATAGTACCAATTGAAGAGGAGATATCAGTGTCGGCAATCTGGTCTTTGCTCAGCTTCTTGAACCAAAACGCAGCAATCCATATGTTGCGCAAAGGCCCCTTCCTTGATAGAAGGGCCTGCGAAAAAAACATGGCTGCCTCTTCGCTTCCAGCGTCTCTCCCTCTCCCCAGCTCTCTCGGCGAGTATCTTTGAACCAGCAGAAATGATGAGATGCGAAGAAGAGAACTTTCTCAAGAGAAGAAGAGAGAGAGAGTGGCTTACGACCGAAGCCTAGGGAGGTAGGGAAAGCAACAGGCCACAGCGGCCAAAAGGTTAAATTACCGGATTGCTCTCATAGAAAAAAGTTGGAGGATTCAATAATTTTATTTTATTTTTTAAAGTTGGAAACTGCGGAAAGATAAAGATTAGTCTCTACTAATAAAAACTTAATTCATAGATTAAAATTTATAAAAGTCCCTTCACCTAAGTTTGGGAAAGAAAAATATTGCAACATTACGAGGCATTTTAGCCAGAAAAGTTTGCGGTGATGAGCTGGAGAGAGAGCACTTGCCTTTTTTTTTTTTTTTTTGATTTAGCGAGCAAATTTTTTTTCCTGTTTTGATTAAAAAAAATTGCCCCTTCTTAACGCATGCCTGTTCGGTTGATAAGACCTGGGGTGGGCCGGGGGATGTATTTGTTATTTTCTGAGCTGGTGGCAGTGGTCATTTTGGTAATTGAAGATCTCAACGGTCGGCTTGAGATGAAGGCCTGGGGGGACTCACGTCATTAATGATTGGAAAGCAACTTGTAGTTTATGGTTATAAAAATAAAAATAAAAAATAAAAATAAAAAAAAGGAGGAGGAGGAGGAGGGGGGGGGGGGGGGGGGGGTTGGTAATTAATTTTATTATTATTATTTTTTTTGATAAACGAAAGGAGAGGGAGAGAGAAATTTCTACGCTCTCGCCATTCAGATTATATATTTCAGGAAAAAATTTTGAATTTAATCGAGTTATTCATGAGGATCATGTCTCGAATTCGTGACCGATAAAAGATGGGACTAAATCTCTACCAATCGAGCTACCATCTTAGCAATAATTAATTTATTTGTTTACTACAATGTTTTTTTGCCACTTAGTAATGCGAGTAACGTGTCGGAGAGAGGTCTTAACTCTATCCGCTTTATTTTTTTTTATGAATAAAAGAGATAGGGGGATAAATCTCGATGTAGCTATCCTCGCAGGTCCCCATCATCTAATGGTGAGTATGTCAACCTGACATCACTAAGATGCTGGCCAGTAGATCAAGGTGACCTCTCACTTATGCCAACTGTCGAGGGCTCCAAGAACTTTCACTCATGTCACTGTCGAGGGCTACAAGAACTCTCACTCGCGCTAATTGTTGAGGGCCCCAAGAACTCTTACTCATGCCAACTATCGAGGGTCCCAAGAACCTTGAGCCAACTATTAAAGGTCCTAGGAATCTGTTAGTAGTGAGGTAAGGCCTCTATTAATCGGGCTACCGTATTACCAATACACTATTTGTTATGTTTGGTAATTTATTTATTCGTTTAATAAAGTATGATTTTATCATAGGTTGGCATGAGTCACATGTTGGACACGTGCCCGAGATATTGACCAGAGGCCTCCCCTCTGGATGCTCCCGAGTCCGGCGGAATCGGCTTTGCTCATGATAATCATCCATCCATATATATATATATATATATCCTTATAAGTGCAAGTATCATGCACGTATATCGAGGATGGTATAACTCAGGTTGAAGTCTTGTCTTATTATCTTCCCATTCCTTTTATGTAATCACCACCAATCCCTTTTTTTGTTATTTAATTTTGAGACCTAATTTTCCCTTACGGCCTTACTATCAAGAGGGAAGGGAAGTTTGGCATATATGAGCCGGGCTCTTTTTATGTCATTTTTTTTTTTTTTTTATCCTTAAAAAAAATTAAAAATTAAATAAAAATAAAATTTTTATTAAGAGAGTTCAATAATCTCATAAGTGAAAAAAATCATTCTGCTCAGCTGGTGGCCCACCTTCATGGAAGACCCTTGGATCTCTGACATTCCGCTCAGCTGGTGGCCCATCTTTATTTTCGTGCAGGTGCCTTTACCTATCTCTATTCCTGATATTATGTTTCCTGATCGTACTGCTTGGGACCAGCGAGCTATGCTCTTTTTATTCGGCGACATTCTTGGTACCCATGTCCTATCTATTGCCATTCCCGTTTTTTCGGGTCCTGATTTTAGGGTCTGGAGGCACTCTTCTACCCAAAGGGTGCCGATCTCCGACCTGATGAGGATTTGGGCTCCGCAGCCTCTACCGGCCCTCTTCTTTGCTTGGATATGGTCTTTACCAGTTCATCCTGTTACAGCCGTGACAGTGACGTGGCCAGGCTCAGGTATCGTCGAATACGAGCGAGCCACGTGTATGTTTCCCCGGCCAAGTCAGCGCCACATCCTCAAAGCCAGGATCGGCAAGACTACACCGCCCGACGACTGTCTAAGGCAAACCGCCCTCGCCGAGGTCGAGCTCGGCTCGGAGTTCCTCTACCGCCTCATTGGCGCCCGGGCCCGGAGGGGTCCGCCTAAGTGAGGTCGGCCAAGGTCGGGAGATTCCTTGCCGCCTCGCCAGGTGTCCACCCAGGAGGGGTCCACCGAAGCCGAGGTCGGCTGACTCTCCGCCCTTCGCCAGGTGGCCGCCCGGAGACGGGCCCACCTCGGCCGAAGCCAGGCGACCTTCTGCCACCTCGCCAGGTGTCCACCCAGGAGGGGTCCACCTAAGCCGAGGTCGGCTGACTCTCCGTCCTTCGTCAGGTGGCCGCCCGGAGACGGGCCCACCTCGACCGAAGCCAGGCGACCTCCTGCCGCCTCGCCAAGTGTCCACCCAGGAGGGGTCCACCTAAGCCGAGGTCGGCTGATTCTCCGCCCTTTGCCAGGTGGCCGCCCGAAGACGGGCCCACCTCGGCCGAAACCAAGCGACCTTCTGCCACCTCGCCAGGTGTCCGCCCAGGAGGGGTCCACCTAAGCGAGGTCGGCTGATCCCTCGCCCCTCGCCAGTTGGCCCCCCGGGGACGGGTCCAACTCAACCGAGGTCAGACCGCTCGCACGGAGAGGGCCCCGGGGAGAGAGACGGGCCCCGAGGCCGTCCCTCGGGCCGTACGAATCCCAGACGGTGTCCCATACGGAGGGCGGCGGCACGCGGAACATCACTTGCATCGGCCCGGCAGGACCCGCAGCCGAGAGACCCGATCCTGACGGAACAGGCCCCATAGACGGATGGCGCCCGCGCTTGGGGAAGAGAGCGCTCTTACGGAGCCCGAGGCCTGACCGATCGCCCTGCCAGCGCCGCCCTCCCCTCTTTCTCTTCTGTCTTTGCCTTTTCCCTGCTGGGCCCGGCGGACGAGGTCAGGAAGCCGCCTGGCCTCCTTCACCAAAAAGGGGAAAGAGAAGAGGACGGGGGAGGGGAGCTTCCGAGGAGGAAAAAGACAAACGCACGACGAGGGGAGATAAAGAGGGAAGGATCTAGGGACGACAAGGTAAGCCAATTAGCCTGGGGACAAGGAGGAAGCACCGGCACAAGGCCTTGCTCCGAGAGAGAAACCAGAAATCCCGAGAGGGGAACACTGGGCATGAGCTCGGCAAGGAGGCCCAGCCGAGATTCTGGTCCCCAGAGCGTTTCCTTCACCAGTTAACTCTCTAAGTCTGGAACCCTTTAGAGGGTCCGGCTGGAGAGTCTGTTCCTTCTCGTCGTCTACTGACTTGACCGTCGGAGCTCCCTCACCGGGATCCTCGGCCAGGGTCCTCTAACCCCTTTGTTGCAGGTTCTCCGCGGGAAGGGGGGCTCCCTCACCGGGCGGTCAGGAAGGATCGGCTGATCCGAGGCACGGGCGCGGCGGCGAGAGCGGCAACAGACTGGCGCGCCAGGTAGGGGGGCAGGACACTAACCCCTAGTGGGAACCAGCTTTCTGCAGGTGTCACGCTCTCCAGCAATGGTGGTCACTCATGGTCGTGAGGCGTCCACCAGCCGTGTGGGGGATGTCCACTCCCCTCCAGGGGGCCGCAGCCCCGAAAGGGAGCTTCCGGCTCCCCCTCCTCTTCCACAGCAGCCTACCCCGGTGGACGGATCCCTTGCGGCCATCGTCCAGCAGCTGCAGACCTTGACCTCAGCGGTCCGACAGCTTCAGCATCAGCAATGGTCCCTGGCCACTCAACCGCAGCCAGGGACCCCCGTGGCCCGAGCCGCGGGGCAGCGTGGGAGCCTGCGCTCAATCCAGGGCAGGCCATCCCACCCGAGGGCCATCTCCAACCCCCGGGGAGCCACCAAGCTCCCGCAAAGAGAAACTATTCCGGTTCGGAGGATCACGAGAGTCGATCCCCGGCCGACGGGGCCGAAACGGCACATCGCAGCAAGCAACGCCGAGGCCAGACCTCGCGCCGAGACCGATCGGCGCCCCCTTCACCCACAGCCTCGGTGGAAGACTCCACCGATGAAGCCATCAGGCGCCAGGTGATGCGGCACGGATATGATTAATGTTTTGAATATGGTTTGTAGAGCAATGAAACCTAATTACACTAGCATTGTACTCATCATAATAAGACTTAAGGATTATAAGAAATTGGACTTTTACTTGATTAGACACAATCCTAAACTAAGAAGGAAGAAGATCTAGACAATAGGGGCTAATGATTGTGGACTTACCTTGATGAGCTTTCCAACCTTCTTTTGATTCATACCTTGAAACTGCCAATGCTCAGAACTGAAGAATCTGGATAACAGAGATCAGAACCCTGGACTTGGGGCTTCAGCTTGTTTGTTCTTTGTTAAGGTGAACCCAGCCCACAACTCAAAGACTTCGAAGGACCCTGTAATGAAGATCAAAGTTAAGGAAGAAGGATAGGAACATATAGAAGGGATGGAAGAATTGATAAACTAAGAACAGAAATTTGAGTAGATCTGGCTGACTCCAATGCCTTCACTTGAGCTTGGAAGATGCTTTGCTAGGGAAAAAGAATGGCTTTGGTGTGGAGGAAGAGGATGGAAAACTTTCACATAAGAAAAAATACAAGACAACTTCTACTTCCAAAATTTCAACTTCAATTTTCATTCATTCCCCAAAATCAATCTCCTTTACAATGGGCATCCAAGGCTTTTAATAGCCTCACAAAGCTAGCTTTTGAAATTTAAAAACTCCCCAAATCGAGGAGGATTACAAGGGGGGGTTGGAGGATTTGGTGGAGAGTTTGGAGGGATGTGGGGGGGGTTGGAGGATTTGGTGGAGGACTTGGAGGGATGTGGCCAACCTCCTTGAATTTGAATCTTCCTTGTTGGCGCCCAAAGGGTGATGAGGTGGCTGGTGAAGTGGCACCTGATGACGTGGCATGGTGAGGTGGCCTTCTACTTGGATAAGAATGACATGTGGCGCCCAGTGGTCTAATTTGATGGTCCTTTTCTCTTGCTTGGTTGATGTGTCTTCTCTTCTTCATGTGGTCAAATTCTGGGGTCTAGAATTTGAGTCTTGTTGCTGGCTTTCATGGCTTTAAGACTTGATTAGACTTAACTCAACTGAATTAGACTTAACTCAACTAAACTGACTTGACTGACCTAGACTTTAAAACTTGAAATGGACTTACAGGAAATGAAATTTTAAAAGTAATTACAGGACTCAATAAATACTCTTGATTTGAAACTCAAAATTAATTACAGGACTCTTGAAAAGGAAATGACTTTTGAAAATAAAATATTTTTGAACTAAAGGATACAAGGTAACCTAATTATCTTCGATCCAAATTGGGATAAGGTTAACCTTGTTGGAGTGAAGTTTCTTTCGACTTCTGGTGTCCACACCAATTCTCATGGGGTGGGCAGAACTCGACCCAGTCGAGTATGGTTCAGTTTTGCCCTGGTAATGCTCGAACAAGTCTGGGTTAAGTCTTTGCAGGTCCTCTCGAGTAATCCAAGAGTTGTCGGACTCAGGTCGACCTTGCCATTGAACCAGGTATCGCTGATAGTCCTTATTCCTGGTAGTAATGATCTTGTCATCCAGGATTCTCTCAATCCTCTCTCTCTGCTCAGGTAAGGTTGGTGGTGGACACTCGGAAATATGTTCACTCTCAATGAAAGTTTCTGGCTCAAAAGGCTCACTAGGTATTAGTAGTGGTTCTTTGTATTCTACTATGTCTGAAACATTGAAGGTTGTACTAATACCCATATCAGGTGGAAGTTCCAAAACATATGCATTAGGCCCTATTTTCTTTAAGATCTTAAAAGGTCCCGCTCCGCGGGCATGCATCTTCTTTATGGTTCCAAGGGGAAACCGTTCAGGGTTGAGCCTAATCATCGCATAATCCCCTTCACAGAATTCTTTAGCCCTCTTATGTGAGTCAGCTAAGTGTTTGTAAGTTTCATTGCTCAGGTTGATCTTATTACTGATTTCTTTATGTAGATTTGTGACATGCTGTGCAAAAGACTCAGCAGACTCAGAGACTCGTGTGTGAATAGGTAGTGGGATTAGATCTAAAGGCTTCCTAGGCTTGCAACCATGGACTATCTCAAAGGGACTTTTGCCCGTAGATCGATTGACCGAACTGTTGTAAGCGAACTCAGCACGTGGCAATAACAAATCCCAGTTTCCTAGACTTTCTCCCACTAGGCATCTCAGCAAGTTCCCTAGACTTCTATTTACAACCTCGGTTTGTCCATCAGTCTGGGGATGGTAGGCAGTGGAGAATTTCAGTCTGGTTCCTAATAGGTGCCAAAGGGTTTTCCAGAAGTAACTTGTGAAGCGGACATCCCTATCAGAAACAATGGTTTTTGGTAACCCGTGGAGTCTGACTACTTGATCAAGAAAGAGTTTGGCTATCCTAGAGGCATCGGAAGTTTGGGTGCAAGGTATGAAATGGGCCATTTTTGAAAACCGGTCGACCACCACAAAGATTGAATCATGTTTTCGAATGGTCTTGGGTAATCCTAGAACAAAGTCCATGCTTAGATCCTGCCATGGACACTCAGGTACAGGTAATGGAGTGTATAGCCCGGTATTCTTCTTTTGTTGCTTTGCAATAGCACATGTCCTACATCGGGCTACAATGTTTGCTACTTGTTTCTTAAGACCTGGCCAGTAAAATTGTTCCTCAACAGCCAAGATAGTCTTGTTTCGTCCGAAGTGGCCAGCTAAACCTCCCGCATGTATCTCCCAAACTAAAAAATCTCTTAAGGAGGTTCTTGGGATGCAAAGCCTATTCTCTCTAAAAAGATAACCATCTAGAAGGGTATAGTCATTATGATCACTAGATGGTCCTTGACGCAAAACCTGATAAATTTCATCAAAATCTGGACAGGTTTCGTACTGCTCCTTAAGTCTTTCAAAACCTATGACTTCAGTACTGACTGAAGTTAAAAGTAACGTTCTACGACTTAGAGCATCAGCTACCTTATTATCGGTTCCTGATTGATGCTTTAGGACAAACGTATAGGATTGGATGTACTCTACCCATTTGGCATGCCTATGGTTTAGTTTCTTTTGGGAACTCAAAAACCTAAGGGCTTCATGGTCTGAAAATAAAACAAATTCTTGCGGTAGGAGATAATGCCTCCAATACCTTAATGCTTGCACTACCGCATAAAGCTCCCGATCATATGTGGAGTATTTTTTCCTGGCTTCATTCAATTTCTCACTAAAGAATGCTACGGGATGGTTCTCTTGACTCAGAACTCCACCAATACCTACTCCCGAAGCATCGCATGCTACTTCAAAGACCTTAGAAAAATCGGGTAGTCTTAAGACTGGTGCTTGGGTCATCTTATCTTTGATGTGAAGGAAGGCCTTATCAGCTGACTTCGTCCATTCAAAGTGACCCTTCCTAATACAATCCGTGATAGGAGCAACTATGGTGCTAAACCCTCTAATAAATCTTCGATAAAACGTAGCGAGGCCATGAAAACTTCTTACTTCATGAATATTATTGGGTGTTGGCCACTCTACAATTGCCTTAACCTTCTCAGGGTCAGCGGATACTCCTTCAGGGGTCACAACAAATCCTAGGAAGATAACTCTAGTAGTCATGAAAGCACATTTCTTTAGATTGGCATAGAGGTTATCTTTCCTAAGTGCTAAACATACCTGCCTCAGATGTTGTTGATGATCTTCTCTAGTCCTACTATAGATAAGTATGTCGTCAAAGTAAACGACAACAAATTTTCCAATAAAGGCTCGTAGGACTTGGTTCATGATTCGCATAAAAGTGCTAGGGGCGTTTGATAACCCAAAAGGCATGACTACCCATTCAAATAACCCGTCCTTAGTTTTAAAGGCAGTCTTCCATTCATCCCCTGGTCTGATCCTAACTTGGTGATAGCCGCTCTTCAGGTCAATCTTAGAAAATATAGTTGCACCGGCCATCATATCTAACATATCATCCAAGCAGGGGATGGAAAACCTATACTTCACCGTGATTTTATTTATGGCACGACTATCAACACACATTCTCCATGTGCCATCTTTCTTAGGGGTAAGTAAGGTTGGGACTGCGCATGGACTCAAACTCTCCCTAATGAATCCTTTCTTTAGGAGTTCTCCTACTTGACGTTGTAATTCTTGGTGCTCGGTAGGGTTCATTCTATAATGGGGAAGGTTCGGTAGGGTTGCTCCGGGGACTAAGTCTATCGTATGTTGTATATCCCTAAGAGGTGGGAGTTGGTCGGGCAAGTCATCAGGGAACACGTCTTTGAACTCCTCTAGCACTTGATTGACTTCTTGAGGTTGTTCTTTTGAAAGAGGTTCTTGATGATCCTTAATGGTAAAAATCCAAACAGGTGACCCATTTCTAATTTCTTTCTCCATTTCTCTAGCAGTGATCACGTTTATCCCCTTTTTCTTATCACTCAATTGGCTTGATCCTCTCTTAATGGGGTTCTTAGGTGGAGAAGAATGGATTACAATCTTCTTTCCATTATGAGTAAACGAGCATGAATTAGAACGACCATAGAGTGTTACGTCAAGATCGTACAACCATGGTCGGCCTAAAATTATGCTACTTACTCCCATTGGAATTACATCACACCATACTTTCTCCAGGTAAGATTGGAACTGAATGGTTACTAGGCACCTAGACTTAATGGAAATCGTGGTTGAGTCTATCCAGGATACCTTATAGGGATTAGGATGGGGTACGGTGGGCAATCCTAGGTTTTTAACTGTGTTGGTGGATATGGCATTGACACAGCTACCGCTATCTAAAATGACTTTGCATACTTTCTCACCTATCTTAATGAATGTCTGTAGGATGCTAGTCCTACGCCAATCTTCTTGGGTTTTAGCTTGGGTGAGAATACACCTAACCACTCCTAACAGATCTTGATCTACCAGGACTTCCTCATCCTCATACTCTTCAGCCAAGTTCTCATCTGCCTGGTATACTTCCTCCTCAAATTCACCTTGGGATTCTACGGCTTCCTCTTCTACTTCGCCTATGTGTAGGGCTCTATTAGGACAGTTGCTAGAATAGTGACCCACTTTGTTACACTTGAAACATGCGTTTGGAGTTCTTTGGGTCTCAGGTGTTTTTCCCTTATCATCTCTACGGGTCACAGGCACATTAGGATTGGGTCGGTTGAATCTAGGCTGATTGGATCCTGACTGCTGATAAGGTGCACTAGTCCTAGGGGCTTCGAGCCTACGATAGACTGGACCTCTATGGAATCTCTCAGCATCCCTAGCTATTTGATAGGCCAATTCTAGGTCATATACCTCTCGCATGAACAATTCTCTTTGAATTTCTTCCCTCAGTCCGGCACTAAATCTAAACAAGGTCACCGACTCAGATTCATCAACATTGCACCTCATAACGAATTCGTCAAACTTCGCTATGTACTCTGCGACACTCCTATTTCCTTGAGTAAGTCTTTGCCATTGATCTAGGAGTCTTTGGTGGTAGGACATAGGAAGGTATTTCTCCCTAAGCCTAAGTTTCATAGCTCGCCAGGTCACTATGGGCACATCGCCTCTCTGTCTAGTGAGTCTCTCAATGTTTCCCCAATATAACCTAGCTTGGCGCACAAGTTTAAGCTTTGCAAACTTACACTTGCGCTCTTCACTCATCTCAAACCAGTCAAAATACTGGTCCATCTCACCTTCCCAATCAATGTAGATCTTTGGATCTAAAATTCCATCAAAGGTGGGAGCTTCTAGCCTAATGTTCTTCATGGTTCGGTCATCTTGATCAAAGTGAATTGGGGTGGGTCTCCTGACATTGGGTTCATAGTTAGGCTCATGATGGAATCTCCTTGGGTTGGGCTCGATGGTTTGACCAGGGTGGGGTCCTCTAGGAATTGGATCATAAAATTGATCTTGGGGAGCTCTCCTAGGGTTTGTTTCGTAGAGAGGGTTTTGATATGGAATCCTTCTAGGGTTCAATGGGGTCTCGAGTTCAGGTGCAAGACTTGGCTCAGGCTCATTCTGGGCTTCATGATTGCTTTCAGGGGTTCTAGCCTCTAACTGATCCAACCTAGTAGTGATGTGGGCTAACTGCTCATTCATGTCTTGGTTGGTTTGTGCCACATTCTGATTTGTTTGGGCCAATTGCTCAGTTAAACTCTTAGTCAGTTGGGCCACTTGATCATTTAGGCCTTTGATCAAATTCCCTAAGTTTTGGTCCATGGCTACACTTGACTGGGCTTGGATTGGTGAATACGGTGTTCCTGCTCTAGTTGTCATGCATGCAAATGGACTCAAGTTCGAGCTAAGGTTTCCTAGACCTAGAGCACAAATTAGAAGTCTAATTAAGTGAACCAACTAGCTAGTAGTACTTATGGGACTTAGCCAGGTAGGTGGAGGGGAGTGTAGGTCCCTGATTGCCAACCTTAGACACCAATCTGAGATTGGCCAGGTAGGCGGACCAAATAACAAGCCCTGATGCACCAATCCTAGACACCAAGCCAGTAAGCACACACCAATTAGCTGACACAGTTAACTTGACCTTAACCTGAACCCAACTTGTTGGTGTCCCTAACCCACTAGGGCAATTAACGTTCTACTCAATTTTAATTAACGGGCTGGGATCGATATGCTGGTTGGTGATTTTTGGGCTAGGGACAGGTGATGAAACCCTGACCCTATGTCAAATTGATGCCCTTAATTTGATTTCTCATGAGATGAATGAAATGCAAAGGTGCTGCAGAAGTGTGTTGCAATTTGAAAGTGGTGTAGAAAACATGATGAAAAAAATGTCCAAAAATTCTGAAAAATTCACAAAGGATTCCTAACTTATATGTTTCAATGTAGATGAAAGGAATTTTAAAACTAAAATCTATACTAATCTAAGCAGATCCTACAAATGAAGATAAATAAAAAGGACAGAACATAACCCTAATGACAGTGTCGAACTGCAGAAATTTTTATTTTTTTTTATAATTTTTTTCTGATGATGAAATTTAATATGGTGATAACTGATTTAAAAAGGAACAAGAAAAAAAATATTTCAATAAAAAATCAGTGACTTGCCTTTGGAGTTGCAGGCGGATTACAGTCAGCCTATAGAAAATACAGCAAGCAGAAAAACAGAACGTGCCCAATGCAAAATTCACAAATGAAATCTAAGAAGTCCTTTGGCTTTCTTTTTCACGGGTCAATCACAATGGCACCCCGACACGCCTTAGGAGATCCCCGTGGAATGGGAAGAGAGGGTGTTTAAACCCTACTTTCTCCTAAGACCGGACGGCCTGGTAACGCCCCCGATCCAAGTACTTCAAGGACTTAATGCTATGCAATCAGGAACTTATTCTACCATGCTCTGATACCAAGAATGATGCGGCACGGATATGATTAATGTTTTGAATATGGTTTGTAGAGCAATGAAACCTAATTACACTAGCATTGTACTCATCATAATAAGACTTAAGGATTATAAGAAATTGGACTTTTACTTGATTAGACACAATCCTAAACTAAGAAGGAAGAAGATCTAGACAATAGGGGCTAATGATTGTGGACTTACCTTGATGAGCTTTCCAACCTTCTTTTGATTCATACCTTGAAACTACCAATGCTCAGAATTGAAGAATCTGGATAACAGAGATCAGAACCCTGGACTTGGGGCTTCAGCTTGTTTGTTCTTTGTTAAGGTGAACCCAGCCCACAACTCAAAGACTTCGAAGGACCCTGTAATGAAGATCAAAGTTAAGGAAGAAGGATAGGAACATATAGAAGGGATGGAAGAATTGATGAACTAAGAACAGAAATTTGAGTAGATCTGGCTGACTCCAATGCCTTCACTTGAGCTTGGAAGATGCTTTGCTAGGGAAAAAGAATGGCTTTGGTGTGGAGGAAGAGGATGGAAAACTTTCACATAAGAAAAAAATACAAGACAACTTCTACTTCCAAAATTTCAACTTCAATTTTCATTCATTCCCCAAAATCAATCTCCTTTACAATGGGCATCCAAGGCTTTTAATAGCCTCACAAAGCTAGCTTTTGAAATTTAAAAACTCCCCAAATCGAGGAGGATTACAAGGGGGGTTGGAGGATTTGGTGGAGAGTTTGGAGGGATGTGGGGGGGGTTGGAGGATTTGGTGGAGGACTTGGAGGGATGTGGCCAACCTCCTTGAATTTGAATCTTCCTTGTTGGCGCCCAAAGGGTGATGAGGTGGCTGGTGAAGTGGCACCTGATGACGTGGCATGGTGAGGTGGCCTTCTACTTGGATAAGAATGACATGTGGCGCCCAGTGGTCTAATTTGATGGTCCTTTTCTCTTGCTTGGTTGATGTGTCTTCTCTTCTTCATGTGGTCAAATTCTGGGGTCTAGAATTTGAGTCTTGTTGCTGGCTTTCATGGCTTTAAGACTTGATTAGACTTAACTCAACTGAATTAGACTTAACTCAACTGAACTGACTTGACTGACCTAGACTTTAAAACTTGAAATGGACTTACAGGAAATGAAATTTTAAAAGTAATTACAGGACTCAATAAACACTCTTGATTTGAAACTCAAAATTAATTACAGGACTCTTGAAAAGGAAATGACTTTTGAAAATAAAATATTTTTGAACTAAAGGATACAAGGTAACCTAATTATCTTCGATCCAAATTGGGATAAGGCTAACCTTGTTGGAGTGAAGTTTCTTTCGACTTCTGGTGTCCACACCACCAGGCCGAGAGGCGCCTGGAGGAGCATGAGCGCAAGCTGGCGGAGTTCGCTCGCCGATTCGCCGACCTGCAGAACTCGTCGGCAGACCCGGCGGGCTACGACTCCCGCCCCCCTTTCTCTGAAGAAATCCAGGCGGAACCAATCCCGAAACGGTTCCGCATGCCGCAGGTGGATCCCTACGACGGAACCACCGACCCCCTGGATCATTTGGAGAGCTATAAGGCTCTTATGAGGGTCCAGGGGGCCACCGACGCCCTTCTGTGCATCGCCTTCCCGGCAACCCTTCGGAAGGCCGCTCGAGTCTGGTTCGCCGGCCTCGAGCCCGGGTCCATTTGCTCCTTCCATCAGTTGGAAGGAAAGTTTGTGGCGCACTTCGACGCTTGTCGAAAGGTGCCAAGAGAGGTGGACAGCCTCTTTTCCATCCGCCAGCAGGACCAGGAGCTGCTCCGGGACTACATCACCCGGTTCAAGACCGCAGCACTGGAGATCTACAGCTTAGACGAGCCCGTCGCCATGCTGGCCTTGAAGCGTGGACTCAAGACGTCCCGCCTAACCTATTCCCTGGACAAGAAGCCACCCAGGATGTATTCCGAGCTCCTCCTCCGCGCCCACAAGTACATCCGAGCGGAGGAGGCCGACCGCACCCGTCGAGAGCTGGACGGGAAGACTCCAAAGAAGCCGCTCCCGAGGGACACCCCGGGAGCTCGGAGGCCCGGGCCATCTGCCGACCTCCGCCCAAATCCAAGGCCGAGGGGCGAAGCCACTCCCGAGCGGAGGTACACCCCTCTCCTCGCACCTCGAACGAAGATCCTCATGGAAATCGAGGGCGAGCGCTACCTCCGCCGACCTCCTCCCCAGAACCCGAGAGCCATCCGAGACAAATCAAAGTACTGCCAGTTCCATCGCGAGCACGGGCATGACACGGAGCAGTGTCGCCATCTAAAGCGGGAGATTGAGGAGCTGATCAGGAGGGGTTACCTCAGGAAGTTCGTCAAGAACGAGGCCCCCTTTGAAGGACAGCCGCTCGCGGCCCTACCACCTGTCCCTGCGATCGACAACCGCCCGACGGAGAAGCCCGTGGGCATGATCTCGCGCGGGTCCGGCCGAGCAATGAAGAGAGCCCGGGAAGTCCCGGAGAATGTAATCCCTCCCAAGGGAGGGGAAATTAATGATAATGTAAACAACGATGCCGTGGTGGTCGAGATGACCATCGCGAAGCATCCTGTACATCGAATCATGGTGGATAGTGGAAGCTCGGCTGATGTACTTTTTTACGATGCATTCTCTCGGATGAATTTGTCCCCCGAACAGCTGAAGCCAGTGCACACCCCCTGGTAGGTTTTACAGGGGACTCAGTGGGGGTCGAGGGGGAGATCACTCTCCCGGTCACTGCCGGATCCCCGCCCCGGCAAGCGACCGTCCTAATAACATTCACCGTCGTCAGGCTCCCTTCGCCTTACAACGCCATTCTCGGGCATCCCGGGCTCAACCAACTGGACGCCACCATCTCCACGAGGAGGCTGTTGGTGCAGTTCCCCACACCTTCCGGGCTCGGAGAGATGAGGGGGACGATCCAGCCAGTCCCGCTCTGCCTCCAGACGGTCCCAGGCGCCAGGGGCGCGGAGCTCGCCCATGATATCGACGACCTCGATCTGAGAGAGAAGGAACCCAGGGGAGGGCCCGTAGAGCGCCTGCTGACTTTTTCCCTCGGTTCGGATCCCCTGAAGACGGTGCAAGTCGGGGCCCAGCTCCCCGAGGAAGAGCGAACCCGCTTGCTGGAGTTCCTCCATGCCAACGCTGACGTGTTCGCCTGGTCAGCAGCCGACATGCCGGGCATCCCGCCCGAGGTTATTATGCACAGGCTGAACGTGGACCGAAGTTGCCGCCCGGTCCGCCAGAAGAAGAGAAGCTTCGCCATGGAGAGGCAGAAGGCGATCAACGAGGAAGTAGAGAAGCTCCTCGCCGCCGGTTTCGTCCGAGAGGTCCAGTACCCTAGCTGGCTGGCAAACGTGGTCATGGTAAAGAAGAGTAGCGGTAAGTGGAGGATCTGTGTGGACTACACCGACCTCAACCGAGCTTGCCCAAAGGACAGTTTCCCTCTTCCGAAGATCGACCAACTGGTCGACACCACCTCAGGGCATCGCCTCTTGTCGTTCATGGACGCCTTCTCCGGATACAACCAGATCCGGATGAACCCGGAGGACGAAGAGCACACTGCCTTCATAACTGACCGCGGGACTTTTTGCTACAGGATGATGCCTTTCGGCCTCAAGAACGCAGGCGCGACGTATCAACGTCTGGTCAGTAAAATCTTCAAAGACCAGATAGGCCGCAACATGCAGGTGTACGTGGACGACATGCTGGTGATGAGCAAACTTGATTCGGACCACGTGGCTGACTTGACGGAGACGTTCGGCAACCTCCGGCGCCATCAGATGAAGCTGAACCCGGCGAAGTGCGCTTTCGGCGACTCCGCCGGTAAGTTCCTGGGATTTATGGTGACTCAAAGAGGGATCGAGGCCAACCCGAAGAAGGTCCAGGCCATCCTGGACATGGAGCAGCCCGCCTCTAAGAAGCAGGTGCAACGATTGACCGGCCGAGTCGCGGCCCTTAGCCGTTTTATTTCCAGGTCGGCGGACCGCTGCCGTCCCTTCTTCAAGGTGCTGAGGAAGATGAATGGCTTTGCTTGGACCGAGGAGTGTCAGCAGGCCTTCGAGGAGCTGAAGAAGACGCTCGCATCGCCACCTTTACTGTCCAGGCCCGAGGAGGGGGAGGAGCTTGCCCTCTACCTGGCGGTTACCCCGGAGGCCGTCAGCTCTGTCTTGGTCCGAATCGATGACCAGGGGCTCCAGCGGCCGGTGTACTATACCAGCAAACTTCTCCGAGATGCGGAGCTCAGGTATTCTCGGCCCGAGAAACTTGTTTTTGCACTAATAGTGTCTGCCCAGTGTCTCAGGCCCTATTTCCAAGCGCACCCCATCGCCGTCTTGACGGACCAACCGCTGAAAGCGGTGCTTAGCCGACCCGATACTTCGGGACGACTGGCCAAGTGGGCACTGAAACTCAGCGAGTTCGACATTGCATACAGGCCAAGGTCGGCAATGAAGGCACAGGTGCTGGCCGATTTCTTGGTCGAATGTGCAGGCTTGGGCAAGGAGCCCGAGGAATGCCCATCGGCCCGGCCGATGGAGGTTGGCACCGATGAGCCCGGAGAGGATGCCTGGATCCTCCATGTGGACGGAGCCTCGAACTCCAGCGGGAGCGGAGCCGGGCTCATCCTTGCCAACGGCGATGGGGTCGTCGCCGAGTGTGCACTCCGTTTCCAATTCCCCGCGATAAATAACCATGCGGAGTACGGGGCACTTCTTGCCGGACTGAGAGTCTCCCGCGAGCTGGGCGTGACCAACCTCAGAGCTTTCACTGACTCCCAGCTCGTGGCGGGGCAGATATCCGGGGAGTACGTCGCGCACGACCCCCAAATGGCGAAGTACTTGGAGCTCGTCAAGGCGGGCGCGTCCAAGTTCCGCCGCTTCAACATCTTCCACATTCCCCGCGGGGAGAACGCCCGTGCGGACGCCCTCTCCCGGCTGGCGACCCTGCCGGACACGATGCTGGGACGCGCTCATGTGGAGCGCCTTGAGGTCCCAAGCCTCGAAGCACCGGTGGAGGTCCATCAGGTCAGCCAGGAGCCCAGCTGGATGGACAAGTACGCTGCGTACATCGCCAGCGGCACCCTGCCGGAGGACCTACAGGCGGCTCGCCTCATCAGGAAGAAGGCCGTGCGCTTTGTCCTGATGGACGGGCAGTTGTATCGGAGATCCTACTCCTACCCCCTCCTCAAGTGCGTAGGACCCACAGAAGCCAAGCTTGTGCTCCAGGAGATTCACGAAGGCATCTGCGGGAACCATGTGGGGGCAGGGCATTGGCGTACAAGGCCCTCCGCCAGGGCTACTTCTGGGAAATAATGAAGGAAGACGCCGCCGACTTCGTGAAGAAATGCGACCGGTGCCAGCGTCACGCCACGGTGCAGCGGCAACCCTCCAATCCAATCTCTCAGCTCTCAGCCCCCTGGCCGTTCGCCCAGTGGGGGATGGACCTCCTGGGCCCATTCCTGCCGGCGTCCGGCCAGCGGAAGTTCTTGATAGTGGCTATCGACTACTTCACGAAGTGGGTCGAGGCCGAACCCTTGGCAAGGATCACCGAAGCAAACGTCGCCAAGTTCTTCTGGAAGTCCATCGTCTGCCGCTTCGGCCTCCCCCACACTGTGGTCACCGACAATGGACGCCAGTTCGACTGCCGGGAATTCGAAGAATTCTGCAGCGATCTCGGCATCAGGCATCGCTTTACCTCGGTGGCGCACCCTCAGACCAACGGGGAGGCCGAAGTCACGAACAGGACCATTCTTCAGGGCCTCCGCACGCGGCTGGACCAGGCCAAGGGCAGGTGGGCCGATGAGCTTCCCAGCATCCTTTGGGCATACCACACCACCCCAAGGACGGCTACCGACGAAACTCCATTCAACCTCGTCTTCGGAGCCGAGGCAGTCATCCCGATCGAGCTCAGCCTACCCATGCTGCGCGTGGAGCAATACGACGAGACAGAAAACCCGGCCAGGATGATGCTCAACCTAGACCTTCTCGAGGAAACAAGGGACAGGGCCCGAATCCGAATGACGGCGTACCGGCAACGTGTTGCCAGATATTATAACTCCCAAGTGCGGTCTAAGGTTTTTCGTCCCGGAGACTTGGTCCTCCGGCGCGCCGAAGCCTCCCAACCACGGGAATGCGGCAAGCTATCGCCCAACTGGGAATGCCCGTATCGGGTGGCAGAAGCCCTCCCTCATGGAGCATATTACTTGGAAGAATTGGGAGGTGCCAGGTTCCCCCGGACGTGGAACTCCTCAAACCTGAGAATGTACTACCAGTGATGTAAGGCTCACAGTTTCTGTAATAAAGCTTCCCCACTTCAAGCACTCCCTTATAACTTCGATGAGAAAGCCTGCGGCATCGAGCTCAGTCCGGAAGATCCTGGGCTCTGGCCTGGAAGGTGGCGCCGAACCCAGTTCGCCCATTCAAGCCCGGAGCACAGCTCAGCAAGCCGCGCAAGGCTTGAGAAAGCCTGCGGCATCGAGCTCAGTCCGGAAGATCCTGGGCTTCGGCCTGGAAGGTGGCGCCAAACCCAGTTCGCCCATGCAAGCCCGGAGCATAGCTCAGCGAGCCGCGCAAGGCTTGAGAAAGCCTGCGGCATCGAGCTCAGTCCGGAAGATCCTGGGCTTCGGCCTGGAAGGTGGCGCCGAACCCAGTTCGCCCACGCAAGCCCGGAGCACAGCTCAGCAAGCCGCGCAAGGCTTGAGAAAGCCTACGGCATCGAGCTCAGTCCGGAAGATCCTGGGCTTCAGCCTGGAAGGTGGCACCGAACCCAGTTCGCCCACGCAAGCCCGGAGCACAGCTCGGTGAGCCGCGCAAGGCTTGAGAAAGCCTGCGGCACCAAGCTCAGTCCGGAGGTCCCGGGCTTCGGCCTGGAAGACGGTGCAGAAATCGTGTTGTCTGCGCGAGCATGAAGGCGACCCAAAGTCGGGCCTGCTTAAGGCTTGCCCTGCTGCGACGCGACTCAGCAGGCCCCATCCTTCGATTTGAGCAATGGGAGGACCAGGCCTGCAGTTATTTCAAGTGTTCCAGACCGACATCTCAAAAAGAAAAGAAGAGAAAAGTGAGACGAAACAACGACCAAGGTTTCGATAAAGCTTAGATCTTCATTGACATAAGTAGTCGGTACAAGCTGGGAGCCCTGACAGGCCGGGACTCCCCAAAAAACAAAAACAACACGAAACAAAAATAGCAGAAGTAAAGCAGAGAAGACAGTGCCGGGATCACTGGGATGTGGGGTCGGAGCCATCTGCTGGAGGCGCGGATGCTGCATCCTCGACTTCTACAGCGACCGGCTCTTGGGGCTGTTCCGGGGCCGCGGCATCGCTGGTCGACGGCGCCGCAGGTGTCGCTTCGGCCGTGCCGGAAGCCCTGCTCTCACCCCCTGGCCTCCTGCCACCGACTACAACTCCGCTCAGGTCCAGCTGGGGGAAGAAGGCCCCCACCTTCTCTCGGCACATCCGGAACCCCTTTAGGAAGGAGTCCACGGCAGCCTCCCGGACCTCCGACGTATACTCGTCGGAAGCCCGGAATTTGGGGACGGCCTCTTGCGCTTCCCGCTTGGCCGCCTCCAGGAGCCCGTTGACGTAGGCGCTCCGATCCTTCGCTGCGGCCGCATCTCGCCGGGCCTCCTCCAGCTGACGCTCCAGCCATTGGGAATGGGCCTGCAGGCGGGCCTTCTCCGTCGCCTCCTCCTCAGTTCGGCGCTGGTTGGAGGTCCGCTCCTCCGACAAGGAGGCCTCCAACTCCTTGTTCCGCTCCTCGGAACGCGCCAGGTCGGACTGGAGGGCTTGCTTCTCGGCTCGCAGCTCGGCCCCCTTCTCCATCAAATCCTTGACGTCGGTCGCGAGCTTGCCGAGCTTCAGCTCCCGATCGGAGTCTCTCTTGGCGTTCCCTACGAGAAAATTCCTCAGTAGGAGGACATCGTTCCCGATCTGCAATAGCAAAAGCGACACAGGTCAGAGCAAAGGCAGGTAAGTCTCGAGATAGGAAAAAGGAAAAGGAAGAGGCTCGGGCTTACCGTGAAGAGCTGCGGAAGGATGCCGAGCAGCGCGTCCGCGTAATCCCGGCCACCCCGAGCTCGGCGGTCCTGGGCGGTGGAAGCGTACTCCATCATCTTCTCCGCCAGCCCCCTGTCGAGGATGACCGAGTCCCGGTGGGTGATCACCGGCGCCGGGGCCTTCGGGCCGGCCCCTGCGGCAGCTGCCCCCTCAGCCGAAGCCGCAATCGACGGGCCGACGATCGCCACAGGCGGTGCTGTCGAGCTGGCAGCAATGACGGGCCCGGCGATGGGCGGAGCGGCAGACGCTGGAGCTCTCTCTGCGGCGCCACCAGGTCGCGCGGCCGAAGTATCAGTGACCCCGCCCTGAGGTGGCCTGGGCGGGGAAATGACGGCAACCGGGCCGGGCACGGTCGCCGCCACGACCTCCGGCTCGTCTCCGTGCGAGCCCTCTTCGCTGCGGGCTCGTCTACCTCCACGACGTCCCGCTGGGCCGCCCCCTCCAAGAGGTTCTCCAATGAAAACTTCATCCCTGCAAGACAAAAGAGACAGAAAGTCAGCCGGCTCGGTTATGAAGAGAGGGGGGGCAAAGGTCAATGCGGGGCCAAATCTCACCAGTCTCACGGATGGGACTGATACCGGCCTCAAAAAGATTCTGCTCAGAAAGCAGAACCTCGAGCGCCGGGACCTCGTCGCCCAGGAGCTGGGTATAGGACTCCTGGTCCGCCGGCTCGACCCGGGAGTTTCGGTTCGGGGTCCGGTCCGGTTCACTCCAGGCCCAGTCGATGTCGTCAACCGAAGCGAAGAAAAACCGGCTCTTCCATCCCTTGACCGAGGAAGGGAGGTCGAACCGGAGACACCTAGGCCGGGGTGAAATGTACCACCAGCCATCATCGGTGGAGCACTTCTTCAGGGTGAACAAGGCCCTGAAGAGAGAAAAACGGGCAACGAACCCGTGGAAGTGGCAGAAAACGATGAAGGAGAAGATGACCCGGATGGCATTAGGAGCCAGCTGGGCCGGGACGAGCCGAAAGTGGCTGAGGAAGGAAAGAAAGAAAGGATGCAGAGGAAACCGAAGACCCCCAAGGAGGAAGTCTTCGTAGAAAGCTATGCGGCCGGGGCCACTCATGGTGATGCGCTCCCCGGACCGCGGGACAAACAGACGAATAGACCCCGGGATGCCATAGGCATCCCGGAGCAGAGAAAGATCACCTTCGGTCATGGTGGAGGCATGACCGGAGGGACCGGCAGGAAGAGAAGGCGAAGCAGGAAGAGAAGGCGGAGCAGGAAGAGAAGGCAGAGCAGGAAGGGAACGGAGGGGCACGGCAGGTGCAACCGGAGGGGACCGGATCCCCTGGGGATGCCAATGGTGACACCCCCGGGTTGCAAACGCCGGCGGACCTCCTCCGGAATCACCTCCTCATCTGAGGAGGAAGAAGATGGAGTCCTCGGCCGGGATGGACCGGCCTCGTCCGGGTTGGAAGAGACATGGCGACGGCGCGCCATAGAAAAGGAAAGGACAAGAAGATCGGAAAGGAAATGAGAAAGAAGGAGGGGGGCTAGAGGAGAAGGAGGCACTCACCGAAAATGCACAGACGAGCGCGAGCAACAGGAGTTGTTAGCCTGCAGCAAACCGCCCACGAAGCAAGGAAAAAGGCCTCGTTCTGGAAAGTCCCCTCCCTTTCAAACTCAGCCGACAGCGGCCGTACCCGTCATTCCGCCTCAGGCCACTGGATGGTCGCCACGTGGGCGCACGCCCGACACCGACGCCTCGTTAGCAGAGTAACGGCCTCTGCCTCGAAGCGACGCATTGATTATGGGCAAGTGGGCGACGCGTGGCGGCTCCCCATAGGTCTTCAGCCGCATCGAGCCACGACGACGAGGATCGTGGCAATTATGATGCAAGATCTTCCCCTCTCCACGTCATATCCGTATTTAATCCTGACGTTCCGTTCTACGATGCCCCGATGGAACGGCGGGCTGGGGGGCAACTGTTACAGCCGTGACAGTGACGTGGCCAGGCTCAGGTATCGTCGAATACGAGCGAGCCACGTGTATGTTTCCCCGGCCAAGTCAGCGCCACATCCTCAAAGCCAGGATCGGCAAGACTACACCGCCCGACGACCGTCTAAGGCAAACCGCCCTCGCCGAGGTCGAGCTCGGCTCGGAGTTCCTCTACCGCCTCATTGGCGCCCGGGCCCGGAGGGGTCCGCCTAAGTGAGGTCGGCCAAGGTCGGGCGATTCCTTGCCGCCTCGCCAGGTGTCCACCCAGGAGGGGTCCACCGAAGCCGAGGTCGGCTGACTCTCCGCCCTTCGCCAGGTGGCCACCCGGAGACGGGCCCACCTCGGCCGAAGCCAGGCGACCTTCTGCCACCTCGCCAGGTGTCCACCCAGGAGGGGTCCACCTAAGCCGAGGTCGGCTGACTCTCCGCCCTTCGTCAGGTGGCCGCCCGGAGATGGGCCCACCTCGGTCGAAGCCAGGCGACCTCCTGCCGTCTCGCCAGGTGTCCACCCAGGAGGGGTCCACCTAAGCCGAGGTCGGCTGATTCTCCGCCCTTTGCCAGGTGGCCGCCCGAAGACGGGCCCACCTCGGCCGAAGCCAGGCGACCTTCTGCCACCTCGCCAGGTGTCCGCCCAGGAGGGGTCCACCTAAGCGAGGTCGGCTGATCCCTCGCCCCTCGCCAGTTGGCCCCCCGGGGATGGGTCCAACTCAACCGAGGTCAGACCGCTCGCACGGAGAGGGCCCCGGGGAGAGAGACGGGCCCCGAGGCCGTCCCTCGGGCCGTACGAATCCCAGACGGCGTCTCGTACGGAGGGCGGCGGCACGTGGAACATCACTTGCGTCGGCCCGGCAGGACCCGCAGCCGAGAGACCCGATCCTGATGGAACAGGCCCCATAGACGGATGGCGCCCGCGCTTGGGGAAGAGAGCGCTCTTACGGAGCCCGAGGCCTGACCGGCCGCCCTGCCAGCGCCGCCCTCCCCTCTTTCTCTTCTGTCTTTGCCTTTTCCCTGCTGGGCCCGGCGGACGAGGTCAGGAAGCCGCCTGGCCTCCTTCACCAAAAAGGGGAAAGAGAAGAGGACGGGGGAGGGGAGCTTCCGAGGAGGAAAAAGACAAACGCACGACGAGGGGAGATAAAGAGGGAAGGATCTGGGGACGACAAGGTAAGCCAATTAGCCTGGGGACAAGGAGGAAGCACCGGCACAAGGCCTTGCTCCGAGAGAGAAACCAGAAATCCCGAGAGGGGAACACTGGGCGTGAGCTCGGCAAGGAGGCCCAGCCGAGATTCTGGTCCCCAGAGCGTTTCCTTCACCAGTTAACTCTCTAAGTCTGGAACCCTTTAGAGGGTCCGGCTGGAGAGTCTGTTCCTTCTCGTCGTCTACTGACTTGACCGTCGGAGCTCCCTCGCCGGGATCCCCGGCCAGGGTCCTCTAACCCCTTTGTTGCAGGTTCTCCGCGGGAAGGGGGGCTCCCTCACCGGGCGGTCAGGAAGGATCGGCTGATCCGAGGCACGGGCGCGGCGGCGAGAGCGGCAACACATCCCATAGTGGCTCTGTTTATCTGGAAGCTTGTTTGGGATCGGTTTCCTACCTATTATATGCTTTCGACGAGGGGTCTTTCCATTCCAGCGGGATGTCCCTGCTGCTCTGAGGAGGCTGAGACCCAGACTCATGCCATTTTTACTTGTTCGAGGGCGGCGTCTATATGGAGAATGATGAGTTTTCTTTATCTTGGTGTGCAAGCACAGGATCCATCTTCATCTCCTCTCTGCATCATTCTACTTCGTATCAGCTGTCCTATATTATCTATCTGGCTTATCATATCTAGTTGTCTAGAAATAACCGGATATTCTCCTATATTGTTTCATTTCCCAGATTTGTCGTGGAGAGAGCCAGGGCGGATGCTATAGAGTATTAGGGATTGTCACATTCGCGGTTGGAGACTTGGGATTCCCCTTCTGGTCATCGAGCGACTCTTCCGGTATTTGTTGCTTGGGAACCCCCTCCTCCGACCTTCTGTACGATCAGTTTTGATGGTAGTCTTCGCCAGGATAGAGGAGCGGCTGCTTTCATTATTCGGGACTCCTCTCTTGGTTTTATCGCAGCTAGGGGTATCCTGGTCTGGGATGCCTCTGTCCCTCAGACGGAGCTTCTGATGGCATGGGCGGGGATCAAATACGCCCGTCTCATCCTCCAGATTGACCGCCTTCGCATTGAGGGAGACTCCTCCACAGTTATATCTTGGATTGATCGGAGGACCGCGGCGCCTGCTTACCACCCTATTATTAGAGATATCCATCTATTAAGGTAGGGTTGTGTTTGTTCTTCGGTTAGACATGTGTATAGGGAGGCGAACTCAACGGCACACCGGGTCGCCTCGTATGTGACCAATCATTCGGGTCCGGTCTTGTGGACCGATTGGCATTCTGCTCCTTCTCAATTGCGGGATATTTTGTTGTCTGATTATCTTGGTTATATTCATCTTCGCTCTTAATAGAATACACTATTTTATCAAAAAAAAAAAAAAAATCATTACAACAAATTTTATGTGCTAAAACAAATATTAACAATTTTTTCTATCAAAAAAAAAAAAAAAAAAAAAAAAAAACCCAAAAAGCAGAACTAAAAAGAGATGCCCCTTTTTCTTTATAAAAAAAATGTACTTCACCACCAATTCCTTTTTTTTTTTTTTTTGTTAGGGGGAGGTTGGCATATACGAGCCGGGGCTCTTTTTATGCCATATTTTATCTTTCTTCTATCTTTAAAAAAAAAAAAAAATCCAAAAATTAAATAAAAATAGAACTCTTATTAAAAGAGTCCGATAATCCCATAAGTGAAAAAATAATTACAAAAAATTTCACTTGCTAAAAACAAAACGTTAACAAAAAATAGATCTAAAAATATGCCAAGCAGAGCCGGGCCATATCCTTACCAAAACTTGATCCCAGGCCCTAGTTGGGCTTAAGCCTGATTTATTTTATAAAACCTAGCTTGATCCCAGGCCCGTTGGACCAACCAAATTCAAAACCTGGTTTAAATATCTGAATTTTGAAATGATTCATAATATCAATCTTTTAACATAAATTCGTCATCATAGAAAATGTAGCAAAGGAATACAGAGGCACTACTTAACCAGACATCATAATGAATCTATAAATCAAGAAATCTAGATCTAGAAATCAAAATAGATGATAAAAGATTTTCGAATTCCGTCATTGGCAACGATCCCACTAGCCATGCCCGGGAAGAGTCCAAAAACCAGCTCCGTTCGCATCACTCCCATCAATGCCACCTCTACCCCACTCTTCGTAGTCCCGTATGTTGCACCTATACCTGAAATCCACTAGAAAAACCTCATCAAGAAGTAAAACCTTAGATCGGAGATCAAAAAAAAATCTTAGAAGGACCGGGAGATCACATAAGAAGATGAGAGCAACTGTGGTATTAAAGAATCAAAGAAGGGGGCAATTTCGTTACCGCTGAAGCTTGGCACCATTACGAAAGATTGAAAAAACCATGTAGAGCTTGGAAAACACTAACCTTGTTTTGGACCTTCAAACCCTACAAAATTTATAGAAATCTCGGAGAACAAGATGAACGAAAGAAATCGGGATATGAGAGGCCAGGGGGACCTGAGCCCGAGCCCGGCCCAATAATAAAATGGACCGTATATCTAAGCCAAAATCCGGCTCGATTTTGTTCGGCCTAGCTCGAAGCTCGACCAGCAAACTAGCCAGCCCAAGTCCATTTCCATCCTTGACGAAAAGAGATCACCTATACCCTTTTTTCTCCCTGGAGTCTTCCTCGTTACGGGTCCTTTGCAACTCCTATGAATATGAAAGCATCGGTCCTTTTTCTAATAATCGGAACTGATGCATACCTACAAATAAATCGACATATATTTTTTTAAACATGATATTTATCAATACACAGCGTATGACCGGTTGATACACACGATAAAATATTTATCCTAATATTAATCCATAGATAAATCAATATACAATTTCTAGATATATCGTTCACTAGTATACAGTACATAGCCAAATGATATATATTTGATAACTTAGTGATACATATTATAAAACTTTTTAATACACACCTAGCAGTAACTAATATGTAGCTATAGATAAATCGATATATAATTTTTCGAACATAGTATTCACTAGTATATAGTATATGACCAATTGATACACTTAGCAAAATATTATCATTCAACATTCCAATACACACTACATGATAAATCAATAAATAGTTTCTAAAATATAGCATTTATTAGTTCACAATGCATAGTCAAATAATGCACACTTAATAACTTATCAATACATACTATAAACTTTTTTTGATACAAATACAGCAATGATTCACTACATACCTATTGATAAATCGATATATAGTTTTCTGAATATAGTGTTTAGCAGTAGACAATATATAACCAGTTAATATACATCAAGCAAAACATTCATCCAATTCCAATATACATTTCTAAATAAATTGATACATAATTCTTAAAATATACCAGTCACCAATACACATAGTATATGCTTAAATGATTTACACTAAATGATTTATGAATATATACTATAATTTTTTCGATATATGCATGTCAGTATACATTCACCAATCTATTATTAGACAAGGAATCAATACTTTCATGTTTATAGTACGAGAAAAGGACACGATGACAAAAAAAAGACTCGAGAGAGCAAGGAAACAGACGAAGACGGTCTCTTTTTTGTAGATCTTTTATCTTGATACATATTTTTTTTTTAAAAAAATATTTTTTAATTTATGGGGCTTACGGACTTCATTGGTAGGAGTTATATCCCTATTTGGCTTTTGGTTTCCTCTTTGAGATAAGAGAAAAGAAAACGTGGCATAAAAAGAGCCCTGCACTGTAAGATCTACTATGATGCCCGCCCAATAAGATTTTGGCTCGATAATTGCATTGATGAACTCTAAAGCTTGCAATGGAGATTAGATGAAAGTAACCTAGGGGCTCTAAACTATTCTCACGTGTGCAACTATTCCTTGCCAAACAAGTATACGATATCACTACGGTGGTAATGCGGTTGGTAAAGACTTGACTCCTCCCTTGCCTGATCAAGGGTTCGAGGAATGATCCCGTAAATGACTCGATTAAAATTCAAGAATTTTCAGGTGTACGTGACTGGAGGGTGGACCGGCTGATACTCTGGCGCTGTAATGGAACCAGGCTGACATACTCACCGGCGCGAAAAATTACGACCTGTATCGAACAAAGGCCTAGCGAGCTGGGAGCCAGGATGAGGAGCTACACTAGGATAAAACCCGCCTACCATTTTTTTTCTATCAAAAAAAAAAAAAAGAAAAGAAAAGAGAGTATACAATAACATAACAGGTAATTGATATCCTCGCCTCTTCATTTCATCCTTCAAATGACTCATTAACCCTTCCAGTGATAAGGGGAGATCCAGGGTCATACCAGGGTTGATAACTAGACACCACACCCAATGTGCCATGGAACATTCAAGGAGAACAAGACTAACAATCACTTCAATCCCCTGGCAGTAATCTCAGTAAGAGGATGATGCAGCACATCGTGATAAGAGAGACAATCCCCTGATACTTTCCAAAGAAAAAAGTGCCACTCTTGGATGGATGCTAATTTTTCTCATCTTAACTGCATTCCTCATCAACGAGGAGCCAAACCACAAGGTTTTACATAGATCCCTGGACTTGACCTTGGAGGTCACCGATCCTTCCTACTCCAACACTCCAACCTATCAGAAGTAATTGATATGCGAATGGTGGTGGACAACACCCTTCCTACCTAGCCTTTGCCGAACACATGGTGATGAAGTTAATATTTCATTTCCTTTCTCCATCTACGAATAAATCGATCATCATCATATTCTTCAACCTTCCACAATTAATTGCCGTGGGTGTCCAATTAAGAAATGGTGACAACCAAGAGTCCTTGAGCACAGTTATGGATTAACCATCTCCAATCGTACATCCCCACAATATCGATGATATGGTTTACTAAAGAGAAGAAACCACAAAAGCCATCATAGTATAAGATGGTTAATTTACAGATTAAACTGATTTAAAGATTATAATAAATGCATTCTTTATTCATTCTCATGTATTTGCCTCGTTTCTCCGCATTTATATTCTAAGAAAAATACATACATAAGACTAATGATTTTCTTTTGTTTAAAAATAGTTAGTAATAATGAAAATATAAGAAGAATTTAGTTCACGATTGGAATTAAAATCAAAATTAAAATGAATTTAAATGAAAATCAAAATGACCCTATCACTATTTGAATGCCATGAAAAAGTAAAAATTAAATTTTAAAGAATTGAAACATTCTTTTTATTCTCTAAAATTAGAATGGAAAGAAACTTCCTTCTCCAAATGACTAAAATGGAAGCCATTTATTCTCAGAGTCCAACTCTCCCAACCAAACATATTTCAAATATTTTTTAACAGGTGAAACTCAGCAATTTTCAAACAAAAAAAAATAAAAACATAACCATGATGAAGATGAAACCAAACACAAAAATATGACGAAAAGGAAGAGATGCAGCGCTGACAACATGAAGAAGCAAATAACAGTAGTTATTAACACAACCATTAAATATTACCTCAGGCTCCTACACCTTCCACGTGCCACATCCGGATGCGACATGGCTATTGACACTAGAAGCATGCAGTTGGTGCTCAACCTACATTCTAAATGATGCTGAATATACTCTTACAAAATTCAGATCATGACAGCATGATTTAGTAACTTTGTACCATGAACCTCTGTTAACACAAGCATGCTAACACATAGGACATCCAAGACCCTCGACTATACAAGGGATCTTACAGTCCAATCACAGAGGATGACCTTTGCAACCCTAAGATAAACATTGGTCAACAAAACCACACACTGCTTTCAGATTTTGAAACATTTTCACATAAACATTTTGATCAATTCCATGCCACATCACAACTTTTACTACAGAAACATTTTCACGCAAAAATATCTGATCAATTCCATGCCACATCACAACTTTTACAACAAAAACTCTTGGTTGCATGTGTAAAACTTTATTCTGGTCTGCATTTGTTAAGAACTCTCAAGCCAAAAAGCCGAAGTGCAAAATGCTTGGTGAAAGGGGAAAAAAATCCAGGAGATTGAACCTCCAGCTGATAATGTATCAGTTTGCACAGGTTAACCAATGCCCAGGTGAGTTTCACCGATAAAGTTACATTTAAGTCAAATAATAGGGGGGAGGTTCTGCTCATGAAAGAGCCTTCTGAATCTCAGTGGTGACATCTTTTGGGGGTTTTTCGGCATGAAGCTGTGCCATAACACCCTTCTTGGAGTAGTAATCAATGACCTACAACATAAAAAGCAGCAACCCATTGGCTTGGACTAATCTGATGAAAAATTTGAAGATGAAGGAAAAAAATGAGGCACGCTGAAATAAAATGATTGGTTTAAGCATGTGATAAGGTTGCACCTCTCTCCCGAAAGAATCTTACTTCTAATAATAAAAAATCTTTAACTAAAACCTTGTGTTTGCATAAAACTTTGACCTGTCAATGATGAACAACAGGTTTATGTCCCAGGATAAATTTGAAAGAAACCCTGCATATCAGGATTTCTGGGAAAAGACCTGACCATACATTTGTCATGTGCCGCTCAATATCACACAATAGCTTGTCTACGTTGCACAATTTCTTAATGTCGAGTTTTAAGATACTGAAAAAGAGACCAAAATCTTTAAATAACTGAAAATAAGGCTGTCCTAAAAGATGACCGGGTCCATGAAATTAGGTCATGTTTTTCCAAACAATCTTGTAATTCATGTAATGCATCATATACATATATTAAGGATTCAAGCTGACAAAATATGATGAAAATGAACAAAGCAATGTGTCTATTATGCACAAATCACGGAATCATATGAAGCCACTATATCATTTTTTTTCCCATCAGGCCAAGTTCTAAGCAAAATCATACAGGTCATCTTGCTAACAAGACAAGCAATGACACAAAAACCTTGGGAAAATGTTGATGAATATGTACAGACATATATACATACAAAAAAACATGACATCTATCTAGTTGCTTTCTAGACGGGCATACGTACACACACACACACACACACAATTAATCACAGACTATGAATAGATGTACAAGAGTATAAAATATATTTTTGTAGACCAACCAGATATGTACATGTGCAAAATTGGTTTTACATGTTTAGTAATGTGAATAAAATACACACATTTTTCCATTTACATTATACATGGAACTGTATTATCAAAATAAAATACAAGTTTGACTATCTTGAATATATTTTATGATTAAATGGTGAAAGAGGAAACATCATCTTTTTGAATTAAAGTGGGAGGATTAGGATCACAGTGTCATTGCAGAGGAAAAAAAGAATGTATTGCAAGACAGCAATATCATGTTTGGGCAATAAGAGAATCAGGGTAGACAGAATAAGCATCACTATCCAAAATGAGGATTTGATGAAATCACCATCCTGGACCGAGGCAAGCTGAGACATGTATAATATTTGAAAACCAGCATGAAGTACAGGTTGAGAAAAAGACTAAAATTGTAGGCCATGTAAAAGAACTTGAGAAGGGTCCAGAAAGAAACAGGCTCTCAGATTTGTCACGAAGGATCAAGAGAAGACTGACAACGCCTACCAAGGCCTGGATGGAAGTTGTGAGAAGGTTTAAAAAGTGATAGATTTGCTCATGGTTTTGATCATAATGATTCTGCATGAAGAATGGGTAAAACAAAATACCTACAAATATAAGGAAAAAATTGGAATTATCTAACTGCTGAAATTATATAGGATGTGAACCAGAAATAACAAGTTGTCGAACAAAAACATATATTTATTTCAACATTAACTTTCATGGAAAAACCAAATAAATAGGGGAAGCACTCAAAATCTCAATATAAAGAAATCATTAGAAATCTGAGCAGACATAGGCAGAACATAAAAGAAATGCCATACAGGTTCAGTTTGTCTGTGGAATGCTTCAAGCCTTGACTTAAGGACATCAGGTGTGTCATCCTTCCTTTGAATCAGTGGCTCTCCAGTGACCTTCAAAAAGAAAGGAAGCAATATAAGCACCAAAATGCATATGACTCAGCAAGAATGGATTGAACAGAATATCTGATGTTCTGAGACATTGCCGAAAGCTCAGAGACAATAAATCTAGCTAATATGGCATGCATGAAAAAATTTGCATCGGGAAATTTGGAACACAAGCAATGTGATAAAACAAGTTTACAGATAAAAGAGGAATTGTCCCTGGTAGGTAATAGTGCTCCTATTAGAAGCAGACCACAAACCAGATATGGGGCTGCTTGCACTTAGATGCAGCTCCCAGAGATCTATACATAGTCTAGCATGTTTCTCAGACAAAAAAGATGTGAAGCCTAGGTGACAATAGATATAAAACACAATGATGATTCCCCAAGTAGTGAAGCAAGACGTTTCAAAATTCTTGGCTTAAAGGTAGACCTACAATAGTTATTAATTAATTCACTTATCTATATGCTAGTGGCACCATAACAGCAGAATAATTGCCTATCAGAAAGGCATTTAAAGAGTTAAATTGGAAAACCCATCTATTGATTGCAGGGTGCGCAAGCATATAAATATTAATACCATGATTCAAGAAAACTTGAAATAGAAACTACCCAAAGTTCATGAGCTTATAGCATGTCGTTAACATTCACGTGTAGTAAAAAAATGCTAGTCTATACATTAAGGTTTTGATATTCCTTCACATTGAACAAACAAACAAATGCTCCTGGACCATCTTTCCATCCTACTAAGCCTCCCCCATATCCATAGAGTAGAGAGGTGTAATGGCTCAACAACTGGCATTGTAACAATCTTGCCAACTTAAACATTCAGTGGATAGACACATGAAAACCTACATGGCTAACTTTTATCATGCCTATTCAACATATTATACATAAAACATCCCAAGCATAAAGCATGCTTCAGTTCGAAAAGATAAATAACTTATTGATTATTATCCACTTACATCATCAATGCCAGGAACCTTTGGAGGAGCAAATTTTGAATGGTAAGTCCTTCCACTAGCTGGATGGATCCAACGACCAGTAATTCTTTCTTCCAGTATGGCATCATTGATATCAAAGTTGAGCACCATGTCAATTTTGGAGCCCTGCTTCGCCAACATCTCATCAAGCTGCATGTAGAATTTGCCAGAAAAATGACAAAAAACTTAGCTAAATGTAGTTCCATAAAAAGCAGTAGAGGCTCTGCACGCTAATCATCCAGTTAGCATTGTGATGTAAGGGAAAAAGATTTTAACCTTTTGTGCTTGAACAACTGTCCTTGGGAACCCATCAAGAATGAAGCCCTTTTGGCACGATGGTTTCTTTATGGCTTCATCGATTATTCCAACAACCAAGTCATCAGAGACAAGCTCACCCTGAAAAGAGAGGAGCAAAACAAACAAAAAATTGTAAAAAGGTACTCTTCTATCTTCTATTATTACCCTTATTTTGATTACTCAATAGTACCTTATTCATGGCCTCTTTAGCTTTGAGCCCAAGAGGGGTCTTGGCAGCAACTGCTGCCCTCAACATATCACCTGTGGCCAAATGGCATAAGCAATATTCATCCTTAATTATTGGTGACTGAGTCCCCTTTCCAGATCCTGGTGGACCTGCATTTAAGCATTAAAGAAAATTTAGAAACAATCTCTCGATCAATCTATTATTATCTATCTCTAGCGATTTTTAGAAAAACAAAGACCTATTATGATGTGGAAAACTATTAAGCCTAATATATATCGTTAACCCTTTCTCTATCAACTTAAGCTTTTAGATCAATTGGTTAGTCAACATGATATTAGAGCTCAGATTTGCAGGAGGTCGCAACTTATAATCTCCTCCATGCTATTTATTTATTTAATTATCCTGGTTATTGTGTGGACATTTTTCAATCAATGTGTTTGTTAAATTGACTCATTTCAGTCATTGTGGTCCTTCCATGTGCATGATCCAAGCTGTACATGGGAGGAGGAGGTGCTAAGCCTGGTAGACATTGTTGACCTTTCACCATTAGTTTAAACTTTTGGAGTCAATTGGCTAGCTAACAGAAACAAAATAATTAGAATATATTTTAATTAAATAACACATACATCAACAATCAGGAACATCTCATGCAAACATACCTAACTTCCAACATATGAAAGAAAAGGAATGTTTTTGTTCCCTTAAATCCCTTCAAGAAATAAAGGTTAAAGATGTTCAAGTGCAACCATTTATTGTGACAAATTATAAAGATCTTTATATGTAAAGACATATCTAACATAAATGAAGCATTGTAAGTGTATCAAAACGATGCTTCTGGTTCATGCATTTGACACTGAAGAAAAACATTACTCTAAGATGTCATCCGTTTCATCTTCTCATTGCCTCAGCTAAAGATCTTCTATATTGATCATGGAAGTGATTTGATAACTTCCATCAGAAGAAAACAAAATATATGTATATATAATATAAAGGTAGGTTAATTTTTTTAGATTTTGTGTATCTTAATGGAAAATCTACATGCAGATCATTTTTCAATCAACTAGTGATTTGAAGAAGGCAAACAGGACCACACCATACTCATTTGTCCAATTCTTCTTGCTGATCCAGCTAGAGTTGACCCAAGATGATGATATTTAGATAGATGAGTGGTAACACAAATAAAATCACAACTAAGTATACAAGAGATGCGACAACTGAGTGAGATCGTTATATGTGTTAGAATGAAGTGGCATATACAGCAACAAGAAAAAATGCCTTCATGGTAACATTCATCTCAAATTTGTGATGCAAGATGGAAAGGCTCAAATGGAAGAATAACGTAACATGTTATAACAACAGAAGTTTTAGAGCACAATAGGAATGTACCCTGAAGAATGGTCCAAGGACCTAAAACAATTGTGAATAATTTTGTTGGTTAAAACAATAGCCACCACACATCTGCCGCAGAAACCTCACACCTGTTAAGGCATATCATTCCAATGTGCTCACATTGCTACGCAACATTCTCATCCATCCAGAAAAACTATAGGAATAGCTTCCTATTTCTGATTCCTCATGCTGGTAGCCGATTACCACGGTCTACATGACTACATCTAACAAAGAGTATGTTTTATTTTAAAAGGGGAACTTATTCTCTTATGTTGGTAGAAATTCACTTAGAGGAGCATTATCAGACTCTCTGGGATGTCCAAAACAAGTTCCTTTTTCGCTAGTCCAATGAAACTATACGACATAAGTTTCATACATCCCTCCAAAAAAAAAACAAATAATGAAATTTCCTCCCTTTGCCGCAAATAAAAGGCAATCATTCAAGCTTCAGAATCACGACTTCCAGCAAATTCATCTAAAGCTTCTAAAAAAATCAGTCTTTTTCGTACGCAATAATGATACATATCAATAACTAAAGGAAAAAAAAAGTAAGAAAGAAACTAACATGGTAGTCAATAAAATCCCTAGAATAATCACAGCAGCTAAAAAATCCCCCTTCATCCCAGAACCCTGAGCCCAACCAAATCAAAAAAGATCTCCGCGAAAAAGAAAAGTAGGCTCTACGTTACGGATGAAATCCCAAAAAGACCTCAATTGGAAGAAAAGAAAAAGAAGAAACATAGAGAGGCAAAAAAAAGGCAAATCTAGCACCAACGAATATTCCAGATCAGAACCAGAGAAAATCTGTGCGGATCGGAGGGATATATATACCGATGAGGATGAGGCGCTTGTCGGGTTTGGAGGCGCACTTCATGCGGCGGAGAAGCTCCGTCGTCAGATCAACCGACGGTATGTCCGCCAGATCCACTCCGCCGTTGCTATCCATCTCTTCCCTCTCCTCCTCCTCCTCCTCTGCGGATCGAAATATAGATCTAAATCTGTCTCCCTCCACTGGAGAAGAGATCGAGATCGAGAACGAAGAAAACAATGCGACCAGCAAAGAGGGGCTTTTATCGAGGGTTTTACCTGCCGCTATCGCCCTGCGGCGGATCCTTCCATGTCCCGAAGGCTCAGATTCGCAATAAGTTGATCCGTCAGAGTAGTTTATCCTTACGACAATTTTCATCCTTACCGTCAGTTATACTGACTTTTATTGAGATAGTTTGATCCAGAGCGTTTATTATTGATGATGTTATTGGTCCGATGGTGCAATTTAAGGGAGAAATGGTTGCCTAATTTGTGTGGGGGGAGTTACACCAACCCCTCTCTCCAACGTCCGGTCACTGTGTGCGAGTTCGGTTGTTCCTTCGAAACCGTCAGATTAAACAGTGGTCTTAAATGAGACAAGTTGGAGGATGGTTTTTAGATCTAATCAGCTTTGTCTTGTTTGGGGATTGTTTTTCAAGTCTAATGTTCTGTAGGTTTAAGTTAATCGAATTGAATTCAAAGGAACCTTAGAAGTCAGGTGCGCTTGGTCTCTTCCACGGATGTTCGGCGGAGAAGCTTCCATGGTGGCCATGGATGCTTCAATTCCACGTCATGACAGGGTACATCAAGCGTACGCAAACCTGGATGGTGGGAGATTCTGGAAATTTAACATCTGTTCATAATGAGATGCGACCTTTAATATAAAAAATATATAATATAATAATAATAGTAACACGATATTATTCTATAATATAATATAAATATAATATTATTATGATGATTATTTTTTTTAATCTTGAGTTGCTCGCTGGATCTCTAACTATGGTATCGACGACCGTCGAGCGATCGGATACTCTTCTATCATCAGCTATCTCCTATAAAAGTTTCAAAAGATTTCATGACCAAGATCGACTCCTACATCTATTGGATGCTTAATCGGCCTCGACCTGAATCTTCGCTCGATTGGGCATGTCTGAAAGTTGGTACTCGGTACCCTCTCTTGGCGCCTGACCCATACCGGCACATGGCCCTTTCTCGGCGAGATCCACTCATGATGCTTAGCCACTTCTCGATATCGAGATCGATGTGGTTGGCCCAACCTACTCTAGTTATGCCAACCTTCTCACGTGTCCATTACAATGAATATGGCCGACACAACCAATAGACAAGTTTATGGAAGACAACATTTTAACAAAATTGGCAACCCTAATAGAAAGGGTGCTAACGGAATGAATCTCAGGAGGCAAGATACTAACAGCCTGTCAAGGTCTCTACTCTCGTTAGAGGCCACCTCCCTGGCAACCTCTTCATGGCCCCACGTAATACTATAAATAGGTAAGGGGATACCCGGTAAGATAAGGCCATTCTAAGGGCTCATCATATTTATGACCTCATGGTCACGATGGTACACATCTTCGGCTATTGTTGCTCATTCCATCCTTCCTTTCTAACTTGATCATCGGAGTGCCTTTGCTGGTAACCCTAGTCCAGGACCTTTTGTAGGACCACTCGATGAACTACCAAGAGCAACATCTAAACTTACTAGAAGGGACCAGAGGACTCCCTGGCGCCATTGCAACCACCTGGAAGGTGATTTGGTAGAACAGATTGATACACCAAGTAAGGGGCAGATCTATTGCTTATACACCCTCAGAACTTTGGAGTTAGAAACCATGGTGACCACTCGTGCTCAAGATTTGACCACAGGTCACATCGAGCAGCACCCGTGTAATGAAGAACCATCCGGTCAAGCACCGGTCTAGATTGCTCCGCCTCCTTCTCCACTGCCTGCATCGAAGCAAAGCTTGCTGGTTGCCTTGGTCCAGCAAATCAAAGCCTTCACCTCGGTCAAAGCCTTCATCTTTATTGGTAGAAGTCCTGGTAGCAGCTCCTACAACTTGTGGTAGTCGTCGTTCCCTCATTACGGGACCTTTGCATTGATGGATTTCCTATCGCTCACGGTTCTCTCCTTGCGACATGGAAGTCGTCGGCCCCCTAGGGATAGCCACATTATTAGCAGACCACCATCGATGCGCTCGCCCACATTGTGCTTGCATAGCCTTGACCCAAACTATCAGTGGTCCAAGAAGGAACCAAAGTGTGAGAAGCGCTCCCGATCCCCTTTCGATCCGTCCAGTGAATACCCCTCGAAATATTTCCAAGGGGGATCAACTAAAGAGGCTACTCGGCAATGAGCCAAGTGATGCCTCGAGGAGCACGATTATGAGCTGCACGATATCAACCACTGGCTTGCAGACATTCGAGGGGAGGATCGGGGCCCTGCCGAATTTGAAACCTAGCCCCCTCTCTCCCAATGCTTCACGAAAAAGCCGGTCCCAGGTTGGTTGTAGCTGGAGCCATACGATAGCACCACCAACCCTTTGGACTACATTGAGAGCTATAAGGCTCTTATGAGGATTTAAGGCACCATCGATGCTCTACTGTGCATCATCTTCCCAACCACCCCTGGAAGGTGGCTCAAGTATTGTACTCTCGGCTTAAGCCATGAAGTATCAATTCTTATTCTCAGTCGGAGAAGAAGTTTGTGGCATACTTCAGCACATGTAAGAAGATGCCGCGTGAGACCGATAGTCTCTTTTCCATCCGATAGTAGGATAAAGAGTCGTTGAAGGACTACATGGCTTGATTTAAGGTGGCCATCCTGAATGTCTATCACCTCGAAGACTCCCTGGCTATGTTGGTCCTGAAGCAGGGACTCCACCCCCCGACTGACTTACTTACTAGATATGATCCCAGCAAAGTCTTATTCAGAGGTGCTCGCCTGTGCAGAGAAATACATCCATGCAGACGAAGGAGTCCTCTCTTGGTGCGAGGTAGGAGAAAATCTAAGCCACAAGAAAGCTCGGGAGGAGCCTTTTGGAGCCCAATCTGGTAAACCCAATTCCTCTCACCAGCGGAGCCCCAAGCTAAGAAACCTTGCTAACCAATCGTCCAATTACACCACTTTTGTTGTCCCCCGCTTAAAGATCTTGATGAAGATTGAAGGAGAACAGTACCTGCGAAGGCCCAATCCCTTAAAGCTTTCCACCTCCCGGAATAAGGGCAAATACTGCCACTTCCACCATGACCAAGGCTACGATATGGATGAGTACCACCAGCTGAAGAAGGAGATTGAAAATCTTATCAGATAAGGCTATCTTGGCACGTATATCCACGGAAGCGTCACTCACCCCGATACCTCGAACCCTGGGGGACAGCCATTCTTGCCCGAGATTGATAATCGATAGACTAAAAATGAAGTCGGCATGATATCCTGGGGAGTAGGGCTATCTTTGAAGAAGTCGCGAGAAGAGGGGAGACAAAATAATGTAATTTCTTTTTCTGACAAGGACTTGGTAGGGGTTCATAACTCCAATAATGATCCTATCATTATTTCAATGATAATAGCAAAGCATTTTGTAAGAAGAATCCTTATTAATAGTGGAAGTTCGATTGATGTCCTTTTTTATGATATATTTGTTCGGATGAATTTGTCATTGAACAGTCTAAAATCTATCTCTATACCCTTGGTTGCTTTTAATAGGGAATCGATCTATGTCGAAGGGGAAATAACTCTTTTTGTTACAGTAAGAATGCCGCCCGATTGAAGACGGTTCTTATTACCTTCACTATGGTTCGAGTCCCTTTGGTTTACAATACTATTCTAGGATGCTCTGGACTGAATCGGCTAGACGCTGCAATATCTACCAAGCATCTTCTTGCCTGCTTCCCCACAGACAATGGTGTTGGTGAAATGCAGGGAGACCACCAACTTGCCCGACAATGCTTCCAGATGGCACCCAAATAGCCAAGGCCCAACAAACACTACCCACTGAGCCGTTGGATTAGAGGGAACTCGAAAAAAGGGGCGAGCCCATCGAGAGTCTCCTCTCTTTTCCTTTGGATGACAACCCCATGAAGACTATATAGATCGAGGTCTCCTTGCCCAAGCCCAAAAGAAATTGACTCTTGGAATTCCTATGTCGAAATATGGACGTCTTTGCTTGATCAGCATTAGACATGTCGGGAATCCCTCCCGAAATAATCACCCATAAGCTGAATGTTGATCTAAATTTTAAATCTGTCTGATAGAAGAAGAGAAGCTTTATCCCTGAGAGACAGAAAGCCATTGATGAAGAAGTCAACAAACTCCTGGTCACTGGATTTATTCGGGAAGCCCATTACTCCAACTGGTTGGCCAACATCGTCATGGTAAGGAAAGCGAGCGAGAAGTTGCGCATATGCATGGATTACATCAATTTGAACAAGGCCTACCTGAAGGATAATTTTTTCCTACTGAGGATTGATTAGTTAGTCAATGCCACTTCAGGTCATAAACTGCTCACCTCATGGATGCCTTCTCGGGTTACAACCAAATAAGAAGGGCCCCCAAGGATGAGGTAAACATGGCCTTCGTAATAGATAAAGGTATGTACCGTTATAAAATAATGTCTTTCAGTCTTAAGAATGCAGGGGCCATGTACCAAAGACTCGTCAACAAAGTCTTCAAAAACCAGATCGACCAAAATATAGAGGTCTACATTGATGATATGCTTGTCAAGAGTACTAAGGAAGATGCCATATTGGGACTTAGAGGAAGCCTTCAGTGCCCTTTGCCAACATCACATGAAGTTTAATCCAATTAAGTGCACGTTCGGTGTCATCGCCAGAAGGTTTTTCGGGTTAATGGTTACTCATCGAGGTATCGAAGCAAATTTAGAAAAGATCCAAGCCGTCCTGGATATGCAACACATGGTATCCAAGAAGGAGGTGCAGCAGCTTACCGATCGCATAGCTACTCTGAGTTGATTTATCTCAAGATCGGTTGAGCGATGCCTACCGTCTGTAAAACTCTAGGGAAGATGAATAGCTTCGATTGGATGGAGGAATGTTGGCAAGCATTTAATAATTTGAAGAAGTTCCTTGCCTCTCCACCTTTACTCTCTAAACCTAAGCTCATGAAGGAATTATACTTGTATCTCGCCACCTCCCAGGAGGTGGTTAGCTCTATGTTTATTCAGCTAGATAATAAAAGGATTCGGGGGTCCATATATTACCCAAGTTGAGTGCTGCATGACATGGAAACGAGGTATTCTAAATTTGAAAAAATAGTTTTCGTGCTAATTACATCTACACAGTATCTTAGACCATATCTCCAAGCGCACCCGATAGCCATCCTCACTGACCAACCACTCTGCACCATCCTGCAGTGCCCGGACATCTCTGGGTGGATGGCAAAGTGGAAAATCAAGCTGGGAGAATTTGGCATATCAAATCGTCCATGCTCATCCATAAAGGTACAAGTCTTGGCTAATTTTCTCATAGAATGCACCTAGCTAGATGACGTGCTTGGGAGACATTCGTTGAATCCCCCACCGAGCAACCCAATCTGACAACAACCTGCATCCTCCATATACATAGAGCTTCGAATTTCCAAGGAAGAGGAGTAGGCTGATTCTCACTAATCCTGAAGGTGTGGTCACCAAGTATGCCCTGTGCCTCTCATTCAAGGCGACTAATAACCAGGCTGAATATGAATCCCTCCTGATCGACTGAGGGTCACAAAGCACCTTGGAGTGGAACACTTAAAAGTTTTCACCGACTCACAGTTAGTGGTCGGACAGGTGACAGGAGAGTATGAAGCTCGAGACTCGATGATGGCCGAGTACCTAGACAAGATGCATACCTTGACAGTGATGCTCAAATGCTTCAACATCTTTTACATCCCTTGATGAGAGAATGCCCGCACCGACACTCTTTCTCATTTGGCAACAGCAACGAATAGCTCGGTTAGCTAAGTTTACATAGAGTATCTAGAAGCCCTGAATATTGAGGTGATTAAAAAAGTTCACCAAGTTGACCATGAGCCAAGCTGGATGGATCGCTTTGTCAAATATTTGACCGACGGCACCATCCCTGACAACCCTCCTAAAGGTAAAAGGTTCAAGTGGAAGGCCTTTCGATTCATTCTACTAGGCAGACAACTCCATAGGAAATCCTTTTTTCTCCCACTCCTCAAGTGCATGTGGCATGATGAAGTTGACTACATGCTTAGAAAAATCCATGAAGGAATATGTGAAAATCATTTGGGAGCTAGGTCCTTGGCTTACAAAGTCCTGAGGGAAGGGTACTACTAGCTGACCATGCACAAAGATGAGATGAAGCTCGTCTAGAAGTGCAATCACTAGCAGTGCTTCACCAATATACAACATTTGTCGGCGAGCTAGCTGAGCCATCTCTCCTCCCCTTGACCATTTGCCTAATAGGGAATGGATATACTTGGTCCCTTTCACCTGACATCTAGATAGCGAAAGTTTTTCATCATCGCCATCGACTACTTTAATAAGTGGGTGGAGGTTGAGCCCCTCGTGCACATCACTAAATGCAAGGTCAAGAATTTTTTCTTGAAGTTGGCAGTCATCGGTACAAGCTCCCGCATACCATCATTATCGATAATGGCCGATAATTTAATAACCAAGCATTTAGAGACTTTTGCACTGAGCTTTGCATTTGGCATTGATTCATGTTCGTCGGTCCCCTACAGATGAACGTCGTGGTAGAGATCATGAATTGAACCATCCTCCAAGAACTCAGGACTAAATTGGATGAATTAAAGGATAGGTGGGTTAACAAATTATTTGGGTGCTGTGGGAGTACCACACGAGCCCATGGACTTCCATAAATGAAACCCACTTTAATTTGGCTTTCGACACAGAGGTAGTAATTTCCATCGAAGTTGGGCTCCTGACTGTGCGAACAAAAACTTCGATGAAGCAACTAACTCAGATTGGTTGAGGGCCAACCTCGACTATTTGGAGGAAACCTGGGATTGAGCCCACTTGAAAATGGCTGCTTACCAATAAAGGGTTGTCCAATACTATGACTCATGTGCGAGGCCCAAGACCTTCCATTCGGGGACCTTGTATTATGGTGAGCCAAAATCTCGAGATCCACGGAGCATGGCAAGCTAGCCCCTAACTGGAAAGGCCCTTACTAGGTAAGGAAGCCCTCCATTGAGGGGCTTACTGGATTGATACATCGATGGAACTCCTATTCCTCAGATGTGGAATGCCAACAATCTTTGGATGTACCATCAATTAAGTAATCTTTCACATCAATGAATGCAAGAAAACTTCTTATGATGATGTCTCTCGAGACTGCTCGATTTTACACTCACTCGGTGGTGAACATGCACAAGCCCACTGAAATCCCAACAGATCTACGATCGATTAACTATCCCTAACTCGGGTAACACTTTCCAGGATAACTTCCAACTCAGGTAATTCCCACCAGAATAACTCCCAACTTCGATAACTCCCATCAAGGTAACTTCCAACTCGGGTAACTCCTGCTAGGATAATTTTCAACTTGGATAACTCCCACCAGGAGAACTCCCAATTCAATTAAATCTTACCAGGATAACTCTCAACTCGAATAATTCCTACCAGGATAACTCCCAATTCGGATAACTTCCATCAGAGTAACTCCCAACTTGGGTCACTCCCACTTGGATAACTCCCGCCAAAGTGACCCTCTACTCAGGCAACTTTTGGGAAGACAATTCCTAACCGCCTAGCTTTATCATCGATTGAATACTTTGAGAAATTCAAGACATAAGTAACTTACGATTCGCATGACAATGGAGTTTTCCTAAGTACTAATATTTGGCAAAAAGCATCCCCCGGTTTGATAATTGTGTATACCCACTCAGATGACAAATGGAACTGACTCTTTTTTCCTACCCGACTCTGCCCCCAACGGCATACTTAGAAGAAATTGAAAAATTGGACAAGCACAAAAGAGACATCAATTTTATAAAAAAAAGAAAATATTTCATTTTTAAATTTGATCAAATATTTACAATGAAGAGCCAGAGGCTTGATAAGACAAAATTCAGGCCGAAGGATCCCAAGAAAGGAAATAAAAAATACAAGAAAAAGAAAAGAAGATAAACCATTCCTAAGATTACTCTCATGGAATAGCGCCGGACTCCTCCAAGGGCTCGACCTTAGCAGCAGCCTCCTGGAGCATCGTAGCTGACGAAACTTTAGCTGAAGCCTCCCTACCTTGGGAACCTCGGGCATGGTGATCTCAACAACCTCCTTGCTGGCATTGTCCCCACTGGCAAATTGTGCAGGCTCCTCCCCCTTGTCCTCTTCATCCTCCTCTGGCTCACCCATCGGAGTGATTTGGCAGAGGTCAAGACTTGGGAAAGCATCGGTGACCTTCTTCTTGCCATCACCAAACCCAAGGTTGTAAGCTATGGCAGCAGCTGCTATGGCACCGGTATCGAAAGCATCAGGTCCTTATACTCTTCCACCACCTGCATAGCCTAGCTCTCCATGGCATTTGCCTAATCTTCCGCTGCCCCGACCTAGTCCTTGGTGGCTCTGGCCCAATCGCTCTTGGCCTTAGCATGTTCCTTGGCAGCTCTAGCCTACTCCTTACTTGCTAAGGTCTTGTTGGTGGCAAGTCGGCATTGGACCTCAGAGTGATCCAGCTAGGCCACCATGTCCGTGGCTCAAGCATGCTCCTTGATGAGCACATTGTCTTTATCTTTCATTCGAAAGGCTATCTGTTCCTTCAACTTGGCCTCCCTCCCAGTGCCTCATCGTGCTCGTGCTCGGCCTTCTTCACTCGGTCCTCCGCAACCTTGACACGAGCCTCCCAATTGCTGTCGATCTTAGTGTACTTGAGGACTAAGGCATGCATGGTCATCAAGTCATGAAGGAGTTGCACCAAAACATCATGAAAAGTTAGCTGAGCAACTCCTTAACTAATATTCGAAAAAGAAAAAGAAACAAAATATGGCTTACCTTGATGACCATCGGGAATGTCTCGTTGACCATCTTGTTGATGGTTTGGGAGTCCAACTCTTCTGTGTCCCGCAAGTGTAGCATGACCCGGGATAACTCTTGGGCAATCGTGGAGTTATGTAGCGCTGAGTCACCCTTGCTGGTGCAGACTCGATAAATCTACCCACCATTGACTCTGCTCCGGGACATGGAAGTCTGGTGCCCAGAAGACTTCTTTGAAGTCTCAGTCTCTCGCTAGGCCAAAAATGTCCTGGCCCTACCTTAGGCCGACGAACCCCCAAATGCTCTCAGTATCAGGGATGATGAAGGGGCCATAGCTGCCCCCGGAACAGTTGATGCCCATCTCGACACCTTCGCTACCACCCGAGATGCCGAGATGGTGGCCAAGGGGGCCAGGATGGTGGATGGGGCCAGTACAACCTTGACCTCCTCATCGCTGGGATCGGCATTCCTCAGGCCGACAATGGTGACCCGAGGGATTCCCGACCTCGTCACTATCACTGTGGCCCCGATCGATGGTCCTAAAGTCTTTGGCCTCTTGTTGATGGCCCTCTTCTTTTTGTTGCCCTCGGGGGCACACCTCTTCAATGTGGCCACCCGAATCATGTTCTCTGACATCTACCTCATCACTGTAATAAAATAAAAGTTAGTACCCAGTTTAAGCAACAACTTAATGAAAGACTTATAAATCTTACCGAGAGAGTTGATCAGGCTCAACTCGATATTATATAAGTTTTGCTTAGTCAAGAGCTCTTTTAGTGGATGGACTTCCATGTTAAAAAGTAATTTGAAGTCCTCCCTGTTGGAATGGATCATCCAATCATTTTGATTGGGAGAGGTGTTCGGCTCTCCCCAGGATGATCAAAATCTCCAATGTTAGTCGGACGAGACGAAGAAGAATTGGGCTTTCCAATGATGGATGGAACTAGGAAGTTTTATTAGCTTCCTCCCCTTTCTCGGACCAAAGAAGTACCAACCTTTGACTCGGGGAGTTTATTTAGTTTAAAAAAGGTCATAAACAATGATAATCGGGGGTGGATGCCATAGAAGTGACAAAGAACTATGAAGTTGGCCAGGACTAGGAAGGAATTCAGATTGAACTATGTAGGCACGATATCATACCAATTTAGTACATCCCGAATCAATGGGTACAAAGGAAAGCAGAGGCCGGCGTGAAGGTCCTCCTCATACATAGAAAGGAAGCTGGTTGGACCAGAGGCAACTCGGTCCTCTAGTCTTGGCACATGGAGAAGAAACTCGTTCGGGATCCCATACATCTCTCGGAACCCGACAATGTCATCCTTAATCATGTTCAAACCTTAAAAATAGGGCTCACAAAAGGTCTGGTCGAGCTTTGAGAAGTTCCCACCCAACCTTCCTTCTAAGAGACAGGTGCCTCCTCCTCGATTAGGGATTCCTTCCCTATCGAGTCCCCTCCATCATCTCTCGAGCCTCCTTCTCTACTGGTATGCTCCCTGCCAGACTTACATCTTCAGAGGGACCCTCAGGAGATTTGTTTCCCTGATATAAAGATCTATCGGAGCTTAGTGCCCTCAAAAGATAACTCACTGAGTGACTCTCGTCATTAGAAAACATCCTTCGAGAGTGTGAAGGCTGACTTAAACAAAAAGCAACAAAAGAAAATGCCTCTGTCCGAAGGATAGGTGGAAGAAGAAAGGAAAAGCTACGAAGAAGAAAATGGAACATCCTAAGCTCTACAAGAGTGCCTAGATGAGCAAGGAGGAAACCTAAAAGAGATTTCGAAGGGGGGAGCACATAACTCTTTCTCCAGCAATCACCTCTCGAGCGAAATGACTAGGATTCCTTAAGCTACCCAAGGGGCTCCTAATTATAAAGCCCTGGACTAGTTGAGATCGGGAGCTTGGCATTCTCGAGGCACCCAGATCACACCACATGGACCACTCTTGTCTAGGCATTGGTGAGTTACTTCGAAAGCCTAACTGCCTGACGACCTCTCTACCTCGAGCTCTGTGCATGGCATTTAAGGCTCACAGTTGGTGGACCATGTGGCACTGCCTAATTGGTCGACAGCGGTTGCGCATACTTTTAGGGATCGAGATGTGGCCCTTCGGGTACCGAGGTAATAATGCCCCTTCATTGCCTCAACGTTCCCGTCAAAATGGCAAAGCATCTCTCTCGAAGCGGCATGATGATGCTTAATAACTCCTGGGTGGTAGATTCGAAACTAGAAGGTGAAGTAGCAAACCTGACTCTCGGGGCCAAATAAGTGGCTACTCCCAACTCACTAAAGTGGCAAGTCTCGATAGACCAACTCATCACCGCCTCAGACTCAAGAGTGGGGGCATCTATTATGGTGACTAGTCCCTCTTGGCCCTGAGATGCTCACTAGACCTCCAACTATGGTATCGACGATCGTCGAGCAATCGGATAGCTCTTTAGTCACCGGCCACCTCCTATAGAAGCTCCGGAAGACTTCATGGCCAAGGCTGACTCCCACGTCTGTCAGATGCTTAGTCAGCCTCGACCTGGGTCTCTGCTCAGTTGGGCATGCCTGAGAGTTAGTACCCAGTACCCTCTCTTGGTGCCTGATCTATACTTGATGCCTGGCCCTCTCCCGATGAGACCTATTCATGGTGCCTAGCCATCTCCTGGCACCGAGACCACTATGATCGGCCCCACCTACTCTACCTATGTCAACCTTTCCACGTGTCCGCTACAACGAATATGACTAACACGGCCAATAGACAAGTTCATGGGAGATAGCATCTCAATAGAACTGGCGGCCCCAACAGAAAGGGTGCCGGTGAAAGGAATCCCAGGAAGCAAGATCTTAATAATATGTCAGGATCCATTACGCTCGCTAGAGACCACCTCATTGGCAATCTCTTCATGGTCTTGCATAATACTATAAATAGATATGCGGGACATCCAATAAGGTAAGGCCATTTTAAGGGCTCATCACACTTACGCTGTCATGGTCACCATGGCACACGGTTCTGGCTGCTGTTGCCCATTCCATCCTCCCTTTCTAATTTGATCATTGGAGTATTCCCGCCGGTAACCTGGCCTCGGGACCTTTTGCAAGACCCCTCGATGAACCCCCAACAGCAACATCCAAACTTGTCGGAAGGGACAAGAGGACTTCCCGGCGCCACCGCAACCACCCGGAGGATGATCTAGCAGTAACAAATATAATTATTTATAGTATAATATATTATTTTATTTTATCATTATAAGAATAATATAATTTTATGTACATAATTATAATATAATAGTTTGATATAAAGTATCATAATATTATTGTTATTATTATATAGTAATATATTATTATATCATGATATATTTCGAGGAAAATAACTTTTCTAGATGGCTTTTCTTGCCAGAAATCGTCATCTTGACATGGAAGTGTTGGAGTTCTGGAACAGCAACATAGTTTCTTTCTCCTTTCATCTAAGAAGCTTCATTAGTGATATCTCCCGGTCCAAACCTTTGCTTTATCAAAAGTTGATCACCAGTTCTTTGGCCATGCAGGCAAAAAAACATTATCGAAGCTATAACATAGATTTGAGATTCAAGGTTACCTTCCAAAAAAAACATGATTTTAAATCTATCTATTAATTGGCGAGACCTGTCCCTCCTTGTTCTTCTTTTTTTTTTTAAAAAAAAACAAATCTCTCAACAGACAGGTTGAACACTTTATTTGGAGTTTCCATATGTCGGATATTTTAGATTTGCAAGGACCATACTATTTTTTTTAATTATTTTTTTTTCCATTAAGGGCTTCTCCTTATGTTTCTCCGGTTGCTATTTTGTAGAGTACTAGGATGATGGTGGTATGGTTCAAGTTAATCACCAGTTCATTAATTAAGGACATCTACCAGTGCTTCATTTCTAGATAGAATTCTTGGCCTTGTCACCTGATGTAATAATGTCTTTTAGAGACCGGGGGTGTAACGATGCCCCCTTGAACCATGTTGCTCATAAATTGCACAAACCTCTCACTCAGTGACATCTATAATCCTGATGTACGTGAACTTCTAAATCTTAATCTTGAGATTTCAGTACTGCATATTTTGGCTACTCATCATTTGAATCGACGTATATGATATATAGATAACCATTATGATATTGGCCAAATAGGTAGTTTATTTCCCTGATAAATATTATTTGGAAATAAGGAACAAGGAGACGTAGTAAATAAAAGGAATACATATATACATATATTAGATGATATCTGATAACAAGTATACGGGAAAGAACTGAATAGCTTCAGACGGCCATAACACCATGATTTATTTGTCATTCTTCTGAAGTTTCTAACTAAATTTTCTACCTAATATTATTTTGCATAAATTACAATGACTCCCTCGAGGTTGGGGATGATAGATTACAATTTTTCACCCAACATTTAGGAAATATATATTACATTACCTAACTTTTCCTACGTGCATAACACGTAACGCTGTATAATTATCTTGCTTTTAAATTAGCTAACAGACCTTGCCAATATCATTACTTTCTAACCTTCTTGACTGTTAAAATATCAAGATTAAAACAATCGGATTAGTTTTAAAAAGACCAAGGTTAAGTTTGTTGATTCGTGATACTTCAGTATTTTTAACTTCGTCGAAAACCAACTAAGATGTTTTAAGACTTGCATAGGTTAGTGAGTGATGACTTAGCTTCTGTAATAGAAAAATAAGGTAAAGGATTATATAAATGTTATGCACATAGTAAAATTATGGGCATTGGGATACACATTTCTAAAATGTTGCATGGGAATTTGTAATTATCTCAAACCTTGAGAGGGGTCAATGTAATTTACTCGAAGATTATTGGGTCTCGCAAATTTGATCGCTAGCCAATATACATATTTACTAGCAACTTCTAAAATGCTGAGAAATGGTCTCATAAAAAATGATGGGAGCCATACGATAATGCAAAAAAACTAAATTCTTTCCATGGGATGTGCAAGTAAAGTTCTGTCCGAGTGGAGGGTTATCATGTCTTTCTGATGTAATATCTCTAAAGCATCTTAGAAGGGAGTGGTTGTGAAAGCCCTAGCTTTCCAACTGCACCAGATACGTGTGCTCCGGTTTTGATTCGCTTTTCAAGGAATGGGATATATACCACCAAGGTGATAGTGCGGTTGGTAGGAATTTTGCTCCCGTCTCCTAGGTCACGGATTCGAGACTCGAATCCATGGATTACTCGATCAAATCCGAAAATTTTTTTGGAGCACGTGATCGGAGATGCGGGAGAGTTGTCCACTCTGGCAGCTTAGTGGGATCAGGCTGATATACCCATTTTTGGATAGGGAGGGTATGCGAAAAAATTACGATCCAAATCGAACATGACCTGGTAGAACGGGAGTCCAGTGAAAATAGCTACAGCGAAGGTTTTCTCTCCTCCTATCTTTTTTTTTTTTATCCAAAAAAAAAGAAAAAAAAAAAGAAAAAAGAAAAAGAAGAAGAAGAAGAGAATGGAATATATGGAAGTGCATGGAGGTTGGGATGGCATTATTGTAAATAATCAGTCCCATGCTTCTTAGAGGTTGGGATGGCATTCTTTTTTTGTATTTTGACATTTGGGAGGCACCTGCATCAATACATGCAAGTCTTTTGTATTGAACTAAACAAAAAGTTAATGCAAGTTTAGATACACTATTTAAGTGCAAAATTTGAGCTCAAACCACAGTGATAAAATATAAGTTCGTACATAAGCAATAGGATATCTCAAAAAAAGGCTATTCACTTTCTTAGCATCAAAGCCTTGATCGATGGAAATGGTGCAATTGATTGATTTATTTATTGGACACTTAGTTTGGAGTTCTTGATGAATAATTGTCCTTTCAAGAAATATTTATTTTTGATTCAATTGATTGGTGTGGCCTAGCCCCCAGTTGTTCAGGTTTCTAAGAGTCGTCGCCGCTTAGTCTTATTACAAAAACTAGAAATCCTAATGTAAGGGATAAAAGTTTTTTAGGGTAAAGATCTAGGTTAGCAATGGGGAAGGATTCATGGGTGGACCTTGTTACCCTTCACGTTGGAGAACCTAGAGGTACATAGGTACCTTTACTCCTACTTCTACTCTAGCCTAGATTAAGGTCTAAATAAAGAAATTCAAAGGAAAAAAACAGAAAGAGCAAAGGGAGGGAAAATGAAAGGAATAAGTAACGTATAGGCCAATCATAAATGGAATGCGATAGGATTTTTTGGTATTATTTTTCAACTCATGTAATGACATTATTTATTTATAAAATAAATAGAGTATTTTTTGATTCATCATTGTAGTTGCATTTTATTATATTTAAAATTATCATGAATCTCATAGATTAGAATAATGATTTTAAGAGATATGAAAAGAGTTCATACTTGTGAGATCTAAAATCCTAAAATTTTAATTTAAAATATTCATGGGAGCATTAAGTTAAGGATCAATGTTCTAGATAGACTAGCATATCCTATGTATGCTCAATAGAGAAAGTAGCTAATCTCATAAGTTACTCGTGTGGAATACTAATACAAAGATGTAGATGCTCATAAGAAAATGAGTTAACTAAATTGATGTATCGATAGAAAACATTTTATGGAGCCTTGTCTACTTGTCAAAAAATAGTCTCTAAATGGGAGTTGTGCAAGTGATATTTCAACCTGAGACTACCATGGAGTCTTATGCACATGAATCCAAGTTTTGGTTTATACTAAAACATGACTTAAGGATATGTATCGGATGATCTAGATATGATGGAATGTGTATGAAGGTTATGAGTCAGTCAACAAGGAATTATCATTCATAGTAGGAGGAGATGTCATTCTATGAATTCTCATATCTAAATAACTCCGAAAGTATTTGGCCAAAATAGAATGAAGATTATATAGGGTTTCTAATACTTCATTAGAATCATCATTCATTGAATAAGAATCAAAATGAATATATGTTTGAGTTTAACATGAATCCATACTTATAACTATATTCGGAATGCAGGATGATCATAGAATTGAATTGCACGGTAACTTATCATTGAAGGGCTTATGGTATTTTCACTAAATTTCATATTTTTTGGGTAGTCATGATATGATGCTAGATATCAATCTTGACTTATAGGTTTGATTGAATTTGTCTAATTTAATCTTCAATTAGAAATGGTTCCAATTGTTAAACTTGGGTTGGTATGGTTTGGATCTTAATCAATTAGAAATGTTCTAATCAAATTAGGTCAACTTGCACTTATACTTATATAGTGCTGGCTGGATGGGGAACTAAATGGATCACACACATAAGTGAATTGGCCAAAAACCTATTTGATATGGTCGGTTGGAATTTTGGATCAAAACAGGTTATCGATAAGCATGCTAGCATGTATGGAAACCCAAGCTCCTTGAATCGAATTAAATTTTTGTTCGAATCTTACTATTTGATCAAACCAAATTAGACTAATGCTTAATTGGGATTTGGATCAAGGTGTGGTAACCATTGGACGGTGCCAGATAGCTTCATAGGCACCGTTTAGCTAGAGTTAAAGTTAATTGGGACTCTAGGGTGCCTAGATAAGGATGGGCATGCGCTTGAGCATGGAGAAGGAAAAGAGTCCTTCTCACATGGGATTAAGACCCACATTGCAACCCACATCATCCTCCTCTCTCTAGCTCTCATCTCAAAGCATGAGGTGATTTTTGGATTGACTTTGGGCATTGGATTCAGGTGGAATCTAGCCCCATGCACAAAGAGACGCCTCACGCGTCTTTAGCATGAAGAGTCATTCTGCCATGGGATAAAAGGAGACACCCCCCTCCTTTTATCTATGCCATCTGAATCCTTATTCAGATGGACTCTTATGTGACATATTTTAGGTAGATTTGAAAATAAAAAATGATGCTTAACACCCCTTGAATGCTGCATGCATATGTACAAAAATGCAAAAATATCGTATCATGCCTAGAGGAGTCCTTTTGTAAGAAGAACTCTACCTATTTGATATGCTGATTCAGATAGGTGCGTAGGGAAGGACGTGGCCTCTCATTTGGAGCCCCTTCTCATATTATAAATTAGGGTTGGCAGATGGCATAATCTATTCAACCTATTCATCCAATTAGGATTTTATTCTTCTTAGGACTCTAGGTATTAAGGCAAAGCTTTCTTATCTTAAGACAGGCCTTATTGTCTTAAGACAAGAGTTAAGGAATGTTTTAGAAAGAAGATCTAAAAGCCTTAAGGAGGTTTCGAAAGGTTCGAGTCAAGTCTTGAAGAGTGTGAAGTCAAGTTCTTGAACAAACTTGACTAGTTGGAGGTAAAGTGAGTTCTAAGGTTAGAACTCTTGGAGCAAAGTTCAAGGAGCATTGTTTTTGGTACTATTCCTATGTAGATTACTATTGGAAGGCAGTCACTTATATGCCTCTAGAAATTTTAGCAAGGTATGTTCAATATCCTTTATTTATACATTTTGTTTGTATTATCAAGATCAATCCTAGTTCTAGAGTTTTGGTGTGCAAGTATTCTTAATAAAAATTTTGTAATACTAAAATTGTTTCCACCGCACTACCGGGAATCCAACGGAAAAGTAAGTTGAAGATATGATGCCTAGATGCTCTAAGGACTCATTTGGTTGATGAAAAGTAGAGGGGGAAGATACTTCCTGGAAAGTGAAAAAATATTTTTTGTTTGGTTGGAGTTTTAATAGGAGGGAGAATAAAAAAGTTATTTTCATGGAAAGATACTTTCTATATTCCATGAAAAGTGAAAACTTATAAAAAAGATAGGTTTTAGAACTTCCTATGGGATGGAAAGTGGGAGCTATTTTTCCTTACCAAAAATGCTCTTTAATATCTATGGTTAAATTATATAAAATATTAATAGATGGTTAAGATAAAATACATAATATTATCCTAATATTTATATTAACATAAATATTATAATATTTATAATATATTAATATTATTTTTATATTTATACTAATATAATATTTTTATTAATATTATATAGTATATATATATATTTATATATTAATATTTATATGAATATAATATTTAATATTATATTTATATCTATAGTAAATTTATTATATTAAAATATTTATATTATATTAAAATAATATTAATATATATTAGTATTATATTAATATAATAAATTATTATGATCTAATATTATATTATATTATTATAATATAAATTTGAGAATAAAAATGTATGATCTTATATATATTAAGGATATAATAAATATTTATATAATTTTTCCAGGAAGTAGATGTTCCACTAAATATAAGCCACTTTTGAATGATCGACCAAACATGTCAAAATCTTATTCTTAGAAAGAAACTTTTCAGGAAGAAGCTTTTTAGAAAGTTGCTTCCAAAGAAGAAAAGTTTTTCTCATGAATGAAACGAATCTTTAATACAATTCTCTCCTTAAATGGTAGCCTACACCTGAAGAAAGAATATAAGAAGAAAATGGAAAGAAGGGAGAAAAGGTGGGATTTTGGAGTTTTCATACACATAAGGATTTCTTATATATACAAGAATCTTCTTGGATTGAAAATGTGCCTACAAATTTTGTAAATTGAAAGTTTGTTGATTTTTTTCTTGTAAAAGTTTTTTTTTGATACTATTGCATTATCTTACTATTATGAACCTCTTGTACGTTCATATCATTAATTAGTAGAATTTCACTCGTACCCCATGATTTTTACCTTTCCTGTTGCTTTTTTTCACGTAAAAGCTTGATATTTCTATTCTCTTGATTGCTTAGTTTTTCTATTTTTATCGAGTTATTATTTGTCATCATGGATTGGACTTGTAAAATATTATCCATAGCTTAGCTTAAGAGAAGAAGGGAGCACTTCCTAACAATATCCGATGTCTTCTTATATTTTGTGTTTGCTTCTATAAGCAAGTACTTCCTTTTAAACTAACAGCACCATCATCAACCTATTTGATAGGCATGCTTGGACTTCTTCTTCGTAGCAGGTGCATTCTTTTTATCCCTCAGTGCTTCTTTTTAATTTTGTTATAGAGCATTAGGATTGTGACGGACCTTAGTAATTACTTAGCTGCAAATTTCTTGGCATGCATCTTTCCTCTCTTCACGATGCACCTGGAGAGGGGTGGTACGAGAGCCAGCTTTACGAGACACATTTTTTTTTTGGTTAAACAAAAGGGAGGGAGGGGTTAGATCCCGGACGTGGTCATCCCAGATGGTCCCCTAATTCCAGCCAGGAAATGTTCGATACACTGCGTATATTAATTTTTCACATCCGTTTCCCATCCTAAGGTGAGTACGTTAACCTGATTACCACCGGCGTCAGTCGAGTGAACGGGATTTATTATACATATCCCAAACTTTTTCACTACCACCAGCCAACAGAAACTCTAAGATTATTTTATTAATTTTTTTTTAAATTTTATTTTATATTTTTTTAATCAAAATATGTCCAAAATAAAATTTATTATATATATTCCTAATTTTATGAGGCACATTGAACTACCGTGATCATTTCCATCCTTGACATTTTTCTCTCCCTTTGCAGAGACTTTCTTTCCCCCTTCCTTCTCCATGCCAGGCATGATTGTATACGTGCTTGCCATGTCTTCTTCCATGGGCAGCACATTTAGGCAACTGAGAATTCCCTCACATCATTGTGCCTTGGTGGATAATTCGCAGGGCAACATCCTCCCCATCACTTAGATTAGCTGGTTGAGCTTGCTTTTTTTTTTTTTTTTTAATTTCTAGCTCCTTTACATTACGATCTTTCCTGCCAGGATGGCATCCTCTTCATAAGCTCTCTTTAATGAGTACTTGCTATGAGCCCCTTCATGGTCTCTGTTTTTCTTTTTTTTTTCCTGCCTCTCCCCTTCCACCATCAACTCAATATGCCTACTTAGGGGGGTGTTAATGGGCCAGGCTTTCCTATGGTTGAACAATTTGGGCCCCGACCCTCTGAGCGTGGATATGTTCTGACGTAGGCTGGGCTAAAATTAGGCCCTATCCGACTTTACTAAAACTTGAGCTGGCTTAAACCACGATATTAGGGCTTTTTAGTTTTCAGGCCATGAATCTTAACCTGGGCTGGTTGCGTAAGGGTCGACTGCTATGCCACTCAATCTGGCCCTGGCCATTAGCAGCACTTCTTGTCAGTTTTGATTCTTTTGAATTGCTTCTTGTCCCCATCCATGCACTTAAGAACCTTCTGTCTTAAATTAGCATCAGTGCTATCAGTTGACCATATGCCATAGAACTTAAAGGGGTTATAAAACTTATTGAAGAAGAAGTTATTGATACCATACGTGATCTTTAGAATTAGTATGCGTTATCTCTAATATCAACTTACTTGCAATCAAAAAAAATGGCAGGACGTGCTTTTCAATGTTCACAAGCAATATCTTGGTTTCCCGATTCCAATTTTAAAAATTTTTGATAGAGAGAACCTCGCAAGCTCTTGGATAAGTTGGGACCAAGTCCGTGTGGAATATCTTGTTTATAATATGCCTTATCTAACATAAACAGTATTTAAATTAGTTACAGGTACTGAGAGTAATGTCAAACAAAAATATGTAAAAAAATCTCGATGAGTGTTATTATTGGGCATATTTGAATGCGCTTAATTAGATAAATTTTAGCATTCTCCAACTAGACCTAACATAACACAATTATATTCATTTTAATTATTTAAAATATTTTAAAAATATTTAATAATTTTTTTTAGATCTGATAATTGAAAAATCAATGTAGCCATATTTAAAACTTAATTTTTCTGTAGAATATACACTGTATGCTTGATTATAAAATAATCATCGATATGAATCATGATGGCAAATGTATTATCAATCAATACATGACCTTCTATGTATCACAACACTAATGATACTTCATAATTAAGTTCTTTACATGAAATTTTACTTTATGAATAAACAAAATTTTAAGCATATCCTTTGGTCATCTTTATATTGCATGTTGTACTAAATAATCGGACTCATTAATTAACGAAAGACTGGAGTGGCTAACTAAGACCGTCAGATAAATGGCTCAATAAGTGATAGCTCATTATTTTGATAATGAAAAAGTGATACCAGCTAATCAAGCTAAAAGTCAACTATTTGCATTACATCGAGAGATGGCCGGATGACTAATCTTAAAAAAGCAGTATACTTAAGGGATCCGATTGATTATAAAATAAAGTGGCTAATCTATAAGATACCATGACACTGTCGACAACTGAGGCACACACATCGACTATCTAAAAATATTTGATTAAGTAAATAGAAAGTTAATAGCTATCATAACAAAAAATTATTGTGCCAGCTATTGTCTGCAACAGAAAGATGTTAGCCTTAACAAAATATCGTCATAGCTAACATAAGGAGATTATCTCTCAACAAAATTTGGTTATTACGGGAACCTATAAATATTGATAAAAGAGGACCTTCAAGTGATAAGCCAAGCTATCATTATGCCAGGAGATTTTGTCATTTAATTCTTTAAATTTTCTATCTATACCATGAACTCCACTCATTGACTTAAGTATCGGAGGGTTCTCTACCGTAAAACCATGCTCCAGTTTTAGACTTATTTTGTAGGTAAGAGGACACCTTCGGTGATAAAGAGTTCCAAATGCCTACATCATCGTCTAGCATTCTACATTTCCTCATCCAGTCCAAGTGACTCACTAGAAGTCATCTTGTTGGGAGTTTGGCGGCAGTAGATTGGCCACTAGGTAGGGTATATCATATTATCTTTTAACTATGAAAAGGAACTTTAGGAAGAAGCAATGATAAAGGAAAATCACAAAATGCTTCAAACAATAGGGATCGTCACTCATCTAGATAGAACGATCTACCTAGCCAACAATTAGAGATCAACAATACACACCTAGTGATAGTAGTAGACCAACAACAATTTACTATGCTGATGAATGAGGTGCAAGCTTTAGCAACAACCGTGCAAGGTTTTCCAGAAGCTGCAGTTAACAATCAATAGCACCTGCCAAAGCAAGCTGCTCCTGCTACAACTTCTAGGTACAGTCGACGATCTCCCCCAAGAGAATCTCAACATGAACCTCAAATTCGACGATCTTAATATCCACGCTCTCCTACCCGATGATCTCCTACTAGAAAGAGCCCACCAAAATAAAATTTTTGATGATCAAGTATGGACTGGGACCAACATGGAGAAAGTTGCAAAGAGGAAAGCGCCCTAGATCTTTCTCAGAGTTTTTGAAAGAAGACTCCACTTCGGTGCATGCTTAGTGGGACCGAGAAACCCATCGACATGATGACTACGAGAAGAAGTTCCAGGAACTCAAACTATAACTCATGGAATCAAAGAATTGATAACTCTCTCGGCTACCATTCTCGATTTCTATTCTCTTGACGAATTATGGAAGTAGTCCCACCACATTTCAAAATGCCTCAATTAGAACCCTACGATGGGTCTTCTGATCTGCTTGATTATTTAGGTAATTATAAGGCCCATATAATGTTCCAAGGTGCCAGCAATGCCCTTCATTGTCTTGCTTTTTTGATGATGTTGAAAAAAGCTACCCGAGTATGGTGCTCAAGCTTGAAGACCGGAAGCATCCATTATTCATAGCATATTTCTGAATAAGTCAGATGATGCCACAAAACTCAGACAACCTCTTCTTTATCTAGCAGAAAGAAGGAGAGATTCTAAGAAACTATGTGACATGCTTCAATGTTGCCATGATCGAGATCCCATATCTCAATGAATTCATAGCCATGTCTGCTCTAAAGAAGGGACTCCGATCATCTAGTTTTATCTTTTTTCTTAGATAAGAAGTTCCTGAAAGTTATTCTGAGCTCCTCGTGTGTGTCCAAAAATACGTGCTAGTAGAGGAGCAAGCTATAAGTCGGCACTAAGCTAAAGAAAAAATCGGTGCCAAAAAAAAGATCCAAGAAGGCAATGATTCTCGGCCTCACAATGAAAAAGATACCCACCTCGATGACAAAGTTCGAAGCTGATAAAGAACATGACTTATAAGTTTGATAGTTATACCCCTCTTGCTCTTCCTTGAGAAAAAAATCCTAATGGAAATAGAAGGAAAAAACTTCTTGTAAAGATCTTATCCTATGTCTGCACCATCCACATCGTGTAATAAAAACAAGTATTGTTGATTTCATCGCGATCATGGCCATACCGCTGAAGAGTGCATCCAACTGAATGATGAAATTGAAGACTTGATTTGTCGAGGTTATTTGGAAAAGTATGTGCACGCAAAAAGATCATTGCTACTTTCAAGAAGACAACTGATGAACCAGAAATAGCCCACCAACAATCCACTACTAGGTTAGTCGGCATGATGTACTAGGAGGCAAGGCCTGGGGGCAAGCACCGAGGAAGATTTTTTTGAAGAGATACTGAAGTAATAACATAATTAGTTTTTCTAGCGATGATCACATGAAAGTTCAAACCCCCCATAATGCAACAATAGCAAATTATGTTGTAAGGAGAATCTTGATTGATAATGAAAGTTTTGCTGATGTATTGTTTTGTTATGCTCTTGTCAAGATGAACATTTTTTATGACCGACTAAGAAGAATATTAGGCCCATTATATGGATTTGGTGGCAATCCAATTGGTATCGAAGGGAAAATTGGTCTTCCTGTATCTATAGGAATGGATCCCTGATAAAAAACCTTTTATATTAATTTTATAGTCATCATAACTCCATCACCCTACAATGTAATACTCGAGTGGCCAATCTTGAATGAATTTTGAGTGATTGTTTTAACTTATCACCTCTTTGTGTACTTTGTAATAAAAAAGAGAATTGAAGAAATGTGAGGAGATCAATAGCTTACTCGGTAATGCCCGATGATTCTAAACAAGCAGTTGAAGAACGGTTTATCCCTTGACTAGTTGGATCAAAGGGAATCCAAGAAACATAGAGAATCAACAGAGAAGACTATCTTAATTCCTCTGACTGAAGAAGATCCGATAAAGACTGTCCAAATTGGAGGTCTCATAGATGAGGAAACAAGGTCTCGACTTGTAGACTTCTTACAAAGCAATGTCGATGTTTTTACTTTATGGACCACAGATATGCCTGGAAACCCTCCAGAAATAATCACTCATAAGTTAAAAGTTGATTCGGGGTTTAAACCCATTTGGTAGAAGAAGAGAAATTTTGCTTCCGCATGACAAAAAGCCATCAATGAAGAAGTTGGCAAACTCCTCGATGCTAATTTTATTAGAAAAACTCATTATACCAATTGGTTAGCTAACGTGGTAATGATGAGGAAGGCAAATAGAAAATGAAGAATCTGTATTAATTATACGGACATCAACAAAGCTTGTCCAGAAAATAATTTTTTTTATAAAAAAAGATCAGTTGGTCGATGCTATTGCTGAGCATAAACTTCTTAGCTTCATGGATACATTCTCATGCTACAACCAAATTCGGATGGATCATGAAGATGAAGAAAAAAGAAGATTCATGATCGAGAAAGGTTTGTATTGCTATAAAGTGATGCCATTCAGCCTGAAGAATGCAAGTGTGACTTATCAATGATTGGAAAAAATATGAAGGCCTATGTCAATGATATATTGGTGAAAAGCATTGAAGCAACAGACTACATCAAAGATCTGGAGGCTTTCGATACTCAATGACAACATCAAATATAGCTCAACCTGATAAAATGTATTTTTGGTATAACATCTAGAAAATTTCTTGGATTTCTTGTTATGATTTCTTGTTATGAATAGAGGAATAAAAGCCAACCCTCAGGAAATAAAAGCAATTCTTGATATAAGGCATCCTTCTACAAAAAGAAAGTCCAATAACTAACTGGGCACATAGCTATACTAAGCCGATTCATCTCTTGATTGACTGAAAGATACCTTCCCTTTTTCAAGACATTGAGGCAAACTAAGAACTCTGAATGGATCGATAATCATTGACAAGCCTTTAAAATATCTCGGTTCCCCACCCTTACTCTCAAAGCCTAGGGAGGGAGAGGTCCTATACTTGTACCTATCTACTTCACATGAGATGGTAAGTTTAGTACTAGTTAGAGAAGAAGGTGGAGGAATGGAAATACCGATTTACTATTCTAACCGAGTATTGCATGATGCTGAGACAAAGAATTTGAAGGCAAAAAATTGGTCTATGCATTAATAGTTGCAACAAAACATTTGAGGCCATATTTCTAGGCTCATTCAATAATCATATTAATTGACCAACCATTAGAATATATACTACAGTACCTTGACACATCATAAAGAATGGCAAAGTAGATGGTTAGGTTAAGTGAGTTCAACATATCCTATCAGCATCGTCCAACGATGAAAGCTCAAATCTTGGCATATTTTATTGCAAAATGCACATGGATTGAGGAAGATACTGGGTGAAAAAAGTTGATGAAGGAACCAGTCAAAAATAGATTGATAAAAAGTGTTCCAAAATAGCTTGGATATTGAATGTGGACGGAGCATCTAACTCATTTGAAAGTGGGGCAAGACAAATCCTGACAAGCCCCGATATATTTGCTATTGAGTATGCCCTTCGATTTGCCTTTCAAGCATCTAATAATCAAGCTAAGTATGAAGCATTCTTGGTTGGATTAAAAATCACAAAAGAGCTTGGTATCAGGAAATTGAAAACTTTCAAGGATTCCTAGCTAGTAGTTAGTCAGATAAAGAGAGAATTTGAAGCCTAGGATCTGACTGTGATAAAATATTTGAAGAAAGTACAAACTTTAATATCAAATTTTTAGTCTTTTAAGATATCTCATGTCTCTCGAGCCAAAAATGCTCGAGCTAATATATTTTCTCGACTAGTGACATCAACTATTAATTCACTTAGAAGAACATATAATGAACATCTTAAAGCACCCAGCATTGATAAAAGTTCAAAAATGTACTAAATGAATCATGAAGCTAGTTGGATGGATCCAATCATTAAGTATCTGATCAATGAAGTCCTGCCAAATGATCCCATAGAAGCTAAACGAGTTAGGTGGATGGCTTTTCAATACATATTCATAGATGGAACTCTCTATAAGAAGTTTTGCCCATATTGAAATGCTTGCACCCAACTGATATGCTGATTATGCACTTAGAGAAGTGCATTAAGGCATATGCAAGGATCACCCTGGGGGCAGATCTCTGGTCTATAAAATTTAAGGCAGGGATATTACTGGCCAACTATCTAGAAAGATGTGACTGATTTTGTCAAAAGGTGTGATCAGTGCCAGAGATATTCAAATATTCAACGATACCCGATGAGTGAATTAATCTAGCTAGTGGCTCCCTGGTCATTTGCTCAGTGAGAAATGGATATAATCAACCTTTTTTCTAATTTCTGGCTAGAGAAAGTTAATTATTATGGTGATTGATTATTTTACTAAATGGATGAAGACAGAACCTTTAGAATACATAATTGAAGGAAAGATTGAGGGATTTGTCCGGAACAATATCATTTATCGATTTGAAATTTCTCATACCATCATCATCGATAATGGAAGAAATTCAACAATCAAAGATTTAGAAATTTTCATGCCCAATATCACATCAATCATAGATTGATCTCTATTGGACATCCTCAATCTAATGGTAAAGTAGAAGTAACAAATAAAACAATTCTACATGGTCTAAAAATAAGATCGAACGAGACTAAAGGATTCTAGGTTGAAGAGCTAAGCTATGTACTTTAGGCTTACCGAACAACCCCCCGAACACCTATCAAAGAATCTCCATTCAATCTAATGTTTGGCATGGAGGCAGTGATTTTGATGGAAATTAGCCTACCCACTATGAGAGTTCAAAATTTTGAAGAATCGAGTAATTCAGAGTGACAACGAGCTGACTTAGATCTATTGGAAGGGATAAGGTTACAAGCTTATTTGAGAATGGTTTCCTATCGACAAAAAGTCGCTCGATATTATAATTCCAGGGTTAATCCAAAACTTTTCGGCCAAGCAATCTTATATCACGAAGAGCTAAAATTAAAATTTCTAAGCCTACTTAGCAAGGAAAGCTTTCTCCAAATTAGAAAGGTCCATACCTAGTTACTGAAATAGTATGCCCTGGAACTTACATAATTGAAAGCCTGGATAGTATACAAATTACTCGATCTTGGAATGCCGAGAATCTACGCATGTACTATCAATGAATTAATAAAGTTGCTTCTAGTATATAACAAGAATATCATGTGCTATCAAATGGAAAGTTGATCAACACCCAACTATCTAAAATCAGTTGGTATGTCCAATAATGTCATATAATTGGATCAATTATCTAATTAATCATTATAACTGATAATTTAAAAGCTAGTTGATTTTATTGGTTTAATTATCCAATCAATTTGTATGTCCGATAACTAAAAAGATATTTGGCTTGATTGATCGACTATAATCATTATATCCGACAAATAAAAATAGTTGGCCTAATTATCCAAGCATGCTTTATATCATACATGCAAGTTCCAATTAATTAGTCAATGCTAGTTAGCTGACTAGAGAATATCTATCAGTTAAAGCCATGTTATAAACCAACGATCCTATACTTGGAAAATTTTCAACCATTTTGATTGGTAAAGAGAAACTAAGTAGAAGACTGTTGAGTTAATGAGATATTGATGATCCTATACTTGTAATTTTTTTTTAAAAAAATAATAGATAAGGAATGATGAAAGACATAAGCTTCATTGATGATTAGAGGAAAGTTTTTTATAAAAAGTTTAAAGTGTTTACAATAGTTAGAGCAAAGCCGACTGACAAAAAGCTATAGAAGCCAAAAATAAAAATGACTACAAAATAAAAGAAGAAGAAAGTAAAAGGTTGAAAAGTTGTTTTAAGCATCTTCTTCCAAGGTTTAAGGTGCTTGTAAAATCTTTTTGAGAATTGGAAAGATTTTCTCCTCGACCAAGGCTTCTTCAAGAATGGTTGGAAGGACTGCTCCCTCAGCAATGATTTCTTCTATAACATGTTCCTCCTAAATTTTGCTTTCCTTTGCAATTTCTTCATCTTCGTCTTCATGTCCTCGAAGGATGACCTCCTTGAGATCTATGCCTAAGAATAGCTCTTTAACCTTGGCTTTGCAGTTTTCAAAGCCATACTCATAACTTTAGGACGATGGTTCATTTACTTTTTTCTTGAATTCAGCCAACCTTTTATAATCATCGTCTACTTTTAAAGAATTGGCCTTCAACTATTCGGTTTCCTTTTCAGCCTCCATTGCCCGAGCAATTGCATCAAGTTTCTTCGTCAGGTCCTTGTTGGTTGCTTTGACATATAGAAGCTTATTCTTCTTCTTTGGCAGTTTAGCCTTTAAACCATTCGAGTGACTCTTTGCGAAGCATAATTCTTTTCTTAGCATGGAATTTTTCTCAGAGGCCTCTTCCAACTTAGCTTCAAAATCCTATTTAAGTTCCTTGATCACCTCTTTATAGGTCCTCGCAATCTCAAGCTGATCTTTCAAAGTTTAACTAAAATCAACAAAACCTTGTGTTATAGTAGTGACAGATCTATTCGACCCTGACACAGCATCATTCCTGTTGGCTGACATGGCCATGTACTTCGCGCCGCATCCCCAAGTCTCCCACCAAAAGAAGATAGTGGGTCCGCTTGTTCTAAGAAAAGTCGACCCCTTCGGTGGCCAGGTTGGCACCTCGGCCAACCAACTTCGGTCATGCGTGGAGTCCAGCTTCATGGTAGCTCAGCCCGTGCCCCGGTCCGGCATGGAGTTCTACCTCACCTCGCGTGTCAAGCATGGTAAGGGAGGAAAGGCCTCTCGCACGGTGTCTCAGCCAGCTCTGCACCGCCCGCGCACGCTCCAAGTTTGGCTCCACCCAGCGAGCGGATGGGTTGGTCCAGCTTCGTCCCAGCACCCTCCGTGCAGCATTACCCCAGCACGGCTCCGACAGCATGAAGGCCAGCCCAGTGTCTCAGTCCGGCAAGCCGTTCTCAGTCTAGCAAGTCCCGCGAATCTCCAACATGGCATCCTCCCCGACATGGAGTCCTGCCTCGACCAGCCCGTTGGTTTGCCTCGGCCCAGGCGTTCACCTAGCCCGATTGCTCCTACACCCACTCCACCACCTCCCGCGGTGACATGTGCAACGTCCGCAAGGACCTTATATCCGAGTTCCCCCAGAAGACCATCTTCGACTCCCTGGATAAAGATGGCCTCTCCTTCGTGGGACTTGAACCCCTAAATCCAAGAAGCAGGCATGAAGCCCAATCTCGCTCCCAACCTGAAGCATGCATGCCCGTCTCCGTCCGGACCGTTCGAAGGCATGATCGCGGCCACCCGCTCTCCAGCTTGGCTCCGGTCGGGAGTGGTGCACTCCGACTCCAGCCCAGCCCCGCTCGCGGTGCGCCAATCTCCGTTCGGACTTCAGCCCGGACGGTCTAGAGGCACGATTGCGGCCACCCGCACTCTAGCTTAACTTCGGCCGGGAGTGGCGCACTCCAGCTCTAGGCCAGCTTCACTCGTGGTGCACCAGTCACCGTCCGGACTTCAGCTCGGACCATCCGGAGGCACGATCGTGGCCACTTGCGCTCCAGCCCGACTCCTCGTCAAGCCCGGATTCGGTCAGGAGCAGTGTGCAGTCCGGCCCCTGCAACGATAGTCTCCCAAGCTCCTGGTTACCGTGACCGAGATGGAGCTCTCCAACTCCATGGCTGCCTCAGTCCGGCCACTGGGGAGCAGCGTGCCTCCGCCCATCGCGGTCCGGCTCTTCCCATCTCAGCCAGGGCCCTGCGGTCCGGCTCCTTCCATCTCAGTTAGCGCGCTCCGCATGGTCCACGCGTCACCAAGGAGCAGCCACATCTAGCTCCGCCCCAATGCCCGGTGTGGCATTCTCCCCTGTGTGGAGTCCAGATCCACCCACGGCATGCTTTCGCCCACTTCGGGCACACTCTCCTCAGCCCGTGCGTTGCACGGGAGCCGCACCCCTGCCAGCTCGGCACTTCGGTGCCTCAGGCACGTCCGCATGAAGTCCAGCTCCATAGCATCCTGGCTCAGCATGTTGGGAAGCGGCACGATTTCGCCCACACGGATTACGGCCAAGCATTCCAGTCTGGCCCCGTCGCACCTCGGTCAGCGTATGTAAGAGCCTCTGCAGGCCTAGTCTCGCTCCGCGCTCCTTGTCTATGTGCACGGAGAGCCTCTACCTACCTCACCTCGGTCCGCATGTCTCGGACCATCTGACTTCGTCCCAGACATGCTTCTCAAAGGACAGGTACAAGGAGACCTGAATGGTAATCCGAATACGTAAAGTTACCATCCCTGCCAGACTTGTTACAAGTCCTGTAGCCTGTCACATGAAAGGGAGGACTACATTAAACCCTCCCAGGCCACTGTTTACACTAATCAGGGAGGAGTGCCCCACCCGAGGCATTGCGCTCTTTCACCAACCTTCTGAACCACCTAAAAAAGGAAGGTTCACCAACCCATTATGGCCTCACAGGCTAATCCTAGCCTCTCAGGCCTATAGGAGACTCACAGGCCTACGTCAAGAAGAGCACGCCTCCCCAAATGATAGGAGCAATCTCATTGTTGCCGTTCTCGTCGCCACGCCCGTGCCGTGGATCAGCCGATCCTTCCTGACCGCCTGGCGAGGTAGCCTCCCTTCCTGCGGAGAACCTGCAACAAAGGGGTTAGAGGACCCTGGCCGGGGATTCCGGCGAGGGGGCTCCGACGGTCAAGTCAGTAGACGACGAGAAGGAACAGACTCTCCCTCCCAGGCCCTCTAAAGGGTCCCAGGTTTGGAGAGTTAACTAGTGAAGGGAAAGCGCCGGGGACCGGAATCTCGGCTGGGCCTGCCTGCCGAGCTCGCGTCCAGTATTCCCCTCTCGGGATCTCTGGTTTCTTCCTCGGAGCGAGGCCTTGTGCCGGTGCTTCCTCCTTGTCCCCAGGCTAGTTGGCTTACCTTGCAGTCTCTGGATTCTTCCCTCTTTATCTCCCTCCGTCGTGTGCTTGTCCTTTTCCTCCTCGAAAACTCCTCCCCCCTGTCTTCCTTTCTTTTCCCTTTTTGGTGAAGGAGGCCAGGCGGCTTTCCGACCTCGTCCGCCGGGCCCAGCAGGGAGAAGGCAAGGACAGAAGAGAAAAGGAGGGAGGGCGGCGCTGGCAGAGCGGCCAGTCGTCAGGCCTCGGGCTTCGTGAGAGTGCTCTTTTCCCCGAGCGTGGGCGCCATCCGTTTACGGGGCCTGTTCCGTCAGGATCGGATCTCTCGACTGCGGGACCTGTCGGGCCAGTGTAAGTCACGTTCCGCGTGCCGCCGCCCTCCGTACGGGACGCCGTCTGGGGTCGGTACGGCCCGAGGGATGGCCTCGGGACCCGTCGCTTTCCCCCGGGGGCCTCTCCGTACGAGCGGTCTGACTTCGGCTGAGTTGGACCTGTCTCCGGGGGCCGACTGGCGAGAGGCGAGAGATCGGCCGACCTCGGCTTAGGTGGACCCCTCCGGGGTGGACACCTGGCGAGGTGGCAGAAGATCGCCTGGCTTCGGCCGAGGTGGACCCGTCTCCGGGTGGCCACCTGGCGCAAGGCGGGGGGTCAGTCGACCTCGGCCTAGGTGGACCCCTCCCGGGTGGACACCTGGCGAGGTGGCAGAAGATCGCCTGGCTTCGGCCGAGGTGGACCCGTCTCCGGGTGGCCACCTGGCGCAAGGCGGGGGGTCAGCCGACCTCGGCCTAGGTGGACCCCTCCTGGGTGGACACCTGGCGAGGTGGCAGAAGATCGCCTGGCTTCGGCCGAGGTGGACCCGTCTCCGGGTGGCCACCTGGCGCAAGGCGGAGGGTCAGCCGACCTCGGCCGACCTTACACGGGGCGGACTCCTCCGAGCCCGGGCGCAGATGAGTTATGGGGGAACTTCGCGCCGAACTCGACCTCGGCGGGAGCTGTTTGCTTCAGACAGTATCGGGCGGTGCGGTCTTGCCGACCCCAGCCTTGAGGACGTGGCGCTGATTCTGGCAGGAAAACTCACACGTGGCTCGCTCGCATTCGGCGATACCTGAGCCTGGCCACGTCACTGTCACGGCTGTAACACTCATAAATAGGTAAGAGGGACCTCTGGCCAAGGAAAGAAAAACTACCCCATGCTCATTAACTGGCTCTCAAGTATTATTTGTCGACATAGCTCCGGTTGTTCCGCCAACTGACTTGAGCGTCAGAGTATCCCCACCAGTACCCCCGGCCGGGACTTTTTGCAGGTCTCCGTTCATGAGGAGTGTTCGAGAAAAGACCTCATCCCACCAAAGTGGCTAGCAGGACGGCCAATAACTCCAAGCCCCCAGGGGCTGGTGATCTCGAAGTAAGCCAGAAGGAGCCAGGACAAGGACAGGAGGAATATCTGAAGACCCCTCCAAGAACTTCTACTACCCTCATTCTCATAACAACCCCTTCGAACATGGTCACTCCGCCAAGTCTCGTAAGGAGGGTCTGTTCTCCTTGATCGCCTCTGATCGACAAACCCGGTGATGCTGACGGGGAGTCCACTCACCTGGGCCACGTAAGAGCTGCAGGCCATGGTGATCTAGAAGGTAACAGATTGTCGCGTCAGGTAGAGGGGCATATCAAAACTCCTCAACATGGTGGGACAACAGTAGCCACTGTTGTCCTTGATCCCCGGGGGGCAGACTGGGGGCACGAGGAAGGAGGCACGAGAGCTCCCCTCTCTCTCGAGGCTCCAAAGAATGGCCTTGAGAAAAGAACCCAAGCTGTGGAGGAGCATCGTCGTCCTTGACAAACGATGGAATCACTTCCGGGAGATGCCACTTTCAAGTGTGCCCCCGATCTTTGGCTAGATCGGATGGGGAATGCACCGAAGCTAGTCCAAAAGGGGATGTCGATGGTACTTTTGTCGGCATAGAAGACCCAAACTGGTGCTAATGCCATGGATGGCTGGCCGCGCGAGTTTCAAAAAAAAAAGAGAAGAAAAAAAAGAGAAGAAGAGAAAAGAAAGAAGAAGAGAAAAGAAAAAAGAAGAGAAGAGAGAAGAAGAGAGAGAGAAAGGGTCTGACCACCGTAGTGGGGGAAGAAATTCATGCTCGTGGTCTTTTCAAATGCCTATCACTTCTCAGGAATTCTATTCTCTTATGCAATGGAGTCCTCTTCTCCTATGCAACGGAGTCCTCTCCTCCCATGCGACAGAGCCCTGCTCTCCCATGCAACGGCGTCCTCTTCTCCCATGCAACGGAGTCCTCTTCTCCCATGCAACGGAGTCCTCTCTCCCATGCAACGGAGTCCTCTTTTCCCATGCAACAGACTCCTTTTTTTCCATGCAACGGAGCCCTGCTCTCCCATGCAATGGACTCCTATCTTCCCATGTAACGGAGTCCCATTCTCTCCTAAGAATGTGGTCGGCGAATTTAATTCTGGCCTTCTCAAGGAAGAAAAATATTTTTATTTATTCATATAACCATGGCTCAACAGGTAACTCCTTTCCTCACTATATTTGCCATATAAAAACTGTGTTTCAATTCTATAGGAAAAGCTCTTGTACTACCATCAAGGGCAAGTACTACAGTCTGCTAGAGTCTATCACTGCCCGCAAGGTTTCTTGACAAGAGCCAAAGACTGGAAGCTTCCCAAGTCCGGCAAAGTAAGCCCGAAAACTTACGAAGCCCGGCACCTTAAGCCCGGAAACTTTCGAAGCCCGGCACCCAAGCTGCGAAACTTCCGGAGCCCCGCATCTATCACTTGACTCTTAGTTCAGCTTTTGCCTTATTCACAGTCCGGAGATATTCGCGGAGACTCCAAGAAGTCCCGCCATCTACCGAGAAACTCATAATTTGGCATCTGTTGTACTCATAGTCTGGGGATGTCCATGGGAAGCTCCGGAGGTCCTACCATATGCAGCTCGCCCCCTGGCATAGTGAACCAACAGGCATGCCGCCTCATCAAGGATGTAAGAATCCCTCCTCAATAATTAAAGCTCCTCTTTGGTGCAACTTTATTTTTCACCGGTGCAGAGACTTGTCTGTCTGATCTCAAGACCGGAAACCCCGGCACATCAAAACCAAAAACTCCTGAAGCATGGCACCTCAAGACTGCAAACTCCTGAAGCCCGGTACCTCAAGACCGAAAATCCTGGCACATCAAGACTGGAAACTCCGAAGCCCGGCACCTCAAGACCGAAAATCCCGGCACATCAAGACCGAAAACTCCTAAAGCCTAGCACCTCAAGATCGGAAACTCTTGAAGCCCGACACCTCAAAACTGGAAATCCCGGTACATCAAGATCGGAAACTCCTGAAGCCCGGCACCTCAAGACCAGAAACCTTGGCATATCGAGACCGGAAACTCTTGAAGCCTAGCACCTCATGACCGGAAATCCCGGCACATCAAGACCAGAAACTCCTAAAGCCCGGCACCTTAAGACCGGAAACCCTGGCACATCAAGACCGAAAACTCCTGAAGCCCGGCACCTCAAGACTAGAAACTCCTGAAGCCCGGCACCTCAAGACTGGAAATCCTGGCACCTCAAGACCGGAAATCCTGGCACATCAAGACCGGAAACTCCTGAAGCCAGTCACCTCAAGTCGGGAAACTCCAGAAGTCCCGTACCTGCTGCCCTGCTCACAGTCCTGAGATGTCGGACGGGAAACCCCATGAATCCCGCCATCGACCGCCTGGACTCATGGTTCAACCCCTCGAACCAGGGAGCTTTCGAAGCCCTGCCTTCAGGCCAAGAGCTGAAGTCAAGCTCCTTAATGAAGCTCTACATTCAAGCCGAGCTGATGTCAAGATCCTTAATGAAGCCGAGCTGAAGTCAAGCTCCTTAATGAAGCTCTGCATTCAAGCCAAGCTGAAGTCAAGCTCCTTAATGAAGCCAAGTTGAAATCAAGCTCTTTAATGAGGCCAAGCTCCTCATTAAGGCCAAGCTCCTCACTGAAGTCAAGCTTTTCACTGAGGCTAAGCTCCTCACTGAAGTCAAACCCCTTAATGAGGTCGAGTTCCTCACGGAGGTCAAGCTCCTATCCAAGACCAAGCTCCCTGCTGAGGTCAAAATTTCATTTGAAATGAAGAGTACCAACCCCCACCATGGCTAGGGAAGGCAGCGATGAGGTGCGATTCCCAAAAGGTGGAAGCAGGGAAGGCCCCGTCACCTCTTGCACACCATGCAAGACCATGAAGTGAGATTTCGTCCTCCACTCCATGCAAACATGACACAAACAGTGATCCAGTCACTCCATGCAACACAGGTGTTGGATGATACAAAGCTCACAAGTGCATGCACTGTACTGCTCCCCTCTTGAGGGCTTCTACAACACCATCATCACCAACCTCATTGTTGGCTTGAGCCCTTGATTTTGATGACTAACAAAACATTGAGTAAATATTTTATACTAATATTTCAATTATAGTTATGAGTTTCAGGATACAGGCACCTCAAATTCTCAAAATAGAAGTATCATGGCACTCATTGGAAGCTGAGAAACTTTCATGTTTTAAGAAGTCTTCTCATATGAAAAAGGTCTCAAAATAGATCAATTGTGCTCTATATAAAGTATATTGAAGTTTCATTGAAGATTTTTTTGAATTTGGAAGGTTGTCACATATTTTTGACAAGTTACAGAGTCAAGTATAGACTCATGATATACAAAGTATCGACACTTCAGAAATTGGCATGCAAAAATTTTCTCTGGCATGCCAAGTGTTGACTCAAAAATTTTAAGTGTCAACTCATGGAACACAAGTATCGACTCAAGGTCTGAGACTTTTGGAGATACAAAACATGCCTTTTTGGGAGATTTTCTATCAAGTACCGACTCAGGAGACTTAGGTATCGACTTAGGAGATTCAAGTATCGACTCAAGGATTTTAAGTGTCGACTCAAGGTCTGAGATTTTTGAAAATACAGAACTAGATCATTTGAAGGTTTTTAACCTTAGTGTCGACTCAGAAAATTCAAGTATCGACTCAAGAAATTCAAGTGTCGACTCATAGAAATCAAGTGTCAACTCATGAAGACTGAAGTGTCGACTCACAAAAGTTAAGTGTCGACTCACGGGTTTTGACAGTAATAACAGCTATATTTCTGAAAGGCAGAATTCATCCTTACAAGCTTCCAATGGCTAGTTTTGCTCCTCCAACGATCTTAAACCATTTTTTGAAAGTTTTTGAAGTATTTAAGCTTCACCAAACTCTCTCATGAAGCATTGAACACACTAGAGACAAATATTTTTCAAGAACTTCACTTCCAAAGGCAAAAAGAAGAGATTTCACTGAAAAAGCTTACAAGCCTATCATTTCAGCTTTCCAAAAGTAATTTTGAAGAGATTCCAAAGAGAAGACAAGACAAGCAATCTTCAAGAACCTCAAAGCTTCCATATTTCACTCTAGAAGAGAGTTTGATTGTGCTTTTATTCTTGTATCTTTAACTTTATTCTTTGCTGACCTAGCTTTCAAGATTTTTTTTAAAAGTAGGTTGTTAAGGTTGTTGGTGAGACAAAGGTATAAAACCAACTAGGATTTAACTTGTGAGCCTGAAGACAAAACAAGTTGTAAAAGTTGTTGGTGAGCCTAGGTTACAAAACCAACTTGGGTTTTGACTTGTGAGCCTTGGAAAACAAGTCGGCTATAATCTTGAAGAGATTATAATGAAAATTCCCAAGGGAGGCTTGAGGAGTGGATGTAGGTGCTTGGATTGCACCGAACCACTATAAAACCTTGTGTTTGTGTGTGATTGCTCTCTCTACTATTTGCTCTTTATTACTTGTCTTTAATTAGCTATTATCCACTGCATATTCATTTTGAGTTTAATCACTTTGTTTCATAAACATATCAAGACCAGCACATAGTTGTTTAAATTTTCAAAAGACCCAATTCACCCCCCTCCTGGGCTCCATTTTTAGGCAACACTCATTAAACGTTCTCGGCCGTTGGAATGCATGGGACCGACCATCGTGGAAGCTTGTGATGGCTGCACCTCCACTAATTGGAGTTTTTGACGGCCATGCATACACTAGCAGACTACCGCTCCTTGAGTTCCTCCGCCATGATGGCTCCCCCAAGGTCGAGCCTCTGGTTGAAGTCAAACTCATGCTCTTTGAGTTCCTCCGCCAAGATGGCTCCCTCAAGGTCGAGCCTTTGGCCGAAGTCGAACTCCTGCTCCTTGAGTTCCTCTACCAAGATGGCTCCCCCGAGGTCGAGCCTCTTGCCGGAGTCGAACTCCTGCTTTTTAAGTTTTTTCGCCAGGATGGCTCCCCCGAGGTCAAGCCTCTAGCCAGAGTTGAACCCCTGCTTCTCGAGTTCCTCTGCCAGGATGGCTCTCCCGAGGTCAAGCCTCTGGCCAGAGTCGAACTCCTGCTCCTTAAGTTCCTCCGTCGAGATGGCTCCCCCGAGGTTGAGCCTTTGGCCGGAGTCGAACCCCTGCTCCTTGAGTTCCTCCGCCAGGATGGCTCCCCCAAGGTCGAGTCTCTGGCTAGAGTCGAACTCTTGCTCCTTGGGTTCCTCCGCCAGGATGGCTCCCCCGAGGTCCAGCCTCTGGCCGGAGTCGAACCCCTGCTCCTTGAGTTCCTCTGCCAGGATGGCTCCCCCAAGGTCGAGCCTCTGGCCAGAGTCGAACCCTTGCTCCTTGAGTCCTCCCGTCGGGATGCCTCCCCCAAGGTCGAGCCTCTGGCCGAGACCAAGCTCCTGCACCTTGAACCCTCCAGCAGCTTTTACACCTTCATCAAAAGCCTTGAAGAGTGCTGTGAGCTCGGCCACATCAATTATGTGCCCGGTCGTCTGTGTACGCACCCAAGTTGTGCACCTCACCAACCTCTTCCTGCTCGGCACCACCTTCTACCCCGCCTACGAGGAGTCAGGCTGAAGTACTAGCATCATCATAATGCAACATCATCTCTCACCCGGCCAACCAACCTTTGGTCAAGATACAGGCAGGCTCTTAAAGCCTTAAGGCAAACCTCCGGTAAGTTCAGTTGCATCCAGTAATTGACTTCCTACAACCAGTACAAGGCCTGTTACAACATAAAGCCGAATGGATAAAGCTACTTCCTTCATCCAAAATGATGAGAAGTAACGCGACAAATCCATTCGACCCTAACACAACATCATTCTTGTTGGCTGATATGGTCACATGCTTCGTGCCGCATCCCTAAGTCTCCCACCAAAAGAAGATAATGGATCTGCTTGTTCTGAGGGAAGTTGACCCATGCGGTTGCTAGGTCGGTACATCGGCCAGCCCACTGCAGTCATGAATGGAGTCCAGCTTCATGGCAACTCAGCCCACGCCTCGGTCCGGCATGGAGTTCTACCTCCCCTCGTGCATCAGCACGGCATGGGAGGAAAGGCCTCTCGCATGGCATCTCAGCCAGCTTTGCACCGCCCGCACATGCCCCAAGTCCGGCTTCGCCCAGTGTGCGGACGGGTTGGTCCAGCTCCATCCCAGCACCCTCCGTGCCACATTACCCCAGCACGACTCCGCCAGCATGAAGGCCGGCCCAGTGTCTCAGTCCAGCAAGCCGTTCTCGGTCTAGCAAGCCCCACGAATCTCTAGCACGACATCCTCCCCAGTGTGGTGTCCTGCCTTGGCTAGCCTGCTAGTTCGCCTCGGCCCGGGCGTTCACCCAGCTCGATTGCTCCTACGCCCACTCCGCCACCTCCCGCGGCGACATATCCAACGTCTGCAAGGACCTTATCTGCGAGTTCCCCTAGAAGACCATCTTCGACTCCCTGGACAAAGATGGCCTCTCCTTCGTGTGACTTGAACCCCTAAATCCAAGAAATAGGCATGCAGCCCAATCTCACTCCCAACTTGAAGCGTGCACGCCTGTCTTCGTCCAGACTTTAGCCCAGACCGTCCGGAGGCACGACCGCGGCCACCCGCGCTCCAGCCTGACTCCGGCTGGGAGTGGCGCACTCCGGCTCCAGCCTGGCCCCGCTCGTGGTGCGCCAGTCTCCGTTTGGACTTCGGCCCGGACCGTCCGGAGGCACGATCGCTGCCACCCGCGCTCCAGCTCGGCTCCGGCCGGGAGTGGCACACTCCGGCTCCAGCCCAGCTTCACTCGCAGTGCGCCAGTCTTCGTCCAAACTTCAGCCCGGACCATCTGGAAGCATGATCGCAGCCACCCGCGCTCCAGCCCGTCTCCTCGGCAAGCCCGGCTCTGGCCAGGAGCAGCACATAGTTCGACCCCTACAACGGCTGTCTCCCAAGCTCCTGGTTACCATGATCGAGATGGAGCTCTCCAACTCTGTGGCTGCCTCAGTCCAGCCGCTGGGGAGCAGCACGCCTCTGCCCACCGTAGTATGGATCTTCCCATCTCAGCCAGCGCCCCACGGTCCGGCTCCTCCCATCTCAGTTAGAGCGCTCCACACGGCCCGTGTGTCACCAAGGAGCAGCCACATCTAGCTCCACCCTAACACCTAGCGCGGCGTTCTCCCCTGCATGGAGTCCAGCTCTCCCCACGGCATGCTTTCGCCCACTTCGGGCACACTCTCCTCAGCCCGTGTGTTGCACGGGAGCCGCATCCCGACCAACTCGGCACTTCGATGCCTCGGGCACGTCCGCATGAAGTCTAGCTCTAGAGCATCCTGGCTCGGCTTATTGGGATGCGACATGATTTCACCCACACATATTTCAGCCCAGCATTCCAGTCTAGCCTCGCCGCACCTCGATCCACGTGTGTGAGAGCCTCTGCAGGCTTAGTCTCTCTTCGCGCACCTCAATCCATGTGCACGAAGATCCTCTGCCCGCCTCACCTCGGTCCACGTGCCTCGGTCCGTCTGACTCCGCCCCAGGCATGCTTCTCAAAGGGTATGTAATCAAAGGGTATGTACTAGGCGATCGGGATGGCAACCCTAACACCTAAAGTCATCATTCCTGCCAAACTTGCTACAAATCCTGTAGCACGCCGCTTGCAAGGAAAGACTACATTAAAGCCTTCTAGACCACTATTTACACTAATCTGGGAGGAGTGCCCCACCCGAAATGACGCGCTCCTTTACCAACCTTCTGAACCACCTAGAAGAGGAATGTTCACCAACCCATCATGGCCTCACAGGATAATCCTAGCCTCTCAGGCCTATAGGAGCCTCATAAGCCTACGTCAAGAAGAGCATGCCTCCCCAAATGACAGGAGCAATCTCATAAATAAGTAAGAGGGACCTCCGGCCAAGGTAAGAAAAACTACCCCATGCTCATTAACAGGCTCCCAAGTATTATTTATCGACATAGATCCGGCTGTTTCCCCAACTGACTTGAGTGTCAGAGTATCCCCACCGGTACCCTCGATTGAAACTTTTTGCAGGTCTCCATTCATGAGGAGCGTTCTAGAAAAGACCTCATCCCACCAAAGTGGCTAGTAGGACGGCCAATAACTCCAAGCCCTTAGGGGCTGGTGATCTCGAAGCAAGCAAGAAGGAGCCAGGGCAAGGGCAGGAGGAATATCTGAAGACCCCTCCAAGAACTCCTACTACCCTCATTCTCATAACAACCCCTCCGAACATGGTGACTCTGCCAAGTCTCGTAGAGGAGGGTCAGTTCTCCTTGATCGTCTCTGATCGACGAACCCGGTGATGTTGGCGGGGAGTCCACTTACCTAGGCCACGTAAGAGCTGCAGGCCACGACGATCTAGATGGCAACACCTTGGAAACTCAACTAAGATCAACAAAACCTTGGAAACTCTCTTCAACAACTATTACTTCATGGACAAACTAAAACAATGAAAAATTTCAAAGTTAGAAAAACTCAGTGATAACTAAAAATCTAAAAGAGATAAAGCAAAGAGAAGAACCTCTAACATTTAAAAGACTTGGATAAAAAGGATGGTATGATCTCAACCAGATGACAAGATTTGGTCATCTTCCAATCTCTAAGAAGGATAATGGCTTTCAATAATTAGCAAGCTAGCTCAGAATTTTGGAGTGTTGATTTGTTAGATTAGATGTTGAGATTAACAAATGGTTCAGGTTTCTCAATAGCCCGAGAATCTCTATCAGCTCTTGAAGTTTGTGGTGCTTTTCCCCTCTCAGCTTGAACACGAAGGGTAAGAGGGCTTGTTAGCTAAGGTGAAACTGACTGCCTCAAAGATATCGCTACTAATGATGTCAGCCTTGTCGATGGAGGTTTGATGATGGAAAAGTTATCGCTAGAGATAATTATTGCTGCCCCTGTTTCTGTAGCAAATATAACGGGGATGCTAGGAGCATATGAAGCTCATGGTATCAATAAACTTGGAGCCATATGCAGCTTTTTCCTCACTTGGATGTCCTCTAACCTCTTGGCAGGCCTCTTTCGAACAGTCTACCAGATCTCTTCAGCATCAGGCCTCATCCCTTCTATAGAAAAAGATGAGAATTGTTCAAATCTAATCAAGCCAATGCAAAGAGTGACAAACATCTAAAGCTATAACTTATTACTCGAATTATACCCAAGCTAAGCAACACACTAATTCTGGTCAGAAAGAGTTTTTGTTCTATCAACAGCCCCTTCGCTAAAGGATGTTTAGTCCCTAAGAGCTTTTCATAATCTTCTTTAATTGTTACGAGGACCTTTTTGCTGTTATTTGGAGTAAGACAAAATTCTCTTCATTTTGTATTAAGCTCCAAGACTAACTAGAAGACAAAAAAAACAAGACTTCCAATAGTGAACAACGGTTGGAAAATCTTTGATAAACTTCTGGCGATATGGTCCGATGAACCACCATTCTCGGCTATAGGGGTATCTCTTAATCATGAAGAGACTATAGTATAAAAAAATCTCAACTCAATTCCATGATTGTAACATAAGATAATAAAGATGCAGATAATCCAAAAAGTATTCAAAGTCAACTATGCCAGAATGACTTTGTCATGGCGAATGTTAAGATGCTCAGCGTATGTGGCTATAGAACCAGTAGGGGCCTTATTTACTCGGTCACTAGGACTAGGGATAAATACTTGAAAATCTCATAAAATTTTATAAATATTCTGTAGGCGGACTACTTTGGACTATGACAAAGTACCTTGCACCTGGTTTGGCCAATGGTCCTCAACATTCGGACCTATCGACCTCCGAGAATGGGGATCTCTTAAGGACTAATGCAGAGCAATTCCTTCGAGAATAGAAGATTTAGTAGTAGTGGAGGCCTCCAGGCGCTTAACCATTTTTAATGGATCTTGAAAATTAAAAGAGAAGGGATAGGGAATAGGTCCATGAAGAAGACTTTAAGAAAAAACTTCCAAGATTCTTAAAACTCCTAAAAGTATCGATAGAACCAGCGAAGAAGGAAAATAGAAAGAAAGACTAATAAGAGCAATAACCTAATTTGTGAAAGCCTTGAAGAAGATATGAACTCGAAGAAGAAGACCCTAAGGGAGGTAAGGGCTTTCAAGAAGAAGAAACTCTTAGAAAAAAGGAAAACTAGAAGTCTCGACAAGAAAACTTTGGAAGGAAGAAGAAATCTTTATATAAACATTAATGATGATCATGACACGACCCTTGAACTATAAGTAACTCATCGGGTTGTGCCACATGTGATAATCATAGCTAAAGAGATCTGTTGGCAGTTTGTCACATCACTCTTATGATGAAAACATGTCGCCCTAATTTGAGTGCATAACAAAGCCTCCAATGATGATGCAACATGTGTCCAAAGAGGAGCAGTCAGGCAAAAAGCAACCAAATCTTTCGGATCGCCTACCTCTCCTGATGTTAATAACCATCGCTTCTTCCAAGATGACAAAATGTCTTGAAATTAAAAGTGGGGGGCAACTATTATACTAAATAAGCAAACTCATTGATTAATGAAAAACTGGACTGGCCAACTTAGACTATCAAATAAATGGCTTAATAAGTGGTAGCTCATTATTTTGATTATAAAAAAGTGATGCCAACTATCAAGCTAAAGGCCAACTATTTATATTATGCCGAGAGATAGTTGGATGACTAATCCTAAAAAAGCAGTATGCTTAAGGGATTCGATCGACTATAAAATAAAGCGGCTAAGGCACTGTCGATGACCGAGGCATACATATTGACTATCTAAAAATGTCCAATTAAGTGAACAGAAGGTTAATAGCTATCACACAAAAAATTATTGCAACAGTTATTATCTGCAGTAGAAAGAGGTTAGCCTTAACAAAATATTATTACAGCTAACAGAAGAAGGTTATCTTCCAATAGAATTTGGTTATTACGAAAATCTATAAATATTGGTAAGAGAGGACCTTCAAGGGATAGGCCAAGCTATACACTGTACCAAGAGACTTTGCCATTTAATTTTTTCAGTTTCCTATCTATACCATAAATTTTCCTCATCGACTTAAGCATCGAAGGGTTCTCCATTGGAAAACCCCCTTCGATTTGGGACTTGTTTTGCAAGTAAGAGGATACCTCCGATGATGAAGAGTTTCAGATGCTTACATTCTTGTTAGCATTCCACACTTCCTTGTCTAGTTCAAGTGACTCACTGGAAGTCATCTTGTAGGGAGTTTGATGGCAACACATATTAAATAGCTAATAAGTATAAAATAACCTGAACTTTATTATAAAACTCAATGTGATAACTTTATACATAGTGTTTAATACATATTAATAATAAATGAACTACTACATTCTATATGGTCCACATGATCCCCCATAATCTCCAAAGTGAACCCTTTAATTAGTGGATCTATAACAATCTGCTTTATATTTATATGTTCTACAAATGCTATATTCTTTATTCTTTGACAAAGAGACAAGTATTAAATATAAATGTGTCTGCAAGTGCTTGTATTCTTCATGTTGTAGGATAATCATGTTGTAAAATTGTTATTGTAGTATATCTTTATCGGTTTGCTAATAGAGTCAACAACTTCAAATCTATGATAAAATTCCACAACCATGAAATAGTCTCATAATAGGCTACATACTCTACTTTCTATGATGGATATAGTAAAAAAATATTATTTTATTCATCCATATATAGCATCTCCTGCAAGTAGAAAGATATATCTTGTGGTAAACTTCCTACTCATTGGTACATCTACTAAAGTGCGAATCGTGAAAGCTATTACTTCATGATGATCAGACTGACTATATATAAGCATGCAAATTTTTGTGCCTTACGAGTAATACATAACTTTATTTATAGCTTTCCGATGCTCTATTCCTGAATTATATAAATAATATCCCAGCATTGATGCAATAAACAAACATAAGCTAATGATGCTGAATGTACACAAACATAAGCATAAATCAAACTCCCAATAGTAGATGCTTAGGTTATAGACCACATTTTCTTTCAATCTCATTTCTTGGATATAGAAGTTTATTAAACTTATCACCCTTTACAATAGGAGCAAACCTAGAGGAACAATTTGTCATCCCAAATCTTTTTCAATACTTTAGAGATATAAGTCTTTTGAGATAGTCCAAGTAACCCTAAGGTTCTATCTCTATGAATTTCAAAATCGATAATATAAGTGGCTTCACCCATATCCTTCATCTTAAAATTTAGAAATATAAATTGTTTAGTTTTCTTAAGTAAACCAAGATCACTATTGGCAAACAGAATGCCATCCATACATAATATCAAAATTATGAATTTACTTCCACTGATCTTCAGTTATATACATTGATCAATAGTATTTTCTTGGAATCCAAAGGAAGTGATTATCCCATTAAACTTAGATATCACTATATGAAAACCTATTTAAGTCCATAAATAGATATCTTTAATCTACAAACTATGTGCTCTTGTCCATAATAAACCTCTTGGATTGTTCCATACAAACCACTTTCTCTAAATTATTATTGAGGAAGACTGTTTTCACATCTATCTGATACAACTTCTAGTCAAAGTAAGTTGTTATAATTTTTTATTTTTTTATTTTTGATGAAATAGGAGAATATGTCTCTTTAAAGTTAAAGTCCATAATCAATGAAGCCCATCTTATCAAAATTTTCAATATACAGCTTCCAAGAATTGAAAATTTTATAAAAAAAAAGTGGGATTGAAAAGCGGCATTTCTATTGAACTAAAATTTTCAAGATTCATGAGAAATGAAAATTCATATAGGACATGACTTTTTGTCTCTTCCATGGACTAAGAAGAATGTTTTTCTTTTTGTAAAAATATCCTTAAATCCATTAATAGAATGCGGTAAAACCTTTTTCTTTTATCAAAGATATAATAGATATTTTATATATATATATTTTTAAAAAAATAGATGCTCAACCAAATCTAATACATCTTGAAATGTGATATTTTTTCATGATCAATTAAATATAGCAAAATCACAAATATGGTATTCTCATAAATTAGTTTTTTTAAAATAGTTTTCATGAATCAAACGAATCCTGAAGCTTTTGCTGATCCAAAATTCTTGTTTACTACCATAAGTCATCTAACATGACCTATGACCATGCCTTGGCCTTGGCTAGAAGTTGTACCTACCATAGAGGTGGCAAAATATGATCCAATTTGCTAACCCAACTTGTATTCGATCCATCTTAAATAGGTTTAGGTTGAGCTTAAATGGGTTCGAGTCGTAAACGGGTTAACCTATTTAATCCATTTATTAAATGGATCGGGTTCAGATTTAAAATTTCCAACCTACATAATCCATTTAACCCATTTATAATTTTTAAAATTAAATTATTATTATATATATACATATACCACCAATTTAAAATTTAAATGGGTTTTATTAGGTGGCTTGGAATTTTGTTCCGCGGCTTCCATTTCCTTTCAAATTTAAACCACTACAGTGTCTCAGACTACGTATAGAGGTCCACAAACCACGTGCAGAGCTTTCGTTCCCTTTTTTTTTTGTTCATTCAGAACTCCTCTTGGCTCCTACCTCCCTTCTTCTTCTTCTTCTCTCGAGACTCGCAACCGCCGAAGCCCTCCCTCCCCTACCCCGCTCTCCATCCCAGGCTTCTTCGTACACTCCCCTCCCTCCATCTCAAGCTCCTCCGAGTGCTCCCCTTCCACTGCCCATCACACCCTTGACGACTCCTCTACCTCCAAGCATCCGACCCACTTCCATGCCTCAAGCTCCTCTGCAACGCCCTCTTCGACATTGGTGAGTATTGCACCATCGTGAAGGTGCTGGAGGAGGCTATCTTCCTGCGATCGGACTACACTAATGCCCACTGCGATCTCAGCTCGGCCCTCCATGCCATGGGGGAGGATAAGAGAGCCATCCAGGAGTTTTAGATTTGAAGCCCGACCACATCGATGCTTTGTATGACCTCGGGGTCTTGTTTATGCACACTGTCAGTTTGCAAGGGTGTCAGAGATGTATACCAGGGTTTTGGCCATCAAGCCGAACAATTCACAGCGCATGTACAAGTTGTACCAACAACTTTTTGCTGAAAATAGTAAAGCAATTGGATTCATCTTTATTCATATAAAATCATAGTATATACAGACGAGATACAGGATTTAAGAGACAGAAAAGTAAAACTAGGAAGGAGAATATTACAGGCCTTAAGAAGGCAGAAATGTAAACTAGGAAGAAAAAAAGATGGGAGATCAAGTATATAAGGAATATGCAGACTTTCCAATACTCACCCTCAAGATGGAGTGAAGATATCTCGAAGACCCATCTTGCTAACAAGAGATGAAAAGGAAGATTCACTTAGTCACTTTGTTAGGATATCTGTCACTTGATTGGCTGAGCAGATAAAAGGGATGCAAAACTATTTACTGGTCACCTTTTCTTGGATAAAATGATGATCAATTTCAATATATTTGGTACGATCATGTTGCATCAGATTATTCATAATTTTAATTGCCGCCTTATTATCACAGTACAGCATGAAAGGGGGCATCTCAGAAGGCATAGCTCGTGGAGTAATTTCTGTAACTAGAGATGCTCATATATTCCCTGAACCATTGCTCTATACTCAGCCTCTACAGTCGATCTGGCTATAACAAATTACTTTTTACTTTTCTAGGTAACTAGATTACCACCAATGAATGTGTAGTAACCAGTAGTAGATCGTCGATCATCTAGTGAACCTATCCAATCCGCATCAGTGAATGCCTTTATTCTCAAAAAATCATATCGAGTAAAGAGCAGTCCTCGTCCATGACATATTTTCAGGTAGCATAGTACCCAATAGACTGCCTCCATATATTACTCTCATGGGTCATGCATAAACTAGTTGATGACACTGACTACAAAGGCAATGTCTGGTATGGTATGAAAAAGATAAATCAGTTTTCCTACAAATCGCTGATATCTCCCACGATCAACAAGGGCTCCTCCATTTGCTATTAATTTTTGATTTTGGTCAAAAGGTGTATTAGCAGGCTTACATCCCAACATTCTAGTCTCACTAAGAAGGTCAAGAGTATATTTTTGCTGAGTTAAAAAAATATCGAGAGATGATCTAGAGATCTCAATACCTCAAAAATATCTCAACAGTCTCAAGTCCTTAACCTCAAACTCGCAAGCCAGATTATGTTAAACCATGTAATCTCCCTGAGATCATCTTCTGTGATAAATATATCATCAACATATGCTATTAAAATAGTTATCTTTCCATCAGTATGCTTGTAAAATAGAGTATGATCTGCATTACTCTGTGAATATCCCATTTTGAGCACTGCCCAACTGAAGCATTCAAACCAGGCATGGGAAGACTACTTGAGGCCATAAAGAGAGCACCGTAATTTGCACACCTTTCCCGTCGTAGCTCTGTTTGCAAACCCAGGAGGAATCTGCATGTAAACCTCCCCTTGAAGATCTCCATGAAGAAAGGTATTTTTCATATCTGGCTGATGTAACTCCCAGCCACAGTTAGCCGCACACGAGATTTAGGTACGTACTGAGTTCATTTTTGCCACGGGGGCAAAGGTCTCTTCATAATCGATGCTGTACGTTTGTGTATACCCTTTAGCCACTAGGCAAGCCTTGTACCCCTCAAGTTTGCCTTCGAGATTATGCTTGAGTGTATAGACCTATTTGCAATCCACTGGTTGCTTCCCGTTAGGTAGAGTGACCAGATCTCATGTATGGTTTTTTGATAAAGTATTCATTTCCTCCATCATTGCCTGCCTCTTGTTTGGATTTACTATAGCCAACTTCCAATCAGTAGGAATGCTCACAGATTCTAATGCAGCTATAAAGGATTTATAAGAAGGAGACAGAGACTCATAGGACACACAGTTAGAAATATCATAACGAAAGCGAGGAGGGACAATATCTAAATCAGAGAAAATAGGGTTGTTACTGTTATTCATAGAGGAAGAGGACTTAGAAGTCCTGGATGGAACTGTGCTCCCCCTCATGCTAAGGGTTACTAGACGGCGTGGTCAAGAATTTATAGGACAGAGACACCACTTGGTACATCCGAAAGCTAAGAAAATTGTTCCGTCACATAGTAAGGCTCTATTTCTCGAAAGGTCACATCCATGGTGATGAGCATCTGTCGTGTAGGTAGGTAATAATATTTATACCCCTTCTTAGTGGCAGAATAACCTACAAAGATGCATTTCAGAATGCAGGGATCCAATTTACCAATAGATGGTGCATAGTCCCGAGCAAAATAGACACAGCGAAAATACGGGGTGGTACAATATATTCGATCTTTCCTTGTAAACATTTAAGTAGAGACTTGAAGTCAAGAATTCGAAGAGGTATATGGTTGATAAGGTAGGCCACAGTCAGAACAGCCTCCCTCCATAAAAATTTAGAAACTCGCATAGAAAAAATGAGAGCACGAGTTACCTCTAGCAAATGTCAATTCTTTCATTCGGCTATGCCATTCTATGCAGGGGTATTGATGTAAGTTGTCTGATGAATGATCCCATGATCGTGCAAGTAGGTATGAAATCCTTGATTCATATATTCTGTACTATTATTAGATTGGAGTATTCGAATCTTCACCCCAAACTGAGTGTCCACCAGTTTATGGAATTCTTTAAAACAGGAAAATACCTCATGCTTGCTCTTCAGTAAGTATAACGAGGTCATCCGACTATAGCAATCAATGAAACTAACAAACCATCGATGCCCTATAATGAAAACAATACCATAAGGTCCCCAAACATCTTAATGTATAATATCAAATTTATAGTTGCTTCGATTATTAGAAACAGGATACACTCCATGGGTGTGTTTTGCAAATTCACAGTCATCGCAAACTAAAGTAACTTCTCGCAGGAGTGAGAAAGAGTAGGAAACAACTAACATAAAGCAGGAAAGGCGATGTGACCAAGTCTTCTATGATGAAGCAGAAGCTTAGAAAAAGCCGTGTTTGCTGACAAAGCATCATGAAGCCACTCCCCTTCATTTTCTAGGTAGTACAGGCCATTGTGCATTTTACAATATCCAAGTTCCTTCCTTGTTGTCAGTTCCTGAAAGATATAATGAGATGGCCAAAAGATGACAGAATAATTTAAATCTCGAGTAATAGAGCTAATAGATAACAAGTTTGTGGGAAAGGTAGGGACATGCAAGATGGATGATAATTAAAAAATAGGTGTAAGCCATTAGCTAAATGAACTCGGTCATGACCAGAACTAGGAAAGTATGCACTAAAGGAGCTAGAAGATCCAGTCATATGACTGGAAGCACCATAATCAAGAATCCATGAAGAAGACATATCCAGACAACCAAATGCATGGCCTACACTACAAGTAATACCTGACTGAGCAAAGTTGGAAGTGGGTGGTGGTGGGCTAGCCGAAGCTGGGGAGGCCAGGAACTGGAAGTAGATTCATATTTATCCATCAACCGCTTCATGGTCTGATAGTTATCAAGTGAAATACAAGCAGAAGACTCCTCCACTTTCTTAGAAGATGTGAGGTTTGCTAACCACGACCTCGACCCCGACCATGCCCCTAATCTTTCCACTTAGATTGAGAGGGGCGACCATGTAATTCCCAACAAGTGGCTTTGACATGACCAGACTTGTGATAGTAATTATAGATAGTAGACGACTATGCACCATACCGAGGCAACGGTTTAGCTATGAGGGTAGAGCGACTAGACTCAGTAGAAGCAACGACTTTGGTCCTCATTTTCTCCTGCAACATAGTAGATAAGGCCTGACTCAGGCTTGGCATATCATCCCGAGCCAAGAGCTGTACTCGAACCGGCTCAAACTCAGGATTCAAGCCATACAAAAAATCCTGGACTCATTCCTCATCCAGGTACCTTTGAAATCGATATATATTTATAGAGCATTTCGGATGGAAGGTATGGTAGTGGTCAGCTTTAGCCCATAATCATTTCAATTCTGTAGCATAATCGGTAACAGAAAGTGTGCCTTGATGAAGCTATCTTAACTGGCACCGGATCTCATATACCTGTGCAGGATTAGCCATCTGCGAATATATCTGGGCCACTGCCTCCCATATCTCATGTGCGGTCTCCAACAACTGTACGCTCCGTGAAACATTTGGGACCATAGTATTGAGTTGAAAAGCCATGACTACCGAATTTTTCATATCCCACTGAGCCACTCTCAGTACTCTATCAATAGGTCACGATGCTGTGCTGGCAAGATATCCCTTCAAATCATAGCTTTTGATAAGTAGCTGAATACTTCTAGACCACGATAAATACGTAACTGATCTATCGAATTTGATAGCAACCTGAGATACATTAAAGGATATACTCTCGCACACAGATCTTCTTGATTGAGTTGTCTAGACCGCAAGCAATTTACTAAGAAGATTCTCCAAGTCCTAAATGGTAACTGGAGTGGTCATTCTGGATCCAGGACGGTGCCTTCCACGAGAGCCCACAAAGATTGAAAATACCCGTCACCGACTTATGCAAGAGATAGGGGGACAAGAGACGAGCCCCCCAAACCGTTCATAGGCTTTCGCCCCGTGGTGGTTTTTTTTTTTGAAAAAAATGGAACGATGACTACTAGAGGGTTGGGGTAGGGATCTTGTGACCTGCATCTCACTAGGCACCGCCCGGTGTGTCGCTACTCCTGTGTGGCTCCCATGATGGCAAGCACCTCCAGCAGCACCTCCTGCAAGTCCATGCTGTCGCTTACTCTATCTCCTCAACGTGTGCTGAGTGCAAGATGACGACCAAGATGGATCCAGGGAGCTCCTCCCTGCTGATCACCGTCGCTCCAGTGCCAGAGCCTAGTGAGAACGCCCTGGAAGCCAGCCAAGGAGATCAATCATAGTGCCGGATTTGCCATGAGACATAGCTCCGAGCCAATGATCTGCCTCGAGATCGACGGTGTGGAGGCAGAGGCAACAAGGTGGCGGTAGAGGCGAGGCCGGCGGGGTGGTCAAGACCGTCACGAGGGCGTGGAGGCAAAGGCAAGGACGGTGGCGACGACATGAGGGAGTGGAGGCGGAGTCAAGGATGGTGGTGATGGTGCGAGGGCATGGAGGTGGAGAGGGGAAGGGCTATGCACGAGGGATTTTGTAGTGGAGACAGTAAGGACGGGGCGACGGGGTCGATGGAGCCGGCAATCCCAGCGACCGAGAGAGGTTGTGGGGACGGGAAGGGCTATGCGCGAGAGGCGGAGAGGGGAAGGGCTATGCGCCGTGGTGGAGACAGCGAGGATACGGAGGAGACGACGCCGGTGATCCTAGCTATCGAGAGAGGTTTTGGGGAGTTGGCGGCGGGGTGAGGGTTTTGGCGGTGGTTCAGGGGTAGGGTTTTGGGGAATGGATTTGCCGGTGGTTTATGGGTGTTGGCGGTGCGAGGGTATTTAGGAATGATTTTTTTAAAAAAAGGAACTCTAGGAAAAAAATTGTAGAAGGGAAGAACGAAAGACCGGTAGAAGGTTGAAGGAAAGAATTAGAGATAGAAGGCTGAAGAGAAGAATTAGGGATCGGTTGGAGGATCTGATACCATGTTGAAAATAGTAAAGTAATTGAATTCATCTTTATTCATATAGAATTATAGTATATATATAGATTGATACAGGGTTTAAGAGGCAGAAAAGTAAAACTAAGAGGGAGAATATTACAGGCCTTAAAAAGGTAGAAAGATAAAACTAGGAAGAAAAAAAGGTGGGAGATCAGGTATATAAGGAATATGCAGACTTTCCAATACTTTTGAACTGTCTTAACTTGTACTTGAGCCTTCTGATGTAGCTGAAAGCTAACGTGCTGATGTGTACTCTCTGGCGGATGCCATATCAGAAGTTCGCCACGGTGGACATCCCATCTCGAGCTCCTTTGGCCGGGCCGAGCCTCTCTGGATCGACGAGGTGGGCAGCCAAAGTCGAGCTCCGTCCTTCTCCAGGTCAGCACCCGCAAGCTTAGGGCGCCTAGACCGGAGCCGAGCGACCTCCTTTGGCCGGGCTGAGCTCCTCTAGATCAATGAAGTGGCTCGCCGAAGCCGAGCTCCGTCCTCCGCCAGGTCGGCACCCACAAGTTCGGGGCGCCTAGGCCGGAGCCGAGCGTCCTCCTTTGGCAGGGCTGAGCTCCTCCGGATCAACGAGGCGGCCTGCCGAAGTCGAGCTCCGTCCTCTGCCAGGTCAGCACCTGCAAGCTTGGGGCACCTAAGTCGGAGCCGAGCGACCTCCTTTGGCCGGGCCGAGCTCCTCCGAGGCTGAGACCCCTGGGCTGGAGTCGAGCCTAGCCCTCCTTCGCCAGGTCGAGCCCCTCCGAGGCCGAGCCCTCCGAGCAGGAGTTGAGTCCCAGCTTCGCCAGGTCCAGCCCCTCCGGGATCAAGCCCCCTGAGCCGGAGTCAAGCTCAGTCCTCTTCCACCAGGTCGAGCCTCCCGAGTCAGAGCTGGATCCCAGCTCTCCAGCTCGGTAACCAGCTTGGACAGCACCGCCGGCCAACAGGAGGCGGAGCTGCCTCCCCGAGACACCGGTGGGCAACCCGAAGTCTGCGAGGAAGCACCTGTCATGCCATGATAACTGTCTGCGGCCACCACTTACACCAGAAGGGCAAGGAGCTCCCTAATCAAGGTGCCACGCTCTCTACCAACCACCTGAACCACCAGAAAGAGGAGGTCAACCAGGAGATTCGAATCCCGGGAGCGGCGGCCCCTTAATCGAGATGCTACCAGGCTTCCCGGAATGAGGCGACCGGAAGGAATGTAAGAACACGCAACAGTTCTCCTTATCACGAATCAGGAAAGACATCCTGTCCATGGCACAGAATACTGCTACACGCGCCTGATAACTTGGGGGAGATCCCAAGGTAGGTGCCCAATGGTCACCTGGGCTTACAAGAGGTTCGACACCCCCAAAAGAGGAGAGGTACGGAAACATGAGCACTACTATCAAGTCAAGCAAGTCAAGAGATAAAGGCCACATAGAGGATCCCTCTAGCTCGGCCATCGCTCTCCCAACACACTTGCACCCTATTCTCACACCGCTAACTCCTCCTAGTGTGAAGTCCATCAAGAGGGGCCCGACCAGGAGGATTTGTTCCCCTGAATCGTCACTGACTTGATCGTCGGAGTGCCACCACCGGAATCCCTTGCCCGGGTTACTAACCTCGTTTTTGCAGGCTTAAAGGTGCAGGACATCCCAAGAGAACCCGAGGGGCGATCCGACCTTGACGACAGCTACGGGCCACGACGATCTTAGCGGCAATAGATTGGCACGCCAGGAAGAGAGGACGCGAAGCGATATTTGATCCAGCTTTAGCCCCTTTACAAGCAGTCAGATGGAAGGATGGTGATGACGCAGGCGAGGGAGGTCTCCACCAATCGTGCAGGGGACTCCCCTTCCCGGGGGAACCCGCACAATCCAGAGGTGGAACCGCCCGCTCTAGCTCAACCGCTTCCATCGAAGTCTCAACTGACTGCACTCACCCAGTAGATGCAGATCCTGGCCACAGTAGTACACCAGCTTCAGCACCAACACCGATCCTTGGCTACTCATCAGTAGCCAGGGACTTCCGTGGCCCATGCCGCAGCACCCCGCGATAGCCTGCATTCCTTCCAAGGACGGCCTTCGCAGCCGCGGGCCATCAAACTCCGATGAAAAGAAAATGAGCCGGGTCTACCGACAGGGAGAGCCGCTTGCCAAACCTTGAGCGGGTGGCATCCAGACCCTGCCAAGGTAAGAAAGATAGGACTCCCCACCATGGGTGCCATGCACCTATGTCACCTTCTCCGTCTCCTTCGATGGAGGGGTCCACTGATGAAGCCGTCAGGCACATGGCGGAGAAGCGCCTGAAGGAGCATGACCGCAAGCTGGAGGAATTATCCCATCGGTTTGCCAATCTATCGAGCTCCACTAGCAAGCCAGCGGGCTACGATGCCCATCCCGCTTTCTCCCGAGAAGTCCAAGAGGAGCCAATCCCGCATCGGTTCCGTATGCCGCAAGTGGATCCTTACGATGGGATCACCGATCCCCTGGACCACTTGGAAAGCTACAAGACCCTTATGAGGGTCCAGGGGACCACTGACGCCCTCCTCTGTATCGCCTTTCTTGCCACTCTCCGGAAAGCAGCTCGAGTATGGTTCACCTGTTTGGAGCCGGAGAGCATCAACTCCTTTGCCCAGCTAGGGCAGAAGTTCATGGCCCACTTCGACGCCTGTCGAAAGATGCCACGAGAGGCTAACAGCCTCTTCTCCATCAGGCAGCAGGACCGCGAGTCCTTGCTGGACTACAGGGCCCGTTTCAAGGCTGTCGCATTGGAGATTTACAACCTCGAAGAGCTAGTTGCCATGTTGGCTCTGAAGCGAGGACTCAGGACCTCCCGCCTGACTTACTCACTTGATAAAAAGCCCCCCAAGAGCTATCCCGAGCTCCTCCTCCGAGCTCAGAAGTACATCCGTGCCGAGGAGGTGGATCGTTCGAGACGGGAGCTTGTCGGGAAGCCGTTGAAGAAACCTGCCCCCGCCGAGGTGTTCGAGACGTGGAAGCTAGGACCTCCAGCTACGAGCTTCCGGTAGAGACCAAGGACGAGAGGCGCTCCCATTCTCGAGGGGAGTTATACCCCCCTCCTCGCACCGAGGATGAACATCCTCATGGAGATCGAAGGTGAGCCCTACCTGAAGCGCGCACCTCCAATGAGGTCGTCTTCTGGCCGTGACAAGATAAAGTACTGTCGTTACCACCGCGACCACGGCCATGACACCGAGGAATGCCGCAACCTCAAGAAGGAGATCGATGAACTCATCAAGAGGGGCTACCTCGGGAGGTACATGGGGGGCAGACCTCAAGCAAATCTCAGGTGCTCATCGCTCTCCCACCAGCTCCTGCAGTGGATAACCGCCCTACCGAGAAGCCAGTGGGGATGATAAGTTGGGGAGCCGAGCACACATTCAAGAAGGCCCGGGGGGCAGGGCAATCTAAAAATGTACTCCCCTTTATGAGGGAAGGAGAAGGCTGGGAGGAAAATGTAAATAACAATGCTGTAGTCATCGAGATGACGATCGCTAAGCATCCTGTAAAATGCATCATGGTTAATAGTGGAAGTTCCACGGATGTGATTTTTTATGATGCTTTCTTTAGAATGAATTTGTCTCCTGCACGGCTCAGGCCTGTGCACACGTGGTGCGGGCACCAAACTCAGAAGAAGACTTCGGGGCTCCATCTGGATCTCTGATTGATCTTGCCCGAAGAATTAGGGTTTTCTGATTTTGTAATAAGGGTTGACTTGGTCAACTCAATTTTAGTCTTGAGTCTGTAATTTAAATTTTGTTGAGTCATGTTGACTCAGTACAAGTCCTAGTAGTGGCCTAGGTCTTCTCCAGGTTGGTGCCACCTTTTTCAAGTCAAGGTCCAGGGTGCCACATTTTTCTTCCAGGCTCAAGTAAGTGGGCGCCACACTCCCAGCCACACGCCAGAGTCTAGGGGGCGCCACATCTCCATCCCAGTGTCTTGGTCCCCACACCCAAGGGAGCAAGAATTTTTCTTGAAGCCAAAATCAAGGAGGCGCCCCATATATACCTTAAAAGGCCAAGCTAAATGAGGAAAGAGGCATTTCTTGGGGAGCACTTCAAGGGGGCGCCCAATCCATGCCTAAAAAGACCAAAGCAAAGTTGGGAAGAGCCATGACTTGGGGAGAAAGAAAAGGAGGTGTCCAAAAGAGTTGAGCCATGAAAGGAAGAAGCCAAAACTTGGGGAGCAAAACTAGGAGGCGCCCAAATGCTTCCAAATAAAACCAAGCATGGGAGGAAAAAAATTTTTCTTGAAGAGCAAGGCTAGGAGGCGCCACCTACTTACCATTTGGAGCCGCCAATCAACACTTATGGAAGCTCTTGGCCGGCCATATGAGAAGGATTTGATTCTACAAGCCTAATTTGAAGATCCATCCTATTAGTCCCACATGGGAAGATGTAAAATCCTGACCTCTTGTAAAGGCCTATAAAATAAATCCCTCTTATAAGTTTTAAAGAACGAATGATGAATGAAATCAATTTCTGTGTGAGCAACTTTGTGTTTCTCTCTTCCGCACTTATACTCAGGTGTTGAGCTCCGTGAGGGAGTAAATCTGGGTTTCCTAGGAACCTTGAGGAGGTGTGAGATCTCCAACCCCAAAACCCTACCAAAACCCTAGGTTAGCCACTTCAATTCCAAACCCTAGCCGCCATCATCTTCTTCATTCCACCAATCATCCAAACCCTAATCTACCTCATCATCTCCGGCCCCTCTCTTCCAAGTAGAGGCCGACCACCAGCATCCAGTTCCAGATCGGCTACTTCGAATACAGAGCAAATCCCAGAGGAAGTCAGATCAGCATCCAGGAGAATCAGGATTTCAGCAACATCAAATTTTCAAGTTCTTCTTATCTGGTAAATCCTTTCTTTGAGTATCTGGTTCCTTAAGTTGTTCTTCTTCTTTCCCAGATCATGAGTTCAGGAGAAGCCAACTCTTCCAAAGGACCAGTATTGGAGGATCCATTGCGAAGATATCCAATCCGAGGATCCAATAATCTGCTCGAGAGAGTCCTTCCACCAAACTCTGTGAAGATCACTGCCTGGTACATAACCCTTCCCTTCTCTTTAGTTCTGTCCTGTTGAAAGTTCAGAGTGAAACCCTAGGTCTGGGAGTTTCTCAACCCCCAGCGATCCTTTACTTCTGAACTACTCTGATAATCTAGTTTCTTTGAATTGTGCTTTCAATTATTATATAGTTTCTTTCAATTTAACTTAACTTTCATTTGAGTCAAAGCCGACTTCTGAAAATATATAAAAAAGAAAAAAATACATTAATTTGCTTCCGCATTCCACATTTTTGTTCTGCATCATTTTTGGTATCAGAGCTTTCTTTCTGCATCAATTATGGTATCAGAGCTTTCGTTCTGCATCATTTATGATATCAGAGCCCTGTCTAGGGTTTCTGACTTGCTTGCATGTTTTGAGTGTCTCTCTTTTTTACTTTGTCTGCTCGAAGTAGACTCTCCAGGATGTCCGGTCCTAGGAACGAAGCGAGGTGCAAGCCTCCCTTCCCATTCCATGGGGTGTTCCTAGGGCGTGTAGGGGATCCGCTGGGTTACAACTTCGTAGCAGGAATTGTAAACGGGGGAAGCATTCTGTTTTCAGTCTATAACTGCCCTGTTGCAGAAATTGTTTCTCATTGCAGGTAACTCCAAATTACATGATTTTTATTTTGCTGGAACCAGTATAATTGAAACTATTTTATACAATTTTACTGTAATTTATTGGTTTCTGTGAAATTTCTGAGAGTTAAATTACAGCAACTCTATTTCTGTGTTTCTGCAATTCAATTTTTTGAGTGATCATCTCCTAATTCATCTTAAGGGCAATTGAGCATCTAAGATAAGAGGAGGAGTTGATAACCTCTCCTTAGCCCAAAACCACCATCCATTCATTCGATCCTAAGCCTAATTTTAAAATTTATTAGACTTAATTTGCCCTAGTGGGCTAGGGACACCAACAAGTCGGGTCCAGCCTAGCATTTAGTCAGTTTGTCTGGTTACTCTGTGTGTGCTTTGTACTCAGTGTTTAGAACGGTGGTTCAGGGATTCTATCCCGAAGGGCTTGTGTGCTGGTCCGTCTACCTGGCCAATCTCTGATTGGTGTCTAGGATTGGCATTTAGGGACCTAACACTCCCCTTACACCTGCCTGGCTGAGTCCCGAGTTACTACAGGCTAGCTTGCCACTCTGATTGGGCATCTAGTTTGGACTCTAGGTCTAGTGAGCCAGTAGTCGCTTTAGTCTAGTCACATTCTGTGTGCTTGCTTACATCATCATGTCCACCCGGAACGGAGTACCCTACCAACCTGGTCAAACCCAACCTGATTTAGAGGCCATGATTAGAACTCTTACTGAAAGTATGATCAAATTGAGTCAGGATATGAATGAGGGTTTTGCCCAGTTTAGAGACCGAGCCCAGGGACTTGAGAAACGTAGACATCAAAATTGGACCCCTGATCCAAAATTTAAGGGGCCCCAACCTCACCCATGTCAGGAGCCTAGGAGGACCTTATACCGTGATCCCGAGCATAACCCTAGGAGCCTATTTCCATACTTGGTTGACTCAGAAAAGGGACCCATTAGGAACACCGAACCTTATGCACCCACTTTTGATGGAAGACAAGATACATATATTAAGTGGGAAGAAGAAATGGATCGGTATTTTGAGTGCACTAACATATCGGAATTAGGACAAGTTAGGTTGGCCAAGACCAAGTTCACCAAACATGCTAGGTCGCATTGGTATGCTATTGAGTGTGAGTGTTATCAAAGAAAAGAGGAAATAAATACTTGGAGAGATATGAGAAGTAAGTTGAGAGATCGGTACCTAGGTAGATCCTATGAGAAAAGACTTTTAGACCAATGGTACCAATTGCGACAAGGTAATAGGCCTGTGTCTAAATATATCGAGGACTTCCAGTGGTATGACATAAAATGCAATACCATTGAGACCGAAGCTCAGATCACATCGAGGTTTAGGGTTGGGTTACACCCAGACATTTATAGGAAGCTATGCCTTGAAAAGACCAATAAGTTAGACCGAGCCTACCAAGAAGCCCAAGACTATGAGTGGTCTTTAAGATATAACCAATCAAGTACTTTGGACTTAAAGCCAACCTCTACCAACTTGAGTCAAGTTCCGATTGATCCAACACCCGTAGTGAACCAGACTTTTGTTTGTCAATTTCCACTTGTGTCACCTCTTGACCAGAAGGATACCAATGAGGAAGAAGGGTTAGGTATGACAAGCTCAGAATCAGTTGACTCGATTACCACTGACCCGAAACCCATTGAAGATGGCATCGAGGAAGTATATGATGCTGGCTTGAGTCTGGTTGATGAATATGAGGGGGAAGAACTTGAAGAATGTGACATCGATACTATTGGTTCCTTACCTGAGGAGACCTTGGAGAGCAACCAAGTGGTAGGACCTAGTTCAGAAATTCAAGAGATTTGTGAGAACCAGGTTCCTTTAGTCAAATACCCCCAGGAAGAACTCATAGTGTTGCCCGAGCTATCAGTTCGTACCCTCTAATGACAGTCATTCCCCAAGTACCAATTGAAGATCTTTGCACTGAACTGTTTAAGTTTGCCCACCTTATGGTAGATCCTCTCCTTAGGATGACTGAATCAAGCGTCGTACAATTGGACCTTGTCCCATGCCCAGCCACTAAGGTCTCTCCCGTAATCTCAATTGAACATCCTTGTCTTGAGCGAATTGATTCACCCAGTCTTGTAGAAGTCCTCCTTATGACCCCAGACCCCTTCTTTCGCATGACTGACCTACCCTTCTATAGAGTATACCTTTCCGCACCCATAGGTCAAATTTCAAGTCTTGAGGTTATCATCCATAGGCCCTTCCATGAATCATTCTCTAATCCATTTCTTGAGAAAGTGGATCATTATTTGCTTAGAGAACAAACCTTAACTGTTGCAATCACATGTCCTAGGCTACTCCCCGAACCATCTTTTGATCCATTCCTGGGAGTAGCAAACTTTTCCTTTCGTAAGGATGACCAGTTGACACTCATAGATCACCATTCAATCCTTTAGGTCACCACCTTTAGTCAGCAGGTAATTCGAGACTCCATCTCATATTTCCTCCCTTTCTCTAGGACTTCCAATGCTTCTTACACCATGCAAGTATACTTTGTCGAAGTCTTTAGAGTGAACCACGTGTCAGAATCTATTAGGTTTGTCACCTACTTCTGGAAGACCTTATGGCACCTACTAGGCGCCCATGATAAGTTTTCATGCTCTGCATGCCATCTTCCGACCCAAGGTGAAACCTAGAGAGCCGTAGTTTGTTAGGTTTAGACCTAGGGTTCCTTTGGAATAAAGTCCATTCTTTAGGAATGCATCGTCAGTCTAGTTTAGTTTTTCTTGACCCTTTACTAGGCTTTGGCTCAGATTTTGGTTTGATTGAGAGCACCAGGAATTGGGATTTGTATTTTGTCTAGGGCTGAAATTGCATTCAATGACTCGGTCAATAGGTCTACAGGTAAGAGTCCATTTGAAATTGTGCATGGTTACAAACCTCACACACCTCTTGACCTAGCTCTTTTACCAGTCTACACACGAGTCTCAGAGTCTGCTGAATTTTTGCACAGCATATAAAAGACTTGCATAAAGAAATTCATGCCAAAATAAATTTAAGTAACGAAACTTATAAGAAGTTGGCTGATTCTCAAAGGCAGTCAAAACTTTTGTTGAGGGAGGCTATGTAATGATTAGGTTAAGTCCTGAACGGTTTCCTCCTGGAACCATTAGAAAGTTACATGCTAGAGGAGCTGGACCATTTAGAGTGGTGAAGAGAGTAGGGTCCAATGCCTATGTGCTCGAGTTGCCTTCAGAACTAGGCATTAGCTCCACTTTCAACATTACAGACCTAGTAGAGTATAGAGAGCCAGCTGTGATTCCCAGTGAGCCTTTTTGAGCCTAATCCTGCTCTTGAGAGTGAACCCAACCCTGTGTGTCCACCAACAAACTGGCCTGTGAGGAAAGAGCAGATTGAAAAGATCTTGGATGATCAGGTTATCTCTACTCGTAATCGAGGATACCAAAGATACCTGGTCCGCTGGCAAGGAAGGCCAGATTCTGATAAGTCTTGGATCTCCCGAGAAGAATTACAAGAATTGGACCCAGACTCTTGGAGAGATACCAGAGCCAGCTTGATCCATACTCGACAGGGTCGAGTTCCTCCCACCCCGGGAGAATTGGTGCGGGCACCAGACTCAGAAGAAGACTTCGGGGCTCCATCTGGATCTCTGATTGACCTTGCCTGAAGAATTAGGGTTTTCTGGTTTTGTAATAAGGGTTGACTTGGTCAACTCAATTTTAGTCTTGAGTCTGTAATTTAAATTTGTTGAGTCATGTTGACTCAGTACAAGTCCTAGTAGTGGCCTAGGTCTTCTCCAGGTTGGTGCCACCTTTTTCAAGTCAAGGTCCAGGGTGCCACATTTTTCTCCCAGGCTCAAGTAAGTGGGCGCCACACTCCCAGCCACACGCCAGAGTCCAGGGGGCACCACATCTCCATCCCAGTATCTTGGTCCCCACACCCAAGGGAGCAAGAATTTTTCTTGAAGCCAAAATCAAGGAGGCGCCCCATATATTCCTTAAAAGGCCAAGCTAAAGGAGGAAAGAGGCATTTCTTGGCCCGGCCGAGCGCCTGCTGTCTTTTCCACTTGGGACCGACCATGAGAAGATGGTACAGATTGGGGCCTAGCTACAGGAGAAAGAGAGGGCCTGCCTATTGGAGTTCCTGCAGGCAAACACAGATGTGTTCGCCTGGACGGCAGCCGACATGCCAGGTATTCCCCCTGACATCATCACTCACAAGTTAAGCATTGACCCGAAGTGCAGGCCAATTTGATAGAAGAAGAGAAGCTTCGTCCTAGAGAGGTAGGCGGCCATCAATGAGGAGGTAGACAAACTCCTCGCCGTTGGTTTCATTCGGGAAGTGCAATATCCGAGCTGGCTAGCGAATGTGGTGATGGTAAAGAAGAATAATGATAAATGGAGGATCTATATAGACTACACCGACCTCAACAAGGCATGCCTAAAGGACAGCTTCCCCCTGTCGAAGATCGATCAGTTGGTGGACGCCACCTCGGGGCACAGGCTCCTCTCCTTTATGGATGCATTCTCCGGATACAATCAGATCCGGATGCACCCAGAGGATGAGGAGCACACCGCCTTCATCACTGACCAGGGAACATACTATTACAAGATGATGCCCTTTGGTCTGAAGAACACCGGGGCCACATACCAGCGCCTAGTCAATAGGGTCTTCAAAGACCAGATTGGCCGGAACATGCAGGTGTATGTGGACGACATGCTTGTCATGAGCAAGCCGAGCTCGGCCACATTGCCGACCTTGTCGAAGCCTTCCACAACCTTCGAAAGCACCAGATGAAGCTGAACCCGACGAAGTGCACCTTTGGAGTAGCGGTGGGAAAGTTCCTTGGCTTCATGGTCACACAGAGGGGCATTGAAGCCAACCCAGAGAAGGTCCAGGTGGTCATCGACATGGAGCACCCGACATCCGAGAAGCAAGTCCAGTGCTTGACGGGGTGGATCGTAGTGCTGAGTCGGTTCATCTCGAGGTCGGCAGACCGCGGCTCCCTATTTTCAAGGCACTGCACAAGATGCACGACTTTATCTGGACGGAGGAGTGCAGAACGGCCTTTGAGGAGTTGAAGGAGTCCCTGGCCACTCCTCCGCTTCTCTCCAGGCCAAAGGAAGGGGAGGAGCTTATACTCTATCTGGCGGTCACACCTGGAGCAGTCAGCTCGGTCCTCGTCCATGCAAACGAGGATGGGTCCCAGAAATCGGTGTACTACACTAGCAAGATCCTCCGTGATGCAGAGATCAGGTATACTTGATCCAAGAAACTCATTTTTGCACTAACAATGTCTGCTAAGCACCTCAGTTCCTACTTCCAAGCACACCCTATCGTGGTCATGACAGACCAGCCGCTGAGTACCATACTTAGCCACCCCGAGACCTCCGGGAGATTGGCCAAGTGGTCCTTGCTGCTGAGCGAGTTCGACATAACATATCGGCCGAGATCCTCGCAGAAGGCCCAAGTCTTAGCCGACTTCGTGGTCGAATGCACGGGGCTTGCCGAGGAGCCAGAGCAGACAATGACAGAGCCCCAAATGGAGCTCGGACTGGGGGAGGAGCCCTGGATCCTCCACTTGGATGGCGCATCCAATCCCGGTGGATGTGGAGCTGGCCTCATCCTTGCCAACAGTGATGGGGTGGTGACAGAATGTGCCCTCAACTTTAAGTTCATCACGACCAACAACCAGGCGGAGTACGAGGTGCTCCTCGCGGGTCTGAAAGTCTCCCGCGAGCTAGGCATGCAAAGCTTGAAAGTCTTTACCGACTCCCAACTGGTTATCGGGCAAGTTTCTGGGGAATATGAGGCCAAAGATCCCCAGATGGTGAAATATCTAGACCAAGTCCATTCAAGCATGACAGGCTTCCGGCGCCTCAGCATCTTCCACATCCCTCGAGGGGAGAATGCACACGCGGACGCGCTATCAAGGCTTGCGACCCTGCCAGACTCATCACTGGGGCGCACCTACATTGAGTACCTCGAGAATCCAAGCTACGAAGGCCCAGAGGAGGTGTAGAAAGTCACCCCAGAGCTGAGCTGGATGGACAGGTATGCCAGGTACATCACTGATGGCACTTTACTGGAGGACAGCGCGGAGGTCGGTCTCATCAAGAAGAAGGCATCATGGTTCATTTTGATGGAACGCCAGCTCTATCACCAATCTCATTCCTACCTGCTCCTGAAGTGCCTCAGGCCCACGGAGGAGGCCTTCATGCTCCAGGAGATATACGAGGGCCTCTGTGGGAACCATGTGGGAGGAAGAACGCTTGCATACAAAGCCCTTCGCTAGGGATACTTTTGGGAGACCATGAGGGAGGACACCGCCGACTTCGTCAAGAGGTGTGATAAGTGCCAGCGCCACGCCTACATACAGCGCCAGCCGGCAGCGTCGATCTCCCAGCTCTCGTCCCCTTGGCCCTTTGCTCGGTGGGGAATGGACATCCTCGGACCATTTTTCCCTATGCTGGGACAACGAAGGTTCCTGCTAGTGACCATCGACTACTTCACCAAGTGGGTTGAGACAGAACCTTTAGCTCGGATCACTGAAGCCAATGTCTGCCAATTCTTCTGGAAGTCGGTTATCTGCCGCTTCTGACTCCCCCACTACATCATCACCAATAACGGACGGCAGTTTGATAACCAGGAGTTCGAAGGATTTTGCATTGAGCACGGCATCCAACACCGCTTTATCTCAGTAGCCCACCCCCAAATGAATGGAGAGGTCGAGGTAACTAATCGGACCATCCTCCAAGGAATCAGGACCAGGCTGGACCAAGCCAAGGGTAGGTGGGCAGAAGAACTCACAAGTGTCCTATAGGCCTATCACACAACACCCAGGACGGCAACTTGCAAGACGCCATTCAACCTTGTCTTCGGCACCGAGGCGGTTATCCTAGTGGAGCTCGACGTACCCACGCTTCGAGTACAGCAGTACGACGAAGCGCAGAACTCGGCACACCTTCTGTTCAACTTAGATCCCCTCAAAGAAACAAGGGATATATCTCAGCTCCGAATGGCGGCCTACCGGCAATGAGTGGCCCGGTACTACAACGCGCGGGTTAGGCCAAAAGTCTTCAGACCTGAAGACTTGGTGCTGTGCCGAGCTGAAGCATCTCAACCCCAGGAGTGCGGCAAGCTCTCGCCAAACTGGGAAGGCCCTTACAAAGTACCTGAAGCCCTCTCTCATGGGGCCTATTACCTCGAGGACTTGGACGGTGCCAGGTTCCCTCGAATATGGAATGCCTCCAATTTGAGAAGATACTATCAATAGTGTAAGGTTTTCTTCCGTTAATATTAAAGATTTCCCTTTGCGCAAATGATTATTTGCCTTGCAGGAATATCACAGCCTGGATCCGAGCTCTCTGGCCACCAAGTCTTCGAGCCCAGCTCCAAGACATCCGAGCCCGGAGTCGAGCTCTCCGGCCACCAAGTCTTCGAGCCCAACTCCAAGACATCCAAGCCCGGAGCCGAGCTCTCCGGCCACCAAGTCTTCGAGCCCATCTCCAAGACATCCAAGCCCGGAGCCGAGCTCTTTGGCCACAAAGTCTTCGAGCCCAGCTCCAAGACATCCGAGCCCGGAGCCAAGCTCTCCAGCCACCAAATCTTCGAGCCCAGCTCCAAGACATCCAAGCCCGGAGCCGAGCTCTCCGGCCACCAAGCCTTCGAGCCCAGCTCCAAGACATCTGAGCCCGAAGCCAAGCTCTCTAGCCACCAAGTCTTCGAGCCCAGCTCCAAGACATCCGAGCCCGGAGCCAAGCTCTCAGGCCACCAAGTCTTCGAGCCAAGCTCTCAGGCCACCAAGTCTTCGAGCCAAGCTCCAAGACCTCAAAGCCCAGAGCCAAGCTCTCCAGCCACCAAGTCTTTGAGCCTAGCTCCAAGACATCCAAGCCCGGAGCCGAGCTCTCCGACCACCAAGTCTTCGAGCCCAGCTCCAAGACATCCAAGCCCGGAGCCGAGCTCTCTGGCCACCAAGTCTTCGAGTCCAGTCCAAGACATCAAAGCCCAGAACCAAGTTGTCCGGCCACTAGGTTCCAGAGCCCAGTGCCGAGACCTCAAAGCCCGGAGCCAAGCTCTCTGGTCACCAAGTCTTCGAGCCCAGCTCTAAGACATCAAATCCCAGAACCAAGTTGTCCAGCCATTAGGTCCCAGAGCCCAGCACCGAGACCTCAAAGCTCGAAGATAAGCTCTCCATCCACCAGGTCTTCAAGCCCAGCTCCAAGACATCAAAGCCCGGAACCAAGTTGTCCAGCCACTAGGTCCCAGAGCCCAGCACCGAGACCTCAAAGCCCGGAGCCAAGCTCTCCGACCACCAAGTCTTCGAGCCCAGCTCCAAGACATCAAAGTCCGGAACCAAGTTGTCCGGCCACTAGGTCCTAGTGCCTAGCACCGAGACCTCAAAGCCCAGAGCCAAGCTCTCCGGCCACCAAGTACTCGAGCCCAGCACCGAGGCCTCAAAGCCCGGAGCTCAGATCTCCGGTCACTAAGTCTCCGAGCCCAGCTCCAAGACATCAAAGACCTGGAGCTCAGATCTCCAGCCACTAAGTCTTCAAGCCCGGCCACGAGACACCGAAGCCCAGAGATCAGCTCTACAACACTGGAGTCCAAGATACTTAGCAACAAGGCCGAAGCCTTCCCTCTCACTCCGTTGCATGTGTACAAAATTAAAGGAGAGAAAAGGGATGGGTTGAGGCCTGAAATGCACAAGCCAAGACAATTGAAGAAAATACTATTTCCATTAAGTAGTAAGAGTTCATTTACAATTATCCTCGGGCCCTCGATAGGCCGGGCGACCTGAGCCAATGCTGAGAAGCAAAGAAGGTCAAAATTCCTAGTCTACCTTGGCTGCCCCTTCAGCAGGGCTTTGCGACGGTGGAGCATCGGCCCTGGTGGTTTCAGGCATCTCAGTTCTGGCCTCGCTGGCCGCCACTGGCGGGAGAAGATCAGGAGCGGTCTCCGCACTGCTCGGCTCCATGCTGGGGACTCGAGAAAATCTGAGCCGGCTTCGACCCTCATCGGGGACGAACCCATGAATTCGGTCATGCAGATACATGAAGCCCTTAAAGAAGGAGTTCGACGCCATCTGGTGAAACTCGGCGACGAACTCCTCCGAGGCCTTGTACCTGTCCATGACCCCTTCCGCCTCCTTCCTCGCTTCGGCAGCTTGTGCCTTCGCTGCCTTCGTCGATCTGGTCGCCTCCACTGCCTCCATCTCGATCGCCGACAGCTTCTTCTTCGCCGCGGCCAGCTCAGCCTGGAGGGACTGGGCAATCCCTTTTTGCTGGACTACCTCGGCATTGAACGAGGTCAGCCTCTTCTCAGCATTCACCAGCTCCTCGGCCTTGCCTTTGGAGCGAGCCCGCTCCCGGTCGAGCTCCTCCATGAGCTCCTTCGAGTGCCTTTCAACGCTGGCGAGCCCACTCTGGAGCTCCTCATTCTTCAAACCGAGCTTTCGGGAGGTTTCAGTCTTCTCCTTCAGCTCGGCCTTCAGGTCCTCAACCTCGGCTGCACGTCGCTGGTCGTTCTTCAACCAGTTCCGGTAGAAATCTCGAATGAGGAGCATTTCAGCCCTGACCTGCAACAAGTAAATGTCAAGGAGGAAAGAAGAAAAAAGGGAAGAAGCCCCAGAAGCTTAAAGTCACTTACCATGAAAAGCAAGGGGAAGATGCTGCTGATCGCATCCCCCAAAACCTTCCCGACCATCTCTTGCCGGTTGCATGCTTGGATGGAGAAATCCATCATGCACTCGGCCAGCTTCGGATCCGAAGCAATGACACGTCAGGCCCCATTCTGAATGGGAGCCGACGATAATCCTTCTTGCTTGCCGCCGAGGCGGAATTGCCCTCACCACCACCAGCAGAGGCCTCGAGGGCAGGACGAGAGCTCGGTGCTCCCACCGACGATGATCCTGGCACCGGGTCCGCTCCTTCCTATGCCTCCCCTTCGACGACGAGCTTTGGAGAAGGGGGCGGCATGGAGGCGGTAGCTGCTGCAGCAGCCCTAGCCCGGACGACTACCTCTGGCTCAGGAGCAGGGGCCAATTCTCGCCTCCTCACCTGCTCCGCCACCGGCCTGGTCAACCTCCGCTTGGGCTCAAGCACGGCAACCACCTTCCCCCTCTCTTGTGCGGGAGCGGCCTCGGGCTCTCACCCCCTCGGCTTGGCCTGCTCGGTGGGGGGGTAGCCGATGCGCCCTCGCCATGGGGCCTCTTCGGGGAGGGTTCCTCTGCCAGCCCCGTCGGAGGCCTCTTCTGGATAATGCAGAGCTAGTCATCCATGGAAAACCTCATGCCTGCACACAGAAAACAGGGAATGTCAGCTCTGATTCAGAAAAAACAAGTTAAAAGGAACAGGAAAAGACTCAAGGCGAACTCACCCAACTCCTCCGTTGGGCTGACCCCGGCCTCGGCAAGGTTCTACTCTGATAGTGGAACCTCAAGAGAAGGAATATGAGCAGTCCGAAGGTGCTCGTAGATGTCCTTATCAGCCTCGTCGACTATAGAATTTCTATTCGGGGACCGATCTGGGTCGCTCCACACCCAATCGATCCTCTCGACGGTGGCAAAGAAGAACTTACTCTTCCATCCTTTGATGGAAGAGGGGAGCTCGAACCTGATTCCCCTCGGATGAGAAGAGAGGGACCACCACCTGTCTTTGGTGGGGTGGCGCTTCAGAGTGAAGAAGGCTCTGAAGAGAGAAAAATGGGCGATGACCCCGTAGAAGTGATAAAGTACAATAAAATAGAAAATAGTTCTTATGGCATTGGGGACCAGCTGAGTAGGAACCAAGTGGTAATTACTCAGCACGGATAGAAAGAATGGATAGAAGGGGAAATGGAGCCCTCTTGAGAAGGTTTCCTCATAAAAATAATTTGGCTCGGGCTACTAGAAGTAGCCCGGTCCCCCGATCGGGGGATCAAGAGCCGGACAGAGTGCGGGATGCCGTACACATCCCGGATGGCCCCCAGTTCCTCAGCAGTGATCGTCGAAGCGATCCCGCTGGGACCTGTTGACCGGACAGACTCGGGGACGGGTTCGGACTGGGGAGGAAGACGAGAAGGACCAGAAGGGTTAAGGCTGGACTCCCTAATGACAATACCGCCAGGGCAATGCCTCCCCCTAAGCTCGAAGCGCGTCCCATCTCCCTCCTCATCGGAAGAAGAAGATGATGGCGGCCTTGGCCTAGAAGACCCGGCTTCGCCCTGGTTGGTAGAAGGATAGAAGTTAGGCCCGAAATGGGACATGACAGGGAGAGATCAAAGGAAGAAGAAAGGGGACAGAAGAAGGTCACAGGAAGAAGAAGGAACCTCTACCCAACCCGACGAAGAGAAAGGGACTGACCTGCCGGGAGCTTTGGATGGACAAGGACTTCCGGAAGGATGAAAGTGGGAGCTTCGGAGCAATGGCGGGCACGAAAGGTTTGAAAGGTGATGTATTTTGGGAAAGATAACTTTTCCTTTCGAAATGATAGATGCCCGACCGTACCGTTACAAGTCTCCGCCATCGGATCTGCGCCACGCATCACGTATCGGTAGCACTGGCGTCTGATTTCAACTGCGGTCGCTCTGGATTCTGCACTCGCAATAACTGCTCCTCGGACGTGGCCACGTGGCTTCTCCGGGCAGGCTGAAGAAATCGCTTCTTGAGACATCGCCGATCACGATCATCATTGCACCGGATCCCCTCCTTTCCATGTCAGCAAGCGCATTTACTCCCTTCGCCCCAAGTGCCCCGCACCGACGGGACTTGGGAGTGGGGGGCAAATGATGTGGCTGAAAGCTGACGTGCTGATGTGTACTCTCTGGTGGATGCCATGTCAGAAGTTCGCCATGGTGGACACCCCATCTCAAGCTCCTTTGGACGGGCTGAGCCCCTCCGAATCAACGAGGTGGCCCACCGAAGCCGAGCTCCGTCCTCCGCCAGGTCGGCACCTACAAGCTCGAGGAGCCTAGGCTGGAGCCGAGCGACCTCCTTTGGCTGGGCCGAGCTCCTCCGGATCAACGAGGCGGCCTGCCGAAGTCGAGCTCCGTCCTTCGCCAAGTCAGCACCCGCAAGCTCGGGGCTCCTAGGCCAGAGCCGAGCGACCTCCTTTGGCCGGGCCGAGTTCCTCCGAATCAACGAGGTAGCCCGCCGAAGCCGAGCTCCTTCCTCCACCAGGTTGGCACATGCAAGCTCGGGGAGCCTAGGCCGGAGCCGAGTGACCTCTTTTGGCCGGGCTGAGCTCCTCCAAGGCTGAGACCCCTCGGCTGGAGTCGAGCCCAGCCCTCCTCCACCAGGTCGAGCCCCTCCGAGGTCGAGCCCTCCGAGCAGGAGTCGAGTCCCAGCTTCACCAGGTCCAGTCCCTCCGGGATCGAGCCCCCTGAGCCGGACTCGAGCTCAGCCCTCCTTCGCCAGGTCGAGCCTCCCGAGTCAGAGCCGGGTCCCAGCTCTCTGGCTTGGTAACCAGCTCGGATAGCACCATCGGCCAACAGGGGGCGGAGCCGCCTCCCCGAGACACCGGCGGGCAACCCGAAGTCCGCGAGGAAGCACCTGTTACGCCATGATAATCGTCTATGGCCACCACTTACACCAGAAGGGCAAGGAGCTCCCTGATCAAGGTGCCACGCTCTCCACCAACCATCTAAATCGTCTAGAAGAAGAAGTCAACCAGGAGATTCGAATCCCGAGGATAGCGGCCCCCCGATCGAGATGCTGCTAGGCTTCCCGGAATGAGATGATCGGAAGGAATGTCAGAACACGCGACAGTTTTCCTTATCATGAATCAGGAAAGACGTCCCGTCCACGGCGCAGAATACTGCTGCACGTGCCTGACAACTTGGGGGAGATCCCAAGGTAGGTGCCCAACGGTCACTTGAGCTTACAAGAAGGTTCGACACCCCCAAAGGGGAAGAGGTACGCAAACACGAGCATTACCATCAAGCTCAAGCAAGTCAAGGGAGAAAGGCCACACAGAGGATCTCTCTAGCTCGGCCACTGCTCTCCCAACACACTTGCACCCTATTCTCACACCACTCACTCCTCCTAGCGTGGAGTCCATCAAAAGGAGCTCGACCAGGAGGATATGTTCCCCTGGATCGTCACCGATTTGACCGTCGGAGTGCCCCCACCGGAATCCCCGGCCCGGGTCACTAACCTTGTTTTTGCAAGCTCGAAGGTGTAGGACATCCCAAGAGAACCCGAGGGGCAATTCGACCTTGATGACAGCTACGAGGCACGATGATCTTGGCGGCAACACCTTCCATTAAGACAGGCACGAAGTCGCCATCAAGCATTCGAGACATGGCGACGAAGCTGGCACGGTCCTAAAACAGTAGGGGGAGGTTGGCAAGAGGAGCGATGGGCTGGTTACGGTAGGAGATGTAGGTAATAAGGTGGTCGTAGAGGATGGAGGAGTGCTCGTTGCAACTGACGAGGATGAATCGCATGCTGATGGAGAAGGCATTGGGCTAGGTGGAGGAGTTGGACAGAGCTGGAAGATGATGGTGCCGATGACAGCGAAAAGGGGCTTCAAGGGGTAGTACGTGAGGTAGGCGATGAGGATGATGATGCCAGTAGGGTGAAAGAAGGTGAGGAGGATGGTGCAGAGGAGCCGAAAGGGGTGGACGAGGGGCATGTAGCGGTATATGATCGTGCACCTCTTCTCATCGATTATCTTTGCTCTTATTTATATTATCTTCTTCCCTTGGCTATAACGAAATTGAGCCGCTACGATGCGGACTTCCTGGATAAGAAAATAGACGAGATTGAGAGAGAGTTTTGTTTTATTAAATAATTAGATTGGATCGTTTCGATCGCAGAGCTCCAGGATACTTGGATTGGTATTGTTGATGCTTGGATGATTCTGCAGGCTGATCACCTCATTATGAAAGGTGACTCTGCTACTATCATAGCTTGAATTCAGGAGATCAGAAGGTCCAGACCGGTATACCCTCTTCTTCGTGATATCGGGCTTCTCCTTCAGGGGTGCTCGTCTTCTATTATCAGACATGTATATCGGGAGGCTAACTGGATTGCCTTCTCTGTCGCTCATCTCTCAGACTCTATTTTGTGAAGCACATTCTAAGATCGTTTCGTGATATAATACTTCCTGACTTTCTTGGTTGTATTCATGTTGGATCTCTGATATGGATATAATGGATTAACGGTTTAAAAAAAATGTTAGGTTGGACCGCGTAAACGGTTTATAAATAGGTCGGATCAAAATACTATTTAATAAATAGATTGAATTTAAATTTTAAAATCCGATCTATTTAATAAATAAATTTAATTTAAATTATTTTTTAAAAAAATTAATATAATCTAATTCGATTGTGATCCGTAGCCCGGCGTGCCCAAGGTTACATGAGATCTGCTCAACAGTGAGAGTAACAAAATTCACCGTACGCTAGGATGCAGGCACCAGGCTGATTCAGCTAGAAATGGTTGGTGGCATTTTCTATCCGTTCAGATACGAACAGCCAAAGTAATGCACGGTGGTTTCGCATCATACCACGTAGCCGACAATGCTCCGCGGCAAAGTCAAAATCTCCTTGGCAGTCGTACACAAATCTCGCACCATTAATGCACGAGATGCGCTAACATCACTGAAGGCGTCAAGACATTGGCTTACCTGGGAATGCATCAGGGATTCAGGATCCGATGGTGTGTCCATATCTTGCAATCTGCATCGCGCCAGAATTTTAGGTGCGGATGGTCTCCAGTCTGGGGACCGAAATTGATCCTTTCGGTCCGATTAGACCACGGTCTCAGGCTCCGTGCATTGCAAGAACAGTAAACCGGTTCGCAGAAGCTGCACTCTAAGCTGGATTTTTTTTATAAATAATATATTTTAATAAAATATTTACTTTACGAAATTTAGGTGCCCTACAAAAAAAAAAAAATCACGAGCTGTACCTGTAATTTTATTAAAAACACGGTACAATCCATAATTAAAAAAATATTAAAAATTAATAAAAATATAAAAAATTAATTAAAAAATATAAAATTATTATTTTAGAAAAAAGGTTTAACGAGAAATCGTGGGTTGTAGCCGCGATTTCAACATGAAAATACGAATTCAACCCACGATTTTACCAAATAAAATTTTAAAATTTAATAAAAAAATAATAAATTTTTTTTAAATTAATATTTTTTAAAAAAAGTTCTTAATTAGAAATCACAGATTGTAACTGCGATTTCACATCGAAATCAACCTGCAATTTTTCTACATAAATCATTTCCTGCATCAAAAATTAATAAAAAATATAAAAAATTAATAAAAATTTTTAAAAATCGGCTCACTTTCGAACCGGACCAGAGCAAAGGCCCAATCGACCCATTTTAGCAGAGATCCGAAGACCTTCCACTTCATCAGAGGTCTGAAGACCTTCTTCAGCAGAGGTCCGAAGACACTCTTTTATTTCAGAGGTCCGAATACCCTCTTCTTTAGTGAAGGTCCGAAGACCCTCCACTTCAACAGAGGTCCGAAGACCCTCTTCTTCAGCGGAGGTCCGAAGACCCTCTTTCACTTCAGAGGTCTGAAGATCCTCTTCTTCAACGAAGGTCCGAAGACCCTCTTCTTCAGCGGAGGTCCGAAGACCATCCATTTCAACAGAGGTCCGAAGACCCTCTTCTTCAGCGAAGGTGCGAAGGCCTTCCACTTCATCAGAGGTCCGAAGATCCTCTTCTTCAGCGAAGGTTCGAAGACCTTCCATTTCAACAGAGGTCCGAAGACCCTCTTCTTCAGCGAAGGTCCGAAGATCTTCTACTTCATCAGAGATCCGAAGATCCTCTTTCACTTCAGAGGTCCGAAGACTCTCTTCTTCAGTGGAGGTCCGAAGACCTTCCACTTCAACAGAGGTCCGAAGACCTTCCACTTCAACAGAGGTCCGAAGACCCTCTTTCATTTCAGAGATTCGAAGACCCTCTTCTTCGGCGGAGGTCCGAAGACCTTCCTCTTCAATAGAGGTCTGAAGACCCTCTTCTTCAGCGGAGGTCCGAAGACTTTTCACTTCATCAGAGGTTCGAAGACCCTCTTCCACTTCAGAGGTCCGAAGACCCTCTTCCACTTCAAAGGTCCGAAGACCTTCTTCTTCAGTGGAGGTCCGAAGACCCTCCACTTCTTCAAAGGTCCGAAGAGCCTCTTCTTCTAAGACCCGATCGGCCCACTCCTGATATCCGACCGACCTACTTCAGAAGGACTGGTATTGAGCCGAAGTTGGCCCTGGGGGACTCCAGAAGCCTCTTCCAGCTAGTACCAGAATTCTATTGTAATAGAACCCTGACACATCAGAGCCACTACTCCACTGACTCCATGATGCTGCATCATCCTAGTGCCATATGGCACTTCCAGATTCTTCTAGGGGCAGATCGGTCATTCTGTGCTTAACCCCTAACAAATTATGGTAGCATTCTGTGCCTATATAAGGTAAACTGGGGGACTCAAGGCGATAAGGACTCTCTTCCCACTCCATACACTCATCTTCATTAGATTCCTCCATTATGTTGCTCTCAAGCTCCCGCTAATTTAAGCATCGGAGTGTCCCTGCCGGAACACCACCGATTCTTGAAAACTTTTTTTGCAGGAACCGGAAGAGAAGCACTCCAGCCAAGTCGACTGAATCCGATCCGGGAGAATCTGCAACAACATATATATATATATATAAATATAATTTAAATTTAATTAAAAATTTTGAATAAAAAATTAATTATTAATTATAATTTGTTAATTAATAATTTTTATTGTTTTGAATGCTAAAAAATTTATTTTTTTTAGATAATATAATAGTTTTCTATTGGATGATCTGAAATATCAATTAATAACTTTTCCTATTTTTAGATTCATTGCATATTACTGGTTGCTTTCCAATCTTCCAAGTTTGTATTAAATTATGCGGAGCAATAAAATTTATAGAAAGATAAAATAATTGACATTAGTCTTTGTTGGCGCAGAATCCCTTTCCGATCGGGTGGAGCTACTGGATCGCAGGCCCGCTCCCTGGTTCACCTGCAAAACAAAATCCTAGCCAGAATTGCTCCGGCGGGGGACACTTCGATGTCTAAGTCAGAGACGGGCTCCAGCTACAGAATGGGGAAGATTCCGAGGAGGATCAGATGGAAAAGGGAAAGATTGAGATTTTCAGGAGTATCCTGTGCCTTACCTAGAGCATTCCCTCTTATCGTTATTTATATAGAGTTGTCCAGCCTGCGGTTCCGTTCTTTCTCCAGCGGTTACGATGGGGAAGTTAATTTTTTTCCACAATTTGGAATCGTGGGTAGTTATCAAATGGTTCCGGCGGTCAGACCGGAGAAGTTGCCGCTAGAGTTACGCGCCATGATTGTATTCCAGAGATAGTCGATGATAACCATTGCTTGTCGTGTCCGTAGAGACTTGAGACAGATCGAAAGTCTGTCTTCATACTTCCCTTTTAAAAAAAAATTCCGTAATTGAATCAGGGAATGTCTTCGTCCTCGGACCGTTTCGAGACAGATCAGAGATCATGTCTTCGGCATAGATCGAGCACTTGATCTTTGACGTAGGCCGAAGATCATGTCTTCGACATAAATCGAAGACCTTGTCTTCAGGAATCAGTGAGGACCATGTCTTCGACATAAACCGAAGACCGTGTTTTCGGGAGTCATTGAAGGTCACTCCTCGGTCCAGGCTGAGAGCCTTGTCTTCAGGGACCATAGGCCCATTAAGTGTTTTGGCTTGTCCGTTGATTGTCTAGTTTTTTTCGAATACCTTGATTTGAGATTTACGGTTCGGAAGAAATGTCTCCGACCGGTTGAATCGGTGGCTGGCTCGTGCTTGGACTGACATATCCCAATAGTCTTGATTTTTAAAATCAACCTGGCTCTAACCACGAAAAGAAATACTTTTGAATTTGGTGAAATAATCTCAGAAACGCTCTTGGATGAGCTGCAAATATCTCACAATACCTCTGGATGAGCCAAAACAAGTCCATAGGATAAACCTGTGTAATGAGTCCCGTATCAAAGTTAGTTGCTGAGATTAAGGATGGATGCTACCTCGACTATGCTTATGTAGAAGTTAACTCTACCATAAACATCATAAAATATATTTTATCATCATATCAGATATTTATGTTAAACTTGACGTGTGTTAGTGCAGGCTAAATCTGCATGGATTGAATCTGATAAATTTCAATATTTTGATCTCTTGATGATTTCATTCCAGTAGCAGTTTCTCACTTCGCTTCCAAATCCATTACCTTAATAGTATTTTAAGGAATGCACTCCTCTGCTGTATCACTACCAAGGAGCAATCGCTATAATCCCTGCATGAAGCTGGAACGGTTCTTAAAGGCATGCTGCACCTTCAAAACGCTTCATGGAGCTCACTACTTGATTCTCTTGACATTCCTACTGAAATTCTCGGCTCTCAGCTAATCTTCTTTATGTCTCTGCTTTGAACATTGCTGCAAATCCCTCCTCCGAATCTAGTAATTCAGTTTATGGTCTCATCTATGTTTTATTAATTTCATGCTGTGTTTATAATATGGTTTTGTACTTTCACTCTCAGCTCCTGGTTTTATCCCAATCGCAGGAGCCTTACTTTTACTCCACCGAGCCTGTATGTAAACTCCTTGGTTCTACCCTTAAATGAATAGCCTCTGGCTCTTCTGTTTTACCAAATTAAAAAAAAAGAAGGAATGCACTAAGAAAAATCTACATTTTGTCTAAAATCTACACCATTCAAAATCCCGTAGAAAGAAAAATTAAAAAACTGGACTTGAAGTCTAGCTACACACTATCAGCACCACTCACTCTCTCTCTCTCTTCCCCCCTTCTTTACACCATATGATATGATCCAAAAGAACCCTTCTAGAAGATGAATCCCAGGCTTCTACTACTCTGCCACTCACTTCTCTGCTTTTCCAAAAGCTGCCTTATTAGTCACCAGCCTAATCCCCCTCACCCAGAGCTCCGCCACCTCCTTCCCACCCTCGCACACAAAATGCACCTCCCTCTCCTCGGTGGTCACCACCCTGAACAGCCCAGGCTCAAAGGCATCCCTCTTCGCTTTCCGGTTCCTCCGAAATGCCGAGCTTCCCCCCACCTCAGCCTCCCTGCAGACCACATTCCTGCAGCATGACTTCCCCCACCGGAGCACCCCTGCAGTCCCCACCATCCTTAGCACCTTCCCATGCGGCGATCCCTTGCCACCCTTGGTGTGCTTCATCACACACCTCCCTTCCAAGACCAGCACCCTCGCTAGCTCATCCAATATCACATCCTCTGCTTCATTGCCAAATTTAACATTCATCCTTGCCAGTGAAAGGGCGGTCTCACCCCTGTGAGTTTTGATATCACACCTTGCACCAGAAGCAATCAAGAACTCGCATACTGCTCCATGGCCTTCCCTCGCTGCCAGCATCAATGGTGTATACCCTTCTCCATCAGGCATATCGACATCGCAACCCCTAGCGGTCAAAAGCCGGACCGCAACCAGGTCTCCACGTCGAGCAGCATAGTGCAGGGCATGGAACACTCCTGCATTGCCCTTCTCGAGAGCGAACTCGAGCAACACCTGCTCGAAAAGATCCGAATTGCCGTTCGACTGAGAAAGAATGATCGCCGTCTCCCCTGCTCTGTTTCTTAGCTTCACATCGGCACCGGCGAAGACCAGGAAGCGGAAGGCCTCGACATGGCCTTCCTTGGCTGCAAACATAACTGGTGAGAATCCATTCTCATCTTGCTCATCAATGTTAACCTCTGGTCGCATCGATAGTACTTCCAAAGCTTTGACATCACCAAAGCGTGCCGCAGAGATTATTAAAGGAGGGAAGATGGATGAATCACTCGATCGAGGAACCTTCCCTGACCTAATAACATCAAGGACAGCAAGTTGGAAGCCGATGGTCCACCCAGAAGAGTTAACCAGGCCAATATCAGCACCAGCAGCAACAAGAACTTTAAGACAATCATCGTGCTGGTACCGTGCGCATAGCATCAATGCAGTCTCCCCGGACTCTGTTCTTGAATCGAGGTCACACCCCTTATGGACCAAGATTTGCAAGATGGAAGGCTGGTCAAGGCGGGCGGCCATGTGGATGGGCCGGAACTCGTTCTTCCTGCTGGTTTTTACTGGGAGCTCGCAGTCGGCTCCGCAGGCCAAGAGGGTGTGGACAGCGCGTGGATTGGCACAGAGGATGGCATGATGGAGAAGGGTCCGGCCGAAGTGCGAGGTGTTGGGGGAGTAGTGCTGGAGGAGCAGTCGCAGTATGGTTCCGGTGGACTCGAAATATTCGACGGCACACCACTCGACGCTGTAGGGCTCGGCAAGCCCGGCTCCCACCCGGAACTCCTCTCCGGTTGCAGCGTCCCATGACCATGCACCCAACCTCACCATGGTGTCCTTCCTCACTCCGGCCTGGATCAAAACAGTGTCGACCGTTTATGTCAAAGACTCGTGCGTGGATCGTATAAACAAATTATTATGATCTTTCTGCAGCTAATAATGAGTGAGCGAGCAAAATCTGATCATGCCTGAAGTAATCGTCGGACGGCGGCGACTTGCCGACTGACGATGGCGGCGACCAGAGCTGTACAGTCGACGTTGATGTGCAGTGATGGCTTCAATGAGCGGAGTAGCATGCGATCAGTTGCATTTGGATCAACCCCGCACTGCAGGAGATATTAATTAACATCATTCACAAATCGAGCTAAAAATTGTGTTCAATCAACTACCGGAGCATCTACATTTGTTATAATTCATTAATTTTTTTAAAAGAAATCGTTGCGACTTATTAATTAAAAAATAAAATTGTTGTAATATATTAATTAAAAAGTAACTAGTTAAACGCATTGTAAATCATACGAAAATGGAGGATGATCACGTTTAATATTCTTATTTTGATTTTGTTGCATATATGAATCAAATTGCAAGTTCTACTCTGCAAGTTCACCTGGCGCATAATTAATTGAATATTATTTAAATTAACTAATTGTTGATTCGCTTAAAGCCTAATTTTATTACCTTCTTTTGCATTGCAGGACTTTCAAGAACTTTCTTATTTAATTTGAAAATTTTAATTAATCAAGCATTATTAATTAAATAATTTAAATTAGTTAACGGTTGATCCCCTTAAAGCCTAATTTTATTACTTTTGTTTGCATTACAGGATTGTTAAGAACTTTCTTATTCAAATTGAAAAAAATTTGATAAAATCGGCCGAAACGGGAAGCCTTGACCACGTGCGTGTAACGAGAAAGCACAAAAGGCTTTCCCGTCCCTGACAGGGAAAATGCCAACCCTCACTCCTTTCAACGAACATGACAAGCGGCGCTCCTCCCTTGCATTGTAAAGCTACGCATCAACTTAAAAGTAGCCGATGTGGGACTAAAAGCAGGTCCATACCAAACCACGAATTACATAAAAACCCTTACCGGCTGGGTAAAATGGCATGAACGTCGACTAACAGGTAATGATACATACCTTGATGAGCGTGTCGACAACGTCGGCGAACCCCCTGGCAGCCGCAGAGACGAGCGCATGCACGGCAACGTGTGGGCGGACGAGGTCAGCGCCCATGAGGAGCTCCCCCAGCCTTGCACGCCCGTGGCAGCATGCCTCCACCACCGCCTCCTCGCATGCCGGTTGCGAGGATCCTGCCTTCAGGAGCACCTCTACGACCTCCACACGCCCCTCCCTCGCCGCCGCGGTCATCGCATACCCCCTGAACAGCTTTTGGTTCACGTCCGCTCCCGCCCCCTGCTCCAAACCAATCACAGCGCTCCAATTAATCCAGTCTTAAGTCATCACAAGAAAACAATGCAAGAACAAATTTTGTTTCCTCGCTGTTTGCTTCATGACCTCTAGCTATATATGCCATTGTTTGCCAATAGCTTAGCGATAAGAACTTGGCAGCAATGAGGCATAGCCCCGAAGATTCGAGGCCGGCAAGATCTCTCTGTAGAGGGGAATGGACAAAATTCCAGTCACCTGGTATGCGAGGGGTCCATAAATCACGGCAAACTAGAGCCAACGTGGCCTAAGATAAAAGGCTTATGCAACTCAATAAGAGCCGTCTGATCATATAGGACGACGGCACCGACCAAGATGGATCCCACCGAACCTGGCAGAGGGGAGTGTTTCCAAAGGGGACAGCTGGCAATCATAGAGGAGTAAAGGAGGAGACGTGTACGGGTGAATCGTACGGCTAAGAAGACCCCACAACAGTGGGAATGTGCGTGTATCGGCCCAGCGCCCGTGCTCTCTTCTCATTTTTCAACTCGCTCTGTGCTCACCGGTCGCTCTCAGCGAACAGAGACGCCTGCCAAACCAGGCAGGCCAAAAACGAAACAAACGGATTGAAATGGTCCATTAATCCGTCTCGAAAGATGGTAACAAACTAATAGCTGAAGCCATTTTTAGACTTCAGGATACGACAATTAATGTAGCAAGTGCATGAAGGTGTACCGTTACAATTATTGAAGATCATGCGGGAGATCATCATTTTAATGGCCAGTGATGGCGCACCTCACCACTACACCGGGTCACATGTCAACCATGCCATGGGTGGAGGGCCACATGTTGCAACCCAACGCAGCTCAGCTAAAATAGGTGGAATTGAAAATGGACGGTCTGGATCCAATGGTGCCGGATGATACGGCGCCGTATGAGGCGTCGTACAATCGTATCATTCATCAGCATTGGCGAAGTGTGGTGCGAAAGCCAAGAGGAAAGCGAAATGAGGTCCATAGGGGCGGCATTAAGTACCCTTCTGGATACCTCGCGTGACCCAGTCCCATTGATCTCCAGGCTCCAGCTGCCAACAATATTATTATCCACCCCATAAAATGCTCATTAAAGCACAAGACCGACAGTATTATCATCAACCATTTCTTATATTTTATAAACAGCATACGTTAACCTATTCTTACTATATTTAACAGGGAAATTAACACTGATTTAGATCGATATTAAGCATGACTCGATACATGCAAGGCTGCAAAGCTCTATTATTTAATGTTAGAGCTTATCTACGTGGATGAATCAACCGTACGGATCTCATAAAATACGTGGTAATAAGTTGAGATGGGTGCGTGCCGCATGGCTGGGAGCGTGGGAGCTGGTGCGTGAGGGGGCAATGGGATTATCAGCCCGTGTGCAGCATCGGCCCGCGGGAATCGCGAGACGGTGATACTGGAGCTAAACTCCTGTTCTTGTCCCCTTAATAAATAATAATCCCTGCAACAACCTAATTAGAACAAGGAAAAGATAGATCTAAGATGACTTGCAGTGGATTTGACGGCTGAGATTATGACGCAGCGAATAGAGGTGATGGACTGAACAGCATTCCGATCGTTGACAAGGAGAGGGCGGCTTCTTTATAAAAAAAAAAAAAAAAAAAAAGAAGAAAAAGAAGAAGAAGAAGAAGAAGAAGAAGAAGAGGGAGGTGACGGACCGGAGAGTTTTCCGATCGTCGTCAACGAGAGAGCGGCTTCTTTATCCCAAAAAAAAAAAAAGAGTTGGAGCGGCTTAACCGCTTGGAATCTTCGAACGGGACGCCACTTCAGAGGGAGGAGTCCACGTGGCATGTACGGCGCATTGGAGTTTAAAACGGCGTAATCGTATATTAACGGCATGGGGAGGACGCGGAATTACGGGCTTCCGTAACGGTGGAGAGACCATGAAAAACGCCAGATATTTCAGGATAAATTCATTAAAAAATCTAAAAAATTCATAGATGCCTTCCGCAGGTTTGATATATACACTCTCATGGAGAAACCAGTGCTATCTGACATGCACAAATATGGCAAAAAATGGTAGCGCAACTCTACGACCAACGCTCTTCCCTTGCCATTCCAAGTGGCACAAGAACATTGGCGCATCATACCAAAATCGCACGGTGAGAGAACTTCTGGGAATATGTATGGCAGTCTACTGAACCGGAAACTAAAAGCCGGCTGATATTTATAGGGAGTTATTATTGTATTAAATGCAATTATACGCCTTTGTAGTCGCTGGCCTCAAAGGAGTCAGAGAGAGTGGCAGTAAGACAGAGCAGGGTAGGAATATCAAAACCGGCCAATGGGAAAATTAGTAAAACGAAAAAAAAGAGTCGAAGTTCTGAACATATTTTTTCCTAACATGTCAAAAAGAACCGATAATTCTGCTATAAAAATTGAAATGCCCTCAAATCCCAACATGTCTCCGATGCGGATTTTTTTAAAAAACAAACAAAGAGGAAAATCGGATTTAGTCGAAGTTTTTTTCAGAAAAAAAAGGGAAAGAGATGGGAATGGTACCAGGAGCTTGCGGACTAGGGGAAGGTGGCCGGAGTGGGCGGCGAGGAAGAGGGCGGAGACGTCGGTGCGGAGCTCCTCGTACTCGACGCGAACCTCGTCGGGGGCCTCCTCCCGTAGCGCCACCTCCGCCCGTCGCCACTTAAGGCACACCGCCCCGGAGTAGTTCACATCCACCATCGGATCCGCCAGGCACTCCGACGCCGCCCTCAGATCACCCCGCTCCGCCGCCTCAACCAGCCTCCGCGACGCCGCCTCCGTCTCGCAGTCCACTGGCCACACCTGCTGCCTCCCCACCTTCCCCACTCCTCCCCCTCCTCCCCCTCCACCTCCCCCTCCGCCGCCCCCAGCGATCACCATCCCGTGCCCGAACACCGTCATCGAAGCCCACCCACCCAATCCGACGATCGCCGATCTCCGCTGACCCCCTCACTCGAATCGCTGATCGCCGCCCTATGCGGCAGTATCTGGCATTCTCTCTCTCCCTCTCTCTCGGGAAACTTGAAAGGAGAGAGCGCCAGAGAAAGGGGGAGGGAGAAGGTATTTATAGTGGGGGCGTGGGGACGGGAAACGAAAAGAAAGGAGAGGTTTTACTTTCACCGACGAGGACCACTTGGAGATAGGGCTGGGGAATGGGACCCACGGGACCAGCTGGTCTGGCTCGGCTTAGGTTGCGGTCTGGGCTCGGCTAAATGGCTCTGCTTTATTCTGGTGCTTGCTAGACCCCTTTGGACCGGGTCGTATGTAATCTAATTAATTTGGTGGTACAGGGTATCCCTAGAATTGCCAATGTGGGCTAGCCCAGCCCGGCCCGACTCTAATTCATATGGGCTTGCATTTTATGGACTGAGCCAGGCTAGGCCCACTTATATAAATGGACCAAAAAAATCCAACCCAGTCCGGCCCTATGTTGGCCGTGGGTTAGGGCCGTGGGTTAGGATCGTGGGCCGTGGGCTAGGGATCCACGTGCTGAAAATATCAAGTAGGAAAAAAATGAATCAATTTATATTATTCGTTTCTACAGATTTTGGAACTAGAAATATGTGCTGATACTATGATAGGAGATGCAATGATAAGAGGCATCTCTGGAGGACAATAGAAGCGTGTTACAATAGATAAATCTAACAAGAAAAAGAAAAGGCTGGACTAGAAGTCCGTGAGCCCTCATGGTAGGCCGGCATGGCGACACGACATCGGGGAAAGCCTGTGAGCCCTCATGGCAGGCCGGCACGGCAATGGTGGCACCTCGCGACCCCGAGCCCTCTCGGACCCGTGCCTCACTGGTCACTGCTTCTAATGATCCGTTAAGAGAAATTTAAAAAAAAGATGGAAGAATGACGAGTCCTCACCGCCGAATGGTCGAAGTCCTGGGTTCCGGCCGGCGTCACGGTCTCGCAAAAGAAGAACGGCGGTCGTGGGGTGGGGTTCTTCGTTTTCCCGTCTCCAATTCTCCCAAATAGCCAAAGTTGAGACTCCGTTCTCCGGCGGCTCTCCGTGAGTCACTCACGGACTCACCAGTTCTCTCCGGCGGAGGGTGGCGGCTTTGACCTAACCCTAATAGAGGGTCCCGAGTCCCGACTCCCGATCTTTCATCGTCGTCGAGTAAATAAAATCCATAATGCCTTCAGTCTTCATCCTGTAAGTAGTAATAGTAAGTCCTAAACCAGTAAACCGTAGGACTGTAGATGAGTTGACTAACAGTAACAGATTAAGTGAGCCCTGACCCGTAAGGCTAAGTTTTTTTTTTTAATTATATCATGGCCCATGGGTTACAGGGGCCGGGCCCAAAAGCCTACTTACATAAATGGGCCAATTTTTTTCAGCCCGGCTCGACCCATTTATAGGGCCAAATGGGCTGGCCCATGGGCTTTAGCCCATTTTGATAGGTCTAGGTATCCCTATTTGGTTGGTGATTGAAAGCAGAATGCAGTGCATGGATCCAGCTGATACTTTTATAGGAAATATATTGTTGCCGATCTCGCCGCCGCGCCTGTGGCTTCGGAGCCGCCGATCCGACTAGACCGTCTCGCCCCTGGGATCTCCTGGCTCTCGAACCTGCAAGACAAGGTTAGAAACCCTGGCCGGGGATCCTGGCGAGGGAGCTCCGACGGTCAAGTTAGTAAACGGCGAGAGGGAACAGAATCTCTGAGACGGGCCCCCGAAGAAGTCCCAGACTTAAAGATCGTGCTAGCAAGAAAGGTCCTAGGAAGAACAAAAATCCGGCCGGGTTCCTCCACCGAGCTCATGCCAAAGGTCCCCTCTCGGGATCTTGGATCCTGCTCTTGGTGCTCTTTTGGTTCCCAGCCTTCGTTTCTTGCTTACCTTCTCATCTATTCTCCCCTTCCTTTTTAACTCCTCCCGTTGCCTTTTTTTGTTTGCCGCCCCTGGGAGGCTCCTTCGTCGCTTTCACCTCCTCCCCTCCATCTCTTTCCCTTTTCCCTTCTGGATCAAAGAACCAGGCGGCTTCCCCGCCTTGCTTGCCGAGCCTAGCGAGGAAAAAGTAAAGGGAGGGCGCCGGTCAGACCGCCGACCAGACCTTGGGCAGAGCGTGAGCGCTCTCCTTCCCAAGCACCGACAATGCCTGTTATCGGGTCCTGTTTTGTCAGGACCTCGCCTCTCGACTACGAAACCTGTCGGGCCGATGTAAGTGATGTTTTGCGTGTCGCTGCCGACCGTACGGGGCACTTTTCTCGGGGTGCGGCGTGCACGGCTAGAGGGGCAATCTCGGAGCTCGCGCTCCTGCTCCTCAGAAGCTTCTCTGTACATGCTGGCTTGCCTCGGCCGAGGTGGACCCCTCCTGGGTGGACACCTGGCGGAGCGGCAGAGGGGCGCTCGACTTCGGCCAAGGTGGTCCTGTCTCTGGGCGCCACCTGGCGAAGGAGCGAGGGGGCCCGGCTCGACCTTGGCCGAGGTGGGACCGTCTCAGGGTGCCACCTGGCGAGGGAGCAGGGGGACCACTGGCTTCGACCGAGGTGCACCCCTCCTTGGGGGATACCTGGCGGAGTGGCAGAGGGGCGCTCGACTTCGGCCGAGGTGGTCCCGTCTCCGGGCACAACCTGGCGAAGGAGCGAGGGAGCCCGACTCGACCTCGGCGCCCGGAGAGCAGGGGGGTCACCTGGCGAAGGAGCGAGGGAGCCCGACTCGACCTCGGCGCCCAGAGAGCAGGGGGGTCACCTGGCGAGGGAGCAGGGGGAGCCGCCGGCTTCGGCTGAGGTGATCCCGTCTCCGGGCGCCACCTGGCGAGGGAGCAGGGGGGGCCGCCTGCTTCGGCCGAGGTGGACCCCTCATGGGTGGACACCTGGCGGAGTGGTAGAGGGGCGCTCGACTTCGGCCGAGGTGGTCCCGTCTCCGGGCGCCACCTGGCGAAGGAGCGAGGGAGCCCGGCTCGACCTCGGCTGAGGTGATCCCGTCTTTGGGCGCCACCTGGCGAGGGAGCAGGGGTGGCCGCCGGCTTCGACCGAGGTGGACCCCTCCTGGGTGGACACTTGGCGGAGCGGTAGAGGGGTGCTCGACTTCGGCCGAGGTGGTCCCGTCTCCTGGCGCCACCTGGCGAAGGAGCGAGGGGCCCGGCTCGACCTCGGCCGAGGTGGGACCGTCTCCGGGTGCCACCTGGCGAGGGAGCAGGGGGGCCGCCGGCTTCGGCAGAGGTGGACCCCTCCTGGGTGGACACCTGGCGGAGCGGCAGAGGGGCGCTCGACTTCGGCTGAGGTGGTCTCGTCTCCGGGCGCCACCTGGTGAAGGAGCGAGTGGCCCGGCTCGACCTCGGCCGAGGTGGGACCGTCTCCGGGCGCCACCTGGCGAGGGAGTAGGGGGGTCGCCGGCTTCGGCGGAGGTGGACCCCTTCTGGGTGGATACCTGGCGGAGCGGCAGAGGGGTGCTCGACTTCGGCCGAGGTGGTCCCGTCTCCGGGCGCCACCTGGCGAAGAAGCGAGGGGGCCCGTCTCGACCTCGGCTGAGGTGATCCTGTCTCCGGGTGCCACCTAGCGAGGGAGCAGGGGGGCCGCCGGCTTCGGCCGAGGTGGACCCCTCCTGGGTGGACACCTGGCGGAGCGGCAGAGGGGCGCTCGACTTCGACCGAGATGGTCCCGTCTCCGGGCGCCACCTGGCGAAGGAGCGAGGGAGCCCGGCTCGACCACGGCTGAGGTGATCCCGTCTCCGGGCTCCACCTGGCAAGGGAGCAGGGGGGCCACCGGCTTCGGCCGAGGTGGACCCCTCCTGGGTGGACATCTGGTGGAGCGGCAGGAAGGCCTGGACCGACCTCGACTTCGGCCGAAGCGGATCCATATCTGACCTTGTCGAAAAACTTCATGTGGCTCGAATCACGCTCAGCGAAATCTGAGATATGCCACGTCATCGTAATGGCCGTAACAATTGCCCCCCATCCCCCCATTCCGTTGAGGCGTCATTGCATGGAACGTGGGGATTTAATGCGGAGGTGACATGGGGAAGGCGAAGATCTCGCACCATGATTGCCACGATTCTCGTCGCCGTTCCTTGTTGCGCCCCAAGCCCTATAAGAGGCTGCCACTTGTCGTCTCTCCGCCGTAATTAATGCGTCGCTTCGAAACAGAGGCCGTTTCCCTGCAACCAAGGCATCGATGTCGGGCGTGCGTCCACGCGGTGTCCATCCGATGGTCCGGAATGGAATGATGGGTACGGTCGCTGCCGATCGAATTTGAAAAGGAGGGGACTTTCTGGAATGAGGCCCTTTCCCTTTCTCACGCTCCGTCAGCGGTTCGCAGCAGGCTATCTCCCACTCCCTCGGGTTGCCGCCTCTTTTGCACAGTGCATTTCGGTGAGTGTTTCCGCTTTCTCTCTCGCTCCGTCCCTTTCCTTTAGCGTCTTTTCCTCACCTCCTTCTCCATGGCGCGCCGCCGTCATGTTTCGTCTAACTCGGACGAGGCCGGTCCGTCCCGGCCGAGGACTCCATCGTCTTCCTCCTCGGAAGCGGAGATGATTCCGGAGGAGACCCGCAGGCGACTCCAGCCTGGGGTATCATCATAGGCATTCCTAGGGGTCTTAGGTCTCCCCCCGTATTGTCTGCCCGTCCTATCTCTTCTCTTTCTCCTCCGGCCCTTCCTTCTGTCGGTCCCTCCGGTCACGTTTCAACGATGACCGAAGGTGACCTTTCCTTGCTCCAGGAAGTCTACGGCATCCCGAGGTCAATCCATCTCTCTCTTCCGCGGCCGGGGGATCGCGTCACCTTGAGTGGCCCCGGCCGCATAGCTTTCTACGAGGACTTCTTCCTTGGGGGTCTTCGGTTTCCTCTGCACCCCTTTTTTCTTTCTTTCCTCAGTCATTTCCGCCTGGTCCCAGCCCAGTTGGCTCCCAACGCCATCCGGGTCATCTTCTTCTTCATCATTTTCTGCCATTTCCACGGGTTTGTTGCCGTTTCTCCCTCTCCAGGGCTCTTTTCATCCTGAAGCGGTACTCCACCGATGATGGCTGGTGGTATATCTCGCCCCGGCCTAGGTGTCTTCGGTTCGACCTCCCTTCCTCCATCAAGGGTTGGAAGAACCGGTTCTTTTTTGCCTCGGTCGAGGACGTCGACTGGGCCTGGAGCGAGCCAGATCGGTCCCCGAACCGAAATTCCCAAGTCGAGCCGGCAGACCAGGAGGCTTACTCCCAGTTATTGAGCGACGTGATCCCCCCGCTCGATGTTCTGCTCTCGGAGCAGAACTTGTTCGAGGCGAGGATCAGTCCCATCCGAGAGCCGGGTGAGGCTCAGCCTTTTCTCTTACTCTGCACTTCCCCCCTTTCTCCCCTTCTTTCTTTAACTGGGCTGACTGACCTCCTTTCCTTTGCAGGTATGAAGTTATCGGTGGAAAATCTCCTGGAGGGCGCGGCTCAGAGGGACATCACCGAGGGAGATGAGCCCGCGGCGAAAAGGGCTCGCACCGAGGCGGGCCAGGGGGCCGTGCCGACGCTCGCCCCCGGTCCAGCAGCTGCTGCGCCCAGGCTACCTCGTGCCCGAGCCACCGATGCTCCTGTCGTCCGCCCTGACGGGGCCGCCGAAAAGGGAGGCCCATCGGCAGCGCTTCCCTCCCGGGCAGGGCCCGTCATCACTGCAGCTTTGATGGCGCCGCCCGCGACTCCAGCTGCCCCACCGATGGTAGTCCCACATGGGGGGTCGGTCGCCCCTGCCGCCGATCTGTCTGCTCCACCGTCGACAATCACCAGCCGGTGTTCTATGATCCGCGACCAGGGGCTCGCGGAGCGGGTGATGGAGTTCGCATGCACTTCCCGGGACCGCCAACTTCGGGGCGGCCGGGACTATGCCGATGCTCTGCTCGGGATCCTCTCGCAGCTCTTCATGGTAAGTCCGAGCTCCGGTCCTTCTCCTTCACAATTCCAGCTAACTCCTTACTGACAAATTCGCCTCTTCGTGCAGATCGGGACCGACGTGCTCCTGTTGAGGAATTTCCTCGCAGGGTAGGCCAAGAAAGATGCCGAGAAGGAGGAGAAGCTCGGCAAGCTCGCGGCTGACGTGAAGGACCTCATAGAAAAGGGGGTCAAGCTGCGGGGGAGTAACCAGGCCCTTCAATCGGACCTGGCATGCACCGAGGGGCGCATCAAGGAACTGGAGTCCTCTCTGTCCGAGGAGAGGATCTCCAACCAGCGGTGCATGGAGGAGGACGCGGCGGAGAGGGCTCGTCTCCGAGCTCAGTCCCAGTCGCTGGAGCGCCAGTTGGAGGAGGCCCGGCGGGAGGCGAGCGCGGCCAAGGAGCGGAGCGCCTACATCAACGGGCTCCTGGAGGCTTCAAAGCGGGAGGCACAGGACACCGTCCCAAGATTCCGGGCCTCCGACGAATACGTCTCGGAGGTCCGAGAGGCCGTCGTGGACTCCTTTCTGAAGGGGTTCCAGGTTTGCCGGGAGAAGGTGGGCTCCTTCTACCCCGAGCTCGACCTTAGTGGGGTGGTGCTTGGTGGTAGAAGGCAATGGACCATCGACGAGGCTCCAGTTGCAGCGAGCGACGCGGCTGCATCTCCAGAGCGGCCCTCCGAGTAACCAGCCGCCGACGGCGAGGACGGAGAGCGTGCGCCCCAGCTCGAAGATCCTGCCACCGCGCCGAACTAGGCCCCCAGATGTATCTCTTTCTTCTTCCTTTTTTTTTTTTAAAGACTCCCGGCCTGTCGGGACTCCTTCGTTGTAACCCTTTTTTCAAATTAATGAAAACTCTGATTTTTGTTAAGTCTCGACCTTGTCTCTCTTTTCTCTCTTTTTTTCGTGTCTTGTCAAGACTTTTGTGTCGAGTGTCGAGACGAGGTCCTGCGGCTTGCTCCGGGCTGAGTTCGCGGGTAGACTGGGTCCCATCCAGCATTCAGATCAAAGTTCGGAGCTTCCGGGTTGGGCGACTGTAGAGCAGGCCTTGCGCGAGTCCTTCGAGCTTGCCGGGCTGTTCTTCGTGATCGCATGGACGAGCTGGGCTCTGCCCCACCTTCCAAACCGAAGTCTGGGACTTCCGGACTGAACCCCGAGGCCGCAGGCTTTATCCAAGCCTTGCACGGCTTGCCGAGCTGTTCTCCATGATCGCGTGGGCGAGCTGGCTCTGCCCCGCCTTCTAGACTGAAGTCCGGGACTTCTGGACTGAACCCCGGGGCCGCAGGCTTTATCCAAGCCTTGCGCGGCTTGCCGAGCTGTTCTCCGTGGTCGCGTGGACGAGCTGGGCTCTGCCCCGCCTTCCAGACCGAAGTCCGGGACTTTCGGACTGAACCCCGAGGCCGTAGGCTTTATCCAAGCCTTGCGCGGCTTGCCGAGCTGTTCTCCGTGATCGCGTGGGCGAGCTGGGCTCTGCCCCGCCTTCCAGACCGAAGTCCAGGAATTCCGGACTGAACCCCGGGGCCGTAGGCTTTATCCAAGCCTTGTGCGGCTTGCTGAGCTGTTCTCCGTGATCGCGTGGGCGAGCTAGGCTCTGCCCCGCCTTCCAGACCGAAGTCCGGGACTTCTCGCTTTCTCGGGTCTCCAGCCACAGCCGTGTTTGCCGAACTCAGAGCCATGCGCCCGTTTTCCTACGAGGCGAGAAAAAGCATTTGAAGTAAAAGAATTTTATTGCAGGAGTTGGAGGAACCTTACATTATTGATAATACATCCTTAGGTTCGAAGTGTTCCAAGTCCGAGGGAATCTGGATCCTCCTAATTCCTCCAGGTAATAGGCCCCGTGAGGGAGGACTTCTGCTACCCTGTATGGGCCTTTCCAGTTCGGGGAGAGTTTCCCGCACTCTCGGGGCTGAAAAGCTTCAGCTCGCCGGAGCACCAGATCTCCGGGGCGAAAGGACTTTGGTCACCCGGGAGTTGTAGTACCTGGCCACTCGCTGCCTATACGCCGCCATCCGGACTCGGGCCTTGTCCCTCATCTCCTCAAGAAGGTCCAAGTTGAGCATCATCCTGGCGGGGTTCTCCGCTTCGTCGTACTGCTCCACACGCAGGGTGGGTAGACTAAGCTCAATCGGGATAACCGCCTCGGCTCCGAAGACGAGATTGAACGGGGTCTCATCGATGGCCGTTCTCGGGGTGGTGTGGTATGCCTATAGGATGCTCGGGAGCTCTTCTGCCCACCTGCCCTTGGCCTGATCCAGCCTCGTTCGGAGGCCTTGCAGAATGGTCCTATTCGTGACCTCGGCTTCTCCATTTGTCTGTGGGTGCGCCACCGAGGTGAAGCGATGGTGGATGCCGAGGTCGTTGCAGAATTCTTCAAACTCCCGGCAGTCGAATTGATGCCCGTTATCGGTGATCACGGTGTGGGGGAGGCCGAAACGGCAAATGATTGACTTCCAGAAAAACTTGGCGACGTTTGCCTCTGTGATCCACGCCAGGGGTTCGGCCTCAACCCACTTCGTGAAGTAGTCGATGGCCACGATCAGGAACTTTCGCTGTCCGGACGTCGGGGGAAATGGTCCTAGGAGGTCCATTCCCCATTAGACGAACGGCCACGGAGCCGAGAGCTGGGAGAGTGGAGTTGAGGGCTGCCGCTGCACCACGGCGTGCCGTTGGCACCGATCACACTTCTTCACGTAATCGGCGGCGTCCTCCTTCATCGTCTCCCAGAAATAACCTTGGCAGAGGGCCTTGTAGGCTAGCGTCCTGCCCCCCACGTGGTTCCCGCAGATGCCCTCATGGATTTCCTGGAGCATGAGTGTGGCCTCCGCGAGTCTCAAGCACTTGAGGAGGGGATAGGAGTAAGACCTCCGATACAGCTGCCCATCCATCAGGACGAACCGTGCGGCCTTCTTTTTGATAAGGCGGGCCGCTGCACGGTCCTCCGGCAAGGTGCCGCCGGTTATGTACTCGGCGTACTTGTCCATCCAGCTGGGCTCGTGGCTGACCTGTTGGACCTCTACAGGGGTCTCGTAACTCGGGGCCTTGAGGCGCTCTACATGAGCGCGACCCAACAACGAGTCCGGCAGGGTTGCCAGCCGGGAGAGAGCGTCCGCATGGGCATTTTCCCCGCGGGGGATATGGGAGATGCTGAAGCACCGGAATCCGGCTGCGCTCGTTTTGACGAGCTCCAGATACTTCGCCATTTGAGGGTCGTGCGCAGCATATTCTCCAGAGATCTATCCGGCCACCAGCTGGGAATCGGTGAAGGCCTTGAGGTTGGCCACGCCCATCTCGTGGGAGACTCTCAGCCCGGCGAGGAGCACCTCGTATTCCGCCTGGTTGTTGGTTGCGGCGAACTGGAAACGGAGTGCGCATTCGACGACAACCCCACCGTCATTGGCGAGAATGAGTCCGGCTCCGCTCCCGCCGGAGTTCGAGGCTCCATCCACGTGAAGGATCCAGGCATCCTCCTCGGGTTCCTCGGGTCCTGGTTTCAACTGCTGGTGCGGAGAGTCCCCCTCTGGCTCCTTGCCTAGGCTCGCGCACTCGACCAAGAAGTCGACCAGCACTTGCGCTTTCATGGCCGACCTCGACTTATAAGCGATATCGAATTCGCTGAGCTTGAGCACCCACTTCGCCAATCGCCCCGATATGTCGGGTCGGCTGAGTATCACTTTCAGCGGCTGATCCGTCAGGACGGCAATGTGATGCGCTTGGAAATAGGGCCTGAGATGCTGAGCAGACACTATTAACGCAAAAATGAGCTTTTCGGGCTGGGAATACCTGAGCTCCGCATCATGGAGAAGTTTTCTTGTGTAGTATACCGGCCGCTGGACTCCCTGGTCATCGGTCCGAACTAGGAATGAGCTGACATCCTCTGGGGTGACCGCCAGGTAGAGGATGAGTTCCTCTCCTTCTTCGGGCCTGGAAAGTAGTGGGGGCGATGCAAGCGTCTTCTTCAGCTCTCCAAACGCCTCCCGAAAAAGGTCGGCAGCGGTCGGCCGACATTGAGATGAACCGGCTCAGGGCGGCTATCCGGCTGGTGAGTCGCTGCACTTGCTTCTTGGAGGCATGCTGCTCCATGTCCAGGATGGCCTGGACCTTTTCCGGGTTGGCTTCAATCCCTCTTTGGATTACCATGAATCCCAGGAATTTCCCGGTGGAGACGCCGAAGGCGTACTTTGCCGGGTTCAGCTTCATCTGATGAAGTCGGAGGTTACCGAAGGTCTCCGCCAGGTCGGCAACGTGATCCGAGAGGGGCTTGCTCATCACCAGCATATCATCCACGTACACCTGTATGTTGCGGCTGATCTGGTCCTTAAAGACTTTGTTGACTAGTCACTGGTACGTGGCCCCGGCGTTCTTAAGGCCAAACGGCATCATCCTGTAACAGAAAGTTCCACGGTCGGTGATGAAGGCGGTGTGCTCTTCGTCCTCCGGGTTCATTCGGATCTGGTTGTACCCGGAGAAAGCATCCATGAAAGATAGGAGGCGATGCCCTGAGGTAGTGTCGACCAACTGGTCAATCTTTGAAAGAGGGAAGCTGTCATTCGGGCAGGCTCGGTTGAGGTCGGTGTAGTCCACACAGATCCTCCACTTGCCACTGCTCTTCTTCACCATGACCATATTCGCCAGCCAGCTGGGATACTAAACTTCCCGCACGAAGCCGGCGGCGAGGAGTTTCTCCACCTCTTCGTTGATGGCCCTCTGCCTCTCCGTGGCGAAACTCCTCTTCTTCTGACGGACCGGGCGGCACCTCGGGTCCACGTTCAGCCTATGCGTAATGACCTCGGGGGGGATGCCAGGCATGTCGACCGCGGACCAAGCGAACACGTCCGCGTTCATGCGGAGGAATTCCAACAGCGATTCCGTTCCTCCTCCGGGAGTTGGGCCCCCACCTGCACCGTCTTCAGAGGGTCCGAACCGAGGGGATAAGTCAACAGACGCTCTACGGGTCCTCCCCTGGGTTCCTTCTCCCTTAGGTCGAGGTCGTCGACGTCGGGGCTCAGCTCGGCACCCCGGGCACCTGGGATTGTCTGAAGGCAATGCTGAATTGGCTGGGTCGAACCCCTCATCACCCCAGGCCCAGAGGCTGTGGGGAATTGCACTAGCAACCGCTTCGTAGAAATCATGGCGTCCAGCTGGTTGAGCCCCGGGCACCCGAGGATCGCATTGTAAGGCGAAGGAAGCTTGACGACGGTAAACATCATCATGACTGTGGTCTGCCGAGGTGGGGATCCAGCGGTGACCGGGAGAGTGATCTCCCCTTCGACCCCCATCGAGTCCCCGGTAAAACCTACCAAGGGGGTGTGCACCGGCCTTAGCTGATCATGGGACATATTCATTCGGGAGAAAGCATCATAAAAAAGCACGTCAGCGGAGCTTCCGCTATCTACCATAATTCGATGTACAGGATGCTTCGCGATGGTTATCTCGACCACCACAACATCGTTATTTACTTTCTTGTTTTCATTCCCCTTCTCAGAAGGGGGTACATCCTCGGGGTTCCCGACCTCCCGGGCTCTCTTTGCTGCCCGCCCGATTCCACAAGAGATCATGCCCACTTGCTTCTCCGTCGGACGATTGTCGATCGCGGGAACCGGGGGTAAGGCCACGAGCGGCTGTCCCTCCGCCGGGGCTTCGTTCCTCACGAACTTCCTGAGGTAGCCTCTTTTGATCAGCTCCTCGATTTTCTGCTTCAGATTACGACACTCCTCTGTATCGTGGCCATGCTCGCGGTGGAACTGGCAGTACTTTGACTTGTCGCGGGTGCTTCTTGAGTTCTGAGGAGGAGGTCGGCGAAGATAGTGCTCGCCCTCAATTTCCATGAGGATCTTCGTTCGGGGAGCGAGGAGAGGGGTGAACCTTCACTCCAAGGTGGCCTCGCCCTTCAGCTTCGGATTTGGACGAGGGTCGGCAGACGGCCCAGGCCGCCGGGCCCCTGGAATGTCTCTCGGGGCCGGCTTCTTCAAGGTCCCCCCGTCCAGCTCTCGGCAGGTACGATCGGCCTCCTCCGCCCGGATGTACTTGTGGACACGGAGGAGGAGCTCGGAGTACGTCCTAGAGGGTTTTTTGTCCAGGGAATAGGTCAGGCGGGACGTCTTGAGCCGTGCTTTAAAGCCAGCATGGCAACGGGCTCGTCCAGGCTGTAGATCTCCCGGGCGGCGGTCTTGAAACGGGTGATGTAGTCCCGAAGCAGCTCCTGGTCCTACTGGTGGATAGAGAAGAGGCTGTCCACCTCTCTTGGCACCTTCCGACAAGCATTGAAGTACGCCACAAACTTTCCTTCCAACTGATGGAAGGAGCAGATGGATCCGGGCTCGAGGCGGGTGAACCAGACTCGAGCAGCCTTCTGGAGGGTAGCGGGGAAGGCAATGCACAAAAGAGCATCCGTGGCCCCCTGGACCCTCATGAGAGCCTTGTAGCTCTCCAGATGGTCTAGAGGGTCGGTGGTCCCGTCGTAGGGGTCCACCTGCGGCATGCGGAACCGGCTCAGAATCGGCTCCGCCTGGATTTCTTCAGAAAAGGGGGGACGGGAGTCGTAGCCCGCCGGGTCCATCGAGGAGTTTTGCAGGTCGGCAAATCGATGGGCGAACTCCGCCAATTTATGCTCGTGCTCCTCCAGGCGCCTCTCGGCCTGGCACCTGATGGCCTCGTCGGTGGAATCTTCCACCGAGGTCGCTGGTGAATGGGGCGCCGATCGGTCTCGGCGCAGGGTTTTGCCTCGGCGTCGCTTGCTGCGACGCGCTGTCTCGGCTTCATCGGCCGGGGATCGACTCTCGTGATCCGTCGAACCGGAGTAGTGTCTTTTCGCAGGAGTTTGATGGCTCCCGCGGGGGTTGGAGGCTGCCCGCGGTTGGGATGGCCTGCCGTGGATGGAGTGCAGGCTATCGCGCGGTCCCGCGGCCCGAGCTGCGGGGGTCCCTGGCTGCGGCTGCGTGGCTAGGGAGCGCTGCTGATGTTGTAGTTGCCGAACTGCCGTAGTCAAGGTTTGCAGTTGTTGGATGACAGCCGCAAAAGGTCCATCTACTGAGGTCGGCTATGGTGGAAGAGGAGGGGGAGCAGGGAGCTCCCTCTCCGAGCTACGTGGCCCCTAAGGGGAGGGGACCTCCCCTACTCGGCTGGTGGACGCTTCGCGTCCACGCGTGACCACCATGGTCAGAGTGTGCTTTGTCCACAGAAAGCTAGCTCCCACTGGGGGTGTTGTCCTGCCCCCCTACCTGGCGCGCCAATCTGTTACCGATCTCGTCGCCATGCCTGTGGCTTCGGAGCCGTCGATCCGACTAGACCGTCTCGCCCCTGGGGTCTCCTGGCTCTCGAACCTGCAAGACAAGGTCAGAAATCCTGGCCGGGGATCCCGGCGAGGGAGCTCCGACGGTCAAGTTAGTAAACAGCGAGAGGGAACAGAATCTCTGAGACGGGCCCCTGAAGGAGTCCCAGACTTAGAGATCGTGCTAGCAAGAAAGGTTCTAGGAAGAACAGAAATCCGGCCGGGTTCCTCCACCGAGCTCACGCCAAAGGTCCCCTCTCGGGATCTTGGATCCTGCTCTTGGTGCTCTTTTGGTTCCCAGCCTTCGTTTCTTGCTTACCTTGTCGTCTATTCTCCCCTTCCTTTTTAACTCCTCGCATTGCCTTTTTTTGTTTGCCGCCTGTGGGAGGCTCCTTCGTCGCTTTCACCTCCTCCCCTCCATCTCTTTCCATTTTCCCTTCTGGATCAAAGAACCATGCAGCTTCCTCGCCTTGCTTGCCGAGCCTAGCGAGGAAAGAGTAAAGGGAGGGCGCCAGTCAGACCGCCGACCAGATCTTGGGCCGAGCGTGAGCGCTCTCCTTCCCAGGCATCGACAATGCCCGTTATCGGGTCCTGTTTTGTCAGGACCTCGCCTCTCGACTGCGGAACCTGTCGGGCCGATGTAAGTGATGTTTCGCGTGTCGCTGCCGACCGTACGGGGCACTTTTCTCGGGGTGCGGCGCGCACGGCTCGAGGGGCAATCTCGGAGCTCGCGCTCCTGCTCCTCAGAAGTTTCTCTGCACAGGATGGCCTGCCTCGGCCGAGGTGGACCCCTCCTAGGTGGACACCTGGCGGAGCGGCAAAGGGGCGCTCGACTTCGGTCGAGGTGGTCCCATCTCCGGGCGCCACCTGGCGAAGGAGCGAGGGGGCCCGGCTCGACCTTGGCCGAGGTGGGACCGTCTCAGGGTGCCACCTGGCGAGGGAGCAGGGGGGCCACCGGCTTCGGTCGAGGTGGACCCCTCCTGGGGGGACACTTGGCGGAGCGGCAGAGGGGCGCTCGACTTTGGCCGAGGTGGTCCCGTCTCCAGGAGCAACCTGGCGAAGGAGCGAGGGAGCTCGGCTCGACCTCGGCTAAGGTGATCCCGTCTCCGGGCGCCACCTGGCGAGGGAGCAGGGGCGACCGCCGGCTTCGGCCGAGGTGGACCCCTCCTGGGTGGACACCTCGACTTCGGCCGAGGTGGTCCCATCTCCGGGCGCCACCTGGCGAATAAGCGAGGGAGCCCGGCTCGACCTCGGCTGAGGTGGTCCCGTCTCCAGGCGCCACTTGGCGAAGGAGCGAGGGAGCCCGGCTCGACTTCGGCCGAGGTGGTCCCATCTCCGGGCGCCACCTGGCGAGGGAGCAGGGGGGGCCGCCGGCTTCGACCGAGGTGGACCCCTCCTAGGTGGACACCTGGCGGAGCGACAGAGGGGCGCTCGACTTCGACCGAGGTGGTCCCGTCTCCGGGCACCACCTGGCGAAGGAGAGAGGGGCCCGGCTCGACCTCGACCGAGATGGGACCGTCTCCTGGTGCCACCTGGCGAGGGAGCAGGGGGGCCGCCGGCTTCGGCTGAGGTGGACCCCTCCTAGGTGGACACCTGGCGGAGCGGCAGAGGGGCGCTCGGCTTCGACCGAGGTGGTCCCGTCTCCGGTGCCACCTGGCGAAGGAGCGAGGGGCCCGGCTCGACCTCGGCCGAGGAGGGACCGTCTCCCGGTGCCACCTGGCGAGGGAGCAGGGGGGGCCACCGGCTTCGGCCGAGGTGGACCCCTCCTGGGTGGACACCTGGCGGAGCGGCAGAGGGGCGCTCGACTTCGGCCGAGGTGGTCCCGTCTCCGGGCGCCACCTGGCGAAGGAGCGAGGGAGCCCGACTTGACCTCGGCTGAGGTGATCTTGTCTCTGGGCGCCACTTGGCGAGGGAGCAGGGGGGGCCGCTGGCTTCGGCCGAGGTGGACCCCTCCTGGGTGGACACCTGGCGGAGCGGCAGAGGGGCGCTCGACTTCGACCGAGGTGGTCCCGTCTCCGGGCACCACCTGGTGAAGGAGCGAGGGAGCCCGACTCGACCTCGGCTGAGGTGATCCCGTCTCCGGGCGCCACCTGGCGAGGGAGCAAGGGGTGCCGCCGGCTTCGGCTGAAGTGGACCCCTCCTGGGTGGACACCTGGCGGAGCGGCAGGAAGGCCTGGACCGACCTCGACTTTGGCCGAAGCGGATCCACATCTGACCTTGCCGAAAAACTCCACGTGGCTCGAATCATGCCCAGCGAAATCTGAGATATGCCACGTCATCGTAACGACCGTAACATATATATACTCTAAAATCATGTCACGCTAAAAATATAACTGTGATTCAAAAAAAAATTAATAATAATAAAAGTTATAAATCGATATACAAACTTACAAAATTAGAAAAACAGTTGACCGGAAATGTGCAGCATATTGTTCTAAGACGATTCCTGACTTTCATGCAGGATTATTTCGAAAACTTTATTCCAAGATACAATCGATATGTCTCCTGCGAGCACGATCGTGTAGAGGATAACAAAGCTCCAACTTAATAGATGGAATTGTGAAAAAAATAGAAGAAGAGAATTAAAAAAATTGAAAAGAACTAGAAGAGAGTTTAGAAAGAATTTTTAGAGAACTTGGATTTTTCTTTTTTTCTGTGCCGTAACCCCTTATAATGGACTCGATATATTGGCTCAGGAATTAACCATTTGAGCTTATCGAATGACTAGATAATTGAAATAGTAAATTAATTAGTTAATTAGGTAATAGCTAAATTAAATTGCCCAGGAATTAGTCTTTTAAACTCTATTTAATCTCTTGACAAATAGAGTATTAATTCAGTAATTCAATGACTAACAGCTAGGTGATTAATTCATTAATTAATGGATAATACTTAATTAAGCACGATAATGGCTAATCAAAATTTTCTCTATCCAATGTAGGACTAAAAGGGAAACAAAGTTCTAATGGTTTGAGAAAAGAAAGAATTTTGATGGAGAAAATTTTAAGTTTTCCCTCTAAAAGCATTAACAATCTTCCTCAAAAATCAAATTCATGAAATAATCATGGAATTAATAAACAAAATAATTTTCTACTAGGTATATATATTGTGCAATAGGTGAAGTATCTTTCATGACTTAACTTTACTTAGTATCAATAGTATTAATCTGAAGAAAATGGAATGAATCAGCTTATAAACTACATTTCTTTAATTTAGATTTCTACTATTGTACACATAGTATAGAAGCTCATGTCACTAGTTTTGCACGTTAATGGCCATGTGCAAGTATTTTGATTTTTTTCATAAGAGTTTCTAGAGATTGTCTATGTTTCTAGCCGTGATTATATACGGATACTTTTATATAGGTGAGCCCCTCCAAGGATGTGTATAATATCATATTTTGAGGATTACCTCTCGGATCTCATTCAGAGTTAAACTCTTTCTAACCACTATATAGGAGCACTAATCACCATAGAAATGGGATGAGTCTATGACTCCTATATCAAATAAATTACATGTACTCCCTCCTGACCAGCCAATCAGTTTGTTATTACCATATTGAACCTCCTTCAAGGGATCTCCTATCATAGAGATTGGGTTTCTACTTCTGGAAGGTTCTTTATAGACTAAGTCCCATCCCCCTCGATGACATCAGGATATTGGTCCTGTTTAAAACTTTTTGTAAGGCAATCAACAAGATTTAGATATGTAATAATATGATTTATTGAAATAATAAGATTTAGATTTTTTTTAGATATTAATAAATTTTTGTCTTAGTTTGATATGTTTGCTAATTTTAGTATTCATTAATTTCTTTTTACAAAAGTCTATTGCAGCTCTTGAATTATAGTAAATAGATATAGGAAAATGGAAGAAGATATTAAAGGAATATCAAACAAGAGTTCTAACCATTCAGTTTCAGAACAAGTAAAGTCAAAAGCAACTAGTTTGGCTTCTATAGTACTTCTAGCTAAAATAATTTATTTTGAGAATTGCCAAGAAATAGCACTACCTCCAAGAAGAAAGACATAGCTAGAAATAGATTTAATATTTAGCGTGTCAGAAATCTAGTTTGAATTACTATAGCCCTTAAGAACATTTAGATAACCGACACAGCACAAGAAAAAATCAGAGATACCTTTAAGATATCAAAATACTTTCTCTAAAGCAATCCAATAAGTTATATTAGGATCACTAGTATATCTACTAAGTCTTAAAATGGCGTAGACAATATCTGGTCTAGTTCGATTAAATAGATATATTAACAAACTAATGACCTGAGCATATTTCTTTTGATTCACAGATTCCTGTATTTTTTAAAAGATAGATGGATAGATTATAGGGGAAAATAATCAAAATATCCAAACTTATCAATAAGTTTTTGAGTATAGTAAAATTGAGATAAGCAAATTAAATCAGAAGTTCTAATAATTTTCATTCTAAGAAATAGATTAGCTTTACCTAAATCTTGCATGTCAAAGTGATAGGATAGGAAATTCTTGACATCGTTGATTAAATTTAAATCTGAAGCAAGAATCAAAATGTCATCAACATAAAGATACAGAAGAATAAATTGATCATCAATTTATTTTTGATAAAAATAATTATCTGATTTATTAATTTGAAATCCAGAAGATAAAATTACTTGATTAAACTTTTTATGCCATTGTTTAGGAGCTTGTTTCAATCCATAGAGAGATATAACAAGTCTACATACTTTATTCTCTTAGCCTTGCATAGAAAAACCTTTAGGTTGATGCATGCAAATATCTTCTTCAAGATCTCCATGCAAGAAAGCAGTTTTAACATTCATTTGATAAACAAGAAGTTTATGAATTGAAGCTAAATTAAAAAGAACTATGATAGTAGTAATATGAGCAACAAGTGAATATATATCAAAGAAATCAATACTTGCTTTGTCTAAAATCTTGAACAACAAGCCTAGCTTTATATTTTTCTATGGTTTCATTAGTCCTTATTTTATTTTTGAAGATTCACTTATAGTCTAATGGTTTATTTCTAGGGGGTAAATTAGTAAGAATCTAATTATTATTTCTAATAATAGATTCAATTTCACTATTTATTATCTCTTACCAAAAAGGAACATCAGGTGAGTTCATGGATTTTTCATAAAATGTTGGAGTATCTTCTATTAGAAAAGTAAATAAGTCTTCACCAAAATTCTTTTCAATGCTAGTTTTCTTGCTCCTTCTTAGCTCAGGTTTAGGGGTTAATACTATTGAAGTAGGAATAGATGAAGATGGTAAATTTGAAGAAGATGGATGATTAATGGTTGATCTAGAGATCCAATTTTTAAAAGAAAAGATATTTTTTAAAAAATGTTACATTTCTAGATTCGATGATGATATTATTGGTATTGAAAGAATTTTGAAGTTGAAAACAATAAATCTATAGATGTTACTATCAAGAAAGTAGCCCACAAAAATAATATCCACAGTCTTAGGTACTATCTTAGTTCTTTTTAGTTCAGGAATTTCAACTTTAGTTAAGCATCCTCAAACTCGAAAATAGCTAAGCCTAGGTGGATGACCTTTTCAAAGTTTATAAGGAGTCTTATCTTTATCTTTAGTAGGTATTCTATTAAGGATGTAGTTAGTAGATAGAAGAGCCTCTTCCTAAAGATTTTCTGGGACACCCAAATTTATGATCATGGCATTTATCATATCTAATAAAGTTTGATTATTTTGTTCATTTATACCATTAGATTGAGGTGAATAGGGAGCAGTGATTTCATAAATAATTCCATTTTCTTCATAAAATAGGATCATTTCATTTGAAGTGTACTTACCTCCTCAGTCAGATTTTAGGATTTTAATTCTTTTTTCAAGTTAGTTTTCACCTTCTGCTTTATAAACTTTAAACTTGTTAAGTACTTCATCTTTAGTTTTCAAAAGGTAGATGAAGCAAAACCTAGAGAAGTCATCAATAAAAATTATAAAATAATGACCGCCTCTACTGGTTAGTATCCTATTAGAATCACAGCTATCACTATGGATGAGTTCAAGAAGTTGAGTATTTCTAAACACTACTGGTTTGAAAGGTTTTCTAGATTTTTTTGATTGAATATAAATTTCACATTTAGAATTGTGCTTGATATTGATTTTTGAAATTAAATTAAGATTAGATATATTCTTGATTGACCTAAGATCAACATGTCCCAATCTTTCATGACATGTTTTACAAGATTCGAAATTCATCACAAGAGATTCAGAAGTCGACTAAACTTTTATTAAGATTGATAAGAAAAAAATTATTTAATATAAAAGGTCCCTCTGACACATAGCCTTTACTAATAAATATATTTTCTTTAAAAACTATAATTTTATTGGACTCTAAAATAACTTTGGACCCTAATTGAACAAGTAATGAGCTACTTAATAGATTCCTTCTAATTACCGATACATGCTGTATGTTGTGAAGAATCAATGACTTTCCTGAAGTAAACTTCAAGTTGACAACTCTTGATCCTAGTACTTTGATAGCTGTTCTATCACCCATGGTTACAGTTCCTCCACTTGATCCTTGATATAAGAAAAACTAAGACCTATTAGTATAGATATGAATATTGGCTCTGGTATTTAACCACTATTTTGAATCTAAGCAGGTTAAATTGATTGAAGGAGTAAACGAAATTGACCTAAAAGATGATGGTCCACCTTCAACCATGTTAACTTGCAGTTTAGGTTGGTGTTGATTCTTTATACTATTCTTCTTCTTGTAAACAACTTCTTGCTTTTTTCTGTAGAAATAATGAGATGCGAGATGGTTGTCTCAACCACAAACAAAATAGAATCTCTCACCACCCTATTTCTTAGATCTTTGGATTTGGTTATTTGTCCTATGTTTTTGATTTTGATCTTAGGCTTATCCTTTTCTTTATAATTTTGACCTTTGGATCTAAAATTTGGATTATGACATTTAAAATCTTGACCCTTAAGGTTTTGACTTGGATTTTGAGAATCAATTAGATTGACCTTTGCTTTAAGTTGATTTTCTTAACTTTCTTTAAGCCTAAATTGCTCCTGTATCTTAATAGATTGAAGAATGGACCTAAGAGTGAGAGAAGACTGGGATTTCCTAAGATTATGGATGAATTGAGACCAAGAGGAAAGAAGTTTGTCTATCAAACTTGATACTTAATAGTTTTCATCAAGTGCATATCCTTCTCTATAAATCTCTTATACTAGATTCTGGAATTGATGGATCTGATCATTTATAGATAAATTGTCTATTATTTTGAAGTTATGAAAGTCTGAAATAGTAAATCTTATGGTCTCCTTATTATCTCTGGTATAGGTTTCTTCTAAGACTTGCTAGAGCACTTTAAAGGTTTGAAATTTATATATGTTTCATATAACTCATCAGAAAGATAACTTAGTATTCTCTATTTACAATGATAATCAATTCTCTCAGGTGATTTAGAAGTTGGTCATGGATCTGAGAAAGTGAATTTAAAAGGAAGAGATTTTTTTAGGATAGATATTAAACCTAGAGAGATTAACTAGGCTTCTAATTATTTTTGCTATTTAATAAATCCTTTTTCATTGAATTGACCATGCTTGAGCCTAGAAGAATCCTCTGAACCCATGGAAAGATATTTTAAAAAGATATTAAGAAACAAGAGTAAGAAAGATAAGAGCTACACAAACAATATATTAAACTCTTTTAAAAATTTTATGATTTACATATTTATTAATAATATATATATATATATTATAATTTAAATCTTGCTGATTTGAATTTAAGCAAGAATTTTAAGTATTGAACTCAAGGATTGATAATCAAATTATAGCAAAAATTAAATTAAGTAGACTAATAAGCAAAGATAAATGTTATAGTTATCAACATATAATTTCATATAAATCAAAAAAATTCTTTATATTAAACTATGGTGTCATAATTCTACATTATTAGTATCTGAATCATAGTCGAACAAGGCCTCACCTTAAAATATAGGAAATACGTGTATTATAAAATCGTATCACACTAAAAATTCGATTATGATTCAAAGAAACTAATGATAATAAAAGTTATAAATCGATATACATAATTACAAAACTGGAAAAATAGTTGACCGGAGACATGCAACGCACTATCCTAAGACGATTCCCAATTTTCATGGAGGATTGTTTCGAGAACTCCATCCCAAAATACAACTAGTATCTCTCTTATAATCACGATCATGAAGAAGATAACGGAGTTTCAACCTAGTAGATGGAATTGTGGAAAAAAATTGGAGGAAGAGGATTAAAAAAAATAGGAAAGAACTAGAAGAGAGTTTGGTCCCCCCCCCCCCCTCTTCCATTTTTTCGTGCCTTAGCCCCTTACAATGGGCTCTATATATAGGCCCAGGAACTAGCTATTTGGGCTTATCCAATAGCTAGACTATTAAAATAGTAAGTTAATCGGTTAATTAGGTAATGGCTAAATTAATCGATAATTAACCAGGAATTAGCTATTTGAATTATATTTAATCTCTTGATGGGTATAATATTAATTCAATAATTCAAGGACTAATGGCTAGGCGATTAATTCGTTAAAAACGAATAATACTTAATTAAGCATGATATGACTAATCAAAATGGACTAGTGATTAACTTGATAAGTAACGGTTTAAATTAAATATAAAAATAGCTAAAATGACGACTAATAGGAAAATAATACAAAAAGAAAAAAATTGTACCACCCCATGCCGCACTTGCGGTGCGATTGCACGAGCCGAGCTTGGCTGGACCGCATGCATGCATGGAAATAGGCTAAAATAAGATAAAGTCCAAGAAATCCACTTTCAATATAAACTAGTGTCTACTTTTATTCCTATCCAATGTGAGACTAAAGTAAGATAAAGTTCTAATAGTTTGAGGAAATAAAGAACTTTCATGGAGGGAATTTTGAGTTTTCCCTTCAAAAGTATTAACAGCTTTAGTGGGATGGGGATGACTTGTTCATCCATATCACTTGAATATGGTGGAAAAATGATTGAGTCATCTTTATTTTCATTCTGAATCGGATATTTTCTAGCTAAGTGATGACATTTATGATCATGTCTAGAGAGGATAGCTATGCTGGTTGCCCCTTTCCTCCTATTATCTTATAAAAAAAAGAGTGGAACAAAGTGCGATGGTAAATTTTTTTATGAAATTCAATGAAAGAAATTTTTTATAGTTTTCAAAAATAGAGTTTAAAATTGTTATCTTTCCATGTGTGAATCTCAACTTTATAAGTACTATAGTTGTAGGCTATTTCAACACTAAAAGTTGGGTCTAATTTAAATATTTCTTCAACAATTACCTTATAATTTTAAAAGTGCAAATACTTGGAAAACTTTGATCTAAAATTTCAAAACCTTAAACAACTTTGATTCGTGGACATTTCTTTGAAATGATTGGTAGTCCTCTCACTCTTATAAATAACAAAAAAAGTTATGTATTCTTCGAAGAGTTATTGATGAAATGTCAAAAGAGACAAGGCATGCACTTCCGAAATATATCTAAACACCAGCATTTCCAAATTAAAGCGGGAAACCTTTGCCTTGCTACAAAACGTTGACAACTAGAACTCTTTAGATAAAAGCTCATGGGATTGAGAGGTGGTGTGGTGCGGTGAACATGATGTGTTCCTCTTTGTACGTACCATGGCAGTGCAACACTCTACCCTATTCTTTTGCTAATTTAAACATTAATTTATCCTAAGATCAACTCATGGCACCCAATTTAGGCCAGGTACAAGGGCAAAACGCCAACGGGTTCTGCCTTTGATTGTGCCATGCCTGTCCGACCAAACATGCCCAAACTTTGATGGCTAATAGCTTCCAGCATCTAGTTCGCTTTGGTTCAATACCCACAAAAATCCAACGACCTTGGAGTCTTTGTTCCCAACAAAATGGTCATGGCTAAAAATGGCCACTTTCTAAGACTGTTCAATACTCTCTCCTTGGTCCTTGCTCACGTGCCAAAGGATCTGAAGTGATGCATTTATTTTAGGTCAGGATGTTTGCAGTTCATTGTTTATACCATCACTACAGTGAAATAAGGTTTTAGCGACATTTTTTTGATCTTTCTCGATGCTTTTAAGTATCGCTAAGTAATCTTTCGATATTTTGTAAAGCGTCGCTAAAGCGTCGCCTATGCAAACGTTGGGACGCAACCTGCCGATGCTTCAAAAAAGCATCGGCATTTGCCGATGCTTTAAAGCATCGCTAAATTTTTATTTACTAACGTTTTAAAGCATCGCTAGGATTTCAATCTAGCGACGCTTTAAAGCGTCGCTAAACTGAACACTGGCAACGCTTTAAAGCGTCTCTAGTTCTAATTATAGCGACGCTTTAAAGCGTCGCCAGGTCCAAACTAGCGATGCTTTAAAGCGTCGCTAGATTTTTTTTTTTTTTTAAAAAATAAACAGCCATATATACCATACATGAAATACATACAACACAACCTGTATACATTATAAAAATGAAAATATTCAAACATGTATCACATCCAACATACACAAACACAAATACAAACCAAATATAAAAAGTTATTTTTTTTTATATATATAAACGTATCAATCCAAGTTCAAATAAACAAAAAGACATACATAAATAATAAAAAAAATATCTGGCATCACTGAACCATGGGAGGCTGGTCGTCGTCAGGTCTGCGACTCGCAGATGCACCAAGAACCTACAAGATATACATCAGAAATTATGATATATACATTATATATATTCTAAATTATTAGATACATACAAAATTAATAAATAATTACTTACCTAAGATGACATGAATATATGCAGCACAGATGTAACATGCTCTAGCTGAGACCTAATGGTCTGCATCTCTGCTCTGTTTGCATCACGTGTCTGTCGGAGCTCTGATATCTCCTCCTGGAGCTGACGAACATGTAACTGATCATGACTCTCTCTAGTATCCCAAGTATATCTACGCACCTCAGATAACTGAGTAGGGGTAACTCCAATCTCATAACCCCTTACTCGTCCAGGACACTCTGGTCCCATCAACTCCAAGAATACCTCGGCGTCGATGCAACTGCTCTAAGTAGATGATGAACCCTCGCCAGCACGCTCGGAGATCATAGAGGTAGCCCTATTATATATTTTATAAAAAACACATATATCAATACTTAACAAAAATAAAAATATAAATCATAATATAATATAAATAAAAATATATATATATCTCTGGACTCGTCTCGAACAAAACTGCCATCCTGGTGAACATGAGTCATCCGATAGAACTACACCTCACCAGGCTCCCTCTCTTGCTGATCAGACTATATAAAGAATAAATATTACAAATAAATCCAAAATAATACATCTTATATCCTCGTACCATGATACATGGTACATGTATGATACATGATGTTAAAACTAAAAGTGTACTAAAAGTATTATAAGATGAGAAACATACAAACTCATGCCTGAGCCGTGCATAACTCTTGGACCCCGTTGTATGAGGAACAGACTGAGCTGCTCGTGCAGCTCTACCAATATCAGAATACGTCTGCAAAATTAAAATTAAAACAATGTTATATATTGTATAAATATAATTATGACGAGTGAAAATTAATAATTTTTGAAGTGTTTGATGATGCTACACAATCTGTGCCCTCTCGGAGAACTAATAGTGCACCAGCTCCATCCACTGATGAGGGTGAACATCAGGAGGACAGGTATCTACAACCTGCTCCTCTGTCCTACCCTCTAGCTTGTAGTCTCTCATCAACTTCGCCTATATTCTTTTCACTTGTGATTGAGAGACTTAAGCACAAAATCAGATAAATCTGAAGGAAGAACGAACTTACTCTATAATTTAAATAAACAATAAAATAAATATTAAATGAAATAAGCAATTCAATTATTAAAAACCTAAGATATAAAATAATATATTAATTTTTTTACCTGCACAACTCGTAGCATCTCTATTTTATATGCAGAAAGCATGTCGTTTCACTTCGAGTAATTCAGGGGACATAGCTGACCACGGCGTGCTACTGTCCCCAGAAAGCTAGTCAACAAGCTAGCAACTTTCTTAATAGGCTGCCCTAGCTTGTTGCACTCTATCATTATCTTCTCACCCTCAGGTAACTGCCACACATCATGGACTAGTGTGGGTCCTCGCCTACGCCTAAGTCTCCCGGATCCATCTACAAAAAAAAAATACAGAACATTGTATATCAAAACCATTGCATATGCATAAATTGAAATGAGATAGAATTATTAAATTACGTACCCTATATCTGTATATCATCGACGATAGGCTCGTCATCAGGATGATCCATAGAAGGATCGTGATGTGCGGACTTGGAGGGAATGGCGTCGTCCTGAGGTGTAGAGGTAGTAGCATCGGCCTAATGTGTAGAAATATAGGGACTGGCATCAGACCGATGTGAAACTGATCGACTACCCTCGGGCTGCTATGCTGAAGAAGTACCAGCTTCGGTCTGCGAAAATTGAAACTGTACATCTGCTAATCGCTTCCTTCGAGGCATGGTGTACCTAACCTACATTATTTAAAAACAAGTCTGTCAACATTATAATCAAATTATAACGGAAATGAATTGCAATTTAAAAGATAACATAATCATTAATGCAAAAATGTAAACCATCTTATAAACTACTTACTTGTCATAATCAACCAGTTGTACCTTTCTCAAATCCAACCTAACCAAAATGGTTGTATCAGTTATATGATCATCCAGCACAATATTATAAGGCATACACTGAGTGTAAGTATCATCATCTTCTTTTTCCATCCTTTGTTCCACGTCATACAAGTCTCTGGGTTTTGTCTTAATAACAGTAGCTCATTCTTTATCTTTCGAGTCTTGTACATAAAAAACTTGTCAAGCTTGAGATGAAAAGATAAATGGATCATCCTTCAATAACACACCCGTATGTATCAATCTTGAAAAGTTGACAAGTATGAATCCGTTTGAATCCTTTTTCAAACCTCTCGGTGTATTTATATCTACCCAATCGCATCGAAATAATATAACTTTAAAATTTTCATAATAATCCAACTCCAAAATATCTTTAAGTATACCATAATAAGATTTTCCATCTGCTTCAACTATAACACCACCGTTCTGAGTTTTCCTAAGTTTTTCGTGCTCCTTGGTATGAAATTTAAAGCCATTTATAATAAAACAATTATATTTGTTCACAATATAATTTGGACTTCTGGCAAGTGCTATTAGTTCTGCTGAACTATTTTTCTCCATCAATACCGGTACCTAAAAAATATAATATCAATTATCGATCACTTATTCGATATAAAATATATATAAAATTATTATACGACTTATATATAATAACCTGATTGGCAAGCCAATTAGGGAATAATTCAACCAACTATATTTATTCAATCATTGGATTAGGACGAGTGGAATGATTGGCTTGTCGTTGTACAGATAAAAATTCACTGCATGACAATTAAATATAAGTTTGACAACAACATGTCTAATATTTAGTATTATCCATGTGTAGATAGACTAACTTGCGATAGTCAGATATTATGTCACTATGTAGCAATACATAACGGTGTGCTTGTGACATGGATTTATGGTCAAAAATAATACTTTCAGCTTTTCCTATAAATCTTCCGGATGATGCAAATTTGTATAGATCTGTATTCTCCATAGTATCACCATGACGTTGAGGTCGATTGAATACAGTCTCTACACCTTCGAGATATCTTGAACAAAATATTAAACACTCTTCAGCAATATATCCCTCTACTATTGAGCCCTCAGGATGGGCTTTGTTTCGTACATAATCCTTCAAACGTACAAGATACCTTCAAAAAGTATGATATTTATTAATATTAATATCATATTAAATAATGAAAAAGATATATAAATTATAAAATTTAAGTTTTACAGCGTTACCTCTCGATAGGGTACATCCATCTGTACTGTATCGGTCCACCAAGTTTAGCTTCCGAAGCTAGGTGAATGAGTATATGAACCATAATCGTAAAAAATCTAGGAGAAAAAATCTTTTCCATCTGACATAATGTAAGTACGACTTGAGACTGCAACTGATCAAGCTCCTGAGGATCAAGAACCTTAGAATATAATTCCTTGAAGAATGATGATAACTGAAAAACAACCGTAATAACTTGTTTTGGCATTGACGACCTTAAAGCCAATGGAAGAATATCTTGCATTAATATATGTCCATCATGACTTTTAAGATTTGAAATTTTGCGCTCTTTCAGATTCACACATCGTGAAATATTTGAGGCATATCCATCAAGAACCTTTATATTCTTTAAAACTGCCAAGAAGAGATCTTTTTCTCGACTAGACATTGTGTAACATGCATGAGGGATATAAGTTCTATCATTTGCAAGCACTTGTGGATGAAGTTCATGTCGGATGCCCATTTCTTTTAAATCAAGACGTGCCTTCATGTTATCTTTTGTCTTTCCATCAAGATTGAATATTGTTCCAATCAAATTATCACAAACATTCTTTTCTATATGCATAACATCAAGATTATGCCGGAGTATATTATGCTCCCAATAAGGTAAGTCAAAGAATATGCTTCCTTTCTTCCATAATTGTTTAGTATGCTGATGGGTAGATGCTATGATTATATCATCATCATTTTCAACTTCAAAAAAATTATCCGGATCCTCGAACACTGCCGTATCTAAGGTGCAAGTATTGACTTCCTCTGATACTTCTTCTTGTACCGAAGTCTCAACATCATCTCTTCCTCGCTTTTTAGAGGACTTTGTCATCTTACCATAACTGTGTCTGATACCAAGCATTTGTCTACGAATATCAGAACCAGAAGGTAGAATTGGAGCAGATCCCAACTCTATAGTACCATCAAATAAATCCTTCTGAAATCGAAATGGATGATTTGCCTCCAACCATCAACGATATCCCATATAACAGAACTTTCCTCCATGTTTTAACCAAATTGAATGGATTGATTCACCACAAGAAGGACATGCAACTCGTCCCTTAGTGCTCCTGCCAGATAATTAGCATATGCAGGAAAATCATTAACATCCATAATAAAGCTGCCCGCAGATTGAATGTTTGGCCATTCGAAGCATCAATTGCACTGATACCCTCCCACAGTTGTTTCAATTCATCAATTAAAGGTTGTAAGAAAATATCAATATCATTGCCTGGACCCTTATCACCTGGAATGACCATTGATAAAATAAGTGAAGACTGTTTCATGCATATCCATGATGGAAAATTATAAGGAATCAGAACAACTAGCCAGGTGCTATAGACAGAACTTAAGGTCCGAAATGGATTGAACCTATCATTGGCTAAACCCAACCTGACATTACAAGCATCAGATACAAAATCAGGATGTCTATCATCAAATGCTTTCCATGCTAAACTATCCGCTGGGTGTCTCAGCATTCCATCTTTTGTACGGCTTTCATCATGCCATCTCATTGACGAAGCTATCTTTGATGATGCATAGATCCTTTTCAATCTAGGTACAAGAGAAAAATAGCATAATACCTTCGTCGGCTTTTATTTAATTTGTGTTGCATCCAATTCATCTAATCCCTCACTCTCATTTTCTTTTTGCTTCGTCCATCGTGAACATCCACATACATGGCATGACTCTTGATCGGCATGTTCTCCCTGATATAATATACAATCATTTGGACAACTATGAATCTTTTCATATCCAAGATCCAATTCCTTTACTAGTTTTTTGGCTTCATAACAAGATGTTGGTAAACTAGTACCTTCAGGAAATGCATCCTTTAACAACTTGAGCAGCATAGTAAAACTCTTGCCAGACCATCCATTCAAGTATTTTATATGAAACAAATGCACAAGAAAAGAAGTTTTTGAAAAGTTCTTGCAACCGGCATATAATTCTTGATCTGCATCTCTTATCAGCTTCTGATAACGATCTGTTCCAACATTAGTTAGGGATATCGCTCTCTATCATGTACAATTTCAGTAAATATAGGATCCTCGGGTAACTCAGCTACTACTTGTCCTCCACTGAAATCTCCAGGTTGTTGAGTACCATATTCAAAAGCATCTCTGAGCAAATCTCCGATATCATCATCTCTTACAAGATTTTTCTGTAGATTACTGGATCCAAAATCAGGTATATGTTCTATGTTAGAGGTTTGGTTACATATAGATTGTAACCTTGACTCTCCATGAAAAAACCACTCAGTATAACCTCTTAAAAAATCATTCCATATCAAATGTTCTTCAACAATATTTGGATATAAAGAACTGGAATTTACATATTTTTGGCATGGACATAAAATCTTCCCATTAATACTACTTCTCTCATACCAAATTTAATGAAATTCTGTACTCCATCCAGATATTATTTACTATTCCTCGGTTTAGTTATCCAACTCTTATCCATTGTAAGATTAAACTAACTGAAATAAACAAATATTTATAAGAATAGAATAAATTTAAGATAAGTTTGTTCAATAGATCAATTACAGTATTATTAAATGCACCCTATCACCAACTAATAGATAAAGAGGTCATATCCCATTCAAGAATTGCATTAATTATAGAGGTCATTTATAGTAATCAAAGGATACGCAATAGAAGTTTCAGAAAAATTTTGACAGTATTTTTTCTTAGTTCTTCCCATATAAATAAATATGTACGAGAAAAACTAAAAGAAAATGCTATCCGAAATATATATGAAACTCTATCCGTACCGTTTGATTACTGTAAGCACCTATAAAATTATTTGCAATTCTCAAACTGTCCAAACTGGATATTCAATTGACCACTGTACATATTTATCCCATCTGTACAAAAATAAAATAATTGTATGGATGCTGTAGAATATGTACTTTAATCAATTGACGGGTCTATGTTTCAATGCAATGCAAGTTTTTTTAAAAATATCTAAAAAATCATAATTGATCGTAACAAAGTTACAAATGGTATTGAAATAAAAGATACAGGTATATACTAAGAAATTTATAAAAAAATATAAATCATCTACTAAGAAAAAAAATAATAAATAATAAAAAATGAATAGAAAACTCAGTTATATACTATTTAATCTGTAACTAAATCAAAATGACTACAATCGGTTGCCTACAAAAGAAGGCCATCCAAGATTGTTGCCATTAGAAACAGTTGAATCAGCCTAACAAATTCATCACATAATCATCATAGTTTCCATATACAAACCTTAAACCAATTTCAAAATAGGTTAGGAAGCTTCTTTACCCTCGAAGCAATCAAGCACCTGATAACAAAAAGACAACAAAACAGGTAGAGCATATTTTTCTTAGTGGTGTGCAATTACCAATATATGAAGCACGTACTATTTTCATGCATGTACATACAGTTTTCAGTTTAACAAAATATATGGCCAGGTTAAACTTCTTTGTTGAATTATTCTATTTTCAAATATATGCATTTGATGCAAATGCAGATGGGTAAACGTGTTTACTTGCATTGTTGGTTGAAAATACTATTCCAATGAAGAAATGCAGATTTTCTTTAATCCTGTTAAAGACCATCAAGTTAGATATTGATCTCATATCTGTTCATGTCAAGTAAATCGAAGACACACCTTGCATGGTATCTATATAAAGATAATACTATTGATTATAGCTTAAGTCGACCCTTGATTACTAAGCTTATGGCTTGATTCTATCCTTGATTTCTAAAGCTTTCATTGACAGAAAATTAAGGAAGAATACTTTAAAATAGCAATGCTGATTATGACGGATATGGCTTAAGTTTATCATTGATTGCTGACTTTGTGGTTGACCCTTGATTACTGATATCATGGCTTAATTCTATCATTGATTCTTAATTCTTTTGATATAACCTGTTGTAAATCAGCTTGGATTTTTTGTTTAATAAAATAGTTAGATTTAAGTTCAGAATTTTTATTTGTTTAATAAATATATCAAATTTCGGGTTGATAGATTTGTTTACCCATTATGTACCTAATCTAATTTATATTTGGTCCAACACGATCTGATTACCATCTTCAGATTAGGAAATATATCAGGTGAAATGTTGTATGACACCAATGCCCAAATTCATTCATCAGTAAAGTCACATCAGCATTAGCAAAGGACAAGCAAACTTATCTTCTCACCTGATGGTTTAAGCTCTTTGCATTGTGCATACACCAAACTTGGACCTTGCCACAATTTCACCTAATTGACCAAGATTATACAGGTAGGACTCCATAATTCCTATGGTTACAACACTTCCGTATATAGATTATTCCACATATAACAAGCTTCTAAACACAAACAAGTGAATAAACAAAACAAAATCATAATAAGGACAGGATTTCTCCTATGCAAAAGAAAATCATAATGGCCTTGCATACAAAGGACAAATAGGTGATTACCACACAATAATTATTTCTAGCAACATATCTCAGATATATTTCAAATATAAATCCAACATTAAACCTACTACTCAAAGATTGAAATGGCATGGAATTACCCTCTCGGTGAACTTGAAGTCAATCTCGAGGTAGCTGAAAAGGATGGAGACCTGAGAACCAGCACAGGGAAGGGGGTGACCTCGGGCGAGATCTAGGGCTTGGGCGGGTGGGTGGGGGGGGGGGGTTTGGGGGTGGATCGAGTGGAAGAGGAGGAGGGGGGGGGTTCGGTGGTGCGGAGGAGGAGGAGGGGGGGGGTTCGATGGTGCGGAGGAGGAGGAGGGGGCGGTTCGGCGGTGCGGAGGAGGAGGAGGAGGAGGAGGGGAGGGTTCGGCGGCACGGAGGAGGAGGGGGGGGGGTTTCGGCGGTGTGGAGGAGGAGGAGGAGGAGGGGGGGTTTCGGCGGCTTGGGCGAGATCTAGGGGGGGTTTGGGGCGGGGGGGGATGTGAAAGTCCGTCGACGCTTATAAGAGTTGGTAAAGATCCGGTATTTTGGTCGGTCAATTACCGATGCTTAAAAGCATCGACGGATTCAGGTGTACATTGCCGACGCTTTTAAGCATCGGCGGATTCAGCACCTCCCGACGCTTACAGAAATCGTCGGTGGGCTCGGACGGGCTCGGGCGACCAGGGCGGGGGAAATGAATTCCGGCGATCCTTTGCCGATGCTTAAAAGCGTTGGCAGGTAGGAGGATGCCGACGCTTTTCAAAAGCATCGGCGTGTTCGGAGGATACCGACGCTTTTAAGCATCGATATTTGCCGACGCTTAAAAGCGTCGACGGATTCAAGAGCTTGCCAACGCTTACAAAAAGCGTCGACGGGTTCTGGGTGGTTTCCGGTGCTTCCCTGAAACGTTGGGAGAAAAGGGTCGGTAATGACCCTTTTCACTGTAGTGCACAGAGTGCTGTGTAGGACTTGGTAAACATCATTAGATGGATTACTATCAAATAAGGCGTATCACATATGAAATATGAGATTGACAGTGCTGTGCATGTTGTACTTGATAACAATCATTAAAAGATGGATTACTATCAAATAAGGCATATCGGGTATGAAATGCAAGATCGAGAATATTGTGCAGCACTCGATAGCCACCATTAGAGGATATCGTGTACAAAATATAAGGTTGCTTTATTTGATAGCTATCCATCTCCTGGTACTAGTCACTGAGTGTTGCATAGTGCTCTAGATGCAAACCATGCACCATAAAAAACCCATTCTCTCGTAGCCTCGAGCTACTTAAGAGTGATGCAGGCTATTATAGAGTTTGTGATGGACGAGGAAGTGAACAATTTGTAGCCAAGTTTGCCATTGAGAGAATTCGTGTGAATGATGAGTGATTAAATACTAAAGAGATGATGCAACTTGATAAGGCTAGATCTGAAATTGGTTTTTGAGTCCAAGGTTGATGATATCAAGGCCTTGAAGATGTAACTCTGGTCATCCTGAGCCTAGAAGAGATCATCATCGAGTATACCCTATGTTTCGAGTTTCCAGCAACAAACAATAAAGTCGAGTATAAAGCCTTGATCATGGGATTCGGGGCATCCAAGGAGTTGGGAGTGAAAGACCTAAAAGTTTATGATGACTCCCATTGGTTGTTAGGCATATCAAGGATTATGAAGCTCAAAAGGAAAATATGGTAAAATACCTCCAAAAGGCTAAGGACTTGACCCGTATCTTTTGCAGTTTCGATGTTTATCAAATCTCGAGGGAAGATAACTCCTGAGTCAACTTTCTAGCTAAAGGGTGACTACTATACTAGTGGTGCTGCCCAGAGGTATTTACTTTGAGTTAGTTAAGAGATCGACTATTGAAGAATTAGCAGAAGTGACGTAGCTGGATGATGAGTTCTATTGGATTGACCGATTGATCATTTTTTTATAAAATGGCACACTCTCTGCATATCAAAAGGAAGCCTGCAAGGTAAAGTATCAAGCCTCCTGATATCTCCTGCATAAAAGAAAGCTCTATAAAAGATCATTCTCTCTGTCCTTTCTCAGATGCCTACGCTTATCCGAGGTTGATTATGCAATGAGAGAGGTCTATGAAGGAATATGTTGCGGTCATATTAGAAAGAAGGTGCTAGCATACAAGCTCCTCTGATAAGGTTACTACTGGCTTATATTGCAGAAGGAAGCAGAAGACTTCATTATGCGATGCTATACCTACCAAAGGAATTCAAATATCCAATGCCTTCTTGCTATACCGATCATCTCTATATACCTCCCTTAGCTTTTTGCACAATAGAAGATGGACATCCTTGACCCGTTCCTACCTACCCGAGGATAGCAGAAGTTCCTATTGGTCGCTTTTGATTATTTCACAAAGTAGGTGGAGGTCAAGCCATTAGCCATATCACCGAGGCCAAGGTGTAAGATTTTGTGTGAAAGGCTATAATCTACCATTTCAGGGTTTCCCCGATGCTGATCACCGATAATTGATGATAATTCGTCAAAGCCAGATTTGAAGAATTCTACAAAGACAGGAAATCTCGCATCATCTCACTTCAGTAGCTCACCCCCAAGCTAATAGAGAGGCGGAGGTTACAAACTGAACTCTTCTCCAGGGGATCAAAAAAGATTGAACAAAGCCAAAGGTTTGTGGATGGACAGTTTTCATCATATGCGTTGGGCATACTGGATGATACCAAGAGCATTGATATGAGAAACACTCTTCAGCCTGACGTTCAGGACTAAAGCCATGATACCTGTCAAGCTTGGAGTCCCCTCAGCATGGGTCATAAATTTTGATGAACAAATTAACTCAAAAAGGTGACTCATGGACTTAGATTTGCTGGATGAAGGCCGGGAAAGAGCATGCATAAGAATGGTGGCATATCAATACAATGTCACTTGCTACTTCAACTCCAGGATGTGAGGTAAAACCTTCAATGTCGGCAACTTGGTACTACACCGAGCGAATGTCTCCTAACCCGACCAAAGAGGCAAATTCTTGCCAAACTAGGAAGGACCCTACCTGGTAGAAGAAATTGTCAAGCTAGGAACCTACCAATTGAAGCAACTGGATGGAACCCCTATACTCCGACCTCAAAACTCAGCTAATCTTCAAATATATCACCAGTAATGTAGTTACCCCTTTTAATAGAAAATCTTTTTTCTATGTCTATCTTTACTAACTAGCAGAGAACTACGAACCCTAATGATGAAGTCTTCCGAGCCAACCCCCTCGAGCTGGGCAAAACCTCTCCTAAAGCTCATCGGATGGGGAAGCTTGATCAAAAACCTAAAGCTCATCATATGGGGATCTTGATTAGAAACCTAAAACTCATCAAATAGAAATCTTAATCAGAAATCTAAAGCCCATTGGATGGAGATCTTGTTCAGAAATCTAAAGCTCATCAGATGAGATCTCGATGGATATCCTTAAAACCTCCAATAAACATCTATAAGAATATAGGCACAAAAATATAACCAAGTAGTTCGAAACCTAACAAACAACAAATAAGCATGAACAAGAAATATGAAGAATTATTTATTTCATTAATAAATTTTGATTATACATGTTTGTAGCCTTATGGCTAGATTACATTATTCCATGGATTTCTCAAGTATGGGTAAAGATAGCAATGCACTTTGAAGGGCTGAACTTCTCCAAGACTTTCGAAAGTGGTACAACTGGGGAGGAAGTGCATCGTGAAGGCGAGGACGACCAGCGTGAAGCACAAGCATGGCTCTCTATTACATAGAGTTGAGGTGATGAAGAGCACACCTTAACTTGCAAGTGACCTTTGATTAGTCAGAATTCTAAGGCCACTCGGTACCCATAGCTCCAAGTGACCTTTGATTAGTCAGGGTCCTAAGACCATTTAGCACCCATGACTCCAAGTGACCTTTGATCGGTTAAAGCTCCAGGGCCACTTAGCGTCCTGGCTCTAAGTGACCTTTGATTGATTAGAGTTCCAAGGCCACTTGGTGCCCATGGCTTCAAATGATCTTTGATTAGTCATAGCCCAAAGGTCACTCAGAACCCATACCTCCAAGTGATATTTGATTGGTTAGACCCCAAATGCCACTCCATGCTCATGGCTGTATGTGACCTTTAATCAGGCAAAGTCCCAAAGCCACTTAGCACCCGTGGCTTTAAGTAATCTTTGATCGGTCAGAGCTCCAAGGCCACTCAATGTCTATGGCTCTAAGTGATCTTTAATTGGTCAGAGCCCCAAGGCCACTAAGCATCCATGACTCTAAGTAAATTTAGATCAGTCAAAGCCCTAAGGCTACTCAGTGCCCATAGCTCTAAGTGACCTTTGATCATTAGAGCTCCAAGACCACTTAGTGCCCATGCCTTTAAGTGACCTTTGATCGATCAAAGCCAAAAGGCCACTCAGTGTCCATAGCTTCAATGACCTTTGATCAGTCAGAGTCTAAAGGTCACTCAACACTGATGGCTCCAAGTGATCTTTGTTCAATTAGAACCCAAAGGTCATTCATCACCCATGGATTTAAGTAATCTTTGATCGGTCAGAGCTCCAAGGCTACTTAGTGCCCATAACTTCAAGTGACCTTTGATCTATCAAAGTTCTGAGTCCATCTACTGCCCATGGCTCCAAGTGATCTTTAATTGGTTAGAGCCCCAAAGCCACCCAGTGTCCATGGCTCCAAGTGACCTTTGATCGATCAGAGCCTAAAAGGCACTATTCTCCATGGCTCCAGGTGACCTTTGATCGGTTAGAGCGATACCCATGGCTCTAAGTGACCTTTGATCGGTCAGGCTCCAAGACCACTTAGTGCCCATAGTTCTAAGTGATCTTTGATCAGTTAGAATCCCAAGGCCACTTAGCATCCATGGCTCCAAGTAACTTTTGATCAGTCAGAGTCCAAAAGACCTCAGTATCCATGGCTCTAAATGACCTTTGATTGGTCAGAGCCTTAAGACCACTCAGCGGCCATAGCTCCAAGTGATCTTTAATTAGTCAAAGCCTCAAGGGCACTCAGTGCCTATGGCTTCAACTGATCTTTAATCAGTCATAGCCCTAAGGCTACTCAACGTCCATGGCTCCAAGTGATCTTTGATTAGTCAAATTTCAAAGGCCACTCAATGCCCATGGCTCCAAGTGACATTTGATCGGTCAGAGTCTTAAGACCACTCAGCACTCATGACTCCAAGTGACCTTTGATTGGTCAGAGCCATAAGGCTACTTAGAACCCTGACTCTTTAATAACCTCTAGATGGATAAAACTTTGATGACCATGGATCGATCCACTAAAGATTTGAATCTTGAGTGTCGCCACCCTAGTGCTATAGCAATCTATGATTAATCTAGCGACCTTCAATCAACTCCAAACAAAGAGGAACCATCCGATCATTCAAAATAACAAAAATATTCAAACCACAAGAAAATAAAAGTGAAAATAAAGATTCCCTTGCATTACAACAAAAATGCCCGAAATATATAAAAAATAGTTATTGAGAGTTAAACATGCAAAAGAAAAAAAAATTTGCAAGGGGCTGATCTCCTCCAACCTCGAGTCCACAGACTCTGCTCCATGGATCGGTTGATCTCCGATCATTGGATCTTCAACAGTTTCTATCTCATGGATCAGCTGATCTTCTCTAGCCTCCAATCCTCCGAGGGTTCTATCTAGGGGGATGGCACTCTAAGGGACTGCGACAAGGGATAACAAACTCTAGGAGTTGGTACGGATCCTCCTCATGAGTTTCCACAAAGAATACACCTAAGTCCATCTCAAAAGGAGGCAAGCGAGAGAGATCGATATACAAATAAAGAATGTGAACCACATTCCTACAATTGGAGTACCCAACATAGTAGCCAAAGTTGAACACATCGTGTACCTTCTCCAAAAGATCTTCCTAGGAAGTTATCCACATCCCTTGAGTTCCCATCACATGATGACATATCATCACTCAAAGCTGCCTGCTCAGCTGATAAGCGACCATGGCCAGTCACCTCTATTCAATCTTATAGTCAGTTGCCGCACCTTTACTCATAGTGTGGTGCATCTCTATTCGAGTTAGCCTACTCAACTGAGGGGCAACCACAACAAGTTCCCCCGAATCGGCCTCAATGCTGGCTACCATACCTTTTCTCCTCGATGATCACTCAAGGCCAGCAATTTTCTCTCAAGCCTTGCATAGCTTATTTTGAAGCTGTACCGTCAAAGCAACCGACTCCCACCTCGTTTGCCCAAACACGAGCAACAATTCTAGGATAAAGATCTCTTCCTGAGCATATTGAAGTTGGCTGTACATTTGAGTCACCTCAGTAGCTGCATCCTAAGTCACCCTTTCAGCTATCTTCGACAACCTCTTCAATTCCTCGATGAACCTGGCCTTCTTGAAGACATGCACTTTACCCCTCTCAAATTATCGATCGAAGGCATTTAGTTTTCTCATTTTCTTGTTCACCACTTTGGCTTTCCTTTCTAAGCTATCGATGTAGGCCTTAATTTTTATGGCCTTGAGAGAGGTTCGACAATGATGAGCTCACCTGATGAAAGCTTGGCACCCTAAATGAAATCATGTCCTTAAATAAATGACACGAGACATGAAAGAAAATTTTCATTTCATTTTATCGATAAAAAGTGTTTTTTACAAGGATAGGAAAGAAAGGAAAAAATATAAGTTCAAGAGAAAGAAATGAAAAGCTACTAGTTTAACCCCCAACTTTTGCTTTGGGATCAGTAGTGGCAGGAACAACCTCAGGGGAAGCAACTGTGCCATTGGTTGAGGAGGGCTAGGACATGGCGATGAGTTCGGTTGAGGAGCGCTCAGGTGCAGCAGTGGATGCTGTAACCTCTCCTTGCTTAGGGGAGGGTTCCTCCTAGACTTTTCTTGCTCATCTAAAAAAGAGAGGTCCTATCCTAGATGCAGGACTGCAACTCAAGTATGGTAATCGTATTTGCCTAATTTGTAACCTTCTTTGAAGGCCTTCTCATTGAATACATGGTGGTCAGTATAGAACTCCGTCAATGTATGAAAGACCACCACTGTCCAAGCCTTTTCTGGTATGAAGTTTATGGAAGCCTTGTATTTCTCCATAGTCTTCTTCTTGGCTCTCTTCTCCATCTTGGCCAATTTTTCCTTGGCCTTCACCACCCTCGCCTCCCTCCTTTCTTTCTTCAAAGCCAAATCGGTCTCCACCTTGGCCAAATCAGTCTTTGCCCTAACAAGTGCCTCTTTTAGGTGCTCGAACACAACCTCCACCACCTCAACCCTTTGGTAGGCCTCCCCAGCAACATCTTTGAACCACCTTTGCTAGTCTAAGGCCTTTGTTCCCTCTAATATTCAATCTATTAGAATAGCCATGAAATGCAATAACTACAACAGAGCCAGGCATCAGAAAGAGTGAAAAAAATAAAAATAAAAAAAATAAGGGCATAACAAAAAAGTACCTGTTGCATGACCATCACTAACTGCTTCCTTAGGTCTAGGAAGCACATTACATTCACCCTCTCCAACTCTGTTAGGAGCAGAGTCCTCTCAAAAAGGTCCCGAGTAATCTTCCAGTCTTGAAGGGTCCACCCTCCGGGCCTTCCTTCAAGAGGAGCTCGGGTTCAGGCAAGGCCCTTAAGGCTACCTCGACCGGGTTATTGAAAGATGATGGTTGAGTAATTGGTGCAGGGGATGGGGCCAGCAACGATAGCATAGTGGTAGTCTCCGAGATAGCCTTGGCCATAACAAGGGAAGCTGACTCAATTAAAATCTCCCTTGGCTCTGGTTTCATGAACCTTACTTTCTTTGATGCCATAGCAGAAGTCCTAGCCTTCCTCTTCTAGGCCAAGATCTTCTTCAACTTGACTAGATCCTCAGGCTTTTTATTTATGGTCATACCACCTATTAAAATAAAAAAAAGAATAATGAAGAAAAATAAAGAAAAATCCTAAACTCGCCCTTAGGGATGACCTAGCTAAGCCCCATATTCGAGAGGGCATCTTCAGACAAGAGTTGCCCAAAGGAGGGACCTTGAAGTCCCTAAGGATTTTGAAATGCTCTTCTTCCTCAGCACTCAGCCTAGGAACACCAAGAATAGAAGCTTCCAATTGACCCCAGCTCAGTAAACCCCAGTCACTAATGGAAGAGCAGGAGATGAATAAAAATCGCCACTTCTACCTATGGATGGTGGAAGGAGCACCCTTAATCAAGGGGTCTACCCCCATCTAAGTGAAAAAATACTACCAGTACTTGGCATAAAGATATCTCTTGATAGTATAAAAGGTATGGAATAAAATGAGAGAAGGCCAAACTTTAGCTATGAAGCAAATAAACAAAAATTCTAAAATGAGTCTACGGGAACTTGGGATAAGAGTACACAGGGAAATATCATAAAACCTAAGAAGTTCAAGGAAAAATGGAGGAATAGAGAACCTAACCCCTATCTCGAATGCCTCCTCGTAGACTCCAAGTTGACCTGGAAGTGGACTATTCACCCGAGTATTGGGATGAGGCAACTCTAAATCAAAATCCTTTGGAATACCATACAAAACCAAGATATAGGTCAAATCCTCCAAAACCAGCATGGACTGGTATGCCCTAGGACTAGAGGTCTTTGGTCTGATGCACCCTTTGCCTAGAACCATGGGATCCTTTGACCTTGCCTTTCGGAACTCCCCTTCAACAGTCTCTCCTTCCTAAGGCCCTAGGAACCCGTCATTTCTCATGGACTTAGGAAAAAGAAAACAAATAAATTAGGAAAGAATAGAAGCCCACTTGGAAATGGAAATAGGGTATAAACAGTCAAGGATGGTGAAGGAATCCTCAAGAGGACTACTAAGGGGAAGAATAGAGGAAAGCATGAGAAAGACCAGTGACCAGAGCAGGGGGCAACAGAGGGTGCTCTAGGAGAAGAAACTTTGGAAGGCAAAGGGTATAGGAGAAGCCAAAACATTAGACAAAATCGCCTTTTTAAATACAGCATGATGGCCCTGAATCACCTTGAACCGATTGGCATATGCTGCGTGGAAACCCTTATTGACTCTGTGCAACCATCATTTGCTAGGAGTAAATGCAGCATGACGGCCGAAGCATTCGCAGAAGTTATGAATCAAGGCCTATAATTACTTTTGTCCATCCAAATCTATCTCAAAAGACAAGGCCCTTCATATCCCTAACCCCCTTTTGAGTACTCCTATAATCCGACCAAAACTCAGATTAGGGAGCAGGGGGTATTTGTTGGGGGTAAGTATGCTTGGGCCAGGAATATGAGGCCAAACTAGCAAACGTAGCTAACTAGCCCAGCTGCATGGCCACTAACTGGCTTGTAACCAGGAATACGAAGCTCCAAAGTGAATTAACTAGGTCAAATGTTCTAATAACATGCACCGTCTGACCATGCATCAAATTGATAGGGTTAATTACAAGGGTGCCATATCTTGATCTCGACACTAAACAACTCGGTAAGTTGATCAAGTAGCCTAACAACAAGCACTAATCGAGTAGATCCATCATGTACTCACCAACGACTTATCGAATTAGGCCTCCAGGCAAAAGCTTAGCTCCAATACTATCGAATAGTTATGGTACTAGCATATGGACCATTTATCGGATAAGGACCATGATCGAGGAAAGACAATAACTTCAATGTTATTAGGCAAGACAATATTGCTAGTATATGGTCAGCCTCATCTTTTAGCCGACCCCTCATTAGGAAGGATAATGCCTTCCCCGACTAATGGCTAAGCACCGGACCTCCAAGTTACAAGTAAGGCTTAGCTACATACCTGTTGTTCGAGTGCTTGCTTTATCCATCCCATCACTTATTAGGAGACAGGCATCCATTCCGATCGACTGAACCTAACTAAGCATGAAACCACCGAATACCCACCTTCGAGCAAGCCATGGCAATAACTAACACTAGTATCTAAAAGCTATAAGCAAGCACTTACTGATCATTCATTGGATCCGACCATGTGCTCAGCATGGAGCAACTTGTTCCATCCAGTAGTCCACCGAGAAGAATACCATGATCGATCAAACTATGCTAGACATCATCCATCGACTATCTTTATCCAACATGGTCTTAGCAATGACCGACCCCCATAGCCTGGCAATCCCAAGATCATCGGACGCATTCCACTAAGGCTACTTGAACAAGTCCCCCTGGCTGACAAAGCCTTGGACACAAGAGAGGCGCTCAAGCCAACCCTGAGCACTTGGGATGGCTGGTGACCCCTTAGACGGTGCATTACTTTAAACTCTCCAAAGGCCAGTACTTCGATGCTTACTGCCATAGCCATCAGCACGGGACCAAACTTTATGTCACATCTTATGATCTTTGATCGCTGCCATATCTGTGCAATTAAGGGAGGCATGCCTGGACTTATATAGTAGTCCATATCACCATTATGGAAACAAAGCATACCTCATATAAGCAACAAGGTTTCATTAAAACGGAAAAAACATTCTTTGCTAATGGAAAACCCCAAATAGTCTACGTGATAAGCCCTGTCACTTCTCACGGGATCCACTGCGATTTTTATTATTCCAAAAATATCTCTTCTTTTACCTATAAATGGGGATCTCTGAGAATCCTAAAAGGTATGCAAATCTGTTCACCATACTTTTTATACTATTATTGTATCTGATAACTGACTTAAGTATTGGAGAACTTTTACCGGAGCCATCTCTAGTCAGAACTTTTGTTATAGATTTTGCTTCTCAAAGATTCGTCTGTACTACCAGTTCCAGTAGCTTCAACGTTTGATAGATTTCAACACCACCAGCAACAATATAAGATTTGGTGCTATATATGAAGATGAGCCAAATTAACTTGATTTTTACATGAATCTTGCTCAAATTAATTATTACTATATACATATATATATATATATATATATATATATATATATATATATATATTGTTGCATCAATATTACAGAGACGTTTGAGCTTGAATTAAATTTGATGAAGATGAGGTCAACATGTTGATCAAGCTTTCCTTCTTTTTCTAAAAGAGTTCAATGGGGAGAGGCTTCCAAGATCGAATCTGCCTCAGAGTCTAGACAGAGAACAGATGAGATTTGAGAGAAATCAGGAGTCAAAGGTATTCCAAAATCTATTTGTCTCTTCCAAGTCCATCCCCTCTTCCACCGTACTCCCAGGTATTTATAGGCCACGATCCTAACAGAATCCAGCTTAATCCAGCTGTACATAATTAGACTGTTAATAAACCAGCATGTGTAGCAATCGTTATCCATTATTAATCAGCTTCCTGTCTTTCGGACGTTGATCGGCTTTATGTCTTCTCGGTATCGATCATTTTTACACCCCTTGGATATTGATCGGTTGTATCGATCATCTTTGTGCCTCTTGGGCATCGATCGGCCTTGCACCTCTTTGGTGTTGCACCTCTTATATGTTATCGACCTTGTGCCTCTTGGACGTTGATTGGCCTTGCGCCTCTTGGACATTGATCGGCCTTATGTCTTCTAGGTATCGATCATTTTTACACCCCTTGGACATCGATCAATTTATCGATCATCTTTGCACCTCTTGGACATCGATCGGCCTTACACCTCTTTGGCATTGCGCCTCTTGGGCATTGATCGGCCTTGCACCTCTTGGACGTTGATCAGCCTTGCACCTCTTGGATATTGATCGGCTTCGTGCCTCTTGGGCATTGATCAGCTTCATGCCTCTTGGGCATTGATCGGCATTACGCCCCTTGGGGGTTGAAGGGCTTCTGTGCCTTTTGGGTGTTGATCGCCGATATACTACTTAATCAACCAAGTTCAATCTCCATCAGATCAACATAAGTAGACCAAATCTGTCATATCCCAACATTAGTCCTCCCAGTTTCTGAATTCATTAATTGAATGTCAGAAACTGTCAGAAGCTTCTTTTTCCTTCTTCTTCTTCTTTCTTTTTTTTTTCTTTTTTTTTACAAAACGATGCTCTTATTCTCGTGCAGCATGTCTTAATGACGTGTCAATCTCTAATAGGGGAAGCGGTTACAAAAATTGACAACCGTATCCAATAATCATCATTGCAATTTTTGAAATTTACAAAGGCCGAAAGATCATCATCATCGAATAAATACAAATGTCTCATCAGCAATATATTGCCGTCGGATCATGAATAGTCACTTCGACTCCCTAAAGAGTCATATCTTTTTACCAGATATTATAGACATGTGGCACAATCTGAATTAGTCTCGTCATTCGAGAAAAAAACTTTGGACCATTGAAAGGCACTATATAAACACCATCTTCTCCAAAAAAATAGATTTTCTACCATTCAGTTTCTTCACCTTAAGAGCAAAAGAACCCTTCCAGGTCGGCCTCCTTCCTTCTTCACCTTCTTTTTTAAGTCAATCTTCTTCTTCTTCTTCCCTTCTTTATGGCTAGGATCTTAGAAGTCAGTCGTATAAGAGAACTCGAAGGTTCTACTTCTTAGAAGAAGAAGAACCAAATTGAATCAATAGAGATAGATGACGTTAGGTCCTCCTTAACAGAACACCAGATCTTAGCATTGAAGAAATATTATAATATTTTTTATGATTACATAGTAGTTCTCCCAAACTCTGAAGAACAAATAGATCGGCCTCCACCTGATAGCTTGACGATTTACGAAGAACATTTGAGAGCCGGACTTAGGTTTCCGCTCCATCACTTCTTTCTCAAAATTCTCCAGTTATACCATGTGCTTCTGGCCTAATTAACTCCAAACAGCGTACGAATAATCTGTGCCTTCCTAATTCTTTGTAAAGATGCCGATATAGTTCCTCGAACTTCTCTTTTCATTTCTTTGTTTGTAATAAAGCAAGACCTTCATGTCCATGGATGGTGGGTGATCAACCCACGCCATAGTCGAAAATTTATTTTGGGGCTTCCTTCAGCCATTCATGGCTGGAAACCTTGCTTCTTCTATATTGTTTTCAGAATCCCTTGGGATTTTATCTTTAGCCATAGGGAACCCCAAACAATCCCAAGCGATGGTAAAAAGATCCTGATAGCCGACAAAGAAGATTATGAGAAGCTTACGGAGATGGAGATTCCTCCGATAAAAGAGCTTCTTAATGAAAGATGACTGTTTTCGACTGAAATCAGCCCCAATCCTTCTTTAGGTATCTTTAACACCGATGTTATCTTTTTATTTAGTTTCTGATGATCAATTCTAACATCCGATTCTTTGGCTAATGCATATACATCGGTGATGGTGGACGTTCGAAGACTTCGAAAGATGTTACAGAAAAGAAGAGCTGCGGCTACCTCATCTGATCAAGAAGAAAGAAGAACCAAGAAACCAAAGAAAATAAAGCCGGCTGTTTTATCGGCTCCTATATCATCGGCTCCTGCATCCCCGATACTAATAGCTAGTGTATTGGAGGATGATGAAGTATCTTTGCCGGCATCTTTTCAGCCTCCGTTGCAAGAGAGGCGATCAATCGAAACTTCTGCAGTCGGTCCATCATCGTTTCTCACTGATCAAGCTGATAAAGGGAAAGCTTCGATGATGGAAGAAGAAGAAGAAGAGAGATTGCCTGCTGAAAATGTCACAGTCAACTTTCACATCTATGCAGATAAATCGGGTCTGAATGATCCAACATTGGCTCGTCATATCTTGAGATCAACTATCATTCCGAGAGACTGGAAAATTACCAAGTTCCAGCAAATCGATGACACAGTTCTATCACTCCATCTGACAATGCTGAAGGTATGTAATTAAATTATATTTCAAATAATTAAGTAATCGATCATCTTTCTTTTTCTCTCAAATATGACCAAGTTGACTCGAAAACATGCAGCTTATCCATGGACTCATCATCATGGAAGAAAGCTTAAAAAGCTTCGATCAACTCCGCCAAGCCATGCGAAATGAAGTAAATGTTGCGAAGGCGAAAAAAGAGATTGCTGAAGAGTTAAAAACTACTATAAAAAAGAAATTGGAAGAAAAAGCAACCGAAACATCAGCTTTAGAAGAAGAGCTTAAAGAGGCCCAATCGAAGATAGCTAATATGGAATCAAATTTAAAGAAAAAGAAAAAAAAACTTCAATCAACTATCGTCAAATTGGAAAAAGCTGAAGAAAAAATTTTGGCAGCCGAAGAAAAAGTTTTGGCAGCAAGAAAGGAAGCAGAACAAGTTGTCGAAGAGGTCGTTAATGAAGCCGTAAGAAAATATGTTCAATCACTGGCTTTTGAGGACAAACTTCATGAAGCCAGTGTCGAGAGCTACAACCATGGCTGTGCAGATTGCTTAAAGAAAGTGAAAATATTTTATCCCGATCTAGATACATCCAAAATTGAAGAAGACTCCGATGAAGAAGATCATGTCGGAAAGCCAGTCGAAGATCAATTTGAAGAGCCAATATTAGACTCCGAAACTCAAGAAGAAGAAACAACAATAGTCCCTTTTGTAAATCAGATTGAAGAAGAAGAAAATGTAACTAAAAAGAATATAGATAATCAATCTGTGTAAATGATGTAGGGACTTATCCCATTTTTAATATAAAATGAAAGACCTTTTTCTTTAGCAAGATCCATTGAATTTTAAACAAGGCAAACATCTTTTCTAAAAGAAGATATGATAAATCACTTCAACAAATAACAAAGAGTTCAAACTTTCATGAACGAAAAATTTTCTAAGTATGGAACCATCGGATCGTACAAAGAAATTTTCAAGAAAGATTAATTCGAACATGAAGTTAGCCGAATAACATGAACAGCTATCTGATATCATTAGATTATAAACATCGATAAACATTCGGAAAGACTCGATCGAATCAGTTTCGAACAAATCCGATAAATAGAAATCTTTGACAAAATAAGTCAATCAAAAAACATAATCGTCCATCTTCTCTAAAGAAGAAAATACTACTCATTGAACATTTAAGAAAGCTAATCTTTAAATTGTCAACCTCTAAGTTAATCATAAGTGATCCAATATTTCAATCGAATTCATCAAATATCTTTCTCTTTTCTTCTTATATTTCAAGAATAAGAATCTTCACGAGAAACTTTTCAAGATGAACTCTGATAACTCATCATATCAATTCAACCAAATGTCATCTTCTCATTGGAAGGGTAGTTATTTGTAGGTCATATAACCGCATCTGTCAGTATTTCAGAAACCGTATATGATTCAAATTCAAATTCAAACCAAGTACTATTTTTTCTCTTTTCATAACTGACTTTCTAAGAATCAGTAACGACATACGAATTTCCACCAAATTAAGATCGTAAACGTGTCATAATCTTAGGATACTTTGGAATTTGGATCATGAATCATGATCATCCATGTTCTTTATATAAGGAGATTTCGAGCTCAACCCTGGAGCCAAATTTATCTCAAGTATTTTGGGTATCTTCTTCTTTGAAATTCTTTATTTCAAAAGAAACTTCAAAAGAGCCTTCATCGTATCTAGGAGATGAAACCAAATAGCGAAAGACTTCTTGGGGCACTCAAGAGGAAAGCCAGACCCATACGATTCAGAGAACAAAGATCATGTGTAAGAAGAAGTTGCTTATCAAGAAGCACTTCCACTAAGCCAGAATCACCCGAATACATTGCATCCTCATCTGATGAAAAGAAACAACAACCATCTATTCCTTCGTTAAAAGAATCAGAAAATGGCCCATCTGTCAAACACACTTTAACAAAAAAAATTAAAACCCTATAGAGGAATCATTTGATCTGGACGGTGGTAAGGACGTCCAAATGCTCGTTGCAGAAACAAGTTTTGACAACCCAAAGCTTGTAAAAACTATACTGCAATCCACTATCCTTCGGAAAGACTGGGAGACGACAAACAAGCACGGAGTAAAAGAGATTATCTCCTCCATTTATCCAGGAATAATGAAGGTAAGTACCATTTCTTTCTTTACAAAACTGTCTATTCTTGTTTTAATGGCACCCCAGCTCTTTTTGCCAGTTTATCAATGGTATTTCCATAATCAAAGAAAACTGGCATCAATCAACCAACCTTCAAGCAGATCTTCATAATCGTTAACATTGGCCAAAGAAGAAAAGGACAAGGCTGATATCTATCGGACAACTTTAGAATCAAAAGTAGTCCGATCAACCAGAGTAATCTTGTCATTGAAAAATCAATTGGGAACAGTAGAAAATCAAGCTATGAAGCTTTTGGCTGATGCAAAAAAAAGAAGAAAAATACTTTGACAGGCAGATATAGCCTCAGAAGAAAATACTCAAGCATATATGAAGAGGTACTGAACCAAAAGTCCATAATGGAAGAGAGAATAGCTTCTCTTGAACAAAAATTAGAACAAACCAAACAAGAGACTGCTTCAGCGATTCAGCAGAGCCTTCTTGTAGTTGAAGAATTCAAAAATTCTGAAGCTTTCAATGATGAAATAGATGAAGCAAGGGCAGAAGGCTATAAGTTCGGCTTTGAAGATTGTGTCAACAAGGTCAAAAAGCTATACCCTGACCTTGACATTTTCTCTATTTCCATAGATGAAATTATGGAGGAAGAAGAAACGAAGAAGTCAACCAACAAACCTTTAATTTCCCCTACTAAGGAAACATCCGTACAATAAAAAACCATCTATAATCAAGTCAATCAGGAAAGAGTTGAATAGTACTTGTAATCATTAACTTTCAGTAACTTCTGATGAATCAATGTTTTGTTCTTCCTTTTTCTTTTTAATAGAATATCAATATAATCCTTTTTTCTCTTTTCGATGTTGTATAGTTAGCGTATCAGGCCAACTGTAATAACTAGTTCAAAACATCGGACTATCTTTCCAATATCTTTGATACTTTAAGGTAATAATATTGATAGAGTGGCAAATCAAACCAACTCTTATTACCTATATCATGGTCGACTTATCAGGTCAACCTTCTAATTAATCGATTATTCCGATATCAATATACCAATGAGTTAGTGGGTTAGACCAACCCAATTTGTCAGATTGTGATCAGCTTATCAGGCCAACCTTCTAATTGATCAGTTATTCTGATCATAAAATGCAGACGAGATGGTGGGTCAGACTAACTCAGTTTATCGAATTGTGGTCAGCTTATCAAACCAACCTTCTAATTGATCAGTTATTCTGATCATAAAATGCCGACGAGATGGTGGGTCAGACCAACTCAGTTTGTCAGATTGTGGTCAGCTTATCAGGCCAACCATCTTTTTTTTTAGAGAATGTATCAACTTCATACTTTTCCTTTATATGAAAGGAATGGAAGAGAGAAAATCTCTTTATTGATAGTATTTATGAAGATTTTCAACATTCCACTGTCTAGCCATAGGATAACCATCCAAACTTTTAAGTTGATAGGTCCTAGGTTGTACAACTTCAGTGATGCAATAAGGACCTTCCCAGTTTGGAGCAAGTTTATCCTGATCAGTTGGTCGGGATATTGTTGTTCGGTGCAGGACAAGATCTCTAGTCCGAAAGATTCGAGCCTTGATTCTTGAATTATAATATCGTGCCACTCTTTATCGATATGCTTACATTCTCAATTGTGCTTGTAATCTGGAACTTTCAAGCAGATCCAGATTAACTCTTCTTTGATCATCATTATTCGACTCTTCAAGGCAGTCAGTTCTTCTAGAACGAAGAACAATTTCTCTAGGTAACATAGCTTCACTCCCATAAGCAAGGTTAAATGGAGATTCTCCTGTTGTAGATCAGGGAGTTGTCCGATAAGCCCATAGAACGGAGTTGAGTTCATCAGTCCAAGATCCTTTGACTTCATTCAATCGAGTCTTTAATCCATGAAGGATGGTCCGATTGGTTACCTCTGCTTTTCCATTAGCTTGAGGATGTCCGATTGATGTTAGTTTGTGAAGAATGTAGAACTGGGCACGGAAATCACTAAATTTCTGATTATCAAACTACATTCCGTTATCAGTAATGATAGCGTGAAGAATTCTAAATCTATATATAATAGCATTTCTAACGAATGCCTCCACTTTTATTTCAGTAATTTGGGTCAAAGGCTCAACTTCTACCCATTTGGTAAAATAATCGATAGCTACGATCAAAAATTTTTGTTGACCTGATGCTGGAGGAAACAGACAAGAATATCCATTCCTCATTGAGCAAATAGCCAAGGAGCAGTCAATTATGTCAGCTGACTGGCAGGATGTCTTTGTATATTTGCATACCTTTGACAAGGGTCACATTTTCTTACAAAATTCAATGCGTCCTTTTGTATAGTCGGCCAATAATATCCTGGCCTTATGATTTTATAAGCCAATGATCTGCCTTCCAAATGGCCACCACATATCCCTTCATGCACTTCTCTGAGAGCATATTCAACATTCGAAGGAGATAAACATTTCAATAATGGCTATGAGAATGATTTGTTATATAATAATCCATCTAAAATGACATATTGAGAAGCAGTCCTTCGGAGTTGTTTGGCTTCTATATTGTCTTCAGGTAATACTCCTTCGGTCAAATATCTGATTATTGGATTCATCCAATTCATTTCTGGTTCTATTTGAAGGACCTTTTCTTTTTCATTCACCGAAATACTTGGATTTTTCAAATGTTCCACAAAAGTTCGACCCATTAGATTAGATATCGAAGTAGCTAGCCGAGATAATGAATCTGCTAGAAAATTTTCAGTTCTAGGAATATGACTGATGTCCTAAGAGTCAAATAAAACTCCAAGTTCTGGAACTTTCTTCATATATAGAGCTAAAGTTATGTCATGAACTTCGAAATCTCTCTTTATCTAATTGATGATTAACTGAGAGTCAGATAATACTTTTAATCTCTGAAAATTTAGTTCTTTTGCAATTCTTAGTCTAGCCAGGAGAGCCTCATATTCGGTTTGATTATTAGAAACTCTAAAAGAGAATCGGAGTGCATATTTTGTGACATCCCTACTTGGACTAGATAGAATTAACCCAGCTCCACAACCTGAAGAATTTGAAGCTCCATCCACATGAAGAACCCATGGATAATTAGTCTTCTCTGCTTCAACAGACGCCCGATCTCTATCTTCATTGTCATTCCAAGTATATTCAGCTAGGAAATCAGCCAACACTTGGGCCTTCATTACAGAATAAGATTGGTAGGTAATATCATATTCACTCAGTTTGATTGCCCACTTTGCCATCTGACCAGAAGATCAGGACACTGCAGAACAATTCTTAGAGGTTGATCAGTCAATACAATGATACGATGAGATTGAAAATATGGCCTGAGGTGCTTTGTCTATATCACCAAGGTATAAACAATCTTCTGAAATTTTGGGTATCTTGTTTCAGCATTATGAAGGACCTTACTGATGTAATAAATGGGTTTGTGTGACCCATCGGATTCCTTTCTTACAAATACTGAACTAACTACTTCATCAGTGCAGCCAAATAGAGATACAAATCTTCTCCTTCTTGGGGTTTAGATAATATGATCGGATTCGCTAGGTACTTTTTAAGTTCCTCAAATGCCAGCCGATAATCGTCTGACTAGTTAAACTCCTTGATTTGTCGTAGGGCTTTAAAGAAAGGCAAACATCTTTCAGCCAAACGAGAAATAAATCAACTTAATGGAATAATCCGTCCGACCAACTGCTGAATTTCTTTCTTATTTACAGGATGCCTCATGTCTAATATGGCTCGAATCTTTTCTGGATTAGCTTCAATCCCTCACTTTGTGACCATGAAGTCCAAAAACTTTCCAGAAGTTACACCAAAAACACACTTAGTCAGATTCAATTTCATGTGATTTTTCAGTAGAACATCAAGGCTATTTGCAGATTTTTAATATGATCATCAGATTGATTGCTTTTAATAATCATGTCATCTACATATACTTCCATTGTCTTACCAATTTGATCCTCAAAGATCTTATTTACTAAACTCTGATACATAGCTCCAGCATTTTTAAGACCAAAAGGCATTACTTTGTAACAATATATCCCTCGATCTATAACAAAGGATGTTTTTTCTTCATCTTCTGGATTCATTTGTATTTGATTATATCCAGAAAAAGCATCCATGAAACTCAAGAATTTATGTCCTGCCATTGCATCAACAAGTTGATCAATTTTAGACAAAGGAAAACTGTCTTTAGGGCATGCCTTGTTAAGATCAGTATAATCTATACATATCCTCCATTTTTCATTAGCTTTTCTCACCATTACCATATTGGCAAGCCAATCAGGGTAATGGACTTCTCGGATAAATCCGGTATCTAGCAATTTGGCTACTTCTTCATTGATGATTTTTTGCCTTTCTGGGACAAAATTTCGCTTCTTTTGATGGATAGGCCGACTAAGTGGGTCTACCTTAAGTTCATACATGATCACTTCAGGGGGAATCCCTAGCATATCGGCAGCTGTCCATGCAAATATATCAGTATTCTTTTGTAGGAAGTTGATCAATTCCTTCCTTTGATCTTCACTAAGTGAACTTCCAATCTGAACAGTTTTAGTCGGATCATCTTTCGTCAAAGGAACATGAATAGTTCTTTCTATTGATATGCTTACTCCTTCAATCAGATCACGCGGATCCATTTGCTCTGAAGTTGAGTTGTTGATTGATTGCTGATTTTGAATTGTCAAACATTGACGAGCCATTTGTTGATCTCCTCTTACTTCTTCGATCCCATTTTGGGTCAGAAATTTCATCAGCAAGTGATATGTCGATACAATAGCTTGGGATTTATTCAGAGCAGGCCTTTCTAAGATTGCATTATATGCAGAGGAAATCCAAACAACCATAAAAGTGAGAGAGAAAGTCCTTTGCTTCGACATTGTTCCGAGAGTTATGGGTAGTTTCTCCCTCTACTCCCACAGAATTTCCGCCGAATCCAGTTAATGGCTTATGAATTCTTCATAGCTTATCAATTGGTAAGTTCATCTTAACAAAAGCATCATAAAGCAAGACTTCAGTAGAACTTCCATTATTAACCAGAATTCTGTATACATCATAATTTGCAATTATTGCAGAAATTATTACAGGTTCATTATGTGGCATCTGAACGTCTTGTAGGTCATCATCAGAAAAGCTAATGCTTCTTCGAAGCCGCTTGGCACTCTGGTCATCTTCATAATATGCTTGATGAATCATTCCGACCGATCCGTCGGTTGGTTGTTGATTTGGGAGCTCCGTCCCATCAGTCTTCATTCTTGGAGCCGTTGGCCTTGGCACTGCTGCCTCAATTAGTTGATTTTGGTTTTAGTTTCGGACGTATCTGCCCAGATAACCATGTTTAATCAGATCTTCAATCTCATCATTCAGTTAGATACACTCTTCTATAGTGTGTCCATGATCACGATGGAATCAACAGTATTTGGCTTTGTTGCGCATAGCAGGTGGAGCTATCATTGGCCTCGGCCTCCGAAGGAAATTTTCTTTCTCTATTTCCATCATAATTTTTTCTCTTGGAAGAGTTAAGGGGGTGTAAGCATCAAATCTATTGACGTAGTTCCTACCGACCAAGTTCTTCGGCCTCTAAACTTGTCGTTGAATTGGTCGGACTCCAGGAGATCGAAACTCATCTTCTTTAGAGTTCTTCTTGCTTGGCTTTGATTTTCTTTCTATTTATCGTCGGCTCAGGGCTTGTTCTTCAGCCTGAGCGTATTTTTAAGTGCAAGCCAATAGTTTAGAATAATTGGTTAGAAATTTTTTGTATAAAGAGAATGTGACCTGGAGGCTTGCAGTCCCTTCTTCATAGCTGACATTACCACGTATTCATTAAGATCTGGATCTCCAACGTGGCATAATTGAACCTTGTTATATAGTCTCTCAAAGATTCTCCTTCTAGTTGCTAAATGAAGAACGATCAGAGTTTCTTGGCATTCTTCTACTTGTTCTGAAGTGAGAGATGAATAACTTCTCCAACTGACCAAAAGAATGAATGGTATCTGGCTAGAGACTTGAATACCACATTCTTGCAACCTTTTTCAGAGTCGCTGGGAAAGCAAGGCAGTGAAGCGCGTTTGATGCTCCTTGGATCAACATGCGGGCTTTAAAGCTGCCCAGATGATCCAAGGGATCAGTCGATCCATTATATGGTTCAACTTGTGGGATTTTAAAATGGTTAGGAATCCTTTCCACCTGTACATAGTTAGACTATTAATAAACCAGCACGTGCAGCAATCGTTATCCATTATTAATCAGCTTCCTGTCTTTCGGACGTTGATCGGCTTTATGTCTTCTATGTATCGATCATTTTTACACCCCTTGGACATCAATCGGTTGTATCGATCATCTTTGCGCCTCTTAGACGTTGCACCTCTTAGACGTCGATCGGCTTTGCACCTCTTTGGCGTTGCGCCTCTTGGACGTTGATCGGCCTTGCGCCTCTTGGACGTTGATCGGCCTTGCGCCTCTTGGGCGTTGATCGGCCTTGCGCCTCTTGGGCGTTGATTGGCCTTGCGCTTCTTGGATATTAATCGGCTTCGTGCCTCTTGGGAATTGATCAGCTTCGTGCCTCTTGGATATTGATCAGCTTCGTGCCTCTTGGACATTGATCGACATTACACCCCTTGGGCATTGAAGAGCTTCTGCACCTTTTGGACGTTGATCATTGATATATTACTTGATCAACCAAGTTTAATCTTCATCAGATCAATATAAATAGACCAAATCTATTATATTCCAACATATATATATATATATATATATATATAAAGAGAGACTCGTATCTTCATCTTGCATGGTAATAAGAGATTGGTTTGTGCTATTTATTATGTGGGTTCTTGATTTTTGATCAGCTAGTGCCACGTCGGAGTGGAAAAATGGAATGCGGTTACTAATGCTTTTTTTTTTTTTTTGAAAGGGTACTAATGCTGTTTAGATTTATCAACTTGTAGTCATAAAAGGCAAGTTCCATGCTGTAAGCAACGAGAAAGTTGTCTCGTTAAATCAGTCACTCGTATGACGCGATCAAACACCAACCATCTTATCATCCTGTATGAGACCATTTGCACTGTATTGATTAAACTGAATAACTTGTCCTTGTTAAAAAAAACTGGCAAATTTCCTCTTGGTAGTTGGGTTGCATGCAATGTAATGCGACTCCGACATCACATTGACCCTTCAACCCATGGTCTTATCATGCAATCGCGCACGTATCCAGTAGGTGTAACTTCTTTTATGTACGATAACGAAATCAACTTTAGCATTGATCCATGCGGTCACCTTTATTTTAAAAAAAAAAAACGGCAGGTCTCGCCGACAGTTCACCGTTCACTGAACTAAAGCAACGCCTGAAAATTTCCTGATTTTCTCTGCAAACAAAATTTCTCGAGATGCTCTCCTATAAAATCTTATACTGATATTTAAATTAATAAGAAAGATAAGATGGACTAAAACAGCTAATGCTGAGAACCAAGAGAAGTGATTAGATGAGCGTAAGTGCAAAAGTGACATAAATGCATTATCTTTCACCAGAGATTCCCTCTTATCAATTATCAATTTACAGGCTATACTAGATAACTAAATATCATTATGGAGGTAGCCTCCTTTAACATGCATAATAAATTCTATTAAGATGGCAGAATATTGTCTCTTGAAATCTTTTTCATTGGTATCTAGTAAGATCTAATAAGATCTTGTCTATCATGATCCATGCTGGAACAGCTATAATCGGATGGATCGTCATCTACTCAAGTATAGTGAACCCCAAGTAGGCAATTGGCTTGGCCATTACTGAAAGGAGGGGCTTGATCCTATATCCGAGCTTACCCGACTTGGTTTAGTCAGATAGCTAGATGGTCCCGAGTACGTAGTCGGTAGATGTGCATGAACAATGCTATGTGAGTTGGACTTGATAGATGGTAGTTACTCACTCTATGAAGGAGCAGCTATTCATTTTGTGAAGGAGCAGCTACTCGGTCGACTTCATTTTTTCCTTGTTAATCTTCCTGGTTGGCGATGTGTCAGCTCCATTGTCTCCTTTCTCAATAACTTAACTGACTCGAGTCGGATATCCCGGTCTTTTATGATTGGTGAAGTAGTTGGTGGAGGTATGTAGCCGATGGAGGTAAGTAGTCGATACCGAATAAGATTGGTACCGAGTAAGTGTTCGGTCTAGGTCTAGAGGCTTGTAACTACTCGACCGTGGATGTCTTCTCCTTAGAAGTTGCCCACAGATTTCTCGTGTTGCCCAGGTGGCTTTCCAAGAGGAGGGTGAATTGGGATAGTAAAAACTTCCAAGTATGTGCACTTTAAAATTCTTTTAGTATTGATGATGTGATAGATTATGCAACGGAAGCAACTAAATTAATAATCACAAAAGAGTCAAGCAAACACAATCACAAACACAAAGAAATTAGAGTGGTTCAGAGCAACCCGCTCCTACATCCACTATCCAAGCACCACTTGGGATTTCCACTATATTCTTCCTAGAATACTGTCGGGATCACAATCCAAACCCTATACCCTTTGGTTTTATACCGGGATCACCAAAGAAACCTGTTGCCGCTCTCGCCGCCGCGCCCGTGCCTCGGATCAGCCGATCCTTCCTGACCGCCCGGTGAGGGAGCCTCCCTTCCCGCGGAGAACCTGCAACAAAGGGGTTAGAAGACCCTGGCCGGGGATCCCGGCGAGGGAGCTCCGACGGTCAAGTCAGTAGACGACGAGAAGGAACAGACTCTCCAGCCGGACCCTCTAAAGGGTTCCAGACTTAGAGAGTTAACTGGTGAAGGAAACGCTCTGGGGACCAGAATCTCGGCTGGGCCTCCTTGCCGAGCTCATGCCCAGTGTTCCCCTCTCGGGATCTCTGGTTTCTCTCTCGGAGCAAGGCCTTGTGCCGGTGCTTCCTCCTTGTCCCCAGGCTCATTGGCTTACCTTGTCGTCCCCAGATCCTTCCCTCTTTATCTCCCCTCGTCGTGCGTTTGTCTTTTTCCTCCTCGGAAGCTCCCCTCCCCCGTCCTCTTCTCTTTCCCCTTTTTGGTGAAGGAGGCCAGGCGGCTTCCTGACCTCGTCCGCCGGGCCCAGCAGGGAAAAGGCAAAGACAGAAGAGAAAGAGGGGAGGGCGGCGCTGGCAGGGCGGCCGGTCAGGCCTCGGGCTCCGTAAGAGCGCTCTCTTCCCCAAGCGCGGGCGCCATCCATCTATGGGGCCTGTTCTGTCAGGATCGGGTCTCTCGGCTGCGGGTCCTGCCGGGCCGACGCAAGTGATGTTCCGCGTGCCGCCGCCCTCCGTACGGGACGCCGTCTGGGATTCGTACGGCCCGAGGGACGGCCTCGGGGCCCGTCTCTCTCCCCGGGGCCCTCTCCGTGTGAGCGGTCTGACCTCGGTTGAGTTGGACCCATCCCCGGGGGGCCAACTGGCGAGGGGCGAGGGATCAGCCGACCTCGCTTAGGTGGACCCCTCCTGGGTGGACACCTGGCGAGGTGGTAGAAGGTCTCCTGGCTTCGGCCGAGGTGGGCCCGTCTCCGGGCGGCCACCTGGCGAAGGGCGGAGAATCAGCCGACCTTGGCTTAGGTGGACCCCTCCTGGGTGGACACCTGGCAAGGCGGCAGGAGGTCGCCTGGCTTCGGTCGAGGTGGACCCGCCTCCGGGCGGCCACCTGGCGAAGGGCGGAGAGTCAACCGACCTCGGCTTAGGTGGACCCCTCCTGGGTGGACACCTGGCGAGGTGGCAGGAGGTCGCCTGGCTTCGACCGATGTGGGCCCGTCTCCGGGCGGCCACCTGGCGAAGGGCGGAGAGTCAGCCGACCTCGGCTTAGGTGGACCCCTCCTGGGTGGACACCTGGCGAGGCGGCAGGAGGTCGCCTGGCTTCGGCTGAGGTGGGCCCGTCTCCGGGCGGTCACCTGGCGAAGGGCGGAGAGTCAGCCGACCTCGGCTTCGGTGGACCCCTCCTGGGTGGACACCTGGCGAGGCGGCAGGGAATCGCCCGACCTTGGCCGACCTCAGTTAGGCGGACCCCTCCGGGCCCGGGCGCCAATGAGGTGGTAGAGGAACTCCGAGCCGAGCTCGACCTCGGCGAGGGCGGTTTGCCTTAGACAATCGTCGGGCGGTGTAGTCTTGCCGATCCTGGCTTTGAGGATGTGGCGCTGACTTGGCCGGGAAAACATACACGTGGCTCGCTCGTATTCGACGATACCTGAGCCTGGCCACGTCACTGTCACGGCTGTAACAGTTGCCCCCCAGCCCGCCATTCCGTCGGGGCATCGTAGAACGGAACGTCGGGATTAAATGCGGACATGACGTGGAGAGGCGAAGATCTTGCATCATAATTGCCACGATCCTCGTCGTCGTGGCTCGATGCGGCTGAAGACCTATGGGGAGCCGCCACGCATCGCCCACTTGCCCATAATCAATGCGTCGCTTCGAGGCAGAGGCCGTTACTCTGCTAACGAGGCGTCGGTGTCGGGCGTGCGCCCACGTGGCGACCATCCAGTGGCCTGAGGCGGAATGACGGGTACGGCCGCTGTCGGCTGAGTTTGAAAGGGAAGGGACTTTCCAGAATGAGGCCTTTTCCCTTGCTTCGTGGGCGGTTTGCTGCAGGCTAACAACTCCTGTTGCTCGCGCTCGTCTGTGCATTTTCGGTGAGTGCCTCCTTCTCCTCTAGCCCCCCTCCTTCTTTCTCATTTCCTTTCCGATCTTCTTGTCCTTTCCTTTTCTATGGCGCGCCGTCGCCATGTCTCTTCCAACCCGGACGAGGCCGGTCCATCCTGGCCGAGGACTCCATCTTCTTCCTCCTCAGATGAGGAGGTGATTCCGAAGGAGGTCCGCCGGCGTTTGCAACCCGGGGGTGTCACCATTGGCATCCCCAGGGGGATCCGGTCCCCTCCGGTTGCACCTGCCGTGCCCCTCCGTTCCCTTCCTGCTCTGCCTTCTCTTCCTGCTCCGCCTTCTCTTCCTGCTCCGCCTTCTCTTCCTGCCGGTCCCTCCGGTCATGCCTCCACCATGACCGAAGGTGATCTTTCTCTGCTCCGGGATGCCTATGGCATCCCGGGGTCTATTCGTCTGTTTGTCCCGCGGTCCGGGGAGCGCGTCACCATGAGTAGCCCCGGCCGCATAGCTTTCTACGAAGACTTCCTCCTTGGGGGTCTTCGGTTTCCTCTGCATCCTTTCTTTCTTTCCTTCCTCAGCCACTTTCGGCTCGTCCCGGCCCAGCTGGCTCCTAATGCCATCCGGGTCATCTTCTCCTTCATCGTTTTCTGCCACTTCCACGGGTTCGTTGCCCGTTTTTCTCTCTTCAGGGCCTTGTTCACCCTGAAGAAGTGCTCCACCGATGACGGCTGGTGGTACATTTCACCCCGGCATAGGTATCTCCGGTTCGACCTCCCTTCCTCGGTCAAGGGATGGAAGAGCCGGTTTTTCTTCGCTTCGGTTAACGACGTCGACTGGGCCTGGAGTGAACCGGACCGGATCCCGAACCGAAACTCCCGGGTCGAGCCGGCGGACCAGGAGACCTATACCCAGCTCCTGGGCGACGAGGTCCCGGCGCTCGAGGTTCTGCTTTCTGAGCAGAATCTTTTTGAGACCGGTATCAGTCCCATCCGTGAGACTGGTGAGATTTGGCCTCGCATTGACCTCTGCCCCCCCCCCTCTCTTCATAACCGAGCCGGCTGACTTTCTGTCTCTTTTGTCTTGCAGGGATGAAGTTTTCATTGGAGAACCTCTTGGAGGGGGCGGCCCAGCGGGACGTCGTGGAGGTAGACGAGCCCGCAGCGAAGAGGGCTCGCACGGAGACGAGCCGGGAGGTCGTGGCGGCGACCGTGCCCGGCCCGGTTGCCGTCATTTCCCCGCCCAGGCCACCTCAGGGCGGGGTCACTGATACTTCGGCCGCGCGACCTGGTGGCGCCGCAGAGAGAGCTCCAGCGTCTGCCGCTCCGCCCATCGCCGGGCCCGTCATTGCTGCCAGCTCGATAGCACCGCCTGTGGCGATCGCCGGCCCGTCGGTTGCGGCTTCGACTGAGGGGGCAGCTGCCGCAGGGGCCGACCCGAAGGCCCCGGCGCCGGTGATCACCCACCGGGACTCGGTCATCCTCGACAGGGGGCTGGCGGAGAAGATGATGGAGTACGCTTCCACCGCCCGGGACCGCCGAGCTCGGGGTGGCCGGGATTACGCGGACGCGCTGCTCGACATCCTTCCGCAGCTCTTCACGGTAAGCCCGAGCTTCTTCCTTTTCCTTTTTCCTATCTCGAGACTTACCTGCCTTTGCTCTGACCTGTGTCGCTTTTGCCATTGCAGATCGGGAACGACGTCCTCCTACTGAGGAATTTCCTCGTAGGGAACGCCAAGAGGGACTCCGATCGGGAGCTGAAGCTCGGCAAGCTCGCGGCCAATGTCAAGGATTTGATGGAGAAGGGGGCCGAGCTGCGAGCCGAGAAGCAAGCCCTCCAGTCCGACCTGGCGCGTTCCGAGGAGCGAAACAAGGAGTTGGAGGCCTCCTTGTCGGAGGAGCGGACCTCCAACCAGCGCCGAACTGAGGAGGAGGCGGCGGAGAAGGCCTGCCTGCAGGCCCATTCCCAATGGCTGGAGTGTCAGCTGGAGGAGGCCCGGCGTGATGCGGCCGCAGCGAAGGACCGGAGCGCCTACGTCAACGGGCTCCTGGAGGCGGCCAAGAGGGAAGCGCAAGAGGCCGTCCCCAAATTCCGGGCTTCCGACGAGTATACGTCGGAGGTCCGGGAGGCTGCCGTGGACTCCTTCCTGAAAGGGTTCTGGATGTGCCGGGAGAAGGTGGGGGCCTTCTTCCCCCAGCTGGACCTGAGCGGAGTTGTAGTCGGTGGCAGGAGGCCAGGGGGTGAGAGCAGGGCTTCCGGCATGGCCGAAGCGACACCTGCGGCACCGTCGACCAGCGATGTCGCGACCCCGGAACAGCCCCAGGAGCCGGTCGCTGTAGAAGTCGAGGACGCAGCACCCGCACCTCCGGCAGATGGCTCCGACCCCACATCCCAGTGATCCCGGCACTGTCTTCTCTGCTTTACTTCTGTTGTTTTTGTTTCATGTTGTTTTTGTTTTTTGGGGAGTCCCGACCTGTCGGGGCTCCCAGCTTGTACCGACTACTTATGTCAATGAAGATCTAAGCTTTATTGAAACCTTGGTCGTTGTTTCGTCTCACTTTCCTCTTCTTTTCTTTCTGAGATGTCGGTCTGGAACACTTGAAATAACTGCAGGCCTGGTCCTCCCATTGCTCAAATCGAAGGATGGGGCCTGCTGAGTCGCGTCGCAGCAGGGCAAGCCTTAAGCGGGCCCGACTTTGGGTCGCCTTCATGCTCGCGCAGACAACACGGTTTCTGCACCGTCTTCCAGGCCGAAGCCCGGGACCTCCGGACTGAGCTTGGTGCCGCAGGCTTTCTCAAGCCTTGCGCGGCTCACTGAGCTGTGCTCCGGGCTTGCGTGGGCGAACTGGGTTCGGCGCCACCTTCCAGGCCGAAGCCCAGGATCTTCCGAACTGAGCTCGATGCCGTAGGCTTTCTCAAGCCTTGCGCGGCTTGCTGAGCTGTGCTCCGGGCTTGCGTGGGCGAACTGGGTTCGGTGCCACCTTCCAGGCCGAAGCCCAGGATCTTCCGGACTAAGCTCGATGCCGCAGGCTTTCTCAAGCCTTGCACGGCTCGCTGAGCTGTGCTCCGGGCTTGTGTGGACGAACTGGGTTCGGCACCACCTTCCAGGCCAGAGCCCAGGATCTTCCGGACTGAGCTTGATGCCGCAGGCTTTCTCAAGCCTTGCGCGGCTTGCTGAGCTGTGCTCCGGGCTTGTGTGGGCGAACTGGGTTCGGCGCCACCTTCCAGGCCGAAGCCCAGGATCTTCCGGACTGAGCTCGATGCCGTAGGCCTTCTCGAGCCTTGCGCGGCTTGGTGAGCTGTGCTCCGGGCTTGCGTGGGCGAACTGGGTTCGGCGCCACCTTCCAGGCCAGAGCCCAGGATCTTCCGGACTGAGCTCGATGCCGCAGGCTTTCTCAAGCCTTGCGCGGCTTGCTGAGCTATGCTCCGGGCTTGCATGGGCGAACTGGGTTCGGCGCCACCTTCCAGGCCGAAGCCCAGGATCTTCCGGACTGAGCTCGATGCCGTAGGCCTTCTCGTCGAAGTTAGAAGGGAGTGCTTGAAGTGGGGAAGCTTTGTTACAGAAACTGGGAGCCTTACATCACTGGTAGTACATTCTTAGGTTCGAGGAGTTCCACGTCCGGGGGAACCTGGCACCTCCCAATTCTTCCAAGTAATATGCTCCATGAGGGAGGGCTTCTGCCACCCGATACGGGCCTTCCCAGTTGGGCGATAGCTTGCCGCATTCCCGTGGTTGGGATGCTTCGGCACGCCGGAGGACCAAGTCTCCGGGACGAAAAATCTTAGGCCGCACCCGGGAGTTGTAATATCTGGCTACACGTTGCCGGTACGTCGACATTCGGATTCGGGCCCTGTCCCTTGTTTCCTCGAGAAGGTCTAGGTTGAGCATCATCCTGGCCGGGTTTTCTGTCTCGTCGTATTGCTCCACGCGCAGCATGGGTAGGCTGAGCTCGATCGGGATGACTGCCTCGGCTCCGAAGACGAGGTTGAATGGAGTTTCATCGGTAGCCGTCCTTGGGGTGGTGTGGTATGCCCAAAGGATGCTGGGAAGCTCATCGGCCCACCTGCCCTTGGCCTGGTCCAGCCGCGTGCGGAGGCCCTGAAGAATGGTCCTGTTCGTGACTTCGGCCTCCCCGTTGGTCTGAGGGTGCGCCACCGAGGTAAAGCGATGCCTGATGCCGAGATCGCTGCAGAATTCTTCGAATTCCCGACAGTCGAACTGGCGTCCATTGTCGGTGACCACAGTGTGGGGGAGGCCGAAGCGGCAGACGATGGACTTCCAGAAGAACTTGGCGACGTTTGCTTCGGTAGAAGTCGAGGACGCAGCACCCGCACCTCCGGCAGATGGCTCCGACCCCACATCCCAGTGATCCCGGCACTGTCTTCTCTGCTTTACTTCTGCTATTTTTGTTTCGTGTTGTTTTTGTTTTTTGGGGAGTCCCGGCCTGTCGGGGCTCCCAGCTTGTACCGACTACTTATGTCAATGAAGATCTAAGCTTTATCGAAACCTTGGTCGTTGTTTCGTCTCACTTTTCTCTTCTTTTCTTTTTGAGATGTCGGTCTGGAACACTTGAAATAACTGCAGGCCTGGTCCTCCCATTGCTCAAATCGAAGGATGGGGCCTGCTGAGTTGCGTCGTAGCAGGGCAAGCCTTAAGCGGGCCCGACTTTGGGTCGCCTTCATGCTCGCGCAGACAACACGGTTTCTGCACCGTCTTCCAGGCCGAAGCCCGGGACCTCCGGACTGAGCTTGGTGCCACAGGCTTTCTCAAGCCTTGCACGGCTCATCGAGCTGTGCTCCGGGCTTGCGTGGGCGAATTGGGTTCGGCGCCACCTTCCAGGCCGAAGCCCAGGATCTTCCGGACTGAGCTCGATGCCGCAGGCTTTCTCAAGCCTTGCGCGGCTTGCTGAGCTGTGCTCCGGGCTTGCGTGGGCGAACTGGGTTCGGCGCCACCTTCCAGGCCGAAGCCCAGGATCTTCCGGACTGAGCTCGATGCCGCAGGCTTTCTCAAGCCTTGCGCGGCTCGCTGAGCTATGCTCCGGGCTTGCATGGGCAAACTGGGTTTGGCGCCACCTTCCAGGCCGAAGCCCAGGATCTTCCGGACTGAGCTCGATGCCGCAGGCTTTCTCAAGCCTTGCGCGGCTTGCTGAGCTGTGCTCCGGGCTTGCGTGGGCGAACTGGGTTCGGCGCCACCTTCCAGGCCAGAGCCCAGGATCTTCCGGACTGAGCTCGATGCCGCAGGCTTTCTCATCGAAGTTAGAAGGGAGTGCTTGAAGTGGGGAAGCTTTGTTACAGAAACTGTGAGCCTTACATCACTGGTAGTACATTCTCAGGTTTGAGGAGTTCCACGTCCGGGGGAACCTGGCACCTCCCAATTCTTCCAAGTAATATGCTCCATGAGGGAGGGCTTCTGCCACCCGATACGGGCCTTCCCAGTTGGGCGATAGCTTGCCGCATTCCCGTGGTTGGGAGGCTTCGGCGTGCCGGAGGACCAAGTCTCCGGGACGAAAAACCTTAGACCGCACTCGGGAGTTATAATATCTGGCAACACGTTGCCGGTACGCCGCCATTCGGATTCGGGCCCTGTCCCTTGTTTCCTCGAGAAGGTCTAGGTTGAGCATCATCCTGGCCGGGTTTTCTGTCTCGTCGTATTGCTCCACGCGCAGCATGGGTAGGCTGAGCTCGATCGGGATGACTGCCTCGGCTCCGAAGATGAGGTTGAATGGAGTTTCGTCGGTAGCCGTCCTTGGGGTGGTGTGGTATGCCCAAAGGATGCTGGGAAGCTCATCAGCCCACCTGCCCTTGGCCTGGTCCAGCCGCGTGCGGAGGCCCTGAAGAATGGTCCTGTTCGTGACTTCGGCCTCCCCGTTGGTCTGAGGGTGCGCCACCGAGGTAAAGCGATGCCTGATGCCGAGATCGCTGCAGAATTCTTCGAATTCCCGGCAGTCGAACTGGCGTCCATTGTCGGTGACCACAGTGTGGGGGAGGCCGAAGCGGCAGACGATGGACTTCCAGAAGAACTTGGCGACGTTTGCTTCGGTGATCCTTGCCAAGGGTTCGGCCTCGACCCACTTCGTGAAGTAGTCGATAGCCACTATCAAGAACTTCCGCTGGCCGGACGCCGGCGGGAATGGGCCCAGGAGGTCCATCCCCCACTGGGCGAACGGCCAGGGGGCTGAGAGCTGAGAGATTGGATTGGAGGGTTGCCGCTGCACCGTGGCGTGACGCTGGCACCGGTCGCATTTCTTCACGAAGTCAGCGGCGTCTTCCTTCATTGTTTCCCAGAAGTAGCCCTGGCGGAGGGCCTTGTACGCCAATGCCCTGCCCCCCACGTGGTTCCCGCAGATGCCTTCGTGAATCTCCTGGAGCACAAGCTTGGCTTCTGTGGGTCCTACGCACTTGAGGAGGGGGTAGGAGTAGGATCTCCGATACAACTGCCCGTCCATCAGGACAAAGCGCACGGCCTTCTTCCTGATGAGGCGAGCCGCCTGTTGGTCCTCCGGCAGGGTGCCTCTGGCGATGTACGCAGCATACTTGTCCATCCAGTTGGGCTCCTGGCTGACCTGATGGACCTCCGCCGGTGCTTCGAGGCTTGGGACCTCAAAGCGCTCCACATGAGCGCGTCCCAGCATCGTGTCCGGCAGGGTCGCCAGCCGGGAGAGGGCGTCCGCACGGGCGTTCTCCCCGCGGGGAATGTGGAAGATGTTGAAGCGGCGGAACTTGGACGCGCCCGCCTTGACGAGCTCCAAGTACTTCGCCATTTGGGGGTCGTGCGTGACGTACTCCCCGGATACCTGCCCCGCCACGAGCTGGGAGTCAGTGAAAGCTCTGAGGTTGGTCATGCTCAGCTCGCGGGAGACTCTCAGTCCGGCAAGAAGTGCCTCGTACTCCGCCTGGTTATTTGTCGCGGGGAATTGGAAACGGAGTGCACACTCGGCGACGACCCCGTCGCCGTTGGCAAGGATGAGCTCGGCTCCGCTCCCGCCGGAGTTCGAGGCTCCGTCCACATGGAGGATCCAGGCGTCCTCTCCGGGCTCATCGGTGCCAACCTCCATCGGCCGGGCCGATGGGCATTCCTCGGGCTCCTTGCCCAAGCCTGCACATTCGACCAAGAAATCAGCCAGCACCTGTGCCTTCATGGCCGACCTTGGCCTGTATGCAATGTCGAACTCGCTGAGTTTCAGTGCCCACTTGGCCAGTCGTCCCGAAGTATCGGGTCGACTGAGCACCGCTTTCAGCGGTTGGTCCGTCAAGACGGCGATGGGGTGTGCTTGGAAGTAGGGCCTGAGACGCTGGGCAGACACTATTAGCGCAAAAACAAGTTTCTCGGGCCGGGAATACCTGAGCTCCGCGTCTCGGAGAAGTTTGCTGGTATAGTACACCAGCCACTGGAGCCCCTGGTCGTCGGTTCGGACCAAGACAGAGCTGACGGCCTCCGGGGTAACCACCAGGTAGAGGGAAAGCTCCTCCCCCTCCTCGGGCCTGGACAGTAAAGGTAGCGAGGCGAGCGTCTTCTTTAGCTCCTCGAAGGCCTGCTGACACTCCTTGGTCCAAGCAAAGCCATTCATCTTCCTCAGCACCTTGAAGAAGGGACGGCATCGGTCCGCCGACCTGGAAATAAAATGGCTAAGGGCCACGACTCGGCCGGTCAATCGTTGCACCTGCTTCTTGGAGGCGGGCTGCTCCATGTCCAGGATGGCCTGGACCTTTTCCGGGTTGGCCTCGATTCCTCTCTGAGTCACCATAAACCCCAGGAACTTACCGGCGGAGACGCCGAAAGCGCACTTCGCCGGGTTCAGCTTCATCTGATGGCGCCGGAGGTTGCCGAACGTCTCCGTCAAGTCAGCCACGTGGTCCGAATCGAGTTTGCTCATCACCAGCATGTCGTCCACGTACACCTGCATGTTGCGGCCTATCTGGTCTTTGAAGATTCTATTGACCAGACGTTGGTACGTCGCCCCTGCATTCTTGAGGCCGAAAGGCATCATCCTATAGCAAAAAGTCCCGCGGTCAGTTATGAAGGCAGTGTGCTCTTCGTCCTCCGGGTTCATCCGGATCTGGTTGTATCCGGAGAAGGCGTCCATGAACGACAAGAGGCGATGCCCTGAGGTGGTGTCGACCAGTTGGTCGATCTTTGGAAGAGGGAAACTGTCCTTTGGGCAAGCTCGGTTGAGGTCGGTGTAGTCCACACAGATCCTCCACTTACCGCTACTCTTCTTTATCATGACCATGTTTGCCAGCCAGCTAGGGTACTGGACCTCTCGGACGATACCGGCGGCGAGGAGCTTCTCTACTTCCTCGTTGATCGCCTTCTGCCTCTCCATGGCGAAGCTTCTCTTCTTCTGGCGGACCGAGCGGCAACTTGGGTCCACGTTCAGCCTGTGCATAATAACCTCGGGCGGGATGCCCGGTATGTCGGCTGCTGACCAGGCGAACACGTCAGCGTTGGCACAGAGGAACTACAACAAGCGGGTTCGCTCTTCCTCGGGGAGCTGGGCCCCGACTTGCACCGTCTTCAGGGGATCCGAACCGAGGGGAAAAGTCAGCAGGTGCTCTACGGGCCCTCCCCTGGGTTCCTTCTCTCTCAGATCGAGGTCGTCGATATCATGGGCGAGCTCCGCGCCCCTGGCACCTGGGACCGTCTGGAGGTAGAGCGGGACTGGCTGGATCGTCCCCCTCATCTCTCCGAGCCCGGAAGGCGTGGGGAACTGCACCAACAGCCTCCTCGTGGAGATGGTGGCGTCCAGTTGGTTGAGCCCGGGATGCCCGAGAATGGCGTTGTAAGGCGAAGGGAGCCTGACGACGGTGAATGTTATTAGGACGGTCGCTTGCCGGGGCGGGGATCCGGCAGTGACCGGGAGAGTGATCTCCCCCTCGACCCCCACTGAGTCCCCTGTAAAACCTACCAGGGGGTGTGCACTGGCTTCAGCTGTTCGGGGGACAAATTCATCCGAGAGAATGCATCGTAAAAAAGTACGTCGGCCGAGCTTCCACTATCCACCATGATTCGATGTACAGGATGCTTCGCGATGGTCATCTCGACCACCACGGCATCGTTGTTTACATTATCATTAATTTCCCCTCCTTTGGGAGGGATTACATTCTCCGGGACTTCCAGGGCTCTCTTCATTGCTCGGCCGGACCCGCGCGAGATCATGCCCACGGGCTTCTCCGTTGGGCGGTTGTCGATCGCAGGGACAGGCGGTAAGGCCGCGAGCGGCTGCCCTTCAGAGGGGGCCTCATTCTTGACGAACTTCCTGAGGTAACCCCTCCTGATCAGCTCCTCAATCTCCCGCTTTAGATGGCGACACTCCTCCGTGTCATGCCCGTGCTCGCGATGGAACTGGCAGTACTTTGATTTGTCTCGGACGGCTCTCGGGTTCTGGGGAGGAGGTCGGCGGAGGTAGCGCTCGCCCTCGATTTCCATGAGGATCTTCGTTCGAGGTGCGAGGAGAGGGGTGTTCCTCCGCTCGGGAGTGGCTTCGCCCCTCGGCCTTGGATTTGGGCGGAGGTCGGCAGATGGCCCGGGCCTCCGAGCTCCCGGGGTGTCCCTCGGGAGCGGCTTCTTTGGAGTCTTCCCGTCCAGCTCTCGACGGGTGCGGTCGGCCTCCTCCGCCCGGATGTACTTGTGGGCGCGGAGGAGGAGCTCGGAATACATCCTGGGCGGCTTCTTGTCCAGGGAATAGGTTAGGCGGGACGTCTTGAGTCCGCGCTTCAAGGCCAGCATGGCGACGGGCTCGTCTAAGCTATAGATCTCCAGGGCTGCGGTCTTGAACCGGGTGATGTAGTCCCGGAGCAGCTCCTGGTCCTGCTGGCGGATGGAAAAGAGGCTGTCCACCTCTCTTGGCACCTTTCGATAAGCATCGAAGTGCGCCACAAACTTTCTCTCCAACTGATGGAAGGAGCAAATGGACCCGGGCTCGAGGCGGGCGAACCAGACTCGAGCGGCCTTCCGAAGGATTGCCGGGAAGGCGATGCACAGAAGGGCGTCGGTGGCCCCCTGGACCCTCATAAGAGCCTTATAGCTCTCCAAATGATCCAGGGGGTCGGTGGTTCCGTCGTAGGGATCCACCTACGGCATGCGAAACCGTTTCGGGATTGGTTCCGCCTGGATTTCTTCAGAGAAAGGAGGGCGGGAGTCGTAGCCCGCCGGGTCTGCCGACGAGTTCTGCAGGTCGGCGAATCGGCGAGCGAACTCCGCCAGCTTGCGCTCATGCTCCTCCAGGCGCCTCTCGGCCTGGCGCCTGATGGCTTCATCGGTGGAGTCTTCCACCGAGGCTGCGGGTGAAGGGGGCGCCGATCGGTCTCGGCGCGAGGTCTGACCTAGGCGTCGCTTGCTGCGATGCGCCGTTTCGGCCCCGTCGACCGGGGATCGACTCTCGTGATCCTCCGAACCGAAATAGTTTCTCTTTGCAAGAGCTTGGTGGCTCCCCCGGGGGTTGGAGATGGCCCTCGGATGGGATGGCCTGCCCTGGATTGAGCGCAGGCTCCCACGCTGCCCCGCGGCTCGGGCCGCGGGGGTCCCTGGCTGCGGCTGAGTGGCCAGGGACCGTTGCTGATGCTGAAGCTGTCGGACCGCTGAGGTCAAGGTCTGCAGCTGCTGGACGATGGCCGCAAGGGATCTGTCCACCGGGGTAGGCTGCTGTGGAAGAGGAGGGGGAGCCGGAAGCTCCCTTTCGGGGCTGTGGCCCCCTGGAGGGGAGTGGACATCCCCCACACGACTGGTGGATGCCTCACGACCACGAGTGACCACCATTGCTGGAGAGCGTGACACCTGCAGAAAGCTGGTTCCCACTAGGGGTTAGTGTCCTGCCCCCCTACCTGGCACTCCAATCTGTTGCCGCTCTCGCCGCCGCGCCCATGCCTCGGATCAGCCGATCCTTCCTGACCGCCCGGTGAGGGAGCCTCCCTTCCCGCGGAGAACCTGCAACAAAGGGGTTAGAAGTCCCTGGCCGGGGATCCCGGCGAGGGAGCTCCGACGGTCAAGTCAGTAGACGACGAGAAGGAACAGACTCTCCAGCCAGACCCTCTAAAGGGTTCCAGACTTAGAGAGTTAACTGGTGAAGGAAACGCTCTGGGGACCAGAATCTCGGCTGGGCCTCCTTGCCGAGCTCACGCCCAGTGTTCCCCTCTCGGGATCTCTGGTTTCTCTCTCGGAGCAAGGCCTTGTGCCGGTGCTTCCTCCTTGTCCCCAGGCTCATTGGCTTACCTTGTCGTCCCCAGATCCTTCCCTCTTTATCTCCCCTCGTCGTGCGTTTGTCTTTTTCCTCCTCGGAAGCTCCCCTCCCCCGTCCTCTTCTCTTTCCCCTTTTTGGTGAAGGAGGCCAGGCGGCTTCCTGACCTCGTCCGCCGGGCCCAGCAGAAAAAAGGCAAAGACAGAAGAGAAAGAGGGGAGGGCGGCGCTGGCAGGGTGGCCGGTCAGGCCTCGGGCTCCGTAAGAGCGCTCTCTTCCCCAAGCGCGGGCGCCATCCATCTATGGGGCCTGTTCCGTCAGGATCGGGTCTCTCGGCTGCGGGTCCTGCCGGGCCGACGCAAGTGATGTTCCGCATGCCGCCGCCCTCCGTACGGGACACCGTCTGGGATTTGTACGGCCCGAGGGACGGCCTCGGGGCCCGTCTCTCTTCCCGGGGCCCTCTCCGTGCGAGCGGTCTGACCTCGGTTGAGTTGGACCCGTCCCCGGGGGGCCAACTGGCGAGGGGCGAGGGATCAGCCGACCTCGCTTAGGTGGACCCCTCCTGGGTGGACACCTGGCGAGGTGGCAGAAGGTCGCCTGGCTTCGGTCGAGGTGGGCCCGTCTCCGGGCGGCCACCTGGCGAAGGGCGGAGAATCAGCCAACCTTGGCTTAGGTGGACCCCTCCTGGGTGGACACCTGGCGAGGCGGCAGGAGGTCGCCTGGCTTCGACCGAGGTGGACCCGCCTCCGGGCGGCCACCTGGCGAAGGGCGGAGAGTCAGCCGACCTCGGCTTAGGTGGACCCCTCCTGGGTGGACACCTAGCGAGGCGGCAGGAGGTCGCCTGGCTTCGGCCGAGGTGGGCCCGTCTCCGGGCGGCCACCTGGCGAAGGGCGGAGAGTCAGCCGACCTCGGCTTAGGTGGACCCCTCCTGGGTGGACACCTGGCGAGGCGGCAGGAGGTCGCCTGGCTTCGGCCGAGGTGGGCCCATCTCCGGGCGGTCACCTGGCGAAGGGCGGAGAGTCAGCCGACCTCGGCTTCGGTGGACCCCTCCTGGGTGGACACCTGGCGAGGCGGCAGGGAATCGCCCGACCTTGGCCGACCTCAGTTAGGCGGACCCCTCCGGGCCCGGACGCCAATGAGGTGGTAGAGGAACTCCGAGCCGAGCTCAACCTCGGCGAGGGCGGTTTGCCTTAGACAGTCGTCGGGCAGTGTAGTCTTGCCGATCCTGGCTTTGAGGATGTGGCGCTGACTTGACCGGGGAAACATACACGTGGCTCGCTCGTATTCGACGATACCTGAGCCTGGCCACGTCACTGTCATGGCTGTAACAAAACCCATGCTTGGTTTTATACCGGGTTTACCAAGAACCCAAGTCCCTTTGGTTTTTAATACCGGGCTCACCAAAGAAACCCAAACTTAGGTTTTAATAGGCTCACCTAAAAACCTTTCAACACCCACAAGACACAGTCCCTTGCTACTCTTAGTGAGGAAACAAGATATATCAAATGAAAATAGCAACTTTACAACAAACTCAATTTGTTTGGTAGTTGCCGATGAATGTCAAATTGAAGCCTTGCTTTAGATGCTCTTGAATACTCTTAAAGCTACTTCTTGACTTTCTCAAAAGTTGGATTCAATGAATAAAGATGAGTTAGAGAAGCTTTGAATTCTTTCTTGAATGCTCACTTGAAGTTGGTTGGTGAACGACTTGAAGTATACTTGAATGCTCTTTGATTTTCAGTGAATGATCAATAATTATCCTTTAATCCATCATAAATACTCCCTTTTATAGTTTTCAAGCAAATCTAGCCGTTGTATGGCCTAGAGAATTGAAATAGAGCCGTTGGAGCCTTCTTGGAATTCAAACAGACAGTTCTGCAACTAGCCGTTACAGGCTTGAACCCGACACTCGAGTCGGCTTGAAGTCTCAGACAATAGAAAAACAAACTCTATACAGGTCGGCTCTTCTGGATCGAGTCGGCTCGAAGTCTCAGTCAGGATAAACACAAACTCTAGACGAGTCAGCTCTTTTGGGTCGAGTCGGCTCGAAGCTCTGAGTTTCTGAAACTTATGATTTGAAACTTCTGTTCGAGTCGGCTTAATATATTCGAGTCGGCTCGGATTTCTGAAACTCTGAAATTCTTCATGTCATGCCATAATAGGAGTCAGCTCTTGATCCATGAGTCGGCTCTTGATCCATGAGTCGGCTCGAGCAGAACTTCTTTCAAGATTCAGCCAATTGAATCTCCAACCAATACAAGTCTTCCGAAACTTCAAAATATATTACAAAGGATATCTTACCTACTCAAACTTATTTTTACTTATTTATAGTCCTTTTTATAAGATTACAAGAATGAAAATTAGGGCTTTGCAACTTTGAATTCTTCAATACAATATACTTCATTAATTAATACAACTGTACTGAGATAACTTCCAACTAAGTAGGAAATAGAGTGATTCATTAATAAATGCTTCCTACAAAAACTTCTTGAATAATTGAGAGAGTTAGTCATAAATACATGCTCTAATATTTTTTGATGATGACAAAATATTGGGCATGACAAGCTTAAGAAAAAAAAACTTTACAATTGCATGTGTAGTAACATACTATGTATCGATGTTCACATGTATCAATGTGTATTCAAAATAGTATGTATCGAAACAAATGAAGTCGTATGATATAGTATCAGAATTGAAAAGAACTGGTGTCAAAGCAAAGTATCAACAATTAAGAGCATGTATAAGAATAATACGATTATCATATCAATCATAATGTATCAAACAAACTTTCAAACAAACTTTTCAATACTAGTTCAACACTATATTAAAAAAAAAATTCAATAGTTGCTCCCCTTTTTCATGTAACAAATACAATTCTTCTCATTTCTCTTGATTTCATGCACTTCTCCCCCTTTTTATCATCAACAAAACATAATAAATAAGAAATATCACTGGGAACATATATGAGATAAAAGCAATTTTTCCTTTGACAAAATTCAAGTTATTCATGTACAATTAATTATAAACATTCATATCACTCATCAATTATAAGATAAGATTTTCCAAAACACACACACACACACACACACATATATATATATATAAGGAGTGTTAGTACAAAATATGATACAATACAAAAGTATCAATGCACTACAAAACAGTATCACATGCAATAAAAGAAGTCTGAACTCAATAGGGCTAGACTCATTTTCACTAGAAGAAGAAGAGTCAACTTCTAAAATGCCAAACTGTGGTTTAAACTTAGGAAATCTAGGCCTAAGGTCCCTAAGTCCAGTCCTAGTAGCAATAGGTGGTCTAGCAGCTTTAGGTCTAGAAGGTGAAGACCCAGCAAAAATCAAGATCGGAGTAGGGTGCGTAAAGGGATGATCTGATAAAGCCAAGGTACTGGTACTGGAAAGAATTTGCTCGCTAGAGTATCTGCAATATCAGTGTGCTGCTCCTCAGTGACTGCAGGTAACTCAGTAGCCTATGTATCAATACACTGCTCACCAGGAGTACCAATAGGTTGCTCAGGCTCTATAGGTCCAATGCAGTACCATCATCTAGTCCAGGTCCATCATCTGGTGATAGAGGAGGTGCTGATGATCCAGCTACACTGATCTCCCGAAAGGCTGCTAAGATCTGTCAGAATCCATCCCTCATCTCAGTATGTAGTGCATATATCCTGGCATCAGTCTCAGCTCTCCCTCTCTGCAAAGTGGAAAGCTCATCCAATATAGCTTGTAATCTCTGATCATGCAAACCACCAATATCTGAATCTCTCACAGGGGATTGAGGTGAAGTAGGTGCTGGCTCAAAGGATCCAGCCTCATCAATGGGTCACTCATTCTCAAGATCTTGTGCCTATCCAGTCTGCTCATCATCAAAAGACTCCTCATCAGAATGTGCCACTCTCTGTCATGAGATCTTCCTAATCCACTTGTCTTCAACCTTATGAAAGCCCATTCTATTCAGTGACTTGGCATTATATTTGTCAGTATGTAATAAAGGTTTCTTGTCCTCGCCTAACAAATCAACATCCGCATCCTGGAAAAGTAAAGTGAATACCATGCCATAAGGAAGACAAGCTCGTTCCCTGTGAGCTGCTTCCCTCATCTGAACAATCATAATGTAAGGCAAGTTGAGGGCCTCCCCCTCAATCAGACATCTCATAAACACCATATCTCTTTCACTTACCCAGTCGAATCTTCCCGTTCTAGATAAAAGTACTCTACTAATAATGTTATGTAGAAGTCTCATTTCCAAAGACAGTAGGTTAGCTTGAACATGAACAATCCCTGATACATCATTTCTTTCCAAAATAATTCTTAAGGTCTTTTGTTTTTCTTTCATCACCAAAAAACATTCTCCTTCTTTTGGAATTTGCAACAATGTACTTAATATGTATTCATCCATAATAATGTTCTTTCCTTTAACAATAGATTCAAGATGGAATGTACCAAGCGACAAATTTTCAAAGAAATTCCTGACCAAGGTTGGATAGGTAGGTAGATCAAGCATGCAAAAGTGTTTCCAACCCTGAGCTTCAAGCCAATCACCCAATTTCAAGTTCTCCTCTTCTAGAAAATTGAAATCTATGGTTCTTTCGGAGGTTACCTGCCAATTTCCCATAGGAATGATCTGCCTTAGAGCATCTGGAACATCGGTTGGCTGCTACTCAAGTTGTTCTTGAGTGGGTTGTGAATCCGAAGCATCGAGCCTTCATCTTGTCCTCCATTCCTCCGCAATAGATTGGATCACCTTCCTAGGTCTTTTTCCTATGGCCTTCCTAGGTGCTATTGATCTTAGGTCAGGGAATAGAACGGATTCTAGAGGTTTTTCTAAGACTTGGGAGAAGAAACGAGTGGAGATAAATGGAAAAAGGTTAGGGAAATAATGCTATGGAACCTTATTTAAAAAAGCACAAACCCGTCCTTCGAGTCAGCTTGACAGAACAGGGGATTGCTCGAGTCGACTCGAGCAAAAATATAAGTTAAAGCTCAAAAGTCTGAACTAAAGGTTTCTATAGCTATATTAGTACTAGGTGAAGTAGTCAATAGCTCTAAAATGAATTTGGAAGACTCTAGATAATTTTTCTTAATTTTTGAAAAAGAATAGGTCAGAAATCTTAATATGGGTCACATAGACCTAACTCTCCTTTAATCTTTTCAAATCTATCTTAGCTAAGAGGCTTTGTAAAGATATCAGCTAGTTGGTTCTCAGTTGGGACAAATTCTAATTTTATGTTGTTATTCAAAACATGGTCTCTAATGAAATGATGCCTTGTTTCTATATGCTTTGTTCTAGAATGCTGAATTGGATTTTTAGATAAATTAATAGTACTTGTGTTATCTCATTTGATAGGGATCTTAGATTGAATAACACCATAGTCTTCTAGCTATTGCTTAATCCATAACACTTGTGCACAACAGCTCCCTACAGCCATATATTCTGCTTCAGTAGTGGACAGTGCTACAGAGGTTCTATTTTCTATAGTGCCATAAAATTAAGTTAACACCTAGAAATTGGCATGTGCCACTAGTGCTTTTTCTATCAATCTTACAGCCACCATAGTCAGCATCCGAATAACTAATTAATTTTAAAGATGAATGCTTGGAATACCATAATCCTACATTACATGTGCCTTTAAGATATTTAATAATTCTTTTAATAGCAATAAAGTATGATTCTTTTGGATTTGATTGAAAACGTGCACACACAAATACTAAATAGAATATCAGGTCTATTGGCAGTTAAATAAAGTAGAGATCCGATCATATCTCTATATAACTTTTGATCAACACTTGCGTCATTTTCATCTTTATCTAATCTGCATGCAGGACTCATGGGTGTTCCAGCTTCCTTGCTTGATTCCATGCCAAACTTTTTGATAATCTCTTTAATATATTGGGCTTGGTTAATTAGGATCCCTTCCTTTGATTGTTTGATTTAAAGCCTGAGAAAGTAGTTCAGCTCATCCATTAGGCTCATTTCGAATTCACCCTACATTAACTTAGCAAAATCTTGGTACAAAGATTCATCAATAAATCCAAATATTATATCATCAACATAAATTTGAACAACTAAAATATTATTATTATTATTTTGAATAAATAGGATAGTATCTATACTACCTCTTACAAAATCATTTTCAAGTAAAAACTTACTTAATCTGTGGCTCTATGTGCCTATTTAAGACCATATAAAGCTTTATTTAACTTGAAAACATGATTCGAAAAAGAGTGATCGATAAAACCAGGCGGTTGTTCTATAAAAACTTTTTCGAATAAAAAACTATTTAGAAAAGCATTCTTTACATCCATCTGAAATAATATAAAGTTCATAAAACATGCATATGCTAGAAGTAATCTAATAGCCTCTAGTCTAGCTACTGGTGCATAGGTCTCATCAAGATCTATTCATTCTTCTTAGTTGTAATATTGAGCTACCAGTCTAGCCTTATTTCTAATAACATTACCTTGTTCATCTAGTTTGTTTCTGTAGACCCATCTAGTACCTATAACAGGGTAGTCTAATGGTCTCTCTATAAGTGTCCAAATATTATTTATCCTAAATTGGTTTAACTCATCATGCATAGCTAACATTCAATTAGGGTCAGTTTCAGCTTCTTTTATGGTATGTGGTTCTACTTAGATACAAAAGTAATTAAATCATGTGCATCCCTATGTGAAGCTCTAGTCCTAACACCTTGTAATGGATCTCTTATAATAAGTTCTTTGGGATGTGATTGTACATACCTCCATTCTTTATGTAGTTCTTCATGATTCTTACTTACCAACTCTTCTTGTTGTTTATCTGATTGCTTGTCTTTAATAGTCATGTCCTTCAATTCCTTTTCAAGTGTACCTGCATCATCAACATAATCTTCTTTCTAGAAGATGCAATATCAGTCTCATTGAAAATAACATGAATTGACTCTTCAACAGTTAAAGTTTTCTTATTGAATACTCGATATGCTTTACTATTAGTCGAATGACCAAGAAAAATAGCTTCATCAGATTTAGCATCAAGCTTACCAAGGTTATCCTTACCATTGTTAAGTACAAAACATTTGCAACCAAAAACATGAAAATAATCAATGTTTGGCTTTCTATTATTCCATAATTCATAAGGGGTTTTTCTTATAATAGGTATGACTAAAACTTTGTTTAAAATGTAGCAAGCAGTATTTATAGCTTCTATCCAAAAATATATTAGAAGATTCTCTTCACAAAGCATCGTTCGAGTCATTTCTTCCAAGGTCCTATTCTTTTCCTCTATAACATCATTTTGCTGTGGTGTTCTAGGAGTGGAGAAGTTGTGATCAATACCATGCTTTGTGCAAAAATGATCAAAATATTGATTTTTGAATTCTGTACCATGATCACTACGAATAGAAATAACAGAAAGATTTTTCAAGTTAGAAACTCTTTTGTAAAACCTTTTAAACTTTAAAAGTTTCATCTTTATGTGCAATAAATATAACTCAAGTGTATCTTGAAAAATCATCTACAATCATAAGATCATACTTCATACCACCTAGGCTTGTTGTCCTAGTGGGTTCGAATATATCCATGTGAAGTAGCTCTAAAGGTCTAGTAGTAGAAATAATATTTTTGGATTTAAAACTTTTCTTAACTTGTTTTCCTAATTGGCATGCATCACAAACATAATCAAAATCTATTTTAAACTTCGGCAAACCTTTGACTAAATCTTTTAAAATAAGATTTGCAATATAATGCATTCTAGCATGTCCAAGTCATCTATGCCATAATAGACTTGTTTCCTTGCTCTTATCATTCATTGCTATAAGACTTGTGTTACTTGACATAGCTAGATCATTAAGATCTACCACATAAATATTACCAAGTCTATGTCCAATGAACTTTGTACTAGAGTCAAGAGGATCAGTTACTATAGACATTGAAGCCTTTAAGAAAATATTAAAGCCAATATCACATAGTTGATTGATACTTAACAGATTATGATTTAACTTTTCTACCAGCAGTACATTCTCAATAAAAGTGGAAGGAGTAATTTTAATTTTATCAATACCGATTATCCTTCCTTTACGGTTGTCACCAAATATTACCATGCCACCATCTTTTTCTTCAAGGATGAAGAATTGATCTATGTCACCCGTCATGTGTCTTGAGCAGCCACTATCAAGATACCATATTTTCTTGTGTTCATGGCTACAAAACAATCAAGTAGTAAGTTTAGGTTCCCAAGCTTTCTTGGATCCTTGCAAGTTAATAGGATTGGTTCCTTTTGGAACCCAAATTTTCTTGATTTTCTTTTTGCCATTGTATTTCAAATGACACTCAAAAGCTTTGTGACCTATGTTATTACATGCATAGCAAATTGTTCTTGACTTTGGATAAGAAGCATACGATGTAAACTTAGGTCTATATTATTTTGATGCAATGAACTTTGAGATATAAGAAGTGGATGTAGAAAACTTATTTGTATTTGTGCCTTCATAGCCAATTCCAAACTTGTTACTAGAATCTCTTTAATTTTTCAAAATCAATTCAAGTTTGTTAGAGCTTAAAGTTAATTTTTCAACTAATGGTTTAAGATTTTGAACTTTCTTTTGCAAGTCAGTATTTTTCTTTTGTAAAATTACATTCTTTTCAAGAAATTCTTTCATTTCAAATTGAACGATTTTAAGTCTTTCACATGTCATACTTAATTCTCTTTGTAAAATTTTGTTTCTTTCACAAACTTCATTTTTATCTTTTTCGAAAGTATCGCAATTATTTTTTAAACTCTTTATTTTCAAACCATCCTTTTTGTATTCAATCAACAGTTCACAAAAAGCATTATGAAGATCATCATAGGTAAAATCTAAGTTTGGTTCAGAAGTTGTTATCTCATCCTCTAAACCCATAAGACAAATCTAAGCTGTCTTCGTTGTATCTTCTTCTTCTTCTTCTTTAGTTGATGTATATTCATTATTGTCGTTCCATGCCACAAGCATTGCTTTCTTTTTATTTCTCTTAGATAACTTTTTCTTGATTTCTAAACAATCAGGACGTATGTGTCCTGGTTTCTTGCATTCATAATAGATTGGAATTTGATATTTGTCCTTGTCCTTCTCCTTGTCTTTTTCTTTCTCCTTTCTATAGTCTCCTTTTCTTAATTGCTTTCTCCATCTATTTGTTATTCTTCTGCCCATAAATCTTTTGAACTTTCTCATTACTAGGGCAATCTCATCATCCTCTATATCATCATCATCAGAGGTATCTGAATGTTCATCCTTATTTTTCTCAATTACTTTAAATGAGATGGTCTTTTTTCTTTTTGAGTCTTCTTCTATTCTTTGTTGCATGGCTAGCTAATGCATGATCAATGATCCAACAACTCATCTAATGGAAGTGTATTCAAATCCTTAGCCTCCTGGATAGCTATAACTTTCGCTTTCCATTTTTCAGGCAAATATCTCAAAACTTTCTGCACTAAATCAACATTAGTATAGGTCTTATCAAGACTTTTAAGATAATTTATAATATCAATAAAACGTGAAAACATAACAGATATAGTTTCATTTGGCTCCATTTTGAATAACTCATAATTATGCACAAGAAGGTTAATTTTAGAAGTCTTTACTTATGATGTGCCCTCGTGTGTGATTTTGAGCTTATCCCAAATTTCTTTAGCAGAATTACACGTGAAATTCTGTTAAATTTGTTTAAGTCCAAAGCACAATAAAGTAAATTCATAGCTTTGGCATTTAACTCAGCCTTTTTCATATCATTCTCGTCCCATTCTTCTTCAGGTTTGGGAACCTCAACATCATTAATTCTGATAGTGGGTGTGTGAGGTCCTTTTTGAATTATCTTCCACAATTGAAAGTCCACGGCTTGAATGTATATCTTCATCCTAGCCTTCCAACATGTGTAATTAATTCCAGTGAAAAGTGGAGGTCAGTTTGTGGATTGATCTTTTAGCCAAGGAGGTACTCATGGGATGTGCCATCAATCTTTACTCTAAGAAATTTCAGAGACTCTACTCTGATACCACTTATTGCCCATGTAGCTTCCCAAGAGGGGGGTGAATTGGGATAGTAAAAAGTTCCAAATATGTGCACTTTAAAATTTTTTTAGTATTGGTGATGTGATAGATTATATAACGAAAGCAACTAAATTAATAATCACAAAAGAGTCAAGCAAATACAATCACAAACACAAAGAAATTAGAGTGGTTCAGAGCAAACCGCTCCTACGTCCACTACCCAAGCACCACTTGGGATTTCCACAATATTCTTTCTAGAATATAGTCGGATTGTTTTGCCAAGATCACAATCCAAACCCTATACCCTTTGATTTTATACCAGGATCACCAAAGAAACCCACGCTTGGTTTTACACCGGGCTTACCAAGAATCCAAGTCCCTTTGATTTTTAATATCGGGCTCACCAAAGAAATCCAAACTTAGATTTTAATAGGCTCACCTAAAAACCTTTCAACACTCACAAGACACAGCCCCTTACTGCTCTAGGAGAGGAAACAAGATATATCAAATAAAAATAGCAACTTTACAACAAACCCAATTTATTTGGTAGTTGCCGATGAAGTTCAAATTGAAGCCTTGCTTTAGATGCTCTTGAGTACTCTTAAAACTGCTTCTTTACTTTCTCAAAAGTTGGATTCAATGAATGAAGATGAGTTGGAGAAGCTTTGAATCTTTTCTTGAATGTTCATTTGAAGTTGGTTGGTGAAAGACTTGAAATATACTTGAATGCTCTTTGATCTTCAGTGAATAATAAATAATTATCCTTTAATCCATCATAAATACTTTCTTTTATAGTTTTCAAGCAAATCTAGTCGTTGTAGGGCCTAGAAAATCAAAATAGAGTCGTTGGAGCCTTCTTGGAATTCAAACAGAAAATTTTGCAACTAGCCGTTATAGGCCTGAACTTAACACTCGAGTTGGCTCGAGATGGTTGAGTCGGCTCAAAGTCTTAGACAATAGAAAAACAAACTCTGTACAGGTCGGCTCTTCTGGGTCAAGTTGGCTCGAAGTCTCAGTCAGGATAAACATAAACTCTGGACGAGTCGGCTCTTCTGGGTCGAGTCGACTCGAGGCTCTAAGTTTCTGAAACTTATGATTTAGAACTTCTGTTCGAGTCGGCTCAATATATTCGAGTCAGCACGGATTTCTGAAACTCTGAAATTCTTCGGGCCGTGCCATAATAGGAGTCAGCTCTTAATCTATGAGTCGACTCTTGATCCATGAGTCGGCTCGAACAGAACTTCTTTCAAGATTCAGCCAATTGAATCTTCAACCAATACAAGTCTTCCAAAACTTCAAAATATGTTACAAAGGATATCTTACCTTCTCAAACTTATTTTTACTTATTTATAGCCCTTTTTACAAGATTACAAGAATAAAAATTAGGGCTTTACAACTTTGAGGTATTCAATTCAATATACTTCATTAATTAATACAACTGTACTGGGATAACTTTCAGCTAAGTAGGAAATAGAGTGATTCATTAATAAATGCTTCCTATAAAAACTTCTTGAATAACTGAGAGAGTTAGTCATAAATACATGCTCCAATATTTTATAATCATCAAAATCATTCCAGGGGTCAACATCTCGATACCAGGGCACTCTGGTTGTCCAGTGTTCTTATGCATAGTTGGTCGTCCGCCATTGCTCCAGCTTAGTCATCGATCCGATCGAGGCCAAATTTGACAACCACAATATTGCCTCCCCACTCCTGAGTCTAGAACGTTGCGAGTGATTGAGCTTTATCATTTCTAAATGAAAAAAATAGAATCACTTCTTCGGCCTAACCCGTGGTGGCATTTGCAACTTGGAGCCAAAGTCTAGATTTCTGTTAGTGCTTCGATCTGGAGTCCTGACTATGGGAAGCTAGTTTTCTAGAACCTAATTAGTTGTGGAATGTTGGTTATTGAGTGGAACCGGACTGTAGGAAGTTGGTTATTGCATTTCTTTGTCGGCCACTTGTTAAGCAGCTAAAGAGAAGTGATGAAGGTGAAAATATAAGGCTGGAACTAGACCGAGTCGGCCCGATGGGCTTCGGGCCGGCTCGAAATCGAGTCGAGCTTCGGGCTAGGTTTCAAGTAAATTGAGTCAGGCTTTAGATCTTAAAATAAAGTCCATTCAATTTTCGAACCGGGCTCGGGCACCCTTTCGGCCCGGCCTAAATCGGCCCAGAATAGGCCCAATCCAGTTCCTAGATATTTTCTCCGATCTCCCTCTCTTCATTCTCTCTCTCACTCTCAGTCTCTCTCTCTCATTTTCATCTCCCTCCCTCGGTCAGCCCCCAATGGTCGACACCTCCTCGTACCCGACGGTTGATGCCCCCACCTCCTGTACGGCTATGCGACCTTGCAGCTCCCTCGGCGACGCCCTTGCCCCTCGTGCAACGCTGCATCCCCCCTATGGCTCCGCCACTCCAACTCCATCCCTCAGCCCCGGCGCCCGCACTAGATGGCCCCATCCCCCATGCAACCCCGTGGTCCCCCTCTATCTCCGATCTCTCCCTCCAGCTCCGATCTCCCTCCCCATGTGACCCTGCGGTCCCCCTCAAGCTCCGATCTCCCTCTCCCGGCCCCGGTGCCCCACCCGATGCCCCCTGCCCCCCTCACGATGTCGCAGCCCCCCTTCCCGGCTCGGCAGCTCCGATCTCTTCCCTGATTTTGATGCCCTCACACCCCCTGGGCTTTGGCCAATGAGCTTTTTTTTTTGGTGGGTCATTTGGACTTTTGTTCGGTCTAGGCTCAGGCTCGGGCTCAGGTCAAGCTCAGGACTGATATTTTTAAAAAGTTTCAGGCCTAAGCCTGGCCCGAGCCCAAAATTATTTCCGGGCCGGGCTCGGGTAGGGGTGTGGCCCGATCCGACCCTGCCCACTCCAGCCCTATGAAAATGTAGCCATCTTTGTAGTTGACTAGGTGTTAGTCGATCAAAGGGCTTGGAAAGCTTGGTGGAGATAGAGGTGTGGGGACACAACAATCTTCATTGGTGATCGAGTGTTAAGCGACCGGATAGAAGATAGTGGTACGAAAATGCACCATCTTTACTGCGACTAGTTGTTAATCAACTGGATAGGAGATGATAGAGTGGAAACTCATCCATCTTTACTGTGACCGGTTGTTAGTCTGTCAGATATGAGATGGTGGTGTGAAAACTTATTCATCTTTACTACTATCAGGTATTAGTCCACCGGATAAGAGATAACAATGTGAAAACTTGTCCATCTTTACTATGATTAGGTGTTAATCGATCAAATAAGGGATGGTGGTGTGGAAACTCGCCCTTCTTTATTGCTAACCAGTGATTAGTCAGCGAAAAGTTTGGAGAGTTCAATGAAGGAGATGGAGATCCAAGGATAAAGCAATCTTCATCGGTTGACTACTTCGGCCAAAGGTTCAGAGACTTCGATGAAAGAGATAGAGGTTTGAGGATGCAACCATCTTCATCGATTGAAGGTTCAAAGAGTCTGATAAAGGGGATGGAGGATCGTGAATGCAGCCATCTTCATCGACCAAATTACTACTCGATCGAAGGTTTGGAAAGTTCAATGGAGGAGATGGAGGTCTAAGGATATAGCCATCCTGGTCGACTGAATTGCTGAGCAACTGAACAAGAGTGAGATCCAAGATGAAGATGTAAGAACGCAACCATCTTCTTCGATCGAGTATGAGCTGATCAGATGGAAGTAAGATACAAGATAAAGGTGCAAGAATGTAGCTACATTCTTTGACCGAGTATCAATTAACTAGATGGGAGTGGACCTAAGATAGAGGTATGAGAATGTAGCCATTTTTTTTGGCTGGGTATGAGCCAATTGGATGGGAGTGAGACCCAAGATGGTGTTTCATCATCGGCCAAGAGTTAGTTGACAGAGATGGTCCTTAAAGGAGCAACTACTAGAGAAAAGATGTTGGCTTGTACAATCTTCTTCGTCGATCGGGTATTAGTTGGCTAAATATGGCCTCCTCAAGCTCATCATCCAACAAGCACCTTGTTCCGAAGGTGTCTGGTCATTTAAGGATGGTTTCGAGTAGTTAGTCGATTGTGACGATGATTGAATAAGCTTAGAAATATGATCTGCACTGAGATGATTAGTATATAAATAATTTATTCAGGTTTAGAATATCTGATCTCTATGTTATGAAGTACTTGGTTAGAGTAATGTATGGGTTTTTAGACTTCTTTGTGGTCCACTCGAATAATTACTCGACATTTTTCAAGCCAAAAAAGTATTACTTTGTAACAATAGAATACCTTTTTTGGTTAAGCAATGTACTTGTCTTCGGGAGTTATCCTGATCTGTTGTAGCCCGAGTAAGTATCCATGACATGTTGCCAAGCCAACCATGGTGGAGTTCTAGATGTAGTATCTTAAATCGACTTGAGATTGGTTTCTCCGTAATTCATTGGAAGAAAAGAAGAAGAGCATGTTGAGCTTCCTGGCCTGCCCCTAGGCTAGTCATAGAATTACTGGTTGGAGGTTTTTGTCGGGCTTTCACTATTTCTCATTGATGCATTTTGTACTAGGGCCTGCTCGTCGCGGAGATAAGAGCTGTGACCAATGAAAAGTTTGTTGGTAAGGAGATCTCCTTCAAGGAGATTGATAGCTTACTCGATGGGGTGAGGAAGATTGCAATTGATGAGGATTCCATTAGCCAGAAGATCTTCTCTAGGAAGATCAACGATCAGGCAGAGTAGCAGTAGTGGCATCGGTCGAGACCTTCAAGTGATGCTATTTCATCATGGATTATTGCTACAACTCTCTAATCACCGTAACCAACATCCAGACCTGCTGTAATAGAGTGATGAGCAGGTTTTGCTAGATTACCAATGATGGGAGTGGAGGAGTGAGATGTTCCAACACCTGGCTGGGATGCTTCTCGTGATACAAAGAGCATCCGGTGTAGCTGGTGAAGGTATCTTGCACTTGAATAATCATGATTAGGCTCCAAACTCCAAAGATTTCTTTAAGATGATGCTTACTTACTATCTCCTACTTGGAACACCAATTTATTACCATCAAATCATCCCTTGCTAGACTCTGGTGGTTGCCAAGGATGCTCCAGTCCTCCCTAGACAGAATCGGGTGCTTCTCTTAGTGACTCTCAAATGAAAACCTGCAAGAATAGTCCTTGGGCGAGGATTTCTGGTGGGGGATCTTTCGACACTTAAGTCAATGGATGGAAAAAATGGACTAAGTAGTCAGAGCTAAGAGCGATGATAATGATTGAATGAGCATGTGAGTGGTACTATAAGATATAATGTACCGTACCTTACTGGGACTCCCCTCTTATCAATTTATAGGGCTATACTGGATAACCGAATGTCGTTGCAAAAGTGGTCTCCTCTAACAGGCGTAACAAATTTTACTGAGATGATAAGATCTTGGCTCTTAGAATCTTTTCTATTAGCATCTTCTATTAGGATAGCAGGATCTGTTGGATCTTGTCTGTCACGATTTATGTTGAAACAACTATGATTGGATGGATCATCATCTATTTAGGTATTGTAGATCCTGAGTATGTAGTTGGCTTGATCGTTGCAAAAAAGAGGGGTTGGTCCTGTACCTGAGCAAGCTTGACTTGGTTTACTCAAGTAGCTACTCGGTTCTGAGTAGATAGTTGGTGGATGTACATAAGGAATACTATGTGAGTTGGACTTAGTAGATAGCAACTACTTGATCTGGAAAGGAGTAGCTACTCAGTTAGCTTTATCTTTTTCTTGCTAGTCTTCCTAGTTGGTGGTGTAGTTGGCTCCGTAGTTTCCTTCCTAGTTGGTAGCTTGACTAATCCAAGTCAGATGTTCCAGTCTTTCATGGCTGATAAAGTAGTCAATGGAGGTATGTAGTTGGTGGAGGTAAGTAGTCGGTACTGATAAGTACCAGTACCAAATAAGTATTCAGTCTAGAGATTTGCGGCTACTTGACTATGACTACTTTTTTTTGGAAGTTGCTCACAAACTTTTCAGTATCGGGATCCTTTGGTCATTTGATATTCTTGTTCATGCTTGGACGTCCATCATTATTTCAGCTTAATCGTTGATCCGATCGAGATCGAATTTGATGGCTACAATAGCAGGCATCTAGGTTCATCAGCTCATGGGTTAAATGGCCATTGTGGAATCTTGGATCTTGGCCACATAAGTTGGGTTCTCAACTTTAATTGAATTACAAGTGCATTTAGTTGGAAACATGGTAGAAGACCAAGGGTAGGTAAAATTCACATAGAACTAAATGATTTGATTTATGTAATGATGATCTCGATGACATTCATAATTATTATTTATATATAATTTATAAAATCTAGCAATTGAGGTAGATATCGTTACAAATTTTTAGGGATGATGCGTGCATGGATCATAAGTTGCAATCTTGTACCTCCATGTTCTAATTAGATAAAATTGTTATTATTAATTCTTGTTTAACTATATAATTCTGCATGGTAATCAAAAATTAGTGTAGTATGTAGGAGCTTGGTGAAATGCCGGATAAATTTGTTATGGATTTTGATCATTTTAGTGGAGCTTAGAAGCTTGAGTTTCCTTTAAATCTTAATTAGATTGTCCACGTGACTTTGTTTAGATTTCTTGGTGTTAACCCTTTCCCTCCAATCGCTCCCCCAAACCACCCACACACACACACACACAAACAAAAGAGTATGAGTCGACGCCGCCGGTCCGAGCCGAGAAAAGCACCCAGGGCAAGCCGAACTCCCACCCACGTGATTGCCACGTGGCAGTAACAGTTCGAGGCCACGTGGATTCATTCGCTGCCCCCAATAAAGCCCCCCTCGTTCCTTCTGCCGTCTCTGTCCCTGAAGACCAACGACAAAATAAACAACATTAAATAAAAAAATAGAACATAATAACACTAATAATCTGAACATTTGTTTCACCACTTCTTGGCAATGCTTCAACCTGCCACCGGTCATTCCCCAACCATCTTCGTAACCTATATTATATATCACATCTAGTTGACCAGAAATAATATTATTTTTAATTTTATTATTTATTCAGCCAGGATAATTATGAAGAAAATTTAAAGTCATGCAAATGAGTATTTAATATTGATCATGATATCGTCGGAAACCTGAAACTCCCGCGTCGCTTCTCGAACATCCGATCGAATTTTCATCTCTTGAAAGTCCCCCATTTCCGACCTTCACGGTCAACTTCAACGGAGACATCATCGGCACTCATCGAGATGCTGACTTGATCATTCGTGGCCCGGGTCTCGACATTCTGGCTGCGAGGTAGCATTTTCTCCTTGAACCGACCGTCTCGATCACTGAGCTGCGAGGTATCTAGACTGGGATTGTTTATACTTGGATGATCCTTCAGATTTACCATCTCATTATCGAGAAAGATTCTACTATAATTATTACTTGGATTCAGGAGGCGAGGAGATCGAGATCGGTGCAACATCTTCTTCACGACATCGCGGTCCTTTTTCAGGAATATTTTTCTTATATTGTTAAACATGTTTACCGGGAGGCTAACTCTGCAGTAGATTAAGTAGCCTCTTTTATTGCCCATCATTCGGGTCCTGTCATGTGGACCGACCCGGGACATGCTACAAGATCGTTTCGTGACATTATCATTTCTGATTTTTTTGAAGGTATTCATATTAAATCTTTAAATCGAATACATCGATTTACCAAAAATAAATAAATAAAAATATATTCGAAGAGAAGAATAGAGGTGCGATACGTTAGAGAGATCGTCTAAAAATTATAACTAACTGTTATCTTTAAAAATATATATTTCTAACTGTTATATTTTCTTGTTGGTTCTCCCTCGTCTTCACCCATGCACAACTTTATAGTCCAAGACAAATGGGACTCCCTATTTAGATCTTAAACTTTTCATCCCGTGATTAATTTATTAATGATGATCAGAGGCATAAGCAACAGAGGCTAGCTAGCTAGCATTTTAAAAAAAAAAAGATAATTGAATGAAGATGATATAAGTTGAGGGATTGTATAACTATGAATGTTGCATGGTTTTTGTTCTCATCTATGAGGTCACGTTGCTCGGTAGGCAGCCCCAGACCTGTTGAGGTGGATGGTTCCTGGCCTGTGGGTCCCTGGTGAGACAAAGGTGATCCCTCTTCTTGGTTGATCAATTAGGAGCCATTGAGATCAAGGATCCAGCAAAGATTTTTGTTCAGCAACATGCAAGCAGGCCCAGGTTATGATACAGTTCTGGCTGAAGGTGACAAGTGTGAGGTTTGGAGATATTCACAGTTGGCAAGAACAGGCTTTTCTAAATTTGATGCAATGGTTGGGGCAGGGGGTAGGTTTTATATGTACAGTGATGTAGGTTAAAAAATGTAGTCAATTATATTACTCTAACTATTGATTTTGAGTAAAAGCCAAGGGAGTCTAGGTCTGATGTTTCATTGGCACTAAAGATTTCTTGGCTTGAGCTAGCTATCTGAAGATGGCATGCATCCCTAGCTACCATATTTCTTTAGAAGAAAAATCAACAACCACTAAGGGGCTTATGGAGTACTACAAAATATATTAAATTCTAGAATTAAAAGTGTTTCAACTAATTATTAGAATTGGATGTTGGTTTAGTTGATGAAACATGCATGCTCTTCATGTAAGAGCTGGAAATTAATGAATTCGTGAAATTGAAAGGGGATTTAGTTGGTGTAGTCAGTGACCATTTGTTGAGAAAGAATCTCAAAGTTACATGTGCATCACATCTCATGCACCTTAGTGGAAAGAGTGAGGATCTCACCTTATCTCACCTCTTAGAAACCACATTTAAGGTTATAGCAGACAATGTGCAATTGTGCATTCAATTTAATGCCATAACAATTATCAAAGTATTCACATTGTTTCATTTTGAAGAATTAATTGAAGTGTATATTTTTGAGAGAACTAGCTAGGAACCTAATTAATTAAACTACTCCACCTTCAATATAATAAATTAATAATTGCCACTCTTAAGTAAGATTGGTTTCCATCTATCCACTTGCCTTCTCTCGCTAGAATATTCATCTCCTTGAGTTCTTTTAGTTTTACAAGAACATGTGTCCTAATAAATCAAGTCCAGGGAGAAAATTAATGCTGGTTTATTGTTCCTTGCTTCCTTTTCTCGATATATGTCAATCTCCAACCAACTAAATCTTCTCATTTTTTGGTGACATGCAGAACCCTTGAATAAGTTACCAATTAATTGAGGTTCTATAACTAATGGGTTCACTCAAGCTCATTTATTTGGTAAATGAGCCAAGCTTTAGAAATAAACAAGCCAACCTTGAAAATTACTTGCTAGCATCAACAAATACTAAAGCTTGAAACCTTGGTTATTTATGAGGCTTGCAAGCTAAACTTGATTAGCTCATGCTAATCACCACATATATATATATATATATATATATATATATATATATATATATATATATATATATATATATATATATATATAATACCTCAAGCTGAGTGTGAAAGACCAAAACTCTTGATCAACACGACCTAATTAATTAGATCAATTTCACCAAACAAGTGGAACCAAAGCCACTTCCTAGTAGTCCACTTGTAGCAGTTGCCGCATGTTGGCAACCAGATTCCCCTCCACGTACGTTGGAGATCTGGCCCGTGAGTTTGTGATCTATTTCGGCGTTAAAGTTGCCGTGAATATCTCACGGCATCCAGATCTCCGGAAAACTAACGAACGCTGCCTCACTCCCTGAGGTTCACGTGCAGCGTTTGAGCAGATCTCATGCAATATATATATATATATATTTGGCCATCTTTGCATGGAACTGCATGCCGGCACCCTTTCTCGAGGCACTTCTTTACGTACCTCACGCCATAAGTCGAGATGCTGAAGTCAAATACACAAGCACAGGCATCACTAGCTACTGCATGAGTCCATACATTATAATATTTATTGAAATATCTCAATTCAAGTACAAATCAACCAATCGATTCAATTGATTCAAGATATTTCTTCCAAATCATAAATTTCAGACCAAAATATTTGAAAAAAATCAAGTAACTCATGAATAAGTCAAAATTTTTAATGGGCCTGCGGCTTCCAAAGACACGATCTTCGGGTTATGTCGAAAATATAGTCTTCAGCCTACGTCGAAGATCAAGTTCTACGGACCCTGAAGACAAGATCCTCAGCCCGAAGCAAGGAGTGACCTTCATTGACTCCCGAAGACACGGTCTTCGGTTTATGTCGAAGACATCGATCTATGACAAAGATTATGTCCTCGATCTATGCCGAAGACATGATCTCCGATCTGTCTCGAGAGGATTCAAGGACGAAGACATTCTCTGATTCAATCATGGCAATCTTCCTAAAAGGAAAGTCTGAAAACGGGCCCTCGACCTATTTCAAGTCTCTACAAATATGACAAGCAATGGTTATCATCGACTATTTCCGGAACATAATCGTGGCACGTAACTCCAGCGGCAACGCCTCCGGTCTGGCCACCGGAACCGCCCAATAACTCCCCACGATTCCAAATTATGGGAAAGAAATTAATTCCCCCATCGTAACTGCTGGAGGAAGATCGGAACCGCAGGCTAGACAACTCCTTATAAATAATGGTAAGAGAGAATGCTCCAGGTAAGGCACAAGATACCCCTGAAAATCTCGGAGTCTTTCCTTTCTCCATTCAATCCTCCTCAGAATCTTTCCCATTCTATGGCCGGAGCCCGCCTCTAACTTAGGCATCGGTGTGTCTCCCGCCGGAGCAACTCCGGCCAGGGATTTGTTTTGCAGGTAAACCAGGAAGCGGGCCTGCGATCCAGTAGCTCCGCCAGGTCGGAAAAGGGACCCTGCGCCAACAAATTGGCACGCCAGGTAGGGGGGACTTCTGTGCAATTCACATTGTTAAGCTCTCCTCCATGACTAAGAGGAAGAAAGAAATTTTTGATGGCGAAAGGGAAGACTTAAGTTGCCTCAACGAGTTGAAATTGTGCTCCATCCCAGGGGGTGCACCCCCGGTAGAGAACGACATCCCACCTCCCACAATCATCGTGGGACAGCAACAATTCGAGGCCCTCCTGAACCAGGTCACCAACCTCACGGCTATGGTTCAGGACTTCTAAAATAGAACTTTTCAGGTGGGGCATCCGCCGGCCACCTCCAGACATGGCTCTCAATCCCGGAGGAAGAGAGCCCCTAGAGAGGGGTCCACACATCTCTCCCCCCGTCCTCGACCCTCTCTTGAGGGCTGAAGTTCAAGAATGCCTAGGCCCACTGATTCCCTGCAGAAAGGAAAAAGACCTAGGCAAACTTCCTCATCCTCTTCTAAAGACTCTACTCCCGTAGAGAAAGCGCCAAAGCAGGCTCTCCCTGATTATGATGGAAAATTCAAGGCTATTGAATCGAAGATGGCGGGAATGCGGGAGCAGAGAGATCACAATGATTTGGCAATGTGTGATCTGCGCCCACCCTACACCGACCGTGTCATGGTCGAAGTCATCCCTCGGCACTTCAGGGTTCCCAAGATGGAACCCTACGACGGCACCTCCGATCCCTTTGACCATCTAGGCAGCTTTAAGGGCCCATATGATGATCCAGGGAGCTTCGGATGCGATGTACTGCCTCGCGTTCCCAACCACCTTGAAGAAAGCCGCTCGGATGTGGTACTCGAGCATACGTCCAGGTACCATCGATTATTTTCCGAGTTAGAAAAATTATTTGTCTTGCATTTCAGGACTTGTCGCAAGATCCACCGGAATACGGATACACTATTCCTCCTTCATCAGAATGAAGGAGAAAGTCCGTGAAGTTACATCTCTAGATTTAATGCGGCCATACTCGAGATCCCCAATCTCAACGAGTGTGTGGCCATGTCTTCACTAAAGAAAGGACTTCGCACATCCAGGCTCACCTTTTTCCTAGATAAGAAGTTCCCCAAAAGCTATGCTGAGCTCTTGTCGAGGGCTCAGAAATACGCTGATGCCGAAGAGTAGGTGGCAAACCGACGACTAATCGAAGGGAAGCCCCCTTCAAAGAAGAAAAATAATAGGAGACAAGGCCCCCTACTTCCAACAACAATAAGTATGCTAACCGCCGAAGGAGTCCTCCCAGGCCCAGAACATCGGGTGGGAGATTCAACTCCTATACCCCCCTCAACCTCCCTCGTGAAAAGATTCTCTTGGAGATAGAGAAAGAAAACTATCTCCAGCGGCCACATCCCATGAAGGCATCCTCTTCTGCAAGGAACAGGAATAAATATTGCCGATTCCACCGGAACCATGACCATAATACCGAAGAATGCATCCAACTGAGATATGCAATAGAGGATCTCATCAAGAGAGGGTATTTGGGGCGGTATGTTGGTCGCCAAGTACTTCGGTCAGAAGCCACTGTCCCCCAATCGACTCCTGAAGAGGCTGAACTGCCAAATCAAAGGCCCACCAATGGAGGCGTGGGGATGATACATCAACCTGTCAATTGGAGAGATGAAGATGATGTCCCGAAGCGACTCAAGGACAACAACGCTATTCTCTTCTCCGACGATGACCTTGCAGGAGTTTGGCTCCCGCATGACAATCCTATTGTAATCTCGGCCATTGTGACCAATTACGATGTACAACGAATCCTAATTGATAATAGAAGTTCGACTGATGTCTTGATCTACGATGCATTCTCTCGGATGTGTTTGCCTAGAAACAAACTACGGAGGTCCCCTATACCACTTACCGGCTTTGGAGGCAATCAAGTTGATGCCGAGGGAGAAATAGTACTGCCTGTAACCCTCGGTACCGAACCTCGATAAAAGACACTACCGGTGAATTTCATGGTAGTCCGAACCCCTTCAGCCTATAACATCATTCTGGGATGGCCTGCCTTGAACAAATTCTAGACCGTAGTATCATCCTACTACCTCCTAGTGCGCTTTCCTACCAAAAATGGTGTGGGAGAGGTAAGAGGAGACCAGAGAACGGCACGACAATGCCTGATGATCCGGACAAATACTCCAATGATCCTACCACTTGGGATCCGCTAGATCTCGGTACCCTTAACTAAGAAGGACCCCACCAAGGTCGTGCAGATCGAAAGTATGCTTGATGAAAAAACCAGAACGGAGCTGATCTGCTTCCTCAGGGATAATGCTGATGTTTTCGCCTGGTCGGCTTCAGACATGCCAGGAATTCCTGTCGAAGTGATCACTCATCGGTTGGAAGTTGCCTTTGGGTATAAATCAGTCCGCCAAAAGAAGAGAAGCTTTGTCCCTGAAAGATAAAAAGCAATAGATGAAGAGGTGAACAAGCTTCTCAAGGTAGGGTTCATCCGGGAAGCCCACTATCCTGAGTGGTTGGCCAATGTGGTAATGGTAAAGAAAGCTAATGGCAAATGGAGGATCTGCATCGACTATACAGACCTCAATAAAGCTTGCCCAAAGGATAGTTTTCCTCTCCCAAAGATTGACCAATTGGTCGACGCCACTACCGGCCACCAACTGCTAAGTTTCATGTATGCTTTCTCTGGCTATAATCAGATCCAAATGGACCCTTGGGATGAAGAGAAGACGGTTTTCATTACTGACAAAGGTCTATATTGTTACAAGATGATGCCATTTGGGCTCAAGAACGCTGGAGCAACTTTTCAGAGGTTGATTAACAAGGTATTCAAGGAGCAGTTGGGAAGAAACCTGGAAGCCTATGTCGACGACATGATCGTCAAAAGCCTCCTTAAAAAAGATCACATCCAGGACCTGGGGAATCATTCAGCACCTTGCGACATCATCGAATGAAGCTAAACCCGACGAAGTGCGCCTTTGGAGTTACCTCGGGCAAGTTTCTGGGTTTCCTCGTTACCAAGCGAGGGATTGAAGCAAATCCTGAGAAAATTCAGGCCCTCAAAGACATGCGGCATCCATCCTGCAAGAAGAAAGTCCAACAGCTGACAGGGAGGATCGTCTCTTTAAGCAGGTTTATCTCTCACTCAGCCAAGAAATGTCTCCCATTTTTCAAGGTACTTCGACAGTCTCAAGGTTTTGAGTGGACCGAAGACTGCCGTACTGCCTTTGAAGAGTTGAAGAAGTACTTAGAGACCCCCGCCTTTACTTTCCAAACCTCAAGAGGGGGAGGTGCTCTATTTATACCTTTCCGCCTCGGACGAGGCAGTCAGTTCAGTCCTTGTCTGAAAAGAAGAAAACGACTCTCACAGGTCGATTTACTACATCAGCAAAGTTCTGCATAATGCTGAAACAAGGTATTCAAAAATGCAAAAGCTGGTCTACTCTCTGATAATTGCAGCAAAGCGACTACAGCCTTACTTCCACGCCCACACCATCGTGGTGCTGACCGATCAACCCCTCAAAGCCGTTCTTTGATGCCCTGATACCTCCAGAAGGATAGCCAAGTGGGCTGTGAAGCTAAGCGAGTTCGACATTAGCTTCCAGCCTCGATCGACTATGAAGGCCCAAGTGCTTTCAGATTTCCTGGTTGAGTGTACCTGGAAGTCCGAAGACGAAGTGCCTCCAGCAGAAGAAGGAAACCCGAAGAATACGGAGATCGATTGGGTGCTCCATGTAGACGGAGCTTCCAATTCCGCTGGATACAGAGCCGGCCTTATACTGGCTGAACCCGACGGTCACACGATGGAGTACGCACTTCGGTTCTCCTTCCACACTTCGAATAACCAAACCGAATACGAAGCCTTGCTTGCAGGACTTCGAATCGCCAAGAGTTTAGAAGTTCGGAGGCTCCAGGCTTTTTCGGACTCCGAGTTGATGATAAATCAAGTTAAAGGAGAATATGAAGCCAGGGCCCCACCATAGTGCGGTACCTAGAAAAAGCACAAAATTTATCTTCTCAACTAGAATACTTTGAAATCATTTATGTTCCATGATCAAAGAACTCCCAAGCAGATACATTGTCTCGACTTGCCACTACAACCCCGAAATCCTTCGGTCGCATCTTTGTTGAATACCTTGAAGCCCCAAGTATAGCTGAAGAAGCTATGGAAGTGCACCAAATTGAGACCGAGCCAAGCTGGATGGATCCCATCATCAAGTTCTTAAACGAGGGTGTGCTGCCAGAAGACAAGGCGGAGGCCAAAAAGATCTGTTGGATGGTATCTCAATATGTCATCTTAAATGGAGCTCTTTACAAAAGATCATTCTCTCAGCCCCTGCTGAAATACTTGGGACCGTCAGACGCTGACTACGCCTTGAGAGAGGTCCATGAGGGAATATATGGTGATCATTTTGGGGGCAGGTCCTTAGTATATAAAATTATACGCCAAGGATATTATTGGCCCTCCATCCAAAAGGATTCGGCCGGCTTTGTACGAAGATGTGATCAATGCCAAAGATATGCCAACGTTCAGAGATAACCAGCGAGTCACTTGACCCAGCTAACAGCCCCCTGGCCTTTTGCCCAATGGGGGATGGATATTCTTGGTACATTCCCACCTGCATTTAAGCAGAGAAAGTTCTTCCTCATGGCTATTGACTACTTCACAAAATAGGTCGAAGCCGAACCACTAGCCCAAATCATGGAAGGCAAGGTTGAGAATTTTGTAAAAAATTCCATCATATTTCAGTTCGGGATCCCATACACAATAATTACTGACAACAGGAGGCAGTTCGATAATCTGAAGTTTAAAGACTTCTATGCTCAGTACCATGTGCAACACAGGCTGACTTCCGTTGCCTACCTACAGTCCAATGAAGAAGCTGAAGTAACTAATCGGACAATTCTCCATGGCCTGAAGACGAGGTTGAACGCTGCCAAAGGACTTTAGACAGAAGAGCTGACCTCCGTCCTCTGGGCATACAGAACTACTCTAAGAACGGCCACCGGCAAGTCTCCATTCAACCTAGCATACGATACCGAAGCTGTTCTCCCTGTCGAAATCTCCCTCCAACCTTTAAGAATTGATAAATATGAAGAACCTGAAAATTCCGACCGCCAAAGAGTCGACCTTGATCTATTGCAAAGCACCAGACTCTAGGCTCAGATGAAAATGACGACGTATCAACAAAAAGTCACCAAATACTATAACTCCAGGATAAAGGAACAGATTTTCTGCATGGGAGACATAGTGCTGCGAAGAGCTGAAATATCTAGGCCAACTGAACAAGGCAAGCTTTCTCCCAACTGAAAAGGACCGTACCAAGTTGAAGAGGTCATACGTCCGGAAACGTATCGACTCAAAACCTTGGACGGTAAAACGCTGTCCTGGATATGGAATGTGCAAAATCTTCGCAAGTATTATCAATAAACAAATCTCCGGAATCTTTTGTGCAAATCTGTCCAACTTTAAATGACCCGTTGCACCAGCAGGATGGCAACGATTTTTTTGGCCCAATCGAAGAGATTGGCTAATGGCGCAAGGGAGAGCCTGATCCACTCACCTTATCGGTATGTCCGACGAGCGTAATGGGCGGCCCAATCAGGCTACCAAAATGATCAAAGGCATGGGGATGGTTCATGTAACCTACCCTACGGAAAACTCGAAAACGTGCCGGGACGGGCCTAATTAGCCTACCTTACATTAAAAAGGTGCAGGGATGGTTTCTATAACCTACCCTACAAAAAATCTGAAGATACGCCGAGGCGGGCCTGAACAGCCTACCTTAATCATGACAGAGACGCACAAGGGTAGCATAGACGCTATTCCCTACGAAAAGCTCGAAAACGTGCAGAAGTGATTTTACATCACTCACTCTACCAACATCAAACTTTTGAATTCACATTTCGTGGGATTCTAAGAAATATCATTCACAGCAAAAGAAAAAAACGAGAAGAAAATCAGTGCCTTCATTTCTTTTGCATCTTTACAAAAAAAAAAAAGAGAAGAGAAAGATTGCAAGATGGGAAAGCACATCTATTGATCACCTGCCGGCCCTTTCCCATGCCGGCGGAGGGCGTCTTGCAAGGAGGATGAAGGAGCCCCGGGGTTCCCATTTGGATCAAAATCCGACTCCTCTTCGAAGTCAGAATCGAATTCGTGTCCAGGAAAGGGGATGGAGGGCTTGATGTTGCCAAGACCCTTCAAGTTATAGTACTTGAAGGCCTTATCCCTGCACTCCCAGAACCCCTGGTGGTAGGAATCCAGAGCCGCCTCGGCAACCTCCTCCTTGAAAGCATAAGATGCCTTAAAGTCTGAGATGGCATCCGCCACCTTCTTCCTGGCCTCCACCGCCTCTGTGGTGGCCGCCTCGACTTGAGCTCTGGCCTCCTCCAGTTGAGCTTCCAGGATGCGGACCCTTCTCTCCAAGCGATCAACAACTGTGTCATCATCGTCGCTCAGCCCAAGAAATCCTGAGCTGCCCCTTGCTCCGGTACTGATGGCCCTCTTCTTCACCACCCTTCGAAGTTCGGGAACACTGAACTTCATTCTGCTGGGATGCTAGAGGAAGAAGAGAAACTTCCAAAATGGGAGTCTGAAATTGCAATGGCCTTTGATAGGAGGAGACAGGGTCCCATTTATAAAGACTTTACACCCACGACTGGTCACAGGGAAACGTGCTCCATGTCATTTCCCAGACGCACCAAAGGGTGCCACGTGTCAGAGCGATACCTTGAAACCCCAGATGACCGCTCGAAAGCAGTATGTCACCAATAACTACCCTTGGGATGGCAACCGCCGGCACTTCAAATCCAGAAGAATCTCCATCGTGCGGCGACGGCATTAATGGCTCCCTTTCTGAAAGGGAGGATATGGCGGCACTCGGGATGCATGAAAATGCGATCGTTCGAATATTGACACACACAATGCGGACAACGAGAATCATAATCAATGTTCTTTAATCAGCGGATAACAGGAAAATGACACCTGCCCGTCGTGTCCATTCCTAGACGGACGGATTAATTATGAAAGAAGGCTGAGATCAGCCTGGCTTGATCATGGTCAGTCTTCAGCAATGGCATTCCGATTTCTCTTCGGAATTTGTCTTCGACACCATCCACAAGCCGAACAATCTTCGGCTCCGGCCCCTTGACCAAATAGGAAGGAGAGCAATGTAATTCATGTCATCACCAAAGCCTGCAATCTCATTTAAATCATATTAAAAAAACATGACATGACACGTATAGAAAGGAGAAATTCACTTGGAAATTCAGAATAGTTCGTCAGTTACATTTCAGAGAAGAATAAGGAAAAGACATGACACTTAAAACTACACAGACCCCTAAGCATTGGCTGGAGGAGACCCAGCATCACAAGATTGAAGCAATCTATCAATTTGCGTGGGAGAGAGTTTCCTCGAATTGGGTTGAGCCCAGAGGATCTTCAACCTAGACCTCCTTCTCAGCTCGGACTCCCTGTTTGGCCGGGATTGGGATCGCATTCAAGTCTTCAGCTACGACAGGAGTTTTTTCCCTCGAGTCTAGCACCTCTTCGGCCTCTTCGACTTGGGCCGAAATTGTGCTAGGAGCCTCGACCACGAGTGGGATATCCTCCCTCGGACTTGACATCCCTCCGATCTCCTCTTCAGCCTCGGCTCCCTCCTCTTCTTCTTTCGCAATGTCGAAAGCAGGGACAGTAGAAAGGTCAAGGTTAGGAAAAACCCCACTGACCTTGGCGAGTCCATCGTTAAAACTGTGCTGGTAGCTGTATAAGGTCGCCTCATTCATTTCCTGTTGGAACTGTGAGAACTTCCTGAAATTCGCTACAGCTCTACTCACCAGCTCTTTCAAGACTTCGGACTCTCTCCTGTCTACCTTAGACTCCAGGGCTGCCTCTTCGGCCCTTAAAGATGCCTTTCCAGCTCTTAAGGATGTCTCTTTAGCCCTCTTGGTTGCCTCCTCAACCACCTTGGTCAGATCTTCCATCTTCTCCTGATTCTCCTTGACGGATTGTTTCAAGGAATCGACATGTTTTCTACTCTTCCTTAACTCTGCCCCTTATCCCGCGATTGTCAAATGGGCATCCTTTAGCTCATTCCTCAGGCTGCGAATTTCAGCATCTGCATGAGCGAGACGATTCTCCATAGACTGTTTCAACTCTTCAGCCACCTCCTTTTCAGCCCTGGCTGTATGGAGCTCTTCCTTAAGGACATGGATGAGGCTATCGATATTCCCTAGGCCCTCCTCCATGAAGGTGACGTCGTAGACCAACTACATCGACAATGTGAGGTTATGAACCGAACAATCCTCTGGGCAAAAGAGAAATGATGAGGATCTCACCTATTGCAGGGAGGAAAAGGCAGAGTCGGATATTCTAGCAAGACTTCGACTTCGGATAACTGCCAAATCATGAGGCAACAACGTATCCTTGAGCGCCCGCCTAGCCATGGTGGGGATCAACGATCCCCTCATGGGGGAAAGCTCCGAAGAGTCCGCGGAGCGGCCCCTAGCTGGAGAAGCCTCATGAACAGGCTCCCTCTCGACTTGCGGCGCCTCGCCCCTATCTACTGCGGGGGGGGAAGGCGAAGGCACATCAGCCATCGGAGGCGGGGGGGGAAGGCGGAGGCACATCAGCCATCTGAGGCGGACTCTCCCTTATGTGAATCGGAGAGGTAACCGCCGGCGAAGGTTCAACTAGCTGAGGTCCTGTTGGGGCCTCCATCATTGGTGCCATGTCCTCCCTAGAGGTTCCCCGGGAGGATGAAGTGCCCTTACTCCCCTCAGGACCATCCCTTCGGGCCTTCTTCCGAACCGCCGATCTCGTAGGAGGGGCCTGAGTTGCCCTCTTCTCGGAAGATTGGCGGAGCCAGCTCAAGTTGGGCTTCATTTCACCACCTACAAGCAGAAGAACCCCTATGAGTCGACTGAACTACAACAAGAATGAGAGAGAAGAAGTAGGAATTTCCACCATTTATACCTAATACATGGAACTCACTGATCCCTGCAAGATGGAGATTCCTCTCCTCTAACAACTCGCGGATGGGAATGGCCTCTGAATCAGTCAGTAAATCATAATTGGACTGATCAGCCACCAAAACTTTTTTCCCATCATTGACGGTTAAACGTGGTTCCTTCCAATCACTACTGAAACCCCACGGTTCTATAGAAGACACAAAAATGAAGATAGGCTTTCACCCATGGATGGCGCTGGGCATATCCTTGATGATCTTGTTACCAGGTCGAGGGCCAATTACCCACCATTCACTACCATGGAAATCCCTTTTAAGCACAAAAAGGGCAGTGAACAAATTAGACCCGGGGTTCACATTAGCTATATGACACCGGACCAAAAACCCGTAGATGTTTCGATTGCTATTCGGAGTCAACTGCGTAGGAACTACTTGGTACAGGCGAAAGATTTTGATGAAGAAAGGATGCAGGGGAAATCGAAGGCCAGCCTTCAAATGGTCTTCGTACATGACCAAACACCCAGCAGGAGGTCTGTTCACCCGTTCCTCAGAAGTGGGAAGGATCAGAGGAAATCCTTCGGGAACGTGATAACATTCTCGAAGACGAGCAACCTTTCCTGATGAAATGGAACTGGGAACCGACTCCGTACTCACCACATCATTGGCTCCCGAGGGCCCGACTTTTTCTCCTTGGCTTCCTACAGACTCAACCATGATAAAAGAGCAAGGCAAAGAAGCGGGAGAGAGATCCTACCTGCGAAAAGGATTGATGGCCAAGAACAGGGAAAGCTGGGCCAAAACTGAAATCATAAAGTTGAAGAAGCTTCCTCAACCGGACCTTTCCTTAAAAAGAAATGAAAAAGCCCCAAAGCGGCTCCAAGCTGATTTGACATGGAAAAAACCAAAGGTCATAATCCGTATGAGTCAACGACCAAGATGAAGCACCTTCATCATCCAATAGGCAGGGAGGAACCACGACAGCCGCTCAAATCCCAACCAAAAGATTGGTTGAACCGTCGCGCAACGAAAAGATGGGAGACATTTTTTGGTCCACCCACTCCTTTTTCACCTCCCAATCAGGAAATGATAACTGTCAATCGCCTGATTCCCAAATCAACCGACAGTTATGGTAAATGGTCCAATCGGAGATTTCATAATTATCAACTATACCATCCCCCAGGAGGAAAATGACAAACCAGTAATACTCTTACTCTTCGAGGCAAATCTTTGCTTCGAAAACTGCGAATAGGGGGCAACTGTTGGGATATCTCGGTCCAAGTACAAGCCAGCCAACTGGTTCAACCGGTTGAAGACATTTCTTCCAAACCATAAACTTCGGACCAAGGAATTCAGGAAAAACCAAGCAACTCATGGGCAAGTCAAAACTCTATATGGGCCTACGGCTCCCGAAGACACGGTCTTCGGGTTATGTGGAAGACATAGTCTTCAGCCTACGTCGAAGATCAAGTTCTATGGCCCCTGAAGACAAGGTCCTCAGCCCGAACCAAGGAGTGACCTTCACTGACTCCCGAAGACACGGTCTTCGATTTATGTTGAAGACATAGTCTTCTGCCTATGATAAAGATTAAGTTCTCAATCTATGCCGAAGGCATGATCTCCGATCTGTCTCGAGAGGATCCGATGATGAAGACATTCTCTGATTCAATCACGAAAATCTTCCTAAAAGGGAAGTCTGAAGACGGGCCCTCGACCTGTCTCAACTCTCTACAAACATGACAAGCAACGGTTATCATCGACTATTTTCGGAACATAATTATGGCACGTAACTCCAGCGGCAACGCCTCCGGTCTGGCCGCCGGAACCACCTAATAACTATCCACGATTCTAAATTATGGGAAAGAAATTAATTCCCCCATCGTAACTGCGGGAGGAAGATCGGAACCGCAGGCTAGATAACTCCTTATAAATAATGGTAAGAGGGAATGCTCCAGGTAAGGCACAAGATACCCCTAAAAATCTCAGTCTTTCCTTTCTCCATTCAATCCTCCTCAGAATTTTTCCCATTCTATGGCCGAAGCCCACCTCTGACTTAGGCATCGGAGTGTCCCCCGCTGGAGCAACTCCGGCCAGGAATTTGTTTTGCAAGTAACCAGGGAACGGGCCTGCGATCCAGTAGCTCCGCCCGGTCGGAAAAGGGATTCTGCGCCAACAATATTAAATGCAATTGACTGGCCATATTAAAATATTCTAGATCAAAGTACAAACCTTGATTGATCTCAATGTTTCTTGATAATATTTTTTTTTCCTTTTTGATCGGGGATTAATAGCATTCAAGTGTGCAAATATGCTTGCTGTTGTGATAATAACAAGGCCACTTGACCTCGATGAAGCAATAAAAAAGTATGATGAAGCTGATTGATGACGAGTTGGCTAATCAAGAAGTATGACCAGAACTCATAAAGACCAACCAGAGGTCATAAAGGCCAACCAACCAGAGGTCATAAAGGCCAACCAACTTGAGGCCCCATCAACAGTGAACCTGGTTGTTATAACCAACTAGGTATGTAACTAACTACTGGTTTTTATAACCAACTAGGTTGTTATAACTAACTAGATATATAATCAACTACTGGTTGTTATAACCAACTAGGTATATAACCAATTACTGGTTGTTATAATCAACTGGATTTATAACTAACTACTAGCAATAGCTATAATCAATTAAGGAGAAGTTGCACTAACTGACTTCCCCAACAGAAATCAAGAAGGCTTAATTACTTTTAGTTATGGCAATGCCTATAAAAAGATATGAGAGGGGATCTCCGAGGTAAGCAAGTCTAAGGCAAGCCCATATTGTGCCACTTTCATTCTTCCCTTTTTCTATCTATCTTTCTTTGAACTCTCCATTTTGTTGCCTACATCACCCCACTAACTTGAGCATCAGAGTGTCCCTTGCCGGAAATCCGGCCCGGGAACCTTTTGCAGGTCTCCATCCGAAGAGAGTGCCCAGGAGCAGGATCCCATCCAGTCGGAAGAACGAGCAGGATTGCCCAGCACTGCCGAAGCCTCAGCCACGGGTGATTTATCTACAATAGATTGGCATGCCAGGTATGGGAATGTTATTCCCCCTTGGGAAGGAGAATTTCAAAAAAGAGAAGAAAAGAGAGGAATGGTGAATAAAGTCCCTCGCTAGTTCTTATCATCTCCCATTGTTCAAGATGTTAAAATTTTACTTGATCTCAGGAGCTAGAGGGCAAATGTTGGGATAAAAGGAATGGACCAATTTACAAAAGGTCATATGAGGCCCCAAAGCTTTACAAAAGGACAAATTAGTCCCCAAAGCTACAGAAGAGGTAAGTGATTGACCGGCTTATAAAAGCTAATCAACTCACAAAGCCGATCAAGATGCAAGGCCGATCCATGTACAAGGCCGATCAAGGCGCAAGGTCCATCCACGCACAAGGCCGATCAAGGTGCAAGGCCAATCAAGGCACAAGGCCGATCCACGTACAAGGCCGATCAAGGCGCAAGGCCCATCAATGCCCAAGGCCGATCTATGCACAAGGTCGATCAACGCCCATAGCCGATTCATGTATAAGGCCGATCAAGGCACAAAGCCGATCAATGCCCAAGGCCAATCAAGGCATGAGGCCAATCAACGCCCAAGGCCGATCCATGCATAAGGCTGATCAAGGCATAAGGCCGATCCATGCACAAGGTCGATCCATGCGCAAGGCCGATCAACTCCCAAGGCTGATCGATGCACAAGGCATCAACGCGCAAAGCCGATCCATCATAAGAAAAATGAAGACAAGAAATGAGCCTACCTTATCGGTATGTCCGACAAGTGCAAAGGCGAGCCTGACCAGCCTACCTTATCAACATGATCTACAAACATAAATGCGGGACTGACTAACCTACCTTATCAATATGATCTACAAGCATAAAGGTGGGCCTGACCAGCCTACCTTATCAACATAATCTACAAGCACAAAAACGGACCTGACCAGCCTACCTTATTGGTATGTCCGACGAGTACAAAAAAGAGCCTGACCAGCCTACCTTATTAACATAATCTACAAGCACAAAGGCAGGCCTGACCAGCCTACCTTATCGGTATGTGCAACGAGTGCAAAGGCGGGCCTGACCAGCCTACCTTATCAACATGATCTATAAGCATAAAGGTGGGCCTGATCAACCCACTTTATGTCAATATCGAGGTCGAAAAGATGAAACTATTTCCTTCATCCAAAAAAGAATAAAAGCCGAAGCACTTCACTGATAGCATTTTGAGCTCAAGAATAGGGGACAATGTTGTGACAATAACTCAGTCACTCGGCCTCAATGAAGCACCTAGGAACTATGACGAAGCACCTAGGAACTATGATGAAGCTAATTGATAACGAAGTTGGCTATTTAAGGAGTATGACCAGAGCTCATGAAGACCAACCAGAGGTCATAAAGGCCGACCAGCTTGAGGCCCCATCAAGAGTGAACCTGGTTGTTATAATCAACTAGGTATGTAACTAACTACTGGTTGTTATAACCAACTGCGTATATAACCAAACTGATTATTATAACCAACTAAGTATATAACCAATTACTGGTTGTTATAAGCAATTGGGTTTATAACCAACTACCAGCAATAACTACAATCGGTTAAGGGAAAGTTGCACTAACGGACTTCTCCAACTGAAATTAAGAATGCTTAACTACTTTTAGTTATGACAATGCCTATAAAAAGAGATGAGAGGGGATCTCCGAGGTAAACAAGTCTAATGCAAGCGCATACTATGCCACTTTGACTCTTCCCTTTTTCAATCTATCTTTCTTTAAACTCTCCATTCTGTTGCCTAGATTATCTTACTGACTTGAGCGTCGGAGTGTCCCTGCCAGAAACCCGGCACGGGAACCTTTTGCAGGTCTTTATCTGAGAAAAGCGTCCAGGAACAGAATCTCATCCTGTCAGAAAAATGAGCGAGATTGCCTGGCACCGTCGAAGCCTTAGCTATGAATGATTTATCCACAACACTTGCCATGATCGAACACAAAATCTTGTTCCTCGCTAGCTAGGACTGTAATCGTGCAAAAAAAATATTATATGGAGCGATGGGCTTAAATGTGAATAATGCTCATAAATATCTCAAGCAACATACCTCTTGCTCCCAGCTAGTACCGTGGTTGTGTAACGTTGTGCCGAGCAACCCTTCTTGCTTGGCACCTATATATATATATATATATATATCAACCTTTGTCAGAAGAAAATTAAAAGTTACTGGCCGGTGACTGATAATTTTATTCAACCTTTCTTGGGTGCATGATTGTAGCTAGCCTTGTTTAATATGTGACATAATTTGGTTCAGTTGGTGCACATTTTGAAACCTTTGGTGCGAATCTATGTGACATAATTTGGTTCAGTTGGTGCACATTTTGAAACCTTTGGTGCGAATCTATGTGACATAATTTGGTTCAGTTGGTGCACATTTTGAAACCTTTGGTGCGAATCATGAGATAATTTGGGCAACGTGCATGATTCGACTTACTTTTGGAATATGCATTTGAAAATTACCCACCAGAGCCTTAATTTTCCTGAGATTATTTATATAGAAGTACATATTATATATTTTTTATGAGAGAAACGCCATCAAAAGATAGAACTTGGTTATAGATTTGTTTACATATAAAAAATTATGACAATAGACTTATAACATGTCCCAAAAATTCAATTATTTGAAATGGTGGCATGATACGACGACATAGCTTAGGTCTGCTATTCACCAAAAACATTACTTTGGGTGCAAAAGATTTTTGTTCAATTTAGATGTAACTAATATACTTTAATTTCATCAAAGATTAATTGTCATTGGATATAACACAGATATGTCAAAGCTCAGCAAGTGCATTGGGCACTTATTTTAGTTCATCAACCATGCGCTCAGGCTGCATGGCTAAATTACACAATACCCAATAGATTGTATTTTTCCAATCAACAATTCATTTTGATGTGTATATATACAACATGATGACCTTCTCTTCTAAAAATAAAAATAAAAATTATAACTATCAAAGGTACGTACTTACGTACATCATCATTATGGTGGTAGCGCGGTTGGTAAAGATACAGCTCCTCTCTTTATATATGTACTCACTGGTCACGGGTTCGAGACATGATCCTTTAAGTGACTCGATTAAATTCCAAAATTTCTGGATGCACATGACCGGAAATGGAGCGGCTGGTACTCCGGCGCTATAGTGGGGCTAGGCTAACGTACTCATCTGTTGATGAAGAAGGTACGCGGAAACTTGCGGTCTGTATCAAACAAAGATCTAGTGGATTGGGGACCAGAATGAAAAGCTACACCGGGATAAAATCCCTCTATCTTTTTTTTATCAAAAAAAAAAAAAAAAGTTATGTACGTCTCGCACTCTGAGCAATGAGTAATACTAGGCATTATATCTGGCAAGAAGCATAATAAGGATCCCATCAACTTCTTCACCATGGTTGTCTGTGACCTAGTAATTGCAACACATTGCTTAATTAGCAAACCATAGTCCAAATATTAATTGCCTCACAACCTCATTATTTGTAATTACTAGGTGCAAAGACCTGTAAGCGAGAGAGAGTACATCCCTAGGTTTTCTTAATTGATATATATATATGTGATGAACTGGCTTTTATATTATTTGTTGATGACCGACCAATGAAACAGGGAAAGAAAAAGGAGCATGCAGTACTGGTGGGCACTTGACAACTCTACACAGATTTGAGGCATTCGATATGTAGATCACCAAAGAGATTCCGTGTCTTCGATCCTTGAAGCTTCTTGCACTTCCATAATGGCCAACTTCTGTCCTCCCTTACCTACCATTATATATAGGTTGCCCACCTTATCTCAAGGCAAGGTAGTTTGAATAACAGGAGACTAATGGTACAGGACCAATGCCAAATTTTAGCTACTGAAACAGGATTAGCTTATTCTGATAAAAGAGCGCACTACTTCGACGTCTTGGTGATGTCATGCTGACATACTCATCGATGGTAGATAGGGTATGCGAAAAAATTACGGTCCGAATCGAACATAGCCTGACGGGGTTGGAGTCCGGCGGTGAGAGTTGCTATACCGGGATTTATTCTCCCTCACCTTTTGTTTATCAAAAAAAAAAAAAAAAATCCCTTTAGAAGAAGAAAAAACTTGCTATTAGGAGTTTTAGGCCTTGGAGATGGTAAACCATGCATTGGACTAGAGGCTACGTAAAACCTGTAAGTTGTACTGAAGAAGATAGATTAGCTAAATAACTTGCTGCATGTCCTGGCTCTCTCCATGGAATGCCTGAAATGATTAGAGGGAGATAAGGGATGTGAGCAATCTGATAAGTTATTGATCCAAGGAACAACTGTCGACAAGTCCCCTCCAAGCCAAATTAGTGTCACTCCTAATTGGTAGATGGTGCCCATTAACTCTCTAGCCAAGCTGCAGTCCATTTTTGAGATTAGTTAATTTTTTTTAACTAATGACAGAATTATATGTATTTTTAAATCAAACCATCCCTGTACATCAAAAAATTAATTTTAATAAAGTCATCCATATTAGAAAAATGTGCAATTGAAGATTTTATATGTTTTTTTTTTTTTTTTTTTTTTTTTTTCCAGCAAATAATTGCTGTCCATCAAATTTATTTAGTGAAGCCACCCACATTAGTAAAATGTGCAATCTGGGGAGGTTCTAAGTTTTAAAATCCTGGAAAGTGTCATCTATCAGAAAAATAAAATAAAATCTTGGAAAGTGTTTCCCAACTGTTTTGACCTACAGATTATTCTAACCAATGTGCACCCCACCAAGGAGTACAGATGAGTTAATACCGAGTTCAAGCGCCATCCTCCTTTCGAGCAATGGTCAGACCCTGTCCCTGATCAAGTAACTACTGCTTGTTTGGGTTACAAATGTGACAAATTTGGTGAAGATTTCGAGTACTTGTGGTTGGTTCAGTAAATTCAAGTAGGATTGGGTTGATCATTGCTAATTGTAGACATCATCCAATCTTCATCTCTGTTAATTGGACTAAAATATATAGAAGAATAATGGTACAAGTTATAACTTGACCACCATATATCTTTGGGGCATGCTTTAATTCAGGCACAATCTTTTGTTCCAGGATGTGCTACATGCATGACCATGAGGTGGATTTATGACTGCATGGCATGTCATTGGACATCCTAGCAGCCTTTTAAAATGAATCAACAAAACCACAGCTCACTCTGCACTTAAATCTTTCTTATGCATGCAAGTGGTCGGATACTTCATCATCCTTTTTTTTTTTTTTTAATCTTTTTTTTATTTATTTTAATGAATGAAAGTGTATAATAAATAGTAAGGCCTAAGGTGATATGGATGATACTCCACCCCCCCCTCACGTGCATATACCCATTGGTACATGTGCAGCTACATGGAACTCTCATGCAAAGCATTCTAAGCCAAATCTTGCATTATTGAATCGATAGTTATACATATACCCCCCCCCCTCCCCCAACAAAAAAAAAAAATCATTTAAAGGGAATTTGTAGCACAACTGGCATCTCAACTAGCTTCCATTTTTATCATGTTTTATCATGAAGATACAATCCATGCGAGAAAAAGTGCTTTAATATGTTTTATGGTATTCGATAGCTACGAAAATGATAAGGCTTGTTTGGATGATCCTATACAATCCATCAGGATTCACAACAACAAGATTATAGGCCGATCTAAACCTAAATTCATAGAATTCATAGGAACGCATTCGGCTCGGTTGGCTCGAATCTCATAAAAGGAAGAAAGAACCACATAGGAATGAGCTGGGAAAGAGTAAGCTAATATAGGCTAGGCCTTATGTTCTGCAATGCTGGAGATCCGGTTTGCAATCTCGATCGATGATCTATCATCGATTATTCGATCAAGCCCTTAATCCCTCTAAGATTCTCGATTTTGAGTATCGGTGTACCTATTATCTTCTCTAGCTTGTAGCTTTGCAAGTATAGTTAATTAATGAAATAATATAACATGATAGCTAACTAGCTAGGCTACATAAGCTACATTTTTTTTTCTTCGATGTTCATTTTGGGGAATGATGCTACATATATCCGAAGCATGTAGGTTACCTAGGTCAAATATTTTGATGCAATTCTTAACCTCTTGGTGCAAGGGTTAGTTAGATGGTCTTATCCAACCAACGTACCTGAAAAATAATTATTTGGGTCCTGCTCTTAGCCTCTTAGGGCTTGCACCGGCAACAACGGTCTACCCAAGGATCACCATGGCCATAGCTTTCCTTCTGTTTTACATGCATTTTTTGGGACTTGAGGGAGAGCTAATCAAGTTTTAGCTAATCAAGCTAAAACTACCCTATGGTGCAAACCATGTGCCTAGCTCTTTTTGAAATTTGGAAAAAGATAATCCACATGAAAGTCATGGATTGCTCACAAATTAGAATAATGAGATTCTGTCCTCTCCCTCTTGTCAGTATGTCATCTTTCCAAGAGCTTACCTAAATATATATTTATCTGTACGTAAGATCCTTAACTCTGAACTCTAAGCCCTTAGCTTTGCCATTGGGAGCATACACCAACGGAGCTATAAGAGTAGGTGCAAGCCAAAATCGATCTATACCTCACAACCCTATACTTTTAAGGCCAAGAGGACTTCTTTGTCAAGCAAAACACCCATTCATATGCACTTAAAGTCCAATACCCAGTAGTGTCCCACCATCGTTCTCCATGATTAGGACAACCGTTCCCCACGCTGGCCACCGGCCTCTTAACATGATAATCTTGTAGACCTATGAACTAGAGTGCATGCATGGGCCCCGACCTGGTCACCATTTAAGCAAGTGGCATTTGCGCACCGTTATCGGCTGAAATCAAAAACAAGGTAGAATGTTTTCAAGTAGTGGGGGCACTGTTTGTCCTCCTTGAAGGGGAGTGTAGAGCTTCCATTGATTACCTTCCATTTACTTTAGCCTTGTGACAAAGTTGTGGCAAGCCCGATCCTTCTCTTTCTTATTTATTATTTTCTTTTCGATCTCTTTCCATTTGTATCTTTTACTTTTACTTCGTATCTCCCATGCATGCACCGTAATGGGACATTTAGCCTGCACATTGTTTTCTTTAAACGGGTTTCGAATATATATATATATATATATATTGATCACGATCATACCACTACATCTTTGTGGTCTAGTTCTAAATAATTATTGGTCTTTCTTTTGTAGCCATTTTATAAAGATCTTTGGGCTAAAGCATGCTCTGACCCAAGAAGGAAGAACTCGAACACAAAACTCTCATGATCAGAGGCATATCAGGCGGCTAATGGCCAGGTAGTGAGAACATGGTTCTGGTAGGGTAGAAGCCTTGTACCGGAATTGGACTATCACATAAGAGACAACCTTTCATCTTAAGTGGAGAGTGGAGCACTAGACTATTCTCCTATCTCTTTTAAGATGGTGGTCCTCCCCAGTCTCCCCTTTCAGAGAAGGAAATAATGCCATTGAGTGAATGGGCTAAATGGCAGACATAATTTCCCTGAGCAAAAGGATGGGAGAGAAGCAAGGCAGATGCTCAAAATCTTAAAGAGATAATTGAGTGGAGGAAGCACTTTGAGATGAATGCCTTTTTGAAAGACAAAGATACAGTTCAATAAAGCCCCAGAAGTACACAAACCTAAGCTTACAGTATAGAATTTTGTCATATCCAAGTGGTTTATAGAGAGAGATTTCATGGCTTGTATAATGTTTTCTTTAAGTCTAACGAAAGAAAAGGATCAATAGATCATGATGTATATGAAGTACTACTTGCATGTATTGGATTTTTTTTTTTTGTGGGGGGGGGGGGGGGGGGGGGGTAAAACATGCATTGGAATTATTATACTTTTAAAGTAGAATAAGTGGAAGAGCAAACCTACCTCATTTAGGTCCACCATTCTCAGCTGTCAACATAGATCTTGATGAAGATCTTTGCAATGAGAATCTAAGCGTTATGCTCACACAAAAGTGACATTTTGGAAGACTTTTTGTTTACTCTTTTTCTGTTCTCCCAAAGTTTCGAGTTTGACAAGGTTAAAACTTGGGCATAGAGTGTCAAGACTGCATCATTAATTTCTTTCTACTCGACAACATGGGTATAAAAGAGAACCATCACAAAGGGAGAGTCAAATGTGTATCTTGCACAACTAAACAAAAGTACATAGAAGTGACTTTGGTGGGGGTTACAGGACCTTTTACCTGCAACCAGTAATTAATGATGGTTCCAACCAAGAACAAAGCTATGATGGTGTGATCACTACCATTAGAAATGCAGCTTGGGCTGGGATAGGCCAGGCTAAGGTTGTCTCCATATTGTCCCAAGTTAATGCTTCTTAGCTTCTCGATACAACTTGCTTTGTTAAAAGTGATATGATGATCATGGCACATCATGTATTGTCTGCAGGCTGATTGCCGTATATCTAATATGACATATTTCTGGGAAAATCTTGTTCGAGACTAAGCCGATAATCTTAGCAATTTCTCTTGTAAGTTGAATGCCAGTAGAAAGTGGTTGCAGAGGCTCTTATTTAAGGGATCTGTACGCGGTGACAAGTTGAACATTCAGGAATTATTCAGATAGTAAAAATTGTGAGTCCTTGCAATCTGAAAAATCCATAACATAGACATGGAGAAATTTTGGACTTAAACCAACAAATATAAGAGGAAAAACCAGGAGTTGGTTTATTAACATATTTTCTGCTCGAAATGTGTTAATCTTCTGGAATATATCAAGAGATTAGAATTTACTAGATGGCTTCAAGTTATAGCATCCATGGTGGCATCTGCGTCGCATAGATGACATAATTTTGGGTGAATCACATGAAAAAATTGCATATATTATGTCAAACTTGCATAACTAGCATGGTTCTCTTTTTCTTCATGTTATGTGTGTTCTCCTGTCATTTCTCAATTGCAAAATTTATCTTTGTGAAATAAGATTTAAGAGGGTCATTTTCATTGAGTATTACAATCATATCATGGACAAGGATAACTTCAGTAATACATCAATGTTATGGGAATATATATATATACAAAACCCTGAACTGGTGGAGACCTTCCAATGGATCATGGCTGGTGATCAAAGCAAATGGCTGGGCATTCTCACGAGCAAACCAAGAAAAAAAAAAAAACAAGTGGTATCTGTTATAATGCAGGGGCATACGTGCAAAAATCTCCAAAAATAAAACCATTTCAACTCAACTACTTGTCCTGAGGCTAAGAGTATAAATTTCTTTACTGAGAAATTCCTGTTAGTTACCAAATTCCAATACATCGACTTTCATCATGCAAAGGAGCTGAACATAATTGACAAGGAGACTGATATTGTTCCTAAGTTGTTGCCCCTGGCTTTGGATGTTCTAATAATTGGGCCACTAAGGATGGACTGTAACTAAAATGGGTCAAAACTGTTTACCATTGATCTTGTGTTCTAAGTTCCAGAAAATGGAAATGATGGCACCACAAGGACTGGGGAAGGATGAAAGTTTGTAGTAGCAATCCAGCAAACATGGTTTGTAGGTGAATAGGAGAAGAATGAGAAGAATAAATACCGGAAAGGATCATCATGATACCAAAGTCAAATCTAAAATTGATCACACACGATACGTCTTGCAAGGAAAAAACAAGTGAAGATAGAACGTGAAAATGGTCATGAAGACCCTAGAACACAATCATAATTCATCCAGGCAACCAATGCATAATGAAATTAATTTTGAATGTTAGACAAAAAGACATCGAAACAACAAGAAAAAGCTGCTGAATATTTGATTTATTAAATAAATTGGCAGTTAAAGAGCTTTTACATTATGTTACATCAAGCATCTTGTTTGGTACATGAATTAAGATAAGAAATCACAAGGTCAGCTGCTTTGAATCCTGATGTTATTGCTTTCCCAACAGACAATCCATCCCTATGGTTACCTGCAAAATTGCAGCACTAATATATAAATAATAAGAAACATAAAAGTTGCACATGATAGGAGCGCAGTGCTAAAAAGAAAAAAAAAAAAAAAAAAAAAAAAAAAAAGAAAAGGAGGAAATATTGGGTATTAGTGTACACAATTAATATTTAAATGAAGTTTAAAATTTTAATCAGTACAGTATGCATCCATCAATATAAACCATATCAAACTCTTGGCAATACAAGGGGACACTCGTTTAGACAAATACAGCCTGAACCACAACTGAACTATTTGAACTGAACTCAGATCGAGCAGGTTGGTGTGAATGGATGACTTGCCTAGAACCGCGCTTGAACGAGCCCCAAATAGAGTGGAATTGCTTGGATTGGCTAAACCAACTCAAAAATCTCTTTTATGATTGTTCTCCAGCATTTAAAGGTGTAAATGAAGTGAAGGAGAAGGAAAGATTGTCTAAGGCAATTGGCTTGTGAGACTGAAGACTGATTTTCTGTTTTCAGGCTAGAAAATCATTCTATGTAAATCTCCCCTCTTGTTTTGACTTATTTCTTCAGAAGTCTGAGTTGAATTTTACCTCTAAGCGAATGGATTGACCATGTGAATATTGTCAGCTAAGGACCAAATGTTGTTTAATCATGATATACATGTTTTAGATTGATCCCCAAAATCTACACTGCAAATTGTATAAGTTCAAAAACATTAGAAAAAACACCATACCAAGTCTGTATCAATCACATCTACGCATACCCATCAATACCTTTTGTTGGCACAATCTTCAATACGGCATGTACTGTTCCATCCCAATCTATATGCCCCAGTACCCTGATATTTTGAACCTTGCACTCAAGATTCTTAAGAATCAAGTGAGAATGAGTTAGAAGTCCCAGTGAACCGTGTTAGATTTTGGATTTTGACAATCATATGTGCCACGCAGAAGGATGTAGTTCCCCCATTAGAGCTTGCTTTCCCTTTTCCTCCTATAGATAAAGTTGACAATAACTTTGAAGGGTTGTTTCAATTTTATGTGAGTTCTAAAATATTCTCTTTCTACTTACTGACCTTCTAGATTTAGGTCAGGTCCTACTTTCTCCCTTTCTAAGCTTAGAGAGGTCTCTCCCCCTCTTTGATATTAGTTTCAACTTTCAAGGTCTGAAGTGAGGTCCTGATAAGAAAAAATTTGTAAACTTTTTACAGCTTGTTAGATCATATAAAAAAAATGCTGCTAGATACTGACCCTGCAAAAAAATCAAGCATTCGACTATCGCTATGCTTGATCAGATGGAGGAAAAAGATCTAGCATGCATGATACTGTTCAGATATTTTTCCAATTTCCTCAGGGTTACCAGTTATGTGAACTCTTCATCCAACTCTAGCAAATGTTTTCCATATCCCATGTTGCTCATGCATCTTATTCAGCAGAATGAGGGGTAAAAAAAAAGGGAGTGCTGATTGGTGTCTCCCAATTCCCAAACACTAGACTACTCTCTCCATTAAAGAAAGAAAAATAAAGCCAAAATAACACCAGCCCTATTAAAGTTCATTGAGTTCACCATTTGTAAACCCAGTTTTATCAACCCTAATTAATCAAGGAAGAGACTTGAAGCCCACAATCAAAGTATAATCTAGCATTTTTATTTCCCTATATACATGTGCAAGCATGTGTATGCAAGCATACATGTGTTTGTGTGTAAATATATTGCAAATACGCCCTTCTTATTACAAAGCATAAAGAAAATCAAAACAAAATTTTCCCCTTTTATTGTGAATAATAAGAAATACTAGGAATAATAAATTGCTCCCTCTTTGCTCTAAATAATTGGTTTTTTTCTATTTTTAAAATCCTACAAAAGCGTTGGTTGTTCTCTTTTTTATTAATAGATTGATCTTACTTAATAAATGCCATACTCCTTGTCATTTAATCATACATTATATGGCTTTTATGGCATGCAAATCTAGCCGATACTCATTTGTTACTACAATCATTACAAATTATAAGCTCATATTTTTAATACGTTTCTTTCACATCTGATAATTTAATGATAATACTTCATACTCTTTGGTACAATATATTCCAATTAAAGCCATACAGTAATTATTGTAAATGGTATTCCTTTCCTGAGTACAGCAATAATAGTTATTTTACATGTAGTTTTTTCTTGAATTTTGGTAGTTGATCGTTGTATTTTTCAACTTATGGTTTTCTTGAAAGTTAGCTACTAGAAACAAAACAACCAAATTATGACAATGGACAAAGTTGCTGAGGCTAAGAGAACATGTGTCTAAGATAGTAAGATCAGGGATTTCACCCTGCTATCATGAACAAACACGAGGCGAGAAGTCACTGCAACTTCAACCAATGGCATCGATTATTGCCAAGTAGTTTGTTTATAGCGAGGATCCTTGAACTGTGCCGTGCTGGCCGATTCAAGGCATGCCAAACTAGACAGGTGGCCGAACGGCACGGTTCGGCCAATTAAAATGGCTCGGCCCATTTATAAAATTAAAAAAAAAATAGTGTACCGGTCCGAACCGGTCCTGAACCAGCCCAAACCATGCCAAACCGGTCGGTTCGACCGGTTCATGACCGGTCGGTCCAGTTCGAACCGGTTTGGTTTTTTTGTCTTTTCGTTGGTTACTATGAAGGTGGGTGGGGGAGGCTTTTTAACGATACAAAGAGCTCTCTACAATGGGTGCGGGGGCTTTTTAACGATACAGAGAGCTCTCTAATACATGTTTTGGAAGGAAGGTTGAAGCGAATCAAAAAAAATAAATTTTTTTTTATTTCAAGCCAATCAAATACCAAATAATTCAAGAGAAAGGTAGATTCAAGATATGTATAGCTTTCTTTCTCTCTCCCTCTCCCCTATCTTTTTTTTGAAATTCATGAAAATTAAAAAGTTAAAGTGAAATGCTGTCAAATTTTTTTTGTTGGGCATGATATTAGAGTATGTTATAGATCTAAAAAAAATCTACACAATGATGCTAAGATCTTGATTTTTTGTTAAGTATATAATTTTTTAAATTAAAAATTAATTTTGAATTAAAAAGTTAATAAAAAATAAAATAATTAATAAAAAACTATAATTATAGATTATTGTTATAGGACTCGTAAGCTACTCTTGCTATAAATTTTATATCGATTTATCCAAGTTTTGATGCTCTTATGAATAGTGCTTTAGGTCTAATATTAAAAAAAAAGTGACCTTTAATATATTTCCAGTGTCTTAAAAAAATATATATAACATTTATGATAGGATCCTACATGAATCTAAGATCAAGTTATTTTTTAATAATATTTTAATTTTTCATATTTTTTAAATCTAAAAAATATTTATTTAAATAAAAAATAAAAAAATTAGGTTAATAAAGTATTAATTAATAAACATAATTATTGAGCTTATGTATTTTTTAAATATTCAGGAATGGATCCATCGAGGAGGAACTGGAGGTGTAAATGGTATAATGTAGAATTCAAAGTGAGGTTGAAACAGCACTTGGCTAGCGGCTATTCTGATATATCTATATGTCGATAGTATCCATAGAAAATCCGTTAGTTGATGAAAAAGTATTTTGCTGATTTCGTTGATGAAAAAGTATTTTGCTGATTTCAAAGCGGGAAAGGAAAGAATATCAAAGAAGGCAGAGGTGGACTGCAGACCGCAGAACCACCTTCTTTATTACTCTAGGGAGTCAGATGGAGCATCTATTCCTCTGATGAGAAGGCATAGATAGAGGCTGCCAATCAGGCGAGCTTGTATGAACAAAGGTAGCTAGAGAAGACAGCCAAGCAGAAACAGCGATTTGAGCCATCAGCTTTTGAATCGGGATCAAGATCGACTCTACAACTGTTACAAAAGTCTAAGATAGTTTAGGATGACCTCAGCCAGAGAGCCTATCAGAAAAGGCACCAGCCGTATTGCATCCATGTTAGAAGCATTTGGCAGTAAAAGAAAGTCTTCCAGGGACATTCCAACAGGAGCTACTATCCATGATGTCGACCACATGCCCTTCCTAGCAGAGATTCCAAGCAACAGAGGATTGACAGCATACTAAAAAAGGATAAAAAAAATAATATGTGGCAAGCCATCGGGTCCTGATTTCATTTCAATCATATCCCAGCGCATGCAGCAAACAATCCATATTATCGCTTTGCTATTTCATCTATACAGGCTGCTGGTGCAGGTATAAATTCTCAAGGATCAAGGAATATTTATGGTCAGCTTATGGACAGTAATAAGAAGCTGAAAAATTGGATTACCTTCTATCAGAGCAAATGGCCCGTGTATGGATTGATGTAATGTGTGATGGTTGAACATTAGACGGAGCATCATCAACTTATTGACTTATTATGATGGAAAAAAAAAAATTCATAAATCTATTGATGCTTCAAATTAGGTGCACGATAGCAGTTACATCCTCAGATTGATGGAGGTGATTGATCAGGTGGGAGAGCAGAATATCATACAAGTTATCATAGATAATGGACCACAGTATAGGGCCACAGGGCAAATCTTGATACAGCGACGACCGCATATTTTCTGAACCCGTTGTGCTGCACATTGTATTGACCTCATGTTGATGGATATTGAAAAAATTCATAGGATGCAGAAGATAGTTGAGTTAGCACAGACTATCATTAAATCATCTATAATCATACATGGGTCTTATCATTGATGAGGAACTTTATTGAAAAAGAAATATTAAGACCAAGGATCACATGGTTTGCTACAAATTATATAGTACTTGATATTCTTCTTAGCAAGAAAGTAGAGTTGCGTCTGATGTTTGTTAGTCAAGAGTAATAGCAAAGCAGATATGCCAGAGCAAATACTGAAGAGAGCAATATTGAGAATTTAATGACAAGATTGACATTCTGGCAGCAAGCTGAGAGGATAGTGAAGGCTATCAAGCCTCTATATAAAATACTTCGAGTCATGGACTCTGAGAGAGATGTTTAGATGAGCTTCCTGTATTATATGATACAAAAGGCAAAGAAAAAGATCCAAGAGACAGATCTAGCACATGCTATTGAGTACATCCGAATCATTGATGGACGGTGAAGTTATCAAATGAGTTCGGATTTACATCTAGCAGATATGTAGTAATTCATGAACTTCCTAAAATTTTTAATTAAATTATATTTATACAAGTACACTTGACTAATTCTTAAATATATGTGCAGCTTACTATCTGAATCCGAGATTCCAATACTCCATACCGAACATTGCCATGGATGAACAGCTTATGTCTATCCTATGCAATGTTATATACAAGATGGAGCCCAATCTAGATATCGCATTTGTATCTAGAAGAAACGTTAAAATTGTTGAGTGATTTTTATTAGCACTAATTTTAACAAGTAGCACATGATAACATTTTTTTCCAGATGAGGTTTTTTAGGAAGGGCACATTCTTTTAGATCCACTATATCTATCAGAAGTAAATTAAAGATGAATCCTGGTAGTTACTACTAAGTACTAAGTCTAATATTAGATTTAGATTGATTTTTTAATTCTGCTGAATTTAAAATTCTAAATGATTTAATGTCTTTTGCAGCTGAATGGTGAGTACATTTTGGTGGATCTGCAAAACATCTAAAAATTCTTGCAGCCAAGATCCTCTCCCAAACGGTGTCATCTAGTGGATTTAAGCGCAACTAGTCTACATTTGGCCTTATCCACTCCAAACAGAGAAACCGTCTAAAACATAAATGTCTCAACGATCTTATTTATGTACACTATAATTTAAGGTTGAGGTTAAAGTACATTCAGGAAAAAGTTGAACTGAAATACTCCGATCCCACTACAAGTACTTATATTGATGATGATGAAGATTCAATGATTGGATGGATGGATCGTGAGATAGCAGCAGGAACCAAAGCTTGATGAGCCAGGATCGTCTCCTCGACTAGCCAATTTTGTAGCTAGCAAGGCTGGGTTGGATGCTGAACAATGGACAACAAGCAATATTTCTCACTGGACTCTAGTAGAGACATCACATCATCCCTTCCCGCCATCTATTTGGTCCAGAGACAGAAAAAAAGGAAAGGCAGTTGCACCTCCATTGGAGCACTCGGTTCATTTAGATTTAGATACTACAGATAGTGGTGCTAGTGCTTCTTCAGATAGTGAAGGATCTAGTGATCACGGAGGAGCCGGAGGATAGGTGTCGCAGCCGCCTATTCATCTTCGATTCACTGGTGAGTCGCAATTTAGCCATGCCATACAGGATACAGACCATGATGCACCAGCTGGTAGATCCCGTGGTAATACCAGCAGCTACCGACAGCTTATGATCCATATGGTCCATATAGTGCATCCAAGATATCTTCTAGTGATTATTATCCCATACAGCTTGGAGCATTTTATGGATCTGATTTTGCTGCTGGTATATTTGGATGGACCCCTGCATAGTCATATCATCAGTCTCTAGATATCTCTCAAAGTCAGAACCTTAATGAGAGATCTACGATGAGTTACAATCCATCATGTATACCTCTTGGGATGAGATTACAAAAGCATTATGCTGCCCGGTTAGAGAGATTTACTGATCTTTCTCCAAAGTACATAAATGATCACGATATTTATGGACATCGATCTCAACCCAATTCTAAATATCGATATGTAATTATATTTATATTTTACCTTTCACTTTCATTAATTACTGGTAATCTTACTTTAATTATAATTTTATATCTTATTTTGATTAGAATTAATATATTAGTATTTTTAAATCCTAAACCCTAAACCTTGAATCCTAAATTTTAAATCCTGAATCCTAAACACTAAATCCTAAGGCCTGAATCCTAAAAAAACAAAAAAAAACCCAAAACCTCAAAAAAAAAAAAAAAAGGTGCCGGTTTAAAGTAAATAAAACAGTTACCATTCAGCTCTGCTCATGCTACGGTAGTACAAATAATGATCACAAAAATACTGTTCATGCTACGACAGCATGAACAGTGATAGCCAACTAAAGTCCTTTTTCTTTCTTTATCAGCTTGGTTCATCATCCTGGTAGCGTAGGAGTCTAAGGCTCCAAATAGGAAGGAATAGTAATTAGCTTTTATAATATGGACTGCATTAGGCATCCAACAGAACGTACAAGGAATTTTGACTGAGTTTAAAGAAAAGGCCTGGTACAACTACTTCTCTTATTTCTTCCCATATTTTTTCTTCTTGCTTCTTCTACTTTCTGCTATTATATATTTCTTCAGTTATTCTTCTTCTTTACTGGATTATTGCATTTTAGATTGGTATCTGCATGTTATTAAAATATGATCTGTTAGAATTTCATCATTCTCAATGTCCTTGTTAAGATACTGCTGCTGTTTTCTTGATTACTGAATTATCGCATAGCTAGATCATGTAACGGCTGTGCTCAACTTTGATCTCCTGTAGAAAACTTCCTTTTCACTTATGCTCATCTCCTTGAACAAATCTTGATCTAGAGTTCACCTAGTTTGACATTATTTTAACCCCAAAATCTCTTGCTTATGTTTTGAGACCTCCAAAAACCCTAGGGTCAATACCTAAACTTCCTTTCCACACTATAAGTGAAATCTAATTCAGATCTGCCCTAACCCTAATATCCTACATCAAAGAGGCCTTAATCTTTAATAGGCCTTTGAAATCAGAACATAAATGTTTTGAACATATATCTAAATTTCTAATGCCATTAAATATGATAATCAGTTGAAGTGAATCTAGAAATCTAAATTATGCTTTAGACTATGTAGGATAGATTCAGAAATGAGTGTGATAGCAATCAATGACAAAGTGACAAACCACCAAGAGTCAAGCTCTAGAGTACTTAGGCTTCACTTGATATATGAAAGTGGCATTCAGATTTGAGCCAAGCTTGAGCTGCACTTAATTACAAATATACAGGTTTGGTTCAGTTCCTAACTAAACGAGCCTATTGTTGAACTCCAGATTCTGCTCATTTTTATGACTCCCAAGTTTTCCAGCCTTGGCTCATTTCTGAGCTGGGGCTCTAAATGGGGCTTGAGCTTGGCTCGTTTCCAGATGCAATGAACTAAGCTTATTATCAAGCTGAGCAAGAGTCCTTCATGAAAAGATTGATTCATTTGCAGCCCTACTACATGTGAAAGGAAAATTCAAGGAAGCCTGGTTAAATGTGCCTGATTACATAGAGAAGGGCTCAAAAGAAGGAGACTTAAAACAGCATGGAATGGAGTTTTGAGAAAGTCAACCACAAACAGCTTGACGCAACTTGCAAACATACATGTGAAAGGAAGACTTAAGAAAGCCCTGGTTAAGAAAATGTGCTAAATACATATAGAAGGGCCCAAATGAGAGGATACCTAAAATAACATAGATGGGAGTTCTGAGAAGAAACTAACTAATTTAGCTGACCAAAATCATAGCCTAGAAACCTTGATAATTTGGACATGTAGTCAACATGCAGATGGTCAAATGAGCACATCACTGCCTCAAGGTGAATCTAAATACAGAGTCAATATACACTATGCAAGTATAGATTCACACAAAGATCATAAGATGCATCAGTGTGTCATATATTTAACATGTGCTTGTGTAACTTATGTTCAGTAGAAAAGATTTCTACAATTTTAGCATTTCTCATGACAGACAGAAAAATAAGGCTTAGTTTTGTTGGGCTTGCCTGCATAGACGAACCCTGGAAGGTTTTGCTCCATCTTTTCTATAGCTTCCAAGACTAAATTATAATCATGACCATACAAGGGAAAGGCATTTCTCCAGTAAATGTGCCTGCAATTTTTTGTAGAAAAGATTACCATCAACTTATATATGGCAGGAGGCTAGAATATTATGACAAAAATCCAAATTACTCGATAACTTTCAATGTGACGATAACATAACACTTTAAGAAGTAAGAACCAAATCATGCAAAGATGACTCCAATAAAGAATACACACAATTGCTTTTAACATATCTCGCAGTGATATAAGGATCAATTCCCTACTTGATAAATGTTGGCTGTCCCTCTACACCCAACAGCTTTCTAAGGTCAGAAGTCACTGTTTGTTTCAGCTCATCCCTACATAAGGCACAAGCATATTTACATGAGAAAAATGGCGTGGACTGAGTAGAAGATAAATTTAGAACAAGAAGTCAGTATAAGTGATATAAGCTCAGAAAGGAAAATTTGATGTGGTAGCCAGCAGAGTTTCCATACAATGGTGCTCCAGCTAAATCCCTATTCCGACTGCCCCCAACAAATGTAGTGTAAAGATACTGATCATCGGGAGCTCGATCAGGAAACATCATGGAAGAAAAAAGAGTACCTATATGGCACAAAACAATACTCACAACTAAGAAAAACAGTAGTAGTATTCATTATTTAATAGCAGTAAATTTATGTTATATACAACTGTAAATTTGAGATTATTGGTACCTTGTTAGATGCAACAAATAGTTTCACCTGCTATATTATAAGAGGGCTTACCAAGAGTTTTCAGGCCATTTTGTTGTTCTTTGGAAGGCACTAAAACTCCAAATCCCTCCAGGGGTCTTCTGACATTTTCCTTCTTAAAGGCGGTGACTATGACAGATACTGGAAGATAATTTACCTGCACCAAAAGAGGCAACTGATGGTGTAACATAGCTAGGTCGGGATGATGCATCTCCAGATATCCTTACTGAAGTTTTCAAAACAAGATTGCTGTCTATGATCAATGAATTGTTAATACACAGAAAGGATTACAATTGTAGTTAATAATGTAGTACATTTACAAATATCTGTCCCAAATAATCCTGTCACCAAATGCAAAATGGAAATTCCTAAACAAGACATTGTACATGTAAGCTAAAAATATTTATTGCTACCAGCCAACTCCCAACAGCACTCACTGAAAGCTCAGTGGTAAATGTTGCACCCTTAAATTTCCCAAGTCATAAACAAGCCCTGGCCCATTTATTTGGAGTTAGAGTTACAAGTTCTTGTTCTAAAATTCCAATCTAGAGTTACATCTGGTGCCAAGAAAACCAACTTAATCTTTAAAACTTCCATATTAATCTTCTGGAATCTGTCCTCCTCTTTCTTACCCTTTTCAAATGACTAGAAACCCATCACTTGCAATGGCCTCATCTGGTCTTTGTCGCATTTAATTGCCATCTCAATCACCTTCCATTCCTTCATCTCAATTGAGGCAGATTCTGATTTTTTTCCCTCCTTTTCAGACATGCAGGAGCCAAACCTAAGTCTATACAGAAACACCTGGTAAGTAGCAAACTCGTATGCATTGTCTTTATGCAAACGTTCTGGTTTTTTTATTGTTTAGACCAATATGCATTGTTGACCTATTCCTTGTTACAGCAAACCTTGCTTGTTAGCTTAAGCTGTTGCAGTCAGCTGGTTATCTAACATGGTATAAGAGCTCAGCTTGCTAAAAGTCATGAGTTCAAATCTCCTCAGTATTAGTTATTTAACTCATATGGTTATTATCGTGACCTGTTTCAGCTATTGTATTGACATGCTTATCCCTCCACATGCATGACCTGGGCCATATATGAGGTGTCAAGCCTAATATATTGCTGACCCATTCCCTATTAGCTTAAGCTTTTAGCATTATTAGCAAGGTTTTAAATCCCTTGGGATGGGGCTGTCCCGGTTTTTTCATGGAACAGCATGCCTCCCATCCCGACACTCAAGATAGGGGATGTCCGAAAGTATCCCGATTGGGATGCTGGGATGTTGGCGAGACATTTTATCCCAACACATAAGATGGTATCCCATCCCGGTATCCCATGGAACGTCCCGTCGAGACCTGAATCCTTGGTTATTAGATTGCTATGCATTAGTTATCAAGATACACCTAGCTAACTTTCTTTATTAATATACAGAATATTAGGAAGTATACCATCTAGAATATTCTTAGACTGTTAAACATGATCTTTGGGATTGCTAGAATATTCTACATGATCTTTGGGATTAAAAGGTCTTCTAATTACATGTATGATTTTCTTTTCTTCACATTTATATAAGGATGTACATATCATAGTGAAAGACATGAAAAAAATATTTTCTATTTGCTTCAGATTTCCTCCTTTACTTTACTTCTTCTATCATGGTATCAGAGCTTTAAGGCTCAAGCACTAGATCCCAACTATGCCACCTCGCCCCAGGCCATGCCATCCCAGCCATGGCTTCCAGTTTCACTATTATGGCTCTTCCAGCCATCAACATCAAGAGTCTTGTCACCATTGAGCTGACTAAGAATAACTTCTTACTTTGGAAGAATGATTTTTCTAATATTCTTTCTTTCTTTAAGGTGTTAGGACATGTGAACGGTACCAGCCTCCCACCTATATTTATTGAAGATGATTCAAAAAATCTTCAAAATCCGGCATTTGAGACCTGGCAGGAGAAGGATAGCACTGTTCAGCTATAGCTCACTACCATCATGTCCCCTACTATGCTTCAATACATTCTTTCTGGTACTGAGAATACTGCTAGGGATATTTGACTGGCCATTAAGAAGCACTTTGATGATAAGACCACCGCTATGGAGTTCCAGTTGAAAAGTGAGCTTCACCTTTTGAAGAGGGGCACTATGGCTATCTCTGACTATATCCTAAAAATTAAGAATATTGGTTAGAGTCTTCGCTTCATGGATAGTCAAAACACAGATCATGAACTTGTGATGACTACTCTTCATGGTCCTCTCGAGGAGTACAGGAGTTTCATTATCACTGTTACTATGCATGGTAATCTTCCTGATCTTGAGAAGCTTCACCTGCTACTTCAGCAAAAATAGCAGGATCAATGCATTAATACTTTTCACAGTTTCATTCCTTCCGCTGGCAATTCTACTGCCTTTGTGGCTGCACATGGTGGTGGTCAACCAAACAATCAAGATGCCATAGAGATCGATCTCATGGTGGCAGAGGCAATCATGGAGGACGATGCTAGGGATCAAGACAGATGATTAACTATCAATATAGTGCTCAGCCCAACTACCACTAGCAGCAACATCCACACTATCGAGCTCCACCGCCTCCCAAACCTTCTTCTAACCCTTCTCTTTTTGAGAAGCAATCTAGCCCCACGTGCCAAATATGTGATAAATTTAATCACACAGCACTTCAACGTAGACAATGCTTTAATCATAATTATATATCATATGATATACCATAACTCTTTACTGCCATGAGTATTTCACAGGATGAGTCTGACTAGGTGTGGTACCCTGACATGGGGACGACAAACCACATGACTACCAATTTAGGTATACTTTCGCACTTTCAACCTTATCACGGTAATGATCATATTCCAGTAAAAAATGGAAAACAAATTGCTATTCATGTTATTGATGAATCTAGGCTACATATACCTCATACTAACTTTGCTTTGTATAATATTTTAGTCGTTCCTTCCACTAAAAAAAATTTATTATCTGTTCAACAATTTTGTAATAATAATTGTTCTATGAAATTTGATTCATCTGATTTTTCTGTAAAGGATCTGAGAATAAGAAGCTTCTTCGATGCAATAGTCCTGGCTCGTTACTTTACCCTATTGCTTCTCAAGTTACCATTATCAGTGTTAGGAATAAGACAGCATTAGTAGCTGCCCAGTTGAGTCCTAAACTTTGATATAGAAGATTCGATCATCCCAGTAATATGTTTTGCTTCATTTCTTGAAAATTATTAATAATGTTTCACATGCATCTGATAAGTCTGTTCAATTTAATAATTGTAATGCTTGTCTATCTTGAAAAGCAATGTCAAATTATCTTTTAATGTTGCTCAATCAAAATCTTCTTATACATTTGAACAAATTCACTCTGATATTTGGCAATCACCTGTTCTTTCTTCCTCTGGATATCAGTATTATGTATTGTTTATTGATGATTTTTCTCAAAATGTCTAGGTATATACTCTTAGATTTACACATGAAGTTTATGATAAATTTGTGAAATTTCATGCCACGATGAAAAATATTTACAAAGCAAATATTTATTACTTTCATTCTGATGGAGGAAAGGAGTTTGTTAATTAAAATTTTATTTATTTTGAGTGCCAATGATATTTTTCATCAATTATTGTCCCTATATGTCTCAGCAAAATGGCATTGCTAAGCACAAAAATAGGTACATAGCAAACATTATTCGCACTCTTTTATTTTAATCTATCATGCCAGTATGGTTTTAGGTTGAAATCCTATACTATGTTGAATTTCTTTTAAATCACACTCCATCATTAATTGTTCTGAATGGCTCAATTGCTTATCAAAAATTATATGAATATTCTCTTTTTGATATGAATGTTACCAAAGTTTTTGGATATCTTTATTATCCGAGCATTTAGGATATTGCATTGCAAAAGCGCTATCCACAATCTCTGCCTTACATTTTTCTTGGCCCTTCTATGAGTACCACAAGGGATTTCGCTATTTATATCCTCCCTCTAGTAAAGTTTTCATTTACTGTCACGTTGTGTTTGTTGAGACTGTATTTTCCTTACTTGTTTACAGTCATTTTCAAAACAATCACATGACATGTCTGTTGTTGGTGACTTAAATAAATTGAATTTGTTTATCTCACATCCACAACATGATTTAGATCCCTCTACTGCCTGCTCCATTTTTGAGTTAGTATTTCACATGTCATAGTTTGATATCAATGATAACATCACTGCAGCTGCATCTGCATCTGGTCTAGTCCTAGATTCACCTAGTATTGTTGCTACTTGTTCTCCTACTACTGTGGATACTAATAATTCTGAAGAGGTTTATGTTAGTAGTTATGTGGATCGGCCACCGGTTCAAATAGTGTATCAACGCACTCGAGTACGAACTCCTGAATCTACTCTAGTTTCCACACCCCCAAAGTAAATTCTACCCAATCCAATGTTGCTGCTGCCCTCAAATCTCCTAGACAACCTCATTCTATTCTACAATGGTCGCATCATATGATTCTTAGACATCAATCCTCTTCTTCAACAGACCCCTCTGCATTGCTTGTCTCTTCTAGTTACGATCTTCCACAAGAACCATCCATGTTCAAGAAGGCCTCTCAGCATCTTGATTGGGTCGCTGCTATGCAGAAAAAATATGATGCTTTGATATTAAACTATATCTGGGATCTGGTTCCTCTTCCATCCCATGCTAACGTTATTGGATGCAAATAGATCTATAAAGTCAAAACTCATGCTGATAGTTCACTTAAACCCCTTAAAGCTTGCCTTATGGTACAAGACTTAAGCAACAACAAGGTATTAACTTTGAGAAAACCTTCTCTCCTGTTGTCAAGGCTACTACTATTCGTACTGTTTTCTCTGTGGTGTTATCACAAGATTGGCCCTTCAACAACTTGATATCAAAAATACCTTCCTTCATGGTGTTCTTCAAGAGGAGGTCTATATGAGACAACCTCTAAGATTTGTTGATGTTGCTAATCTGCATTACCTTTGTAGACTCAAGAAAGTCTTATATGGCCTCAAGCAGGCTCCTCATGCTTGGTTTTAGAGATTTATCTCATTTCTTGCCAAGCTTGACTTTCGTTCTAGTATTGTAGATGCGTCTCTATTTGTTCATTTCAGTACTCATAGCACCTTAATACAGCTCTTGTATATGGATGATATTATAGTTACAGGCAGTTCTGGCCCTCTTTTGAACTCTCTCAATGCCACACTTCAATCTGAATTTGCTTTGAAGGATCTTGGATCAGTTCACTACTTGAAAATTGAGGTTAAGTCTTGTACCTCAGATCTTCATCTCTCACAAGACAAGTATGCTATGAAGTTACTTTCTCGCCATGCTATAAAAGATTGCAAACCTGTCAGCACACCATTCTCTTATAGCATACATCTCTCCATTCATGAAGGACAGCCTCTCTTAGACCCATATGCAAGGTTCTTGGTACCAGTACCGGGACCCGTACTGACACGGTACGGTGGGCATGCCGATATGAACCGACACGCCCTTTTTTTTTTTTTTGTTAATGGATTTTGGATTTTTATTTTTTAAGATTTAGGCCTTAGGATTTAGTATTTAGGCCTTTAGGGTTTAAGATTTAGAGTTTAGGATTTTCAAGATTTAGGATTTAAAAAATGCTAATACATTAATTCTAATTAAAATGAAATATAAAATAATAATTAAAGTAAGATTATCAGCAATTAATGAAAGTAAAAAATAAAATATAAATATAATTACATACCGATATATAAAATCGGGTAAAGTATCGATGTCCATAAATATTGGGATCATTTACATACTATGTAGGAAGATCAGTAAATATCTCTAGCCAGACAGCATGATACTCCTATAAGATCATCCCAGGAGGTATGCATGATGGATCGTAACTCATCGCAGATCCCTTGCTAAGGTTCTGACTCTGAGGTATCCAGAGACTGATGATATGGTTATCCAGGGGCCCATCCAAATATACCAGCAGCAAAATCAAATCCATAGGATGCTCCGGACTGCATGGGATAATAACCACTGAAAGATGATATCTCAAATAACCATATAGATCATATGGATCACAAGCTACCGGTAGCTGTGAAAGAGGATCCTGAATATGTGGATGATCTTGATACATCCATGGATCCTACTTCATGTGCAAGAGCTACAGCTACATTATGTTCCAAATGATCTCGTGGAACCCGTCGCCTATATGGAATCGTATCATCACGGCGTCTACCAGTTGGTGCTCCATGATCTGTATCCTGTATGGCATGGCTAAACTGCGACTCACTAGTGAATCGAAGATAAATAGACGACTGCAACACTTATCCTCCGGCTTCTCCGTGATCACTAAATCCTCCACTATCTGAAGAAGCACTAGCAGCGCTCTCTCTAGTATCTAAATCTGAATGAACTGAGTGCTCTGATGGAGGTACAACTGCCTTTCCTTTTTCTCTCTCTGGGTCGAATAGATGGCGGGGAGGGATGATGTAATGTATCTGCTGGAACCCTGAGGAATATTGCTTGTTGTCTATTGTTCAGCATCCACCCCACCTCGCCAGCTACAAAACTGGCTGGTCGAAGAGACGATCTTGGCTCATCAAGCTCTGGCTCCTATTGCTGACTCACGACCCATCCAATCATTGGATCTTCATCCTCATCAACATATGTACTTGCAGTGGGATCGGAGTATTTCAATTTAACTTCCTCCTAAATGCACTTTACCTCCACCTTAAATTATAGTATACATAAACAAGATCATTAAAGCATTTTTGTTTTAGATGATTATTTGCTTGGAGTGGATAAGGCTAAATATAGACTAGTTACACTCACATCCACTAGATGACACCATCTAAAAGAGGATCTTGATTGCAAGAACTTTTAGTATTTTGCAGATCCACCAAAATGCACCCACCATTCAGCTACAAAAGACATTAAATCATTTAAAATTTTAGATTCAATAAAATTAAAAAAATCAATCTGAATCTAATATTAGACTTAGTACTTAATAGTACCTACCAGGATTTATCTTTTATTTACTTCTGATGGCTATAATGATCCAAAAGAATCTATACCCTCCCTAAAAAACTTCATCTAGAAAAAAGTATTGTTATCATGTGCTACTTATTGAAATTAGTCCTAATAAAAATCACTAAATAATTTTAACCTAACTTATTTCTTCTAGGCACATAGGTGCGACATCTGGATCAAGCTCCATCTTGTATATAACATTGCGTAGGACAGACATAAGCTATTCATCCATGACAATGTTCGGTATGGAGTATTAGAATCTCAAATTCAGATAATAAGCTGCACATATATTTTACGAATTAGTCAAGTATACTTGTACAAATATAATTTAATTTAAAATTTCAAAAAGCTCATAAATTATTACGTACCTGCTAGATGCAAATTCAAACTCATTTGATAACTTCACCGTTCATCAATGATCCGGATATACAGCATGTGCTGGATCTATCTCTTAGATCTTTTCATTTGTCCTTTACATCACGTAATACAAGAAGCCCATCTGAGCATATCTCTCAGAGTCCACGGCTCGAAGTACCTCATATAGAGATTTGATAGCCTCCACTATCCTCTCAGCCCGTTACCAGAATGTTTGTCTCGTACTAAATTCTCGATATTACTCCTCTCAATATTTGTCCTGGCATATCTGCTCTAATGTCACTCTTGACTCACAAACATCTAACGCAGCTCTACTTTCTTGCAAGAAGATTATCAAGTGCTATACGATTTGTAGCAAACCGTATGATCCCTGGTCTCAATATTTTTCCTCCAGTAAAGCTCCTCATTAATGATAAGACCCATGTATAGTTATAGATGAATCTGGTGATGGTCTGTGCTAACTCAACTATCTTCTGCACCCTACGAATTTTTTCAATATCCATCAACATGAGATCAATACAATGTACAGTATAAGGGGTCTAGAAAATATACGATCGTTGCTGCATCAAGATCTATCCTGTAACCCTATACTGTGGTCCATTATCTTTGATGACCTGCACGACATTCTACTCTCCCACCTGATCAATCACCTTCTCCATCAATCTGAGGATATAACTGCTGTTGTGCACCTGATTTGAAGCATCAATAGACTTATGAAAAAAAGCCTTTCCATCATAATAAGTCAAGAAGTTGATGATACTCCATCTAGCAGGACCAGACCAACCATCACGCATCATTATCAACCCATACATAAGCCACTTGCTCTGATAGGAGGCAATCCAATTTTCTAGCTCCTTATTACTATCCAGAAACTGATCATAAATATCTCTCGATCCTGAAAGATCTACACCTGCACCAGTAGTCTGTATAGAAGAAATAGCAGAGCGATAATATAGATTGTCTGCTGCGTGCACTGGAATATGGCTGAAATGAAACAAGAATCCGATGGCCCACCACATATCCTTCTTTTTATCCTTTTTCAGCATTGTGTCAATTATCTATTGCTTAGAATCTCTACTAGGAAGGGCATGTGGATCGACATCATGGATAGTGGCTCCTACTGGAATGTCCCTGGAAAATTTCCTTCTACTATCAAATGCTTCCAACATGGATGCAATACAGCCGGTACCTCTCCTGATGAACTCTCTGATTGAGGTCCTCCTAAACGTCTCAAACTCTCCTGCAACACTTGTGGAGCTCGATCCCGATCCTGACTCAAAAGCTGATCTCCCAAATCACTATCTCTGCCTGGCCATCTTCTCTAGCTGCCTCTGCTCATACAAACTCGCCTGAATGGCAACCTCCATCTATACCTCCTCATCAAAAGGAATAGATGCTCCCTCTGACTTCCTAGAGTAATAAGTGGTTTTACGGCTCTGTGATCCACCTCTTTCTTCTTTTTTGATATTTTTTCTTCTAGCTTTGAAATCAGCAAAATACTTCATCAACTGATGAACCTCCTATACATACTGTCGACATGCAGATATATTAGAATAGCCGCCAGCCAAGTACTGCTTCAACCTTGTTATCCCCACCTTTGAATTCTATATTACACCATTTACACCTCCAGTGATGCCGATCCGAGAGCATTTCTTTATGCAACCAACCAATGTCACGTTCCGGATCCTTTTTTCTCGATGGATCCATACCTGAATATTTAAATTGCACATAAGATCAATAATTACGTATATTAATTAATACTTTGTTAACCTAATTTTTTTTAAAAAAATTTAATTTAAATAAATATTTTTTTAATTTTTTAAATTTAAAAATATGCAAAATAAAAATATATTAAAAGATTTTTGATCTTAGATTCATGTAGGATCCTATCATAGATGGTACATATATTTTTTAAGATCCTGAAAATGCATTAAAAGTTACTTTTTTTTAATTTTAGATCTAAAGTACTATAAGACGTATCAAAACTTGGATAAATTGATACAAAATATATAGTGAGAATAGCTTACGAGCCTCATAATAATAGTATACAATTACAATTTTTTTATTAATTATTTTATTTTTTATTATTTTTTAATCTAAAATTAATTTTTAATTTAAAAATTATAAACTTAACATAAAATCAAGATCTTATATCATTATGTAGATCTTTCCTAGATCTATACATATTCTAAAATCATGCCCAACAAAAAAATTGACAGTATTTTTTTTTAATTTTCTAATTTTCATGAATTTCCAAAAAAGAGGGGAGAGGAAAAGAAAAGAAATAGAAACTCTACGTACCTTGAATCTACCTTCCTCTTCAATTTATTGACATTTGATTGACTTGAAATGGAGAAAAATGACTTTTTCTTCGTTGAAGAGAACGAAACAAAGAGAGCTCTCTCTGCCCCTCTTTCTTTATTAAAACCCACCCCCCCACCTACAGTACTAAACAGGAAAAACAAAAAAAAACAAAAACCGATTCGAATTGGTTCCAGTTCGGTCACGAACTGGCCGAACCGGCAGTTCGGGCCGGTTCAAGACCGGTTCGGGCCGGTTTCTTTTTTTACCCAAGACACCCCTCGACCCATTTTAAATGACCTCATCGTGCCATCCGGCCACCAATCCGGTTCAATACACCCCGAACCGGCCGGTACAGCACGATTCGGCAAACCTTATCCATATGAATATCGGCAAATTATTAGGACCTTACAGTACCTTACCTTCACCCAGCCTGACTTATGCTATAAATTTGGTAGCTCAATTTATTCATGCACCATATGAACCATATCTTTAGGCTATGAAGCAAATCCTTCATTATGTTCATTGTACACTCAACTATGGATTACATTTTTTTCAATGTCAAAATCCATCACTTACTACTTATTCAGATGTCGATTGGGCTGGGTGTCCTGATACCCAGTATTCCACTGCTAGATTTTACCTCTTTCTCAGGTCCAATCTCATTTCTTGGTCTGTAAAGAAATAATCCACTATTTCTAAATCCAGTTCCAAGACCGAATATCGTGCCATGACTTTGGCACTTGCTGAAACAATTTGAGTCCATCATCTTCTTCGTGATTTGGGATGCTTCTTGTCACGTCCAATCCAGTTATATTGTGACAACCTCAGTGCAACCTACCTTGTCGCCAATCTTGTTCTCCATGCTCACACTAAACATGTTGAACTTGATCATCATTTTCTTTAAAAGAAACTGCAATGTAGCGAGCTGTTCGTGTTTCATATTTCCTTTAAAAAGCAATGACTAATATCTTCACTAAACCACTATATTCATCGCGCTTTCGTACTCTCTACACCAATCTTCACATCTATCCACTGGATGTTTAGCTTGCAGGAAAATGTTAGACAGCTATGTATTAGTTATCAAGATAAACCTAGCTAGCTTTCCTTATTAATATATAAAATATTAGGAAGCATATTATCTAGAATATTCTAAACATGATCTTTGGGATTGCTAAAATATTCTTCATGATCTTTGGGATTGCTAAAATATTTTATATGATCTTTGAGATTGGGAAGATCTTGTGATTACCTGTATGATTTTCTTTTCTTCACCTTTATATAAGGATACATATAGTAAAAGACATGGAAAAAATCTTCCTACTTCAAATTCTCTTTTCTTCACTTCTCCTATCAAGAATTAAGCGGTTAGTCAACAATTACAACTTGCAATTTTATTTTTTAGGGACGAGTGCGGGTGTGTGTCTAGGCATCAGTCTTTTCAATATCTAATAATCTTCTCAAAGAGAATGTCAGTGTCATACAACCTTCATGTTTAAGTGCTGAGTGTAGATACCATGGGCTAAACTGAAGGTTCCAGGCAAGAAGGTGAAACCATGAAAAGGTAAGATAAGATGATTGTTGAGCTCAGGAGAGCAACAAGGTGCTCCAGAATCCCAAAAAGCTCAACACAAGGATAAGATAATTGTATGACAAAATAAATAGTCCTACGTTGATGTCTGAGATAATGGAGTGAAACATGGATTTTAACTGACTAAGAGGCAGGTTAGGCTGACTTTGATCTCAGCTGGTGGGTGAAAGGATTAGCTGGTTCCAAAATAGACAATTACCTAAAATGAAGAACCCAAAAGGAGAAGATTGATTATCTCTGAAAAGTAATTGGCAACCATGATAGCAAAAGAAAGTGAGTGAAAACATATTGGTTCAGTGAAGTTGGAAAAAAATCGCAACACGGGTCCAAGCACAAATCCTGATTTTCATAAGCAGTTGACTAAAAGCCCCTTGACCTTGTCATCTCTGACAGTATATTTGATGGCAGTAGAAAATCACCTTGAGTAGTCTAGCATATCAGCCTTCGGGGAATTGCTGAGAAATTTAAAGCCTGTCAATCTGTCTTATCTGACAATGTATATTACTGGTAGATGCGATAATTTCTCATCAAAACCTCTGAGGCTATCATTTAATCCTGGAAAGGTGCGTGCAATTCCATTTAACTTGGGAAGTGTTGAGAGTACTTGAGCATACATTAATCCATAGGGGAAAGGAGAGCCACACTCATGGTAGTCGAATACAAAGAATCTCAACCACAGACCACCTTGAACTGTACATGAATAGCCAATTTACATGCATAATACCCCTACAGGCAGTAGCAAATGCAATGCAGAATTCAATTAATTAAGAACAACATGCTTCAAAACCAACCTTCGGAAGAAAGTCAAGAACAAAAGGTTTTCCCTTTTTTGTGAATTTCATCTCCTGAACATTACAAAGGGGAGCCTGAAACAATGAATACAAATACAAGATTGAGGTCATTCCAGTAATCAATTTTGTAAAACTAATATAAGTTTTATGGCAAAGCAAAGAAATGGACAAGAAAATTTGTAAACAGCACAATATATGCCTCTCTACAAATGATTTCTATCTGGTTATTCCAAAAACTCAAGGTTGCAAACAATCTCTATATCTCAAAAGAAAATCATGATTAGAGGTATTGAACATTTTGAATGATGCAACAAGCTTTCTTACTGTCATTATGACTGCATCAAAAGATTGATCGTTTCTGAGTGCCTTCTTTTTGGCATCATTTGCAGCATAAGAAAGTGACCAGCTACAGCTACTAAATGGAGAGCTTCCATCAACATTACAAGATAATGACAACACCTTTGAGTTTAGTTTCAAGTTATCACCACCAAGCTCCTCACATAACATGTCCGTGAGTGCCTGCAGATAGCAGAAACAATTCAAATATACGAACATGTTTCAAAAATTAGATACCCTCATTATCAGTTAAGAGGAGATCATGATTCAATTTCAGTGAGGTAAGATTCTGGTCCTTGAGCGTTGGCATAGACTACCATACACAACATAATAGACAAACTCATTGATTCCAGATACAAAGATAAGAATATGTAGCAACACTAACATGAGAAACTGTTAACTATTGCTGCTTTTCAGTCACAACTCACAAGCTCATGAAGAAATCACGTATGCTAATAATTATTCAACAATGAGCAATGGTGGATATTTTTAGTAGTATGCCAAACGAGATTCTACTCCAGCTTCATAGCCCCAACCATATTGAACTCCCAACTTCTCTTTTGTCAGGTACTCATGAGGATGTTTATAAGGCAAAGTTTTCACATGTGGCAATCTAGATTTGTCTTGTCATGTTTAGTGATATTGTCATGCTCATTTTGTCTCTGATGAACTACAACACCAATCAGTTATTCACATATTCCCTTGCACCACATGAAACTGTTTGATACTTACATGATATGAAACAAGAAGTTCAGGACATTGTTGTATTTTGCTGTTACTATCTCAAGATCAAATACACTGATACAACCAGGAAAAAAAATGTTTCATGGCTACATGTCACCAAATCATTATAAAATCAACCTGGCAATTAGAAATAACTGTCATCTAGTGTCTATAGATGTGATGATTCTTAATAGTACATGATTTACAGTTACCAATAGATACATGGAATTTGTGATAGTTTACCTGCATTCCACCATGAAATGAAAATGAACCACGCTGACGTTTTGTCTTTTCCACTGATGTTTTGCTTTCCACCTTAACTTTGGCTTTACCTGTTAGTTTGGACCAGATAGCCCCAATAAAGATTGAACCATACCTGATAACATCAATTCATGAACCCATCAATTAGGATCCACATCACCAAAAGCAGCACAAAAATATTTACCTAAACTATTTCATACTATCCAAGAAATCTATTCTTATTTGATAGAACAGTTCCAGAAGGCTAAAACTGAGATGCAGAGTTTGAAATTTCTTTTGCTGATTGTAAATGACACAAAAAAAATATCTTGGATAGATGATGAGATCTCACAACCAGGCTTTCTTTTATTTAATTACATTCACCAGACTGCAATTGGGGTAGTGGTTGAAGATATCAAGTTCCACCACATAAAACACAGCATAAAACAAAATATCAATCCGTTGACAATAGCATGCTTCTGTTAAATTAAAAAGATATGATCTAACATGGGCCAAAGTCCTAAATTTTTGTGGTTAGTTTGAAAAAAACTGACTTGAAAGAAATCAAGAATCTCCTTTTCTTAATCAAATCAAGAATCTCTATTTCTTAATCAGCTATGATATATGTAAATCTGCATTTGGTATCAAAGACCACAAAATGGCACTTTCCAGTGCACCAAGAGCTTTGAAAAAGCCTGAAAAAAAAAAGAAAGTTGATGGTGAAATCAAGCTGAAGTTAAAGCACTTCATTAGAATAATAAAGCAAACACTGGAAGAAATTGAACTGATAACATGAGACTTACTGCTTTTCTAGATTCCATAACTCTGGAAATGCATGGCGCATCTGTATGAATGCAACAATAAATAATTATAAAAAGGAAAGCTATATGTATAGAGCTTTACCATACACCTAGGTAAGAAAACATTATAGCAGCAACTGAATATATTACTCAAGAGTTTAACAGCATTTTAATTAATCAAGGACCAGCTAGGACAATCAAACAGAAATCCATAGATCATTTTAATGGTCAAATAAAAGGCAGTATTAGCAACAAGAGATTCTATAATTTTTAATGTGAGAACAAAAAAAATACTCAATAAAAAAAATAAGAACAAAAATATTCTTCCAAAATAAGGAAGATAGTGCTTACAGACAGTGATTCTGGATCCCCAGCACTGATGCCAGCCACAAAGGGATCAACAAGATAATCAACAACCTATGATGAGAGCAAAATGAATATAATTGCTTAGATTATACGGTAAGCACTAAAGATTTACCACTTTAAAGTATTCACAAAAATAATGTTAATGTAACGATCAAGCAAAAGAATAAAGAAAAAAAGAAGAGGCAATTGTAAGCTGGTGAATGGCAAAATAGCAGAAAGCATTGTGCTCCACCTCCGTTCCAAAATGACGTTGAAAGAACTGCCTCACGCTGCAGAAATTGAAATGGTGAAAGCTTAGAATATTCCCCACATTGCAAAATATAACTTTGAGTGCAACAGGATATTATAATTGGTAGTGTCTTCTGTTAACTGACTATATGAATTGCAAGATCATAAACTCATGATATAAACATAAAACTCCAGATATCATTATTGGGAGAAAAGGAAATGAATCAAATTCTGGATTTTGAAACCTAAGTATTTATAATTCAGAAGAAAACACTTCCCTATTACAAAAGGAGCTGTATATTTTTTTCCATTTAATTATGGATATCGATACAAAACCGGTTTAATCATGGGAAAAAAAACAGTGCCCAATATAATAAAATATCCAACAAGGTATAGTTATTACAACTGAGTTGATAGAGGTTAAAATTCAAAACCATTTGTAATAATTCATCTCTGTACAAAAAATTGATCTAATGTTTACCACAGTCAACTTAATGAGAACTAAAGGTAACAGTAATGTTTACTACAGCCAGGCAACACCAGTCAATAAATTTAGCTAATAGACCAAAGAAAAGTCTTTCCTTTGGTCTTCAAAAACAATCACACTGTATATTCGAAACAAAGGCTTTCAAGCAATCTTAAAATCTTTTATTGAGAATTTTCCTTTTCCAGCATAGACTTCCACTGTTTCCTTGTGTAATTATCGCTAATAAAAAGTCATAATGTTGTATGAACCTAAATCAGCTAAACCACAGAAGTGGTAACCAGCATAGCATCAACTCATACCTGACATGTGAACAAAGTCTGCCAGATCAAGATAAGAATAAATACTAGGCAAAATGAGCCAACACAAAACAATTGAACATAACATGAAGCTGTTAAACTGGTAAACCATGGTAAAAAGTTCTTAGTTTTTGCTTTATGGATTAATCCATAGAGCATCCATATTTTTGCTTGCAGACGTATCATTTCAAGAATTATCAATTAATGAAATCTTGAATATAATTAAGATGATTTAACAGAAATATGAGTTTAATCATTTTTTTTATTTTAAATAAGGTAACGTCAGAAAATTGACCTTTAACCCATTCAAATTGCTTTTTCACTCCCCTAATAGTGGATGTATACTTCCAAAGTTGAATATTCTTGTTAAAAAATGGGTTGGCTGAAGGTAGTAGGATCACATAAAGAGAATAACAACCATGAAACAGGACTGATGGATGGACTAGGCCTGCTTACAGCATTTCCATCTCCCTTGTCTCCCTGTGCTTTAACTAGCAGTAAGCAAAGAAACAGAGAATGAAACAAGTGGCAGTATCAGATCCAATAGCCTTTGCTATGGCAGTACATGGTCATAATTAGACTCATTTTCTATTTTCTCTAGCAATAAGTGCTCTACATTAAACAAGTCACTATTTGCTCCAAACATAACGTGTTTTGGGAAGAGGGGGTTGGTGGTAATAAATGTAGAGCACAAAAAAATGGAACAAAAGAATTAAAAACATGAACAAATTTGAGAGGATCGTTGGCTAGGTTTTACATGCACTAAAACTTGTAGTCTTCCATCAGAATGATAGAGTATTGGGATGGTGCCAGTGCCTACAGTATGTACCAAAATTGAACATAAAAAAACCATCAGTACTAACCGGTACAGTCCATGTGGTACCATCTGTACATACCAATATGGACCAGTAAAACTAGTAAATACCAGTACAGATGGTTCCTATGTCCCAGCACCATACCGGTGCAAGGTTCGCATTGAAATGGTATGATGCTGATGGTACTGTCCCATTCTAGCACATTTTGAATCCATGGTCACATGATGGTATGTCATTTTAGATATATAAACCATGTATGTGAATAATAACCAAACAATTAGCAATTCATCATATGGGTATCTTAGCATTATAGTCCAGAGAAATTTTACAAAATAGGTAGTAGATGTATATTCTGGAAGTCTTTCTCAAAAGTTCACTAATAGGTGGAATGAAATTGCCCATTAAAAAGGGGGGCTAATGTAATATTTAGAAAAATGAGGGCATTATGGTGGTTTTACATAATTTTTCCTAAAGCATGTTCCATAGGATATTATAAGCAAGGTTTACCATATTGGTCGATAATGTACTATACCATACGGGCTGCACTGTACATAGATCGCACTATACCATTCATATCATGCTACACCATACCGATACTAGGTATGCTGAACGTTATCGTCCCATACTGCATACCAACACTATAATAGGATGGTATCCAGTATGGGGTCCGATACCGAAATGACAAACCTTGATTATAAGTCCTTCAATGTATGCAACTAGGGAGCTATTATGTTGGATTTACTTTCATTAGTTTAGTCATAACGAGACTTATACATGAGAATATTTATATATACTAACCCCACAAATAACTTAAGCAATAAAATAGACAGATTACAAGAAATTATTGCCTCGTAATCAATATTATACATCTTACATCCCTCACAACCCCACCCATTTGTAACAATAACCAACCGGACACAAACTATAATCATCAAATTTCATCTCGCTTTATTTAGGGTTGATTCATTGAATTCAATCTGCACTTATTCTTATAAAAGGTCATAGCCCATCATCACCATTTTAGACATCCCATCAAGGACTTCTTAGACACTTTTCCCTTCATAGACACTACATCCCAAACCTGTACCCATTACCAGGTGGCACTTGTTGCAAGTTACCAAGTCATCCTTGTAATTTGTCTATTAAATTGTTTCTTACAGATGCTGCTTGTAACCATACAAGCCACTCAAGCTAAAAGAAAAACTTCTTCATACAATCAGGCCCTAGCGAAACCCAAACAATTCTAGCGGGCCATCTATTTCTCCTATATCATGAGCAGTCAAGAAGAACCCAAGTGTCAATGTGTATCTGACAATAGTAAAGAATGCTAATAGAAACATGGAAAAAAGATAGTGTTCTTAGTGGCTACAAGAACAGGAAATGTTCCACAAAATTGACAAATGTATAATCACCTATCCTGTGAACATTCATCAAACACCTTCAAGGAGCTCTTTGTGTCATCATGCTTCCACAAAAATGGTTCCAGAAATATCTTTAACTGCAAGCATGAGATGCGTGTTATATGGAAAGTGCAATATAGAGAATTCTACAATAGTAAAGCAACACATGAGAGCAGTAAATAGACAAATGAATGTACAAGTATTTCATTCCTTAAAATATGAGGACACGATACAGAAAAAAGTGCAGCAAAAACCCAATGAAGCCCATATTTTGCTGAGAAGAAAATTTTGGAACAATGTGATGTGCAACTATCCACTCATAGGGGAGAGAACCTGTTAAGATTTAGAATAGCCCCCTAATACATGGATATATATAGAATGAAAATTATTTGTTTGTATATTGATTACTAGTTGTGTGAACATACAAATTACAATTAATATCATCCAGATCTCTAACACCATACTCAACTCATGCGGGGTCAAATCTCATGCTGCTAAGAAGCAAGACTTGCAACTGACGCAAACCCATGTTCCTGCTCCCTGTGTTGTTCTAATTCTTGGTGCCACATTTAACCAACAAGTTATCAATTGTTCCCCCTGTCTAATTTCATCCTCATTTCTACTCCCATTCCCATTCCATTCCTTGCTTCCAAGATTGAGAGTTTGTCTAAAAGACATTAAAAACAGGGTGGTGGCATTTGTTATAAAGAATCTTTAAGCTACCTCCGTAGAATGGATATAGGGAAGTGGCGCACTGCAGGCCTACTGATGTCAAACAAAGTGGTAGATCCTAAAAGTTCCAGCAATCATAAAATAATGTTTATTTGGCTATTTGAATAGCACTTTTTGATCATAATAATCATGACAATAGAAGATGGGGTACTGAGGTCTTTCCAGAGATCAAGCTAGCTGACCTCTATGGTGGTGAGTCATTGCCTGATGCTCAAACTTCAAACTGCAACAGGAGCCATAAGGCGTGGACTTAGAAAAAAGAATATTCTAGAAAGATTCTTCTAATAGAAGTTTAATTAATCGATTGAAGTCCAACTGCATTAATACAAAATAGAGGTTCCAGCAAAGAGATATAGCAGAGGACTAAGTAGCTGAGGATCCCTTAAGACTGGAGAATGTGCATTAAAGACCTGTGGTAAGTAGAGCAGGATAACCTAAAGATGCAAAATATGAGTGATATAAGATATGCTGCAAGAAACCATGTTCAGGTCTGCAATGCCAGTTGCAGCTAATAATTCTGTGTATGGCTCCACGGGGTCAAAACCAAAATGGCAAAGCTTCAAAATAAAGCACAACATCAACATGCACCTATTAGGAGATGCATGACTAAACAAGTCTAAGAAGTGTATTGTTGCAAGAAAAGGTGCCCTTTGGAAAGAGAAGACAACCTGAATGCCTCCTAGGTAAAGGAGAGGCATTAGGTCCTTTGTCTCAAAAATATGCTATTGATATTACTTCAAATCATGGTTCATCAAACTGATCCAGACCACCCCGTACCGCACATACCATGTCATACTGCTGCAGTTCCAATGTTTGACACAGTGTAGAGGCTGAACCAGCCTGTACTTGGTGGAATGGACCAATTCTGCTCAGTTTGTGTTGCACTCAACACTTACATCTGGTTTCAGGCAATACCATGGTTAGGCATGAGAAAAAAAGTCTCTCACCTTGTGTCCTTATGGGGGCCATACTATACCATACCAAAAATGTCATAACCTTGCTTCAAATAGTCAAAAGATTGAAGCAAAATCAAGGAAATAATATATCATCTACTTAAGACAAACGAAATGCTAAGAGTTCAAATGTAGATGAATAAAGATGGGTAAGCAGAAGTGTGTATCATCCATTTGCTAATGATGAAAGAAGTAACCAAGAAGTATTCTTTTGACACCATGATCCTGGAGATGATGAAGATGACCAAACGAATTGAAGAGTGAAATAGTCACCTATAAGACTACCTGTCAACGCTGGTTGGAAAAGCTTATCTTGGCCAATTTAGATCAATAGAAAGGATGGACAATGCTGTAGGTTATGGGGTCAGCTGAATAATCTACCAAAGGAAATAAATTATGCACTAATATAGGGTAAGTTCATTTTTCCTAATAAACTAAACATTAAGAGGGTGTTACTTGTGATAACAGCTTGAGAAATGGACATACAAAGTGGTGAAAAACTGAAAATAGTCAAAGAACAACAATGGTGCTTGTAGCTTGCAGTTTTCAAAAATGGATATGCTCAACATGGTGGCCAAATGATTACTGAGGGAATTTAGGACCATATCCAAGTTTTAAAGCCAAGGTCAAAGCAAATCACATTTCAAAAAATTCACTTGCAGGCCAGGAGCATTTGCTGATTTGGATTTCCAGTAATTTTGATCACTTAGAAGATAATTTGCATGATGAGGATTTTTTATCAGCCAAATCAAAGTTTTATTACCAAACCTCAATTAGAAAAGTAATAGGCACCTAAACAAAGGAATTCCTTTTATTTACTGTAGAAAGCACTGTAGCACTGCAGCAATGCAAAGAAGGTTTTGTTTTTATTCCTTCTACTCTAGAGTCCCAACAGACTCAAACTAGGTATGGTGGGGGCAGGGTCAAAAAAGAGGGTAAGTATCCACCGGTTATAGGAGTCAATCGTAAGTTATTTTGAAAAGAAACAATCAAGATTCAACCAGGTTGGCTGCTTTTTACCTCCCTTTCTTTCCATTGATCTCTCTTTCTCAGTCTATTTTCTTAAATCTTCTGCTGTTAATTGATCACTGTGAGCCTTCTACTTTTTCTTCTTTATTTGCTGATAGTTATTTGTTCTCTGGAACTAACCTGAACATGGATCTTCTGTATCATACTTAAAATCTCAATCTGAAGCCTTCCTTGCAGTCTACTAAAGTCGTAGGAGCCATCTAACTTGAGATTCATCCCTAGATATAATACTGTAGCCTGCTAGAACAGTTGGAACATCAAGTTATCTTTAACATCTACTGAAATAAGTTTCTTGGGCCTGAATTTGATTACAAGTCAAAAATATTGCTTCTCTTTTTGACCTAAAACCATAAGAAATCCTTTCCTCGAACCCTTACCCATTCTTTAAATCCAAAATCAGATTCTTTTTTAAGCCACTAGCTTTATCCCAAATGCTGAAAAGCATTATAACTACCCTACTTCTTGTCAGAGGATAGCAACATAGTGGGTTGATTTATTCCCTGATTTTTGTCCCCTTTAGGTACCCCTAAGTGGCCTCGCATCAACTTGTTAGGAGAAATTATGCATGCAGAAGCATTAATCACATTAAAGTTCGACTAAAGTAACACACTCCCTAAATTTATATTGATAAAATATCAAAATAGAGGATACAAAAAGACTGCTTGATATTTTTTTTTTATTAAGTCCAAGCCTCACAGTTATACAAAACCAAATCTAGAAGATTTAAGAAAATCTAGGCATTTAGACATATGCCAATCAAATCCAGATGCCTATGGAGTGTCGACATAAAGATCAAGCTCTTACTTTCCTTGGAATCCATGACTTTTAACACATATCAGAGGAATCAGGGCTCATAGGTGATTTCTCTTTCTTGAATACACAACAAACGTGAAACATGAAACACAATAAAATAAAAGCTTGTATCATACATTTTTAATTGATTTGACCACTATTAAACTTGTCCCAAAGTAGGCCAAACAGGAGAATAAACTAATTTATATATGTAGTAAACCCCATTTCATTCAGAAATCAAAAATCTGAATGTGGTTTCAGTAGATCACATAGCTTGCAGTCCACTGAATTCTGCTAACTGCAGGGCACCTCCTAAGCTAAACAGGCCTTTGAAATCGAAATATTTTCCATCTCAGTTTGGACAAAAAATAAAAGGACAAGAAAAGGGAGCACACCTCTTCAATAGAGCAGTTTTCTCTTCACCTCCATCTCCAACCTCATTCCTTAATAACTTGGAGAGGACCAAGCCTACACTTAAGTTACAGATCAATGACAATTCTTATTAGGTGAACCCTGCCAACCTCATTTCCTGGGCTTGTTGCCAAATCATAGCATAGCGCTAGGTCTTATGAAAAGGGGGGGAAGGGTGGGAGGAGGGCCAACATAAACAAGAGAAAGTGAGAGAGAGACATACAGAGAGAAGAAATGGATAGCAGCAGTTCTAGCTTGGATTTGCTCATCTAGGGGGAAGCAGGAGATTGTATTTATTTGGCAACAATCTAAGGCTTATGCTCCCTAAACAAAGACCGCACACCCACTCCTCAATTGAAGTTGGATACCAATCTCTCTATAGATGACAGAGGAGGAAGAAGATGGACAGGAATTAGAGAGAGAACAACAAGCTGGGACTTTTTTGAGGGATTCAGAAAGCAGTAGCAGAATATTTAGGGGATGGGAAGACAGAAGCAGTGCACCTTGAAGGAGATGATACAGGTATGCCATAGAGCTTATTGATGACAAACAGGGCCTAGCTGGGAATTAGAGAGAGAACAACAAGCTGAAACTTTTTTGAGGGATTCAGAAAGCAGTAGCAGAATATTTAGGGGATGGGAAGACAGAAGCAGTGCACCTTGAAGGAGATGATACAGGTATGCCATAGAGGTTATTGATGACAAACAGGGCCAAGCTTGGCCAGCTAGGCCCGGCAAAAGGCAATGGAAGGTGAAAAGGATATTTCAGCTGAACAAGCAAGAAATCCAGCTTAAGCAGGTATCAGCTACTACCAAGAGGATGGGGGAATCAGAACCAAGATCCAGATCCAGTCAATGTCAAGGCGGCAGTGAAGCAGCGGTCAATTTTGTTAGGAAGGAAAGGAGTATGCTACTCTGTTGAAGGAAAATTTTATCAGGATAGAGGCAGAACAGAGTTTTGTCTCAAAGGCCTATTTTGATGATTCAATGTTTCAGCTTAGGTGGCACTCATAGTTCACCCCAATTGACGGATTGCAAGCTTCCTTCACCCCAAAAATCTAATGATTTTTAATCAAAAGGCTCCAAAATATTTTGGGCAAGATCTACATTCACTAATGACTAAACTAATATATAAACATTACAGAAGCAAGTTAGGTCCCTTTTTCATTTTAGCAATCATTGTGATATTACATATCCATGAAACTACCATAACTAGAACCTAAACATTATTTCTATTGTTATTCTTAATGCAACATGATTACTATCATGTCATTTCTCTTGAAACAGATTATGGGAAACCCGGTCTCCAAAGAAAGTGGAGCTAGGTGTTGTCGTTGCAGGCTTGTATATTTCTTTTCCAGTTGGTAAGTAGGATAAATAGTAGAGCATGAAGAAATCTGCACATAAAACAGGGGGCTATGCTAAGAACTTATCCATTTTCTGTTTGCAATTTTAATTATTTGAGAAAAGTTCTAAAAAAACACTATATGGGCCTGTAAACATGATACAGTACAAAACACGGCACATGGCTGCACTGACACAGTTTGGATGGCATGGCCTATACCCTGTATCAAGTTGGGTTCGTATAGGAAATATGTATTGCCTGATACAGGCCATACTAACAGCACATGAATCATTGATTTCAGGTAATTATTGCTGTAAGTGGAACATATTATACTGTTAGTTAAATTGACTGACCCAGACATCTGAATAAGAACCAAGCCTTTAGTACTTGCTGTAGATATCTAAAATTGTTCACCAGTCTAAAGTACTAATCAATTAGGAGAGAAAGGCAATTGCCTGAAAACTGGCACCAGCATTTAATTTGAAGCAACTTTTCATTAAAAAAAAAAAACTAACAGTTAACATAAGACATCTTTGGTCATTACAGTATCATTCCATAAAAGAATTTACCCAAAAAAGGGGTAGCAATATGCTTTCATCTGAAATTAAATGGCAGAAGAAACCTTTGACTGTGGAGACAGAATGCTACTCGTAATCAGAGTTATGGGATTTGATGGAATCTGAGATACAAAGCAAGCAGAGGCATCAGATAGTAGCGGCATAGGCTGATCAAAATGAAAGTAAAACAGAATGTATAGACAAGGAAAAGCCCAGTTTGCTGACAAAACTATATTACCATTTGTGGTATTCCACTCCTCACAATATACCGCTTGTTTTGAGAAATAGGCTGTCTCATAAGGCAACATTCAATTACATCAGCCAGATAATGCAATCAGGTTAAAGATATTAAATATATGCAATATCAATACACAGAGCTTTGTCTAGAAAACAATGAGCAAACAAAAGATCTAGGTCAATCCCAATTTACAAGGGCGCAAAAAGGAAGATGACTCACGGGCATGCTTCATGTCAAGGAATGCATGGTTCTCTTATTGACATGACAATTTTAGGGATTAAAAACATCAACAATGTTCTCCCCTTTTAAAAGAAAAATCAATGGTGGTTGCCCTCAAAAATCATATAATTACCGTAACAAAAAGGCTTTATACCATTTCTTCAGAACTGAGTTAACAATTTGCTTTGTCCTCTGTTCATGTTAAAGAAAATATTATGACAGAAATAAGGAACACTGATAAAGCAAAAGTATCAAGATGTAATTTATAAGGTATGGCCATGACAAAAGAAAAATGCCTGACAGAGAGATCGTAACAAGAAGAAATAAACCTTGCTTTTGGAGCGAATAACAGGATAGCATATACAGCTGCCTGAAGGGAAAAGGCATATTGTTTGCCATGGAGGAAGAACACATAAATACAGCAAAAAATACAAAGATGCCCGCTTGAGGAAAAACTCGATAAAGATCAATGTTAGAATTTCTGTCAAAATATTCCATGAAGTGAAATAAAACACAAAACTTCATGTTTGTTTCCTTTTTTCTGAGAAATATGTTTGTTTCAATTTTCAAGACAAAATAGACATGGTTTGGGATGAAAAGTGCAATGGTTTACATTCAAACTGTCACATTTTTGCCTTAAAATACCTAAAATTATACCTACTCATAATGAACAAATTCAATTTCTATCAATAAATGTTCATGATGCTGGTGGAGAGGAACAGTGCTGAGGGAGAGTCCAGATCCACCTTATTTGAAATGACAAACATTGATTCCAAGTGACATAAACTCTGGATTCGCATTGACTCTGCCCTTGCAAGTACAATATTTGTAAAGGCTTCCTTAAGATTACTTTAAATTGTCGTACCACAGAACTTGCATCTTAGTTACCAGAAGCGGGTGCTGATGCAGGTGTGAATTAGGGTGCAACATAGGGAAGTGGGTCTTTGATAAAAATAATTGAATGAGGAAAAACTTAGGAAGTAGGTGCACTACCCTAACTGGTAGTTTCTTGCAACCAAGACATGCATGTTATGGAACTTTCCTGCATACATCAAAACGCATCAATCTTGGATAAATAAACAAAATAAATTATTGAAATTTTCTATTTTCCAAAAGGTTAAACTTCAGATATTCACATAAAAACAAGAAATTTGGTAAATCAATCTTGCATAATAAATTGTGTAAAAATACAAGGTAAATGTTGCATTAACACCAAGAAAAAGTTCAAAAAGTACTAGCTAAATCACCTTAAACCTTCATTAAGTCATCTAAAACAATCTTAGGTGTACTATGTCTTGACATCAACATCTTTCAGAATCACCTTTTACTAATCAAGAACTAAACATAAAAAAGATGTTGAAGAGAAATTGCCAACCTGACTTAAACAATCAGGCAGAAAGTTTTTTATATAGGCAACATAAATAAAATAGCTTCCTAAGTTATCCCATAACATAATAACATAATAACATAATAATTGCTCAAGAGTAAGATAGATAAAGTGAGAAATAACAAAAATAACTAAATCTCAACACTCCCCCTCAAGTTGGAGTATATAGACTTTGTAGACCCAGCTTGAAGCAGCAATTCTGAAAGGAAGACTTGGATAAAGCTTTCATGAAAATATCCGCAGTCTGATCAACTTTAGAAACAAAAGGAATGGTCACAATTTTCTTGAGAGAACTACATCACGAACAAAATGGCAATCAATTTCGATGTGTTTTGTTCGTTCATGAAAAACCGAATTGGCTATAATGTAGATAGCTGATTGGTTGTCACAGAACATTTCCATAGGATCGGAATGGAAAAAACTAAGTTCACGTAAGAGTGTTTTCAGCCATATAAGTTCACCAACCGTATGGGCCATTGCACGATATTCTGCTTCTGAACTGGAGCATGTAACTGTACTCTATTTCTTACTTTTTCAAATCACCAGATTTCTGTCTAAAAAGGTACAATAGCCTATAATGGAGTAGCATCAGTAAAGGTTGTGAGCTAATAGTGACCATTTTTCTTGTAATTAATTCCTTTACCAAGTGAACTCTTCAACTACCGTAACACCCTATAAGCAGCTTCCCAATGATGTTGTCTGGATGCATCCATAAACTGGCTCAGAACCTAACTAGTAAGGAGATATCAGGCCTAGTCACTGTGAGGTAGATCAACTTCCTAATCAACCACCTATATCGAATACAATCTCCAAAAAATTCATCTTCATCAAATTTCATTTTAAGAGTAGATCCATTGGAGTTTCAGTAGGTTTAGCACCAAGCATGCCAGTCTCTTATACTAAATCAAGAATGTACTTGCATTGAGAGAGATTAAGCTGATTTTTGGTACAAACAACTTCAATACCAAGAAAGTAATGCAATGAGCCAAGATCTTTTATTTGAAATGCATCCTTAAGCCATTTCTTAGTTGAGTAATTAGCTACAAATTATTCCCTATCATAATGATATTTTCAACATATATCACAAGTATAACCACACTACAACCTGAATGACAGACAATAACTGAATGATTTGAATAGCATTGGATAAGGTAAAATTTGCCAATAGTCTTGCTGAATTTATCAAACCAGGCTCTTGAGGACTACTTAAGACCATAAATAACTTGTTGCAGACGACAAACATTCCTTTCCTCCCTCTTAATCACATAACCTGAAGGTTGGTCCATATATACTTCTTCCAATTCTCTCCATAAAGAAAGGCATTTTTAACATATAACTAATGAAAAATCCAATTCAAGTTGACAGTAAGTGAAAGTATGACTTGCACAGAATTCAACCTAATCACAAGAGAAAATGCTTCAAAGTAATTTACCCCATATGTTCGTGTAAAACCTTTTGCTACCAATCTTGCTTTCAATCTCTCAACAGATCCATCAGGAAGGTACTTAACAGTGTACACCCATCGACATTTTACGATCTTCTTTTCTGGGGATAAATCAACGAGAGTCCAAGTGTTTTTAGATATCAAGACCAGGATTTTCCGAACCGTGCCGAACCGGCCGATTCGGGACGTGCCGAACCGACCTGTTCAGGACGTACCGAACCGGACTGGTAGCCGACCGGCATGGTTCGACCTTAAAAAACGGCACAGCCCATTTAAAAAAAAAAAAATTACCGAACCCAAACCGAACCCGAACCGGGGCGAACCGGTCCCGAACCACTCGAAATGGGCCCGAACGGACCGGTTCGGCCCGATTTGGGTCAGTACGGCTGGGAAGGGGGGGACAAATTTTTTGGATTTGTCACATGGCTACTGTAGCCATGTGACATTTTAGAAAGGGAGGGCCTTGCCTTGGTTTTTAAGGAAGAGCCGAGGAAGGAAAAACGATCCAAAAAAAAAAATTCGTCGATCATTTTCAATCCAATCCAACCTACAAAAGTCGAAGAGGAAGGTAGAATCAAGGTACGTATACCATTCTTTTTTCGTATTTTCTTCTTTCATATCGTTATTTTTTATTAAAATCCGTGCAAATTAAAAAATTAAGAAAAAATGCTGTCAAATTTTATTTGTTGGCTATAATTTTAGAATATGTAGTAGATCTAGGATAGATCTATACAATGATACTAAAATCTTAATTTTTTTGTTAAGTATATAATTTTTTAAATTAAAAATTAATTTTGGATTAATAAATTAATTTTAAAAAAATAATTAGAAAAAAAAAACTGTAATTATAAATTATTAATCTAGGACTTATAAGCTACTCTCACTATAAATTTCATGTTGATTTATTCAAGTTTTGTGCATCTCATGAATAGTGCCCGTAGGTCTTAAATTGAAAAAAAATTGACTTTTAATGTATTTATAGGATCTTAAAAAAATATATGTAGCATGTATGATGGAATCCTACATGAATCTAAAATTTAAATTTTTCTTTATTTTTCTTTTTTTTTAATTTTTTAAATTAAAAAATTAAAAAAAATAAATTAAATTTTAAAAATTAGGTTAATAAACTGTAAATTAATAAACATTATTATTGTCCTTATATGTAATTTAAATATTTAGGTATGGATCCATCAAGGAGGAAGAAGGATCCGGAGCGGGACATTGGATGGTTACATGAAAAGATGCTCTCGGGTCGGCATCACTGGAGGTGTAAATGATGCAATACTGAATTCAAAGATGGGGGTAATAAGATTGAAACAGCACTTGGTTGACGGCTATTCTGATATATTTGTATGCCGACAGTGTCCACAGGAGGTCCGTCAGCTGATGAAGAAACACTTTGCTGATTTTAAAGCCGGGAAGGAAAGAGCAGTAAAGAAAAAGGCAGAGGTGGACCGCAGAGCCGCAGAACCACCTTCTTATTACTCCAGGAGTCAGAGGGAGCATCTATTCCTTCTGATGATGAGGCACAAATGGAAGCTGCTATTCAGGCGAGCTTGTATAAGCAGAGACAGCAGGAGGAGGCAGCCAGGCATAGACAGCGATTCAAGCCATCAGCTTTTGAGTCAGGATCGGGATCCACTTCTACTAGTGCTCCAGAAAGTCTGAGACACAGTTTAAGAGGACCTCAGTCAGAGAACCCATCAGGAAAGGCACCGGCCATATTGCATCCATGTTGGGAGCATTTGGCAGTAGAAGGAAGTCTTCCAGGAACATTCCAGAGGGAGCCACTATCCATGATGTCAATCCACATGCATTTTTCAGTAGAGATTCCAAGCAACAGAGGATTGATATAATGCTGAAAAAAGATAAGAAGAAGGATATGTGGCGAGTCCATGGTTTGCGGTACCGTCCCGTACCGCTCGGTACGGGGCGTACCATACCGTACCGGCCAAGAGCCGATATGGTTCGCTACCAAAAAACAATCCGGACACCGGACCGTTGAAAAAATATTAAACAAAAAATTTTCCATACCGGTACGGTACGGTACCGTACTGGTACAAACCACTCGGTTCGGGTCGGTTCGGGTTCGGTTCAGCCCGGTTCGGCCCGGTTCGGGTCGGTTCGGGGTCGATTCAGTGAGAGGGGGGGAGAAAGATTGTTTTTTTTAATTGGCACGCCGGTACGGTACGGTCCGTACCGTACCGTACCGCCCGTTGATCGGTACCGGTTCAGCGGACCTTGGGCGGGCCATCTCCTGATTTCATTTCAGTCATATCCCAGCCCATGCAGCGAACAATCCATATTATTGCTCTGTTATTTCATCTATACAGGCTGCTAGTGCAGATGTAGATCCTCCATCATCGAGGGATATCTATGGTTATCTTCTGGACAGCAATAAGGAGGAGCTAGAAGGATGGATATCCTCATATCAGAGCAAGTGGACCATGTATGGATTAACGGTGATGTGTGATGGTTGGACTGGTCCTACTAGACGGAGCATCATCAATTTTTTGACTTATTGTGATGGGAAGACTTTTTTCCAGAAGTCTATTGATGCTTCAGATCATGTGCATGATGCCAGTTATATCTTCAGATTGATGGAAGAGGTGATTGATCAGATGGGAGAGCATAATGTCGTGCAAGTCATCACTGATAATGGACCACAGTACAGGGCCGCAGGGCAGATCTTGATGAAGCGGCGGCCGTATATTTTCTGGACCCCTCGTGCTGCACATTGTATAGACCTCATGTTGATGGATATTGAAAAAATTCGCAGGGTGCAGAAGATTGTTGAGCTAGCACAGTCTATCACCAGATTTATATATAACCATACATGGGTCTTATCATTGATGAAGAGCTTTACAGGGAAGAAATATTGAGACCGGGGGTCACACGATTTGCTACTAATTATATTGCACTTGATATCTTCTTGGCAAGAAAGCAAAGCTGCGTCAGATATTTGTCAGTCAGGACTGGCAGCAGAGCAGATATGCCAGGGCAAATACTGAGGGAAGCAATATGGAAAATTTAGTGACGAGACAGACATTCTGGCAGCGGGCTGAGAGGGTAGTGGAGGCTATCAAGCCTCTATATGAGGTACTTCGTGCCGTGAACTCCTAAAGGTATACTCAGATGGGCTTCTTATATTTCATGATGCAAAGGGCAAAGGAAAAGATCCAGGAGGCAGATCCATCACATGCATATGAGTATATATGGATCATTGATGGATGGTGAAGTTATCAAATGAGTTCGGATTTGTATCTAGCAGGTACGTAGTAATTTATGAAGTCCCTAAAAATTAAGTTTCAATTAGATTCATACAAGTATGCTTGACTAATTCTTAAAATATATGTGCAGCTTACTATCTAAATCCGAGATTTCAGTACTTCGTACCGAACATTGCCATGGATGAGGATCTTATGTCTGCCCTACGCAATGTTATATATAAGATGGAGCCCGATCCAAATATTGCTGCTATGTGCCTTGAAGAAGTTAGGTTGAAATTATTGAATGATTCTTAAGAGCATTAATTTCAACAAGCTAACAAGTTTTTTTTCTGACAGACGAAATTTTTTAGAGAGGGCACGATTCATTTGGATCCACTGTAGCAGTCAGGAATAAATCAAAGATGAATCCTAGTAGGTACTACTAAGGAGTATGTCTAATATTATATCAGGATTAAATTTTTTATTTTGTCAAATCTAAAATTATAAATGATGTAATGTCTTTTGCAACTGAATGGTGGGTGCATTTTGGTGGATCTGCTAAAAATTTGAAGGTTCTTGCAGTGAAGATCTTCTCCCAGACGGTGTCATCCAATGAATATGAGCGCAATTAGTCTACATTTGGTCTTATCCACTCCAAGAAGAGGAACCGTCTAAAACAGAAATGCCTCGATGATCTTGTGTATGTACACTATAATTTATGGTTGATGTTAAAATGTATTCAGGAAGAAGTTGAATTGAAATATCTCGATCCCACTGCAAGTTCATATGTTGATGAGGATGAAGATCCAATGATTGGGTGGGTCATAGGTCAGCAGCAGACGCCAGAGCTTGATGAGCCAGGATCGCCTCCTCGACCAGCCAGTTTTGTAGCTAGTAAGGCTGGGATAGATGCTGGACAATGGGCAACAAGTCATATTCCTCACAGGGCTCCAACAGATACAGCACATCGTCCGTCCCCATCATCTAGTAGACCTAGAGACAGAGAAAAAGGAAAGACAGTTGCACCTCTATCGGAGCACTCAGTCCACTCAGATTCAGATACCAAAGACAGTGATGATAGTGCTTCAGATAGTGAAGGATCTAGTGATCAGGGAGGGGCAGGAAGACAGGAGTTGCAGCCATCTATTCATATTCGATTCACTGGGGAGTCGCAATTTAGCCATGCCACGCAGGATACAGATCATAGAGTACCATCTGATAGACCCCATGGTGATACGATTCCATATAGGCGACGGGCTCCGCATGATCGTTCGGGACACGATACAGCTGCAGCTCTTGCACGTGGAGTAGGATCCATGGATGTATCTGGATCATTCTCATGTTCAGGATCCTCTTATCCGCAGCTACCGGCAGCTTCTGGTCCATATGATCTATATGGTGCATCTGAGACGTCAGCATCCGGTGGTTATTATCCCATGCATCCCGTAGTATCTTATGCATCTGATTTTGTTGCTGGTATATTTGGATGGGCCCCTGCACTACCACATCATCAGTCTCCGGACAGCTCTTAGAGTTAGGACATCAGAGAGAGATCTGCAATTAGTTATGATCCATCACGCATACCTCCTGAGATGAGCTTAGAGGAGTATCATGTTGCCTAGCAGGAGGAACATGCCGAATTTCCTACATAGTCATACATGATCCCTATGTTTATGGACATCGTCACTCTACTCGATTCTAGACATTAGTATTAATTATATATTTATGCTACATTTCACTTTCATTAATTGCTGATAATCTTAGTTTAATTATCATTTTTTATTTTATTTCAATTGAAAATAGTCCTAAATATTAGTATTTAGTCCTAAACCCTAAACCGGTACGCCACCCTGAGCTCTAAAGGCCTAAACCCTAAAGCCTAAACCCTAGGGCCTAAACCCTAAACACTAAACACTAAACAGTAAATTCTCCCTAAACCCTAAACCAGTACGCCACCTTAAACCCTAAACCCTAAACCCTAAACCCTAAATCTTAAATACTAAATTCTCCCTAAACCCTAAACCCTTAAAAAATAAAATAAAAACCTTAAAATTACAAAAAACAACAAAAAAAATCAAAAAAAAAAATGGACCCTAAACCCTAAATCTTAAATACTAAATTCTCCCTAAACCCTAAACCCTTAAAAAATAAAATAAAAACCTTAAAATTACAAAAACAACAAAAAAAATCAAAAAAAAAAAATGGGCGTACCGGTTTAAACCGGTAATCCACGCCGTACCATGTGTCGACACAGCACGGTACGGCACCGTACCGGTACCGGCCGGCCACCGGTACCGGTACCGGGAACCTTGATCAAGACCTTCATCTCATCATCCATAGCATCCTTCCATTATGGTACAATGACAACCTCTGCAAAGGTCTTGAGAATAGTAATAGAGGATAGAGAAGATGCAAAAGAACTAATACTCTGAGATAAATGAAGAGTAGAAGCGCAGTTTGATATATGATAAGTTGTAGATCTTTTACCTTTCCTCAAGACGATGGGATCATCAAGTTCAGACTAAGATGGATCTATAGGACTAGAAAAAGGATCAGTGAAGATATGAGTAGGTACCTCAGCTTCAAGAGATCTACCACAGTCAATTTTCTAGCACCTGAAATAAACCTGTAGAGGTTTTTAAACTGACTTGATGAATCTGTAACCTTCAAATTAGGTTCCTCTGCACCCATGGCAGTAACAGACAAGGGAATTGGACTAGAAATGATAAACTGGCTTCATGCTTCTACCTTAAATGAGTAACAATGTGTGGTTTCAAAAAATATGACATCAGAACTAACGAGTGTTCTCCTACTTACAGGATCATAACATCTATATACCCCTTTTGAGTTTGAAAATATCTAATGAAGATGCATTTAATAGCCCTAGAAAATAACTTGTTTGGGATATTATGTAGATGAACAAAGCAACAACAACCAAAAACTCTAGGTGGAATTGAAAAATATTTTCTTTGGAAAAGACAATTTGGAAGAAAGATTTTTCATTCAAAACACGCGAGGAAGCATGATTAATCAGGAAACATGCAATAAGAAGAGAATCACCTCAAAATATCTTAGGAACAAACATATGAAATAGGATTGCTCAAGCTACTTCTAAAAGATGATGATTTTACATTCTGCTATCCTATGTTGCTGAGGGATATAAATACAAGAGGTTTAGTGAACAATATCACGATTTTGATAAAAGGTTGCCAATTCAATTTGAACATACTCCAAAGTATTGTAGTGCTAAAAATCTTGATGAAAACACTAAATTAAGTTTTTTTCATGATAAAAGGAGATGAATATGAAAGAATCGTCTAACGATCCCCGGGTTGTGTACAATCTTTTTCAAAAAAAAATTTAATTAAAATTAATACGCAGCGAAAATAAAAATCTACTCTAAGCATGCATAGCAAGAACCAATCTGAACATGTAATATAGATTTCCAAATAAAATCAAAAGTATAAAGTAGATCAAATCTACTTACCTATTGCACTGCTCCATCTTCATCGGATCGGATCTGAAAAAAATTCCAAGATTCTACTAGAGCCACGCACGCATCCAGCCTCTGCTGGTATCCATACGAAGATGACCTGATTGAAGTGCCGAGACTATCGAAGTGCTAGCACCTTGTAGGCCTCGCTTCGAATATTGGATCAAATCTCCCTTTCTATTTTCCTTTTTTTCTCTACGTCAGAGATCTTGAAAGAAGATTGATCTCTTCTGAAGAGATCAAGGGAGAATATTTTTTTCTTTTCTTGAACTGAACCATTCATTCAAGATCAAGGATAAGAGGATCGATGATGATCAATTTCTCTCTTTATTTTATTATGGACAATGGAATAGGAAGTATGGGCGATAGAATTTTTTTTTACTTCTCACATGAAAGTCAAAAAAAATTCCATGCCACTTAATGTTTAATGCCCCCATACCTCTCTTATCTCATGCCAAATCTTAATTTTGTTTCTCCTTAGAGTGTTTTCTCATCTAGATTTAAGACAAGGCTTCTAATCAAATTCAAAAATCAAGTTCTAGATGGATAAGGTTAAGGAGGAAGACTTGGAGGAACCAAACTCTTTTGGACGTCCCATCTTAATTCTCCATGCACAAATGCATTTTTATGTGAAAGAAGGTCATCACCTTTCCTTTTTACATGCACAAGAGAGAGAAAAACATAGGGAGGGAGAGAGACAATTATTTAATTAGGAATTAGTTTAACTTACTCCTTATCCTCTGAACCTTTTAAGATTCTAACTAACCTAACTAATCCTGTTAGGTTTAGGTTTAAATCCATAACTAATTAAAAATTAGTTAGGAATTAATTAGACTAATTAACTAATTCTAATCAACTAGGAAACTAACCTAATTCCTAGCTAATTTAGGTTTATATTTAAATCTATAACTAATTAGGAATTAGATCTTAATATAATTAGGACTACTAAAGTCAAATAGAATAGATTAAACCTAACTTAATTAAATCAAATTTAATTTACGTAGGATTAAGCAACCAATTAGGTCAAACTAAATTGGCTTGCAACAATTGCAATTAGGTTGCGTTTGGTAGACGGTAATCTATCCAGATTATCGGTAATTTTAAACTGGGCCCACTAGAAAACCTTGTTTGGTATTTTTTTAAACAGGTAATCTATGTTGTAATGATAATCTGGATTACCTCAAGTGGCAATCCAAATTATCTCAGAGAGAGGTGGCTATCCAGATTACCGGAGATGTGGTAATCTGGTATTTTTTATTTTTACAAAATTGCCCGGTCCCTTTCGCTTCGGTGAGAACGAAACATTTCCCTTCTTCTCATCTAGGTCCTCTAGATATTGGTTAGGATCTCTTCTTAAATCTATATTTTATTTATAAAAATATAACTTTTACATTTTAGCTATTTATTAAAAATATATTTTTAAAATATTTTATATTATTAAATATAAAATATTTAATATGTTTATATTTAAATTGAAAATTATTTTTATACTAAATAAATGTAAAAAATTATATATAATCTTTTAAATATACTAAGTAATATATTAAATTTATATATATATATTATTAAATTTAAAATAATATATAATCTTTTATTTTATTTTATTTGTAATATTAGAAAATAGAATAATTTAAAATATATATTATATAACAATAAAGTGTAATGTAATATAATTTAAATTATATATTACATTTTATAACATAACATAACATATATTATATTATATTAAATATAGTATAATATATTTAATATAATATAATATATAATAATATTATATAATACATTATTAACTATATAATTTTATAAATAGTTACATTATAAAATATCAAATAATATAATACTATATTACATTACAAAATATCAAATAATATATTATATTAATGCAATATTATATTACATTACTATATTATATTATAATATATTTTTAATAAATTTGACTTAGGGATATTTTGGAAATTTGAGCTTAGATTACTGGTAATCTATTTATCATACCAAACACAGTAATCAGCATTACTGGCAATCTATCTAGTGGTAATCTATCTTGCAAGTAATCCAGATTACCATTCAGAATTTCCTGGCGATCCACCACATGCAACCTTAGATTAATCCAAAACCTAATTAGACTAGGTCATCATCCAAAATCAAATCAAATCCAATTCAATTTGTATTGAGCCTAATCATAATTAAATGATCGAATCATCTAATTAAATTATAACTTTTGTAATAAAGTCCTCCTTGCTAAAAATAGTAGGTACCTAAAATAGCAGGTTCTAAAATTTGTAATCCTTACAAATTTATACTTTCTAAACATGTAATCCTTATATATTTCGATCCAACTATGTGATCAGATCAAACTCCTATTGTATGTGATCCCTTAGTTTCCATAATATCTGGTAGTGAGGCATATCATGATCTCCATCATAGTATCAACAAACTTTTTTATGGACTGGAGCAATTCCAACTCACTCCATCAATGATCATTGATCCAAAACGATCCTAGTGGCTTCACAATCTACCAATAATGCCTAAAAGTATGTAGTGGCAACTCAGCATAATAGAAAAAAGAAGTCCTAGATGTAGTTGCCGTATGATTAAATTCTTCTATCGAGGTTCTGACAAGATGTAGGTAATGGAAACTCGCCAAACCTTAACCATCTGTGATGTACCAAATTTAATTAGCTTAAGTCCAATGTAAAACTCATGGAAACTCTTTTCCATTCTTCACCTACCGTGGCAATGGATTTTCTAGACTTAGCTTCTTAAATTACATAGGACTACAGTCTAGCTACTAAGATTGATAGATTCCCTATAACTAAAAGTGCACTCTCACTCCTACAGTGAACTTGCAACCAACGAACACTGCAAGGGCCTAAATGGCTAGGACTAATATTTTGTATTGTCAAACTACAACAACCCCACTTAGTGACCAAGGTATTGCAGGTCAAAGAACCACTCACACAATTACAGAATCAAAAAAATCGCCAACGAGTAAACATCCATGTGACTTCTTGTGTTGATCACAATAGGTACCATCATTTTTTAACGACCACCTGTACTCTTGCTCCGATATCATCACACTGTAGACTCAAGACTCGTCTGCCCTAAAAGGTAAGCGATCTGTGCATCAATCAAACTGAATCAATAACCGTCTTCATGATATCCTATAATTGGGAGCATTTAGAAATTAATCTATGATGACATATCTTTTAAATTCTTAACTCTTGAGAATACGTGTCACTGTCTATTAATTCCTTGAATGATATATTGACAAATTATATATGAAAAAATAGCCCAAATTAGAATTTATTAAATATAATTTTGTCCTAAAAATAAAAATATATCAGCCAAATTGGTTTTTAGGGCATACATCTAACAAAATACATCAAGCACTCATATCAACTTTTAAAAAGATAAAGCCACATCATCCAAGAACAATCATCCATGAATGATACAAAATAATAATGACCATGGATAGAGGGGATTTGTAATGGACCCCAGACATCAGAATGGATGACATCAAACGGTGTAGAACTCCTAAACCTGGTATAATTAGGATACGACTGACATTTGTGTTTATTCGGTTGACAAGCTTCACACTCAGCAATAAACTCACTAGACAGAAGAAATCATCTGACGGAGAATATGAATAGATGGATATCCTAGGCGAGCATGCCATTGAAGGGCAGATACATTACGAGTAAAAATAGAAATGGCAGCAATACGCTAAAGAATAGATCTCTTGAAGTTATCAAAATAATAAAATCCTCTTTTCTCATAGCCTCCACCAATCATCCTCTGTCTTGAGATACTGGATAATACAAAAGTCAAGGAAAAAAGTCATACTACATCCTAGGGATTTACTAAGTAAACTAATAGATAATAAGCTGATAGAAAATTTAGGAATAAATAAAATATAGGGCAAGGAAAGAGAAGATGACAAAAAATAGATCCTAGGGATAGATCTCTTGAACTTATCAAAATAATAAAATCCTCTTTTATCGTAGCCTCCACCAATCATTCTCTTTGTCTTGAGATCCTGGATAATACAAAAGTCAAGGAAAAAAGTCATACTACATCCCAGGGATTTACTAAGTAAACTAATAGATAATAAGCTGATAGAAAATTTAGAGATAAATAAAATATAGGGCAAGGAAAGAGAAGATGACAAGGAGATGTCACCATATCTAGGTACAACAGAAGTGGATCCATCAGCCAAATATACACTACAATGGATAAAACTTGGATTAATAGAGGAAAACAGGTCCTTTCCACATGTCATATGTGTAATGGCTCCAGAGTCAATGATCCAATGAGATAAAAATGAGGTGGCACACACACCTGCTGTACCTAAATGGACAATTTATGTGATATAATTCTGAGATGTACACATTTGAGTCTGAAGGCCTTGAATAATTTTATTCACTTCCTCCTTGATGATATTGTCAGGACTAGATTCCATCGAATTATTATATGGAGTAGGATAGCCACCAACAGAGTTGGAAAGATCTCCTTTAACAATAGGATTTGCCCAAGAAGGCTTCCCATATAATTTTCAGCATTTATCCAAGTATCCACCAGACCTGCCTTGGCTTCTGCCTCTGCCACCTCAGCCACATGAAGCAGTAGACCCAACAAGAGTAAAATTACCCCAGAGAGGAATGGAGAAAAGTTTTTTCTAATCTTAGCTACGTGTTGTACTCAAGCAAAGACTTCATTCATAGAAGGAATAGAGGATTCAGCCAATATCTAATCTCTGATTGGATATAAATCTGGATTCAACCTATAAAGGAAGATGGAGATATACAATTTAGATATCTATTATTTTAATTCTTCCAGATTGCTAGTCAGAGATTGATATAGATTGAGCTCATCTATAATACTTTTAACATTACTAAAATATTATGTTAAAGATCTCTTCCTGAAAGTTGTTGAATGCCCTCTTATAGAGATCAAAAATTTTACTTTGATTTTTTCTTAAGTATTTTTTAGATCTTGCCATAAAGATTTTGCAGTGTCATGAAACATAAAATAAGCAGCAATATTTTGTTTCATGCTATTCCAAAGCCAAATGATTACCTAATCGTTTTCTTTTCTCCACCGTTCCTAGGCTGGATGAATAGTATTTGGAAGATCATCATAGATATAATCAAGTCTATCTTTAGCACTCAAAAATTTTTCTATCGCCTTTGACCGTAGCAAGAAGTTGGACATCCCAGCAAGTTTAATGATAGTGATTTGAGATACCTCATGTTGCTGGACAAATGGTTGAATGAAGAATGAGGTAGGCTTGTCATCAGCCATAGTCTTTACAGTAGAGAATAATAATAACCCAGCAGCAAGTACTTCGAAGTCCGAGAGTTTTGCTTAGGATGAGAAGATCATCCAGAAATTTAGAGCCAGCAGCAAAAAAATTCAGAGAACATAAACTTGATTTAAACAAGCAGTAACATAAATAACATAAGGCTCTCAATTAGATAAATGAGAGTAAGAGAAATAAGTAACACAAGGGATCATCGGGGAAGACCAGTGGTAGTAAAAAAAATAGAAATGGCACCAAGAAGGGCCAAACGGCAGCTAAAAAATCCAGTAAGATAAGCAGCAGCAGAAAAAAAATCAGTACCATTTTTTTTTTGCAGATGATAGTTAGGTTTTTTTTTAGAAAGGAAGAAGTGGAAAAGAGGCGGCAAGTTTTTGGTGATGAAGGCTAAGATTTGGGGATCGTGGCTAGAACTCTTTAAAAGCTAGGATTTTGGAAGTGATAGCACAGGAAAATAGCAGCACAAGGATTATGGCTAGGGTTTATTTCTCTTTTTTTGAGTTGATGGGATGGCTAGAGTAGAGAAAGAGAATGAGATAGCAGCAGTTTTTTTGGACAGCTAGGATTTCTTTCTCCCCCCAAAAAAAAAAATTTGTGTTGATGGGACGGCTAGAGAAGAAAGAGGAAGGGAAGGCGGCAGCGGCAATGGGCAAATTTTTTGGAGCAGTCAGCAACAAGTTTTTCTTTTTTGTGTGTTGGAGAAGATGGCAGGTAGGGTTTTGAAGGAGGGAAGGCGGTAGCAGCAACAAAGAAGAAGAAGAGGGACAAGAAAAGAAGGGGAGGCTAGAGAGAGAAGGGGAGAGGAGTGGGTGGCAGGGAACTTGCTCTGATACCACATTGAAAAAAAATTATCAACCAGACCTAAACAATCGGGTAGAAAGGTCTTTATATAGATAACATAAATAAAATAGCTTTCTAAGTTATTCTTGTCATAACATAATAACATAATAATTGCTCAAAGATAAGATAGGTAAAGTGAGAAATAACTAAATCTCAACAAAAAAAATAATAATTTGACAAATGGAAAAGAGTGATGATGCAGATAAATCAATTAATTCTAGATATTGAAGCTCCATAAAAGTTACATCATGCACTAAGATTAGTATGCTTGAAAAATAAATAAAAGCAGTTTGCATGATATTATGTGAATGTGCAAAAATAATTTTCATAATGTACTAGTAGAAATAATCACGTACATATTGTTTCTTCTCTTGAAGACCTATCTCATCAATCAATCTTCCAACATCCTTCTCACTCTCTGTCTGCACATGGTCAGACATCTTCAGTCAAGAAGACCCCAATGTTATGAGGCCCAGATAATAGAAGTTCATCAAGCACTTATAAGACATCCTTTACCTCAGCAAAGAAACATTTAATCTATTTTGCGTATGATGCCCAAATAAATCTACAAATAGACATTATGATTTCATGCTCATGAGTTGCCTGCCTAACTCACCATTGTATTTGCCCCTTCATCCCATATAAAACCATCACCTGAGCTGCTTTTGATTTTGCCTCCAGCTCTTTCTTCAGTTTCAAAGAGGGTGACACTCAAACCATTTGATTTAAGTCTATAGGCAGCAGCTAGCCCACTGAAAACCATCTCAGAATCCTTAATATTAATAGTAATACTCTTACCGAAAGAGAATTCAAAAGGTAAATGATCAAGCAAGAAAATTATTTATGATAATGCCTTGCAACAAGCTTCAATAGACCACAAGTGTATGAGTCAAACAATTAAATAAACAATCATCAGATTATATAAAAGACTTATTAAGAACACAAGGTCACAAACCCATGTGTTGAAGATAAGAATCCCTTCAATTAGATATGAAAGCTCACCACAATTTATGGACAAGAAGCAGGGATAAATCCATGAAACCACTAAACAAAAAAGTATATTGATCAAAATATCACTGTTTTTTTCTTTTTTAAAAGATAGTCACATAGATTACAGATCAAATAGATAAACCAAAAAAAGAATCAAACTAAGATTGCCACATATAACTGGTATCATCCTCCTCCAACTCATCTAATAAAACATGAGTGACAGTCATTGACAAAATCTGTCTAATCAGGCTAAAAGGGGCATTGCTCATTTGTGTGAGAAGAGTTCAAAATTATACAAGAAGCAAACAAATAAAATGCTCTAATGTGGCACATTACAGACATACACGGCATTCTACAAAATACTTGCTGAGAATGATAAAAGGATATCTCTCAACAAGGCATGTTAAAATTTGGAAAAAATAATTTGAAGAAAATTTCAAGAGTAAATTTGAATCATCAAGCAAAACCCTTGAGAATCAAATATATGAATAAAACAGATGGATTGACATCAAACTGTCAGGAAATCAATAACTTCATGTTCTTACGTTTTGCACTCCAATAAATATATAACAGGATTCAAGTAGAAACATGACAAACTACCATCAAAACCAATGATTTATGAGATTCAAGTTAAAAAATTGTACCTGACTCCACCACCAACAACAGCTACTGACTTTGTGGGACCTGAGAAATCAACTGCCTTGTAGATAAGTCATTTACAAAACTCGAAAAAAATAATTTACCTTAATAATAGACAAAACTAGACATGAAGTAGAAAACAGAAGATAGCATAATTCATGCAACTATGAATTAATAAAAAAAAGTACAGCATTATGCGCTATTCTATTAGACCATTATCCAAACAGAAGAGCATTAACAAACGGAAGAAACAAAGAGAAAGACCTTTTCTCGATTGTGGTTAGTTGTGAATTATTATAACTCCTTGAATTTTCAAATTTTATGGATCAACACAGTGCATTAGGAATTTGGTTGAAAACTTCTGTAGTTGAGTTTCCAAAACTCCTAACTGAAATCCAAATAGATCTTTGAACTGACTTCAATAATCTTAAATAAGAACAGATATTCTTTGAATTTTAGAAAAACCAACAAATATCTACTAGGTATAGTAATATCAACGTGGATCCAAATTCTCCTACCAAATCACTGATTTAGTAAGGCATGAAATAAACCCTTCCCTCACAAAACTCTATGCTATTAGTTACTTTAAAAACAAAAGCCTTCTGTGCTCCAAATCTCTGATCATCGGCATAATATAAATTATAAACTAACCAATGCCATTTTACTTAGTTTTATTTTATTCTTATCATGCATATATGTTGTGACTAGCAAGATACAAACAAGAAAAGCGATGAGCTATTTCTCATCCACTTGCATAATATGTCCTTGCTTCATGTACCCAATATATCAAATCTGCTAGGCAATTTAAATAAATTTCTTGGCATTAAAATTTCATAGTCATTAGAAACCAAAATAGTTATTCAGTTGTTGAGAGTTCCCGTGCATCCTATATCTAACATTCATCATTTCCTATTTTTTCTCAAAATGTCATTGACTGTTCTGTTAGAAAAGAAAATGTAGTCTACATGATCAGAAAATTACTCTACCTTTATAGTCTACATTGTCAGAAAATTGTTCTTCCCATATCTACCTTTTTTTCTGTACACCTTATTCCAAAAAACCAGGGTGTGTTGGCATCTCTCTTAGAGTTCTAGTGGAAGTTAACCTCTCATTAAAACATACATACTTTAACTGGACAGCCCCCTTGTTTATTGAAATCTCATACATTCCCTACTTGATCGTTTATTCCTTTTTCCATGCAAAAAATCTCTGTTATGTCTCCTTTTGACTGCATGAAGTATCTTGTCTCAATACCAAGAAAGCTAGACCTTTTTTACCATACTCATATGCCTACAATCTTTAAACGCATCTACATCTCACTACTCATCTCTACATAACTGTCAGTTGATTTTCCCAAGTGTACACTGACCAAAACCAAATCCTGTTTTATGTTTTTTCATCCCAACTTTTCCCAATGTGGTGTTTTTCACAATTTCTCCATCTGAACTATTTAACCTCTAATGAAACCCAACACATACCTCTCAATAGTTGCATAATCTCCTCTGTCTATGTGTAACACATTGAACTTAACACAATATAGTTATCCAAGCACATAGAGAGGGGGGAGGGGGAGAAACCTATCCACTCTCAAAATCCGATATCACCTATTGCACTTGGACCACAACTTGCCTTCAAATTAAGCAATCCCATGACAATCTAAGCAGAATAGTATAAGCAATAATTATATTACAGGAAATGTAACATTGAAAGTTTGAAACCATTTAGGATAAGATGCCGCGGTCTGCATCGAAGATCAAGAACAAAAGGAATATTTAAGCTAGTATGAATGGATCTTTTCTAAGGTGACCAAAATAATAATGATCACAAAAATAATGCTAACAGAAGGCATTGCCAACCCCTCAACTCAAAAGTAAGGATCAGCAGGACGAAATATATGAGCCATATATATTTGTTCATCATTTAAAAATAAAACAAATAAAAATAAAAACAAGTTTCTTGAACACATAAAGGCTAAACTATCTTGGTTGCTTTATGCATGGTGAAAGCAAGGAAAATGCTAATGTTGTTTGCTACTATCTTCAATATGCCATGGTAATGAAGTAACTGGAGAACTCATTTTCTTTCCCTCACAATTATCCATACAAAGTCTTCATAAAAGGCTGATAGATTTCAAACTATATTATTCCATTGACAATGCCAAACCCCCAAAAGATGAAAGGTCCCTAGATATCCCATCTTCAAAATCAAGATCTTAACACCAAGAGTACATTTCACAAATTACCTCTCTATTTACCTTTCTTAAAAGAGAAGATTACCATACAAATCATGAAATGAAACTCAACCCCCCTCTGGAAAAAGAAAAAAGACATTCTTTTGAATGCATAGCAGAATCCACTCATCTCTTCCATTTAATTTACCCTTTCTTGATAAGACCTGACAATCATAAATTTCCAAATACTTCAAGGATTAATCCTCTGTCACCACTAATAAACTGAACCAATTTCATGTTCTTCAATCTTGTAAACACAACTCCTCCCCACTCCCTGGATAGAAACGTTGTATCAAATTCATCTCATAATTCTCTAAAACCATGTAGATTCTCATTCTCTCCAACAAAAGTCTCTCTTAGTATGGTTTAAGATCCAAAAATAGGACTTGAAAGATCAAAAAGTTATAGAGGAGAAAGTAGTACGGATCAAGGTCCGCTGAACCGGTACCGGGATCCGTACCGGTCAGCAGGCGGTATGATATGGTACGGTCCGTACCGTACCGTACTGTACCGGTCAGCGGGCGGTATGGTACGGTACGGTCCGTACCGTACCATACTGTACCGGCATGCTAAATTAAAAAAAAAAAACAATCTTTCTCCCCCCCTCACTGAACCGAACATGAACCGAGCCCGAACCGAGCGGTTCGTACCGGTACGGTACGGAATTAATTTTTTTATTTTTTTAATGCTGTACCAATTTATATACGTGAACCATACCGGCTCTTGGCCGGTATGGTATGGTACGAGCCGGTACGGTATGGTACGCCCCGTACCGGGCGATACGGGACGGTTCCGTGAACCTTGGTATGGATAATCTCCTACCGGATCCATTTTTGAATGCAAATCTATCCGAATATGGATAGAAATTTGAGCATCCGACTATTATTTATATTCGTATCCATATCCATTAAAGAAAAATGGAAATGGATATGGATAGACAACTATCCAATCCATATTTGAATATCCGATTCTACCTGCAATTCTATGTAATTTTATATAGCAGTCGTTAACTTTTAAGAAAAATATACAACTATATTAACATGTTATTAACTTGGTTTATCATCCATTTAGCAATATCTTTAATTTTATAGTCATAAAGTTCAATTATCAGATTTATATCCATATTTATATTCATACTTCTAGTATCAGATTTGTATCCGTATCCATTTAAAACAAATATGGGTATGAATTTTTGCATCCAACTAATATCTGTATCCATATTTGTATTTGTTAGATAAAATAAATATGAATATGGATATCATGGTATCCGATCCAATTTTAGCCCTAAAAAGTTGCAAATTCAAAAGCATAGATGTGACAAAAACAATTCTTCTCTCCAAATATACAAACTTGCCTAGCAGCTTGCTAACATATTAAAACTTAAGCACACATATTTGGAGTTCTATATAGTTAAAAGGATGCCCCAATACTTGTGATGTAACTTTCAAGGTAGAACATTGATAGATTAGCATCTTTCCCCATTCTCAATCACCCAAGGAAAATACCAATGACATCAATTTTATTAAAAGTCACTCTCAATCCTATCACCAACTCAAAGCCAGTGATGATAAAATAAAACTTACCGAGCACAGAAAGGTCAATTTTATAAAACTTAAAGGCATCATCTACCTGATGCAAATGAGTAATATAGATCTTCCTTTATAGATTTCCCTTGCTGACCTTCAAATCCCTCAATTTCTCCCCTAAAATAAGTGGTTTTGAAAACCTCCATCTTTAAAAAGTTTGATGCTTTTGTTTTAACACAAACAACACCATAAGGGGGCGTTTGGTAGCTGGCAATCTAGATAGATTGCCAACAATTTAAAAAGGCCCTACCACATTATTCTATTTAGTAAGACTTTTTGGATGGTGATCCAGATTGCTCCTCCCAGGAAGTAATCTAGATAGCCTTGGGAAGGGATGGCTATCTAGATTAGTATCTCTTTGATAATCTTGCAATTAAGATTTTAGACTAAATTATCCTTAAAAAAATTTCATATAAGCCTTCTAAGCTACACTTTCTTCCCTCATCCAAAAAACCCCTAGCTACAAGATACTCCGCCTCTCATGCCGGACACTCTCATCGTGAATTAGTAATAAATCCATTTAATTTATGAATTTATTACTTTTGTAATGTTTGATTTTTTTTGCTATACTTGTCTTTTTTTCTGATGATTAATATTATTTTATGTAATGATATAGATCATATAATTAATTTTTTTGAGTATATAAATTTTTAATAGATTTGACTTAAGAATATTTTGGAAATCTAATTTTACATTGCCAATAATCTAATTGTCATATCGAACATATCAATCAAGATTTTCAATAATTATACTACAATATTACCTTCATGTACCAAACATGGTAATCAATATTACTGGCAATTCACATTACTAGTAATCCAAGCTTATCTAGCGATGCACCAAACACAACCTAAGTCCACAATATTTTTTACCAAAACCCATTCAACAAGATTAAGGGAGGCTGCAACAACCAGCATTCTACAAAGCGGTTTATGCAGATGCATACGCAGATTCCTTTTTCAAGAGAAACAAAAATGTGGAATACAAAATGCACATTCAGTCAATGCTCACAGATTTTCATGCTTCGTAACAATAATCATCAAAAATTGTCAATGCTGATAATCAAACTAACATCAACTCTACATATCTTTAAACAAGATGAGGAATTTCCTTTTTGGTTATGAGATCTGATATGGCACTATCGCTAACATGGAGTCCATGCCGGACCTAGCTGGCGGCCACACTGGCAGAAGATGCCGCCTGGATGTGGTGACCAACTAAAAATCCGAGGTCGAGCCCCCGACCAAGGTTAGCTCCCATCCAGGATCAAGCTCCCGGCCGAGGTCGTGCTCCCGGCTTCCAAGGTCGAGCTCCTGGCCGAGGTCAGCTCCCATCCAAGGTCGAGCTCCCGGTCGAGATCGTACTCCCGCCTTCCGAGGTCGAGCCCCCGACCAAGGTCAGCTCCCACCAGGGTCGAGCTCCCGGCCGAGGTCGTACTCCCGCCTTCTGAGGTCGAGCCCCCGACCGAGGTCGTGCTCCCGCCTTCCGAGGTCGAGCCCCCGACCGAGGTCAGCTCCCATCCAGGGTGAGCTCCCGATCGAGGTCGTGCTCCCGCCTTCCGAGGTCGAGCCCCCGACCGAGATCAGCTTCCATCCAGGGTCGAGCTCCCGGTCGAGGTCGTGCTCCGGCTTTCCAAGATGAAATTACTGCCCAGGACCAAGAGGCATCATCGACTGATTGGGGATCAACAGGAATAAGGAAAAGAAGACCAGAAGGAATTCAAACAATGGCGCGAGAGCTACAACTAGGGCTGGAAATGGGCCGGCCCAAAAGCCCATCGTTTGGAACTGGACTGGGCCATGTCAATAAACTTCAGGTCGGCCTGAAATTGGTTCAGGCTGCGGACGAAATTTTAAGCATATTTAACTAGTCCTAGGGCTGTAAAATAGAGTCCATTTAATTTTTGGGCCAAATGAATGCCCGGATTCGGTCCAAAAATTTTTAAAATATAGTCTTTGGGCCGGCCTAATGGGCTTTGGGCCGGCCCATTTCCAGCCCTACCTGTAGCCTACAGACACTACAACACGCCACCTGCATCCTCTGCACGACGCATGCTCCACCAGGTTCCAAGCCCTGCTGCACGTCGCCTGCACCATCCGCCGTGCAACCGGGGATCCAGTTCCCGCGACACACCGCCGGCACCTCCTCCAAGAGTAGGGCTGGACATGGGCCGGCCCAAAGTCCATTGGGCAGGCCCAAAGACTATATTTTAAAAGTTTTTGGACCAAATCTAGGCATTCCTTTGGCCAAAAAATTAAATTAACTCTATTTTACAGCCCTAAGACTAGTCCAATATGCTTAAAATTTCATCCGCAGCCTGAATCAATTTCAGGCCGGCCCAAAGTTTATTGAGCTGGTCCAGCCCAGTTCCAAACAATGGGCTTTTGGGCCGACCCATTTCCAGCCCTATCCAAGAGGAGTATCCTATTAAGGCTCCAGGCCCTGCAACACCCCAATGATCTCTCCTGGAATAGAAACGCTCCACCATGGCTCGGAAATCAATGGCACGGTGCCCGCACCTCCCGCGAAAAACTGCACCACCAGAGGGACAAGACCTGTGTTGCACCGACAAGCACCTCCAATAAAAAGATCTCCTTCCAAGGACCGATCTGACAAAGGGAGGCCGCTAACAGAAGAAAACCCCGCCAAAAGAGGGTATTGGGGAAGTGACGTCCCAATGAAGTCCTAGACTTGGTCTGGGCCATTTTTCCCATATAAAACGAAAGAAGGGACCTCCGGCGAGGAGGGAGCCAACTGGTAAGACAAAGAGGGCAAACAAGCGAGGAACCAAGGAAACCTCCCGGCTCTCTAGCTCCCATTCACTCCACTTTCCTTTGCTCCATTTCATTTACTCCTCTATGCAGAGGTATACTAATCCTCCGCTGCATAGGCTCCGTCCCCTTGATTGTCCCAACTGACTTGATCGTCGAAGTATCCCCGCCGGAATCCCCGGCCTGGGTCTCCTCTTTTTTGAAGGACAAACTGACCAAGGAGCTGACCGGAAAGAAGACCAAGCACCCAAAGGGAGCACAATATGCACATTACACGTCAAGCTACAGGCTACGGCGATCTAGGCGGCAACAGATTGGCGCACCAGGTAGGGAGAGGAATGCCAGTGACTTTGGAAAGTCCAACAAGTCCCCCACTACTAGCAAAACACTCGTGGACATCCACGGTCCCATGGTGACCACGCGCATGCAAGAAGTTTCCGTTAGCCACGCCGGGGACCCTCCTCTCCGTGGCGACCAGCAGAGCCCGAAGAGAGAGCCCCCCGCTTCACCACCGCCACCTCCGACGGACTCCCAGATCGCCACACTTGCCCACCAGGTCCATGCCTTGGCTGCGACGATGCGTCAGCTTCATTAGCGACACCAGTCCTTAGCAACCCAGCAGCAGCCAGGGACGTCGGTGGCTCACGCTGCCGATCCCCGTACTAGCCTACGGTCCTTCCGATAGGGACCGTCACATGCGGCCTCTCGCCCGCAGGGAGACCAGCGAGCGGTCGGGAAGGAACAGCAGGACGGTCCGACTAGCCAAGAGAGTCGCTCCCTAGCCTCAAACCATGGCACACACTCGCGCCGACGGCGCCGACATGGCTGGGAACTAAAGCGAGAGTTCCTCCACTCCGCGCCCCCTTCATCCCTGACGGCCTCTGCCGAGGGATCCACTGATGAGGCCATCCACCGTCGAGCAAAAAGGCGCCTCAAAGAGCAAGAGCACAAGTTGGCTGATTTGTCCCGCCAATTTGCAGAGGTTCAGGGCTCCCCTAGCGAGCTCGTGAGTTACAACACCGTCCCATTTTCTCCCCCAGAATCCAAGAGGAACCGATTCCTAATCGGTTCCGCATGCCTCAGGTTGATCCATACGATGGGACAACCAACCCCTTGGACCACCTCGAAAGCTACAAGGCCCTCATAAGGGTCCAACGGGCTACCGATGTTCTCCTCTGCGTCGCTTTCAAGCTACATTCCGGAAGGCAGCCCGAGCCTAGTTCTCTCGACTTGAGCCGAAAAGTATCGACTCCTTCGGACAACTGGATAAAAAGTTCATGGCACACTTCGATGCTGCAGGAAGGTGCCACGTGAGGCCGACAGTCTTTTCTCGATCCGCCAACAGGATCGAGAGCCCCTCCAGGACTACGTGTCCCGGTTTAAAGCAACCACCCTGGAGATCTATCACCTTGATGAGCCGGTCGCTATGCTGGCCCTGAAGAGGGAGCTCAGGACCTCCCGCTTCACCTACTCCCTCGACAAGAATCCTCCGAAGACTTACTCGAAGCTACTTCGGGCCCGCAAGTACATCGTGCAGAGGAGGCTAACCATACCAGAAGGGAGTTGGACGGGAGGCGACTGAAAAGGCAAGTCGTAGGGAAGCGTCTGGCCCCTCGGCCTCGAAGAATGTGTCAGTCCCTAGATCGGGCCCCAGGCCCAGGGCCGACCTTGCCAAGGAAGAGTTCACTCCTCTCCTCGCCCCGAAAACAAAGATTCTCATGGAGATCAAGGGCGAGCGTTTCCTGTGCCGACCTCCCCCACTAAGGCCGTCCACTGGACGCGACAAATCCCGCTACTGTCACTTCCACCGGGACCACAGCCATGACACCAAGGAATGCCGCCACCTAAAGAAAAAATTAGAAGACCTGATCAAGCGCGGCTACCTTGAAAAATACGTGGAGGGAGGAGCTCCCCCAGTGGCCTGGGGCGAAGAGCCCCAGCAACTTGCCATCGACAACCGGCCCATTGAGAAGTCAGTAGGAATGATCTCCTGGAAGGCAGGGAGAAGCTCGAAGAAGATTAGGGGGAGGGAAGAGAGCGATAATATACTTTCCTGCAAGGGAGAAGGGTCGACTAGGATAGATAACCCAAATAATGATGCTATCGTCATAGAAATGACGATAGCCAGACATCCTGTAAAAAGAATTATGGTTGACTGCTGACATCCTTTTTTACGATGCTTTTACAAGAATGAACCTATCTACCGATCAAATAAAATCGATATTCACGCCGTTGGTTGGCTTCACCGGGGATTCGATCGAGGTTGAAGAAGAAATTACACTCCCGATCACCGCCAGAACACCAGCTCGGCAAAGTACCGTGTTGACGACCTTCATCGTTGTAAGGCTCCCCTCCCCCTACAACGCGATCTTGGGATGTCTTGGACTCAACCTGCTCGACGCCACCATCTCCACCAGATGCCTCCTTGTCCGGTTCCCAACTCCTTGGGAGACTGGGGAGATGAGAGGGTCCCCATAGCCTATACAACACTGCCTGCAAACGGTCCTAGGGGCGTGAGAGACTGGGCAGAGCCCGGTCATCGACCAGTCGAGCCTGATGGAGCTGGAGCCGAAGGGCGGGCTGGTCGAGCCCTGTTGTCTTTCCCTTTAGGACAAGACCCCCTAAAAACTGTGCAAGTAGGAGCCCTGCTGCCCGAAGGGGAGAGGTCCCGCCTGCTCAATTTCGTGCGAGCTAATACGGACGTTTTCGCCTAGACCGCAGCAGACATGCCTAGGATCCCACCGGAAGTGATCACCCACAAACTGAATGTCGATCCCAACAGTCATCCAGTCCGACAGAAGAAGAGCTTCGTCCGGAAAGGCAGAAGGTGATCGATGATGAGGTCAAAAAGCTTCACACGGCATGTTTCATCCATGAGATACGATATCCTGACTGGCTTGCTAATGTAGTGATGGTCAAAAAAGCTTCCGGGAAGTGGAGGATCTACGTGGACTACACCGACCTCAATCGGGCATGCCCGAAGGACAGCTTCCCCCTTTCCAAGATCAACCAGCTGGTGGATGCCACCTCGGGCCACAAACTTCTTAGCTTCATGGATGCATTCTCCGGGTACAACCAAATCCGCATGCACCCGGAGAATGAGCACACGGCGTTCGTGACCAACAGAGGTACGTACTGCTATAGGATGTGCCATTTAGCCTCAAGAACGCAGAGGCCACGTACCAATGCCTGGTCAGCAAGGTTTCAAAGACCAGATAGGTCACAACATGCAGGTTTATGTGGATCACATGCTCGTCATGAGCGATTAGGAGTCAAATCATATCGCTGACCTGGCGGAAGCCTTCGATAACCTTCGTCTCTACCAGATGAAGTTGAATCCCGCAAAATGCGCATTTGGTGTTACGGCGAGAAAATTTCTAGGATTCATGGTCATCCAAAAGGGGATGGAGGCAAGTCCCGAGAAGATCCAGGCGATCATTGACATGAGGCACCCCATCTCCAAGGAGGTTCAGCACGACCGATGCATTGCGGCATTAAGCCGTTTCATCACACGTTCCGCCAAGCGCTGCCAGCCATTTTTCAAGGTGCTGAGTAAAATGCATGACTTCACCTAGATGGAAGAGTGTCAGGAGGCCTTCGAGGGGCTGAAAAAGCTCCTCGCCTCCCCATCATTGCTGTCCAGGCCGGAGCCCGAAGAAGAGCTCCTCATGTACCTAGCGATCTCACCAGAGGCAGCCAGCTCAGTGCTGGTCCGCACCGACAAGGATGGCTCCCAGCGACCAATCTACTACACCAGCAAACTGCACCGCGATGCAGAAATCATGTACACTCGATCTGAAAAGATTATCTTTGCACTCATCATGTCTACGCAACATCTCAGACCCTACTTCCAAGCACATCCAATCGTGGTCCTCACCGACCAGCCTCTGAGGGCCATTCTAAGCCACCCTAATACATCGGGGCGCCTGGCCAAGTGAACGGTGAAACTCAACAAATTCGACATCACCTACCATCCATGACCGGCGCAAAAGGCCCAAATCCTTGCTGATTTCCTGGTAGAGTGCACTTGGACCGTCGAGGATCTAAAGGAGCTAGACAGGCGAGCTAAGCCTGAGTAGGACTAAACCTCGAAAGTGATGATGTGGATTCTCCATGTCGACGGCGCATCCAACGCCGGAGGGAGTGGAGCCAGGCTTATCCTTGTCAACTTCGACGGAGTCGTCGCCGAATGCGCGCTACGTTTCCTCTTCAAGGCAACCAATAATCAAGCTGAGTATGAAGTGCTCCTTGCGGGATTAAAGGTGTCCCACGAACTAGGCGTGAAGTGCCTGAAGGTCTTTACAGATTCGCAGCTCGTGGTGGGCCAAGTCTTCGGCGAGTACGAAGCTCAGGATCCCATAATGACGAAGTATCTGGATAATGTACGCTCATACATAACGAACCTCCAGCACTTCAGCATTTTCCACATCTCTCGTGCAGAGAACACTTGAGCCGACGTCCTCTCCAGGCTGGCGACCCTGCCAGATTCATTACTAGGACGTACTTCATCAGATACCTGGAGACTCCCAGCTACGACTCTGCAGCAAAGGTCCAGCAAGTCACCTCCAAGGCAAGCTGGATGGACCCCTACATCGAATACATTACCACGGAGCCCTACCCGAGGATCGCAAGGAAGCCAGCCTCCTCAAGAAGAAGATCGTGCGGTTCAAAAAGATGGACGGGCGCTCTATCAGAGGTCTTACTCCTACTCCTTGCTAAAGTGGTTAAAGCCCTCAGAAGCCGCCTATGTACTCCAAGAAATACATGAAGGCATCTACGGTAATCATGTGGGGGGCAGGACTGGCTTATAAAGCCCATCGACAAGGATACTTCTGGGAGACTATGCGGTAAGACACCACTGACTTTACGAGAAAGTATGACCACTGTCAGCATCATGCCTACATCCAACATCAGCCAGCCACACCACTCTCCCAACTCTTTGCTCCGTGGCCGTTCGCCCAGTAGGGAATGGACATCTTGGATCCCTTTTCTCCCACGTCCGGTCAACGGAAGTACCTAATCGTGGTCATCGACTACTTCACCAAGTGGGTTGAGACCGAGCCCCTAGCACGGATCACCAAGGCCAAAACCAGATCTTTTTTTCTGGAAGTCGGTCATTTGTTGTTTCGAACTCCCGCACTTGGTCATCACCGATAACGGACGACAATTCGACAATCAGGCTTTCGAAGAATTCTGTACCGACCTCAACATCCACCACCGCTTCACTTCAGTGGCTCACCTTCAGACCAATGGGGAGGTTAAGGTACCAACCGAACCATCCTACAAGGGCTCCGCACCAGGCTGGACAAGGCCAAGGGTCGATGAGCCGAGGAGCTCCCTAATATGATGTGGGCCTATCACACCACACCTAGAACGGCAACAGGTGACACCCTTCAATCTCGTTTTCGGTATAGAGGCTGTGATTCCAGTGGAGGTGGATATGCCCACACTACAGGTAGAGCAGTACAACGAAGCTGAGAATTCGGCCCGCCTCCTCAACCTGAATCTGCTAGACGAAGCGAGAGACAAAGCTCGACTCCGGATGGCAGCGTACCAGCAACGAGTAGCTCGCTACTACAACTCCCGCTTCAGGTCCAAGATGTTCTGTCCAGGCGACCTGGTTCTCAGGCGAGCAGAAGTATCCCAACCAGGAGAGTGGCAAACTTTTCCCGAACTGAGAAAGTCTCTAAAAGGTGGTCAAGGCTCTGCCAAACGGAGCCTACTACCTCGCCAAACTCGATGGCACCGGTTCCCTCGGACGTAGAATGCCAGCAATCTGAGGATGTACTACCAATAATATAAGGCTTTTTCTCAATTATTAAAGTTTTTTTTGGTGCAACGCTGTCTTCCACCTGTGCAGGAACTCATCCGCCCAACTCTAAGTCCGGCGAAGAAAGCCGAGAAACTTACGAAGCCTCGTACTTCAAAACTAGAAAACTTACAAAACTCCGCACTCAAAGCCAAAAAACTTACGAAGCCCAGCACTCAAAGCCGGAAAACTTACGAAGACTCACACTCCAAGCCGGAAAACTTACGAAGCCCCGCATCCAAAGTCGGGAAACTTACGAAACCCCGCACTCCAAAACCGGGAAACTTACGAAGCCCCGCACTGAAAGCCGGAAACTTACGAAGCCCCGCACTCAAAGCCGGGAAACTTACGAAGCCCCGTACTCATCCGCCCGACTCCAAGTCCGGCGAAGAAAGCCGGGAAACTTACAAAGCCCCGCACTCCAAAACTGGAAAACTTACAAAACCCACACTCCAAAGCCGGAAAACTTACGAAGCTCTGCACCTTATCCACCCGACTCCAAATCTGGCGAAGCAAGCCGGGAAACTTACGAAGCCCCGCACTCATCCACCCAACTCCAAGTCCGGCGAAGGAAGCCGGGAAGCTCCAGAAGCCCCGCACTTATCACTCATTCATTCCATTCCTTCCAATCGAGGATGCAAGCCAAGAAAAACTCCAAAAGCCTTGCACTCAAACCCGCATGACCTCGAGACCGGTAGGAGCCAGAGTGTTCCCAGAGTCCTCCCAGCCGATCGCAAGATTTCATAATCAACCAAGAATGGCCAGGACATGGGAAGGCTCATACTTGGCAGTCGTGAAGCTTATCTTCCTATCATGTAAAGGGAGAAGAACAGAAGGAAAAAGAACAAGGCAAAGTTCATCAACCAAGTAAGGCTTGTTCCTCAATGCAGAAACAATACCTTTACAGCCTGAGAGATCCCTGTTTGCCAGGAAATACTTCAAAGTACATAAAAAAAAAGAGAGAGAAGAGAGAAAAAAGAAGAGTACTCATTATGTGAAGAAAAACTATTTCTATTCATGGAAACTTTTTACAATCGTAAAGGCTCCCGACAAGCCGAGAAGCCCTTCAAAAATGCAAGTACAAAAAGAAAAGAAAAATCCTATTTAAGCTTCGGCCGCCAACTCCTTCCTGGGTCGACGGGTCACTTCTTCTGATGCTGGCACAGCCTCGGCCAGTGGGGCATCTTGGACGCAACGACCTCAGCTTCAGCCTCCACTTTAGTCTCCGGCTCCGGCTCTGGCTCGACCTTGGCAATAGGCATTCTCAGTGCCCCAGCGACGGTAGGCAGGTCGGGGTAGATATTTTCCAGGCCCTTCAGCCCGAAGAGCCACCTGGCTTTTCCCCAAAATTCCTCGAACCCCTTTTGATAGGAGTCGAGGACCGCCTTCGCGACCTCATCGACAAAAGCCTCAGCACCTTGAATTCTGGGACAACTTCAGCGGCCTCTTTCTGTGCCGCCTCCATTAGCGCCACCGCCGTCGTGGCTTACTCTTCAACCGCTGCGGCCCGGGCTGCCTCCTCCTTGAGCTGCATCTGGAGGGTCTGCGCCCTTCCCTCCGGACATGCTGCCTCCACCACGGAGCGGGCCTCCCTCTCAGCTAGGCAGAAGCTCTCTCCTCCACCATCAAAGCATCGCCGAGGCCGGCAGACTTCTTCTCTAGCTCCGCCACCGTCGCCGAGGAGCTGGTCAGATCAGTTTGGAGGACCTTCACTCGGTCCTCCAAATCCTGCACCCAAGTTGTTTGACCCCGGGCTTCGGCCTTAGCGACCTCCTTGCAAAGGCGATGGTCCCGCCTCATCAGTCCTAGGCACGAGTCTCGGACGAGATGGTTATCGGCGACCACCTACAACAATACCCGAAAGCGGGTCAATTAGCATTCTCACAAATGGAAAAGAAGCGATGCAAGGTAAAATTCAGCTTACCGACAGAAGTTGAGGAAAAATGCCGCTGCGGACCTCCACCAGTGGCTGGCTGGTCTTCTCCCGGCGGTCCTGCAGCTGAATGACAACATTCAAAATTTTCTCAGCCAATTTGGCATCCCTCGTCACCTCCGCATCTGGCAGCAGGTACGCCGTCACCTTGTGCACTCACGAGCTCAATGTTGAGGTGCGCAACGCAGGCTCTAGCATGGCAGACAGAGGGGGTAAAGTGGTCGCAGGACGAGTGCCGACCATCTCAGTTGTTGGAGGCGATGCTGGCCCCTCGGTGGCGACGTCATCTGCTACCTCCACCACCGCAAGTCGTGGCGAAGCTCCGGTTTAGGGAGGGGTCGGGAGCAGCCGGCGTGGCCTCCCCCTCAGCCCTAGCCTCCCTCCTGGGCCTGCGGGCATCATGCTAGGTCACCAACCCAAGCGCGGTCGATGCCGCGGCCAGTCCCCTCTCTACTGGCCCGGCAGAAGGCCCCCCGCTGGGCCTCCGCTCCGGCTCCTCCCGGACCTTCTTTGCCTGCTCCTCCCTAGCCCTGAAGGGGCGGCCCTCTTCCTTGACATCCGAAGGAGCTGCTCTAAGGAGAACTTCATCCCTGCAATAAGAAAAGAAAAGATTTAGTTACCGACTGAAGCAAAATCTACTTTCAAGAAGAAAAAGCCCTGACATCGAGCCTTATCCTGAGATTAGGCCAGACTGACCCCAGCGTCGATGAGATTTCGCTCGATCAACAAGTCCCGAAGAGCCGAGACATCAGAAGTAACGAGCCAGTCGTACACTTCCTTGTTAACCGGCTCGACAGAAGACTGTCGGTTGGAGAGCAGTCTAGGTCACTCTAAATCCAGTCCATCCCCTCAACTGAGGCAAACAGGAATCTATTCTTTCATCCCTTGATGAAAGAAGGCAGGTCCAGTTTGATAGCCCCCGAGCGAGAGGCCACAAACCACTACCCATTATCAACCGAGTGGTGCTTCAGGATAAATAGTCCTGAAGAAAGAGAAATGGATAACAATCCCGTAGAAGTGGTAAAGGACAATGAAGCAAATAATGATCCTAACTGCATTGAGAGCGAGTTAGGCCGGAACCAGATGAAAGTTGGTCAAGAAAGAAAAAAAGAAGGGGTGAAAAAGAAGACGAAAGCCCCCGAGAAAGAAGTCCTAGAGAGAGAAACGGGCAACAATCCCGTGGAAGTAGCAAAGGACAATGAAGCAAATAATGATCCTAACTACATTGAGAGCGAGTTGGGCCAGAACCAAACGAAAGTTGGTCAAGAAAGAGAAAACGAAGGGGTGAAAAGAAAGACGAAGGCCTCTGAAGAAGAAGTCCTCGTATAAGGCGATCCAGCCCCGGCCACTAGAAATGACCTGCTCCTTCGGTCCCGGAGCCGAGAGCCAGATGGAATCCGGAATCCCGTAGGTACTCCGAAGACGGAGGATGTCCTCCTGGGTCATCGTCGAAACGATGCTAGAAGGACCAGCTGACTCCCGGATGGGAGGAAAAGGGGGAGGAGGAGCTGTAGGGGATCCTATAACTATCCGCGTCCGGCGGGGACCCCTACAGATTACTACAAGAACTTCCTCCTCCTCGCTATCCGAGGAAGTAAACCTCAGTCGTGACGGCCCCGCCTCACCGAAATGATCCGGGCAGCGGTGCCCTCTACCAGAGGAACTCATGAAGGCAAGGAAGGAGAAAACAAAAGAATGATTGAGACCTAAGGACTCTATAAGAGATCCCCTTCAGCACAGGCCAAAGGAGAAGGAAAGAAAGAGGAAGGAGAAGGTTGACCTGCAAAGGACTCCGAACTTTGGTTCAAGAAGATAGGAGCGGGACTGAAGGACTCGATGAAAACCTCGCCCTCCTCGCTCGAAAGTTCTTAAAGAACGACCCGAAAGGTGCCTTTAAAAAACTTGTCAACCCCCATCGCATCGTACTGGTCGAAAACATGCATCCTCTCGTCTCCCCAGCCAACGAGAGTCCACCACGCGTCGAGATCCGCTAAAAACGATGCTTTAATTTGAAGGCAATTGCTTCGGGCCTAGCACAGCAATTATGGCCCTCCTGGTTGGGCTGACATGGTATCCCCTCATTGGTACAAAAGTACAATCTCCAGGGCACTGGCGCTCGAGGCATTAATAGTGTAGGATAAACGCCCTTCCACGTTAGCATCATCATTACTCCCCTCGCCCCGAGCATCGCGATGTACTCTGGGCTCGAGAGTGGAAGGCATCTGATATGGCACTATCGCTAACGTGGAGCCTATGCTGGACCCAGCTAGCAGCCATGCTGGCAGAAGATGCCACCTAGATGTGGTGACCAACTGAAGATCCAAGGTCGAGCCCCCGGCCAAGGTCAGCTCCCATCCAAGGTCGACCTCCGGCCGAGGTCGTGCTCCCACCTTCCAAGGTCGAGCTCCCAGCCGAGGTCAGCTCCCATCCAAGGTTGAGCTCCTGCTTTCCGAGGTCGTGCTCCCGCCTTCCGAGGTCGTGCTCTCGCCTTCCGAGGTCGAGCCCCCAGTCGAGGTCAGCTCCCATCCAGGGTCGAGCTCCCGGTCAAGATCGTGCTCCTGCCTTCCGAGGTCGAGTCCTCGACCGAGGTCAGCTCCCATCCGGGGTCGAGCTCCCAGCCGAGGTCTGCTCCCGCCTTCTGAGGTTGAGCCCTCGATCGAGATCAGCTTCCATCCAAGGTCGAGCTCCTGGCCAAGGTCGTGCTCCCGCCTTCCGAGGTCGAGCCCCCGACCAAGGTCAGATTCCATCCATAATCGAGCTCCCGACCGAGATCGTGCTCCTGCTTTCCGAGATCGAGCCCCCGACCGAGGTCAACTTCTATCCAGGATCAAGCCCCCGGCCGAGGTCGTGCTCCTGCTTTCCGAGATCGAGCCTCCGACCGAGATCAGCTCCCATCCAGCGTCGAGCTCCCGATAGAGATCGTGCTCCACTTTCCAAGATGGAATCACTATCCAGGACCAAGAGGCATCATCGACTGATAGGAGATCAACCAGGAATAAGGAAAAGAAGACCATAATGAATTCAAACCATGGCACGAGAGCTACAAGCTACAGACACAGCAACATGCCACCTGCATCCTCTGCGCGACGCATGCTCCACCAAGTTCCAGGCCCTGCCGTGCACCGCTTGCACCCTCCGCCGTGCAACCGGGGCTCCGTTCCAGCGACACACCGCCTACGCCTCCTCCAAGAAGAGTATCCTATTAAGGCTTCAGGCCCTGCAGCATCCCAATGGTTTCTCCTGGAATAGAAATGCCCTACCGTGGCTCAGGGCTCAGTGACACGATGCTCGCACCTCCCGCGAAAAACTGCACCACCAGAAGGACAAAACCTGTGTTGCACCGACAAGCACCCCTAATAGAAAGATCTTCTTTCAAGGACCAGTCTAACAGGAGAAGGCTGCTAATAGAAAAAAATCCTGTCAAAAGAGGGTACCAAGGAAGTAACGTTCCGATGAAGCCCTAGACTTGGTCTATGGCCATTTCTTCCATATGAAATGAAAGAAGGGATCTCCGACGAAAAGGAAGCCAACTGGTAAGGCAAAGAGGGCAAACAAGTGAGGAACCAAGGAAAGAAAACCTTCCAGCTCTCTAGCTTCCATTCACTCCACTTTTCTCTGCTCCATTTCATTTACTCTATGCGGAGGTATCCCAATTCTCTGTCACAGAGGTACTATTCTCTTTGATTATCCTAACTGACTTGATCGTCGGAATGTCCCCGCTGGAATTTCAGCCCGGATCTTCTCTTTTTTACATGACAAATCGACCAAGAAACTGATCGAAAAAAGGATCAAGCACCCAAAGGAAGCACATATCACACATCACATATCAAGCTACATGCTATATGCCATGGTGATCTAGACGACAATAATTATATTTTTCTTGTCCATTTAAGTTGCACATCTCCTAACAAAAAGATATTTTTCTTCTTCGCAATCGATGCCTAATTAATTCCTATTTACTCTACATGGCTAAATATCAATTGTTTGGATTCGTTGCAACAAATCCCTTCCACGGTCCAAGCCTTGACTATTTGTCTAATTGAAGTACAACAGTCAAACGTAGAATAAAAGTTCGTAGTGATATTAAGGATAAAAATGGGTGTTAGAATTCCATCACTTTTTTTCCTCTTGGGAAGAATAGGGCATCAAATCAGGGAAAAATCAAAAGGTCTCTCTTTTGTTTCAAGACTCGGAGAGATTATTCTAAAGAAAGAATAGAATAGAATTTTGGAAACGAGCTAGTGGAGGAGGGAGAAGATTACTGGGTGTTATCTTGGTTTCTTTAGCCGGCGAGGCCATGGCGGCGACGACAGCGGACTTGACGAGGCCGCTCGTTTGGTGAGGCCGGTGCAGAGCGTGAGCTGCGTTTGGCCGTAGAAGATGAAGAAGATTTCAAGAGCTCTGACGCTAGTGTTTGGGATCGGATATATCGAGGAAGACTCCAAGTGCCCGCCCGGCGTGGCCGTCTGGTCCCAAAGGGCAAAGAATGCGCAGCGACCAACGAGGTGGGATCGACCCCGCAAGCCCGGGGAGTAGCACGAATAATATTTGATCAAATTTAATTTTATATATATATTTATTTAAATATAAATTTAAATTTAAATATTTAATTAATATTTATATTTATAAAAAATATAAATATGAAAATGAATAGATAATTATTCAACCCGTATTCAAATATTCGATCCTGTTTATAATCTTATTTAATTTTATATAGTATTTATTAATTTAAATTATATATAATTATTAATTTGATTTATTCTTAAATTAATAATATTTTTAACTCTATAATTATATAATTTAAATATTCAACTTATATTCATTTTTTATTATTTAATTTATATCTATATCCGTTTAAAATAAAGAAGTATATTATTGCCGACCCTATCGCTGTGGCCTGTAGGTGTGAGTTGGCACCGGACTAGGTCTCCTGAACTGCGTACTCCCGATGCTCCAGACCTGCAAACACAAGATTAGAGACCCGGGCCGGGGATCCTGGCGGGGGCATTCCGACGATCAAGTTAGAGAGCAGTAAAGTGGAATAGATCCACTAAGACAGAAATCTGCTAGGTCTCCGTTCTTAGAGGAATCTTAGTTGAGGGGAAGAATGAGAACGAGGGAGAAGGGCGCTCTGATCCCTGCGACCGGACTCGTGGGACTCGGTCCTGCGAGTTCCTGCGGAGTTTTTGGCCTGGGATTGCTTCTCCTTCTTGTGGGAGTGCTTGCCCTCTCGATTACTTACCTTGCTTCTTGCCCCGTGTCTTCCTTTTTAGGTTGCTAATTCATGCATCCCTCCTCCCCTCCGGGGGGCTCTCGAGGTCAACAACCATTTTTCCTCACCCCTCTTACGGTCGGGAGTTAAGTGGTCAACCGGTCTCACAAGTCATGCCGTCATGAGAGGGGGAACTTTGCAGGATCCCGATCTTCGACGAAGGCGCCCTTGGGCTTGAGGCGTTGATCGTGACCCTCCCCTTTTTAGGATGCCGGGCTACCGAATATTGGGTTCGGTGCCTTGGGCAGGATTCCCTTTCCAAACTGGTGCCAACAAGGTTCTGCACACCATCGCAGGCTTAGGGAGACCGTACCAGATGCGCTGCCTGCACGCGCCATCTTCAATAGCTCCCTCGGGGCCCACATTCCTCGGTTCTTCTGTCCTCCGCAAAAAGGGGCCGACTTCGGCAAGGTGGACCCGTCTGGGGGCGCCACCTGGTGAAGGAGCAGAGGCGGGGCCACTCCAGCCGAGGTGGATCCCGCCTGGATCGACACCTGGCGGAGTGGCAGAGGCCAGCTCGACCTCGACCGAGGTGGACCCGTCTGGGGGTGCCACCTGGCGAGGGAGCTAGGAGAGCCAGGCTCGACTGTGGCGAGGTGGACCCGTCTGGGGGCGCCACCTGGCGAAGGAGCAGAGGCGGGGCCACTCCAGCCGAGATGGATCCCGCTTGGATCGACACCTGGCGGAGTGGCAAAGGCCAGCTCGACCTCGGCCGAGGTAGACCCGTCTGGGGGTGCCACCTGGCGAGGGAGCTAGGAGAGCCATGCTCGACTTCGGTGAGATGGACCCGTCTGGGGGTGCCACCTGGCGAAGGAGTAGAGGCGGGGCCACTCCAGTCGAGGTGGATCCCGCCTGGATCGACCCTGGCGGAGTGGCAAAGGCCAGCTCGACCTCAACCGAGGTGGACCTGTATGGGGGTGCCACTAGGCGGGGGAGCTGGGAGAGCCAGGCTCGACTTCGGTGAGGTGGAACCGTCTGGGGGCACCACTTGGCGAAGGAGCAGAGGCAGAGCCACTCCAGCCTAGGTGGATCCCGCCTGGATCGATACCTGGCGGAGTGGCAGAGGCCAGCTCGACCTCAGCCGAGGTGGACCCATCTGAGGGTGCCACTTGATGAGGGAGCTGGGTGAGCCAGGCTCGACTTCGACGAGGTGGACCCGTCTGGGGGCACCACCTGGCGAAGGAGCAGAGGCGGGGCCACTCCAACCGAGGTGGATCACGCTTGGATCGACACTTGGTGGAGTGGCAAAGGCCAGCTCGACCTCGGCCGAGGTGGACCTGTCTGGGGGTGCCACCTGGCAAGGGAGCTGGGAGAGCCAGGCTCAATTTCGGCGAGGTGGACCCATCTGGGGGCGCCACCTGGCAAAGGAGCAAAGGTAGGGTCACTCCAGTCGAGGTGGATCCCGCCTGGATCGACACCTAGCGGAGTGGCAGAGGCCAGCTTGACCTCGACCAAGATGGACCCGTCTAGGGGTGCCACTTGGCGAGGGAGCTGGGAGAGCCAGGCTCGATTTCAGCGAGGTAAACCCATCTGGGGGTGCCACCTGGCGAAGGATCAGAGGCGGGGCCACTCCAACCGAGGTGGATCTCGCTTGGATCGACACCTGGCGGAGTGGCAGAGGCCAGCTCGACCTCGACCGAGGTGGACCCGTCTGGGGGTGCCACCTAGCGAGGGAGCTGGGAGAGCCAGGCTCGACTTCGACGAGGTGGACCCGTCTGGGGGCGCCACCTAGTGAAGGAGCAGAGGCGGGGCCACTCCAGCCAAGGTGGATCCCGCTTGGATCGACACCTGGCGGAGTGGCAGAGGCCAGCTTGACCTCGGTCGAGGTGGACCCGTCTAGGGGTGCCACCTGGCGAGGGAGCTGGGAGAGCCAGGCTCGACTTTGGCGAGGTGGACCGGTCTGGGGGCGCCACCTGGCGAAGGAGCAGAGGCGAGGCCACTCCAGCCGAGGTGGATCCCACCTGGATCGACCCTGGCGAAGTGGCAGAGGCCAGCTCAATCTCGGCCGAGGTGGACCCGTCTGGGGGTGCCACCTGGTAAAGGAGCAGAGGCGGGGCCACTCCAGCCGAGGTGGATCCCACCTAGATCGACACCTGGCAGAGTGGCAGAGGCCAGCTCGACCTCAGCCGAGGTGGACCCGTCTGGGAGTGCCACCTAGCGAGGGAGCTGGGAGAGCCAGGCTCGACTTCGGTGAGGTGGAACCGTCTAGGGGCGCCACCTGGCGAAGGAGAAGAGGCAGGGCCACTCCAGCCGAGGTAGATCCCGCTTGAATTGACACCTAGCGGAGTGGCAGAGGCCAGCCCGACCTCGATCGAGGTGGACCCGTCTAGGGGTGCCACCTGGCGAGGGAGCTGGGATATCTAGGCTCGACTTCGACGAGGTGGACCCGTCTTGGGGCGCCACCTAGCGAAGGAGTAGAGACGGGGCCACTCCAGCTGAGATGGATCCCGCCTGGATCGATACCTGGCGGAGTGGCAGAGGTGCCGAACTCGACCTCGAGGTCAGCTCTGCCGCTGAACGAGCCACCTGGCAGGAAAATCAGGAGATGACATCATACGGTGCCACCTGGCAGCCAGCTAGATCTGACACATGCTCCACGTCAGCGATGTTGCTATATCATATACAAATTTTTATACCTGATTAATATCTATATCTATATTTATATTCGTTAAATAAAATAAATACGGATATGGATACACTGATAAATAATGCTAAGATTCTTTAATCATTCTCTTTCAATGAAATCATGTATAGAATGGAATATGTCCTTTTTATCCTGCCTTTAACTAGATTTATAAACTTGATAAAATTATACTATTATTTTTTAAAAATTATATTTTTTATCTTTATTTACTTATTTAAGATAAATTTAATTAAAATTATTATTCTAAATTCTAAATATGTTTTGAAAAATTAATTTATTTTTTCAAATATATATATTATTATTATTTTAAAAATAAATTTCAAATAATTAGGATGATCATAAAAATTTGATCAAATAAACTAAGACAAAATTATGATGGAAATGAGTATATGGCACAAATGTCCTTCGGAATTATGTTACATGAATGATATCAAGATAGAATTAAGGTTGCTACTATAGCATCCAGAAAGTCTTAGTTGCCTAATTTGTCTACATGTGTTTTCAACATCATTCATGGTGCTACTTTGAGGCTTAAATACCTATTTTTCATGTTTAATCAGCATCATTTTTTGTTCCAATGAATGATAAGTTGCTAGTTTAGCGGTACTTAGAAATGATCCATTGCTACCAAAAAGTAAGATAAGAAAAAGGAAGTATGACAAATTAGATATTACGAATGGGTATCGATGATAAGAATTTTTTTTTAAAAAAGCAACAACTAGATTTTATTTTGCTCCACTACCAATTAAGATTTGTGTTGACTACATTATTGATTTTGATGATTAACAAAATACTTAAGTATAATTGAGTACTAACAGTTTGCTAAAATGTATTTTCATTAAGAAAAAGATACTAATCAAGTTAGTCAAATTGAATTGCTTGTCAAATGATTGAAGAAGCCCTTTTTTTGGATGAAACATCAATATTTAATAGACTTAAGTATCTAAGATTTGCTTGAAAGGAATTAAAGAATCAAGTTGAAAAAGGATTCAGCAGAGTTTCAGTCATTTTTGAAAAAGTTTGAACAAGTGTCGACTCACAGTTCAAGTGTCGACTCATGACAGTGCAAGTATCAACTCAAGCCGACATGCAGAAAGAAGTTTCAGATGGCACGCTTGAAATGTCGATTGATGCCATTCAAGTATCGACTCAAGGTGTGACTCAAGGATCACTCAAAGCCTGAGACAAATTTTTTACAGAACATGCTGAAATTCAAGACTCACCTCAAGTGTCGACTCCCCTGAGATTTTCAGAGAATTGCATAGCTAAATTTTGAACTAAATATTGACTCATGGGAACCAAGTGTCAACTCAAGGACTGAAGTGTCGACACTTGGAGTTCTGGAAACAGTAACGGCTAGTTTTTCAAATACATAACTCAGCTCTTTTAGCTCCCAACAACTAGTTTCTCGTGTTTAATGGTCATAAACCATCTTTTAGGCCTTGGGATGGTATTTAAGTAAATTAATTTCAAATGAAATATAACAAAAAATAACAAAAAAAAAGAGAGAAGAAAAAAAGGAAGAAAAGAAAGCTCATTCACTCACACATTCATTGAGAACAACTACTTCCAAGCTAAAGAAGCCTTCAAGCATTCAAAGCAATCAAGAGCATTCAAGTCTAACCTTTTGAGCATTGATTGAGGCTTCATCGAATTGAAGACAAGCATCTTTATCAAGCTTCAAAGAGATAATAGCTTTTATTAGAAAGCTTTTCCTGTATTCTTTATTTCAATTTATACTTTGTTGTATCAAGGTTTTTGGTGAGCCTAAGAACAAAACCAAAGAGGTTTTTGGTTAGCCTAGTTAAAAACCAAAAAGATTTTTGGTTAGCCAAAGAAAACTAAGAGATTTCTATTGGTGAGCCTTGTGAAAACCAAAAGGGATTTTGATTAGTGAGCTCAGAAAACTAATCGGCTATAAACATGAGTAATTATAGTGAATTCCTAAGTGGTTCTTAGAAAATGGACGTAGATGCATTTAAGAGCACCGAACCATAATACTTGCTTTGTATTTATGATTGATTGTTTCTTTCTATTCGCTCTTACTTTCATTACAATTTAAGTTTTTGCTACATACTCTTTAAAAGCACACAACACTTGCATCTCACTAGCATTTGTATTGATTATTAAATTGGCACGCTTACTTGCAAATAATTTTTAGAAACCTAATTCACCCCTTTCTTAGGTTGCTTACTGAATAACAAGTGGTATTAGAGCCACGTTATCAGTATATAGGTCTAACCGTCTTGAGTAAAGATCTATAGCAGCCCCCCTTAGTACTAGTGTAGTTGAGGGACGGTCTTAAATAGACTACCTTATTTTAATGGCACTAACTATACATATTGGAAAACTAGAATAAGAATTTATATACATTCTATAGATTATAATTTGTAGAAAGTGATAGATAAAGGTCCTCATATTCTTTCGGTTGTGGTTAATGGTATTTCTATCCCAAAGCTTGAAGAGGATTGGGATGAAAATGATATTAAACAATCCGAGATTAATGCAAAAGCAATGAATTGCCTTTACTGTGCATTGGATCATGGTGAATTCAACAGTATCTCCACATGCACCTCAGCTAAAGAAATATGGGACACACTTGAGGTTACTCATAAGGATACCGATCAAGTGAAAAATACTAAGGTTAACATGCTTGTGCACACTTATAAGATGTTTCGCATAAAACCTAATGAATCAATTACTGATATGTACACTAGGTTCACAAATATTGTAAATGGTATGAGAAGCCTAGGTAAAATTATGTCTAATACCGATCTTGTTAATAAAATTCTCAGATCTCTACCAACATCTTGGAATCTAAAAATGACCGCCATACAAGAAGCCAAAGATGTTGAGAAACTTTCATTGGAGCAGCTAGTAGGTTCACTCATGACTTATGAGTTGAACTTGAAGTAAAAAGCAATGGATATGGACAAGAAAAAGAAAACTATAGCTTTCAAGTCCATAACACAAGAAGTGTCTTCAAATAAAGAATCAGAAAAAGAAGAAGAGAATGAAGGTGATGAAGCACTATTAGCAAGAAAATTTAGAAAATTCATGAGAAGAAAGAAATTCCCTTACAAGAAAAAGTTCCAGCCAAATAAGGAAAAGGGAAAAGAAAAGGAAAAAGAAAAGGACAAGGAGAAGGAGGAGGAACTACCTATTTGCTTCAAATGCAAGAAGCCTGGACATTACAAGTATGACTGTCCTCTCCTAAAAAAATTAAGAAAAAAACTTAGAAAAAAAGCAATGATGGTAACTTGGAGTGACAGTGAGGACTCGGCTCAGATGAAGAACAAACTGAAGTCACAAATCTTTGCTTCATGGCATAACATGAAGAAGAGGTAAATTCTGATCTTTAAGTTGATTATACTTTTGATGAATTAAGAACTCATTTGATGAGTTAATGCATGATTATAAGTTGATAATATCTGAAAATAGAAAATTGAAAAAGCATGCAAACTCTTTCTCGCATGAAAACTCTACTCTTATGAATGAAGTTAATGATTTGAAAAATAAGATTGATGTTTTAGAAAAATGAAACAAAGCTTTATCAATGAAAAATGAAGTTTTGAAAAGATCTAAAGTAAATATAGAGATCTTGAAGAGAAATACAAAGATCTTGAAGTGCAAAACAAGAAATATAAAGATAAGCTTGATAAAGTAAAATTCTTTATTAAAAAAATTACCTATAGTTCTGAAAAGTTAAATCTTCTTTTGAATAATTAAAGAGCTATTTTTAACAAAGCTGAATTAAATTTTAAACCCCAAAAATAGCAAAAGTTTTTTTTAAAAAATTTATTCCTGCATCATCAAGCATCACATGTTTTTTTTGCAAAAAGATAGGTCATAAAGCATTCCATTATGCTTTGAGAAAAATTAACAATTCTAAAAAGATTTGGGTTTCAAAATTTACCACTCTTAGTACTAACCCTAAATGATCCAAGTTTGTTTGGGTACCTAAAATCAAAACTTAATTTATTATGCAGGTGTGTCTTGCAACCAAAGAAAAGAAAAGACTGTGGTATCTCGATAGTGGTTGCTCAAGACACATGATAGGAGATGTGAAGCAATTCACCTCTCTTAAGGTACTAAATGAAGGGAGTGTAACCTTTGGTGATAATGATAAATGAAAGATTATTGGTATCAGTAAGGTTCACATCTCTCCTCCTACTTGGATTGATAATATTCTGTTAATTGAAGGTTTGAGGCATAATCTGCTTAGTATTAGCCAATTTTGTGATAAAGGCTTTCAAGTTATTTTTGAATCATCTATTTGCATAATTATTAGTCCTGATAATACGGAGTGAAATTCATTGAAAAAAGGCATGGTAATATTTATCTAGTTGATCTGGATAATATATCTTTACCTAATGGTGAATGCCTAGTTACAATGAATTCCACTATTAATGGGACTAGTTGGCTGTGGCATCATAAAATTAGATCATGCAAGCTTGTATTTACCGTCAAAATTATGCAAAAATGATTTATTAAGAGATTTATCAAAACTTAGTTTTGAGAAAGACAAAATTTATGAAGCATGTCAATTTAGAAAATAAGTAAAAATATCTTTCAAACATAAAGGTTTTATTTCAACTTCTAATCCATTAAAACTACTCTATATGGATTTCTTTGGACCAACTAGGACATCTAGCATAAGAGACAAGAGATATGGATTAGTTATAGTGGATGACTTTTCTCGATTTACATGGATCTTATTTTTAGCTCACAAAGATAAACGTTTTCAGCTTTTATAAAGTTTTATCGAAAAGTTTTCAATGAAAAGGTACTTCAGTTATGGTATTCGTAGTGATCATGGTTCTAAATTTGAAAATCAAGATTTTTGAAAACTTTTATAATGAATTAGGAATATAACACAATTTTTCTGCACCTATGAAACCTCAACAGAATGGGATAGTGGAAAGGAAAAATCATACTTTAAAAGAAATGGCATGCACAATACTTTGTAAAAATGATTTGCCAAGATATTTTTGGACTGAAGCAGTAAATACCACATGCTATATTTTAAACCGTGTTTTGATTCGACTGATTTTAAATAAAACTCCATATGAGCTTTGGAAGCAAAGAAAACCTACTTGGAAATATTTTCGAGTTTTCGGTTGTCGATGCTTTATTATGAATAATGGTATCTTCTTAAGATACTCTACATCAAGCAGGGCATACAGAGTTTTTATAAGAGAACTTTAGTAGTAGAGAAATTTGTACATGTCGTATTTGAAAAATCTGCTAACAAATTCTCTAGAAAAGAGGATACTTCTGATGCATGTGCAGGTGCTGAAGAACTAAAGAAGCTTACTTTGGATAAGCAACCCTCTCAAGAGAATGAAGAAGATCAAAATAAGAATGAAAGAGAAGAGTCATACAACCCACACCAAAGCATCCGAATCTACTCAAAGAGTGGAGGTATGCTCATGGACATCCTAAGGTGTTAATCCTAGGTGATCCATCAAAAGGGGTAATAACAAGATCTTCAATTAGAAATGAATGTGACTATATTGCTTTTGTTTCTCAAATTGAACCAAAATGCATTGAAGAAGTTGAAAAAGATCCTAATTGGATTAATGCAATGCAAGAAGAATTAAATCAGTTTGAAAGAAATAATGTCTGGACACTAATTGAAAGACCATCTAATGTTTCAATTATTGGTACCAAATGAGTTTTCAGAAACAAACTAGATGAAAATGGTGTAGGTACTAGAAACAAAGCTAGGCTAGTTGCCAAAGGCTACATCAAGAGAAAGGGATTGATTTTGATGAAACATTTGCTCATGTTGCTAGACTTGAGGCAATTAGACTATTATTAGCATTTGCATGTTTCATGAACTTCAAATTATTTCAAATGGATGTCAAAAGTATTTTTCTAAATAGTTTTATTAAAGAAGAAATGCTTGTTAAACAACCACTTGGTTTTAAAAATCATGCATATCCTGATCATGTTTTAAAACTATATAAGGTACTTTATGGTTTAAAGCAAGCACCCCGAGTATGGTACAAAAGGCTGAGAAATTCTTAATTAAAAATAATTTCTTTAGAGGCCATGTTGATACTACATTATTTCTAAAATGGAAAAATGATGATCTATTAGTAGTACAAATTTATGTTTATGACATTATATTCGGTGCTACTAATAAAATTCTTTGTCAAGAGTTTGCCAAGCTTATGTAAGGTGAGTTCGAGAAGAGCATGATGGGAGAGCTTAATTTTTTTCTCAGACTCCAAATCAAGCAAACTAAAGATGGGATCTTCGTCAACCAAACTAAGTACACAAGAAAAATTTTAAAAAAGTCTGGGATGGAGACTACTAATATTATATGTACACCTATGAGCCCCTCTTGTAAACTTGATAAAGATGAGCATGGTAAATCTATTGATCAGAAACTATATAAAGGAATGATTGATTTTTTATTATATTTGACTGCTAGTGGACTAGATATCATGTTTAGTATTTGTATATGTGCTAGATATCATGTTTAGTATTTGTATGTGTGCTAGATATCATGTTTAGTATTTATATAGGTCATTCACTCCAAACTATTTGAAGAGGTCAATTCCATCTTGATTCACCATCGCTCCACAAGTACTTGACTGCACCGAAAAACCTTCCATCACTGGATTAGAAATCTAGGTAGTTTAGCACCAAAGTACAATGAATTGCTTGCAAGCTGCCATGGAGATCTTAGGTCTGAGGGACACATATACCCATATCCCTTCGCGAGCAACCCTTTGGCAGAAGGGAGCTCCACAGTGAAAGAAAAACTAGTAGCGAGCATGCTTTGTATTTTAAAACTTTTTCAAAATAACATGCAGCGGAAGCATGATAAAAGGATTAACATTTAATCTAAGCATGCTTTTAAAACTTTTCTATGCTACTTGTCCCAAGATCTTGCATGAATGATTAATATAAACAGTGAAATCATGAATTCCTACTATGAACATTTCAAAGCAACATATCTATATATGTAAATCCATACCTTGTATGATGTGGAGACGTTCTCCGCTGCGAAAGATCCAAGAGGAGGAAGAAGAACTCTGATTAGCCGCACACGTGTCCGGCCTCTACAGGTGGTTCATACCAGGGCTCTTTCAAAATCTGCTTCCACTCCAAGTGCTAGCTTGTTGTGGAACGATTTGATCTGAACTCCTTTTCTTCTTTTGATGCCGGACTCTCCGAATGAAAGAAGAAAACCAAGAGGTGGAGAATGAGTGGTTGAAACCCTTCCCAAACACTCTATCCCAAGACCTAGATCACTAGGTATAAATATGCACACTTTTCTTCAAAAACCTCACACCCCTAAAACTAGAACCTTTCCTAGTTTCTTCCTTTCTTCCCTTTTGATTTTTCCAGCATTTCTTTGCTGAATTTTCTCTGATTTTCGTCCTCCCATTTTAGCCCATTAAATAGATGGTGAGGGAGAGGAAAAGTGGGGAGTTATGGAGTGTTAATGGGTAGTTATGGGTGATAATGGTCATGGGAAGTTACATAACTCCCCAAAAATGAATTTAAACTTATTTAAATTTAGATTAAAGTGTTAATTGATTTCAGTTCATAACTGAAATCAATTGGGTCAAGTGTGCATACATTGGGTTCAACCCAATTGAACCCAAACCTAATTTTGAACCAAATCCTATTTGATTCGTTCCAGATTTTTATAGTTCAATCAAATTGGGCTATCAAGTAATCACATTACTTAATTCACCTCCATGCATCACCAACTATTAGTGAAAATTTTATGTCATAACCTTTTGTGACATCAAGTGTCTACACTTGCGAAATCATCAAGTGTCGACACTTACACAAGTGTCGACACTTTCAAGAATATCAAGTGTCGACACTTGGAAAAAAAAAACTCTTTTTCTCTGTGAGTCCACGAACGATTCCCAATCGTTCTCCGATCACTAGATCAAGTAGAAACCCCTATGGTGTGTGACCCTATAGGTTCGAACACTAAGCCGGTAGCACTGGAACATTTTCAATACTAGTCAAAGTTGCCATCTAGCAATGACACCCGACGTCCGAATAAGTCGAAGTTGCAGAGCAACAATCAAGCACCATTAGATATGGAAACCTTGTAATTTATCCCTTTGACCTCAATGCTCAGGAAGACTTAGGGTTAAACTGCCCAACCCACAAAGTCCATCAACAATGTGTCTCAATCTCACAAGTCCTGTAACACTTTACAGAGACTACCCTGGCCAAGGTTTTGCTAAATTGAAACACAGCAAGATATCTGCTCCAAACACTTTGGAGGGGTCAATCCTATCTTGATCCGATCACCGCTACACGAGTACTTAACTGTACCCAGAAACCTTCCGTCCCTGGATTAGAAATCCAGATAGTCCAGTACCAAAGTACAGTGAGTTGCTTGCAAGCTACCATGACGATCTCATGTCTGAGAGATAATTACGTCCATATCAAAACTCTAGGCAGAAAAAATATAGATGGGTCACGTTCGATGAAATGTCAAACACAACATCTGCATGCCATACCAGTATCTCCACACTCCTTGGTTAAGAGGACAACCAACGACTATGGCACACAACGACCTATATTTGATATACTATCATCCTGAAATAGTGTATCATTTGGTCACGAACAATTTTAGGACTATATGATATATCTTCTCTATATCACATACAAATAGTCCTAAAGACTTCATCACTCAAGAACTCATTACAGAAAAATAAAATAGTGATGAACTGCCAGAATAAACATTTTATTCAATAATATAATTCATATATAATTACATTAAATGTACAACTGTCTACAGTAGAAATTGGCTTTGGAACACATTTCCCAACACACAGATGGTCACGTTCAGTGAAATGTCATACATTTCACTTGCATGTCACACCAGTGTCTTCACACTCCTTGGATAAAAGGACAACCAATAAATACGACATACAACAACCTACACTTGATACATTATTGTTCTATAACAATATATCCTTTAGTTGTGAACCACTTTAAGAACTACATGATATATCATCTCTATATCAAAACAATATAGTTCTAAGGACTCCATCACACACAAGAGTTCTTTACAGGAAAATATAAATATGATGAACAGCCAAAATAAATAACTTTTATTTATTAAAAGGAATTCATATACAAATACAAAGATAACATAACCGTCTACAGCCTAGATGATTGGTTTTGGGATACAATTCCCAACAACTCTCACTTGGACTAAAGCCAATCAGTATAGAATCTCATTCCCATTTTTCGTTTACAACTATCGAACTCTTGAACTCCGATGGCTTTAGTGAAGGGGTCAACCAGGTTTTCCTTTCCATCGATCTTCCGAAGGTCAATGTTACCTTGTTCCATGATCTCTCGTATAAGATGATAGCACCGCAGAATATGCTTTGTGCAGTGATGAGACTTTGGCTCTTTGGCTTGAGCAATGGCTCCAGTGTTGTCACAGTACACCGGAACAAGACCATCCAGGGAAGGTGCCACTCCTAGCTCGCCAAGGAACTTCCGCAACCACACAGCTTCCTTTACTGTATCAGATACTACAATGTACTCTGCTTCGCATACTGAGTCCGCCATAGTAGGCTGCTTGAAACTTTTCCAGCAAACAGCTCCTCCATTTAGGGTAAAGATAAATCCTGACATATTCTTGCTATCATCCTTATCTGACTAGAAACTGGAGTTAGTATACTCCACAAGTTTCAAGTCAGATTCTCCATAAATTAGCTATTGGTCCTTAGTATTTCGTAAATACTTAAGGATGGTCTTTACCACTTTTTAATGAGCTTCACCTAGGTCAGACTGGTATCTGCTCACTACGCCTAGTGAGTATGCCACGTCTAGTCTAGTACATGTCATGGCTACATGATAGAACCCACTATCGAAGCATATGGGATTCTACTCATACGCTCTCTCTCTTCAGGAGTTATCGCACAATTCCTTTTGGAGAGATCAATTCCAGTGCTTATCGGGAGATAGCCCATCTTGAAATTTTTAATGCTGAACCATTTCAGCATGGTATCGATGTACATAGACTGGAAAAATCCCAGAAGCCTCTTAGATCTATCTCTATAGATCTTCATACCCAGTATGTAAGAGGCTTCACCCAAGTCCTTCATAAAGAACTGAGATGATAACCAGACCTTTATTCCTTGTAGTGCTGGGATGTTATTCCCGATTAAAAGAATGTCATCCACATATAATACAAGAAATATAATCACAGAACTATTAGCCCATTTATAAATGCAAGGTTCCTCTCCGTCCCTAATGAAGCCATACAACTTGATACACTTATCAAATCGCATGTTCCAACTCCTTGATGCTTGCTTCAGTTTATAGATGGACTTTTGAAGCCTGCACACCTTTGACTCGTCTGTAGATGTGAATCCTTCAGGTCATATCATATACACCTCCTCTTCTAGCTCACTATTCAGGAAAGCTGTTTGGACATCCATTTGCCAAATCTCATAGTCAAAGTGTGATGCTAAAGCAAGCATAATCCGAATGGATTTGAGCATTGTCACAGGGGAGAACGTCTCGTCATAGTCAATATCATAACGTTGACGATACCCCTTGGCAACTAGACGGGCTTTATAGGTCTCCACCTGCCCATCTGCGTCCCTTTTTCTTTTGAAGATCCATTTGCATCCAATGGATTTTATCCCTTTAGGTGCATCAACCAATGTCCATACAATGTTGATCTCCATGGACTCCATTTTGGATTTCATGGCTCCTAGCTATTTTTTAGAGTCGGACCTCTGCAATGCATCCATATAGGTGATCGAATCCTCATTGTTTTCATCGAGTTTAATGGGATCATCGTCTTGGACCAAGAAACCATAGTATCTGTTCGGTTGGCTCGGTACTCTACCGGATCTCCTTAATGGTTCCTGAGTGGGCTCTGGGTGTGATCTAATCACAACCGGTTCTATGTGGTCCCTTAAGTGTGATGGTTCTTCTACTTATTGAACTTTACTAAGTTCAATCTTAGAGGCTACAGTCCCTTCACCAAAGAACTCCTTTTCCAAAAAAATAGCCCTAAGACTGACGAACAACTTTTGTTCCTCAGTTAAGTAGAAATAATACCCCTTAAATTCTTTTGGATACCCAACAAATAGGCACCGATCAGACCTAGGTCCAAGTTTGTCCGTTTCCAAACATTTTACATAAGCCGGGCACCCCCAAACCCGAAGGTGTGATGTGTCGGCTTACGTCCAGTCCATATCTCATATGGTGTTTTACTAACGGACTTACTTGGAGCCCTATTCAGAAGGTAACAGGCTGATTCTAAAGCATATCCCCAAAAGGATACCGGCAAAAAAGCAAAGTCCATCATGGACCGAACCATGTCTAACAGGGTTCGATTCCTCCTCTTAGACATTCCATTTAATTGAGGTGTCCATGGAAGTGTCCATTGAGAGAGAATCTCATTCTCCTCGAGATATATCAGAAACTCGCCGGAAAGGTATTCACCCTAAAAGGATACCGACAGAGAAGCAAAGCCCATCATGGACCGAACCATGTCTAACAGGGATCGATTTCTCCTCTCAGACACTCCATTTAATTGTGGTGTCCCTAGAGGTGTCCATTGAGAGAGAATCCCATTCTCCTCGAGATATGTCAGAAACTCGCCAGAAAGGTATTCACCGCCTCGATCGGATCGAAGGGTTTTGATATACTTTCTAGTTTGTTTTTCTATTTTACTACGAAGTCGTTTGAACATTTCAAATGACTCAGATTTATGTCTCATCAAGAAGACATAACCGTACCTCGAAAGGTTATCTATAAAAGTAATGAAATAACCATACCCATCCCTGGCACTAACATTCATGGATCCGCATACATCAGTATGTATCGAATTTAGAATCTCTTTGGCTCGTTCACCTTTTCCAGTAAAAGATGACTTAGTCATTTTTCAAAGAAAACAGGACTCACAGGTTGGAAGTGAACTATCTTCACTAAAATCGAGGAGACCCTCGATTTTCAACCTGTTTATCCTGTTTCTGTTGATACGACCTAGCCTACAATGCATAGGTACGCTTTGTTGACATTATCTATCCTAGGATGCTTGCTAGACATGTACACTACACTAACAGGTCATGATAATACATAGATGCCATCACGTATTTTCCAGTCAAAATTACAGAACCATTCCAAATGATTTTGCAAATGTTATTCTTTATTGATAGTTCATAACCATACATGGCCAATTGGCCTACAGAAATGACATTTAAAATGAAAGACGAACAAAAATGATATTTGTTCAAAATGATAGTACATGACTCAAAAATAAGTGTAAGGACTCCCAACGCAAGAACTGGAACTCGGCTTCCATTTCCCACATTCAAGAACCTCTCGCCATCCTCGAATCTTCTACTAACTTGAAGTCTTTACAAAAAATTGTAAATGCGAATTGAACTTTCAGTATCCAATACCCAGTTAGTAGTATCACAAACAGAGAAACTACAATGTGTTATCAAATAAATACCTTGTCCAGGACCATCCTGCAGCTTTTCCTTCTTGGACCTATTCGGGTCAAGGGATGCAATATAAAGAGGACAGTTCCTCTTCCAGTGACCCTACTTCTTGTAGAAGAAGCACTCTGCACGACTCTGATCAGCCTTCACTTTCTTGGCCTGACTGGGCCTAAAAGCACTTAGCACATTTTTTCCTTTTTTTTTCTTTTTCCATTTCTTAAAGGGACGATGCCCTCCTGAAGATCCTCCCACTAGATTTACCATCCCTTTATTCAACTGGTGGTCTTTCTCATAAGTCTGCAGCAATCCCAATAGACCATGGTAGTTAACTGCAGGCTTATTCATTCTGTAATGATCTAGAAAATCTAGATAGGAAGAGGGGAGAGAATTCAAAATTGCATCTTTTCCAATATGTTCATGCAAGGGACAGCTGAGCTTGCCCAGGCACTCAATCATCTCGATCATGTATAATACATGATCAGTGACCGAGACCCCATCATGCATCCGCACGTTGTAGATGGCATAGGAGACCCTGCACCTCTCAACGTCATCTGGTATTCCAAAAGACTCCTTCAACTTTTGAAGGATTTCTTCCGGCTGGGTTTCCTCGAACTTGCGACTGAACTCATTATTTATCGCAGCTAACATGATGCATCGGACAGTGGTCCCATCAGAGAGCTACTTCTGATAAGTGTCTCTGACCAAACCCCGAGCATTGGTAGCAGGGATCTCAAGTGCCAGATCCGATATCACATATAGGATCCGTTCATGCTCCAGGACAATCCTGAGCCTTCGATACCAGCTATTGAAGTTGGGTCCATTAAGTTTCTCGTTGTCGAGAAGAGACCGGAGTGACAGGTTAGAAGACATCTGAAAAGAAAACCAAAGCTAATTAGTGTATATGAATTATTAACCTAAAGACATGGACTTTAGTCTAAAGGTCCCTCCCATTATTTTGCTCAGATTGGTAGCCTCTACCTCCAATCCGAGGAATTACTTTAATTTCCTAGTAGGTACCAGAGTTCAATAGACAACACATGCGCCCGACATTGGTCAACCCACCCATGCATGTCTAAAGGTAGGTTCTTTAATCGATTACTTCTCCAAGTAATCTCTAGTATTTAGGTTTTGCCCCAAGGAGTACTTTAATCGGCTTTTGGGCCTCCTATTGAAGGTTTCGGTTAGGTCAACCATTAACATGATAAAATTTAATGCTTCTAACTAACGAATGTCAAGCCTGACTTTGACCGGCCTACCTGACCATCGTTAAGAGAGTCGTACTGAGCCATCATATTAGGAACAACAATTCTAATAGCCTGATGAACACCCGATCTTTAGATCTGCTGATGAATATCCAACTATTGGACCCATTACTATCCCACTTAATGGGAGGCTAGGACTAGGTTATCCCTATAACTTTGTACTTTTAAGGACCTAATAATTTAGAAGGTTTTTAAATCTTGTGATAGATGAAGAGATGAGAAGACATGGATCAATCTTCCACTGATCAAATCAGCAAACAAGAAGGGTTACACATAACAAATGATCTATAGGCACCTAAAATCAGTCAAGACTGATTAACCTTGGGTGACAAGGGTTAACACGAGTCAATGAGCTATCCAATCAATCCTGATCGACCATATTGGCCAGGTAAGTGAGATCATGGATTGGGTTCCGCCATTAACCGTCTTGTCTTAGACACCAACAGAGTTGGCCAGGTAAGAGATAGCCCCAAAGAACCATGATCACAATGCCAAACTTACCTCGATACCAATCGATTCAACAGACTCGATTAGACTAGCCTAAAGACTCGGGCTTTCCACAGAGCCACAAATTAGGTCCATTTAGATTATGGACTAATCAATCTAACTATTAAAGAGATCTAGAGAAGAAATCCTAACTCAACATTTGATTAGATTAGTTCTCTAATTAGTCCAATGCATTTAAACTTAGGTCTAACCCAATCAAGGACCTAATAGAAGCTAAACCATGACCCTTAAGGCTTATTGAAATGACTTAACATCTTTGAATCACATTCCTAGAGTTCTTAGTCATTCTTAATTCTCAATTAAGTTCAATAGCCTTAAATAAATTAAAATAATTTTAATTTATCATGTAAAACAATTTTACAAAATTTTCAAAATTTGAATTTGCTGTTTTTCAGCAATTTTCATCCCAAGTGTCGACTCACCAGGAGCAAGTGTCGACACCTAAGTGTCGACACTTGGATCGAATCAAGGCCTGAGACAGGTAGAAAACAGAACTCCAGATTTGCTGGCACCTGCTCATGAGTCGACACTTACAAGGCCAAGTGTCGACTCACAAGCTCAAGTGTCGACACTTCTTGGTCAAGTGTCGACACTTCAGCCTATCACAAAGAAAAATAGAACCTAGTTCTTAGGCAAAAATACACATGAGTCGACACTTGCAAGGCTAAGTATCGACTCACAGCCTGAGACAGTGAAAGAACAGTGACTTCAAATCCAATGTTTCTCTAAACATTCAACAAAATCGATCAAAACAATCATTTTAAATCTTATCTAAAGTTGTTTTATGATCATGTCATTAGATTAAAATATTTTTAATCTACAATTTCTTACTTCTTATTTTCCTTTTTATGAATCAATCACATCGGCACCCCTGCATGCCATAGAAGATTCCATTGAATGGGAAGATAGGGTCTTGCAGTCCTACTTCTCTCCTATGACCGGACGGCCATGGTGAAGCACTCAATCCAAGTACTTAAGAAGGATGTTATTAGCATGCTAGAATCATTATACTACAAAAAAAAACCTGGCTCTGATACTGTTGGATCGATGCCCCTAACCATTCTTACAAAAGGAATGTCCCTATTATAAGAGGCCAGTTTATCTCTCTTAAACAGGCAGCGCAGCAACCCCGGGGCACTCAAGTCGACTCTCCGCTGACCCTCGCAAGAGCTACCTAGGGTACTAAACCTCGAGTCGGCTCGCTAGAGACGAGCACCACAGCACTAACCAAGGGACGTTGACATGGCACCAGACCTGCCTTACCGGTGGCACCCACATCCCCGTGGGTCGAGACCCTACATCCGAACGAATCACGAGGGTGCGAGCTGGCCCAGCCAACAATCCCCCTTAGCGGAACGACCGAGTTTTTTTCCTTGCATAGACTCGAACCTGAGACATCGGCTCTGATACTAGTTGTTGGATCGATGCCCCAAACCATTCTTACAAAAAAAACGTCATTGTTATAAGAGGCCGATTTATCTCTCTTAAACAAGCAGCGTAACAATCTCAGGGCACTCGAGTCGACTCTTCGCCGACCCCCGCAAGAGCTACCCAGGGTACTAAACCTCGAGTCGGCTTGCTGGAGACAAGCACCACAGCACCAACTAAGGGATGTTGACGTGGCACCAGACCCGCCTTACCAGTGGCACCCACATCCCCGTGGGCCCAGACCCTACATCCGGACGAATCATGAGGGTGCGAGCTGGCCCAGCCAACAAATACCATTGAAGGTGAAAAGCCCTACACTAAGCATACAATATGCAAGAAAAACAGGGTAGAATGAATGCATTTTAAAACAATTTTAAAACATGCATAGCGGAAGGCTCGGTAGATAGATCTAAATGATCTACCGATCTACCCGCAATAGGATATAGCATAATAATCTAGCATGCAACATAACATCAAAGCAAGACAAAACCACAAATATAAAAGTACCATACCTTTATATCAAGAGAGAAACAGTGGAAGGAGGAGGGTGCTCGAGCCACACACGTGTCTGGCCTCTACAGAAAATCTACACCTGGGCTCGACTCTAATCAACTCCCTCGGAGTGCTAGCTCTTCGGGATCTTTGGACCGATCTTCTTCTTTCGGAAAGACAAGAAGGAGAGGTGGAACCCTTTCCCAAGAGACTCTCTTCCCAAGACCTAGATTGATTGCTAGGTTACTCACACCTAATCCCTAGACCTCACAAACCCTTCTCCTTCTAGTAAACCCTTTTACTTTTCTCTCTAGTGGTGTTGTAACCTTTGCAGCTTATAAAATGATCCTCATTTATAGGTGCAGCCATGAGAGGGAGAAGAAAGAAGGAGGAGAGATGAGGGGAGAGAATGGGGGAGAGGATCAAGGCCATACCAAATTGGTTCAACCCATTAAGGTAAGTATGACTATCATACAAAATAACCTTGGATCCAAAACTAGTTTGAATTCGAAATTCAAACCAGGTCAAAACTTGTCCAAAATCCTCCAAAATTTTTTTTCAGAAATCTGCTCGTCACAGGAAGTGTCGACACTCAAAAAATGCCAAGTGTTGACACTTCACCAAGTGTCAAAACCTATAAAAGTCCAAGTGTCGACACTTGAAACAAAGTCAATCATATTGACTTTCTGGTGATGGCAAACGATTCTCAATCGTTGATTAGACTTAAGGTCAAATAGAAATCTTCTATGATGTGTGACCCCATAGGTTCGAACACTAAGCCGGTAGCACTGGAATATTTTCAGTACTAGTCAAAGTCCTCATCTAGCAATGATACCCGACATCTGGATAGGTCGAAGATGCAGAGCACCTTACAAGAACCTCTAACATATGGTTGCCACATTATTCATCCTTTTGACCTCATAATGCTCAGGATGACCTAGGGTTCGACTGCCAACCCTAATTTGGCTTATCCAGATCATGTCTCAACCTCACAAGTTTTGTGACTCCTTACAAGAACTATCCTGGCCAAGGTTTTGCTGAATTGAGACATAGTGAGTCATTCACTCCAAACTATTTGGAGAGGTCAATTCCATCTTGATCCACCATCGCTCCACAAGTACTTGACTGCACCCAGAAACCTTCCATCACTGGATTAGAAATCCAGGTAGTCCGGTACCAAAGTATAGTGAGTTGCTTGCAAGCTACCATGGGGACCTTAGGTCTGAGGGATACATATATCCATATCCCTTCTTGAGCAACCCTTTGGCAGAAGGGAGCTCCGCAGATGGTCACGTTTAGTGAAATGTCATACATTTCACTTGCATGTCACACTAGTATCTCCACACTCCTTGGTTAAGAGGACAACCAACAAATATGACATACAACAACCTATACTTGATGCATCATCATCCTATAACAATGTATCCTTTGGTTGTGAACCAGTTTAAAAACTACTTGATATATCCTCTCTATATCAAATAATGTAGTTCTAAGGACTCCATCACACAAGAGTTCTTTACAGGAAAATGTAAATATGATGGATAGCCAAAATAAATAACTTTTATTTATTAAAAAAAATTCATATACAAATATAAAGATAGCACAACCGTCTACAGCCTAGATGATTGGCTTTGAGACACAATTTCTAATAACTCCCATTTGGACTAAAGCCAATCAGTACAGAATCTCATTCCTATTTTTCATTTACAACTGTCAAACTCTTGAACTCTGATGGCTTTAGTGAAGGGGTCAGCCAGGTTTTCCTTTCCATCGATCTTCTGAAGGTCAATGTCACCTCGTTCCACGATCTCTCGTACAAGGTGATAGCATCGTAGAATATGCTTTGTGCGGTGATGAGACTTTGGCTCTTTGGCTTGAGGAATGGCTCCAATGTTGTCACAGTACACCAGAATAGGACCATCCAAGAAAGGTGCCACTCCCAGCTCGCCAAGGAACTTCCGCAACCACCCAGCTTCCTTCGCTGCATCAGATGCTGCAATATACTCTGCTTCGCATACTGAGTCCGCCACAGTAGGGTGCTTGGAACTTTTCCAGTAGATAGCTCCTCCGTTTAGGGTAAAGATAAATCCTGATACACTCTTGCTATCATCCTTATCTGACTAGAAACTGGAGTCAGTATAACTTATAAGTTTCAAGTCAGATTCTCCATAAATTAGCCATTGGTCCTTAGTATTTCGTAAATACTTAAGGATGGTCTTTATCACTTTCCAATGAGCTTCACTTGGGTTAGACTGGTATCTGCTCACTATACCTAGTGAGTATGTCACGTTTGGTCTAGTACATGTCATGGCATACATGATAGTTCCAATTGCTCGATTCTTCGTTTGGGATAGGTATTTTTCAATTTTCTACTGTTCTTCATCCTATTTCGTAATTTTTCACCATGGAAACCCTAGTTTTCTCCCATTCCTTGCCTTCTTCCCTTGTTTCCTTATAACGGGACCTAGAAAACAAGTTGTTCGGCATCCTAGATCATCCATTCAGGAGGAAGAGAGAAGAACAAATGCCAAGCATGAGGATAGAGCAGCAAATAAGCCTGATGTTCCTACCAGACCCCCTGTTTCTGCAGCAAATAGGATGGGATCGAAGATCATCGTCGATGGTCGACGAGTGGACTTTGATTTCCTAGACCAGCAGCGCTTCCGAATTGGCCAGTGGTTGAGGGATACGAGTTTAGCACCTTTTTGCTCATTATCAGAGAGATTCTATCCGGGATTGATTAAAGAGTTCTATAGATTACTTGCCCGAGGTAGAGATGGCTGGATAGCACAGGTTCGTGGCATAGATGTTCCCGTATCTACAGAGATTCTGAATCGAGTATGGGACATTCTTATAAGAGGATCTGTTATGGATGCTCTGGTGGACAGGATCAGTGGACTCTGATGCATTTTTAAGATGGATGATCTTCCTGAGGGAGCCACTGTAGTTGCTTCGAGACTGATGCCTGAGATGAGGTTATTGCACCACATTGTAGCCCAGATTCTTCTACCGAATATCTAATGATTTGACTTCATCATAGAGTGCGAGCTTTTGGTCATGGTGTCTTTAGTACAGTGCACTCCGATATGCCTCCCAGTGCTTATGGTATATCAGTTGACAGAGGCATGATCAACCAGAGACTTTGTCTGTCCTACGGGATGGGATTGATTTTACTCTTTAGGACTATGGAGTGGTCATAGATGATGAGCCTTACAGATAGTTACTACACATAGACATCTATAACATCAGATCTCTTCACAGGATGGGGTACCATCTAATTAAAGGCCAGTGGAGATGGCATATATCTTGTCAGGCCACTGACATAGATGATATGGTGGCAAAGGAGGAGCATATCTTTTCAGGTGAGGCAGGGGCATCTGAGTTACATAAAGAGACTTCTGAGGCACAGCCCAAGCCTACGGCATAGCCAGAGCCTGCTCCTCAGCCTGAGCCAGCCACTCCTACATAGATAGATATCCCTAGTGCTACAGACAGTTTAGAGGACAGGATCGCTCGCATAGAGACTGAGATTATGATTATTCGTCAGCGAGTCGACATGATACATATGGAGATAAGGGAGAGCCATCGAGGATTGAGTGATGGCATCTTTGCTATTTTATCTACATTAGCTAGACCTTCATCGGGTAGAGCTCCTCTACCTTCAGCTCCATTTGATTCACCTCCAGCACCATCAGCTCCAGGACCTGACATGGCAGATGATCAGTCTGACTCCGTAGAGTTTGATGTGATAGATTTTATGATGGAGCCAGCACCATAGACAGCAGTAGATGTTCCTTGGAGCCCCATTCATGATCCTTCCCATTTATATCTTGAGACTCCGATTTTATCCTCTCCTTCCAGATCCAATCCACATTCTCCTTCCATTCATGCACCTACTTCTATCATTACATCTTCTGATACACCAGTCATACATTCTCCACCTATGCATACATCTTTCCTTATCAGGGAACTGGGATTTTATATTCCTAGTCTCCACCATCCTAATTTCGGACCAATCTTTGATCCTACACCCCTTCCTCTTGATACGGTTGCTCCGGTTAGTGATATTCCTGCTACTGATATTGCCTCCACCTCTTTTGCACCAGCCAGAGGTAGGATATATGTCAGACATAGAGGACGAGGCCGTCGTGTTGTATCAAGACCTATCCGGACCCAATTCTCTGATCTCCGATCGATGTGGCCACGATCCCGTCCTTCTACTGATACTGGACCGATTGAGATTGGATCCTTTGATGAGGAGGGTACTTTTTAGGGTAGTCTTTATGTTAGTTAGCTTACATTCCAGCATTACATGTACGCATCTATATTGTTTTCCATCTTGTATCTATGTATGAAAGTTTGTATCAATATATGAAATTTTGATTTCAATGAATGAAATTTTTATATCAATGTTTTGTCTTAGAATATCAACTCTTGTGATTATTGCTCAATTTTTGTTATTATCATCCTTTCATCTCTTTAACCTTTTTTTAATGATGACAAAAAGGGGGAGAGTTATATGAAAAAGAAAAATAAAAGGGAGAGAAATAAAACAGGAGGTGGGAGAGAAATAATAAAAGAGAAATATTAAGAGAGTAAAATGAGAATAGCAAAAGAGTGAGCAAGAGTGGTATGAAAAAGATATGAGCAATGAGTGAGGGGGAGCATTAAGAAGAAAATCTTTTTAAGCAGCAATTTCTTAAAAATTCTTTGAAAATCAATTTTTCGGATCACCCTTTAAAGGGAAGCTTTTATACTCTTCTATCTCTAGTTATAAGTTTTTTTTTGAAGCTCAAGTATAGATGATTTTCATATTAATCTCACTCACTATCTCTATAAAATATGTTTTAACTCTGAAACACATGTTGAGTATCATGGTATATGCAATTTTAATTCTGATATCTTTTTATGGCCCAATGCATTGCAAATGAGTTCTAGTTATAAACATTTTATTTATCTTTTATATATTGCACAAAGCTTTATTTTGTTTGAAAATTTTCTTTTGTGTTATTATTATACTTAAATATTATGTCATCATCAAAAAAGTGGAGGTTGTTGACTCCATTATTGATTTTGATGATTAACAAAATAATTAAGTATAATTGAGTACTAACAGTTTGCTAAAGTATGTTTTTATTAAGAAAAAGGTACTCATCAACTTAGTCAAATTGAATTGCTTATCAAATGATTGAAGAAGCCCTTTCTTTGGATGAAATGTCAATGTTTAATAGACTTAAGCATTTAAGATTTGCTTGAGACGAATTAAAAAGTCAAGTTTAAAAAGGATTTTAGCAGAGTTTCAATAATTTTTGAAAAAGTTTCAGCAAGTGTCGACTCACAGTTCAAGTATCGACTCATGACAGTGTAAGTGTCGACTCAAGCTAGCATGCAGAAAGAAATTTTAGATAGCATGCTTGAAGTGTCGACTCATGCCATTCAAGTGTCGACTCAAGAATCGACTCAAAATTTGAGACAAATTTTTTACAGAACATACTGAAATTCAAGACTCACCTCAAGTGTCGACTCACCTGAGATTTCCAGAGAGTCTCAAAGTTGAATTTTGAACTAAGTGTTGACTCAGGGAACCAAGTGTCGATCCTAAATGTCGACTTAAGGACTGAAGTATCGATACTTGAAGTTCTAGGAATAATAATGGCTAGTTTTCCAAATACAGAACTCGACCCTTTTAGCTTCCAACTGCTAGTTTCTCGTGTCTGATGATCATAAACAATCTTTTAGTCCTTGGGATGGTATTTAAGTGAATTACTTTCAAATGGAACATAACAAGAAACAACAAGAAAGGAGAGAGAAGAGAAAAAGGAAGAAAAGAAAACTCATTCACTCACATTCATTAAGAGCAACTACTTCCAAGCTAAAGAAGCCTTCAAGCATTCAAAGCAATCAAAAGCATTCAAGTCCAACCTTTTGGGCATTGATTGAGACTTCATCGAATTGAAGACAAGCATCTTCATCAAGCTTCAAAGAGATAACATTTTTTATTAGAAAGCTTTTCTTATATTCTTTACTTCAATTCATACTTTATTGTATCAAGGTATTTGGTGAGCCTAAGAACAAAACCAAGGAGGTTTTTGGTTAGCCTAGTTAAAAATCAAGAAGATTTTTGGTTAGCTTAGTTCAGCACTGTTACCGCTCTCGTCGCCGCGCCCGTGGCTCCGGTCCGTGGATCCTTCCTGACCGCCTGGCGAGGGAGCCTCCCCGGCTGCTGCGAACCTGCAAGAAGGAGTTAGAAGACCCTGGCCGGGGACCCCGACGAGGGAGCTCCGACGGTCAAGTCAGTAGACGACGAGAAGGAACAGACTCTCCAAGATGGACCCCCCGAAAGGGTTCCAGACTTAGCGAGTTTACTAGTAAGAAAGGCGCTCTGGGGACCGGAAATTCGGCCGGGCCTCCTTGCCGAGCTCACGCCGAATTATCCCCTCTCGGGATCTCGGATCTCTCTCTCTCGGAGCGAGGCCTCTTGCCGCTACTTCCTCCTTGTCCCCAGGCTTGTTCGCTTACCTTGTCGTCCCCAGATTCCTTCCTTTTATCTCCTCCCGTCGTTCGCCTGTCTTCTCCTCCTGGGAGGCTCCCCTCCCCCGTCCCTTTCTCTTTCCCCTTTTCGGTGAGGAGGGCCAGGTGGCTTACCGACCTCGTCCGCCGAGCCCACAAGGAAAAGGCAAAGTTAGGAAAGGGGGGGGGGGGGGGCGGCGCTGGTAAGGCGGCCGGTCAGACCTCGGGCCCAGTGAGAGCGCTCTCTTTTCCAAGTGTGGGCGCCATCCATATGTGGGGCCTGCTTTGTCAGAATCGCGCCTCTCGACTGCGGGACCTATCGGGCCGATGCAAATGGTGTTCGCGTGCCACTGCCATCCGTACGAGGCACCGTCTGTGATGCGTACGGCCCGAGGGATGACCTCGGGGCCTGCGCCTCCTTCCCTGGGACCTTCTCCGTACGAGCGGACAGGCTTCGGCCGTGGTGGGCCCGTCTCCGGGGGGGCCACCTGGCGAAGGAGCGAAGGATCCGCCGACCTCGGCCTAGGTGGATTCTCCTGGGTGGACACCTGGCATGGTGGCAGGAGGTCGCCTGGCTTCGGCCGAGGTGGGCCCATCTCCGGGGGGGCCACCTGGCGAAGGAGCGAAGGATCGACCGACCTCGGCCTAGGTGGACCCCTCCTGGGTGGACACCTGGCGAGGTGGCAGGAGGTCGCCTGGCTTCGGCCGAGGTGGGCCCGTCTCCGGGGGGGCCACCTGGCGAAGGAGCGAAGGATCGACCGACCTCGGCCTAGGTGGACCCCTCCTAGGTGGACACCTGGCGAGGTGGCAGGAGGTCGCCTGGCTTCGGCCGAGGTGGGCCCGTCTCCGGGGGGGCCACCTGGCGAAGGAGCGAAGGATCGGCCGACCTTGGCCTAGGTGGACCCCTCCTGGGTGGACACCTGGCGAGGTGGCAGGAGGTCGCATGGCTTCGGCCGAGGTGGGCCCGTCTCCGGGGGGGGCCACCTGGCGAAGGAGCGAAGGATCGGCCGACCTCGACCTAGGTGGACCCCTCCTGGGTGGACACCTGGCGAGGTGGCAGGAGGTCGCCTGGCTTCGGTCGAGGTGGGCCCGTCTCCGGGGGGGGCCACCTGGCGAAGGAGCGAAGGATCCGCCGACCTCGACCTAGGTGGACCCCTCCTGGGTGGACACCTGGCGAGGTGGCAGGAGGTCGCCTGGCTTCGGCCGAGATGGGCCCGTCTCTGGGGGGGGCCACCTGGCGGAGGAGCGAAGGATCGGCCGACCTCGGCCTAGGCTGACCCCTCTTGGGTGGGCGCTAGGCGAGGTGGTAGAGGAGCCCCGAACCGAGCTCGACTTCGGCGAGATTAGTTTATCTTAGAGAGTCGTCTGACGGAGTAGTCTTGTCGAGCTCGGTCTTGGCGACGTGGCGCTGACTCGGCCGAAGAAACCTCCACGTGGCTCGATCATATTCGGTGGTATCTGAGCCCGGCCACGTCATCGTTACGGCCGTAACAGTTGCCCCCCAGCCCGCCATTCCGTTGGGGCATCGTAGAACGGAACGTCGGGATTAAATGCAGATATGACGTGGGGAGGCGAAGATCTTGCATCATAATTGCCACGATCCTCGTCGCCGCGGCTCGATGCGCCTGAAGCCCTATGGGAAGCCGCCACGTGTTGCCCACTTGCCCGCAATAAGTGCGTCGCTTCGAGGCAGAGGCCGTTACTCTGCTAACGAGGCGTCGGTGTCGGGCGTGCGCCTACATGGCGATCGCTCAGTGGCTCGAGACGGAATGATGGGTACGACCGCTGTCGACTGAGTTTGAAAGGGAGGGGACTTTCTAGAACGAGGCATTTCCCCTTGCTCCGTGGGCGGTTTGCTACAGGCTAACTTCTGTTGCCCCGCGCTCGCTTGGCGTATTTTCGGTGAGTGCCTCCATCTTTCTCCGGTTCCCCTCTCTCTTTTCTTCTCTGAACCTTTGTCCTTCTCCTTGTCATGGCGCGTCGTCGCCATGTCTCCTCCAATCCGGACGAGGCCGGTCCATCCCGGTCGAGGACTCCATCTTCTTCCTCCTCAGAGGAGGAAACGATTCCGGAGGAGATCTGCCGGCGTCTGCAACCCGGGGGTGTCACCATTGGCATCCCCAGGGTGGTTCGGTCTCCCCCGGTTGCTCCCGCCGTGCCCCTTCGTTCTCTTCCTGCTCCGCCTTTTCTTCCCGCCGGTCCCTCTGGTCATGCTTCCACCATGACCGAAGGCGATCTTTCTCTGCTCCGGGATGCCTATGGTATCCCGGGGTCAATTCGTCTGTCTGTTCCGCGGTCCGGGGAGCGCGTCACCATGAGTGGCCCCGGCCGCATAGCCTTCTACGAAGACTTCCTCCTTGGGGGTCTTCGATTTCCTCTGCACCCCTTCTTCCTTTCTTTTCTCAGCCATTTTCGGCTTGTTCCGGCCCAGTTGGCTCCCAATGCCATCCGGGACATCTTCTCCTTTATAGTCTTTTGTCACTTTCACGGGTTCGTTGCCCGTTTCTCCCTCTTCAGGGCCATGTTTACCTTGAAGAAGTGCTCCATCGATGACGGCTGGTGGTATATTTCACCCCGGCCCAGGTGTCTCCGGTTCGACCTCCCTTCTTCGATCAAGGGCTGGAAGAGCTGGTTTTTCTTCGCCTCGGTCGAAGATGTCGACTGGGCCTGGAGTGAACCGGACCGATCCCCGAATCGGAACTCTCAGGTCGAGTCGGCGGACCAGGAGGCCTACTCCCAGCTCCTGAGTGACGTGGTCCCGGCGCTCGAGGTTCTGCTTTCGGAGCAGAATCTTTTTGAGGCCGGGATCAGTCCCATCCGTGAGACGGGTAAGATTCGGCCCTCCTTTGATTTCTGCCCCCTTTTTCTTCATGACCGAGTTGGCTAACCTTCTGTTCTTTTGCATTGCAGGAATGAAGTTCTCACTGGAGAGCCTCCTAGAGGGCACGGCCCAGAGAGACGTCCCGGAGGTGGACGAGCCCGCGGCCAAGAGGGCCCATACTGAGGCGGGCCGGGAGATCGCGCCGGCGACCGCGCCCAGCCCAGTGGCCACCGCTCCCCCGCCCAGGTTGCCTCAGGGCGGGGCCGTTGATGCTTCGGCTGCCCGACTTGGTGGCGCTGCTGTTGAGGGGGCTCCACCGCCCGAGGCTCCATCCAGCGCCGGTCCCATCGTTGCTGCTGCCCCGACGGCACAGCCCGTGGCCTCTACCGGCCCGTCGATCGCGGCCCCAACTGAAGGGGCAGCTGCCGCAGGGGCCGACCTGACAGCTCCGCCACCGGTGATCACCCACCGGTGTTCAGTCATCCGCGACAAGGGGCTCGCGGAGGTCATGGAGTATGCCTCCACAGCCCGGGACCACCGAGCTCGGGGCGGCCGGGACTATGCGAACGCCTTGCTCGGGATTCTCCCGCAGCTCTTTATGGTAAACCCGAGCTCCTTCTTCTCTGTTCTTCCAAGATTTAGTGGCCTTTTCTCCTAACCTGGTTGCTCTGTTGGTGCAGATCGGAAATGACGTTCTCTACAGAGGAACTTCCTCGTAGGGAACGCGAATAGGGATGCCGAGAAGGAGAGGAAGCTCGGCAAGCTCGCGGCCGACGTCAAAGACCTCATGGAAAAGGGGGTCGAGCTGCGAGCCAGCAACCAAGCCCTCCAGACCGACCTGGCACGTTCCGAGGGGCGGAACAAGGAGCTGGAGGCTTCCTTGTCGGAGGAGAGGCTCTCCTACCAGCGTCGCACGGAGGAGGACGCGACGGAGAAGGCTCGCCTGCAGGCCCACTCCCAGTGGCTGGAGCGCCAGCTGGAGGAGGCTCGGCGAGATGCGAGCGCGGCGAAGGACCGGAGTGCGTACATCAACGGACTCCTGGAGGCCGCGAAGCGGGAGGCGCAGGAGGCCATCCCGAAGTTCCGGGCTTCCGACGAGTACACGTCGGAGGTCCGGGAGGCCGCCGTGGACTCCTTCCTGAAGGGGTTCCGGATGTGCCGGGAGAAAGTGGGGGCCTTCTTCCCCGAGCTCGACCTCAGCGGGGTGGTGCTCGGAGGCAGGAGGCAAGGAGCCGAGAGCAAATCCTCCGGTGCGGCCGACGCCACTCCTGCGGCCCCGCCGACCAGCGATGCCATGGCTCCGGAGCAGTCTCAAGAGCCGACCGCCGCAGAAGACGAGGATGCAGTGCCCGCGCCCCCGGCGGAGGGCTCCGACCCTGCACCACACTGAGCCATCGTCTTCTCGCCTGCCTCGTTGTTGTAGTTGTTTTTCTTTTTCTTTTCTTCTTCTTCTTCTTTTTGGGAACTCCCGGCCTGTCGGGACTCCCGGCTTGTACTGCCGCTTGAATCAATGAAGATTTTGTTTGACCAAGCCTCGAGTTCATCCTATCTCCCTTCTCTTTTCTTTTTTCTGAGATGTTGATGTGGAATGCTGAAACGATCGTAGGCCCGGTCCCTTCCATTGCTCAAATCGAAGGTTGGGGCATCCCGGGCCGCGCGGCGGCAGAGTAGACCTTGAGCGGGTCCATCCTTAGGATTGCCTTCACACTCGCGTGGGCGACACGGTTTCCGCACCGCCTTCCAGGCCGAAGCCCGGGACCCCCGGACTGAACCTCGGGGCCGCAAGCTTTCTCAAGCCTTGCGCGGCTTGCCGAGCTGTTCTCCGGACTTGCATGGGCGAACTAGGTTCCGCGCCACCTTCCAGGCCAAAACCCAGGATCTCCGGACTGAAACCCGATGCCGCAGGCTTTCTCAAGCCTTGCGCGGCTTGCCGAGCTATTCTCCGGGATTGCATGGGCGAACTAGGTTCCGCGCCACCTTCCAGGCCGAAGCCCAGGATCTCTGGACTGAAACCCGATGCCGCAGGCTTTCTCAAGCCTTGCGCGGCTTGCCGAGCTGTTCTCCGGGATTGCGTGGGCGAACTAGGTTCCGCGCCACCTTCCAGGCTGAAGCCCAGGATCTCCGGACTGAAACCCGATGCCGCAGGCTTTCTCAAGCCTTGAGCGGCTTGCCGAGCTGTTCTCCGGGCTTGCGTGGGCGAACTGGGTTCCGCGCCACCTTCCAGGCCGAAGCCCAGGATCTCCGGACTGAAACTCGATGCCGCAGGCTTTCTCAAGCCTTGCGTGGCTTGCCGAGCTGTTCTCCGGGTTTGCATGGGCGAACTGGGTTCCGCGCCACCTTCCAGGCCGAAGCCCAGGACCTTGCGCCGGTCTTCAATCAAAGTGAGAAGGGAGCGTTTGAAGCGGGGGGACTTTATTACGAGAGTAGGGAACCTTACATCACTGATAATACATTCTTAGGTTCGAGGCGTTCCACGTCCGGGGGAACCTGGCACCTCCCAACTCCTCCAGGTAGTATGTGCCGTGAGGGAGGGCTTCTGCCACCCGGTAGGGGCCCTCCCAGTTGGGCGAGAGCTTGCCGCATTCCCGCGGCTGGGAAGCTTCAGCACGCCGGAGGACCAAATCTCCGTGACGAAAAACCTTCGGCCGCACTCGGGAGTTGTAATACCTGGCCACACGCTGCCTATACGCCGCCATTCGAACTCGGGCCTTGTCCCTCGTTTCCTCGAGAAGGTCAAGGTTGAGCATCATCCTGGCTGGGTTTTCTGTCTCATCATATTGCTCCACACGCAGCGTGGGTAGGCTGAGCTCGATCGGGATGACCGCCTCAGCTCCGAAGACGAGGTTGAACGGGGTCTCGTCGGTAGCCATCCTCGGGGTGGTGTGGTATGCCCAGAGGACACTGGGGAGCTCATCGGCCCATCTGCCCTTGGCCTGGTCCAGCCGCGTGCGGAGGCCCTAAAGAATGGTCCTGTTCGTGACTTCGGCTTCCCCATTGGTCTGGGAATGCGCCACCGAGGTGAAGCGATGCCTGATGCCGAGGTCGCTGCAGAACTCTTCGAACTCCCGGCAGTCGAACTGGCACCCGTTGTCAGTAACCACGATGTGGGGGAGGCCGAAGCGGCAGACGATGGACCTCCAAAAGAACTTGGCGACGTTTGCTTCGGTGATCCTCGCCAAGGGCTCGGCCTCGACCCACTTCGTGAAGTAGTCGATGGCCACTATCAAGAACTTCCGCTGTCCAGACGCCGGCGGGAATGGGCCCAGGAGGTCCATCCCCCACTGGGCGAACGGCCAGGGGACTGAGAGCTGGGAGATTGGGTTGGAGGGCTGCCGTTGAACCGTGGCGTGACGCTGGCACCGGTCGCATTTCTTCACGAAGTCAGCGGCGTCTTCCTTCATTGTCTCCCAGAAGTAGCCCTGACGGAGGGCCTTGTACGCCAATGCCCTGCCCCCCACGTGGTTCCCGCAGACGCCTTCGTGAATCTCCTGGAGTACAAGCCTGGCCTCCGTGGGCCCTACGCACTTGAGGAGGGGGTAGGAGTAGGATCTTCGATACAAGTGCCCGTCCATCAGGACGAACCGCATGGCCTTCTTTCTGATAAGGCGAGCCGCCTCGCGGTCCTCCGCCAGGGTGCCACTGGTGATGTATTCAGCATACTTGTCCATCCAGCTGGATTCGTGGCTGACCTGATGGACCTCCACCGGTGCCTCGAGGCTCGGGATCTCAAGGCGCTCCACATGAGCGCGTCCCAGCATCGAGTCCGGCAGGGTCGCCAGTCGAGAGAGAGCATCCGCGCGGGCGTTCTCCCCGCGGGGGATATGGAAGATGTTGAAGCACCGGAATTTGGACGCGCCCGCCTTTACGAGCTCCAAGTATTTCGCCATTTGGGGGTCATGTGCGACGTACTCCCCGGATACCTGTCCTGCCACGAGCTGGGAATCAGTGAAAGCCTTGAGGTTGGTTACGCCCAGCTCACGGGAGACTCTCAGTCCGGCAAGGAGTGCTTCGTACTCCGCCTGGTTATTTGTTGCGGGGAATTGGAAACGGAGTGCGCATTCGGCGACGACCCCGTCGCTGTTGGCCAGGATGAGCCCAGCCCCGCTCCCGCCAGAGTTTGAGGCTCCGTCCACATGGAGGATCCAGGCGTTCTCTCCGGGCTCATCGGTGCCTATCTCCATCGGCTGGCCTGAGGGGCCTTCCTCGGGCTCCTTGCCCAAGCCTGCACATTCGACCAAGAAGTCGGCCAGCACCTGTGCCTTCATGGCCGACCTCGGCATGTACGTAATGTCGAACTCGCTGAGCTTCAGTGCCCACTTTGCCAATCGTCCCGAGGTATTGGGTCGGCTGAGCACTGCTTTCAGCGGTTGATCCGTCAGGACAGCGATGGGGTGCGCTTGGAAGTAAGGCCTGAGACGCTGGGCAGACACTATTAGCGCAAAAACGAGTTTCTCGGGCCGAGAATACCTGAGCTCCGTGTCACGGAGAAGCTTGCTGGTATAGTATACCGGCCGCTGGACCCCCTGGCCATCAGTCCGTACCAAGACCGAGCTGACAGCTTCCGGGGTGACCGCTAGGTAGAGGGTAAGCTCCTCCCCCTCCTCGGGCCTGGACAGCAACGGTGGCGACGCAAGCATCTTCTTCAGCCCCTCAAAGGCCTTCTGGCATTCCTCGGTCCAAGCGAAGTCGTTCATCTTTCTCAGCACCTTGAAGAAGGGACGGCAGCGGTCTGCCGACCTGGAGATAAAGCGGCTGAGGGCCGCAACTCGGCCGGTGAGTTGCTGCACTTACTTTTTGGAGACGGGCTGCTCCATGTCCAGGATGGCCTGGACCTTTTCCGGGTTGGCCTCAATTCCTCTTTGGGTCACCATAAATCCTAGGAATTTCCCAGCGGAGACGCCAAAGGCGCACTTCGCTGGGTTCAGCTTCATCTGATGGCGTCGGAGGTTGCCGAACGTCTCCGCTAAGTCGGCCACGTGGTCCGAATCAGGTTTGCTCATCACCAGCATGTCGTCCACGTACACCTGCATGTTGCAGCCGATCTGGTCTTTGAAAATTCTATTGACCAGATGCTGGTACGTTGCCCCCGCGTTCTTGAGGCCGAATGGCATCATCCTGTAGCAAAAAGTTTCGCGGTCAGTTATGAAGGCGGTGTGCTCTTCGTCCTCCGGGCTCATTCGAATCTGGTTGTATCCGGAGAAGGCGTCCATGAACGACAAGAGGCGATGTCCCGAGGTGGTGTCGACCAGCTGGTCGATCTTCGGAAGAGGGAAGCTGTCCTTTGGGCAAGCTCGGTTGAGGTTGGTGTAGTCCACACAGATCCTCCACTTACCACTACTCTTTCTCACCATGACCACGTTTGCCAGCCAGCTGGGATACTGGACCTCCCGCACAAAACCAGCGGCGAGGAGCTTCTCCACTTCCTCGTTGATCGCCTTTTGCCTTTCCATGGCGAAGCTCCTCTTCTTCTGGCAGACCGGGCGGCAACTTGGGTCCACGTTTAGCCTGTGCATGATGACCTCGGGCGGGATGCCCGGCATGTCAGCTGCTGACCAGGCAAACACGTCAGTGTTCGCGCGGAGGAACTCCAGCAGGCGGGTCCGTTCTTCTTCAGGGAGTTGGGCCCCGACTTGCACCGTCTTCAGGGGATCCGATCCGAGGGGAAAAATCAGCAGGCGCTCTACGGGCCCTCCCCTGGGTTCCTTCTCTCTTAGGTCGAGGTCGTCAATATCGGGGGCGAGCTCCGCGCCCCGGGTGCTCGGGACCGTCTGGAGGCAGAGCGGGACTGGCTAGGTCATCCCCTTCATCTCCCCGAGCCCGGAAGGCATGGGGAACTGTACCAACAACCTTCTCGTGGAGATTGTGGCGTCCAGTTGGTTGAGCCCGGGACGCCCGAGAATGGCGTTGTAAGGCGAAGGGAGCCTGACGACGGTAAATGTTATTAGGACGGTCGCCTGCCGGGGTGGGGATCCGGCGGTGACCGGGAGAGTAATCTCTCCCTCGACCCCCATGGAGTCCCCTGTAAAACCTACCAGGGGGGTGTGCACCGGTTTCAGCTGATCGTGGGATAAGTTCATCCGAGAGAAAGCGTCGTAAAAAAGCACGTCAGCCGAGCTTCCACTATCCACCATGATTCGATGTACAGGATGCTTTGCGATGGTCATCTCGACCACCACGGCATCGTTATTTACATTGTCATTACCCTCCCCCCCCTCGGGAGGGATTACATTCTCCGGGTTCCCGACTTCCCGGGTTCTCTTCGCCGCTCGACCGACCTCGCGCGAGATCATGCCCACGGGCTTCTCCGTTGGGCGGTTATCGATTACAGGGACGGGCGGTAAGGTCGCGAGCGGCTGCCCCTCCGAGGGGGCCTCATTCTTGATGAACTTCCTGAGGTAGCCCCTCCTAATCAGCTCCTCGATCTCCCGCTTCAGGTTGCGACACTCCTCCGTGTCGTGCCCGTGCTCGCGGTGGAACTGGCAGTACTTCGATTTATCCCGGATGGCTCTCGGGTTCTGAGGAGGAGGTCGGCGGAGGTAGCGCTCGCCCTCGATTTCCATGAGGATCTTCGTCCAAGGTGCGAGGAGAGGGGTGTACCTCCGCTCGGGAGTGGCCTTGCCCCTCGGCCTTGGATTCGGGTGAGGGTCGGCAGATGGCCCGGGCTTCCGAGCTCCCGGGGTATCTCTCGGGGGCGGCCTCTTCGGAGTCTTCCCGTCCAACTCTCGACGGGTGCGGTCGGCCTCCTCCGCTCGGATGTACTTGTGGGCGCGGAGGAGGAGCTTGGAGTACGTCCTGGGCGGCTTCTTGTCCAGGGAGTAGGTCAGGCGGGATGTCTTGAGCCCGCGCTTCAAAGCCAGCATGGCGACGGGCTCGTCTAGGCTGTAGATTTCCAGGGCTGCGGTCTTGAACCGGGTGATGTAGTCCTGGAACAGCTCCTGGTCCTGCTGGCGGATGGAGAAGAGGCTGTCCACCTCTCTCGGCACCTTTCGGCAAGCGTCGAAGTGTGCCACGAACTTTCCTTCTAGCTGATGGAAGGAGCAAATGGATCCGGGCTCGAGGCGGGTGAACCAGACTTGAGCGGCCTTCCGGAGGGTGGCAGGGAAGGCGATGCACAGAAGAGCGTCAGTGGCCCCCTGGACCCTCATGAGAGCTTTGTAGCTCTCCAGATGGTCCAGAGGGTCGGTGGTCCCGTCGTAGGGATCCACCTGCGGCATGCGGAACCGTTTTGGGATCGGTTCCGCCTGGATTTCTTCAGAGAAAGGGGGGCGGGAGTCGTAGCCCGCCGGGTCTGCCGACGAGTTCTGCAGGTCGGCGAATCTGCGGGCGAACTCCGCTAGCTTGCGCTCATGCTTCTCCAGGCGCCTCTCGGCCTGGCGCCTGATGGCTTCGTCGGTGGAGTCTTCCACCGAGGCTGCGGGTGAAGGGGGCGCCGATCGGTCTCGGCACGAAGTCAGGCCTCGGCGTCGCTTGCTGCGATGCACCGTTTCGGCCTCGTCGGCCGGGGATCGACTCTCGTGATCCTCCGAACCGGAGTAGTTTCTTTTTGCGGGAGCTTGGTGGCTCCCCGGGGGTTGGAGAAGGCCCTCGGATGGGATGGCCTGCCCTGGATGGAGCGCAGGCTCCCACGCTGCCCCGCGGCTCAGGCCGCGGGGGTCACTGGCTGCGGCTGCGTGGCTAGGGACCGCTGCTGATGCTGAAGCTGCCGGACCACCGAGGTCAAGGTCTGCAGCTGTTGGATGACGGCCGCAAGGGGTCCGTCCGTTGAGGTAGGCTGTGGTGGAAGAGGAGGGGGAGCTGGAAGCTCCCTCTCCGGGCTGTGGGCCCCTGGAGGGGAGTGAACCTCCCCCACTCGACTGGTGGACGCCTCGCGGCCACGAGTGACCACCATTGTCAGAGAGCGCGACACCTACAGAAAGCTGGCCCCCGCTTGGGTTTGGTGTTCTGCCCCCCTACCTGGCGCGCCAATCTGTTGCCGCTCTCGTCGCCGCGCCCGTGGCTCCGGTCTGTGGATCCTTCCTGACCGCCTGGCGAGGGAGCCTCCCCGGTTGCTGCGAACCTGCAAGAAGGAGTTAGAAGACCCTGGCCGGGGACCCCGGCGAGGGAGCTCCGACGGTCAAGTCAGTAGACGACGAGAAGGAACAGACTCTCCAAGACGGACCCCCCGAAAGGGTTCCAGACTTAGCGAGTTTACTAGTAAGAAAGGCGCTCTGGGGACCGGAAATTCGGTCGGGCCTCCTTGCCGAGCTCACGCCGAATTATCCCCTCTCGGGATCTCGGATCTCTCTCTCTCGGAGCGAGGCCTCTTGCCGCTGCTTCCTCCTTGTCCCCAGGCTTGTTCGCTTACCTTGTCGTCCCCAGATTCCTTCCTTTTATCTCCTCCCATCGTTCGCCTGTCTTCTCCTCCTAGGAGGCTCCCCTCCTCCATCCCTTTCTCTTTCCCCTTTTCGGTGAGGAGGGCCAGGCGGCTTACCGACCTTGTCCGCCGAGCCCAGCAAGGAAAAGGCAAAGTTAGGAAGGGGGGGGGGGCGGCGCTGGTAAGGCGGCCGGTCAGACCTCGGGCCCAGTGAGAGCGCTCTCTTTCCCAAGTGTGGGTGCCATCCATATGTGGGGCCTGCTTTGTCAGAATCGCGTCTCTCGACTGCGGGACCTGTCGGGCCGATGCAAATGGTGTTTCGCGTGCCGCCGCCATCCGTACGAGGCACCGTCTGTGATGCGTACAGCCCGAGGGATGACCTCGGGGCCTGCGCCTCCTTCCCTGGGACCTTCTCCGTACGAGCGGCCTGGCTTCGGCCGAGGTGGGCCCGTCTCCGGGGGGGCCACCTGGCGAAGGAGCGAAGGATCCGTCGACCTCGGCCTAGGTGGACTTCTCCTGGGTGGACACCTGGCATGGTGGCAGGAGGTCGCCTGGCTTCGGCCGAGGTGGGCCCGTCTCTGGGGGGGGCCACCTGGCGAAGGATCGAAGGATCGGCCGACCTCGGCCTAGGTGGACCCCTCCTGGATGGACACCTGGCGAGGTGGCAGGAGGTCGCCTGGCTTCGGCCGAGGTGGGCCCGTCTCCGGGGGGGGCCACCTGGCGAAGGAGCGAAGGATCGGCCGACCTTGGCCTAGGTGGACCCCTCCTGGATGGACACCTGGCGAGGTGGCAGGAGGTCGCCTGGCTTCGGCTGAGGTGGGCCCGTCTCCGGGGGGGCCACCTGGCGAAGGAGCGAAGGATCGGCCGACCTCGGCCTAGGTGGACCCCTCCTGGGTGGACACCTGGCGAGGTGGCAGGAGGTCGCCTTGCTTCGGCCGAGGTGGGCCCGTCTCCGGGGGGGGCACCTGGCGAAGGAGCGAAGGATCGACCGACCTCGGCCTAGGTGGACCCCTCCTGGGTGGACACCTGGCGAGGTGGCAGGAGGTCGCCTGGCTTCGACCGAGGTGGGCCCGTCTCCGGGGGGGGCCACCTGGCGAAGAATCCGCCGATCTCGGCCTAGGTGGACCCCTCCTGGGTGGACACCTGGCGAGGTGGCAGGAGGTCGCCTGGCTTCGGCCGAGGTGGGCCCGTCTCCGGGGGGGGCCACCTGGCGAAGGAGCGATGGATCGGCCGACCTCCGCCTAGGCTGACCCCTCTTGGGTGGGCGCTAGGCGAGGTGGTAGAGGAGCCCCGAACCGAGCTCGACTTCGGCGAGATTAGTTTATCTTAGAGAGTCGTCTGGAGGAGTAGTCTTGTCGAGCTCGGCCTTGGCGACGTGGCGCTGACTCGGCCGGAGAAACCTCCACGTGGCTCGATCATATTCGGTGGTATCTGAGCCCGGCCACGTCATCGTTACGGCCGTAACAAGCACTAAGAAGGTTTTTGGTTAGTCTTTGAAAATCAAGAGGTTTCTTTTGATGAGCCTTGTGAAAACCAAAAGGAATTTTGATTAGTGAGCCCGAAGAACTAATCGACTGTAATTATGAGTGATTATAGTGAATTCCCAAGTGATCCTTAGGGAGTGGATGTAAATGCATTTGAGAGCACCGAACCACTATACTTGCTTTATATTTGTGATTGATTATTTCTTTCTATTTGCTCTTACTTTCATTGTAATTTAAGTTTCCGCTGCATACTCTTTAAGAGCACATAACACTTGCATCTCACTAGTATTTGTATTGATCATTGAATTGGCACACTTACTTGCAAATAATTTTGAGAAATCCAATTCACCCACCTCTTGGATTGCTTACTGGGCAACAATTTGGTCCGCAGTAGGATCCAATTCGAGATGTAGATATTGGAGTCAAAACAAGTGAAATTTTTAAAGCCCAAGAGTCAAAACAAGTGAAATTTTTAAGGCCGAGTAATTTTGGATTGCGTTCTAGCAACTTGCAACCTAACTCAACCTAACTAGAAGTCTAGTCAAATGTGAAGTTAGTTAAAGTATAAATATATAATCTTGGTACTTTATATTTAAAAAATTGAGGTGCAATTAAGCTCATCGTGAGCACACTAGAGAAGTAGAAAACTCTTCATCCGGTTCAAAGTTACTATTACCAATAAGGCAATAAATTTTGGACTTTGGCCCCTATCAACCTCTGGATTTGGTGGATGCCACTTGAACCCATAACAAATGAAGAGGCTTGGAAATGAGAAGAGGCAAAGAGATAGAGAGGTTTTCAGGAAAAGAGTGGCTCAATTTGTTTACTCTCAAAAGCATGACATCAAGGTGCATGATGGAATATCATGGTTCGATGCCGAATTGAGAAATTCTAGTCCAAATCTAGTGCTGAATGAAGAAGTTCTGTTCCAAATCTAACTATTGAATATGAATTCTTGCATGTTGCCCAACTCTGGTATAATAAGGCTAAAAAAACTTTGGACAAGCATATTAAATCTAATAAGATCAATTTGATGTTTTTGACTTAATGTTGCCCATATCTTTGTTTAAGGTTTGTAAGACTAAGATTGCGTTTAGTAGTAGGCAATCTATCCAAATTATTGATAATTTAATAGGATCCCATCATATAACTGTATTTGATATATTTTTCTGGATGGCAATCATCCTGTCTCGTAATCTGAATTGCCTTCCAAGAGATAATTTGGATTATCTCTGGAAGAATGGGTAATCCATTTTATAACTTTGCATGTAATCTAGATTACCAATCTACCCTCTCATTCTTCCTTCCCCTTCCATTCCATATAATATAATATAATGTAATATAATATTTTATAATAACTAATATATTTAATATATTATAATAATATAATATAATATAATATATTTTATAATATAATATATTATTTTATAGTTTATAATTTATAATATAAAATATTATATTATATTGTATGTAAATTTAATATATTATTTAATATATTTAGGTAATATATTAAATATATCTTTTATTTAATATATAATTTAATATATTAATTTTTTAATATTAAAATATTTTTTTATTTTTTATAAAAATAAAATAAAAAATATTTCTTATAGTTTTAATATAAGATATAAAATGTTAAATTTTTAATAAATGGATAAAATATAAAAATATATATTTTATAAATAAAATAAAGATTTGATTTTGGGGTATTTCAAAATTTTGATTTTACATTATGCAACATTATCTATATGTACCAAATATCGTAATCCACATTACTTGTAATTAATATTGCTGGCAATCTATATTACTGACAATCCAAATTATTTTTTAAAATTACTTGGCAAAGCACCAAAGATAATCATAAAAAGTTAGGAATCCAAACTTTGTTTAGGATTAGGCCTGTGAGCCTAAAAGTGCTGGAGCTCCTCTCTGCACTGAATAAGCTCCAGTTTAAAGGTACAGTGGGATGGTTAATGATGTAATCGATTAAATCTCATGATCAGACACGGTTCAAAACATACATTTATTAGCACTTTTATTCTTCATTAAAGGCAGACATTAAACATGAATGATGAGGTACTTCCTATTTGCAACCATATAACTATATATAAGACATATCTAAGCTGATTCATTCTTTAGCCATTTTTCTTGAGATTTTATATTTGTTTTACCTGAACTCTTGCTAACTTAAGCATCGAAGTGTCCTCCATCGAAATCCCCCCGATGAGTGGGTTTGTTTTGTAGGTTTACAAAGAGCCAAGTAGAGCGAGCCCAGATGGTGCATTAGAGTCACGCTAATTCGGCCACAATAGATAGACGTGCCAAATAGGGGAGAGAGTCAGTTCTTAGAAAGATCTTGAAAAGAAAGATGGTAAAAGGAAGGGTACAGAACCTTTCTACTGGGAGAATCCATCCATCATCTAAGAAGAATGATCCACCTCCAGACAATGGAATGCCACCTCAGCTGCCAGCTTGGGTCAACAACAACTGGATGTTCTTCTAAACAAGATGGAAGTCTTGACTGCTGTTGTCCAAAACCTTCAAGAAGTGGTGGTTAGCAGACAACAATGCCCCATTACTTCTAGTGCACCCGACGTTCTCTTATACATGAGATTCGATGCCCAGGACCAAGCCATCGTTCTCGTCATCACCATTCATCAAGCTAATACTCTCCCACGCAACGAAATTCTCGACCACGCAATCATGGCATAGGCTGGAGTAGAGGAAAATGTCCCAGATCTTATTCCGCCTCCTCCAACAAATCTACTTCAAGAAGCACCTGGTGAAGCCAAGACAGTCGAAAATGGGATCATTTCGAGAGAAAGTTCCGTAAATTGGAACTACAAGTTATCAAACTCGATGATCAGAGAAAAAATGAGGATATGATGACTGCTTATGATATGTGACCACCTTTTTTCCAAAGAATCATGGAAGAAAAAATTCCATCCGATTTCAAGATTTCCCAGTTGGAACCCTATGATGGGATGGCCGACCCATTCGATCACTTGGACAGCTTCAAGGCCCATATGATAATCCAGGGGGCAACTGATGCCCTCCACTGCCTCGCATTTATGGCCATGCTCAAGAAAGCTACCAGGATGTGGTATTCAAGTCTTCGACCAGGTATCATCGACTCTTTTGAATAGCTAGAAAAATTATTTATAGATCATTTCAAGACCAGCCAAAAGATGTCCCACAATTTGGATAGCCTCTTCTTCATTCAGCAGTAGAAAAGCAAAACCTGTGGGACTACGTGGCCCGATTCAATTCTACCATGCTAGAAATTCCTGACCTCAACGAGCATATCGCCATGTCGACCATGAAGAAAGGGCTCCGGTTGTCTGATTTACCTTTTCTCTGGACAAGAAATTTCTCATTAACTAGTCTGAGATATTAGCATGTACATAGAAGTATGCGTAAGCTGAAGAACAAGCTACGAGTCGATGCCAAGCGGAGGAAAAGCCAACTCCAAAGAAGAAGAATCCAAAAGGCAATGAGTCACTGCCTTCCGATGTCAATGACTCGCTGACCTATCGATGAAGCCTGCAGCCGAAGAATCTGATCGGCAAGGCTCACGTCGGCAAGTACGATAACTACACTCTTTTTTCCCTCCCGAGGAAGAAAATATTAATGAAAATTGAAAATGAGAGCTTTCTTCAAAGGCTCCGATCGATGTGAGCACCTCCAACCTCGGGCAATAAGGCCACATACTGTCGATTCCATTGGGACCACGGACATATCACTAAAGAATGTATCCAGTTTAAGGATGAGATCTCAAAGCGTTGATTAAATAGGGTACTTATGAAAGTACTTCCACAATCAGGACCGCTTAGCTAAGGTGACGGCCCCAAGGTAAATCACTGATGGTGTGGAGCTTCCCAACCAGTGACCTACTGACGGCATGGTCGGCATGTTACACCGTCGACCATATTACGAAGAAGACGACGTCCCGAAGAAACCTCGAACGAGCAACATCATCAGTTTCTTCGATGACGACCTGCAGGGGGTCCAGGTATCCCATGATGATCCCATTGTAATCTGTGCCATTATCGCAAACTATGATATAAGAAGGATTTTGGTGGACCGAGGTCTTACTTTATGACGTAGCTCGACCGAGGTCTTACTTTATGACGTCTTTCTCAAAATGAATTTATCTAGAGATAAATTACAGAGAACCTCAGCACCGCTTACCGAATTCGATGAAAATCTAGTAGGGGTGGAAGGAAAAATAACTCTCCTGTGACCCTTTAAATTGAACCAAGGTAGAGAACGCCTCTGATAACATTCATGATCATCCATATGTCTTTAGCATATAATGCCATCTTAGGATGACCCACCTTAAATAAATTTCAAGCCATCGCCTCCACCTACCACCTACTAGTGCAATTCTCGACTTGAAATGGAGTCGGTGAAATAAACAGAGATCAGTGGATAGCTCGCTAGTGCCTGATGATTCAAGATCGACAACCAGTCGACAAAATGATCCCAGAGTAGATGGACCCATGAGATCGGACCGAAGATATCTGAGAACTGGTAGAAAGAACCATCCCCATGCCTCTCATAAGAGACAATCCAACTAAGGTGGTCCAGATCGGAAGTCTGCTCGATAAAGACTTGAAGACAAGACTGACCAACTTCTTATAGAAAAATGCTGATATCTTTGCATGGTCAGCCATAGATATGTTGGGGATTCCTCCCGATGTGATTACTCATAAACTCAAGGTCGATCCCAAGAGCCTCCGATCCGCTAGAAGAAAAGAAACTTCATCCCAGAGAGGTAAAAGGTCATCAACGAAGAAGTGGCTAAGCTCCTTGATATAGGGTTCATAAGAAAAGTCCATTACCCAGACTGGCTCGCTAGTATGGTAATGGTGAAAAAAACAAATGGCAAGTGGAGAACTTGCATCGACTACGCCAACCTCAATAAAACTTACTGAAGGATAGTTTTCCTCTATCCAAGATTGATCAGCTCATTGATGCCACCGCAGGACATAAGCTTCTAAGATTTATGGATGCCTTCTCTGGTTACAATCAAATCCAGATGAATCCTGAAGACGAAGAGAAGATGTCCTTTGTCATGGACAGAGGGTTATATTGCTACAAGATGATGCCCTTCGACCTTAAGAACATCGAAGCGACATATCAAAGGCTGGTCAACAAGATTTTCGAAAACCAGATCGGCAAGACTATGGAAGTATATGTCGACGACACGATTGTTAAAAGATTCAGGATGATAACCATATCGGAGATCTCCAAGAAGCCTTCAACGTACTATGAAGACACCAAATGAAACTGAACCCCACCAAATATGTCTTTGGGATAATGCCGAGAAAATTCCTAGGCTTCATGGTCACTAATCGAGGAATCAAAGCCAACCCAGAGAAAATCCGAGCTATACTCGATATGAGACACCCTTCCAATAAGAAAAGAAGTCCAATAGTTGATCAGATAGATCGCATCATTAAGCCGATTCATCTCTCGATCAGTTGAAAGATGCCTTCCTTTCTTTAAAGCTTTGCGACAATCCAGAGGCTTTGAGTGGTTGGATAGTTGCCGACAAGCCATCGAAGAACTTAAGAAATACCTTGTTAACCGACCCTACTATCCAAACCTGAAGAGGGAGAAGATCTGTATTTCTACCTCGCTGTATTGGATGAAGCTATTAGCTCGATGCTGGTCAGAAAAGGATCCGACAGCACTCATAAACCCATTTACTATACTAGCAAGGTACTGCATGATGCTGAGGTAAGGTACCCAAAGATCCAAAAACTGGTCTACACATTGGTAATATCGGCGAAGCACTTGGGACGCTATTTTCAGTCTCATCCGATCACTGTATTGACTGACCAACCTTTAAGAGCCATCTTGCAATGCCCCGACACCTCAGACAGAATGGCCAAATGGGCAGTGAAGCTAGGGGAATTTGATATCTCCTATCAACCCTGATCAACAATGAAAGCTCAAGTATTAGCTGACTTCATCGTCGAATGCACCTGAAGTAATAATGAAGAGGAGACTCAAATATTCGTTGAAGATCCTGAAGATGACCTTAATTCTACATGGGTTCTTCATGTGGACGGTGCATCAAACTCCTCTGGCTATGGAGCTAGTCTGATCATAGCCGATCCCAATGGAGATGTCGTAGAATACGCCCTTCATTTCTCTTTCAGAACTTCAAATAATCAAGCAGAATATGAAGCCCTTTTGGCAGGACTTAGAATCGCCAAGGAGCTAGGCATCCGAAAGCTGAAGGTGTTATCCGACTCCCAACTAGTGGTGAACCAAGTCAAAGGAGACTTCAAAGCTCAAGACGCAACTCTGGCCAAATACTTAGAGAAAGTTTGAGAGTCAATCACTCAGCTTGATTCTTTGGACATCAGTCATATCCCTCGAATGAAAAATTCTCGAGGTGATTCATTATCTCGCTTGACCACGATGGCGCCCGACTCTATGAGTCAAACTTTCGTTGAATTCCTGGAAACCCCTAGCATCTCTATCGAGGAAAGGAAAGAGATCTATCAGATTGGACAGGAGCCAAGCTGGATAGACCTAATAATCAAGTACTTAAATGACGGAACTTTGTTTGAGGATGCTGATGTGGCCAGAATGCTGACGTGGCACGAGGCAGCTGACATGGAGTCCCCATCAGACGCCACGGCAAGCTTTCAACATGAGCACCTTTACCGAGCTGAGCTTCCCTAAAGCGACACCTTTGCTCGCCGAAGGCAAGCTCCGTCCTCTGCCAGGCCCATTCCCACAAGCCCGGAATGCCTAGGCCGGAGCCAAGTCCGAGTTCCCATCTGAGGCGGACCCCTCGAGATCGGGCCCCGTGGTCAGGAGTGGAGCTCAGCCTCCTCCGCCATGAGGTGCCCCTTCGAGCTCAAGTCCCCTAGGCTGGGCGGCACCCCGGCACCGAGCTCGTCTGAGGTCGGGCCTCGTGGTCAGGAGTCGAGCTCAGCCTCCTCCACCACGAGGCACCCCTCCGTGACTGAGCTCGGTCGACCTCCATCCTGCCGAGCAGCACCAAGGCGAGTCTATAGAAGACGGGCCCTGCCTCTCCAGCTTGGCCCTCTGTTCATGCCAGTGCACCGGCCGCCAAGGGAGCCATACCTCTCCTCCAAGGACAGTGGCGATGCTCCCGAGGGTCGTACGACACCAACCATGCCGCAATCAAGGCACCATACCCTCCGCCAATCTACCGTACAACCGGAGAAAAGACCTTACCGGAGAGCACAAATCCCAAGACTGATAGCTCGCCAATCAAGGCCATGTCAGACTCCCAGGAGAGTGATAAGCAGAAGGAATGTCAGAAATCTACGGAGGCTTCCCTGACTGTCAAAACAGGAGAGACATCCCATCCACGTCACGGTACCTCGTCGTACATGACAGCAGGGGGAGATCCCGAAGCAAACCAAGGTAGAAACTCCCGCCAAAAAATAAGCAAAAGAGGTATCAGCATCTAACCTCAATGAACAACACCCATAGCATACTTTGCAAGCCAAGAGAGGAACCAGAGCGACACAAGGGAGGAAGGCCAGAGAGGAGGGCAAGACCACCTCGGCCAACACCACTCCCAGCTCGTCCTCATCTTTCACTCACACTATATTCACTCATCCTAGCGTGGAGCTCATCCAGAGTGGCTCGACCAGGAGGATCTGTTCCCTTGGATCGTCACTGACTTGATCGTCGGAGTGCCCTTGCCGAAATCCCCGGCCCGGGTCACTGATGTTGGCTTTCTTGCAGGTCTTGAGGCACCGGAGGCATCTCCCGCGAGCAAACGCGGAACACCCGGCACCACCAGCAGCTACGGGCCACAACGATCTAGACAGCAATAGATTGATGCGCCAGGTAGGGGCGCAGAATGACATTCGATCCAGTTCAAGCCCCGCTCAGCCGGACCATCGGGGGGATGATGACCACCCGGACCGGGGGAGCTTCTTCCAGCCGTGCGGAGGCATCCCCTTCTCACGGGAACCCGCACGGATCGGAGACAGAAGTGGAGCCACCTACTCCGGTCCAACCACCCCCACCAGAGGCCCAGCTAGCCGCACTTGCCCAGCAGATGTAAGTTCTTGCCACGGCAGTGCGCCAGCTCCAGCACTAGCACCGGTCCATGTCTATCCACCAGCAGCCAGGGACCCCGGTGGCCCATGCCGCAGCTCCCCACGACAGCCTGCGCTCCTTCCAAGGAAGACCATCGCAGCTGCAGGCCACCACTGATAACCGGGGCAGCCATCAAGCTCCGACGAAAAGACAACGAGCTGGCTCTGCTGACGGAGAGAGCCGCTCACTAAATCTCGGGTGGGAGGTGCCCAGACCCCGCAGAGGCAAGAAAAGTAAGACCCCCCGCCACGGGTGCCGCGCATCCATGTTACCTTCTTCGTCTCCTTCGGTGGAGGGGTTCCTTGATGAAGCCACCAGGCGCGCGACGGGTAGGCGCCTGGAGGAGCATGAACGCAAGCTGGCGAAGTTTGATCGCCGGTTAGCCAGCATGCCTGGCTCTGCTAGTGAGCCAGCGGGCTACGACGCCCGTCCCCCATTCTTCCAAGAAATCTAAACGGAGCCGATCCCACACTGATTTCGAATGCCGCAGGTGGATCCTTACGAGGGTACCACCGCCCCCCTAGACCACCGGAAAGCTACCGGACTCTCATGAGGGTCCAGGGGGCCACTGACGCCCTTCTGTGCGTCACCTTCCCTACTACCCTTCAGAAGGCGGCTCGAGTATGGTTCACTCGCCTCGGGCCGGAAAGCATTAGCTCCTTCGCCCAGCTAGGGCAGAAGTTCGTGGCTCACTTCGATGCTTACAGGAAGTTGCCATGGGAGGCAAACAACCTCTTCTCCTTCCGGCAGCAGGATCGCAAGCCCCTACGGGACTACATGGCCCGCTTCAAGGCTACTGCATTGGAGATCTACAATCTTGAAGAGCCAGTGGCCATGTTGGCGCTGAAGCGAGGGCTCAGAACCTCCCGCCTGCCCTACTCGTTGGATAAGAAGCCCCCCAAGGCCTACGCCGAGCTCCTTCTCCGGGCCCAAAAGTACGTTCGTACCGAGGAGGCAGACCGTATGAGGCGGGAGCTTGACGGAGGATTCCTAAAGAAGACGGCCCTTGCTGAAGTGTCCGAGACCCGGAAGCTAGCACCCCAAGCTCAAAGCTCCAGGAGGGACTGGCCAAGATCGAGGAGGACTCTCATTCCGGAGGAGGCCTACACCCCTCTCCTCGCCCCGAGGACAAAAATTATTATGGAGATCGAGGGCGAGGACTACTTGAGGCGCCCACCGCCACTGAAGCCATCCGCCACCCGTGACAAGTCAAAGTACTGTCGCTTTCATCGCGACCACGGTCACGACGCCGAGGAATGTCGCGACCTCAAGTGGGAGATTGAGGAGCTCACCAGGAGAGGCTACCTCGAAAGGTACGTGGGGGGCAGATCTCAGTTGGAATCCCAGGCACTCGTCGCCCTTCCACCAGTCCTAGCGGTCGACAATTGCCCCACCGAGAGGCCGGTGGGGATGATACACTGGGGGACTGGGTGTGCCCCCGAGAAGGCCCGGGGGGCAAGGGGTGGAAAAGCTCTCAAGCGTCCTGTGAGCCTGCCACACAACGCCCAGAACGACAACGGGCAAAGCACCTTTCGACCTCATCTTCGGCACGGAGATAGAGATTCCAGTTGAGCTCGGCGCACCCCCTCCTCAACCTGGACCTCCCGAAAGAAAAGAAGGCCAGAGCCTGGCTTTGGATAGCAGCCCACCGGTAATGGGCTGCCCGATACCATAACGCCCGGGTGAAGTTGAAAACTTTCTGACCAGGCAACCTGGTGTCATGCCGAGCTGAGGCGTCTCCACCCAGAGAGTGCGGTAAACTCTCGCTGAATGGGGAAGGCCCCTACAAAGTGGCCAAGGCCCTTCTACAGGGGGCCTACTATCTCGAGGACCTGGATGGAATCAGGTTCCTCCCGGTTGTAATCTGAGGAGCTACTGTCAATAATGTAAGTTCCCCCTCCATTTGAAATAAAGGTCCTTTTCCTGTGCAATGGTTTATTTACCTTGCAGGAACACCAAAGACTTGGGAAGCCCCCCCAGGCACCGGCGAGCCTAGCTCCCCAGCATCAAGGACTGGACGATCCTCTGGCACTGGCGAGCCCAGCTCCCCGACGAAGGACCTGGAAAGCCCCCAGGCACTCAACGCCTCCGAGCCTAGCTCCAAGGCGAAACCTTCCGAGCCACGTAGCTCACCAACACCGACATCCCTGAGCCCAGCTCCAGGATGCCCGTCGAAGCCCGGAAAAAAGTCCTTCGACACGAAAGACCTGGGAAGCCCCCAGGCACCGGTGAGCCTAGCTCCCCGGCATCAAAGACTGGATTACCCTCCGGCACCAGCGAGCCCAGCTCCCCGACAAAGGACCTGGGAAGCCCCCAGGCAACCAATACGTCTTCGAGCCCAGCTCCAAGATGCCTCCTCAAATTATCAACGTCCCCGAGCCCAGCTCCGGGATGCCAGCCCAAGACCGGAGCTCAGATCTCCGACCAAGGGAATTCTCAACCAATACGTCTTCGAGCCCAGCTTCAAGATGCCTCCTCAAATTATCGATGTACCCGAGCCCAGCTCCAGGACGCCAGCCCAAGACCAGAGCTCAGATCTCCGGCCAAGGGAATTCTCAACCAATACGTCTTCGAGCCCAGCTCCAAGATGCCTCCCCAAATTTTCGACGTCCCCGAGCCCAGCTCCAGGACACCAGCCCAAGACCGGAGCTCAGATCTCCAGCCAAGGGAATTCTCAACCAATACGTCTTCGAGCCCAGCTCCAAGGCATCTTCTCAAATTATCAACATCCCCGAGCCTAGCTTCAGGACGCCAGCCCAAGACTGAAGCTCAGATCTCCGGTCAAGGGAGTTGTCAATTAATGCGCTGCCAAGCCCAGCTCCAAGGAGCCATCTCGAATTATTGAAGCTCCCGGGCTCGGCATCACAATGACAGTCAAAGCCGGGCCCTGTCCTCCGCCAGGTCTACTCCTGCAAGCCCGGGACGCCTAGGCCGGAGCCGAGCACGAGCCTCCACCCAAGGCGGACCCCTCGAGATCGGGACCCGTGGCTAGGAGTTGAGCCTAGCCTCCTCCACCGTGAGGCACCCCTCCCAGGTCAGGTCCCCTGGGCTGAGCAACATCATTGCCGATTAAAGACCGGACGACCCTTCGGCACCGAAGACCTGGGAAGCCCTCAGGTACCAGCGAGCCTAGGTCCCCGGTGTCAAAGACCGGATCCCATGGCCCTCCGGCATAAAAGACCTGGGAAGCCCCCAGGCACCGACGAGTTTAGCTCCCCGGCAATAAAGACCGGATGACCCTCCGGCACAGGCGAGCCCAGCTCCCCGGTGAAGGACCTGGGAAGCCCCCAGGCACTCAACGCCTCCGAGCCCAGCTCCAAGGCAACATCTTCTGAGCCATGTCCTCAGATCATTAAAACATCATCATCTTCGAGCCCAGCTCCAGGATGCCCGCTCAAGACTGGAACTCAGATCTCTGGCCAAGGGCAGCTCCAAGCCACGTAGCTCTCCAACATCATCATCTTCGAGCCCAGCTCCAGGACACCTGCCCAAGACCGAAGCTCAGACCTCTGGCCAAGGACATCTCGGAACCGTGCAGTTCGTCATCAACAACACTCCCGAGCCCGTTATAACTACGCTAGCCAAGCCGGGCCCCATCCTCCGCCAGGTCAGCTCCCGTAAGTGGTGCGGGCACCAGACTCATAAGAAGACTTCAGAGCTCCATTTGGATCTCTGATTGATATTGCCCGAGAAATTAGGGTTTGTAATAAAGGTTGACCTGGTCAACCAGTTTATTTATTTTTATTTATTTCTTGAGTCACCATTTAAATTTTGTTGAGTCATGTTGACTCGGTGCAAGTCCCGATGTGGTTTCAATTTTATCCAAAATGGTGTCGCAATTGTCTTCCAATCAAATCAAGGTCCAAAATGGTGCCACATTTGTCTTCCAATCAAATCAAGGTCCAAACAAGTGGAGGGCACACTCCAAGCCACACGCCCAGCCACACTCCGAGCACATGCCAGGGTCCAGGAGGCGCCACAGAGGCATCCCAGTGTCATGGTCCCCACATCCAAAGAAGAAAAAAATCAAATTGGAAGCCAATTTAAAGGAGGCGCCCATACCTGCCAATTTTGTCTAAGCAAAGAAGGAAAGGGACTTCTCTTGGAGAAAAAATCAAAGAAGGACATCCAACCTACTCCTAATTGAAGTTCAAATCAAAATCAAAGAGCTTAACTTGGAGTGGAAGAAAAGAAGAAATGCCATAAGGAGAAGAGGACTCCAAATCCAAATCCAACTCCAAAGAAGGCGCCATAAAAAAAAAAAAAATTTCAAAAAAAATCCTTTATGGCCGTCCCAAATTTTTTTGAATTCTTGGTCGGCCAAGAGAGGAGGTTTTCTACCTAATCTAGAGGTTGGAGGAGTTTAGTCCCACATGGGAATTTGTACAAACTTGGAGAAAATTTTAGGTCTATATAATAGACCTGTCTTTGTAACTTTAGAGAATCAATGAATGAAGAAAAATTATTTTGCTATTCTCTTGTGTTGAGTAACCTAGGTTTCTCTTCTTCCGCACTATTCTAAGTGTTGAGCTCCGTGAGGGGGTAATCCGGGTTCCATTGGAGCCTTGAGGAGGTGAGAGATCTCCATCTTTATCCAAAACCCTAGGTTAGCCACTTAAAAATCCAAAACCCTAGCCGCCCTTCATTATTTTCAATCCATCAAACCCTAGCTCCTTCCATCTCCCACGGCCTCTCTCTCTCTACAAGTCCAGGCCGTCCACCTTCATCCAGATCCAGTCCGGCTACTTCAGATCCAGAGCAAGTTCCAAGGAAAATCACATCAGCTTCCAGGAGAATCCAGTTTTCAGCAATTTCAATCTTCAAGTTCATCAACCTGGTAAATTTTTTTCCTTGACTCTCTGATTCCATCAATTGTTTTTCTTCTCTTCCAGATCTTGAGTTCAGGAGAAGCCAACCCGCCAAGGACCAGTATTGGAGGATCCATTGCGAAGATATCTGAATCCGAGGATCCAACAATCTGCTCGGGAGAGTTCTTCCACCAAAATCTGTGAAGATCATTGTCTGGTTAGGTAAACCATCTCTTCTCTTTATTTCTGTTCTGTTGAAAGTTCGGAGCGAAACCCTAGGTCTGGGAGTTTCTCAACCCCCAGCGATCCGTTGCTTCTGAACTACTCTGATAATTTAGTTTCCTTAAAATTGTGCTTTCAATTATCATATTAGTATCTTTCAATGTTAGGTTAACTTTTCTTTGATTTGAAGCCAACTTCTACAAACATATAAAAACAACAAAAAAATTAGTTAATCTTAATTTACTTCCGCATCGCATCCCTCTATTTGTTCTGCATCATTTTTGGTATCAGAGCTTTCGTTCTGCATCAGTAAGCCCAGGACACCTAGGTCGGAGTTAAGCACGAACTTCCACCCAAGGCGGGCCCCTCGAGATTGGGTCCCGTGTTAGGAGCCGAGCTCAATCTCCTCCACCATGAGGCGCTCCTCCGAGCTCAGGTCCCCTGGGCTGGACAGCATCGTCGCCAATCCAAGATCGGATGACCCTCTAGCACAAAAGACCTGGGAAGCCTCCAGGCACCGGCGAGCCTAGCTCCCCGGCAACAAAGCCCAGAGAAGAGTCCTCTGGCACAAAGACCTGGGAAGCCCCCAGGCACCGGCGAGCCTAGCTCCCCGGCATTAAAGACCGGATGACCCTCCGGCACCGGCGAGCCCAGCTCCCCGGCAAAGGATCTGGGAAGCCCCCAAGCACTTAGTACCTCCGAGCCCAACTCCAGGATGCCAAGGCCTAGAACTCAGATCCCTAGCACCATAATCCTCAAGCATCAACGTCCCTGAGACTGGCTCCGAGACACTAAGGTTCAAGACTCAAACTTTCAACACCAAGGATCTCAGCCTTCGACGCCTCCGAGCCTAGCTCCAAGATGGCGACCACTGAGTTATGCTCCTAAGCAGCTGAATCCAAGGTCAGCATCCCTCACCGGCATGACCTCAAGCTCAATGCCGGGTCCGTGCCTGTTGGAGTCCTCAGCTCCTCTCTCGGACGTCCCTACACCTAAAAAGAAGAAGTAGCAAAGAAAGGGAGAAGAACAAAGAGAGGGGACATTCCACATTGCAGATGATGGAGACACCATGATCGCAAAAGTGAGTTTCATTATCGAAAGAGTTGATTACATTATCTTCCGGGCCCCAACAGGCCGGGTGACCCGATCAAGAAAAAAGAGAAAAGTACAAGTGAAAAAAGAAGAAAGATCCTATCCTAAGGGGCTGGCTCCTTCCCCGGCGGTGCACGGCTGGGACCTCTCCCTCCTCCACCTCTGTAGGAAGAGCAGGTTTAGCCACTGAAGCTGCCGAGGCCGGATCAGCTGCCTTCAGCTGCGGCGCAGGTGCTGCCCTCGCCATCGTCGGTGTCGGTTCCCTGGAGCCGGGCGCTTCTGAGATCGCTGGAGCCCAAGCCTCGGTCAGAGCAGCTCCCTGCTTTGCCACCACCGTCGTCGTTGCAGAGGAAGCCTTCTTCCCCGGGATGCGGAGCGCAGCTAGCTGCTCCTTGGACAGAACCCCCTGCAGCTAGGACCGGCAGTATGCGAACCCCTTGGCGAAGGAGTTCATCGCCGCTTTCTGGAAGTCCTTAAGGTACTCCGGGGTCGCCTTGAAAGCAGCTACCTTCTCTGTAGCCTCGGCCTGGCGCCGGACCTCTTCGAGCTCCGCCTTCAGGTGCTCGGACAGACGAACGGCCATCGCGAGCGCCTTCTCGATGGATTCGGTGGAACGGTGGGAAAGAGGGGCCTTCTCCTCAGCATCGGCAGCTCTCTTCTTGGTCGTGGCCACCTTCTTCTCAGCGGAGGTGGCCCTCTCTCTGGCCGCCTCCGACTCGGCCCGAAGCTCCTTCAGCCGGGCCTGCTTGGACTCGAGCTCGCTGTCGAGCTCCTTCCTTATTCTGGCCGCATCAGCAACTTCGGTCTGGAGGCTCTTCACCTTCTGGCTAGCCTCCCGGACCTCTGCATCCTTGCGGTCTACTTCAGCCTTGAGGGATGCGAGCTCGGCTCCTTGCTCTCTGTCCCTCCGTGCCCAGTTGTGGCTGTAATCCCTTATGAGGATATGCTCCCGCCCTTGCTGCAGTAAGAAGAGCCAAGTCAGCAACAAACTAAAAGAGGAGAAGGCAAGAAGATGTCAAGGTAAAGGAGAGCTACTTAAGGTGTATAGCTGGACGAACGACGCCGTGATGACGTCACCGAGGAGTCGCCCACTCCCCTCGTGCTTGTCGCATGACTGGACAGAGAAGTCCATCATGCGCTCCGCCAGACCGCGTCCTTCATCAAGGACACGTTTGGGCCCAGCCGGAAAGGGACTCGGCGGTAGTCCCTCTCCTGTGTTCCTGCCGGTTCGGCTCCTTCGACGGTAGAAGACTCCCTTGGCGCCAACTGGGAGATCAGCACCACATCGGACCGAACTTGGGGCGTCGACCTGGCAGCAGCGATGGCTGACCTCGCGCGGACAACTACCTCGGGCTCGGACGCTGCTATGGGAGGCTCCAGGACGGGCTCGGTCACCCTTTTCCGCCTGCACTCCTGCACTGGTGCATCCGCCCTAGCCTGCACCAACCTCGCCCAGTCCTCAGTTCGGGCTCTCTTCGGCGCTAGTTCAGCGGCCTCAATGGCCTGCTCCTGCTCCTCTGAGAACGAGAGCAGCTCGTCCATCGAGAACTTTATTGCTGCACCAAGACAGAAATAAGGTCAGACCCCCCCCCCAAAAAAAAAAAAAAAGAGAAAAAAAAAATAAAAATGAAGAATGAAAACGAAAAAGGGGATGGCTAAGCGAGACTCACCCGACTCCTGCGCCGGGCCCACTCCAGCCTCGCGGAGATTTTGTTCGGACAGCAAAACCTCGAGTGAGGGGATCTCCGCTGATCTGAGCTGCTTGTACAGTTCGACGTCGGCCTCCTCGACAGCAGAATTCTGATTTGGGGACCGATCTGGGTCACTCCAAACCCAGTCAACCCCCTCTATGGAAGCAAAAAAAAACTAACTCTTCCATCCCTTAATGGAAGAGGGGATGACAAACTTTATTCCCCGAGGGCGGAAAGAAAGAGACCACCACCCCTCCTCGGTGGGGTGGCGTTTCAAGGTGAAAAAAGTCCTAAAAAGAGAAAAACGGGCAACAATCCCGTGAAAGTGACACAAAACTATGAAGGCAAAGATGGTCCTAATGGCGTTGGGGACCAACTGAGCCGGGACAAGGTGATAATTGGCCAGGAATGAAAGGAAGAAGGGGTGGAGAGGAAAACGGAGGCCCCCAATGAAGACCTCCTCATAAAGGGCGATCCGCCCAGGACCACCAGAAGTCACCTGCTCCCTCGGACGAGGAACGGACAGACGGACGGACTCGGGAATCTCATAGGCTTCCCGGATGGCCAGCAGATCTTCAGAGGTAATCACCGAGGCAAATCCCCCCAGGACCCGTCGACCGAGAAGGCTCAGGCTCTAGAAGGACTCGAGGAGGAGGAGAAAACTCGGGTTCCCTGATGATCACCGGGCCCTGGGCGGGCCGCCTACTAAATTCAAACCTCGTCACCTCCATCTCCTCATCGGAGGAGGAGGGAGTCCTCGGCCGGGAGGGTCCATAAACTAATGAGCGAATCGAACCAGGTTCTTGATAAGTCCAACTTATAAATGCTATTAATAATATTTAAATATAACTTAAGATCTTTCTAGTTTTATTTTACTACTTTTTTTTCAAACAAAAATTTTATTTTAAAGAGATTCTTGTATACTTAAAATTCTATTTACAGGAAGATACTTTCAAAAACTCTTTCCATATAAAACATATTATATGCTATATATTCAACCATAGACCAGAATAATAAAACAAAAGTTGGCTCGATTCATAATGTATAATTGATCACCCCCGGCAAGCCAACTTGTCAATGGTTCACACCAGGAGTACCAGGGTGCACGAGCTTATTGATCTGTTGCACTTAAATGGGATATGGCCGTATCTTATTGATCTGTTGCACTTAAATGGGATATGGCCGTATCTTCACCAATAATAGAATGCAAGCCTGGTCAACATTTTGTTGGATGCTTGTTTAGAAGACCTAATCATTTACATCGTGAGTGAAGAATTTGAACGATGATGTATGTTGGAGGTAAAAGATCTCTTTTTATTCATATTTTTATGCTTGGATTTTATCCCTTTAAATATACATTAAATATTGACTACGAGATAATTGGGAGCAACTAAATATGGAAAGTTGTTCCAGCCAATATATTTCAAATAAAGACATCTAAATATAAAAGAAGATTTCTTAGGAAGGAAAGTTGTTTAACACCCCCCCTCAAACCGAAGATGCTGCTTGTAGATGAAGTTTGGAGAGAAGGTATTGGAAGCGCTCCTTATAATGGGATTTGGTAAGGAAATCGGTAATTTGATTGGTTGAGAAAATGTGACGGAGATCAATAGTCTGGTTCTGATAATAATGGCGAGTAAAGTGACAGTCAATTTCTATATGTTTTGTGCGCTCATGAAAGACGGCATTGCGGGTGATTGGATGACATTATTGCTGTCACAATAAACGATCATGGGAGATAATAGGTGTATGCCCATATCATTAAGGAGCCAGCGAAGCCATACAATCTCAGCAGTAGTATGAGCAAGGGCACGATATTCAGCTTCTGCACTAGAACAAGTGATAATGGATTGCTTTTTGCTTTTCCAAGAATTAGTGAATTTTCCAAGAATATGCAATAACCAGTGGTAGAGCGGCGGTCTTATAATATATATAGTGAAAATGGACGGGGACCTAGCTAATAAAATAAAATCTAACATGCCCTCCCATCATGGACCAAACTTGAGCTAAGGCCTACATTGTACCGTCCCAACTACATCAATCAATATAAGGTGGTCACAGCCCAAACACAAGGATCACTAACAACATTAGGCCAATAAACATGTCCATTAATATGGATTATATAATCAGCCAATTTTTAACAAAACAAAATAAATAATAATAATTAATAATAGTCTATAATTAGATAAAATTCTTATATTTTTTGCTTGTATAATATTAATTATGATTTTAAAAGTATTTTATTTTTTAAAAAATGACTCTCAGGCTAAATAATAGAAAATGTAGTATGTGATCATGATTTTTAAAAAATATGATCCATGGACAGCATTTTGGAATTGATTCAATCCAATAATATCAATCATGCCGAATCATGGGAGTCATTGCATCCTTTATTTGATACAAGACCTATCTATGGCTACAAATATTATAAAAACTATCGATATGAGTATTGATGTAGTAGTGTGCAAGAAAATAGCATCCAAAAATTATCCAAAAAAAAAAGCTATTTCCATTACCGGTCATCCAATTTTCTTTAAATAGCTTGAATATAAAATAAACAAGAAAAAAGTTAATGGCTTAAATAAAATGATAAATAAAATTTGTCTACTAGGTCAATACATAAATTTAAAATATCAAACTCTCACTAATTCAAAAAGTAAAAAAATTCTAAAATGTCTATATTCTTGATATATTTTATGAAGACTATAAATCTTAGTCATATTATTAGGAGATTAGCAAACATTGACTATGCACCCATATATTTTATAAAATATTTTTTTAACTAAAATTTATGACCGTCAAATATTCTATCTTTATATGGATAAAGATATTAAAAAATTTTATTGTTATTTCAGAGAACATAGCTGCACTATTATCATAATAAATTTTAAATGATTTTAAGCTAGAATCAATAATTATAAGATCTAAGACAACATTCTATAATCAAAATAATATAAATTATGACTTTATAACATGCCACAAAATTTATCTGTATATCCAAAAAAATGTCATAAAATTTTATTTTCATACCTTTTTAAGAAAAAATCTTTCAGTCATTCATATCTTAAGAAACTAAATTATCATATGAAATAGCATATTTCATTTCCTATCATGTGATTTCTTTACTAGTACTATATCAAATAGCAATAGATGTACTATAATTGATTTATATATGATGTTGCTCTTCTAGTTTCTCCAACAAGATGAAACATAACATTTTTATGAACAAAAAAAAATAAAAACAATAATTTATTTTTTCTTTAATATCATATTTCAAGTATAAAAGCATTAATATCATTCATATCAGAATCTATAAATATGATATGATTTGACTCAATATACTTTATACCCCTATTAAGATAGTAGAATCTATATTTTTTTAGATTATCTAGATAACTAATTAAATAACATATTATTAATCTAAATTTATTCACTGATAGAATATTACTCTTTTAACTTCTACAGGGCATCTCCTAACATAAAATTAAATAGTACAAGACTTCCTACCAACTTTCAACTCAAAAAATATCTTGTATAACTATCTAACTAAGAACTTTATCTAAAATATAGATGCAATCCTTAGGATCTCATCCTAGAAATATCATAACAAATTGTACCCTCTCATCATACTTTAAACCATATCCTTGAAAATGTGATTTTGCTTTTCAATTATACCATTTTGCTTAGAAATTTGAGGCTTAGTATATTAAATAATTGCCCTACCTTATACAAATATTTGGCAAATGATACTAAGGTATAACCGATACATCATATCAACACTCTCATTCATTTTTAAATAATATCAAAACTTTTGAATAAAATGGGATAAAATTATTAATTATCTCATTTGTATGGTTTTAAGTTGATTAAATTGCATAGCCAAAAATAAAAAATATGATAAATAAGCAATGTATTAGAGATAGAGATTTTAAAATACTGAATTTAGGTATAATACTCTATAGTTTTATAATATAAGTCTAAACACCATCATGCCATCATAACCTATATTGATTTATTTATCCATCAACTATTTAGACTCTCTTTTATCAGATTCTACGTATCTGATGAGTTCAAAAATTATACGACATCATCATTCTTAAATATAACACCAATAATGGAATCAGTTTTTTGATATTTTACAAGCAAAATAATTTATATTCTACCACTTTTGTAGATAACTTTTATTCTAGAGTACTCTCATAAGTTATCTAAGATAGAGGATCATCATACAATGTAATATCCAAAACCATCATATATAGTGCTAGCACAATTTTAATTTTTATATTTTATTGTTTATTTTGGTCAGAATCATAATAGGAGCATTAACTCTATTGAATATAAATATATTAATTGCTAAACAATATTGCAGTTAATCAATAGAGAAATATAGATAATGCATATACCTGAAATTTTTTAAAATATTATTTTAATGAGAGCCCTTGGTGCAATTTCATAAACTTTCTTTGAAAAGAAAGTGATCCATATAAGGTATCTCTCTTCAACATATAATGCTATTCAATCCTTTCTAAATATTTTAGAGAGAAATCTTGCAAATATTAGTAATAGGCCACTATGGTAGTCACCATCCATCAAAAAATTTATAAACCTTCTAATCAGATATCAACAAGTCATGACCTCTGTGGTGGTATAAAATAAATAAATGATCAATCAAGATCATACACAAATACAATATATTAGACATACAGACAATAAATAAATAAATAAATAAGCTTTAAACATTATTTTTTATAAGAGCATTAGGTGCATCTTTATGAAACTTTCCTTTAGACAGATAATATAACATGTTATTGAACTCCAAGCATAAAATTAATATAATGAGAATACAAGATATTTAAAAATCCGTCTCCTTTGGATAGGCAAACTTTCTAAATCTAATATATAATTTTTTTAAAAAAATAAAGGTTAACATAATGATGATACATGACATTCAAAAATCTATCATTTTTAGACAAACAAATTTTCCAAGCCCAATATACCTCCATCTTTTATAATTTGATCAAATTAAAACCTTAACAATAATAATATTATTATTAATACCAAAAGCGACTATATATAAAAAAAAAGTAAGAATACAAAATATTAGTCAATAGACATATATAAATAATATAATATTTTAACTATAAACAAGAGTCTAAATATAATATTACATATTTTCTTTGGATAGAATATGCAACATACATAAGTGCTTTTTATATGAAACTATAAACAAACAAAATATTTTAGCATTCACGAACCTATCTCTTTTGGATAGATAGACCCCTGAAAGTTAGAGCACCCTCACAGTATAATGCTTTATGCAACCTTTTTTCAGTTAATATATATAATAATCTCCTTTAGATAGACAGTTGTATGCCATAACCAAAAAATATTCCTCTCATAATAAAAAAATTTATGAACCGACATAAATAAACCACTTTGATGATAAATATTTATACTAGCTCACAAAATTATCTATACAAAGAATTAAATACCCAAATAAATACAAAATAATATATTTTAATTACATGTATGCCATAATAAATCAAGTCCAGAATGGGGTACTTAACAATATACACCCCACTGATCATATTATAATACAATATTATATTCCAACAACTACTTCCAATATAATTGTATAGGTCAAAAATAAATAAATTAGCTACAAGAAAGCCTATCACATGCCAAAATAATTTTTTTAGGTTGTTGTATCTTAGAAAATATTTAAAAAATGACATATTATATCACAAAATTATAGCAATATCAAAAAAGAATATGAGAACTATCATATAATAATATACATCAATGGGGGCTAAATAGTAATTTTTCTTATATAGATATCAAATTATAAATTCTTCAAGGGCTGAAATGCAAAAAAAACCATTTATGAGCTAAAAAGGTTTGGATTTCGGATTTTGGGTTGAAATGCCAAACCCGAAACCTACATTGGTCTCCTTCCTCCTCACGATCAGGCGAAAGAGAAAAGGGGCCAAATTTGTGCCCATTCTCTCCAATCCAAACCCGGCTGGCAACCCGATGCTGTCTCCTATCGCGCTGCCGGTAGTCAAGAAAGGATAATTGCTGGCAGACTTGATGCTTCACGATCGAGCAGAGGAGGAGACAGCCTAATCTGGTACCCTTCTCGCTTATTATAATTGGTTGGCAGCCAAAGCCCATAGCCAATGCCCGATGCCATCTTCCCATCTTATCGCTGACAATCAAGCAAAGGAAATTGCTAGTGAAGAAGATCCGGCAATCCCCTTTCCCCGTTTTTTTTTATTTTCTTCTCTGACAAGCTTGACAACTGTCAATCCGCTATGGCCCATGCTACCGGCCATCACTGCTTCCTAGTGATTGAGGGAGGGAGATCAAGAGATCCATCATCGGATGGGAAGGAAGATGCGATAAATGGGAAGAAGGTTTTTTTTTATGGTTTGATCTCTTTAAAGATCATCGGCCAAGAAGAAGGGCATGCTACCAGCACTGTCGACTACCAGATTGCTGCCCCATTGCCCGAATATCATCGATTGGTGCTAGGTGACAGCATCAGGCCGGTGGATGGGAAGGAGGGTGCATGGCTGCCCTGCCTATTCTTCTTCTTTTTTTATTAAAATTGATGGAAGACTACTGGCATCGAGAAACCGAGCATTGCTGCCTACCAAGATTACCACCCTGCTTCTTGAATGGCCGGCCATGGCCGGTTATTTCAAGCAACGGATGGAAGGAAGAAGAAGAAGGCACGATATCTCTTTCTCCTTGATTTCCCTTTATTTTATTTTAATAATCAAGAAAATAAAATAAAAATAAGTTTTAGATCATGCATGATCCACTTTGATACCACATGTAAGAGATTTTTTATTCCAAGATCCTATGCATAATTATTAGAACACCAAAATAATATCATCTTCAAGAATAGATCTGAACAAACAATAGATCCGAAAATCATATATAAATCAAGAATAAATAAATATTTTAGATTTGGAATATGTACGTATATTCACTATTAATTTCCAAATCTTTAATCACAAATGCTCATGCGAATATAAATATCTAAGTCCTTCTCTCCAACTTCCTCTCAACAGATGACTATTCGATGGGATAAGCCATTATAACTAATTTCACAATAAAATATATATAATAAAAGTAGATAGGGGACCTAGTCAATAAAACAAAATCCTAACAAGCACACTTATTATGGATAAAAAATTGATCTAAGACCTACACTGTACTGCCCAAACTACACTAACTAATATAAGGTGCTCATAGCCCAAATATAAGGATCACTAATAATATTGGGCTAATAAACATGTCGGTTGTGGCTGAACCAGCGTGACTCTAATGCATCATCTGGGCTCGCTCTACTGGGCTCTTTGTGAACCTACAAAACAAACCCACTCACTGGGAAGATTTCGGTGGGGGATGTTCCAATACTTAAGTCAATAAAGGTCGGGTAAAACAGATATAGAATCTCAGGGAAAATGGCTAAAGAATGAGACAGTATTTTCGCTAGTTGAGCTTACTTACCCTCCGGAGGTCCCCATTTACCGGTATTTATAGGCTTGGGCCTTAACTGAATTCAGTTAGATGGGCCTTAGATGATTAGTTCTATTAGGAACTAACACGTACCTGTAACAACGGTAATTGGTTATTCTGGTAGGATAACTACTTCATTTTTTGTCATCTTCATTTTTTCTATGATGGATCGGCTTTGTGCATTGATCACTTTGTAAGTTGATCAGCCTTGCACATTGATCAGCCTTGTAAGTTGATCAGCTTTGTATATTGATCGACCTTATGCATCGATCGGTATCTATATGACAATCGGCCTCCTTGTGTCAATCGACCTTTAAGCACTGATCGGCTCTTAGGTGGCGGTCGACTTTTTTATGTTGGTCGGCCTTTATGAGTTGATCGGCTTTGGGGACTAACCTGTCCTTTTGTAAATTGGTCCATTGCTTTTGTCCCAACATTTGCCCCCCCAGCTCCCGAGTTCAAGTAAATTTTCTAACGTCTTGAACAGTGGGAGATGATAAGAGTTAGCGAGGGACTTTCTTCGCCGCTCCTTCTTCTTCTTCTTTTTTGCAGGAAAATGTTTTTCCTTAATGATGGCAGACTCTGGTATCAGCTGGTAGAGTTAAGGCGTCCATTCTCGAGTGTGATACCTTTGCAAGGTGTCTGTCCCTTATTGGAGGGGGAGTTATGATTCGAATCTCGTCGATGTACTGTTACTTTTTGCCATCATTATCTGACATGGAGTTTAAAGTTGTGAAGAAATCAAGCCCGTTGAGAGTGCATGAACTTTCGATCAGGTGAAGGTGAAAAACATCTACACCTAGCATACAATATGCAAGAAAACATGGCAGAAAGATATGTAATTTAAAATAATTTTAAATCATGCACAACGGAAGGCTCGATAGATAGATCTAAAAGATCTATCGATATGCCCACAATATAAACTAGTATAAAGATCTAGCATGCATATAACATCAAAAGCAAGAGAGAAACATGATTATAAAAGTACCATACCTTTATTCCTCTGAGAGAAGCAGTGGAAGTGCTGTGAGAAGGAAGAGGGTGCTCGAGTTACACACGTGTCTGGCCTCTATAGGATATCCATACATGGGCTCGACTCTGATCAACTCCCTCGGAGTGCTAGCTTTTTGGGATCCTTGGCCGATCTTTTTCTTCCAGGAAGACTAGGAGGAGAGCAGGAACCCCTTCCCAAAATCTCTCTTCCCAAGACTTAGTTTGGCTGCTAGGTAACTTACACCTAATCCCAAGACCTCTCACAAAGCCCTTCTTCTTCCTCTCAAAGAATTATTAGCATAACCTCTAGCAGCCTCTGAAATGACCTTCATTTATAGGGACAGCCATGAGAGGGAGAAGAAGGAAGGAGGAGAGATGAGGGGAGAGAATGGGGGAGAGGATCAAGGTCATACCAAATGGGTCCAACCCATTAAGGTAAGTATGACTTTCATACCATAAAACCTTGGAGCCAAAAATAGTTTTAATTCAAAATTCAAACCAGGTCAAAACCTGCCCAAAAACCTCCCACGAAATCCTTCCAAAATTTTTGTTTGTCACAGGAAGTGTCAACACCCAAAAATTGCCAAGTGTCGACATTTCACTAAGTGCCAACACTTGCAAAATTTCAAGTGTCGACACTTGGAACAAAGTCAATCATATTGACTTCAGGTGATGACAAACAATTCCCAATCGTTGATTAGCCACAAGATCAAATAGAAATCCTCTATGGTGTGTGACCCCATAGGTTCGAACACTAAGTCGATAGCACTGGAACATTTCCAATACCAGTCAAAGTCCTCATCTAGCAATGATACCCGATGTCTGGATAGGTCGAAGATGCAGAGCACTTCGCAAGAACTCTGGCATATGGTTATCGCATAATTCATTCCTTTGACCTCACAATGCTCAGGATGACCTAGGATTGACTACCAACCCTAATTTGGTTTATCCAGATCATGTCTCAACCTCACAAGTTCTGTGACTCCTCACAAGAACTACCATGGCCAAGATTTTGCTGAATTGAGATAAAGTGAGCCATTCACTCCAAACTATTTGAAGAAGTCAATTCCATCTTGATCTACCAGCGCTTCACAAGTACTTGACCATACCCAGAAACCTTCAATCACTGGATTAGAAATCCAGGTAGTCCGGCACCAAAATATAGTGAGTTGCTTGCAAGCTACCATGGTGACCTCAGGTCTAAGGGACACATTACCCATATCCTTTCGCGAGCAACCCTTTGGCAGAAGGGAGCTCCGCAGATGGTCACGTTCAGTAAAATATCACACATTTTACTTGCATGTTACACCAATGTCTCCACACTCCTTGGTTAAGAGGACAACCAACAAATATGACATACAACAACCTATACTTGATACATCGTCGTCTTATAACAATGTATCCTATGGTTGTGAACCAGTTTAAGAACTACTTGATATATCCTCTCTATATCAAACAATGTAGTTCTAAGGACTCCATCACATAAAAGTTCTTTACAGGAAAATGTAAATATGATGGACATCCAAAATAAATAACTTTTATTTATTAAAAAGAATTCATATACAAATACAAAGATAGCACAACCGTCTACAGCCTAGACGATTGGCTTTGGGACATAATTCCTAACATCAGGGCCGTTGCCATCTGTTATCCATCGATTCCTCGTATATCATCATTTTGGTTTTCCTCCCATCGTGTCGGCCGCCTCGTTCTCTTCTCGATGAGTCGTATCCATCCGTTGGGTTTTTGGAACACATGGCATGATTGGAGGCAGTGATCGGAGTTCAAGAAAGATATCTAGACCGCTGGTGCCCACTATATAAGTGACCCTCTTTCTTGATGAATAGATCTTTTTTTCGCTCTGGTCTCTAACTTTCAAGGGGAGGGTGTCCATCTTCAAGTCGGCTCCTTTTCTTCCTAAACTTTCCTCCTAGGTCAGCTTCCTTTCCTTCTTCCTCCTATGGCTAGGATCTTAGAAGCCTCCATCATTGCTGGGTCTGAAAATCCTGATCCCCGGAGGAGACAAGGTCACCACGGGGACATGGTTAGATAAGAATCTGTTAGGATCTCCCTTAGCGAGTCTAAGATTTTTATCCTGCAGGAATACTTCAATATTCCGCAAGAGTTCGCCGTAGTCATACCTCGCTTCAACAAAAGAATAGATCGGCCACCTCCCAGTGGTATAGCAATATATGAAGAATACTTGAAAGCCGGAATTCGTTTTCCACTTCATCCGTTCTTCATTAGGATCTTCAATTTATACCATATAGTTTCAGGCCAGTTGACTCCTAACAGTATTAGGGTCATATGTTCTTTCTTAGTCCTCTGTAGAAATCTTGAGATAGAGCCTAAGACTTTCCTTTTCACTGCCTTCTCCGTCTTGAAGAAGGATTTCCATGACCATGGATGGTGGGTCATCGGCCCACGTCCTGGTCGTAAATTTGTTATGGGGCTTCCTTTGACCATTCATGGTTGGAGGCCTTGTTTCTTCTATATAGTATCTGACAGTTCCTGAGGCTTCAGTATCGAGTGGAGGGAGCCCCGTCTAACTCCGAATGATGGGAAGAAAATTTTAGTAGCCGATAAGGAGGACTTCGAGAAGCTTCGGGAAGTGGAAGTTCCTTCGATGAAGGAGCTACTAAATGAGCGAGGCTTGTACTCAGCTCAGATTAGCTCATTCCCTTCTCTAGGTATACTTTGTCGAATTCATTGTCTCCTTTGTATAATTATGGTCGGGTCAATAACTGATGCTTTTTATGCTTCACAGGTTCAATGATGAAACTTGACAAGAAGAAGCTTCGTCAAGTAGCCAAGACAAGGCAAGCGATGGCTCCTTCAATGGATTCAGGAAGAGAGGAGTCAGAGCGACCAAAGAGGCCGAAGCCGATCACTCCACCTCCAAAGGTCTCTGCTAGGGTAATTTCACCAATAATAATAAATAGTACATCGGATGACGATGATATGCCCTTAGTTGATCTCCATACGAGGGTCGTCTTTACTGAACAAACCGAAGGGCAGCCGACTTTAGTCGCCGGCCCTTTCTCAGTTCTCCCTTGCCAATCCGATAAAGGCAAGGCTCCTTAAACATAAGCAGAAGGAGGGAATGACTTCACCAAGGATCAAGTCATAGATTTTAACGTTTACGCCGATAAGATGGCATTAGATAATCCAGATTTGGCTCGACGGCTACTGAAAGCTATTATTCTCCTTAAAGACTGGGAGACGACAAAGTCTCGATGGATAGATGAAGTCCTTCCTTTTGTCTACTCGGGCCTTCTTAAAGTAAGATTAAAAATCTTATGCTTCCTAGTTGAAGAAATCTCTTTAGATTTGACTGACCTTATTATCGTATTTGTAGATCATTCATGAGGTCTCTCTTATCAAAAAGAGCATGGTCGGCTTCACCCGACTCCGTCAAGAAATGCGCAACAAACTGGAGGCCGCCAAGGTGGAGAAAGATGTGGCTGAAGAGCTGAGACATGATCCAAACTGGTCGATTCAGAAGCAAAACTAAAGAAGAAAAGAAAGAAGCTTCATTCGACTGAAATGTTGATCAAGGATAACATCAATAAAGTTGAAGAAGTCCAAGCCCAGAAGGCTGACATAGAAAAGAGAGCTGATCTAGCCGAGAGGAGGGCAGAATCAGTCGAACATCGGGCTCTTCAAGCTGTCTAGTTCTAGGTTAATTCGAGGATATGATTAATTTTGTGTGAAACTTATTTGAAAATAAAAAAAATAAAAATAAAACTAAATTAATTAAATTATTTTATGTATTTTCAATCTTGACTGCCCTGACATATGGTTGTCTTGGCATAACTGGAAGTTATGTTGCATGGTTATCCTAGGATATGAAAAGGTTGAATTGATTTAGAATTTTTTTGAAAAAAAGCTTCTAAAATAAAAAAATAAATAAAGAAACTTTTTTGTTTTTTCATACAAAACTCTAACAAGATGATGTTCTAAGTTCTGGATCGGTCGTTCTCTGAAAATATATAGTTGACTATTTCTTCCGACGGTAGTTATATGCTTTCCTTCTATCACAAAAATCGCCGATGCATACATAGGTAACGAGTCATCTTCTCAATTGAGATCCGAGCTCCATTGCTTGGAAAAATTACTTACTCTCCCAACAATAAACATTAGCAGCAAATTATAGCTACGGGCAACATAAAAACATCTTCCAACTTACCGTCATAGAAAGTTTCAACAAAATTGTAGATTATCCATGATCCATAAAGTTCCTAAATAACTGAATAGATTGAGAGATAAGGGTAGATGCAAAGTCGGTCCACAATATTTCCCAAGAATGCTCGGTCATGAATGAAACCATCCAATCCGCAGTTGTATCCATTTCAGGGTAAACATGCCTTGCGAAGAATAACGTGCCCTCCACCGTCGGATTCCAAATACCCTGCAAAGAGGAGCGATTCCCTTCTCCCGTACCTTCTTTGGATCCATTCAATTACCATGGTGGAGGGGGCATGTTTAATTAAATTTTATCATGAATCATGTTGGAAGGATTCCCATGCAACACCCAAGAAAAGGATTTTTTTTTTTTTTTGATTAATCGGATCATTTAAGATATAATTCTAGAACGAATACAGTACAACAAAATATTTCTTAGGAACGCTGGCGAGTCATTTACCATAAAAAAAGCTATCCAGTCAGCAGTCAAGTTGGTTTCATGGTAGACATGCCTCACGAACATTCCTGTAATAATGTAATGATATCCCGAAACTGAATGCGAACAGGAATGGTGCAAAAGATACTATGAATCCAGGTAATAACCAAAGGTACTATGAATTCAGGTAATAATCGTTAATGAGTCCCTCCCTATACTAAGATGATTGAGCTGAAAAATCATCTTGGTAGGCTCTATGAAGCTTCGTCATAGGGACAGTAAAATCAAAGAATCAAATTTTGTTGATAAAAAAAAAAAAAAATTACTCAATGGTCTAAGAAAAATAAAGGTAAAGGGCTCAGTAAATTCCACTAAAAATTACGGAAGAGTCAATCTTGGACTGCCCGAGATGAAATAGAAAATTTTCTTTGAAACAAACTCCATTGCCCGGAGAATTGGATAGTATCCCAAAATTTGTGAACTTCTGGTGGAGGCCATGACCCAGCACAGCAGTATCAAGGGGAAAATAGCAAGGAAAGGAAGTTGAACATTGGATATTGCCGTTCATGGACCTGTTTGTCTTCTTGTACCCACCATTGACGTAGCAATAATGTGGCATGGCCCACACTTGGCAGTCCTTTCTTTCCATCACTGATTCACATTAATTTCGAGCCAAACGCCAAGCCCCACCACCTATTAGACCACGGATTTCGTACCTATCCCGGATATTGAAATCTGTACAATTCCAGCCATACAACCACGTAGAAATAAAGTAATGTATCCAATAACAGAGCGAGCAGAAGGTAAAATTATATAGATTTATCATATATTTAAAAGGTTAAACTCGACTGCTGGCTGAATTATTTTTTATATTACTTATCGTTCAGTTACTGTATTTTGATCCGAGTAAAAGATCTTTTCTGTATAACTTAGAAATATTATTTTATCTGATTTTTTTGACTGTATTCGTTCACATTCTATGCAATAAATATACGGTATTCAAAAAAAAAAAATCACAAAAAAACCAAAAAAGAGTTTAAGATTAAATAACATAATTCCAGCTCATCATGTGCTTCAACTGCTATATTTTTAACCTGGATATAAGGATACGTTCAATCCGGCAGTATTAGATAAACTTCTCACCTTCCGCATGCTCCCTGGATACTCTCCTAACATGGTCCAATATTAATATGTAATTATTTAACTAAACCTTGATGTTTTTTACATTTCCACTTTGGCGGGTTCATCAGGAAATGATATGTAGATATTGGAGGAAATAAAAGATGGCATATGGATCCAAAAATCTGGATAAAGTTATGACTTATTCCCGTCGGTAAAGGAGGACACAAAAGTTAAAGGAGTCCAAGAGAGGACTTTGGGAACTTCATTAAGGGAATCATCCATTTGAATATTACGGACTTTTCTTGGTTTTGCTTTGTTTTGAGTTTGTCTCAAAGTCTTAGCCCATGATTCTTCTGTTGGCATCCGGATTGGGAAAATAAACCCCAACTTGGAGGGACTTGTTTTCATCTTATTGTCATCTGATCTTTGTCATGTCTTAGTGCCTGAATTACCCACTGGATTTTAGTTTTGCAATTAACCAAATTCATAGGTTTAGTTTACTCAAGAAGTGTCCTTGTGTTAGGGTGACCTTTCCAAAGATTAATTTAATTATTATGGCTTTTATTTTAATGCAAGCTTGGTTATAAAAATAAGTTAGTATAGGCTAGCTGGATGACTTTTTTCAAAAAACATAAATGGTTTTTATTTTGAGGCAGCTCTCTTTCATTTTGTAAGCATAGTGAGATTTCAGTCACATTCTTCTTCTTCTTCTTCTTCTTCTTCTTTTCCCCCCTCAATATTGAGTCCATGATCATGCAGTTCAAAAGCAAAACAAGAAATAAGAGAATGCATGAGTGGAATTTCTCTTTCAATTATCCAAGCAAAAATACTTCGTGTTTAGCTGGATGACCTCCTGTGGTCCTCCATGTCTCAAGAGATTTTTATTTTAGCAAGGGGATCAAGTAGAGGTCAGTATCCATCCATCTATATTCTTCAAGTCAGCACTTATCATTTGCTAGTTAATGAGCAGCAATGAAGGTATGAGAGAAAAAGTGGATGATGGAACATATATATCTGTTGTTATTCGCAATAAATGTATGAAAAAAAAAGTAGGTGATAGAACATATATATCTATTGTTTTCGAAGTCTTTTGAATCTTGGAATAAAAATTCTCTCAAGAAGTCAAAAGAGTATATCACCTAGCAAGGTTCTTTGAGTATGCTACATTCCCCATTTCGGTCATCCCAGACATGTACAAGATAAATAAAAAATCACCTAATTATAAACCCTTACAACAAAGATTGAATGAAGATAAAAAAAATAAAAAAGAAAAAAAGAAAGACAAGGAAGAGGGCATTGTTGGTTACTACCGCTCCCTCCTCTGAATTAATTTTATTTAGACTATCTAGTTTTTAACTATTTGATGCATAGACTAAAAATTTTTAAATCATGATTTTTGATGTGTAAGTAGTTTTGATATAATTGATCATATTTAACAGCTTGCCTCATTGATGTAGGATTTCAATTATAGAGTTTTGATCTGACCAGATTTAGTTCTAAATCCATTCGAAAGGAGCCAAATCTACCTCTCTCTCTCTCTATCTCTTTATATATATATTATGGATATATATTTTATTGGTACACATCTCAAATTGTGATAATATGCAATTTAAATCATTATTTGTCAAATACATAGTACATATCCAACTCGTACATAACTTAGCTTTCTTGATATGCTGATATGTTTGAGATTTCACTGCTATATATTGATTATTTTGTTAATACATATCTCACATTTTATTGATTCACACCTTGAATTGAGATAATGTTTAGTTAATATTATTATTTTGTTAATGTATATTGGATGTCTAGATGATATACATCCAAATCTCATTAACACCTTCGCCATTCTAGCTCTAACTTTGTATACTTAAGGTCTCTGGCGATGAGCTCGATGTCTTACTTGTATTATCATCCTCAAAATGATGAGGATGATGATGCTAAGAGACAAAAGCCACTAGTGGTGATGCAAAGATCTCTAGTTCAAGTATCTTAAAGGTCTAGAGATTTGATAGAAAGAGAAGAAAGATGGAGAAGAGAGATGTTAATTAGGAGTTAGAATAATGGGTTATGGCTCGTTGATGGAGTTATCAATATCGTTAGGTGTATGCTGGTGCATTGAGAAATGGATAAAGTGGAAAAAGAGAAGTATAGGAACTAATCGACTTGGATTTCTATATTTATCAGTTAAGTAGGTTTCTTTGAGAAAAAAAGATGTTGTTTTTAAATCGTGAGATGAGACATGGCATGCCAAGAAGCTCTCCCTAGATGATATACTTCCATGATTTTATTCGAGGATTTCCCTTCCTAACTTTCTAGAGTCATGGAGATAGCTCCATCCCATCATGGCACACATATCCATACATTTATTACCATGCATATATTAATAGTATCCATGCCTTTTAAGGGTTCATTCTTTTATGAATAAATATCATGAAAAGTCATGACATTTTTATCCATATCTTGTACTTTTCAAGATAAATAAGTTACTTCTTTGGATAGCATTTATCTATGAATTAGTAAATAAATACTACCCATCTGAAATGTGGCTAAATCATTTTTATACTATAAATATTTAATTTTATTTCTAAAATGCCCTTCTTCTAATTTCCAATATCTTCTCATTCAATGTCCAATAATTCAATTGTCTACCCCCAAATTCTAGTCCCCATAAAGGATATTATGAGAAATATATAAATAAATTTTAGTAATTTATATAGAAAAATAATAATATAAAAAAACATGGATACCAAATTTCGAAATTACTTTTTTATATATAAAAAATATGGATAAATCATTTTTCTACCTAAATATTATCTAAAAAATATTTATTCAACAAAATATAGATTTTCAGCTAAATCTTTTAATATTAAAAAAAAATTCTAAAAATGGAGATGCATTTGAAGATTCAGTGTAAGCAATCAGCCATTATTTCTTGTGTTTATTGCTTACATCAAAATTTATAAGATATCGAAGTAGAAAAACCTAAGAGTTTAATATATTGTTATAATTAATTTGATTATCTAGGATCCAATAAAAGAAACAAGTTGACAAGAAATGCATGCATAAAAAAGGAAGCAAGAATGAACATATGATATACAAAAATCCAAGATAACATAGATACAGAATATAAAATGTCAAGATCAATGATGTTTATATTAGCTTTCCTTTGATCACAAGGTCATACTCAAAACTTTTCTGACTTTTGTCTGAAAAATTGAAATACAACCCAATTTATATCATCACTTATATCTCTACTCCTTCACACAACCAATTTATGTCATCATTTACTGCAGAAGTTGTACCATCTTATGCTTTATATACCTTCAACAAGTGCTAATATTGAGGGTCATAGAGTCCTCATCCCTGTACTGCTCTAACTGTCCATGTGATATATCTAGCATTCTTTTCCTCTTATATTTAGAAATGATGATACTATGGGACACTTGTTATGCATGCACCAATAATTTTGAAGAGATTGGTACAACTTGTGGTATTTATTGCCAATTATCTAAAAAAAGATCTGTCAATTATAAAGTTATAAAATACTTTTTAATGTAAGCATTATGAGTGCCTCAAAATATTTTCTTTTTGAAAAAGATGAATCCAGCCCCCCAAAAAAAACATCAGAGTGCAAATAAACACTCATGAAGTTTTGACATCACAGCCCCCCATCGATTTGGCTTTTTTCAGCTGCATCACACTAGCCCTTCTGCAGTCCTGCCTTCTTTTAATTACTCTTCCATAAAGAAAACGCTGTACACAGACCCACCTCAAAGATATCAAAAAGAATCCCCACCCCCCACCTACCCCAATCTGCATGGGATAACTGGTGCCAAATAAAGAAGACTCTATCCCAAACTCCACAGCAACAAAGCTCCAAATGCCAGGACTCAAAAGGCAGAGCCATGAGTGCGCCTTGGAAACCAAGAAGGATTCCTTCAATGTGCCATGCACCCTAAGGTTAAAAAGTCCACTACTTCTGATGGCAGTGGGCTCATGGTCTCCTTCTCCCAATCCCATCCCTTTCTTTCCAGTTGATAACATACACTTTATTACATGTCCACAAGCGCATGCAGACAAGGGCAGTCAGCAAGGACCTCACTTGAACTAGTAATTGGGCTCTTGATTGCTCATCTACAATGTAGTGAATGGTACCCATTGGATGACACCATTAGCCTCTGGACCTTGGCCTCTTGTGGATTTCTTATAAACTTTTGGGTGCAGTTGTCTGAAAAATGTTTAGATAGTTTTGCATAATAAAATATGTGAGTTGATAAGAGGCTTGTAAGTTGATACAAAAGATCATGCCTTTAATCTTGTCTTCACACCATGGCTTTTCACTTGTCCAACTATTGAAAGGAACAAATATCAGTGTTCTATCAATGTTTTTTATGTTGGCAATATCTGTGGATCTGTTGTGGCCACATGCTCATGCATGATCCAATTTGTCCAAGCTATTAATTTTTGGTATGTGCCCTGTGACCTTGCAGTGATGGTCAGTGAAGTCATCTTGATACTATCCAATTTGCAGGCCAACCTCTGTATAGACAAAGGATTGCCACATGATGATGGGTACAGAGAACATATCTTTTTGTCAACATGAACTAAAATTTATTTTTCCAATATATTTGCTATAAACACTTCGAGGACAATGATGTTGGCATTTAGGCTTCGATATTTATATAGCATCATATACAAGTTCCACTGCATTTATCATGCTAATGTAAGTTGGAAATTACTCTTTGTTGTCATGTATGTTACGTATGTATTGGTCTAGATAGCATTTTGTACATTTTAGTGAAAAAAGTTTTGTAAAAGTGATTCGATAAATTCATGCTTTAATTGGTTTTGAGTTAGGTTGAAATATTATAAGTTTATATTTTCTAAGTTTATAACTAAAAAGTTAAAATTTACTAAATAAATTTTTTTGGTAAACAAAAATTTGTGAAAAAAGATCAATTCAAGAACAACAGTTATGTTTTCGTCTGCACAATTTACAACCATGCCATGGATAAATGCTTCTACCCTCTTGTTCATTATCTTCATGAATTAGATTGGATTCTACCTTTTTTGAAAAAGAAATACTAGGCTTGCCATGTTTGAATTTCATGATAATATCCAACCACACAAGTACACAACACACAAACCAAAGTAATAACACTATTGCCAAAACAACAAAAAAAAAAAAAATCAATTTTATATATGGCTCACTGCCTTACACAACCCTACTTGGAAAGTGATTAGTGATCTAATAATGCACAAGAATTGCAGTACTCATGCTTAACCATTTAATATAAACAAAGTTGCTCTGCCATCAGAAGAAAATAAAAAATCAGATTAAGTACCAAATAACAATTAACAACTTGTCCTTCATAATTACCTTATTCAAAAATAATTAAACAAATGCAAGAAACTATCTCATCCACATCCGTCTCATCCACCACAACCAAGGCATTGCACATGACTGAATAAAACATTCCAGAGAAACACAGACTTCAGAAGTTTGAAGACCATGGCACCATACTACCTTACCAAAAATAAAGGACAAGACTATCAAATCAAGTGCAATTTTTTTTTTAAATCTCTAGCTGTCACAAAGTTTAGTTAGTTAACGGCTAGTTTGAACTAGTCATTTTCGAAGTAGGGCCCAACGGTCATTTCCCAAGGAGACAAGAACCAGAGAGAGAGAGAGTCGGTGACTTTCCCGTAAATAAAAGTAACGGAGAGGGTACTTCCCCAACATGAATTCGATACCCCTCCTCTCTGTTTTCTGCTCAGCGCTCTGGGCGTCGCCATTAATGGCCGAAAAAGGATGCCGGTGGTCAATGGGAGAAGGCATGCGGCCACTTTAAATAAGCTTGCACGGTCACCGCCTGTCCTCTCGTCCTCTCCCCCATTTCATCGATGTCCTCTTCCTCGAATTCAACGTTTCCTACCATGGGAGCGTCTTTCGGCATTTAAGAAGGCCAGTCCTCCGATACCCTTCTCCTCTCCACCATTGCTGTGATCTCGTGAAAGATCCTCGGGTTCTGGAGAAATTTGCAGTTTTTTCTTCGATTCCGCTGTTTTTTTTTTTTGGGTGTGTGCTTGCCAGCTTGTTTGGAAGTGGAGATTTTGATATAAAAAATCTCTGTTTTGATCGCCTGGGTTGGAGTTTTTAGGGTTTTGTGTTAATTTGGCTTCGTGGTTTTTCTTCAAGTTGGTTAGTAAGAGAGGAGAGCTCAAGTTTGCTAAAAAGTTGAAATCTTTCAGTGAAAAGGAAGCTCGTTGTAGCATTTCTTGCTTTCCAACCTCTTCCTTCTACGCTACTGTTTTATTGTAAAAGAATCCTTCAAGTAAACCCAGTGGAGCTTCTTCGAGTTTAATGGCGCGTGCTCTCGTGTTTCTTGTTGTCGTATTTTCTTGTTTGCTCTTGATCCGGAGAACTGAGCAAATACAGGCATCACAAACCCAGCAGCTGCTGCAGCTAAGGAAACAGTTGCAGTACCCCAAACAGTTGGATGTTTGGAACAACACGGATGATCTATGTTATGCCGCCTCTTCGCCTGTTGTCCATGTCGCTTGCGAAGGAAGCTTGGTCACTATGCTCAAAATTGTGGGCGACAAGCTTGCTAAGCCAGGTGAGTTCGAAGGCTACTCGATCCCGGATCAAACACTATCTGAAAGCTTCTCGGTTGATTCCTTTGTCACAACTCTGACCAGGCTGACTAGCTTGAAAGTAGTGATCCTGGTTTCTTTGGGGATATGGGGTCCTCTTCCTGACAAAATCCACCGGCTGAATGCACTTGAAGTGCTCGATCTAAGTTCCAACTTTCTATATGGTTCAATTCCTCCAAAGATATCAGCCATGACAAGGCTTCAAACACTGACTCTGGATGGGAATTTTTTCAATGGCACAGTTCCTGATTGGTTCAATTCGTTTTCAAACCTTACAGTTTTGAGCTTACAGGGCAATCGCTTGCAGGGGCCATTGCCAGCATCAATTGGCAGAGTCACCACTCTCACTGAACTTGCTTTGTCAGGCAATAATATTTCAGGTAAAATCCCTGACCTAAGTGGCTTAACCAGTCTCGAGCTGTTGGATTTGAGGGATAATAAATTAGATTCTGAACTACCAGCATTGCCCAAAGGGTTGGTCACTGCTTTACTTAGCAAGAACTCGTTGACCGGTGAGATCCCAGAGAAGTTTGGGGAATTGAGTCAGCTACAGCATCTTGACCTATCATACAACTTGCTCGAAGGGACGCCACCAGCAGAACTTTTTTCACTGCCAAACATTAGTTATTTGAATCTGGCATCTAATATTTTCAGTGGATCCATTTCCAAAAGTTTAACTTGTAGCAGCCAACTTGGGTATGTTGATATATCTGCAAATAGACTAGCCGGTGGGTTGCCTTCTTGCTTGAGCTCAAATTCTAACAAAAGAGTTGTCAAGTTCGATTGGAATTGTTTATCCATTGATCCTCAGCATCAGCATAAAGGCAAATATTGCCAAAAAAATCAAATGAACGAGAAAGATACAAAGAGTAGAGACATTGGGTTGATGGTTGCAGTCATTGGAGGAACTACACTAGTTGTGCTAGTGCTGTTGCTTGTGTTTATGGTTTTCTGCAGAAGAAACTGCCGGCGAGCCATGGCAGAGCAGCGCTTATTGCCAAAGCCAGTGCAAGAAAATTCAGCCACAGGATTCTCCTCTGAGCTTCTTGCAAATGCAAGTAAGTGTTCTAATTTTCTGAAAACTTCACTATATTCCTTGTCTGAGAACAACACACTATACTGATATGTCTGTTATTACTTAGAAGACTAGTCCTATTAATTTTGGTCTGCATCTTGACTGTTAATGCAGGAGGAAAAATGTTATAGTTATTTGATGCAATAATTATTTTCGGTGATGGCATACCAACCCTGGCTTAACATTAATTTAACATGTAGACCCTGTTTGCTATTTCCTAGGTCCTGAGTTTGCCTTGTTTCTAGAACGTATTTTCTGCAACAAGAGCCACCTCTGATTTGACATGAGCTATATGACTCTTCTTAATAGTTGAACTTGTTAGGCAAATGGACATCTAAATCTCCCTTCCATTGAAAGCCTCTCCATAATTCTGACATTGTCATTTGTTGGGTGGTCTAATTTTCATAACCAGTTCTTCATTTGAATACCACATGGTGCTTGTTTGGTGGATCAATTTATTATTACTCCTTTCTCTTGCTTATTTTAAAAAAACTTCATAGCATTATCATTATATTGTTTCTTTTTCTTCTCCTCGCTCAAGATCCATGCTTTCCTTATCATTGTTTCTCAGAACTTTCTGTTTGAGATTCTACTTTCGGCATCTTTGTGTTTCTTTGGAGACTCTATTTCCTAGGACAAAGCAACATGTTGTCATGCTCCTGCATTAAGGTCATATCTCTGGGAAAATGTTGTTCTGTCTAGCCACCTAATCTTAAATGTGAACTCCACATTCATTAGATCTACCCTATTTATTGTGATGGCCAAACTGCTATGTGGATTGGTAATCTAATATTCTCTGAGAATTCAAAGCATATTAAAATCTAGAGCCATTTTGATTTCTACTATGACAGATTCTTGTTTCCTTCTTATAATGGTTGCTGTTCAACTTGCATACTTTCTCACAAAAACTTAAATGACTTCATACTTTGAATATATGTGTATTTATTGTGATGGCCAAACGGCTGCATGGATTGGTAACTATTGTTGTTTGCTCCAAATAAAACTTTTTTTGGTTGGGATTTCTTTATCGGTTGACTTCTTCTCCATAGAGTTTTGGGGCGGAAGAATTTTTCTTTGATCGTACTTCTTCTCCGACGAGCAATGTAAGACTTAGAAACTCTTTTTTGACTTGATTGACCTTGTTTCTCTTTAAAAAGGAAGGTGAAAACCTTTCTCGATTTAATGATTTATTGAAGTCCCTTGGTCTCGATTTTTTTTGGTTCATAGCTCTCATTTTCTAATCTCGTTCGAGTTAGTTTGGTACTTCAGTCATTTCTATTTTGGTATTATATAGAGCAATTTTATGCTGTACACCACCAGGAAGATTCTTTCTCTTAATTTTTTGCTGAGGCCAAGAAGGGTATCATTTCAGATATTTTCTTCTTTGATCTTTTGCCACGGCTGAGAAAGGTCCAATTCAGTTTATTAGTGCCTCTTTTGTTATTATTTCGAGACCTTATAATTTGGGTATTTGTATCATCTTTGTACCTAATTTCGGGATGGTTACATAGTGGATTGCTTCTTCTTTATTGTGGATGTAGACAGTTTTGCCAAACCACAAATTTTTTGTCTTTCTTGTATTTATTATTTATGCCTGTGAAGTGTTCGATAAATTACCCGAGTGAGAGGAAATAACTAATTAGAAGTCTAAAAGGCTAAAACGATCCGATTTGCTGTGCGCATTCCTAACAGTAACTATCCAATATTCTCCGAGAATTCAAAATATATCAAAATCTAGGGCCACTTTGATTTCTACTATGACCTATTCTTGTTTCCCTCTATCATGGTTGCTGTTCAACTTGCATTCTTCCTCATGAAAACTTAAATGACTTCATCCTTTGAATATATATGTATCATAATGACCAATCTCGATATGCATTTGGAAGACAATTATTCTCCTAAATTTTTTATTAGACATATCAGCTGATTGATCCTTTGACTTGAGTTGTAACTACTGGTTCTCAATATTTTTCTGAATCGTCTGCTGACTTAATCCAAATAAAAAGATACTTCATGATCCCTGGTATGAGAAAGAACAATGCATATAGAGAAAACAAGATACATTAATACAATTACAATATAATATAGCTTATATTAACACCCCCTCCCTTGCCCCTTATTTTTTTTCACACTAGATTGCTTCATGTATCACGATTTGAAAACTCTTCTCTTAGGAGCATTTTTGGACTTTATTTCAATTTTTGATTCTTTTGCATACAAGTTATGTCTCAGAAATTAGTTGCTTATATCAGAACTTCTCACCTTCCCTCTTCATCTAGAATTTTTCCAAGTCTAGAGGAGTCTTGATGGGTCTATGCTTACCTCTACGAGGCTTTACTTTGGCTATGAGGCATAACCACCCTTCTGGGTTGCCTACAAGGTCCCTATTTTACTAGACTGAGAACTAGAAGGTTGGCATCAAGTTGACAAGCTGTCCTAAAAATATGCTCGATTCTTTGATGGAGCCTTCTTGAGTTTAGTATTCTGCAGCACAAAAACCCATTTTGTTTAAATAGTTGGAAAATGATCATGATGATCTCTGGAGCATATTAAATTTATACTTGAATCAGTTAAACCAGTTGTGCATTCTGCTCTTTTGATGCAAACCTACGTGTTGATTCTAATAAGTATAATGAAAGAAAATAATATACTGCATTAACAACCTGACCACCCCACTACTCTTACAAAAAAGGAAAAAGTGGGAAAAAATTTCACCACTTTTCTTGTTGTATGTCACTACATATCGAAAGGCATCAGACAACTGCTCCGGTATACAGTCATGTAAAATGATAGGAGCCTATATATTGTCCTTGATCCTTCTCCCTCTCCAACTCAGTATGGGGGGTGGAAAGTCCAAGGCTACATCTTGTACAATAAAGGTTTTCCTATTGTTGCATCTCATTGGAAAGAAAATGAAGATCTGAAATTGGTTTAACTTAAATAAAGTATGGAAAATTTTCTTTAACATTTAGGCGAAGTATAATTTAAGATATCAAGGGATAGAGTCATATCTGTATGCTTGTAAGGTTGCCCTCACTTGCAAATTATGACATTGTAACAATGAATTTAATGTGAACCAAAGGACATGGGTTATACTATTTGGTTAAAGCTGACTGCTTCTCTCTTTTTCTTTTTCAGGGTATATTTCACAAGCCATGAAGCTAGGAACGCAAGTGTTGCCTACATATCGAGTTTTTTCTCTAGAAGAGTTAAAAGAAGCAACAAAAAATTTTGAGCATTCAGCATACCTAGGCGAGGGTTCAATAGGGAAGGTGCTTATTTATGAACCTTTGAATATTTCACTGAAGTTGATATCTCTTACAAAAACCGTGCACATAAAGCAATTTATAATGGCATGACTGAAAACTGGGTAAATCAATAAAGGGGCTAAGTAAATCTAAAGAACAAAGAGAGAATCACGTTTGGTCTGTTTTGGCTGGAAAATAGATATATGATACCTAGCGAACTAGAGGATCCATAATGAAGTATGGAAAGTTAAATGTTTTCTGCTTTATATAAGCTATTGGGCATAATGATCTTTATGTATTATGTTTTATGGTAATTGTACCCTTACATGTGACCGATACTCTCTATAATATACACTTTTGGTGTAGATCTAATTGAAAAAATAACTAGGTTTCCAACGTTGACTTTGATACTTGCCAGTGTTATTTTGCTGTGATTTACTGTACAGTTTGCTCACGAACAATGCTTTTTTGGTAAATTTCCTCCTAGAGCTTGCTGACCAAGTTTCTATACTTTATTTTGGTGATACTAACATCAGGTATTTTAACAAGACTTTATTGCAATGTGATGTTACCTCATGGCTTTCAAAGTCCTTGTCAAACTCTTATAGTTTGTAAGGTATAACTGGTTTGTAAGATATAATTGGTGATTGTCCAGTTGATAGCTTTTGTTTTAATTTATTGCAATTTTTTTAACTTAAAATCAAACAAGTATGTCTACGAGAATGAACTCCACTCAACTATGTATTTGAAAGTAAACCAGTGATACATTCTCATATCATCAAGGCCAGTTAGGCAGTTAAAAGTGTTCAAAGATGTTTTCTTCCTTTTTATGCAAAATTGATGCTGATTCAAAAGAGGAACTCAAGAATCTCTTTGATCTCTTTCTTTTCTCAAATTTGCATACCTTTTGTGTAATTTTATTCTTTTAATCAACTTGATATCCACCTGTCCCTCTCGGAATTATTTTGTTTGTGTAAGAATTCTAAGAAATGTTGTGCATTTTCTTCATTAATTTTTGACTATATGTTGCCTCTATTTGCCTTTTGGGCCTAACAACTGCTCCATTATTTGCTTCATATAACATTCTACTTCACAATTTAGAATATTTGAAAGAAAAAATTCAAAGAAATGAACAAAGAAGTGGGAGAATAGGTGGCAGATGAGAATGGAGGGAGAAGAAAAAGGAGGAGATAAAGAGAGAGAGAGCTAGAAATGATCAGGTAAAAAGGATAAAGAAGAAAATAAAACAGTTATTCTAAATCAAAGTAAGTTCCATTGGACTATAAATTGGATAAAAAAAAGGAAGAGTGGCAGATGAGAATGGAGGGAGAATAAAAAGGAGAAGAGAGAGAGGGCTAGGAATGATCAGGTAAAAAGGATAAAGAAGAAAATAAAACAATTATTCTAAATCAAAATGGGTTCCCTTGGACAATAAACCGGAGAAAAAAAGAAAGAATGAATCTAATAAAAGGAAAAAAGAGAAAAGGTGAGGAACAGACGTGAATAGGAGGAAGAAGAGGATGCAAAGGATGAGGGAGAAAATAACTAGTGATGCAAATTGGAGATGTTCTGTGCCCCCCAGGACAATAACTCTTAATGCTTTGGATCATATTAGGCCTAGGTGCACCTCAGATGATATGGTGATAAATAATTAACCATCAAAAACTATCTGACAGTAGCCAGCTCATTATCCAAGCTAGAAAGTATCCAGCAATGAATAAACAAACCACCATTAGATGGTTCCAATGGCACCCATCATTGTCAAAGGGTTTTCTTCTAGAAGGCTATCAAATGGACTTCAACACGGACATAGACACCCACATTGTCCAAAATTGTTACAGAAAGCACTAGTTACCGTTTGACTTCTCAAAAGCCAAACCCAAGTCGAAGTTGAAGAGCAGAGGATCTAATGGTACTCTACATTCCATTAGCCAAAAGGTCAGCCTTTTGATGGTAGCTTTCTCATTATTAAAATGATAATTGTTTTAGAAGCTCTCTTGGCATTGAGTTTTCTTAGTTGAGATGACTTAGGACTTTTGTCTTTGAATCAAGGTTTGTCAAAATGGTATTGGGGCTCATACTAGCCGTCAACTAGTTTGACATGATACAGATCCATACCATATCATTCTAAGGCTTACTAGAATAGGGAGGAGGGGGGAGATAAAGAAGGAGGGGGGAGATGGAGAAGGAGAGAGGGAAAACAGGGTGAGGAAGAAAGAGAGGGAGGGGGAGAGAGAGAGGGGTCAATTGCGAGAGCATCCATACCAGCCTCAGATGATGCTCGATAGTTGAGATTGAGGCATGAGGAGCATGGATATAGTGATGAAGGAGGTAGTGGATGATGAAGAACTTGTTGAAGGAGGGAGAGATGGTGATGCTCATCATTGCCGTGCCTCTTTCTTTATCTCCTCCCCTTTCTTCCTTCTTCGCTAAGAGGAGCCATTGCCGGAGATGGTAGTGGTGAGAGAGAGAGAGGAGAGGGAGATAAGCAAAGTCTGGACCGTGAGGAGAGGCAGGTTGCAGTGGGTGGTTTTATTAAGGTCGAACTATCTCGGCCAAGGAATGCCGAACAGTGTTGAACCGGCCAGTTTGAGGCATACGAAACCGGACCGATGGCCGATCGTTACGGTTTAGCCATATAATTCGGTTCCCGTCCATTTAAAAAAAATTATGTACCGGCCCTAACCGGTTTAGAACTGGATCGAACCGGACTTGAACTGTCGGAACCATTCCGAACTGACCGGTTTGGTCCGATTCAAACCAGTTTTCCTTTAATTTTTTGCCTTTCACTATTGGCTACTGTAGCCATGTGAGGGTAGGGGCCGTTATTTTGGTTTCTTAAGAGAGCAAACACAGAGCTCTTTCAGAAAGCTCTTTGTTGTCTTTTGACATTTGACTCAACAAACGAAAAATCTTTCATTTTTTTTCATTTCAAGATAATCAGACATTCAGAAATTGAAGAAGGTAGAATCAAGGTATGTATAGCTTCCCTTTTCCTTATTTTCCTCTCTTTTTTTTTTGTTGAAATTCATGCAAAATAGAAAATTAAGAAAAAATGCTGTCAATTTTTTTTGTTGGCCATGATTTTAGAGTATGTGGTAGATCTAGGATAGATCTATACAATGATACTAAGATCTTGATTTTTTGTTAAGTATATAATTTTTTAAATTAAAAATTAATTTTGGATTAAAAAATGAATAAAAAAAAATTAATAAAAAATAGTCATTATAAATTATTAATCTGGGGCTCGTAAGCTACTTTCACTAAATGATATAATATTTTTTGCAACTGAATGACGGGTACATTTTGGTGGATCTGCAAAAAATCTGAAAGTTCTTGCAGTCAAGATCCTCTCCCAGATGGTGTCATCCAGTATATGTGAGCGCAACTGGTCTACATCTAGCCTTATCCATTCCAAGTAAAGGAATCATTTGAAACATAAATGCCTCAATGATTTTGTGTATGTACACTATAATTTAAGGTTGAAACTAAAGCGCATTCAGGAGGAAGTTGATTGAAATATCCCAATCTCACTGCAAGTTCATATGTTGATGAGGATGAAGATCTAATGATTGGATGAGTCATGAGTCAGTAGTAGGAGCCAGAGCTTGATGAGCCAGGATCGCCTCCTCGACCTGCCAATTTTGTAGCTAGCGAGGCTGGGGTGGATGCTGGACAATAGGCAATAAGCAATATTCCTCACATTCAGGATCCTTATATTCAGGATCCTCTTATTCGTAGCTATCGGCAGCTTCCAGTCCATATGGTCTATATGATGCATTTGAGATGTCTTCCAGTGGTTATTATCCCATGCAGCCCGAAGCATCTTATGGATTTGATTTTGTTGCTGATATATTTGGATGGGCCCCTGCACAGCCATATCATCAGTCTCTGGATAGCTCTCATAGTCGGGACCTTAGCGAGGGATCTGCGATGAGTTACAATCCATCACGCATACCTCCTAGGATGATTTTACAGAACTATCATGCTGCTTGGCTAGAGGGATTTACTTATCTTCCTACTGAGTATATCAATGATCCCAATATTTATGGGCCTCGACACTCTACCCGATTCTAGACATTGGTATGTAATTATATTTATATGTTACCTTTTACTTTCATTAATTACTGATAATCTTTGTTTAATTCTCATTTTATATCTTATTTTAATTAGAATTAATGTATTAGCATTTTTTAAATCCTAAACCTTGAAGTCTTCAATCCTAAATTCTAAATTCCAAACCCTAAAGGCCCTAAACACTAAATCCTAAACCCTAAACCCTAAAAAATAAAATAAAACCTAAAAAGGCCAAAATCCATTAATCCAAAAAAAAATGGATGTGCCGGTTCATACCAGCACGCCTATCCATACTGTGTGTCGGTACTGTATCGGTATCGTATCATACGGTTGACTATCGATATGGGTCTCGGTATTGGTACCGGGAACCCTGATCCTGGCTACTTAGACCGCCCCTGTTCTTGATTGGTTTAGTTCAATACCCCTGTTCCATGAGTTTCCTTTAAGGGGCCTAGAATCTATAAATAGCCCCACATACTATTTTCCATCACCAAAGCAATAATTATTTCTCTCGAGATGCATCTCAAATTCTTGAGTGGTTTTAAGACTGCTTGAGAGTCCATGTGTGAAGCTACAACTTAAGAAAATATTTTGGTAAGGGGCTAGGGTTCTTCTATTGAGGCCTTGTGAAGATCAAAGGTATGAAGCTGAAGGTCCAGCAAGAAGAGGAAGTGTGAGGCCTTCTAGGTATCCATAGATCAGGTTTAAAACCTTAGCTTTTAGTTTATTGCTTTTAATTTTCTAGCTCTTAATTTGACTTTACTTTAGTTTTTTTTTTTTTTTGCTTCTACATTTCCTTTGAGATTGTCTTTTATTGTGTTACTTAGATCTCATGTGAGATATGGAATCCTATAGGGTCCCTTACCTACGCCGACTAGTGGTAAATGCATGGCAGGCAGGTGGGACAAGGACCATAGAACATCATGGGTATAGATTAAGCATACAACTTTAGTGGAGTCTATTCTTTTTCTATGCTGTTGAGTTAGAACACTAGTAATGCATCACATCAGGTGACTTCTAATTTATAATTTATGTCAACTTACTAATGTATTTTAGAATTATTAACATATTTATATGAACTTAATCTAAATTCTAAAGTTCGTAAAAGTTATTAGAAAGCTAATAAATGATGTATAAATACATTGACTTGTATCAATCAACCAACAGCGAGCACGATCCATTATTCTCATTGTTTGGACACCTCTTAGCCTTGCACCAAAGTATTAATGTTTGATTTTCCAGAATCCAGGAATGCACTGTTTTACTTTTGTGATGCTTCTTATTGCTTGTTAAGATTCTTATTAGATTATTTTCCAGAAAAATTAATGTCTAAGCCTGAAACTTTGGTTCTAAGGTGTAATCAAGTATTAAAATTGATCTTTAGGCTTTAAAATATTGGCAAGATATAATATGATTGACATAATTTTATGTACCAGTCTATGCCAATGTATCATATTTGAATGAAAGGGAACTAGTAGTCAATAATCCCTTGTAGCAACACTAGGTGTTAGAGTGACATACTAGTATTGAGATTTGGTGTGCTTGTACAATCAGGTGCTGTTACAGGTTCTAGTGTTGGTAGCTAAAAAACCTTGCTAGTTTGTGACATAATTGTGCTACATGGGAACAAGATTTCTGCAACAACTTAGAACCTTGTTCAGAAAGGCTGACCATTAATTATTAATTAGGGTTCTTAGCCCTACTTAAGTATCCAAGGCATAGTTTGCAATCAACGTTCACCATACTGGTTGATACCATATGATACCGAGCATACCGTATCGAGACTGGTACCAAATCAATATGCAATTTAATACCATACCATACCAACACTTGTTTTGCCTCGCCAATCTCGTATTGTAACATATACCAACACTGTAATGGGATGGTTTTGGTAGGGATCTAGTACTGAGATAGCGAACCTTATTTGCAATATTGGTTTCAATAATTATATGGTATAATACCAATGCCGGTCAGTTCTATGTACCAATACTAGGAAGTAGGAATGCTCCCCGTATTGAGAATCGATGTGGTACCAATATGGTATAGTACACTTGATATAGAGTGGTATGCAATGTACAACAAACGTTGACCCAAGGATATTCTGTTGTACACCTAGCATGGGACTAACATGTAGGTCTTCAAACACTCCTCCAACTAAAGCTCCTAGATTCCTTGCCCAGGACTGGTCCAATTACAAAGACTATGTCTGGCTCATGGACAGCTCCAAAAGGGCTTGTATTGTAGTTTTGCCTAGTCCTTATGGTCCAGAGGGCTCTGGCAATATTTGTAACAATGAACTTATCCAAAAAGATTTGTTGGGGTCCTTGGCCTTTCTTAAGTGCCCAAGACCAGCCCATTGTACACCTAATGAGGGACTGAAAACACCCTGAATAGGTCCTCACAATTTTTCTTTTCAAGGTTTTATTGCAACAGTTAGACCTCAAAGTGTAAGCATGGCAGTGATGAAATGCCATATTCTGTAACCAAACATAATATTTGGTGATTTTTGTTATTAAGGCGTGAAATGCTATTATATGAACTACATTACTGCTGAAGTCTTAGAGAAGTAAGAATGTCTAGTGAGGTTTTGTTCATTTGTTGTGTGAAGCTTGGGTTATCATAAATATTAATTCTGCATGTTATAGTTCTTGTTTCTGTTCCATCCCTTGATGGTGCTTGGTTTGTGCTAAATTAAATTCATATATCTGACAAACTTCTCATATTTTTCAGCTTTACAAGGGAAGATTAGAGAATGGAACCTTTGTCGCAATAAGATGCCTGGCATTGTTTAAGCGATATTCAATCAGAAACTTAAAACTTCGACTAGATTTGCTTTCAAAACTTCGTCACCCACATTTGGTTTGCCTCCTAGGACACTGCATTGACGGAATAACAGATGATTCAGGTGTAAACAAGGTCTTCCTTATTTATGAATATGTGCCCAATGGAAATCTTCGTACTCATCTTTCTGGTAAGCCTGCTCCTTGACTGAACAACATAGTGTATGCTGTCTCTATATGATGTGTAATGGCTTTGGGTCTTAAACCTTGTCTGCAGAGTGCAGTCTGGAGAGGGCTCTTAAGTGGTCAGACAGAATGGCAATTTTGATAGGCATAGCAAAGGCTGTGCATTTTCTACATACAGGAATTATTCCTGGTTGCTTCAGTAATCGATTGAAGACTGATAACATTTTGCTTGATGAGCACTTAATAGCAAAAGTAAGCGATTATGGGTTGTCCATTCTTTCTGAAGAAATTTACAAGCATGAGGTGCGTGTCAAAGTTCATTGCAATTAGCACTTTTATTCTTCATTACATTTTATGAAACTTTGAGCACTTACATTAGTTCATTTCATGCATTTTGGATATTATTTTGAATAATTTTCTGATGCACTTTCTGGCTGGCAGGCAAGTGTAGAAGGTCAGAAATCTATGCACAGCGAATCGTCAGCATTGTGAGTACCTAAACCTTACATATTTTTGACTGAACACTGTCTGAGCAGTGCTACTTGTTAAGATTAGCCCCTTATATACTAACATAAATATAACTCTGCCAGAGCATTTTTTTCATCCTCGATTTTTACAAACTTTATAGATAACAATATCTACAGATATTCATATCTCTAGTGCATTATGGAGACACCAAACATGAAGCAATCTGTAGAACTTTGATGACCTTCTCTTCTCAAAGCAGTGAAATAAAGTAGATTTGTATGATCTAAAAAATGATTAGATCTTTTTTAAGACAATAAAACAGTGGGACTTTATTCCCAGAGCTCTCCCATTTTTCACTACAGGTAATCCAATTTCAGTGTACTTATTCTTATTCCAAAATTTGACTTCAGGCATTTGTCTTTGTAGGGAAATGCTAAACATGGATGATGATGTTTACTCCTTTGGCTTAATCTTACTTGAAGCACTTGTTGGACCAGCACTATCCGAAAAGGGAGTAGCATATTTCCTAAAGGAACTGGTATGCCTAACATTCTTTTGCTAATGCAAGTTGTGGTAAAAAAGAATAAGCTAATCAAGGTCAAGCATCCTGTCATTAATGTTAATGAGATTCATGATCTTTCGCAAACATATTGAAGGAATGTTGATTGGAAGTACTAATCTAAGGTTCGTAGGAACACTAGAGGCTTACCTTGATAGAAATGACTGATGAATAAGTTTTCAATATTTGGATGTTAAATAGATGGTAGATGGCTAGATAATTGTGATTCTGTTTATGAATCTTGGCTGGTCCTCCTGGAATCTTGTCCGAATAACTGCATATTATGTAGATGTGTTATCTTAATTGAAGCTTTATTGTGCAATTAGTCTCTTCAACATTTGATGTCATTAAAAAAATTGTTAGACAACAAGCTGGTCAAGAAATGCTCTTGGTCTCATCTGCCCACAGACCTCCAACAGAGCACTCTTTTATCATTGAAATGAGACAGAGTTTGGTTAACACCCTTAGTGGATTCAACCACAACCAAGATGTTAGCTCAGTTAACACCCTTGGTAGATTCAACCACCAGCAGAAAACCAGGGTTTGGATAAACTTTTTAGTCATTAACAAAAGCAAATGCTAACCATCAACTTTCCATAAACAATAGGTCCACATGGTTGACATAATTGATTTGCTTCCATGAACTTTCTTCCTTTAATTCAACATTGAAGGCCCAACAGATTCTCCATAAAGCCTTCTCCTCAATTTGTTTTCTGGTGGTTAATGGAGTTCTTTGAGGCATAATTTGCCTTTGTTATACTATAGCTGCTTTTCTTGATTCAAACCTCCTTAGAATTGAACTTGCATCAATTATAAGCTTTCCTAGCCGAAGAAAGTTGCATTAATTTCTTTGCCACTGGTCTGTATTCTAGGTGTTGCTGCAACTTTTCCCGGATCGGGCTCGGTCGGCTTTTGCTGGAGCGCTCCTCTCCCGGTTCCTGCAACAAAGTTCCCAAGGGCCGGTGGTGTTCCGGCGGGGGACACTCCAATGCTTAAGTCAGCGGGAGCTTGAGGGCAACAGAATGGAGGAATCAGAATGGAGATATATATAGAGAGGGAAGAGTATACTTAGCCCAAAACGAGGTCCCCCGGTCACCTTATATAGACACGGAACGGTCCAAAATTCGTTAGGGGAGAAGCCGAGAAAGACTGATCTACCCCTAGGAGTATCTGGAGAGTGGCCACGTGGTGCCAAGATGGGCAACATCGTGGGAACGGTGGAGTAGTGGTGCTTAGAATCTTGTTATAACATAATTCTGGTACAAGCTGGAAGAGGCTTTGGAGTCTCCTAGATCCTTGAAGTGGGTCGGTCGGATCTCGACTGGGGAGGGCCAGTCGGACCTCCGCTTCAGTAGGCCGGACTTTCGAAAGAGAGCGTCCGTCAGAGCTTGGACAAGAGCAGGTGGGCCGGACCATAGCAGAAGTGGGTCATTCGGACCTCTACTTCAGTGGGTCGGATTTCCGAAAGAGAGCGTTCGTAGGAGCTTGGACAGGAGCAGGTGGGCCGGACCTCAGCAGAAGTGGGTCGTTCGGACCTCTACTTCAGTGGGTCAGACTTCCGGAGGAAAGCGTCTGTCGGATCTACAGAAGAACGGCCCGATCGGACCTCAGCAAGAGTGGCGGTTCGGTTTGGTGGTGAACCGGTTGGGTATAACAGTTGCCTCCCTTTCTCTTGGCCTTCGAGCGGTTCTGCAGCTTCGAAGGACGAGAGCATTATTTGGCAATTAATGCATTTGTTACTGAGATGATAGCGAATCTGATCTAGCGTGCTGCGACCGGCCGTCTTCCGCTTCGAATTCCTGCCCCTTGGACAGGTGTCAGCACTGCATTGGTGGCGATGGAGGAAGCAGTTATTGCCGGTACGACGCAATGATGGGTTGCCGGCCCGAAGCGCCTGCCCGTCGAGTTTCTGACACGATGCGGGCGACGTGGCAAGATCCGAGTGGTTGGTGTAGTATCCGGAGCAGCCCATCCGCAGTTGGTTGGGCGGTCACGTGGATCGTGATTAGACATGATACGGCGCGTCCCACCGGCTTTCCCGTTGAATCAGGAAATCGCGTCATTTGACGTTACGTCGCGGTGCTCGAGGGGCACTGGGAAGTGGCCCCTCATTGCTTATAAAAGGAGGAGGCCCGAAGGGAGTCTTCCGCTGTATTTGCGCTTCGAGGAGAAAGAGCCTCTCCCTCCCGCTGCTCTTGTTCCATTAGGAAACCAGAGACCATGTCAGTTCCGTACCTATCCTTTCCTCCTTCTGCAACTTCCATTAGAATGGCTTCCGGTAGCCAGAGCTTAACCCAAGGGAATAGGGAACCAGGTCCTCACGACATCCCATCGGACATGACCCGAGAGAGGGTAGAGAACCTTAGGGTTATATATAACATCCCCTCCACATTGCACCTGACTATTCCGAACCGGGAGGGGAGGGTGAATGGCCTGTTGAACCTAGGAGCTCTTCCCGTATATGAAGACTACCTTAAGGCCGGCCTTCGGTTCCCGCTCCATAGTTTTTTTGTCCAAATTTTCAATGCCTATAGGATTACCCCCTCGCAGCTGACCTCGAATAGTATTCGGGTGATCTGTGGCTTCATGGTCCTCTGTCAGGAGGCCGGAGTCGAGCCAAGGCCGTCACTCTTCCAATTTTTTCTTCTAAAACAAGACTTCCGAAGTCAGGAGTGGTGGATGTTCAGTCCCTGCCCTAACCGGAAGATATTAGGGGGGCTTCCGTTGGCCATCCACAGATGGAAGTCCCGATACTTCTTTGTAGATAGCCTAGACTCATGGAGCTTCGAGCCGATGTGGAGGGAGCCCAGGCCGAAGGCTGTGAATGGAAGGAAGGTGTTGAGGGCCGACGAGGCCGACTTCAATAAGTTGAGTGACGAAGACCCGGTGTTTGTGCGCCCCTTGCTCCAAGAGGAGAATCTCCATCGAGCTGGGATCAGCCAGCATTGACAACTGGGTAGGATAGATGTCCCCATCGAAGACCTTCTGTCAGCTCCATTATTACTGCTAACTCTACCTTTTCTTTTTGGCAGGCAGGAAAATGAAGCCAGATTGAGTGACTGTTTCAGCGCTGGCGGCTCAGAGAAGGGGTGTCCAAATTACTGAGCCGGCAACCCAAAAATCGAAGAGGCAGTGGACAAAGGAGCCAAAGTCCGAAAGGCCAATAAAGCAGCGGACGAAGGAACATACCACCACCGTTGTATCGATAGAGTCCGACGACGATGACCAGCCGCTGTCAGAGGGTCTAGCGGCGAAGGCGACGGAACGTTCATCTTTGGTCGGGCAGTCGGCTGCCCAGACAGGAGAAGGCTGATAATCCTCGGTTGATCTAGAGATAGCTTCGGTCTCATCCCACAGTGGGCCGATCGAGGAGGTTCCCCCCAAGGTCGGAGTGGAAAAAGTGGCCGAAGGACAAACGACCGATAGGGGGGAGGCCGGCGGAGCCGATGACAAGAAGCGTCGAAAATGGCACGACATTCACGATGCCGAGTGGGTCAAAGGCCTACTCAAAAGGGCCATTACGAACATCGATTGACGGTCAGTAAACGAGGCCGCCAGGAGTTCCCTCCATCACATGTTGGGGGTAAGTCACCCGTATCCAGTCTTTTAGCCTTGGCTTATGAGACACTAACTTCATTTTGCAGCTCCTCCAAGACGTTCTACTGATGGATGACGGCCTGGGCGAGCTGTTAGATCTAAAAGAGCACTCGACCCAGAGGGTCGAGGCAGCCGAGGCGGCGAGGGACGCAGCAGAAGTGGCGCTGACGGCCGCCAAGGTGGAGTTGTCCGTCCTGCGGGCCATTGAAGAAGAGCTATCCGCCCTGCGAGCCGAGGCAGAGGCTTAAAAGGAATAGGTTATAGACTTGCTGGCTCAGCGGGCCGACCGGGAGGCCAAGCTGAAGAGCAAGAGCAAGAGGGTGAAGTCCCTGGTCCGCCAATTAGCCGAAGAGTGGGCACGCCTGTTCGAGTCCGAGAGGCGCTCACGGGGCCACCAGGCTGAGGCCGAAAGATATAAGGGGTTGCTAGAGAAAACCCAGGAGCTGATGAAGACGGTGGCCGAAGTGGTCGTAAAGAACTACAAGGCCTCAGAAGAATTCAAAGGAGAGATGAATGAGGTCGGCTCATACAGCTTCGACTTAAGGTACGAAGAATGCCTGGAGAAGGTCAGCGCCGCCTTCCCGGAGCTTGACCTTTTCTCTTTGCAGCTGCCGAAGCGGGCGGAAGAGGAGGTTGCCGAAGAAGAGAAGGGTCCAGTTGACGGAGGGGCCGAAGTCCATACTGAAGCTCGAGCCGGAGGAAGCCGGACCTGATGCCTAGGCCGGATCCAATATGAGGACGGCGGATGCCCTGTTGGAAGCTTCGGCCGTGGCGGATGGGGCCAGAACCTACGTAATGGATGTACCTCTGACAGGTCTGACCTAAATCGTTTGTAAAGGTCTGACCTCCCTTTTTTGTAGTAGAACTCCATTAATAAAATATCATCTTTCTATCATATCTTCAATGTTCGTGTGTCTCACTGTATGTGTAGGTCGATCGGATTGACCGAAGCCCTTTCTTTGAAAATGTTTCTAAGTATTGTCGGTCGGCTTGGTAGGACCGTAAGAAGTAGCTGCTAAGTAGTAGCTTAGTCCAAGGCCAATAGTTTAGGAATCCTTCCAAGTGTGGGTACGTCGGCTCGCTTGAATGGGCAATCGGACCTTCTGATGCAGCTATCGGACAGTAACTCAGTTCGGACCAAGACACCTAGGAATCTTTCCTAAGTGTTGGTCCGTCGGCTCGTCCAAAAGTGAAGATTGCTAAGGTCGCTGTCGGATAGTAGATCAATCCGGACCAAGGCATGAATTTTTTCCAAGTGTTGGTCCGTTGGCTTGTCCGAACCTGAAGAAACTTGATGTAGCTACCGGACAGTAGCTCGATCCGGGCCAAGACACTTAGGAATTTTTTCTAAGTGTTGGTTTGTCGGCTCGTTCGAACCCGAAGCTGGATCTCCATGTGGATCGTTTTGAAGCTGCTACCGACTGGAGTCGGGCCTAAGTAGTAGCTTAGTCCAAGGCCAATAGTTTAGGAATCCTTCCAAGTGTGGGTACGTCGGCTCGCTTGAATGGGCAATCGGACCTTCTGATGCAGCTGTCGGACAGTAACTCAGTTCGGACCAAGACACCTAGGAATCTTTCCTAAGTGTTGGTCCGTCGGCTCGTCCAAAAGTGAAGATTGCTAAGGTCGCTGTCGGATAGTAGATCAATCCGGACCAAGGCATGAATTTTTTCCAAGTGTTGGTCCGTTGGCTTGTCCGAACCTAAAGAAACTTGATGTAGCTACCGGACAGTAGCTCGATCCGGGCCAAGACACTTAGGAATTTTTTCTAAGTGTTGGTTTGTCGGCTCGTTCGAACCCGAAGCTGGATCTCCATGTGGATCGTTTTGAAGCTGCTACCGACTGGAGTCGGGCTTTCGAAAATGGGCTGCCCTAGAGCCTTTGCCGACCGGAGTCGGACTTTCGGAAGTGGGCTGCCTTAGAGCCTTTGCCGACTGGAGTCGGACTTTCGGAAGTGGGCTGCCTTAGAGCCTTTGCCGACCGGAGTTGGACTTTCGGAAGTGGGTTGCCCTAGAGCCTTTGCCGACCGGGGCCGGATTTTCGGAAGTGGGCTGCCCTAGAGCCTTTGCCGATTGGAGCCGGACTTTCGGAAGTGGGCTGCCCTAGAGCCTTTGCCGACTGGAGCCGGATTTTCGGAAGTGGGCTGTCCTAGAGCCTCTGCCGACCGGAGCCGGACTTTCAAAAGTGGGCTGCCCTAGAGCCTTTGCGAATCGGAGTCGGACTTTCGGAAATGGGCTGCCCTAGAGCCTTTGCCGACCGGAGTCGGACTTTCGGAAGTGGGCTGTCCTAGAGCCTCTGCCGACCGGAATCGGACTTTCGGAAGTGGGTTGCCCTAGAGCCTCTGCCGACCGAGTCGGACTTTCGGAAGTGGGCTGCTTTAGAGCCTCTGCCGACCGGAGTCGGACTTTCGGAAGTGGGCTGCCCTAGATTCTTTGCCGATCGGAGTCGGACTTTCGGAATGCTTCATAGAAGAAGTTGTGGCCTTTATTGATAATACTTGCGAAGGTTGTCTACATTCCACGGACGCGCCACTTACCGTCCGTCCAAATGTTCGAGTCGGTAGGTTCCAGTTCGAATTACTTCAACAACTTGATAAGGGCCTTTCCAATTGGAGAAAAGTTTTCCTTGCTCGATCGGTCTTAAATTTTCGTCCTTCGCAAGACCAGATCATCGACCTGGAAAGTTCGGGCCTTAACTCGTGAGTTGTAATATCTGGTCATCTTCTGTCGGTAAGTTGCCATATTCAAGCTTGTCTGGAGCCTGGTCTCTTCAAGCAGATCTAGGTCAGCCCTCCTTTGCTCTGAGTTGGTCGGTTCGACGTAGTGATCAATCCGCAGGGATTGCAAGGACACTTCCATAGGGATGACTGCTTCACTCCTGTAAGTCAGATTGAATGGAGTCTCCCCGGTCGCCATTCGGGCGGTTGTCCGATAAGCCCAGAGCACTGAGTGAAGCTCTTCTGCCCAAAGTCCCTTGGCATCATTCAGTCGGGTCTTCAGTCCATGCAGGATTGTCCGATTGGTGACTTCGGCTTCTCTGTTGGACCGGGGATGGCTGACTAATGTTAGCCGATGAGAGATGTGATATTGCTGGCAGAAATCCCGGAATTTGGAATTGTTGAACTGCCTTCTGTTGTCGGTGACGATTGTCTGAGAAATGCCGAATCGAAAGATGATACAGTTCCGGACGAAGTTTTCTGCCTTGGCTTATGTGATCTGTGCTAGTGGTTCGGCCTCCACCCACTTGGTGAAGTAATCAATGGCTACAATAAAAATTTTCGCTGGCCGGATGCCAGGAGGAAGGCCCCAGGATGTCCATCCCCCACTGTGCGAATGGCCAAGGTGCAACGAGCGGAGTCAGCTGACTGGCAGGCCTCCTTTGTATATTGAAGTACCTTTGACATGCGTCGCACCTTCGGACGAAGTCCGACGCGTCCTTCTGGATTGTAGGCCAATAGTATCCCTGTCGGATAATCTTGTAAGCCAAGGATCTTCCTCCGAGGTGATCGCCGTAAATGCCTTCATGTAATTCCCTGAGTGCATAGTTTGCATCCGTCGGCCCCAAGCACTTCAGCAGTGGCTGTGAGAAAGATTGCTTGTAGAGGACGCCGTGAAGGATGACGTATTTAGAAGCCATCCAGCATACACGCTTGGCTTTGGTCGGATCTTCCGGAAGAGTCCCTTTGACCAGGAATGTAAGAATTGGGTCTATCCATGAAGCTTCCTGTTCAACTTGGTGGACCTCGGTCGGTCTTCAGCAATCCTTGGGCACTGCAGATGCTCCACAAAAGTTTGGTCGAAGGTGTTGGTGACGGCCGTAGCCAATTGTGACAAAGCATCCGCCCGGGAGTTCTGCAGTCGAGGTATATAGAGAATTTCGAAGAATTTAAACCGAGATACGAGGCTTTATATCTTGTTTAAATACTTGGCCATGGTCGGATCTCTTGCTTCAAATTCGCCCCTCACTTGATTTACCACCAGCTGGGAATCGGAGAAGGCCCTGATTCGGCCGATGTCCAGTTCATTGGCGATTCTCAGTCCTGCGAGGAGGGCTTTGTACTCCGCCTAGTTATTTGACACCTGAAATGAATAGTGCAGAGCATACTCCAAGCTTTGTCCGTCGCGGTCGGCTAGGATCAGGCCGGCCCCGCAGCCAGCAAGGTTGGATGCTCTGTCTATGTGAAGGGTCCAGGCGGGTTCGGCTTCCTCAATGGGGTCAGCTTCAGGTGTGCTAGCCGCTTGTGAGGGCGCTTTCGGCTTTCAGGTGCACTCTGCAATGAAGTCAGCGATTACCTGAGCCTTTATGGCCGACCGGGTTGGAAAGAGATGTCGAACTCGCTAAGCTTGACGGCCCACTTGGCAAGTCGATCGGAGGTGTCTGGACTCCGGAGAATCGCCTTTAGGGGTTGATCGGACAACACGACGATCGGATGTGCCTGGAAGTAGGGTCGGAGCCGCTTGGCTGCCAAGACCAGGGAATAGATAAGTTTCTGCATTTTGAGGTACCTTGTTTCGGCATTATGGAGAACTTTACTGATGTAATAGATAGGACGGAGCTGACCATCTTCTCCCAGTCGCACGAGGACGGAGCTGACTGCCTCGTTCGACGCTGATTGGTATAGATACAAAGGTTCTCCCTCCGTCGACATGGCCAGCAACGGAGGGTTCTTAAAATAGTCTTTCAAAGCTTCAAAAGCTGACCGACACTCATCGGTCCAGTGGAAGCGGTCCGATCGGTGCAAGGTCTTGAAGAATGGTAGGGACCTTTCAGCCGACCGGGAGATAAAATGGTTGAGAGAGGCTATACGGCCTGTCAGTTCTTGCACCTGTTTCTTGCTGGTCGGATATCCCATATCGATAACAGCTCTGATCTTGTCGGGGTTGACTTCAATTCCTCTTTGTGTGACTAAGAAGTCGAGGAATTTTCTGGAAGTTACCCGAAAGTGCACTTGGCAGGGTTCAGTTTCATCCGATGACGTCTGAGCGTGTCGAAGGACTCCTGCAAGTCTTTGATGTGGTCGGCTTTGTGGAGGCTCTTGACTATCATATCATCTATATACGCCTCCATGTTTCTCCCGAGCTGCCCTTTGAAGACCCGGTTGATCAGCCTTTGGAAAGTAGCACCGGTATTCTTTAAGCCGAAGGGCATCATCTTGTAACAATACAATCCTTTGTCGGTGACAAAGGCCGTCTTCTTCTCATCTTCCGGGTGCATCCTGATCTGGTTGTAGCCGGAGAAGGCATCCATGAAACTGAGAAGCTGATGGCCGGCCGTGGCATCCACCAACTGATCAATTTTCGGACAGGCCTTGTTGAGGTCAGTGTAGTCCACACAGAGATCCTCCACTTCCCATTAGCCTTCTTCACCATTACAACATTTGCCAGCCATTCAGGATAATGGGCTTCCCTGATGAAGCCAGCCTCAGAGAGCTTTCTCACTTCCTCATCAATAGCCCTTTGTCTTTTGGGAGCGAAGCTCCTTTTTTTTTGTCGGACAGGCCTGTCGGTCGAATCAACCTTAGCTGATGAGTGATGACATCCGACGGAATGCCCGACATGTTCGATGCCGACCAAGCAAAGACGTTGGCATTATTTTTCAGGAAGTCGATTAGCTCCAACTTAACCTCTTCGCTGAGGGTGCTCCCAATTTGGAGGACTATGGTAGGGTCATCTCACGAAGGGGAACAAATAAGATTCTTTCAACTGGTTGGCCATGGCCGTTGGCTTCGGCCCTTGGGTAAAGTTGCTCTAAAGTAGGATGACAATCCGACTGTCGGTCCTGAATAGTTATGCACTGCCTAGCCATCCTGCGATCTCCCCTCATAACTCCGACCTCGCTCATGGTCGGAAACTTTGCCAACAGATAGTAGGTAGAGACGATGGCCCGAAACTTATTAAAAGCTGGTCGGCCCAAAATGACATTATAAGCCGAGGTCGTACGTACGACCACAGTTGATAGGAAGAGTCTTCTGAAGCTCCATCCCGATTGTCACAGGTAGGGTTATTTCCCCTTTAACTCCGACGGAGTTCCCCCTGAAGCCCGTTAGCGGTATAGGTGACTCTTGCAGTCTTGACTTGGACGAGTTCATTCTTACAAAAGCATCATACAATAATACCTCTATAGAGCTTCCATTATCTATAAGAATCCTTTTTACATCGTAGTTGGCAATCACTGCCGACACAACTACAGGATCGTTTCCAGAAACATGGGATTCCGGGAGGTCTTCGTCGGAGAAGCAGATCGCATTGGAACCTCTTGACCTCTTGACAATGTCCGGGTCCTCATTATATCTTCAGTCGGACCGTCGATGCAGCATACCGACATTCCCATCTGTCGGATGCTGGTTGGGAAGCTCTGTTTCCTCTGGAGGGTCTCTGGCAGTTGAGGCTTCAGCCCGATCCTTGCAGGATCGGACGTATTTGTGCAAGTACCCCCTCCGGATGAGGTCTTCAATGGCATCCTTTAGCTGGAGACACTCTTCAGTGTTGTGCCCATGGTCCTGATGGAACCGGCAGTATTTGTCCCTATTTCTGGATGTAGAAGGCTCCTCATCGGACGAGGCCTTTGCAGGAAGGTCTCGTTCTCAATTTCCAAGAGGATCTTCTCCCTCGAAAGGAAGAGGGGCGCATAACTTTCGAATCTCCTGGGGAAGTCCTTCGGCTTTGGACTGTGGCGTTGGGCCGACCGGTTGCCATCGTTAGGAGGTCGGACTTTGGGAGCCTTGTTGCTCCGCTTCTTGGGAGCCGACCTCCCTTCAACCTGGCATCGGCTTGCCGCTTTGTCTTCTGCTACGACGTATTTCTACGCCGGGCAAGCAGCTCGGTGTAGCTCGTCGGAAATTTCTTGCCCAGGAAGAACGTGAGCCTAGACGAGCGGAGCCATCTTTTGAAGGCTGACATAGCTACGTCTTCATTTAAGTCCGGGATCTCCATGGCCATTGAGTTGAAATGGCCCTGTAGTCCCGGAGAGTCTCTCCCTCCTTTTGCAGCATGAGGAAGAGGCAGTCGGTATTCTTCGGAGCCCGATTGCAAGTCCTGAAATGGGAAAGAAAAAGTTTTTCGAGCTGAGGGAAAGAGTGGATCGTACCTTGTCGGATGGCAGAGAACCACATCCGAGTGGCCTTTTTGAGAGTGGTGGGGAAGGCAATGCAATGAAGGGCGTCGGAGGCGCCCTGCACCATCATATGGGCTTTGTAGGTGCCCAGATAGTCCAGCGGGTCGGTGGTACCGTTATAGGGGTCCACTTACAGGATTTTGAAGTGGCGGGGGATCGTCTCCCCATGATTTCAGCAAAAAAGGTGGACGGGAGTCGTACACCTGCCCCCCTTCGGCTTTCTCGCCGTCAACTTCGGCTTTTTGCTATTCAATCAGTTTGGCGATGCGCTCTTCCATGCGCAGGATTTTGCAAGTGTAGTCTCTCGGGAGTTCGACAGGATGCCGAACGCCGTCAGGGACGGAGTTAGCGAAGGAGTGAGGTGGACCTCACCCCTTCCCATCGGTACGAGCTCCCAAGGACCTTCGGGGCTCCGGAACAACATGAGAAAAGGGCTGAGGGATTTCTTGCCGTCGGCTTGCCTTAGCAACAGGTTGATGGTTGGTGCAAGACGCAGCAGGCGGCTGCTGTCGGTTGTTAGCCGCCTCCTGGAGGTGCTGAACCGCAGTGGTGAGTGTATCAATACGATTGCAGCGTCTGGAATTGCTGTAATCCCAGAATAATAGTAGGTTCGGCGGCGACGGTGGCATCATTCTCCCTGGGAGGTCCTCCGGACCTGGACAAGGAATGACCTCTTATGGCGGAGGTGTTTGGAGCTCTTCCTTTAGCCATTTTTCGACTTAGTGGATGGATTCCTCCTTTTAGAGAAGGGTAACCCCTTCCTTTAGCGCCAATCTATTGCTGCAACATTTCCCGGACCGGGCTCAGTCGGCTTTTGCTGGAGTGCTCCTCTCCCGGTTCTTGCAATAAAGCCCCCAAGGACTGGTGGTGTTCTGGCGGGGGACACTCCGATGCTTAAGTCAACGGGAGCTTGAGGGCAACAGAATGGAGGAATCAGAATGGAGATAGCATATGGAGAGGGAAGAGTATACTTAGCCCAAAACGAGGTTCCCCTGTTACCTTATATAGGCGCGGAACGGTCCAAAATTCGTTAGGAAAGAAGCCGAGAAAGACTGATCTACTCGTAGGAGCATCTAGAGAGTGGCCACGTGGCGCCAAGATGGGCAACATCGTGGAAACGGTGGAGTAGTGGTGCTGATATGGCAGAATCTTGTTATAACAGAATTCTGGTACTAGCTGGAAGAGGCTTTTGGAGTCTCCTAGATCCTTGAAGTGGGTCGGTCAAATCTCGACTAGGGAGGGCCAGTCGGACCTCCGCTTTTCAGTAAGTCGGACTTTCGAAAGAGAGCATCCGTCGGAGCTTGGACAGGAGCAAGTGGGCCGGACCTCAATAGAAGTGGGTCATTCGGACCTCTACTTCAGTGGGTTGGACTTTCGAAAGAGAGCGTTCGTAGGAGCTTGGACAGGAGCAGGTGGGCCGGACCTCAGTAGAAGTGGGTTGTTCGGACCTCTACTTCAGTGGGTCGGACTTCCGGAGGAGAGCGTCTGTCGGATCTACAGAAGAACGGCCTGATCGAACCTCAGCAAGAGTGGCGGTTCGGTTTGGTGGTGAACCGCTTGGGTATAACACTAGGTTTCTATTTAAAATCTAAATCTATTAAATATCTTGTTGCCCAGACCGATAATCCAAGAAGAGGGTTAATTAGGTTCTCAAAAATTTCATGAACTTTGAAATCTATAAGTTCATGAGCCAAGTATAGTGTGAGTTAAGCTAGATACAAAGATAGAGAATATAGAAGCACACATACAAACAAATAGAATTTATAGTGGTTCGGTACACTCCCAGCACCTACATACACTCCCTAAGGTTTACTTGAAAATTGTTCACTATATTCCGTCAAAAATATAATTAGATTATTTTCCAGGGCTCACAATCCAAAATAATCAAATCCAATACATGTTTGTTTTACACAAGCTCACAAACAAACCCAGTTGGCTTTCACAAGCCAAACAATCAAAACCTATACAACAAATCTCCAAGTTTCAGATCCTATTAAAACTTGTAACAGGAAAACAGCAACCAACAATGTAACTAAAACAAACTTCACAAAGAGTAGGTTATAATTGAAGCTTGACAAAGGTTGCTTGAATGCTTCAATAATTGCTCTTGAATACTCTCTTAAATCTTCAGGAGAGGTAGTTGGAAAGTAGTTGAGTTCTCTTGAGTTTCAGTGAATACTCATAGATTTTCTTGTTTTTCAATAATTTCTACTTGTATGGTACTTTTTCTAAGCTTAATCCTTGATTTTTATATTTTTCCATGTATTTTTATTAGTTTAGAGGCTTTTTTGACAATGTCTAGCCAATAAAAATCAAAAAATAGCCATTGGAATTACTTTTCCTCGGATTCTGAAAGTCTGTAGAACTAGCCGTTGAAGTGCTGTCAGAGGGTCACGAGATGGCTCGCCTGGTCAGGAGTCGGCTCGCCTGAAGGATTTCAAAGAAATCGGTCTTTTATATCTTTGAGAGAGAGTTGGCTTTTTTGCTTTGTCTGGAAAAACCATCTTTTTGCATCATTGAGAGTCCACTTGCCTGTTTAGGAGTCGGCTCATCTGAGTGTTCTGAAATTTTAGCATTCTATTTTTGTTGAGAGTTGGCTTTTCCTCCTAGGAGTCGACTCGCCTGCCTGAGACAGAAAAGCACTCCTATATCTGCACTAAAAGAGTCGTGCACCTTCATATGAGTCAGCTCGTCTGCATGCCAGACCTTTGTGCCATTTTCAGATTGTACCAAAGTCGACTCTTCTTTTTAAACAAGGATTTTAACATGTCTTCCTCTTCAAATAATGTTCTTTTAAGCTGACAAAATCTTCTAATGGCTATGAATCAGTCTTTATAAATAAATGCTCTCTATAAAGACATTCTTAAATAAGTTGAAGGATATTAGTATATTTTTCATGCTCCAATATTTTGTAATCATCAAAATCATTTTTGGGATCAATATATCCGTTGTAATTAAGATTCCTGATACCGATACCGGGACCCATACCACTGGCTGGCCGGTATGGTATAGTATCGGTACTGCACTGTACTGACACTCGATATGGTGAGGTGTGCCGTTTCGAACTGATATGCCCATTTTTTTTGTTTTGATATTTTTAGAATTTATTAAAATTTTTAGGTATAAATAGATGTTTATTAATGCTAATTGATATTTGTATCACTTCAAAACAATACGAAATACTGTCTGGTCTCCGGCCATGATATATAATTTTTAAAAAAATTCTTATAAAGTAAGATAATCAGTAATTAATTAAAGTGAAAGGTGAAATATAAACATAATTACATACCAATATTTAAATTGGGTCAAGTGTTGATATCCATAAATATTGAGATCATTAATGTACTCAGTAGGAAGATCAGTAAATTCCTCTAACCAGGCAGCATGATAATCCTGTAAATTCATGGTATGCATGATGGATTGTAACTCATCGTAGATCTCTTGTCGAGGTCCCGACTCTGAGAGATATCCAGAGACTGATGATATAGCTATACAGGGGCCCATTCAAATATACCGACAGTAAAATCATATTCGTAAGATGTTCTAGGCTGCATGGGATAATAACTATTAGAAGATGATGTCTCGAATGTACCATATCCATACCATATGGATTACAAGCTACCGGTGCCTGTAGGTAAGAGGATCGACCCTGATACATCTATAGATCCTACTTTACGTGCAAGATTTGAAGCTGCAGTGTATCTTGAATGATCTCGCGGAGCCTGTCATCTATATGGAATCATATCACCGTAGGCTTTACCAACTGATGCACCATGGTCTGCATCCTATATAGCGTGACTAACTGTGACTTACCAGTGAATTGAAGATGAATAGCTGGCTATGTTTCTTGTCCTCTGGCCCCTCCCTAATCACTAAATCCCCACTATCTAAAGAAGCACTAGCACTACTCTTTAGTGTCTGAATCTGAATGAACTAAGTACTCAAATGGAGATGCAATTACTTTTTCTTTTCATTTATCTTTGGACCGAATAGATGATGGAGAGGGATGATGTGATGTATCTGCTAGAGTCCTGTGAGGAATATTGCTTGTTGCCATTCAGCATCCATCCCAGTCTCGCTAGCTACAAAACTGGTTGGTCAAGGAGGTGATCATGTTTCATCAAGCTTTAACTTCTATTGCTGACTCACGATCCATTCAATCATCGGATCTTCATCCTCATCAACAATAATTACTTGCAGTAAGATCGGAGTATTTCAGTTCAACTTCCTTCTCAATGCACTTTAACCTCAACTTTAAATTATAGTATACATATATAAGATCGTTGAGGTATTCTGTTTTAGACAATTCCTCTATTTGGAGTGGATAAAGCCGAAGGTAGACCAGTTATGCTCATATCCACTAGATAACATTATCTGGAGAGGATCTTGACAGCAAGAATTTTTAAATATTTGCTGATCCACTAAAATGCATCCACCATTCAGTTGCAAAAGATATTAAATCATTTAGAAGTTTAGATTTAACAAATTCAAAAATCAATTTGAATCTAATATTAGACTTAGTAGTACCTACCAGGATTCATCTTTATTTTACTTTTGATCGCTACATTGGATCCAAAAGAATATGCGCCCTCTCTAAAAATTTCGTCTGGAAAAAATTATTGTTATCATGTGTTATTTGTTGAAATTAGTGCTAATAAAAATCATTTAACAATTTCAACTTGTTCTAGGTATGTAGCTGCGATACCTGGATCGGGCTCTATCTTATAGATAACATTGCATAGGGTAGGCATAAGCTGTTCATCCATGACAATGTCCGGTATGGAGTACTGGAATCTCGGATTCAGATAGTAAGCTGTATATATATTTTAAGAATTAGTCAAGTGTACTTATACAAATATAATTGAATTTAAAATTTTAGAGAGTTCATGATTTACTGCCTACCTGCTAAATACAAATTCGAACTCATTTGATAACTTCACTGTCCATCAATGATCCGGATATATTTATTATCATATGCTGGATCTATCTCTTGGATCTTTTTCTTTGTCCTTTTCATTATATAATAAAGGAAGTTTATCTGAGCATATCGTTCAAAGTCCATGGCCTGAAGTACCTCATATATAGGCTTGATATTCTCTACTATTCTCTCAGCCCATAGCCAGAATGTCTGTCTCGATACTAAATTCTTCAGTGCTCCCTTCAGTATTTGTCCTAGCAAATCTATTCTGCTGTCATTCTTGACTGACAAATATCTGATACAGCTCTACTTTCTTGTTAAGAAGATTATCAAGTGCTATATAATTTGTGGCAAACCGTGTGACCCTTGGTCTCAATTTTTTCTTCCAGTAAAACTTCTCATCAATGATAAGATCCATGTATGGTTATAGATGAATCTGGTGATAGTTTATGCTCATTCGACTATTTTCTGCGTTTTACGGATTTTTTTAATATCCATCAACATGAGGTCAATATATGTGCAGCATAATAAGTCAAAAAGTTAATGATGCTTTGTCTAGTAGGACCAGTTCAACCATCACACATCATTGTCAATTTATATATATGGGCCACTTACTCGATATGAGGCAATCCAATTTTTTAGCTCCTTATTGCTGTTCAGAAGCTGACTATAAATATCCCTCGATCCTAGAGGATATATGATGCGGGACGATATGATCTAGGGATGTAATGCATCGTTATCAGAGATTAGTGGGTAGGCTGATTTATTTTACACATACTAGTATGGATATTACTTTTGCCGTAAGTGTTGTTAGCCAGAATATGCATGACCCTCACTCAAGTCATATGGAAGTAGTATATATGATTCTCCGATACTTGAAGAGCTGTCCTAAAAGAGGGCTATTCTATTCACGACATGGATACTTTCATATTGAGGGATATACAGATGTTGACTGGGTTGGTTCCATAGATGACAAGCATTCATCTCTGGCTATTTGATGCGGCACGCATATGATTAATGTTTTGAATATGGTGTTTGTAGAGCAATGAAACCTAATTATACTTAGCATTGTACTCATCTTAATAAGATTTAATGATTATATGAAAAGGGACTATTACATGATTAGACACAACTCTAAAACTAAGAAGGAAGAAGATCTAGACAATAGGGGCTAATGATTGAGGACTTACCTTGATGAGTTTTCCAACCTTCCTATGATTCAAAACTTGAAACTACTGATGCTTTGGACTGGAGAACATGGATAACAGTGATCAGAACCCGGACTTGGGCTTCAGCTTGTTGGTTCATTGTCAAGGGGAGCCCTGTTCACAACTCAAGGACTTCGAAGGACCCTGCAATGAAGATCAAAGTTAAGGTTGAAGGATGCAAACATAAAGAAGGGATGGGAGAACTTGTGAACAAAGAAAAGATAGTTGAGCAGATCTGGCCGACTCCAATGCCTTTGCCTTGAGCTTGGATGATGAATTGCTAGGGAAAGTGGCTTTGGGCGTGGAAGAAGAAGATAGGAAAAATTTCACACATAAAACTCAAGACAACTTCACTTCAAACTTCATTCATTTCCAAATCCATCTCTTTTACAATAGGCGTCCAAGGCTTTTAATAGCCTCACAAAATCTAGCTTTGAAATTTAAAACTCCCCAAATGAGGAGGATTACAAGGGGGTTGGAGGATTTGATGGTGGGTTTGTAGGGATGTGGGGGGAGTTGGAGGATTTGGTGGAGGGCTTGGAGGGATGTGGCTGACCTCCTTGAATTTGAATCTCCCTTGTTGGCGCCCAAAGGGTGATGAAGTGGCTGGTGAGGTGGCACCTCTGGCTGATGATGTGGCATGGTGAGGTGGTCTTCTAATTTCAAGATGACATATGGCGCCAAGTGGTCCTAGTTGATGGTCCTTTTCTCTTGCTTGGTGGTGTGTCTTGTCTTCTTCATGGGGTCAAATTCTGGGGTCCAGAATTTGAGTCTTGTTGCTGGCTTTCATGGCTTTAAGACTTGAATAGAATTAACTCAACTGAATTAGACTTAACTCAACTGAATTAAACTCAACTGACATAGACTTTAAAACTTCAATGGACTTACAGGAAATGAAATTTTAAAAGTAATTACATGACTCAATAAACACTCTTGATTTGAAATTCAAAATTAATTACAGGACTCTTAAAAAGGAATGACTCCTGAAAAGAAAATAAAACATTTTTTTGATCTAAAGGATACAAGGTAACCTAATTATCTTCGATCCAAATCGGGATAAGCTAACCTTGTTGGAGTGAAGTTTCTTTGGGTTTCCTGGTGTCCACACCAATTCTCCTGGGGTAGGCAGAACTCGACCCAGTCGTATGGTTCAGTTTTGCCCTGGTAATGCTCGAACAAGTCTGGGTTAAGTCTTTGCAGGTCATCTCGAGTAATCCAAGAGTTGTCGGACTCAGGTCGACCTTGCCATTGAACCAGGTATCGCTGATAGTCCTTATTCCTGGTAGTAATGGTCTTGTCATCTAGGATTCTCTCAATCCTCTCTCTCTGCTCAGGTAGGGTTGGTGGTGGACACTCGAAAATATGTTCACTCTCAATGAAAGTTTCTGGCCCAAAAGGCTCACTAGGTATTAGTACTGGTTCTTTGTATTTTACTAGGTCTGAAACATTAAAGGTTGTACTAATACCCATATCAGGTGGAAGTTCCAAAATATATGCATTAGGCCCTATTTTCTTTAAGATCTTGAAAGGTCCCCTCCGCGGGCATGCAGCTTCTTTATGGTTCCAGGGGGAACCATTCAGGGTTGAGCCTAATCATCGCATAATCCCCTTCACAGAATTCTTTAGCCCTCTTATGTGAGTCAGCTAAGTGTTTATAAGTTTCATTGCTCAGGTTGATCTTATTACTGATTTCTTTATGCAGATTTGTGACATGCTGTGCAAAAGACTCAGCAGACTCAGAAACTTACACAAGCACTTACGAAATGCAGACTGAACTAGGCATCTTTATTGAGAGGAATTTTATTGGACTCTCTAGGGCCTAAACCTAACAGATTAATGACTCTCTAGGTTTGACCCTGGTCTGGTATGCACATGAGAATTTACCATGGGTTCCTAGCAAATGCCATAAGGTTTTCCAAAAGTAGGTAGCAAAAGGAATAGGCTTTAAAGGCTCATGCAACCTAGTAATCTCATCAAAATGAAACTTAATGGCTCTAAAATAGGATAAGACTTAAGGAAAGGCAGGAAATAGGATCCGAGTCTTGGAATAATTTAGGGGAATCTTGAAACAGACCTTGGTTACTCATATGACCTTAAGATTTGAATATTGATCTACAGGCGGGATGCTTCTAGGTAGTTGAAGGTCATCAGGAAAGTCTTCTAAAATAATGATTGGGTTCTTCTCAGGTACCTGAAGGAGTTCTTGTGTCGAAGCTAAGTATTGGGTTCTTCCTGAGGGCATTGTCTTACGGGAACCAAGTCCTCACTAAATTTTGGTTGTTCTGATGTTTCAGGACTAGGCTCAATAATCTTTTCTTTACCAAAGGTTTCCTTAGGTAAGGTATTAAAGTTGTTCTCTTCACAGTCTTCTCCTTCATATTCATCTATTAAACTTATGTTAGTCTCATACACATATTTACTAGGTTCAGACTTGCCTTCTTCCTTCCCTAGCCCTTCAGTTTGAGGATACCCTAAGTCTTGAGTATTCATGAACTCAACTTGTACTTCAGGGTTCTTACTCCTATCATTCATATGAGCTAATGGGAAAGTAGGAGTTGGTTGGTCTAAGGAAAATTGTTTAGCCAGCATTTGGTTCAATTGGGCCATTAGATCATTTAGGCCTTTCAGCATGGTTTCAAGATTCGGGTCCATGGCTACACTGGACTGGGCTTGGATTGGTGAATATGGTGTCCCTGCTCTAGTTGTCATGCATGCAAATGAACTCAAGCTCGAGCTAAGGTTTCCTAGACCTAGAGCACAAATTAGAGGTCTAATTAAGTGAACCAACTAGCTAGTAGTACTTATGGGACTTAGCCAGGTAGGTGGTGGGGAGTGAAGGTCCCTGATTGCCAACCTTAGACACCAATCTGAGATTGGCCAGGTAGGTGGACCAAATCACAAGCCCTGATGCATCAATCCTAGACACCAAGCCAGTAAGCTCACACCAATTAGCTGACACAGTTAACTTGACCCTAACCTGAACCCAATTGTTTGTGTCCCTAACCCACTAGGGCAATTAACGTTCTACTCAATTTTAATTAATGGGCTGGGATCGATATGCTGGTTGGTGATTTTTGGGCTAGGGACAGGTGATGAAATCCTGACCCTATGTCAAATTGATGCCCTTAATTTGATTTCTCATGAGATGAATGAAATGCAAAGGTGCTGCAGAAGTGTGTTGCAGTTGAAAGTGGTGTGGAAAACATGATGAAGAAAATGTCCAAATATTCTGAAAAATTCACAGAGGATTCCTAACTTATATGTTTCAATGCAGGTGAAAGAAATTTTAAAAATAAAATCTGTACTACTCTAAGCAGATCCTACAATTGAAGATAAATAAAAAGGACAGAACAGAATCCTAATGATAGTGTCGACTGCAGAAATTTTCATTTTTTTTATAATTTTTTTCTGATAATGAAATTTAATATGGTGATAACTGACTTAAAAAGGAACAAGAAAAAAAATATTTTAATAAAATTAGTGACTTTTCTTTGGAGCTGCAGACGGATTACAGTAAACAGATGCAAATTTTCAGAAAACAAAACCTAATCAAACAGGTGCAATGGCTTACCCAAACTTCAATCTAAAAAACTCACGTCCGGCCAGGGGCTCATTATTCCCATGGGTCGTGACAGTGTACTAGAGTACACCCGCTCAGGAGGCGTGAATTTTAGATCTTGCTTGGATTTAAAGAAAACTATTCTACCCTAATGCAACCATGCTCTGATACCAATTTGATGCGGCACGCATATGATTAATGTTTTGAATATGGTGTTTGTAGAGCAATGAAACCTAATTATACTTAGCATTGTACTCATCTTAATAAGATTTAAGGATTATATGAAAAGGGACTATTACATGATTAGACACAACTCTAAAACTAAGAAGGAAGAAGATCTAGACAATAGGGGCTAATGATTGAGGACTTACCTTGATGAGTTTTTCAACCTTCCTATGATTCAAAACTTGAAACTACTGATGCTCTGGACTGGAGAACATGGATAACAGTGATCAGAACCCTGGACTTGGGCTTCAGCTTGTTGGTTCATTGTCAAGGGGAGCCCTGTTCACAACTCAAGGACTTCGAAGGACCCTGCAATGAAGATCAAAGTTAAGGTTGAAGGATGCAAACATAAAGAAGGGATGGGAGAACTTGTGAACAAAGAAAAGATAGTTGAGAAGATCTGGTCGACTCCAATGCCTTTGCCTTGAGCTTGGATGATGAATTGCTAGGGAAGAGAGTGGCTTTGGGCGTGGAAGAAGAAGATAGGAAAAATTTCACACATAAAACTCAAGACAACTTCACTTCAAACTTCATTCATTTCCAAAATCCATCTCTTTTACAATAGGCGTCCAAGGCTTTTAATAGCCTCACAAAGCTAACTTTTGAAATTTAAAAACTCCCCAAATTGAGGAGGATTACAAGGGGGGTTGGAGGATTTGATGGTGGGTTTGTAGGGATGTGGGGGGAGTTGGAGGATTTGGTGGAGGGCTTGGAGGGATGTGGCTGACCTCCTTGAATTTGAATCTCCCTTGTTGGCGCCCAAAAGGTGATGAAGTGGCTGGTGAGGTGGCACCTCTGGCTGATGATGTGGCATGGTGAGGTGGTCTTCTAATTTCAAGATGACATGTGGCGCCAAGTGGTCCTAGTTGATGGTCCTTTTCTCTTGCTTGGTGGTGTGTCTTGTCTTCTTCATGGGGTCAAATTCTGGGATCCAGAATTTGAGTCTTGTTGCTGGCTTTCATGGCTTTAAGACTTGAATAGAATTAACTCAACTGAATTAGACTTAACTCAACTGAATTAAACTCAACTGACATAGACTTTAAAACTTCAAATGGACTTACAGGAAATGAAATTTTAAAAGTAATTACATGACTCAATAAACACTCTTGATTTGAAACTCAAAATTAATTACAGGACTCTTAAAAAGGAAATGACTCCTGAAAAGGAAATAAAACATTTTTTTGATCTAAAGGATACAAGGTAACCTAATTATCTTCGATCCAAATCGGGATAAGGCTAACCTTGTTGGAGTGAAGTTTCTTTGGGTTTCTGGTGTCCACACCACTATTGCACATTTGTAGAGAAAAATCTTGTTACATGACGAAGCAAAAAGCAATATGTGGTGGCTCATTCAACTGTTGAGGCTGAGTATAGAGTAATGGCACTTGGAGTTTGTAAAGTGCTATGGTTAAAAAACCTGTTGATTGAACTTCAATTATTCCATGGCTCTTCGTTACTATTTTTTTGTGACAATCAGGCAGCCATCAACATAGCAAACAATCCATTCAGCATGACAAAACCAAACATATTAAAATTGATCGTCATTTTATCAAGGAGAAGCTTACCTCTATGGTTCTTCAGATTTTGCATGTTCGATTTTCAGATCAGCTAGTTGATACTCTGATCAAAGGATTAAGTTTAAGTCATTTCGCTTCTGTTTGTACCAAAATGGGACTTATCGATCCATTTGCCCTATCTTGAGGGGGAGTGTTGGCATGATCCCAGATTTGTAGGGGGATTAGATACAGATCCCCTGTTTTCTAGGGATCTCATATGGATCATAGGGGTGTAATCTTTCTTATATTCCAGATTCTTTATTAATAAAACCAATGGAATACCCTCCCATTCGGGCATGGGTGATTTCAATTCCTATTTCAACAACAACATACTCTAAAATAATGCCAAAATTAAAAATTTTGAGAGTATTTCCTTTTATTTTTTCATTTTTCATGATTTTTTTTTAAAAAAAGAGGGAAAAGGGAGAAAGAGAGAAGGGAAGCACATGTGTACCTTGAATCCATCTTCTTTTTACTATTTTGATGTTTGATTGGGTTGAAATATTGAAAGAATTGGTTTTGAAGCCTTCTTTCCCCCCTTTCTATCAAAACTGAGAGCTCGAAGGCTTTCAGTTGCTTGATATCAACCCCCCCCCCCCCCCGTTACTATAGCTCTAAAAAAAAGAATGAACCGGACCGAACCGGCAGGTTCAGGCCCGGTTCATTAATTTTTTTTTTAAAATTATGGAATGAGGAGAACCGAATTTATAAGCCGAACCTTGTCGATTGAGTGCCGGTCCAGTTTAGTTCGACCTGAACCGGTCGGTTCGGCATAGTTCAGTAAACCGTGGTTATAATAATATAGTTATATTCAACTTGAATACAGCCAAACTCCATTTGAAAACCACCTACGAGCCTCTTTTTACTCTTCCCAGTGGGGTTACATGAAGGATGAGAAGTTTTTTTGATTGCATATTTTCTTGTACTTTATCATATCTCCAAATGTTTTAAGCCATCAGTCGGAATTGTCTACTTTGCATGACTGCTACCTGATAAAGTCTGATTGGTAGCACTTAGATGGTCTGCTGTGCCGATCCATACCTACCATACCATACCTATACTATTGTATTGATTCTTGGTTCTGTACATGAGTCAAATTGGTTTATAGCACTCTGAAATGAATGGAACTATCCCATACCACCTAGTATTACCCAAAATTGGGGTGTAAGATACCTTACGGACCCATTCCACTGCCAGCTAAAGTCTGATGAGTCCCTCCATTACCTGGCAGATGAACTCTTGTTTTAACTCTTTACCTCTGTTAGTTAGTGCAAACTGGGCATAGCAGTCCAAGTGAATTTTCCTATAAGATGAAAATGACTCTTCTAGGCCAACCTGGATCCTAAATCATGATTCAGTGGCATGTCACAAACCTGAGAAAGGCCTTTTCTTTTTCTTGTTTATATATATATATATATATATATATATATATCCGAACTCAGTTATTCCAAATGCTGAATTTTTCTTATAAAATTCATTTTGTTTTGCAGGCGATGTCATTTAGCAAAAATGAAGAGCAAAAGCACATTCTTGATCCTATCATTCTTGGTGCCTCATCACAGGAGTCTCTTTCAATTGTGATCTCTCTAACAAGCAAATGCTTGTCTCCAGAGTCTTCGACGCGCCCGTCCATGGAAGATGTGCTGTGGAACCTCCAGTATGCTGCCCAGGTCCAGGCAACAGCTGATGGCGATCAGAGATCAGATGTTGCTTCGCAGGCATGATGAAACATTTCAAGTGTGGACCAGAATGGTCCTCTCGAAATCCACAATTTGTGGAGAGTAATCCAGTTAATTTACAAGGCTTGGAGGTGTGTGTGTTTCTTCTTTCTGAGCTGTTGTAACCATTTGGAGATGACAAACAAAGCATGCCTTGTTACGTAACCAAAATGAGGGCCCCAAACAAGGCATGCCTTGCTAATGCTTATTGCTCTGTAATTGTAATATTTACATGTTTTCTCTCATGTTGTAATAATGATCAGGTTCCTCTTTTCCACTGCTACTTCTCAGTCTCTGCAGTTCAATGAATGGATGCATGTTATCTGTGAATGCCCTTCTTTGAGAAAAATCTTATAGGTGAATACCAATGTGTGGTTTAGGTGACAATTAACCAAAATTTAATAAATATGGTCCACGAACTGGTCCCATGATGCTCCTATGTCTACCTGCTGATTGTAACGGGTTCCACCACCTGTCTTTACATGCACTAGAATTCAACAGGTGCAAGGACATGATTGATCTAAGAGGAAAGAGAAGCTAAAGGGTGGTTGTGATGCTAGCAAGTATGTCTACAAGGTGGTTTTTTTTTTTTTTTTTTTGATAAAGAAAAGAGATGGGGGATAAATCCCGGTGTGACTATCTTCGCAGGTCTCCATCCCGTCAAGTAATGTTCGATTCGAGCTACTCAGATTTTTGCAGTCTCTCTCCATCTAATGGTGAGTGCGTCAACCTGATATCACTGAGACGCCGGCTAGTAAAACGGGGATAAAGGGAGAGACCTTAATCTTTCACTCACATCAACTGTCGCAAGCTTCAGAAAAATTTCTGGATTTAATCGAGTAATCCGTGAGATCATGTCTCGAATCCATGAATACAAGATATTTTTGGTGGATGACTGCGGTCTCGTTATACGACTCAGAAGGAAGGACTGCACTGTTGTAACCAATCAAACGATCAAGACACAGACTTGCATGCTAACAATCAATAACACCGACTCTCTTAGGTAAGGAATGCAAGGGTTGCTGAAATAGATAAAATGCATGAGTGTTGGAAGAGTAGGCTGATAGAATATGATGAGATAAGGGAAGTTGCACAAGAATTCCCTTTTTGTAGTAATATAAATCTTGGTCTCCAAACTCCTACTAATTGTCTATCTTCAAGGGCAAAAACATCTAACTTTTGTACATTTACTATTTTTTTTAAAAAAATTCTTTCGATGTTAAGAACTTCATGAAGAAAGAACCATGAATCATCGATGGTTTGGTAACGGTTGTGATTGTAACTGGCATTTCAAGTGTCCTCGAGAATGAAGTTCACAGTCCAGAGCTCGAGAAAGGGTGAATAATGCCTCTTAAGGTAATAGCATTAGATGATTTATTTGCGCATTAGATAAAATTGCACTAATACTTGAAACATTCTCAAAGCTAAGCGAATGCGGAGCCCGATTGGCATGTCGGTAGGTATTCACCACTTGAATTAGATTGCAAAGAATGTCAAGGATTCCTATTATTTTTATCGAAGGGAAACACAAGCACGTTATTCCAAGCACATGATCTCCTCTGTATTTAAATGAAAATGCTATGGGTTTGGTAGTCATGATTCCTCCAAAATCCTTACATCATAGCTTAGTTTAGAATTATCAAAACCAACAAAATATATGATGATGTGGGTTGTTGAATTCGGCACACATGAATAGAATCCAACTGGCATTTCCTCGCATTGATGGAAAATATAAGGTGAGACCAAAACCTCCATGACACCAACATTTCAACAGCTTCCTGTGGGCCTCCCTCACTTGCCCACAGCGTTCTTTCATCAGTATAGTCTAGCTATATGTGACATTATGACTCCATAGTTATTATAAGAGTGGCTTATGGAGGCTATGTCATAATTACACGACCAGGAAAATAAAATAAACAAGTAAGAAGGTGAGCCATCATCATAGAGAGAGGCTAAGACATCATAAGGACCTCTCCATCACCCATGGGCCCTAAAACAACAATAATGTTTGCAACGTGAAAAAAGTTGTTGATCATGATCGCTCCCACCCAATGACAACCAATAACCTTGACATGGTCTCGCCTCTTTCCTTGGATGGACCAATCAAGTTCAAGGTTTCACTAACAGCATTATTCCGCATCCTAATTGTCTCATGCTCTTACTAATACCTAAGCGATCGACCATAGTCCAGAGATTTGATCGAGGAATGCAGTTGACAACACAAGTAATTGATCGAAATCTTCTTACATGCATGCCATAAACAAGTTTAAAACTAGTAATTATAATAACTATCGTTTATCTTAGCTTATATGATTTAAAATTATTTAATATTGTGATTATCATAATTATATTATAGAAAAGTAACAACAGACGGTGTTGCTATAAATCCAATTATTGTTACTTAATAAAGTATTATCTTTTACATGGTATAAATTTTGGAAGAATAATTTACAAAAGAACTAAATTTGAAAAAAAATTACTATTTTATATAAAATATAAATATCTGTCAATAGATCATTGTTACGATACCAGGCAATAATGGTTACCTAATACCTTTTTATAAAATTATTTATCTTTTTTCTGCATGTAAAATTATTATTATTATTATCATCATTATTAGTATTATTATTTTTTAAGAAAGAGAGTGTGGATTTTTTTAAAATAATATAAATTTAGTAAATATTTATTAAATTAGATGTTTGGTAATATATTTATCAAATTAGGTATTTCAGATCAAACATGATAGATAAAATTTAAAATTATCTTTGGCAAAGATGATTTTACTAAGAAATCATCTTTGATAGAGACGATTTCAATTTCAGCTAAAATCATATTTAACAAAGATGATTTCAAATTAAAGATCGAAAAGAAGAAATCGATCATCGACGATATTTGGTCCATGCATCCAAGCCGCTGTCATGTGTCCCTTCATGTCATGTGTCACTCATTTTGATAAATATAATTCTAAAAATTTATTTTCTTAATTATTTATTTAAATAATATTATTTTAAAAAATTTTGGTTTTTTTGAGGTGAGGGGGGGGGGGAGCGCTGCATTTTTTTAAAACCTGGGACCATATCAGTGACAGTGGTGACGTTACTCTTGACGTTGGTTGGCGAGCATCCCACCTAAACGTTGCAGCGGAGACCGCAGACTTTTTATCTCATTAGGTTGGACAGTTCCATTCCCGTGGGGCCCGCCGCACTCCAACGAACAAGAAATTGGACAAAACCCTCGCAGAAATTCGGTAAAAATTGGCCCATCGTTTGGACGGTCATTGATTGTTTTATCCCTCGTCAAAACCCAGCTGGCAAACATGAACGGTCGAGATTCCTCCGCGCACGACCCAAACTCGCATGACGTGATCGTAGAACGGATCGCAGCCGGCCACACCACGTGTCATTTCCGTCCGATCTCCATCCAACGGACCTGCCTGTCCTCCTCCCAGGCGGTCGGCGAATGCTTCCAAAAACCAACGTTAACTTCTTTTTTTTTTTTTTTTTTTGTCTTCTATTCTAATTTATTCTCTGACTAAAACTCTCTCTCCCCTTTTTCTATAAAAAGAAGATTATAACGTAAGTAATTAAAAGGGTAATTAATGAATTAATTAATTATGAGAAGCTCCTCTTTTATTTTTAACAGCCCTTTAATCTAATATATGAGTGGTTTTTTTTTTTCCTTCGCGTTCTTTCTTTACTCTTTGGAGGGGAAGCGGCAGCAGCTCACCGTCTCGCCAGCTCGGAGAAGTTTTCAACGCGATGGTGAGAGCTGGGAGCGATCGAGACTGAGATTCTCTCCAATGCCTCCCGCCATCGATCGCTGGTCGGGGGTTTAATGCTGTGTGAGAGTTCTCTGTTTCGTTTTTTTTTTTTTGGCTTGTTTTTTTTAATCTTTTCTTGGTTTTTGTTTCGTAAAAATGGGTTTTTTCTGGGGTTTTTCTTCTAAGATTGGGGATTTGGTGAGGTTTTGGCCATGGAATTGTCAGAATGAGATCGTACTTGATCCTTTCTCCTGCTCGCATGTGGCATTTTCTTGTTGTTGAAGAACTATCGATTTCTTGCTCGTTTTTATTGGATTTGGTTTTACTTGAAGATTTTATCTGCTTTCTCTTCTAATTTATCTGAAAAATAACAGGTTATAGGAAGTAATTCAGCAATTCAAGTGCAAGAGCGAGCTGGAATGCAATTGTCTTACTTGTTTATTAAATAATTAAGTTTCTGTCTATATTTTGTGGCCGAGATTTCGGTGAGCTGGAACGTGATAGAGATTTCACTGAAACTATGAATTAAATTACTTCAATTATTATTTTTTTCAGATGGATATCGTTTTAATAAGTTTTTGAATGAGATGGGATATGCTGCATTGTGTTCTCCATGTCGAAGAAGAATTTTCTTTTAATTGTTTCATAAATTCTCAGCTGGATCTCTTGACCAACTTACCAATTTCTAATCCCATTATAAATCTCCTCTTGTTGTCAAACTTTGAAATCTCAGGGGAGACATCTCGATCTGAACCCATTGTCGAAATAAACAGTGCAAAGTGATCCAATCTGTCAGCCATGGTGTTGGGTCTGAGATCCAAGAACAAGAAAGGCGCCTCGGTTCACGTAGATTATGTCATCCACATCCAAGAAATAAAGCCATGGCCCCCATCCCAATCCTTGAAGTCTGTTCGCTCTGTAGTCCTTCAATGGGAGAACGGGGACCATAGTTCTGGGTCCGCCAACCCCGCCACCCCATCCATTGGAGTGAGTGCTGCAGAAGGCAAGATTGAATTCAACGAGTCCTTCAAGCTCCAAGTCACCTTGTTGAGAGAGGGTTCAGCAAAGGGCAATGGCGCGGGCACGTTTCAGAAGAATGTGCTTGAATTTAACCTGTACGAGCCCAGAGGGATAAGATGGTAAAGGGGCAGCATTTGGGGAGTGTAGTAATTGATTTGGCAGAGCATGGTATTATCAAAGAAGCAGTGAGTGTTAGCATTCCAGTGAGCTGCAAGAGAAGCTTTAGAAACACGGTACAGCCATTGCTTTATGTGAAGATTCAGCCATTTCAAAAGGACAATAGGAGCTCTTCATCTAGAGAAAGCCTGTCAAAGGAGGCCTCGTTTGATAAGGATGGTAAGGAGTCAGTGTCAGCCTTGATGAACGAGGAGTATGCTGAGGAAGCGGAGATAGCCTCCTTCACTGATGACGATATCTCGTCCCATTCATCGCTTGCTTGCTCGTCTTCGGCCCTAGAGGCAAATGCAGATTTGCCAGTTCAAACTATCATTGCAGAACAACAGCATCATGAGGTAATTCTCTTGAATCATAACTGGTGGATGCATATTGCAAATATTGTTGCAAAATTCTAAATCAACCTGCTTCACAATTGTGTTAGGAAATCGCTAAATTATATTGGTTTATCGTCCGTGTAATGCCTAAAATACCAAAATTTTAAAGTTAATTTCAAATCAGTAAAGCCAATAAATTTTAATTTTTAATGCATACTACCATCAGATCTGTTTAATCCAGTATAGGATCGGATGGGGAATACCATAAAAGAAGTCGATATGCTGCGTGGATGTTTTAAATTGATTAGATTATGAATTTACTGATCCTGATTATTGTTATTTAAAAAAAAAAAAATTGATTAGCTTTGACTGGCTCCACAGAACACATTAGAGGCAGCGGATGAGCATAAGGTAGGTGCTTTAGAAGCTGACTTACTTTTGAAATCTGTACCTGCAAAAGATGAACTGAGACCGGTAACTACAGCAATTAACCGAAATGGTGCTGTCATCAATCAGAATGAGAGGTCCCAAGAATCATTGCTCGAAGATTTACCCACGGACTCTGAAAGCTTGGTTAACGGCAATGCTTCTTTATCTACTCCTCAGACAAGTTCAGTGCTCATACCGGAGAAGTCAGACACCTCTAGCACACCTTCTTCATCATCTCTGATGCCTGAAAGTATGGAGGAAGAAATCATATCTAGAAAGGATAATGAAAGTGTCATGAGGAATGATAAAGCTGAGGAAGTTCACGAAAAGATGGTAGACTTCAGCGGCAAAGAAAACATTGTAAAAAATATTGCAAAGAAAGAAAGCACTATTGTAATCACCGACAAAATTGAATCTACAGATATTGATTTCCAGGAGAAGCTGAACCCTGTAACTTACAATGAACCTGAACAAAATGTTAACAAGGACAGCATATCTCATGAAAGTCAAAATGGGTCCATGGAGGTTTCAAGTAGTCATGCGGCAGATCATAGGTTTGTCGAGGCAAACACTGAGAAAAAGACAGAAAACAGATCAGAAGAAAAACCGAACAAATCCAGAACCATTCAATTGAAACTGCTTGCTTGACTGATAGCCCTGATAATTGCTCTATTGCATCAGTTGCAAGAGGACAAAAAACTCCAGTCCTTCAGCAGCACAATTATCTGCAAAGTTCTCATAAAACATCATTTACTTCTGATCTAAATGTTCCTAGTTGGAGAGGTTTTGGCGAAACGGGTAATGGCAACTTAACAAATGATAGACTAAAGAGTATGAAATTATCTGTGAGATCACCTCCGCACTCGAAGGGAACCATAACATATGGGCTCACTGATGAAGATGTGAAGGAAGTTGATGTTCAAGAGGATGTATGTAATGGCATAAACTCTGCTACAGATGATGGAACAGATGATCAGGAAAGTACTAGCTCAGGTTCAGATAAAGTAAGACACATTTCTAGAATTAGTAGGAATGGCTTTTCTAATAACAAAGTTCAAGAATTGCAGCTTAGAGTTGAGTTGCTTGAAGGGGAGTTAAGGGAAGCTGCTGCTGTTGAGATAGGTCTTTACTCCATTGTTGCAGAGCATGGAAGCTCTTCACATAAGGTGCATACTCCAGCAAGACGGCTTTCAAGGTTATATATTCATGCTTCAAAACAATGGTCACAAGAAAGGCGGGCAAGCGCAGCTAGAAGTGCTGTCTCTGGACTAGTTGTTGCTGCAAAAGCATGTGGAAATGATGTCCCAAGGTATGTCAAATATCTTCTTTATTTATACTCTCTACAGCCTTTTCTGCTACGTAGATACATACAACAAAGATCTGTTGTATCCCTAACACAAGATTCCAAAAGCACTGTCTCTGTTATGGTTGTCAGATTGATTTTACCCTGTTATCAGACAGTATTTCATTATGCAAGGTCATGTCTATGATACATTTGCGCTTCTTTTCTCCAGGGATGTGACTTATGGTGATGTCTTTTCATAACAGGTTGACTTTCTGGTTGTCGAATTCCGTTGTGCTGAGAGCTATCATCACTAGAACAATTAAGAGTTCAGACATCCCCAAACCTTTTGGCCCTTACTCTACAGAACATAGTTCCATAATGATGCCCAAGAAAAATCTTCTCCATTGAAATGGGAGTCGATACCTCGCAAGAAGGAAAAGCTCTCTATCACTGAAGAGTTTGATGACTGGGAAGATCCAGACACATTCACATCTGCGCTAGAAAAGATTGAAACCTGGATGTTCTCTCGAATCGTTGAGTCTGTGTGGTGGCAGGTTCAGTTCGTTTCACCATGACCATATGCTGCAATTTTTTTGTTTTTTTAGTTGCAGAGTTTCTGCTTTCAGTTTATATTTTGAACCTGAATGTAACACGTGTATTTTTTTTTTGGTTACTTTCAGAATTTGACCCCACACATGCAGTCTGCCAGTGAGGATGGTGAACTAAAGATGGGTTCAAAGAAAAGCTATGGAAGGACACTGAGCAGAAGGGATTGCCAACAGGCAAACTCATCAATTGGAATTTGGAAGAAAGCTTTTAAAGATGCTTCCGAAAGGCTTTGTCCGGTCAGGGCAGGAGGTCATGAGTGTGGATGCTTGCCTATGCTGGCTAGATTGGTAAGTGTGGATGTTTCGTTTCTCTTCTGCTGCAAGAGTGATTGCTTGGGCTCAATGGCTTTGCATCTTCCACGATTCACCAAGTCAGAAAAATACAATTCAGTAGCTTTGAGCCTTAGAATTTCACCATGACACTTGAGAATGGACATTTTTTGAAAAGGATTTTATACAGGCATTAATGGTTTAAATATTTTTACATTTCTGCATTAACTTTATATATGAATTCTTGATGCAATGTCTTGCAGGGTATAAATATTTTGGGACATATGTTTGGATGATCTGCTGTGACGTTGCATACTTCTCTTACCTTTTCCTCATATATATTGTATTAGACATGAGATTGCTTTGATGGACACTTTCTGAAAACTATTGAGTACAATAATATGGCTCTAATTCCTTTTTCTGCAGGTTTCTCTGGAAGCATCTAACTGTGTTTCTTTTTGTGCCAACCCATGGTCGTGCCTAATTGTCAGGACTTCAACTATACATGGAAACTATTCCCAGCCCAATCTTCCTGTACTCAGATTTAACATATGTTATTCTAGACAATGTGCTTTAAAAAAGATTTAGCAACTATCCATCAAGAAATGCCAGTGTTTTTTTCTCTATTTTCGATGGGTTGATCATGAAAAAGTTCGATACCATAGGTCTCTTTCACTTATAAAAACACTCATTTCATCTCCAAATGATCCTTTAAAGTCTATGTTGTTAAGTGACCACGGTATTTTCTGCCAACTAATTATATATGCACAGTTGTCCCTGGTTAAATTATTATTAGACACAAAATATGCAAGGGTATGTTTAGTATTTAACATCAATACTAATTATTAGGCTCTTGTTTGCCTTTTCAGTTTTCTTCAGCTTTGCAACACTTCTTAAGTTGTGAACTTTGGTCTTTGTTCTTTTTGATATTCTCTAACTCTGGCTTCAATCATGTATTGACAAGGAACATTGATTAGCCAAGGTCTTTATTGTTAATTCTTTTGTTATGCTTGACAATGCTTATGTGAAATATCTCAGTTGAAGGTATCTCCTAGCTTTAGATTGTTCTCAAAATCCATTACAAGACCTCCTGATTTAGCTCAACATAAAGCCCAATGCTGCATAAGTTTGACTTCAGTGTATTCTATATATTAGTATTGTGTTATGTTCTTGCCTGCATGCTTCATTGTTTACTCTTCTGAGTGGAAATGTTGGCGAGTGGCTTCTTGCCTGCATAAAATTAAACAACATAACTAGAAGCATAAGTTTTCCAGCTCCCACCTGATTAGGTTTCATTCTAGGCTCTTCTCTTACCATAGTGGCTTTGGTCAAGAATTCAGCACCTTATCCAGATGGATGAATTGGTTAAAAGCCATCCTAAATCACTATCAAAATTTCTGGATCATATTATTATATGAAAAGGCGATCTCACATTGCCAGACAAGGCTTTTTAGTTTTTATCATGGTATATTTCCTTTTTTATTAAGATACTAAATTTTATGCATTATTGTGGTCTCATATATCAACATCTTTCATGGCATTTCCCTCATTTCCTAACTCATTTCATTTTGGCTAACCCACTATGTCAACCACTCGCCCTACCATAATCAATACTCTTGTTTTTGCTCAGTCCACAGTCACTTACACCATCTCAAGTAAGGTGCATAATTAATTTGCTTGGATGGATCCTTGCCTAGGATTGGTCTTCCTTGTCACTGTCTAGCCTTGATAGATTGCTGTCTTTTTTCTGCAACAAACATTACATGGTATATATTGATAACTTTGGTCCTCATATAACCTTGCTTCAGTTGGCCTTTCCTTGTGGAATGTTAGGTTCAGTTTCAAGCATCAAGTCAACAACTTCTCTTGGTTCACATGAGAGTTGAGATCCATGCAAATGATGATATGGTCACCGTCAGCTTCTTTGTGTTGATTTTCCCATGAGATTAGGTTACTTGTGTTTCTTTATGTGGCACCATTTACTGGCTCATCTCCCTTAAACTGTGGCGTCCAACATGATCCTAGCCTGAAATATCTGCATATTCTTGTCAGTGCTACAAGTATTTCAGTAAGTCTGGTGGCCAGTAAATGTTGCTGAGTAGTCTCTGCTTTCAATCGACTCTGTTGGTTAGTTTGACTTGATGCTACCCTGATTTTTTAGTGATTGTTCACTTTGCCTAAATCACCTTTCAGAAGATAAGCAAGGCCAGCTGCAGCCTCAAGCAAGGTTGTTTTTATAGGTTGGATGACACTTGTAATGATATAGTGGGTCAAATTTGCAATCATATGTATTGCTCTTCATGTTGCTTCTCCCGCTACACAGCCCTTGACATTTTCCCTACCTAATCATGAAACAAAATCTGCCCTCATTTGCTTAGGTACTTTAGAAGTTTGTTGGCCTCATCCATGCCATCCTTCCTTGTGAATCATCTCATCTTTTGGTCGTTTGTGCCTTCTTTGAGAATCCTGTGGGGGATGAAGATAGAGGACTGGAAAGAGTCAACGCACCAGCCTTCAGCCCTCTGTGTTTTATTGCACTGGCATCTCTAGCGTTCTTCTATTACGCACTTCCTCTTTTTCAAAAAGCTTTTTACATGGATTTATTTCATATACATGGTTCTGGTACAAACATTGTATGATAATTTGTGTATGAAGTACTGACTCGATGAGAAAACACATTCTCCTCATGGACCTCATCTGTTGTTTCTCAGATCCTAGCTGAGAATTCTTATTTTCTTGGACAGGTCATGGAACAATGTGTGGCAAGAGTTGATGTGGCTATGTTCAATGCTATCTTACGTGAGTCAGATGATGAGATTCCCACAGACCCGGTGTCCGATCCAATTAGTGATCCTAAGGTTCTCCCCATTCCATCTGGCAAATCAAGCTTTGGTTCTGGTGCTCAACTGAAAAATGCTGTAAGTAATCACATTAATTCCTATCATATATCTGAGCGTGCCAATTGTCTTAGTTGACAAAGTCAGTGGGTGTTGTTACCAGCGACCTTCAAATCCTGTACCTGAATGCCTAGAAGCGGTGAAAACAACATGAACTCCATAAGTTACATATTGACACAGAGTTTATTCAAATCATTTCTAAGAAAAAGAATCAAAAGGTTTCTTCATATAATTTCCCTTTAGGAGAGCATATTAATAGTGGAACAAGATGTTTCTATGCATAAATATTCTCCATTTATTTATCCCAAAAGAAAAGATATGGACCTTGAGCTAAGGGTACTTTTTGTTCTGCTAGATTGGCAACTGGTCTAGATGGCTAACTGACCTGTTTGGTATGGATGTGGATGACACTCCTCAAAATGAGGACAAGCAAGATGATGATAGACTTGATGTTGCAGCATCCTTCAAGTCTTTCCATCTCCTGAATGCATTGAGTGATCTTCTAATGCTTCCAAAGGACATGCTCTTGGAAAAATCTATCAGGAAAGAGGTTTGTTTGTGTATTATCATTTCCTGGTTATGCACATTTACTTCGCCCGGCCACTGGTTATTCTTGTTTTCTGATTTAATTACTTATATTTCCTTTTTTTTGTTTTTTACTTAAGGTTTGTCCAACATTCAGTGCATCAATGATCAAGTGGATCCTCGACAGCTTCCTACCCGATGAATTCTGCCCAGATCCAATACCAGACGCCGTGCTCAAAGCACTGGATTCTGAGGTGAGTTCAGTGCAACTCTTCTTGTTCCTTCTTTCAATCATTTTCCGATGAACTATTAATTTCAGAATCAGTAATCCGAAATCATAATATTAATAATAACCATCTGCATTGTTAATCAGGGAAATGCTTTAGCACACAGTAAGTACAGATCACGTGTACAGAACTTCCTTGTAAGCTATACAATTTTGGCTGCAACAAATCTTTGCCACTGATTTGGTCGACAATGCATTATTTCTGCTATTTTATGAATGATGTGCTCAGTACGCATAAGATTTAGTTCTCCTTGATTGCGGAACAGGGCTTCATGATAGGCAAAGATATCTAAAATCAATAAATAAAGGATCAGATAAAGAAACTATGTGGCCAATGAAAATGAGACTGTTAGATGTTTTCACTTTTCAAAATAATGAAGAAATAAAGTTTTGCCCTCTCTCTTCCTTAGCGAATGTATTTTGAATTGGGAGTGCGATTTTCAAAAGGACTTTTGGAAAAATTCAAATAAATTTGTTTTTAAATTTAAAGAAGCGTACGACTGGGAAGTGTCCATTAGGGTATTTCCCATGGAAAGACCTGCATTTCTGGAGAAAAACATGTATTCCTGCATCTCTTCATAAAAAGAAGCGGCTATGACATGGATTTCCCAATAATTAGCTCTTTAAACTCGTAATTCTACCACAACAGTCCCAACTCTATTAGATCAACGTGATTCTGTAGACACTGGTGAAGGCTCTCATTAGCTTAATGCAAAACGTGATCAAACATTGAGCTTGATTGTAGTCTAAAGGCTTATCGCATATTTTCCTTGCATACCTGATTGGCGGGGCGAGTAAAGCATCGAGGAAAGTGGTAGTGCTCCATCCTCTTTCAAATTTTCATCTTTCTCCCCCTATGATCCATACACCATTTTCCACCAAAGTATTTAGCTACCAATCGGTGCACTGTTTTTGTGCTTGCCCTATGGTTGGTACAAATTTCACTCTTCTGAATTTTTGACGTTTGGTTTTCGTTCCATGGACATGATAGAAAAACACAAGAAAGTGAGATAAATAATAAACAGCTGTTATGTGCATGTACTCATTTTCATGCTCATGTGTGAATTTTTAAGTATTGCAGTTTGTCCTTTGAGAAAGTTGTCCTGAGTTTCAACTGTTGTTAGGACCCTCTGGAGAGCGATGAGGAGGGAATAAGAAATGCCCCATGCAATGCATCTCCAATCATTTACTCTCCACCTTCGGTTGCTTCGGTGGAGAGCATTATCGGAGATGTCCAAAGCGCACCACTGCTAAGGAGGAGTGGATCATCTGTGGTTCGTAAATGCCACACAAGCGATGATGAGCTTGATGAACTAGATTCACCTCTAGCTTCAATTCTCATTGATAAGTCTTCTTCTCCAACTACCAAACCAAAGGAGCATGGTTATGCAAATGCTGTTAGGTACCAGCTGCTACGTGAGGTGTGGAGAGATGATTAGCCACCATAGTTGTTATAATTCGTTCTATTTTGTTCCTTTCTTTTGATATATATAAGTTCCAGGCACTTGTGCAATCTGTATCTTGATCCATGTGAGTTGCAGCGAAATAAATATTTTGTTCTGGAGTTTGTGCCTACATATCTGGTATGTTATTTTTAATATGTCAGCTGTTTCCATGTATTATGCTCAAATCTAGCGATTGTCCTGCAATGTGCAACCTTAAATAATTGCCGTTCTTCCAAAGTGTCGAACTGGATGGTGCATGATGCAATAAATTTCTATGGTTTTAATACACATCTCTCCAAGTTCTTCTTTCAGATTTTCTAGAACATGGAACGTGGTTTCAGAGAAATGCTGTGCCAAAATGAACTATCAAGTGAAAGCAAAGAGAGAACCCCAAGAAGATTGTGCTTTGTTTGTGCGTCCTATATACATTAATGCATGTGCAAATGATCAATGATAAGAAGAAGGAATAGTTGCAACCAAGAACTCTTATTGGCACCTGTCATATTCCCAACAAAGGTCTGCTAAAGGTCCCAGTTCTGGACTTCAATTATGCTACTATCCTGTTGTTATATGGGGTCTCCAGAATTAATATTTTCTCTTTTGGCACCTGTCGTATTCCCAACAAAGGCCTGCTAAAGGTCCCAGTTCTGGACTTCAATTATGCTATTATCCTGTTATATGGGGTCTCCAGAATTAATACTTTATATTTTGTGGAAGTAAGAGTTGCTGTTATTGACCGTCATGATAAGAGCAGCTGCTAGTGCTACAGTTCGACGAGTCCGGACCTCATTTTCTTTTTACCCTCTTTATATATGACAGGAGTGCTGCCGCGTGTTCAATAGAATTTATCACCCTGATGGGTGCACCACTTGTTTCTGTGCAGTTTAGGTGGGTTGAAGTAATCAAGCTCAAGATGTGGCTGCTTTATCAGAAAAGTATTTGACAGACCAAAAGTTGATTTAAGTTAGCGGTTGGCATCTTTGGATGAGATTCTATTGCACAAGTATATCCCCGAAGGATTCCTAGGGATTTTAACACAGGTAGACATGGATTGATGTGATTTTTTTGAGAGTTAGCTTGGTTCATCACAATCCAGCATGTAAGTTTGGTGCCACGCACAGCCAGTTTGTACAGACATTGAACCAGAATTCTACGATCAAGAATAAATATTTGATTTTCCAAACTAGAATTAGCAAATTTCAATATCAATTTATCAATTCTAGAGGGATGAAATGCAGACTTGCTGCATCGCTTTTGAAATCTTTCAGTGCAACTTATTAAGGTTAAATGCTTTTTATAGCTTTGCTAGAAGAAAAGGCTCAGCAATAGGGACAACATTCGAAGGAAGCTAGGCAAAAACCCAGAAGAACGTGTGCCATGTCAAAACTCTATAGAATCAGTGGATCACTAGTATTTGGATTACACTTTTTTTTGCTACCTTAAGGAGATCTATTCTTTGCCAATGGAATGGTGTCTTGCATTCCCACGGTACCTTTAAGGTTTGTGTTTGGATTGGAGAAAGGAAGAATTTTACTAATAGCTGCCATCCGTTGATTGTGCCGGACAGAGAAACTCGTGTATTTTTCTGAACAAAAAAGAATCTATCATCTCATTGCTGTAGAAGATTTACAGCTTTTTTCGTTTTGGTCCAATCTGGAGAGGGCAAAGTTGCTCATAGAGCAAGCAAGAATCTGAAACATCATAATTAAATGGCACATGACTTTGTTGAATCCCGCCTTGCAAGCATGATTCAATTGGCTTCATTATGGTTGATTGTTTGCTTGCTTTCAACTGAAAGGAAGTCCTTTCTTAGCTTATCGTTTTATCCCGTTGATAACATTTCCATCGATATCATCTTTATCATCTCTATTGGTCGCATGCCTGCTCTTATCTGATTGCAAGTTGGTCTTATCATCTCTATTATTGATCTGCTGGCCTTACCTCTGTTAATCTCTCGTTGTGACTGGCTGCAACTCCTCCCTCTTTTCTTGTAAATATTCTGATAATCCACAAAAACCAGGTGGGGCATTTACAACCTCCATTATTATTAAAACATATACATATATATTATCAATAAACACAAGTGCAGTCTCCGTATTCACGCTACCGTCCATTCCATGATTACCGCTTTTGTCCAAACACGCCAATGGGAGGAAATATTTGGTAAACCATCTTTGTCATGGTTAAGGATAGACACGACTCTACTAACAAAAATACCATAAGGACCAGAATAAAGATGTGATAGATAAAAATAAAATAACCACTGATGGATGAAGCTTTAAGCATCTTCCCCTTTTTTTTTTTTTTTTTTTTTTTTTTTTTTTTTAAATAAAAAATGGGAGGGATAAGATTCCAGACGTGGCTGCCCTCAGACGGCCTCCTTCCCAGTCAAAGAATGTTTGATACACGGTATATATTATTTTCGCAGCCGTTTCCCACCCGAACACGCCTGTCCCCAGACGGTCCTCATCCCAGTTAGAGAATGTTCGATACACGATGCATATTATTTTTCGCAGTCGTTCCCCATCTAAAGATCTCCACCCATGTGGGGGAATGTTCGATACACGACGCATATTATTTTTCGCAGCCGTTCCCCACCCGAATATAAGTATGTCAAGACCTCAAGTATGGCTGTCCCCAGACGGCCCCCATCCCAGTCAGGAAATGTTCCATGCATGGCATATTATTTTTCGATACACGGCTCATATTATTTTTCGCAGCCGTTCCCCACTCGAACACGCCTACCCCCAGATGACCCCCATCCCAATCAGGAAATGTTCGATACATGGTGCATATTATTTTTCGCAGCCGTTTCCCACCCAAAGATCCCGCTGCCCCCAGACGGCCCCCACCCCAGTCAGGAAATGTTCCATACACGCATACCCCCCGACAGCCCCCATCCCAGCCGTTCTCCATCCGCCCCAGCGCATATTATTTTTCGTAGTCGTTCTCCATCCGTTCCAGCGCATATTATTTTTCGTAGTCGTTTTCCATCCGAACATATCAGTCCCCCGAAAGTCCCATCGCAGCGCATATTATTTTTCATAACCATTCTCCATCCGAATACTGCATGACGCATATTATTTTTCGGAACCGTGTTCGAAATGAATGAACAAAATTTTATATATATACCCCTTATTTTTTTCATAACTACAGACTGAAAAATGCGTTTACATGGACTCGAATCCCGTCGTCCCCACCTGTAAGCAAAGCCCGCTACCCGTGGCAAGCATCTTCCTTTTACTAACGAAATATTGCCACCCTCAGTACACCTTAAAAAATAATGACAACAGCAGTAGAGGTGCCAGAGAATTGACACACACCCATCAATCAACGTCATGACATGTGTTAATAATCATATTGCCTAACCACAAAGACAGATCTTACCTGCTCCAAAAGAGGAGCGCTCCACATGAATAATAGAGCCATAGAAGCAATCAACACCTTCTTATCAAAAATAATAATAATAATAATAATAATAACGATCACTAACTTTCCATCACATCATATCATTTGTTGCGGCATCCATTTCCCACATCCCTCCCGGTATTCGTACCAACCGATGGACCCACAAACCATGACAATCTTACCTAAACATACGATCAAACGGTGCGTGGCATCACACAACCTTTAGAATACCTTTACCTACATATAATGTATCGGCACACCTATGCTTGCACAACCTAAAAAACCTAATTCCCACAACCAAGAGAAGAAGAAACTCTCAGATGCCTCTCCCAAGCATAGCCCGGATTCTGGTAGGAAGCCCATATAGCCTGATGAAGCCAGCAGCATCAGCCTGGTCGTAGATGAGACCATTTTCGAACGATGAGATGTCTTCTCTATACAAGCTATATGGGCTCTTCCTTGATGCAACGTTGACCGACCCCTTGTACAGCTTTAGAGTCACCGACCCGGTCATGGTCTCCGTGATCCTCTCCATGAAGGCATCCATCGACTGGCGGAGCGGATCGAACCAGCGGCCGGCGTACACCAGCTCGGCGTACTTGAGGGCCAGCATGTCCTTCATCTGCATGGTCTCCCGGTCCAGCGTCAAGGATTCCATCTCACGGGCTGCCGCCCAGAGGATGGTGCCGCCGGGCGTCTCGTAGACGCCGCGGGACTTCATGCCGACCAGCCGGTTCTCCACCGTGTCCACACGTCCGATCCCATGCTTCCCACCAATCTCGTTCAACTCTGCCAGGAGGGACGCAGGGGAGAGCTCTTTTCCATTGAGGGAAACAGGTATGCCTGAATTCATCCCAATCTCCACATACCTGCAATCATATAATTCAGTTTTATTCAAGTCATGTATCATACTGATGGACTACAGAGGGGTAATAGCATCTTTGATTTTTTTTTTTTTGATAATAAATACATACAGCAGCCAGTCTGGTTTCTATGATCATGGCTGTAAGAACATCATATCATGTGTATAATATGCAAGGATATAATTAGCATATTGATTGACCAAGCAAGCAGCCATGAAACTTGTGACTTTTCCAAAGGAAAGGTAATGATAAATTGACTCATAGATAGATGTACACCCTTTTCTACCATTTTTTGGGACATCGAGACAAGGAGGTAGACCGTGCATCTATTTAGAAAGCAGGGTAATTATCAATCCAGAAGCACCTTGCACCATTCAGCCCTATATCAAGGAAGTACCGACACTTTCGTATTCATCTTTTGTAGCAAAAGTACGAGAAATTAACCATCCTCGGTTCAGGGAAACATGCAAAGCAGCAGTATTCTACTGTAGGTTTAAAGGTAAGAAATCATGACTAAGAAGTCCTTTACTTCATCATCCGATGGGATGCTATAAGGTGGATAATCCAATCATAAAGACTTGCATCGTTCTTATCAAAAATAAATAAATAAAGACTTGTACCGTCAGAGATGGATGCCAGCTGGATCCACGAGCCAGTGCAGCTGTGTGCTTCCACTAGGTGGGATGCCATCTTATCCACCTCGGCACGTGTGCCACATGCTGTGAGACACGTGCCAAACTTTTGTGGTTAGAACAGGAACGTATATCCATCCAGGCACGGTGGTCAGTGGTGGGACCCTGGACCTAGCAAAAGCCAACCAGATGCACATCTCTAGGTGATTTAAGTGGATTTTATGTGGCTGCTTAGGTGATTGAAGCACTACCTAGAGTAATAGGCATTTCTATCAATGTTTAACATGCCTGACATGCAATAACATTTACCGTAAGAGCAAGTTTTATTAGGTCAGGAGCTGTATCACCTTTACAAGTTGCCCAGGCAATCAAAATGTGAAGGAATAACAAAGTAGCCTTCTCCCACACGGGAGAGTATGTACCATCAAATTTTAGAACGCTTTACAGCCAACTCCCAATCTAACAACAACATTTGCCTCAAATCCTATCCAAGACAACTTGAATTGAATGAAACATAAAGGACGGCTTTGGAAAGAGATTTGATATGAAAGAAACTGCATTCAACTAAGCAGCAACGGGTAGACACTAAAAAGCCCAATCGGGGTACAACACTACATGCCATGGTTAGCGTATACTTAGAATAAAAGCTTAAAAAGAAGTTACACACCCTAATTTTAGAGAGACAGATAGAGAGAGAGAGAAAGAGAGCTTGAGCTTTTACTATTTTGTGAATAATCGAAATAGTACAACTTAGGAGTAGCGTAGTAGCAAACTGGATATGAGGGAAACCGATTCATTTTTCCTTTTTCCCCCATTAAACAACATCAACAACATGAATGGATACATGAAATACTCTTTTTTTTTAAAAAAAAAAAATTAAGATGGAGTTGATTAATCATAGAGGACTCAAACTACAATGAACCTCCTATGATGACTAGGTGCTTCATCTAAGTGGATAGTGGGTCTGCACAGGTCTGCCTGGAAATTCAGGAAGACCATGCAAAGGGCCACAATTGAATGGTAATAAAAATGTGTTCAGAAAAATTGGATCTTTTGCATATACAACCAATTTCACCCGCAGTTTTTAGATTAAAGATTTGACCTGGAGATTACCAAATTCCTGAAGATAAATGCTACTAGATGTATAAGAAAACACTTACAAGCCTTTACGCTAACAGAGGTATGAGATTAGCAGTCAACTGATAGATTAATCTAAGCAAGATGAGGCCACTTACTCAGGTTGATCAGGTGCATCTTCTGGGTCAACAGACATCATGTACATATCCTTCTTTGGCTCGTTTGCAGGGTCCTCCAGAATGTCTCCCTTCAAAATTAAAGAACAGATTGTCATACTTCCATGTTTTCATCAATAGCTGCATTTTGCAATAATCTAAGGATTAGGGTAGAAGGAAAAGAAATCATATATGCTACCAGCATACAATTAGGTAGTACTAGGGAAAAAAAAATTTATGCCTCCTATTCACCATTCTTTGTCTGGAGAACTTCCAAATTCATATAAGAACAATTTATTCAATGAAACTCAGAAGGATAAAAGTGTTACAAATTGCCCAGCTGACACCAAGTTATTGACATCTGCAGGGAGGAGAGTGGTTTGGGAGGAGATTGCTTTCACAAGAAAGACCGTAGCACATCTACAAAACAACATCTGGTGTATGGTCTGTGTTGTTCCCATGATTGACATCATTTTGGAGGCAAAGGTACATACATGCATACCTATCAAAAAATGCAGTGTTCTTTCCAATCTTTTGAGTTGTGTGTTACGTCCATTTTCCAAATATTTTATAGCTTATAAAAACTGAAATGTAAAAATGAAAATAGATGCCTGACAGAGAAAATTCTCTCTGAATAGGTGGATAAGCAACAGAAATGCTTAGCTACCCACAAATGAGCCCCAAAAAACAATCTGTGGTCTCAGCTGGGGTGAATGACATCATGCTCCAGCTGACATACCCCATTCTCGGTGACTGGGTTGTCTTTTCTTGGGTTCTGCCACTTTTCTAAAGCATTTTCCTATATGCAAAACGAAACTCAGGCATCTTAAGCGGAGGTGCTAAACAATGGAATAATTTAAAAATGCTAGTAGAACAAATAAACATGGCAAGATAAGAGTAAAGATGTCAAATCAGTCACTTGAAACAACTAAAAGACACGGAATAGCAGCATCAAGATAATCATAGATTGGTTCTCCAGTGACTCAGTGAAAAAGTCAAGATACCTCATGACTAAGGTGCCATATATTTCGGTCTCTGCTGTAAATTGACTTCCTTGAAACAGGAACAGGAACATTGTGTTTCTTGGCATACTTGATGGCATCTTCTCGACCTGTGATCTCCCATTCCCTCCATGGTGCCACAACTTTGAGTTCAGGATTCAAAGCAAAGAAGGTGAGCTCAAATCGAACCTGCAGCCAAAGATGATGGCACAAATAATGATTAAAAAAGCAAAGATGTAGAAAAGCATTCCTAGAAGTAAAAAGCATACCTGATCATTTCCTTTTCCTGTGCATCCATGCGAGACTGCATCTGCACCAAATTCTTTAGCAACATCAACCATTGCCTGCCATCCAAAGTGAGATCCATGAGATAGACTTCTCTTAATTTTAATATTATATTTTTTTAGTTTATCTTTTTAAGATTATTAAAGAATCATACAGAAGTTGATGTGATGAGCAAAAAAATTACAGAATCTTTCAGCAAGCATGTTCCTGAATATTAGGGGAAAATGATATCCATATCAATAAACATTAAAAGGCTTTGGGCAATGTTGGCCAGGATGCACAGATGCTGCACTACATATTTATTCATGAACTTCATTTCAGAGACCTAAACAAATAGTGCCCCTTCTATCAACTAGCATCCTATTTCTGCAGATAACAAGTTTAAGCCATGAATAGGCACAGATTTTCAACATCACTAGAACCATGTCAGCCTAATGCATTCAAGTCACCATGATTTAGTTCTCAACATGAAACGAAGCATGCCTGACAACCAGAATTTTACGAATCTTCATGCTCAAGATATGCTCGTGTTCCTTTTGCTACTGCTGTCAAAACCAATTTCACCAAACTTACAGTAAGTGGCCAAATACTCAAGTTCTTTAATTCCCTCCTATCAATTCTTCGGTGCCTACACAAATCCACCTTAAAAAATGGGAAACCCTCTCCTCACCATCAACAAGCATTCAACAATATAAAAAGTAGAAAGAAAGAAGGCCACCATGTCAAAAAATCAAAACCTTGAACCTTTTTTCTAGAAAGAGAAGTTCATCCCATGATGAACCCGCATAAGAAGGTACTGTCAACAAATGGAAACATAAAAGTCTTGCAAAGTGAATTATCAGCCAGAGGCAGTAAAAAAAGGACAGCACTTTAAACTTGCATGTAGTTTTTACAAATAACCAAGACCACACACACTCCACATAATACTAGAAGTCTAGAGCATCAACCTGAACAAAACAACTTCAGCTGATATGCGTTGGAATACAGAAAAAATAGGACCATCTTTCAGGACCCATAAATAATATCTAAAGGTGAGTTGAAACATGTACATGTCTATTGCATGTGAATAGAATACCATGCAACGAGACCTGTAAACATGAAATCAAGCAATTCCCTTTCTTTCAGCTGTTCAACATAGCATCTTGTCCATCACATACTCGTTTTATCATTGGAGAAGCTGCTCTATAAATATAATAAGAACCTTAAAAAATGGAATAAACAGAACAATGATTAACTTATTTTCTTGTTTACCTTTAGGCAAGTGTACTGTCAAGTTATGGCCACATTACACATTATTGCAGTCAGCAGGCTCTATGATATCATCTTGTGTTAGGCATGCAACATATTCATCACTATAATTCATGTTTCTGACATCTCTTAATCAACAGTCAGTTTTGCTTTATTGCTTGCTTCCCGTGTTACCGTAGCATGCATACAGCTGCATTATTATATCATCTATGACATTCTTATGTTACATGAGACTATGAGAGGGAGAGAGGCACAAAGGCTACTGTACGAATGCTATTGTCCCTACTACTGAATTAAAGGGACTGTCGAAAGTCATCCAGTAGTTGCTCGTAAAGTTTCTTGGCAATCTCCATTTCTTGTATTCCTGCGGTTTATGGTACCATCCCGTACCATCTGGTATGGGGCGTACCATACTGTACCGGCCAAGAGCCGGTACAGTTCATATATATAAAACAGTCTGGCATTCAGACTGTTAAAAAAAATTTTAAAAAATAAATTCTGTACGGTACGGTATGATACTGTAGCATACAGTACCGTACCTCCCGGTTCAGTCCGGTTCGGGTCTGGTTCATGTTTGGTTCAACAATTTTTGATTGAGAGGGGAGAGGAATAGAGTTTTTTCTCAATTTTTTAGGCTCGGTACATGTATCGGTACGGTACAGTACGGACCATACCGTACTGGTACAGTACCGGTCGTTGACCGGTACGGGCCCCGGTACCGGTTCAGCGATCCTTGCCTGTGACCATCAAAAACTTAGAAGACAACCTCAATATTGTTTGTAGTCTTGAATTATGAAATTTTTCAGTGCTTCGATGACAGTTTCCAAAACTTTTCTCTGATTACAAGCTGCAAAAAAGGTTGACTAGATATAGGTTTTGGATGATTTATGTGTGTGCGTGCATGTCTGTCTGAGATTCTATTGGCTTTTTTTTGGTAAATATTCTATTGGCCTTTACATTAGTAGCTGTAAGATGGCTCATCTACCAACTTCTTCATGGTTTTCATACTTAACCTAACCTGCTTGTGTTTTCCTTCTGATTTTTCAGATGCATCACTAACCTAGCCTTCTGACTAATAAGTACCTTTCTACAACTCATTTAGTTATCTTTGACTTTTGAGTAGTCTTTACTCTTTTAGAACCTAGAGGAATGCTTCTTGAAATGTCAATGGCATTTATACTTGCATCCTTCCATAACATCGTATCTCCTACTGGAGGATTAAACTATGAGCCTGTATCAAACATTCTCTTACAATGAATACCATATGCTGGCAACTTTTGAGTCCAAGGGAGCACTCATGCCTTTATCTTTGTATAATCCATGTTGACCGGTTTCCCCGTATATAGACCGGCTTTGGTGTGTACCACATAGATAAGCAATTAATAAGCAGCAGCAATAACCTACATGCCCTTTCTATACTTGTGTCTTGGATTATTCAAAGCTTGTCTACTCTAATACCCCTTTTCTGCCTTTTTAAGGATCTGAAGGCTTGTGTAGGCTTCATTTGGCACCATTGCCACTTTTTTGTTTTTATTGCTTATTTTTGTTTCTAATTATTTCTATCTTGTCTTTAACATTTTAAAACAAAATATATGTATTTGAAAACTGGGATAGGTGGAAACCAGGCGAAATATTAAAGTGAGGATGGACCCCAAATCTCTCAAATCCACACAAGAGACTTTACCAACTCAGCCAGTTGGCACCTTGGAAAATAAAAAATATTTAGGAAGCACAGTTGTTTTCATTTTTTAAAATCAGTTAAAGCAATAAGATATTATTAATGGTGGCTGCATTGTTTGATGGCAATGATACTAGTGGAAGTGATGGGGGTGGTAGTGGTGGTAGGTAGCAATGGCAAGTGGTGGTGGATGATAGTGGGGGTGTGTGGTGATGTTGGTAGTGGCAGCATTAGAGGGATGTGGTGGTGTTTGCGATGGCTACAAAGGGTGGAAATAGTGGTGCAACATGGTTGTGGTGGTGGGGGATGCAATAGTGGAGAGGTGGTGATGATGGCCTCAAGGGATACTGAACATGGAGGTAGTAAGTGATGGTGGCAGTGGCTTGTAATGATTAGCAGTGGGTGGATGGCTGTGGCATTGTAGGCTGTAAAGGTAGAGTTAAGAGGTAGGATTGTGATAACCTATGGTGTTATTGATGTTTTCCAATTTTTTAGAGTGCAAAATTTTCACTTCCAAAAAAGTTCAGAAATTTTGGGAGGGAGCAGGAGTTGCTCAAATTTTGGGAAATCAGACAGTCGTCAGCCAGGTCTTACGCTAGAGGTCTTGCTGCTGAACTTTGTCCCATCTGTTTATGATGCCATAAAAAACTAGGTTGTTTGGATAAGGATGACATGGTTGCTCTAGGAAATACCTCGACCAAGCTGCAGCCAGTGATTGCCGAATTGACCCAAATCAGGCAATTTGGCCCAAATTGAACCGAACAGATGCCAAGTCAAAACAGTTCAAGGGTTCACTTCAGTTAGGTTATAAACCTTATAAAACCAGTCCGGTTTAGTTCTAAAAATGGCTAACTATAGTTACAAAAGTGGGTCTGTTATAAAATGGCTCCCAATGGTTTGAGAGCCCAAGGCCCCCTCCCCCACCCTCGCAATGGTTCAAGAGCCCCCTCCCCCGACTTCATGATGGTTTGCGAGCCCCCTCCCCCTTGTTTCCTGGCAGCTGTCCTCTACCAGGTATGCAATCAACCCCACAACCCCCCCCCCCCGGCGCCCGGGAACTGTTTTGACTTAGCATTATCCTGTTATAGCCCCTTATCTTGGGGTTCAAATTCTATCAACCTACAACCTAGGTTGAGCAGTTTTGACCATGGTCAATATAGCAGGTTGGCTGACATATAATATACGCCTAACAGCATAAAACCACTTAATAGGCCATGTTATATTTAGGGCCTGGTTGGGAGAGAAAAGAAAGAATTAGTAAGGAAAGAAAAGAAAAGAAAGGAAATGAATTTTATCTCTCCTCTTGATTAGAAGTTTAACAGAGGAAAAAAATAATTTCTTCTTTTCTTAGTTAGAAGTAGGGAAAAAAAGAAAAAAAATGATACAACTTTTTTTACTTTTAGAAAGGTAAGATAGAGATTATAAAAAGTTTCACTTACTTCCAATTCTTTTCGCTCCAATTTCTCTCGTTTTGGAAGAGAAAAAATGCAAATTTGGGAGGATTTGTTTTCCCTCCCTTTCTCTCCTTTTTCCTTCCATTTCTTCCTAAAAAAACTCCCAATCAAGAAAAGGATTAACTTTGTCTCCTATTCCCCTCTCCCAATCAGGCCCCTAAAGAAAGCATGATGATATATGATCTCATCGATCTCTGATTTGACTTTCAAAATGGCACCCCAAAACACAGAATTTGACTTTGGCACAACATAAGTTTAAGAAAAGTATTTTGAGCTGTCTTATTTTACCATAACAAGAAATGAAAAGTGAAAACTAATAACATCTTACTTCAACCAAACCAAAATGATGCAAGTTGTCAAATTATTGCTTCTATTAAGATTCATTAATGACAAAGGATATATATATATATATACTTTAAAGTAAAAAATACAAAATGTAGTCAGAATTCTTAGCTAGGTTCACCCATAAGATAGCTACGGTGCAAATAACAAAGACTATCAAGGCAATAACATGTAATCAGTTAGGGAAAGACACGTTTAGAAAAAAAACGAAAAAAAGAAAGAAAAGAGATGCAATCCATCTGAGCTTCAAGAAACAGTTTTAATGATGCATTCCTTACAGAGTTTTGAATTGAAAGTCATACTTGTTACAGAATTAAATCCATCGAACATAATAAAATATAATAAGCATCTTGTCCCTAAGAACATATGCAGCATTGAAAAATAAGTTATTAAGTATTAACCCAAAATCTCCAGATAGTCACATACAAATTCTCTATAATGAACAACTAATTCAACCGAAAACGAAACATAAATATTATATATACATATGAACATCACCTTAGCAATAACAGGGCGAGCCATTGAGGTGCCAAGCAAATACTTCCTTTCGTAGACAGCCCCAGCTCTCAAACAGGGGAATATGTAATCTCTAACAAATTCCTCTTTTAGATCTTTTACAACAAGTTGACTTGCACCGCTGGCTTTGGCTTTTCTTTTCAAGCCATCAATTTCCATGACACCCTTTAAAAAAAAGACAGGTATGTTTGATAAATGAGCTGAAATGAATACCTGTAGGGAATTTATGATAAACTAAAGAGAATGTTTCAGTCCAACAAGTAGGATGGCTTGATGAAGAACTATGGAAGCTCTAAGATTGTTCAATAATGACCGTAAATGGAATCTTTATGACCAATACTAAATGAAATTCAAGTATTTAGGTGTGTTTGTGCCCTATACAAAATAGTTAAATAAATGTTCATGAGCAAAAAGTCACCTGCATCATACTACTATTTTACAAGAATTAAATAGGATTAGCATGCTGGAGGGTAAAACATGTCAAATCAAAAGTACTAACTAATGAAATTGCATCAAAGTATAGGATTTGTTAAGAAATCAATACTCTCTAGTATATTTACAGCAAACTGACAATTCAATCAGTCACTTACTTGACCAACATCTGCAGTGAAGCACACAACTTCACATCCGTAGTTCTCCCTGCAGTTCATAGATGACAGAGAATGAGATGATGGGAAATGCAAATCAAACTAAAGAGATAAGGCGACCATTCATTGTCCTCCAACTCAGAAGTATAATGACAAATGCATTTGTATGAAATGCTTAATTAATGGTACACCATACACTGCAAGTACTTCTACCTAAGAATATTTACAGCATATAAGAAATTAAGATTATTAAAATGACAAATAGAGGAAAATCACATTCTATGCAAGGCATGAGGTATACCTTAGCCATGGAACAATTACTGATGTATCCAAGCCACCGCTGTAAGCTAAAACTACTTTATTCAACTTCCCACGCACCCCGCTGCCATTATGACTGCCATTGATATCAGTTTTTCCTGAAAGTATGGCTTCTGATGCTTTTTCACCAGCCAGTACACACTGAATAGCTGAATATTAAAGATGGAAAAGGAAATTAGAACATATAACACAAATAGCAAAACAGGTCACCAAAGCAACCAATCTAACAACATTTCTCAAATAAAACCTGAAGCAAAGAGTTTAGATGAATTTAATTTGTATTTCTATTAAGTTGAGGGCAGACATGTGAAAAGCTTCTTTTTTTCTGATGCAGACATTAGTTTCCAAATCTGTTTCCTCTTCTTTTGAATAACCACTGGTCATTAGACTTATCAAACATAAGATGTGTGCGCATGCATGCGTGAGGGCGTGTGCATGTGTGTGAGATAGAGAGAGAGCATTTCAAAAGTACGGTTTTCATATTCCCTGTATTTTCCTCCTAATAATGAACAATATGTCAGATTAATAATCTTTGACCCATCTTACAATTTCAAAGGTATTTTGCATGAAAACTATGGTGAAAAAGTTTCAAACACATGGCTCAAACTCCAAAGTTCTGAAAACTTTCAGTTTCAACCAGAAGCAATCAATAATCAATCTTCATTTTATTTTTGACAATATTCATTCAGTGTTTGTTTGCGCATGCATCTAAAACTTGGGTGTGAATTCCAAATTTGCATAATTTTTCACTAAATTGGAACAAATTACGAGCATTCCTCTTCACAAACCTTGGTTCCGATAAACACACGTTTGTTGTGAATTCTGGTGAACGATCACATTACCACAGAACCCACTTGACCTTGCACCCACCTGATAAAACATCAACACGGTCAGTACATTGCACAGAGAATATAAAATGTCAAAGGAAAGCACATCCTATTAGAAAAATTGAACGGCTTCAGTACCTCCTGATGGAAGTTGGACTTCTTAAAGCAGCATAAGTTATCCCGGTAGGTGGGCGTTCCTTCAAGAACGGACAACTTTGGTTAACAAGGGATCAGAAGTAAAACAAGTCAGGCATGCATTTGCTGTATAAAATGCGCATAATTCATCATTACGCTCTTCAATGAATATATCCTAAGAGAAATGCAAAAACAATTCAGGACATGCATAATGATCAAATCACAAAATCCATTTTGTGAGGTTAAACCGCAAGTTCTTTCCCCATAAATTTAGATTTACATCACTTTTCTAGATATTTTGTTTTCATATATTCTAATATTTTTAAAATTTTTGGAAAACCAGCTGCTGATGGAAAACAAACAGATTTCCTCCGAAAAAATCTTCAAATTAAAATTCTAAACTTCAGCTTCGGTAGCGGAATAAAGCTTTCGTGGGGCGATTAAGATACACATGAGACCCAGACCAAATGGAGAAATGTTATTCACAGGAAAAAAAAAAACCCTAAGGCAGAGGATCAAGAAATCAATAACGAATGACATAGGTTCAAAAAACAAAGGAAAGAAGAAATCGTTTACCAAAATGAACGCGAAATCTCGATTAATATACTATGTCTACCCCTGAAATCTGATAAAGATGTAAAGAACCGAAGAGAAATCGAAGAAAAGAAACATTCCGAGTTACCACAAATCGTCGATCCATGGACCGAAATCTTTGGAGAAGAACCGGCCCAAATAGCCTGCAGCTGAGCCATGCAAAGATCTCTTCCAATCCACCACCACCTCCGGCAACGACCAGCGGATCAAAAGCAACCCAGATCTAGAGCTTCGACGAACCCAAAATGCTTCGATCTTCCCCCACCTCTCTCTCTCTCTCTCTCTCTCGCTCGCTCTCTCGGCGAGCTAAAATGGCGAGAGCCGGGGGAAGGCGTGGTCGACTCTCCCTCTCTCCCTCCTTGCACTTATATCACTCGCCACCGTTCACCGCCTAATCAACGGTCAAAGATTCGAAAGACGTGTAGGCCCACTCTTTCCCTACTCGGTCTGCTCGGACACGTGTCCAATCTGACGGTTGTCACAAGCCTTAGCTTCCCCCCCTCCCCGGCTCGTAGGGTTCATAGTTGATACCCCCCGGAGCCCTTCAGGAGCCGCCCACGTGATGGCGAGCTTCCACGAAACGGCCTTCCTACGCTTCCCGCGTCGATCCGCACAGTTCCTAAACCACATGCGACTTTATTGCGATTATTTCATTATTGAGTATATTCCCATTCTACCCCTATACGAACCGGAATTGACCCGGTGTTACTTCCGTTGGGGATGCGTTCGTGGGCGGTTTAACATCCATAGAATCTGAGGGCACGCTCCTGGGGGAAGAGGACGCGAGGGGATCTACGTAAGGATAACTTAATGCATGCACCTGGTCCAAGTGGACCAGGACAAATCCTGGAACATATGTACGGTCGATAACGCGCAATCGGGAATCGGTGGAAATGCAAGGGGGCGGTGTGGCATGTTATGCACCGTGGGATTTTGGACCGCCCTTTTGAATCTGGTCTCATGCATTAAGTGGACCTGGCCCGAAGTCTGGTCCGCAGGAATGCTCGTTCTGCCGTCGGATTGGGATCGGACGGTAGGAATGGGATGAGAGGATACGGGGCGGTGTCGGTGTTCTTTGTCGGATTTCCTGTCGATGTTATCTTGTTCGAGCGGCTGGAATCGGAATCCTTATCTTTTTTTTTTTTTTTTTTTGGGAATCGGAATCCTATCTTGAGGCGCACATCTTGCTTGGTATCAAGTGGTGGTGGAATCTTGTAATCCACCAGCGAGAGCACTGGCTTTAACTTTATTTCTTGATGTAACTTTGTGGCAATGGAACCTTAGATGATTCCTATTGGATGATTTGATCTTGGAATATTTCGCAACCAGTAGGACCGTGCCCACCATTTTGCTGCCCATGTTCTCAAAAAGTAGACTAGCAAAATGTCAACGAGGGAGATTTAAAAAAAAAAAAGAAAAAAAAAGAAAAAAAAAAAAGAGAGAAATATATTTGCACGGCATCGAAAGACATAAAATCTAATACAAATTTGGACATAACCTGGATATGGATTGACTACCTTGCGATTGAGTCTCATTTGATTTCGAAATCCATCTTATGCAAAAGTGTTCCAACGTTTATATTTAGTAACCAAAGGAAAGTTGCCACTGCCATAAACTTCGTTCCATCCCTTTCCCAACGGATATTTTTATTTAAAAAATTAATTTTGAGGTTGCGTAATTATTGCAATGGAATATCAAGCTACGTCGATTTAGGTTTCATAGCCATGATAGTCAATAATCAAAGCAACCAATTATAAATCGAAATATATATCATGGTCTATATATTACCTTCATATAAAATACTTGTGGAAGTTCCAGTTTGCTCGGTAGTGAAATGTATGGAGATCAAAATAGGACTTATCCTACATTTCTTGCTTATGAAAATACTAGCTTTGTCATTAATGAAATGTATAGAATGACTTTTCCGTTGGGGCAGGGTATCCGCTAAGTTTATGTTTTCCTGGCTCTTAAAATCAGGGGAAAGAATTGTTATTTTTTCAAGTCCCCAAGTAAGAAGCAAGAGAACATCTATTATTTTCTCACTAATGGTAGCGTAAATATTTTGGATAGGTTTACATTTGACAGCTTTTAGAACGCACTAATTTCGATCTTATCTTACAAGGTGAGATTTCTTTTTGTTACTCCATAATTCTTCGGCTTTTCATGCAACCAAGACTTAATAAAGGTGTCGAATTATAAATAGTTTAGAATTTTTGTTTTAAGAATTTGGTTGTTTATAGATATCCATTTTGGTCCTAAACTCATCCATGATAACTACGCTATCTTATAAACAATTTTCTCTCCTGGATCCACCCTGAGAAGCACATCTATAGAATAAACTTCACAAATAAACTGAATAAATCAACGGTCACCGGTACATTGAATTATATTACGAAAAAAGATTACCCTCTTTTTTAGTTTGGGGAATGAAAGCATCCTCTAATGATATTAAAATCACCAGTTAATGTCATGAGTTGATGATTCATGATAAATCACTGCAAACCAGTACATCAAATTATATTACAAAAGCACATAAAGTTGAAAGGTAGATGGTTTAGCATTTGCCGTTCCTTAAAATTGAAACTGGGCAGCGAATGCTGGGTGTTACAGCTCTTTATTAAATACTGATTACTAAGCTGAACTACATCATGAGCCTCTGAGAGGACACTTCAGAAAAAGGTGGTCAAGATCTTCATATCTAGTACAAGGTTTGTTACAGAAGCAACTACAACACAACATTAAATTTTGCAGCAAGACTTCAGCCCTACATATCAAGAACTCTCATTTTGCATAAAGCTCCCGGGCATCTGGAACCAAACAAGGCCAGGTTGGTTGCACTGTCCTGATTCTGGAACAGGAACTATGGGCCCCAAAAATATGCGCCATAAATCCAGTATAATAGTGACAAGCATTGCAGCACCCAATGCATCGACAGCCACTCTTGGTAGGTTCCATGGATCACCATTTTTCTCATCGATCCTGGATGTTAGAAAAGTCGATGATGAGTATAAGCTAATCTCATCTTGGCTATCGATGGATGAAGTATGATGCATGGCAGATGGACAGTCAGACATTTTGGAAAGAACAGTTGGTGACAGTTTTAACAATGTTGCAGTGAATACATTGGCCTGTTAGAGCCTGCGCAACAAAAACTCTGAATGGCTCTAAGGTGACATGCTAATTAGCAACAAGGTATGGCAGATAAATCTCTCCTCACAAAGAGTGATATCCATGCACTTTGTGCCATGAGTCAAAATGAGTCAGAAAACTTTCAATACATCTCAGAGATAATGTTTAAACCATGTCAACCGAGTCCCATAAGACCTGCGCGTGCCCATCAGGAAGTGCGATTTTGTCCCCATCAATCAATTTGTGAGCTAATGTCATGTTTCCAGAGATTGTGTGATATTCCCCACCCCCACGCTATCCACGCTAACCATGGTCTATTGATTCTGTGAAGAGATGAAATTCTGAAAGGTCCTACATGATTTTGCATTCCTATCTATAGATGACTAAGCTAATACTCTGATGGAAAATATCATGTAAGGGATCACACAGCACACACTAGCATATGAACTTCCTGGAGTATTAGCAATATCTTTAGACACTTGAAATATATTTATAAGGTTTAAACAAGATCATACAGGCCCTCGTGATTTCTATCATCAATGTTGAGCTTACTTGTGTTGCTAATATGCAAATAGTCATGTAAACTTGACTCCTAGAACAAATTAGCAGGCAATGCACATGTTAAATTGCAATCAATACATACACATAAGATGGTTTATGATCATAAAGTTTTAAAATGTGTATTTGTTAACACATAGCAAAAAACACCAGTCTAAGACGACCAATATTGACCTGAACAGGAACAATGCACAAAGCAATATATTTTATTAGCATGCTGGTTTTGAAACCTTTACGTGCTTGTAAAGCTTGTCCTTTCTTGTTCAGGCCAGGTATTGGCAATGATATGGCCATATATGCCTACCATGTCATCATAATCAGCACAAGCACAATATTTGATACTCTAAGCTTTAAGTAATCCTCTAACTAATTAAGAGGTATCAAAATTTCAGCTTTTCTCCACCTTGAAGCTAAAGGTGGCTATGGTTTGGGTTGGGTGAGCTTCAGGAAGTGTGGACTTTTGACTAGCACCGGGCTGGACCCACAATTTGTAGTTACTCAAATTCCCATTTGCAAGGGGTGTGATTTAGCTGAGCTTAATCAAGCCTAGATCTGATCAAGCTTGGGTTGAAATTAATTTCGAGATTGAAAGTTGAGATCAAGCTTGGCTTTTTAACCATCATTTCGAGCTTGACTCAAGTTTAATTTTGAACCAGGCCAGACACGAGTCTAATTAATCAGCTTGAAAATCCAAAGTCAAGCTAAAATTCAATTCAAGCTTGAACCAAGCTTGGTTATGTTGAATTAAAGTTTGATTCAAACCTGGTTCAAATCTGCATTAATATTTATTAGTTTCTAAAAAATTATATAAATGTTCAAGCTTGGTTCATTTAGCTTCAAACCGAGTTTTCCCAAAGACAAGCTCAAGTTGTTCAGATCAGATCATTTAACACCCTACCCATTAATACTTTGAACTATGAAGATCTGCATAACCCGTTATTCCCCATCTTTCAAGTCAATCTGCATAAGAAACGTTATTGAAAATAATGTAGGACACTGGCAAAAGTATTTTTTTTTAATTTTTTGAATTGAAAAGATTTTCAATATTATAAATTTTAACATCATATAAAAGTAAACATAATGTCATCTTCGTATATACAATGGCCCAACTGATCATAGAGGATCTCCTTATACCTGGCATGTCAGTGAAACAGGCCTATCAATGCCCTCATTTTAGCAGGTAAGGTGCAAAAATATTTACCTCTGCAACGATAGGTATTAAATAGTACCACTACTATGACAAGAGGTATCTATCAAGAAACAAACTGGAATCCCAAGGGGTCAGGGTAAAGACAGCAAGCTACCAAACAGAAGTTTTATAAGTGTCTCTGTATATGAGGATCTACCCAACACCATTCAACAACCACATTGATGGAAACACAAACTCCATCGTCTTGTAAATGTCTTTATGAACCAAGAAATCTGCAAGAACTGTTTCCAAAGGGGATGTGAAGCTATCAGATGTTTATCATGAAACTAAAAACTACCAAACTAACAAAATGAGATTGAGTATGATGGTGGATAAATCATCTAAGAACAAGATGAAGGCATGAGTCAAATTGTGACACAAGGAAATAACCATATAACATCAGGCCATATGGTCACGGTAAGATAACTTTGTCAACTTCAATTGTTTGTGATTATATTTTATTGTATTCATATGATTTCATCGTATGTTAAGACTCAGATTTTGAGATGCCTTGCAGCATCTATAACTGGCCTGAGAAAGATCTCAACGCACTGGAAATATCTGGAGTGGTAGCTAAAGCCTTTTCTTCTGCATAATATAAGAATTTTGTTTTGTCTTTTCCAGTCACTTTGACATTAATACTTGCTTAATATTAGGAACTTCCAGATAATATCAGAATATCAGTAGTCACATAAGGCATGACTTTAGATACCTAACTCCAACTCTACATAGGATCTAATAACTTAAATCAGTTATCATCATAACTAAGTTTTTTAGACAATAGAGTTTTTGTTTTGAAGTAAAACATATATTGGAACCCGCAATTTTTGGTTAGCTTTAAAAGACCTGGTCTGTGATTTATCTTGAAGTGTCATACTGAGTTATCAAAAGGTTTGATGATGCTTAGAATTCTCTCTCCAATGATTGACTCACCAAACTTTCTTACACTGTTGTCCAACAATTTCTTTCTTTTTTTCATGTTAACCTCTTCTGCCCCTTTATCTTTCAATTCCTACTGATGAATGCTTTCATTAAGATGCACGCTAAATATAAGATGGATGCATGCAGACTGCATGTGTATAAAGAATAAATGCATCAATGTATTGTCAACATGCAAGTATAAGGTTAATGAATACAAATACCAAGGATCTTAGATCTCAGTTTTAACTATGAACTGGCACTTACACAGGAACCCCCATCATATTGTAATAAAGCAAAGAGAAACAGGTTCCTAGTATTGAAAATACTACCTACAAGATGTGACCAAGTTATAATACAATATCCGTGAATTACAGGCATTTTCTACAAAATCCATAATAAAATAATGAAAAAAAAAATCATAATCAGTTCTTACCTTGAAAACATGGGGAAGCTCACAATGAAATAAATTGCATAAAACAAGGATCCTACTTTGTACATTGATGCTCGATCGACAAACTCATAGTAAGGAAACTGCATCAATTCAAATAATCCACTTGATGTCAATATGTTGTCAGCGTACAAAAGGAATCCAACAACAGAAGTCATTCCGATGAATGGTCATGTCAAGTAGCAATCTTTACATGGTTTAATTCCACATAAGCTTAGTCAGATCATTAGCAATAACAAGATAAAAGACAGTATTTAACATACCAAATACTGAAGATATGATGAATTCACATTCACTCCTTAAAATGAAAGAGAATAACTGATTAGCAGAACTATAGCATGAAGTGCAGATAAAGTAATCTAAGCAAGCATCGATCAACAAAAGTACACATTGCATAAACATCATCACAGCTGGACAGCAAACACATCAGTTGAAGATTTCATCCCATCACTCAAGCTTGAGTACCGCCAAAACGAACCTAACAGTTGAACATTGATTTAGTTATCATTATAACAAAAGATCATCAGTTGCTGCATTTCTAGAGAATTGATGCTTATCAAATGTCACCTGGTTCCTCCTCCAATGCTGGCTTCATTTTGATGGTTAAATTACAATTTGCAAGTTACAAGCATGCAAGCATCGTGTTTTTGGTGTACTGTAAATTCAGCTCTGCATTTTTATCTGACCCATTAGCATTAGAAAACATTTTGCAGGCTTTATATGCTACAACATCACCCAGTCCCAGTTGGTTTCACATTGAAATTCACATTTTGCAAGCTATAACCATGTGAATGTTACATTTTAAGTTTACATGAAATTTTGAATTTTTTAGTTTTCAAATTACCACTGATCATGTTAAAAATTGTTTAAGAAATCATAATATGGAATGACAAATTTCAGAAGCAACCTTTCCAGAGAAGGTTGCCACCAAGGGTTTGAAATTTTTAGGTCTAAAAATTTTGTTTGTGATCATCCTCTTTAAAGAAAGTAAGCTTCAACAACTTAAAAGTCTTTCACATTCTAATGTAGAGCTAAATCAATTAAGTGAAATAAATTAAAATAATGTATCTAACTAGTTCACCAAATAGTACATCATAATAACATAACTAGTTCACCAAATAGTAAATAACCTCGAATCCTAAAATTCTATTTCTCAAGCCTAGCTTGAATATCCATTATTATACAAAAGCAAAATCCATAGTCTAAAAGCTTGACTAGGGAACATGAATGAAGCATGCATAAATATTTTACACTCAGGTTCCTGCCAGATTGTCGTATTGAATATGACATATCCAGCACATCATCACATACCAGCATTTCCTGACTTCATTCAAATCAAAATATAAAATGCATCACAGACAGCTAATTTCTACATCTATTAGAAATTGGATGTTGAAGATTTTAATCAACAAGAATATGACCACGTATTAATGGGATCAGTATGTTACCACATACATTTGAAATAGCTAAAGTCTCCAAGTATGCTATGAAATAAGAAAGGGCCAAAATCCATGCAGCTTCAGTGACCAACCGAACTGACTGTGGTAAGTCTGCAATGGAGTGGCGCAGTCTACGAAGTGTCATATTGGAAGTCATGTGGTAAAATAGGAAGCAAGCATGAGTCAGGAGGAAAGTTGTATGTGGTACCTGTAGTGTAACAAATTGAAAAGGTCAAATTGGATTCAATAACAATTATGTCTGCATAAGATACAATAACTCTATGACCATGTCACCTTGGCATAATCATGCATAGTAAATTTCAAGTATGATTGCTTCAACAATCGATAATATATCACAAAGTAATAAAAGAAATGCAGAAATATTATGCAAGTCAGTCCCCATGAAAACAGACTATAACAAACTACATCTTTAACTTGTCCTTCATGACCTGCTTGAATATTGCAGCATCCATCTGGGACAATTCATTTATTAAATACTGCATATTTGTGAAAAGAGATATTAACTTTGTATTAGTGTTAATTGCTATTGGTACCCAAAGAGAACCACATAAGTTAGCATTCACATAGTTTTTTTTTATTTTTTTAATATAAACAAGCAGGCAATCACACAACTCTAGTGAGTGCAACCCATAAGGTCAAAAAAACAAAAGCTCCTACAGGCCTAGCAAGTGAGCCTCGCCCAGGCATCAGGTACAGTCTCTAGTGTGCTCAGCAATAAAAGATACAATTTAGTCAATCGCTCACTTCCCAGAATATATGATGAATATACACTGCAACAGAAACTCGGAGGAACCTCTAGATGTCACAAAGAAGCGGATGAGCCTCCAGCTGATTCATCTCGTCCTAGATCCAACTGATGATGGTTGCAGAGTCTCCCTTGATGAAGATCCTCTTTGCTTGCAACTCCTATCTGGCTCAGATGATGCCTTCCCAGGCAACTCTAAACTCGGCTTCCAAGATGGAAGGCTAAAAAAGATTAGAGCCCCTCACCGCTAGCAGCCTACTATCTAGATCTCGGATGATATACCCAACACCACCTATAGCATCCTAACACTACCGTCAAAATTCACCTTGACAAACCTTGAAAAGGGGACTCCCAGGAAATGAAAAGAACCCTCCGAATCACTGCCAAGGCAGCATAGGAGTCTTAGAAATCCGGTGCATCAAGGGACATGCTAGCAACATCGAAATGACAAACTCTGTAGCCAAGTAGATAGCTCTTTCCAGCATCCAATGTGTAGGTACAATCTCAACTTCAAATAACAGGTTGTTCCTGGAAAGCCAGATTTGATAGGCAAGATACGCTATCCTACCGCTCGCCTCAACCGAACTCTGACGAACCGCATCCAAGAAAGGACCCAACTAAGAGCTGCTACTCTACCCCAGGGATGACTCCCCCCTTCCTCCAAATTAGCCTCTTCCTTAGACAATACAAGAGGGCGTGCTCAATAGACTCATCAACCAACCCGCATACCGAGTAAGAAACTAGCAACTCCATACACCAGTCCTTGAGTAACGCACATGTTGGAAGTCGGTCCCAAGCAACCTTTCAAAGAAAAAGTCTCATCCTGGGATGAGTGACTACTATCCAAATCCAAGCGGCCTCAATCATGCTATCCGATGACGTCCTGCAAATCTCAATAAGGGCCCTAACGAAGCCTTGGAGTAACACAATCGGCCCCACACCCTCAAGTCCAGGCTTCGATAGATGAAAATCGGGATGGCAAGAATCTGGTCAATAAGCTAGCTCCCAAAGAGATGGGAGACATCCTGAGCTTTTCAACCTCTATCATCAGCAATCCCATGGATGGTCATCCACCCCAATACTAACATAACTAGGCTACCTAGAAAGTGGCAAATTGGAGATCCAAGAATTCTGGCTCACATCAACCAAAGTCCCATCCCCAATTAACCATTTAACCTTGGCCAAAATTGTAGGGCCACAGGTACAAATCTCCTTCCAGTTGAAGGAACAACCATGAGCTATCCAAATTTGGGATGCCTGACTCTATGTCCCACACCGAGCGCTCATCACCCTGCTCCACAGAAAATCAGGTTAAAGAAGATATCTCGCTCCATGTTTGGCAATCAAAGCCTCCATCCTAAAGAGTAGGAACTGAATCCCTATTGAAAAAAATGCCTTGATTTGGCCCACTAGCAAAGCCCAAGTGCGAAGACCCAAAACCAAGCCCAGGAGTAGACCAAGCCTAACAGAACGAACCAGGCTCAGCCCAGGTGCATGCAAGCACGGACCAAGCTAGCGCGGCCCAGCTCGCATTGCTTAGGTGCATGGCCCGATCCACAGTGCGCGCAACACACGCGACCTGGCGACCGCGATGCACGAGCACAGTCCACGATTGTGATTCACGCAATCCATGAGGCATTTCTAGCTCGTTTCTTGCGGTCCACGCAATCGTGCATGGACTGGGTGGGCAAGAGGCAACATGAAAACTAGCAACTAGGGGCATGGGACTAGTTCACGAAATAGGGAGGTTGCGGTGGTCCACGGTGGTCCAATGCTTGTTTCAGATGATTTAGAACTCAATGCGGTTTGCACTGTTAGATTCCTGTCAAACTGCTTTTTGACACAGGATATAAAAAAGATGACAAACAGCTAGGTACTAGGTGTGAAAATTCAGAGAGCTTCCAAGAGATGTGGTACTGCAAAGAAAACTTGTAAGTACTAAAGGATTTTCTAAAGAGTTAAGAGATTTGTGAGAGATTTGGAACTTCTTGTTAAGAAAAATTGTACATGATTGAGAGTGCGAGTTATTATCTTGTAAGTGATTATTTTCTCATAATGAAATCTTGCATGTCCTATTAATTGTATTCTCTATTTTACTTTTCTCTTCTTCTTTCTCTTACAGCATCAACAACAATATCATGACCTTGGACATGGGGGATTGTATTCCACACGAGGGATTTCCAATAAGTAATATCAGTGCAGGTGGTACCATAATAATTGGTATTAGAATCTCTAGTTGTCCAAATTATTTGTGTTGATCGAGATTGAAAAAGATGAAAAAGACAAGCACAATCAAAGTCGACATCAACCAGATCGATAAGAAGAGCAATTTCTTCCTCTGACAAGCAAGGATGAAAGATGTACTTATCCAGTAAGGATTGATTGACGCTCTTATATATGAGATAAGACCGGTCACCATGGAGAATAAGATTTGGAAGCAATTTCAGATGCAGGCAGTGACTTCCCCAATGGCGATATGGACAAAGCTCAAGAAATCATACATAGCGAAGTCCCTCACCGACACATTCTTTTTTAGAAGTAGTTTTATCAACTACAGATGAGTGAAGGACAGAGCGTGTAAGAGCATCTAAGTAATTTTCAAAAGATCTTTACTAATCTTTTCAGTATACGTGAGAAGGTTGAAGAGAAGACTAAGATGTTGGTCTTGCTATCATCACTTTTTGCACTCCTTTAAATCGTTGGTGATTGCTTTTTTAGTAAAGAAAAGCACCATCATGATGGAAGAGGTCATCTCAGCGCTTCTTCAGAACGAGGTTCTTAGACAAGAGAACTAAGCTTCGAGTTCAGATGGAAACTTAGCATTAGCAATCTGTGAAAAAGCTAACGATAGAGGATGGAGTGACAGAGGATCGCATGATAGATGGTCCATATTCAAATCAAAGAATACCAGCAAGATCAAATGCTATCAGTGCAACAAGTTGGGACGGCGTGTTAGATATTGTCCATAGCTCAAGAATCGGACGAGTGCTACTACGACGATAGCCAATGGCAGTGACAGTGACGGATATAATGATGCGCTCATGATATCTGACGAGGTATCCCCTTCTCATTAATAGATTCTATATTCTACATGTATCCATCATGTGTATTGCAGAAAGAAGCTATTTGAATCTCTAGAAAGTAGAGGGTACTGTCTACTTATCAGATGGATCGTGTTGTGTGATCAAGGACGAAGAAACAATTCAACTTAAAACTTCATGATGGAACATCGAAAATACTAGATGAGGTTCGATACATATCCAACTTCAGCAAGAACCTAATCTCATTGAGTAAACTGGATTTAAATGGCTATACGTGGAGAGCCGATGATAAAATCCTGAAAGTTAACCGCAGTAGTAGGATTGTCTTGCAAAGAAAAAAAGCATAAATAATACTATCTCTTGACAAAGGTCTAGTACGAGGTGGAGTCCCTGATGCAAATAGGAGCCTAGTACGAGGAAAAAGCTTTGGGAGCAGGTGGATCTAGCACAAAGCAAGATTCAAGAGAATGCCAGATGACGTCACATGATGAAGTTCTTATTACTACAAGAAGCTTTCTCTAGAGGTCTCAAGTCAAGATGAACATAGCACACGATGGAGATGGAATCGAGTGACCTGACTCGACTCTCATATTTGTCCATCCATAAGCAGCAAGTATTTGTCCCAGGACTTGGAGACAAGATCTAGAGCTCTCAAAAGTCGGAGGTCAAACATCAAGTCAAAGTAAAGATTGTTAAAAAAATTATTTTGATTCGGTCCATTGAAGCAAAATCCAGGTAAGAAGATCCAAAATCAAGCCCAGAAGTATACCAAGCCTAGCCCAGGTACGGCCTAGCATGCAGCCTAGCCCATAGCACGCAACCCAACTATCGCGACACATCGGTGCAATCCACTCACCATGGATTTCGCACGGTCCATGGGACATTTCCGACATGTTTCTTGAGATCCACGTGATTGGGTATGGACCGGGCAGGCGAGAGGCGACATGGTGGCTTGCAATTGGCAAACACCAAGCCAATTTTTGACAAGGAGGTTGCGGTGGTCCACGATGATCCAATGCTTGTTTCAAGCGATTTAGGATTGATTTCGATGCAATTTGCACCGTTGGATTCCTATCGAATTACTCTTCGACACAGAGACTAAAAAAGGAAGTAGATGGCCAAAACTAAGTTTGAGAATCCAGAAAACTTTTAAAAGGTGTAGTGGTGGCAGAGAAAGCCTGTAAGGACTAAAGGATATCTTTGAAAGTTAAGAACTTTGTGAGGGATTTGAAACTTCTTGTTGAGAAAAATTATACGAGATTGAAAATGCGAGTTCTTATCTTGTAAGTAATTTTTTTCATAGTGAAGTCTTGCATGAGCTGTTGATTGTATTTCTATTTTATTTTTCTTTTCATCATTCTCTTGCAGCATCAACAACGACATTGTGATCTTGGACACGAGGATCTGTATTCCGTACGAAGGATTCTCTAGCAAATGATTTTAATATAGATAGTACCATAACAATCCCAAGGCCTCCATCTCTTATAGGTTGGCAGACCATCTCCCAAAACACCAAGTGAAGCCCACGACTATTGGGCCTTGAGCTCCAAAGAAAGTTCTAGAAAAGCTACTCCAATCCTCTTAGACGAGCCGGGCACAACCGTGTTTGCTAAGAGGTAGACAAGGATAGAACTCAAAATCGAGCTGATGAGTAGTCCTACAGAGGTAGACAAGGATAGAACTCAAAATCGAGCTGATGAGTAGTCCTACCCATCATAGATAGAGCATTATCTTGCTAGCCCTCGAGACGATCCAGGACCCGCTGCTCCATGGGCTTGCAATCCACTCTCTGAAATCTCCCTTGTCAAAGAAACTCCTAGATAAGTCAAGATCCCAGTCTACTCTGAGATCCCTAGCTTAGCCCGAATCATCTGCTTTGTTTAGATCTTCATTTTGGAATTGAAAGTAATCGTAAACTACTATAGGTTCACCAGTTGGTTAGAGACTTGACAATATGCTTCAAAAATGGTTGCAAAGCATCTTGCATTATAGAATGAGACCCGATCAATGAGCAAGTAATCATCTACAAAGAGGTGCAAGCAACTGGACTCCAAGAACAGGCCAGTAGGGCTCCAACTCTGATCCTTGAATTGTGGCAGGCCAGTAGGGCTCCAACTCTGATCCTTGAATTGTGGCCCTAAAAGCATGGAACAAAGCATCAGCATATAAAATGAATAGGTAAGGAAAGAGAGGACAACCATTGGCAAAGCCCCACTAATGATTGAAAATACTCCATTGGGACACTATTGATCAAAATGGCGAAGCTTAGGATCTCCACATAGGCCATGATCCATCTGATCCACCTCTCCTGGAATCCGAAGTCTTGAAGTATTCGTTGCAGGAATGTCCAACTCATCCAATCATAAGCCCACTCCATGTCTAGCTTGATCACCATAAGACTTTGCTGGATGAGGGCATGCTACAAGTCATGCATGAACTCCCGGGCAAGTAAGATATTATCAGTGATGCAACAGCCACTGATAAAAGCCCCCAACTTAGGATTGATCAAACAAGGTACAATTAGCTTCAGTCGTCCGACCAAAATCCTAAAAAACACCTTAGAAAGGATAGTGTATAGGCTTATCGATCTAAAATGTTCAGGGATAGATGCATTGGATTTCTTAAGGATGAAATTGATCAATGTCTTCTTCCACTTCATCGGAAAGTCATTGGACTCAAAGACCACCTGCACCATGTCGACCACCTCCCCCTAACGATAGGCCAGTATCGACGAAAAAAAGGGAGGGAATCCATTCGACCCAGGAGTCTTGTCCTCTCCAAGAGACCAAATGGCTTTGTGCACCTCTATAGAAGAGGCATCGGGTGAGTCAGGGCCGTGTTCTTCTAACTAGAGACACAACCTACCAATTGAGAACCTTGGAGGGGAGCATCCTTGCCCAGGGGCAAGGTCGATCGAGATCTAAAGAACTGAAAGATCTACTCCTTGATTTGATCACTATCAATCACCACTCTACCATTGCTCTCCCTCAGCTACCTTATACGGTTGGCAAACCTCCGGATCATAGTAGATTGATAAAAGAATTTGATATTCTGGTCACCCTCTTTGATTCATTGAATCTTTGACTTCAGTCTCCACAATGTCCCCTACTGTCTCAGCAAAGAATGGTGCATCAAGAGCTTGTGACAAAGCTTTCTCAAGTCAGACTCCTGAAGACCCCCCTCTTGGTCCTCTCTCATTTGCAGGTCCGCAACCTCCACCTCCACCCCCTCGATCCACTGAAAATGTCACCAATCTCAAGACGATTCCACCCAAGGAGTCTATGCCTAGCTAGCTCCAATCTTTGAGTAATTCGATACCTCGCATCCCCTCATATCGGCATCCTCCAAACCTTCATAATCAGATTCCATATCTTAAATAAAAAGTTCCGAACTTCTTAAACCTGAATGGAGGCCTAGGCATATGCGGACCATCAATGATGAGAAAAATTGGATAATGATCCGATGAAATCATCGAAAGGTGCTAAACTTGGTATCCCAGAAAGCACCGGAGCCAATCGACAGTGGCAAGTGCCTGGTCAATCCTTTCCCAAACCCTAACCTCCCCCAATCGGTTATCGCATCAAGGGAATATAGACCCCGAATAACCACAATCAATCAGGCCTCGTCGCTAATAAACTCCTTAAAGTCAATGCTGTTTATGAATTGCTTGCCATCTATCTTCTAATGGGATCCCACAATACAATTGAAGTTCCTAGCGACAAGAGATGGCAATCCATGGGACAGCATCCTCGAGATCTCGAACCACAGTACCCTTTGCTCCCTGTACTTGGTACTCATATACATGCCAAACAGAAGCCAAGGGTCTCCAGTTTGTTCTGAGATAACTGGGGCCACTTATTGCTCGCACATGTGGAAAGCATCCACCCTCATCGAGCTACATCTCCACATCATCAAATCCCTCCTACAGGCCCCTAAACTCCGCTGCATAGATACTCCATGCTAATTAGATTGTAGCCTGGCAAGGCAAAACTCATCCCCGATAGTCAGATCTCGAGCAGAATACAGATGTTAGGGCAGTGCTACTAGATCATTTTGCCGAAAGATGCTCGAAACAGGGGTTTCCCCATCCCCCGGGTGTTCCATATCAACATCCTCATATTGATGACTAACAGGGAAGGGGATCTGCTTCAGTTTTCCCCTGAACCTAAATATCCACCTCAGTCTAAGCTTCTGACGTGTCCATTGCTGATGGTCACTCCCCCACCCCCTGAATGGCCTACCTCAACCAATCCGTAGCAAACTCATGATCCATGCCTTGACACTCCGTAGTCTCCAACCCCTGCTTAGGAAGCCCCTCCTTTTCCAGAGTCCCAGGGTCACTTGCCAGCTCCTTGACCTGAAGCAGCTCCTGTCCCTCCTCCCCTGGGGTCCTAGCTGAAAACATGAAAACTCCATTGCCTCCCTCACCTACCGATGGCTCCACTCGGGCCACAAAGGGGGCTAGACCTTTCCTTTGACCTTATTTTTCCTCCATGAGCCCCTCAGAATCCAGCACATGGGGCCTCATAAGCCCTAGCCCGCATCAAAATCAGGGGTCGGGTGTGCTTGGGTTGGGTTGAGCCCATGCCCGACAACCCCCTATCATGTTCCCACATGCCACCTGAATCTCGCGCAAACTGCCACCCTTGTCCAGGCCTAGGGACAACGGGCCAAACCGGTTGGCGGGCCTGTCTGTGCCTAGACTTGGGCCCAAAGACCCCGCGCTAATCTCAGCACCCCTTGCCAAATCCAGCCATCGATCCGGGCCTTAGGCGAGAGGGAGATCTCCACCATGTAATCTTAGCCAGCTTGATCCAACCGTCAGATCCCGCTACCCGGTCAATGCGGCTTGAGCCCGCTCGAGTTGGCTGCTGATATAGAATATTTTGAATAATTACAAATAGACATATTCATGTCTAATCATGAAGAACAGCTGATAGACTGATTTCAGTATAAGCAACTAACTTTGATGGAGCCTTGACAAGATACTTCAAAGATTTAGGAAGACCAGGGGAAAGCCCATGAAACATAAAATATCAATAAAATCAAATAAAATAATAATTAAAGGATGTGCATTACATAGGATTAGCTTAGGAATAAATGTCAGAGAAGGATAAATCAAATGCAAATATTGAGGGCACTGCTTGCTGGTTACGTTTTTGATAAATTATTAATCACATTTGATAGCTTACCACAATTATATTTTCATTATGAACAATAACATATCACATTTTATTAATTTCTATCAACAATATACAATTTTGACCAGAAAATGATAAAACTGGACACTGGCATCACTATTGCTTGTCTCTTACATTGTTCATTCTCCATGATGGAAAAGTATACGATGCTCCAAGTACTGTGAAGAAATAATGAGTCCAAAAGTAGTTCCCAACATAACTAAAAATTATTATCCAGAGATTTGCCTGCAGCAAAAGACAGTCAGAAATCATTTAAAAGAAGGTACACATGATCCAAACTAACATTCTGAATAACAGTAAGGGGATTCTGTGTGCATGTGTGTGAACTTCTAAATAGGCATTTCACAAGGACTGGACATTTAATATGAGCAATCCAAGAATTGCTTATTCTGTTCAATGAATAATGCTGAGCATGTTATGGTTGTATTCAAAAAATTGAAAACCTAATTCAACATTGTTGCCTAACTTAGATTGCAAGGATTTCACGCATAAATCTCATAATTATAGTTACAAGAAAGATTTTGAACCAGTTGACTTCATAGTTACAAGGAGTCAATAGCCCTTTGTGTTCCCATGGTGGACAGATTGAAATCATAAGTTTTTGCCATCCATCAATTCCTTCTATCAGAAATTTATAAATATTTAATATAAATTAGTTCTGCTTAACTGGAATGATTAAAACTCTTTTTTTAAACACTTCTTCATTTTGCGGTAGTTAATAACAACTCCAAAAAATGTTTGTGGCCATGGTTTGCATCAGGAGTTAGATGCATATAAAAATCTGCAACCAAAAGACAAAATATATAAATTTCTGATTTTTTTTTTTATGCAGACATTATTGTTGAGAGAGAGCAACTGCATGAAGCTTACATGTGGATAAATGATAATGATGATGATGAAATTAATGACAAAAAGAACCTTCAGCATCTGAAGACACTGACCAAATAAAAGAACTAAGCCATACATGCCACACAAATAAAAAATCATCATTGTGCAATGAAAATGATACAAAAGTATGGATAAGTGAGGAATGCCTGCAGAATCATTCTGGTCTTAGATAATGTAGGTTCCATCGAGTGCCTTTCACCTTTGATTATCCTAGAGCTTTTTTTTTAAAGAAAATTATCCTAGATCATTTTGTGCTCATTTTCATGGCTTGAAGTTAGCCATAGGATAGTTTTACATATATATAAATTTGTAAAGTTTTCCAAAGGAATTTCATTAATGTGTCCACACTCATGTTTTACACTTGTGTGAGGTTCAAACACAGAAAAGTTACCTTTACCCAGTAGCAATCCGTCCAACATTTGCCTCTATCTGCCTGCAAGGAAGAATAATCAAACCCCTTAAACATGCTAAAAATATAGTAAATCTAATCATCAAAGGTTATCTTGATTTCAACTAAGATTAAAAAAATAGAATACTTTTATAGAGTATAACGAACAAATAACAGGTTTAAAGAGTATAATCAACAAGCTTATGCAAACGGTATGTCCAACTGAGGATTACTCAGAATAGCATTTTCTTTATTTTTCTTCAAACAAAAGGTTGACATGGCCTCCCACTTTATGCATTAACTTTCCCTCTTTAGGTAAATCTTTATTTGTTTTTCGCATGCCCATTTCTGTTTCTTGCCTTGTTTTCTGAACTGATTTGAGTCCAGCAGCTACTGTTTAGATATTAAGGTAAAAGCAATAAGACAATACTTGTTTATGTTCCATTTTTCTTTGGTTAATAATCAGCTTCATCACATATCTGAACTTTCACTAGTCCAGGCATGCTATATATGAACGTGAGCTAGCATAGAATATAAACATAAAAATTATAGCACAAGCAAGATCTCAACTATCTCTAACATATCCATTAGCAAATGCTTGTATTCCGGGTCACTGCATTATCCCAGCAAGCAATTTTTGCTACATATAACGGCAACAAGTATGTCAAGATGAACGCAAATACTACCAATAATATCAGACACGATGGCAAAATCTACTGAACATAATTTACATAACCAACTAGTCAATCTAACAATGGTTTACAGTTAACAGCAAGGCATATTAAATTTAAATGGTGATTCTTTGTCAAAGATAGCATATACTGACTTTGAATTAAAAAAAGATCAATGCTTTAGTAACTCAGAAATCTTGCTCAAAAAGTCATTCAGCTTGTGTGTGTGCAATTATGTTATCACTTTTGAATTGGCGTCACAGAGTATGCCAAGTAATGAAGCAAAGAGAAAGCTGTAAGACAGCTGAGAGACTTCTTCGACCCAGGTTTCTGAGTTACTCTGGCCTTGCACATCTATCTTTACGATAAAAAAAGCCGGGAGCAAAGTGTGCACCTCTCCCACAACAAAAAGAGGTATGAAGAGAGCTGGAACGGCAGAAACCAACCCAAGAAGCAAATACTCCAATTCAGTAAATCTCTGCCATCACAATAAGTTTCGTTAGAATGCCACCTTCATAACAATAAAATACTAAGTAAAACAATGATCATTTCAATATAAATCCATCGGATTAAGAGAGAGAGAAAACATTTTTCAACAATAGTATGTTAACAAACACTGTAGATTTGATATAAACAACATAAATCCTTTTCACTTGAAAAATAACTAAATAAATTTTACCACCAAAAAGCATCAAGACTCGAGCATTTTCTAGATTCCTCCGGTAAGAACCAAAAGACATAAAAAGTTTCTTTTTTTTTAAAAAAAAAAGAATCACTGAAATGTTCCAGACCTCGTAGAGCTTATAGGGAACCACGATTCCGATGGTGAGGGTGAGCCAGAAGGGGGTGTATAGTAGAAAGAACGCCTCCCCCCATCTCTTGCTCGGATTCGAAGCAAACCACAAGCTTTCGGACGAAGTGGAGCTCTTCTTCGCTCCTTTTCTTCCTTCACGGCCTGCAACAATGGGAGACGGCAAAACCTAAGAAATGGAGATTGCCATTGGAGTACCACCGGGTGAGGGAAGGGACGCGTGGCGCTTTACCTCCCATCCGTCGGACGCTTGGTTATCTCTCCCGACCGATCGGCCAGCAGCGGATTTCGTTGCGGACTGAAGGGCGATGCTCCCACGGCCACATCCTGCTGCGCTGTTCCCTCATTTTAAATAGGGAGTGAAAGAGGTTTCTTGACACCGCCGGTGAAGGGATACACACTGCTACTAGCGAACTCCCGCGAGCAGTGATCCTGTTCCGTCGATCCGCTGGAGTTGTTCGGGTGCTAGGGAGACACCAAACACAAAGAACACTCAATTGGAATGAGCCACGTAAGCGAATATAGCGGGGACGTCTGTCGTCCATTAATAATTTAATATTTAACCATAATTGTATGAGTGCCACCGTACCTTGCATTCTTTTTTTAATGAAAAAAATGAGAGATCCTCGTGCAGTTATTTTCATCGGATTCCAATCATATCAGATTATGTTTGATTTGAATCATAATTTTTTTATATATTTTTTTCGTCGTTGATGAGTACGCCAGCCAACACTACTAAGATATTGAAATAGTGCGCTATCTTATCATCTCCATCATGTATTCCAGAAAATTTTTTGGATTTAATCAGATCATCAACGAGGATCATGCATAAATAAAGGAGTGTATTCACTCTTTTGATGCATCAAATGGGATTGAGAGGTGTGGGATGCTATAAATATTTAAAAAATTACTACTTGTACCCGTGGTTTATTATTCCTTGGGCATCTACTCCTACACGACTATAATTTATTATAGCCCTTGAGTACCTCGATCGGCATGAATCTTGCCATGCCAGATATCTAACATATTAATAATGCTAATATGATATAGCCGTAAGGAGTTTGCTCATGTCATTAACGATAAAAACCTGTATGAAATTATGATTAAAAACTCTATCATTACATGCTTTCTAGATAATCCAAATCATAGTGGCAATAAATTTTTTTTTTAAGTTATTGAATTAGAGGGCATGCCATAAAATTAAAAAGATCATCCAACATGAAAAAAGAAACAGACAGTTTTAAATGCATATTTATAATCTATCGGCAGTCTTTCATAAAATAACAATTAATAAAAATATTGAGGTATCTTTAATTATACCATGATAAAGATTACAATCCTGCATTCCATTTGGTATCACTTTACGAGATATCAAAAATTATTTAGTAGGCATACTATTCCAAGCAAATTGCTATCAAAAAGCAGAAACACGATGGAAGTTGTAATGACCAGATCCATCGAAAAGATGTAAAGGGGGCTTGAAGAGAAACCAGTTTATTCAAGTAGGACATATATTTAAGTGAGACAATACTTGTTTAGTTTTTCCAATGACAAGTTTGTTGACTCCACTAATTGATTTTGATGATAAGCAAAACGTTAAGTATAAGTTGAGGACTAATGATTTGCTTTGAGTATGTTTTTATTGAAAATGTACTCACAAAATTTGAAGAAGCCCAATTATTTTGAAGAAGTCAAGTTTGAGTGAAATGTTTGCTCAAAATGGACTTGGACACTCAAGAGTTGGTTGAATGGATGGCTAAGTCAAGTGGAAACTTGTTCCAACTCAAGTTCAGTAGTTTCTGTATATTTTTTAGTGAAGTGTCGACTCAAAGTGTCGACACCCAACATGAAGTATCGACTCAGGCCGGTACGCAGCAAAGTTTCAAATGGCACAGATCAAGTGTCAACACATGGACCTGATGTGTCGACTCAAGGTGTCGACACATGGATCAACACATCGCCTGAGACTTTCAAGCCATAGAACTTGCAGAAGTTGAAGGAACAGTTGAAGTGTCGACACATGGAAGTAAGGTATCGACTCAAGGTGTCGACTCAACTGAGAAGGCGTCGACACATATGAGATTTCCAGAGAATCGGAAAGGAGCTTTTTGAACTATGTGTCGACTCAAGAAGAACATGTGTCGACCTTATGTGTTGACTCAACTGGGGAAGTGTCGACACATGGAGTTTTGGCAATAGTAACGGCTAGTTTTTTTAAATGTAGAACTCGCCCAAATTGCCCCCAACGGCTAGTTTCTCAAGTCTAACGGCTAGAATTCGGTTTTAAGGCCTTGGAAGGGTATTTATATGCTCCAAATCAAATCAAAAAAAAGATATTGAATACCATTAAAGAGTTTTGAGAGAAAAGAAGAGAGAAGAGCCTTAACTCCCATTCATTCAAATTTCAACCACTCTCAAGCTAAAGGAAGCCTCCAAGCATTCAAAAGCCATCAAGAGCATTGAAGATCATTCAATCTTGGGCATTCAAAAGGCTTCAACAAGGACAAAGCAACTCTACATCGAGCTACATCGACATATTCGCTTTGTTATTGAAAGCTTACATTGGTTCTTTATTTCTAAACCTTATTTCTTATAAGGGTTCTTGGTTAGCCTATTGTAAAACTAAGTGAGGTTATTGGTAAGCCTTGGAAAACTAATTAGGTTGGTGGTTAGCCCGCAAAACCACTAAGGTTCTTGGTTAGCCCGGAAACCAAGGGAGGTTGTTGGTTAGCCTTGTGAAAACCAATTAGGTTCTTGGTTAGCCCGTAAAACCAAGTGAGGTTGTGACTTGTGAACCTTGTAAAAACAAGTCGGGTTTTGATTAGTGAGCCCGGAAAACTAATCGGCTGTAATCGTGTGATTATAGTGAATTTTCAAGGGGATCTTGGGAAGTGGATGTAGGTGCATTGGTTGGCACCGAACCACTATAACTTTTGGTGTTTGTAATTGCTTGATCTCTCTCCTTGCTTTTTAATTTTTGCTCTTAATTCTCGTTGCACTTTTATTTTTGAGTATTGCATTTGAATCATAGTACCTTGCTATACATACTTGTTGAATTGGATTGCTTTGCTTAGCATCTAGTTTTATAAAGTTTGTAGCTTGTCATATTAAGTTAGCTTAAATTAATTTTTAGAGACCCAATTCACCCCTCCTCTTGGATTGCTTACTGGGCAACAAGTGGTATTAGAGCCATATTCTCAGTATATAGGCTTTACTGCATTAAGTAAAGATCTATGGCAGCCCCAATTAGTACTAGTATAGTTGAGAGACAAGCCTCAAATAGACCTCCATCTTTCAATGGAACAAATTATACTTATTAGAAAACCAGGATGAGAATTTATATGCATTCAATTGATTATAATTTGTGGAAAGTAGTTGATAAGGGTCCTCATATTTCTTCAATAGTGGTTAATGGTGTTTCCATCCCAAAGCTCGAAGAGGATTGGGATGAAAATGACATTAAACAATCCGAGATCAATGCTAAGGCAATAAATCTCCTTTATTGTGCATTAGATCCTAGTGAATTTAATAGAATATCTATATACATGTCTGCTAAAGAAATATGGGACACACTTGAAGTTACCCATAAGGGTACCGATCAAGTGAAGAACACTAAGGTTAATATGTTAGTGCACACTTATGAGATGTTTCGGATGGAACCAAATGAATCTATCACTGATATGTATACACGATTCACAAATATAGTTAATGGTATAAGAAGTCTTGGTAAAGTCATGTCTAATGCTGATCTTGTGAATAAAATTCTTAGATCACTTATAACGTCATGGGATCTGAAGGTGACCGCAATTCAAGAAGCAAAGGATGTGGACAAGCTACCTCCTGAGCATCTAGTGGGATTGCTCATGACTTATGAGCTCAATCTAAAATAGAAATCCATGGACATTAATAAGAAGAAGAAAGGGATCGCTTTCAAGTTAAATATACAAGAAGAATCCTCAATTGATGAGTCCAAAGATGAAGAGAAAGAAGAAGGTGAAGAAGCCCTCCTTGTACAAAAGTTTAGAAGATTCATGAAAAGGAGAAAATTTCCTTACAAAAAGAAACATCAATCCAAAGAAAAAGGAAAAGAAAAAGAGAAAAAAAAAGAAAAGGAAAAGGAGAAAAAAGTACCTATATGCTTCGAGTGCAAGAAGCCGGGACACTACAAGTTCGACTGTCCTCTCTTCAAGAAATCAAGAAAGAAATTAAGGAAGAAAGCAATGATGGCCACTTGGAGTGACAGTGAAGACTCCAGTTCAGAAGAAGAGCAGACTGAAGTTGCAAATCTCTGCTTCATGGCACATCAAGATAATGATGAGGTATGTTCTGACACTAAAATTGATTTCACTTTTGATGAACTTAGGAATGCTTTTGAAGAGCTAATGCATGATTATAAATTAGTTTTATCTGAAAACAAGAAATTGAAAAAGCATGCAAACAGTTTTTCTTTTGAAAATAATTCTTTACTAAATGATGTTAGTACTTTGAAATCTAAATTAGATGTTTTAGAAAAGAAAAATATGCATAATGTATGGAAAATGAAGTTTTAAAAGGACCTAAAAATGTTATGTCTAACATTGATCTTTTAAAGAAAAACAAGGATTTAGAACTTGAAAATGCTAAATACAAAAATGAACTTGAAAAAATAAAACCTTTTGTTGACAAATTTACTTATAGTTCAGAAAAGTTAAATTTACTCTTAAACAATCAAAAAGTAGTTTTTAATAAGGCAGGTTTAGGATATAAACCATAAAAGCAACAAAAGTATTTTAAAAATTTATTTGTACATGCATCATCTAGCATTACTTATTTTACTTGCAAAAAATTAGGTCATAAATCATATCAATATAATTTTAGAAATATTATTTCTTTTGGTAAAGTGTGGATTCCAAAAGGAACCATTTTGAATGCTAACCCTAAAGGACACAAGTTGACTTGGGTACCTAAAAACAAAGCTTGATCTTATTGCAGGTGTGTCTTGCAACCAAGGAGAACAAAAGAGTTTGGTATCTTGATAGTGGTTGCTCAAGGTACATGACTGGAGATGTAAAGCAATTCACTTCTCTTGAAGCTTTGAATGGAGGGAGTGTGACCTTCGGTGATAATAGTAAAGGAAAAATCATTAGTATTTGTAAGGTTCACATAACTCCTTATAATAGTATTAGTAATGTACTTTTAATAGATGGTTTAAAGCATAATTTTTAAGCATAAGTCAGTTTTGCGATAAAGGTTTTCAAGTAGTTTTTAAATCATCATATTGCATGATTACTAGTCCGGATATAAATGGAGTACAATTAATTAAAAAAATGCATGAAAATATCTATTTGGTAGACCTAGATAATCTATCATTGCCTAATGGTGAATGCCTTGTTGCAATGAATTCTACTAAAGAAGAGACTAGTTGGCTATGGCATAGAAGGTTAGGGCATGCTAGTATATACCTTATTTCAAAATTTGCAAAAAGAATTTAGTTAGAGATTTACCTGAAATTTGCTTTGAAAAGATAGAATTTGCCAAGCATGTCAATTTGGTAAACAAGTCAAAACATTTTTTAAACCAAAAGGATTTATAACCACTAGTAGGCCACGTGAACTACTTCATATGGATCTCTTTGGACCAACTAGAACATCAAGTCTAGGAGACAAGAGATATGGATTAGTCATTGTGGATGATTTTTCAAGATTCACTTGGATTTTCTTTTTAGCACAAAAAGATGAATCATTTTCTGTATTTATAAAGTTTTATAGAAAAGTTTCAAACGAAAAAGGTGTTTCAGTTGTTTATATTCGTAGTGATCATAGAGCTGAATTTGAAAATCAAGATTTCGAAAACTTTTGTAATGAAAAAGGCATAGAACACAATTTTTTTGCACCTAGGACACCTCAACAGAATGGGGTAGTAGAAAGGAAAAACCGTATTTTGGAAGAAATGGCACGCACTATGCTTTGTGAAAATGATTTGCCATGATATTTTTGGGTTGAAGCTATTAATACAGTCTGTTATGTTTTAAATCAAGTTTTAATCCATCCTATTTTAAAGAAAACTTCATATGAGCTTTGGAACCAAAGAAAACCAACTTTGAAATATTTTTGAATTTTTGGTTGTAAATGTTTTGTTTTGAACAATGAAAATAATCATCTTAGAAAGTTCGATGCCAAGTCTGATGAAGGTATCTTCTTAGGATACTCTACATCAAGCAGGGCATACAGAATATTTAATAAACAAACTTTAGTTGTAGAAAAGTCAGTACATGTTGTATTTGAAGAATCTACTAACAAGTTCTCGAGAAAAGAGGATACATCTGATGAATGTGCAGGTGCTGACAAGCTTCAGAAGCTAACATTGAATAATCAAGCTCAACCAAATGAAGAAGATCAAGACAAGGATGAAAAAGAAGATGACACTCCAAAGCATCAAAATCTACCTAAGGAGTGGAGGTATGCTCATGGACATCCTAAAGAATTAATCTTAGGTGATCCATCTAAAGGGGTAAGAACTCGAGCTTCTATTAGAAATGAATGTGATTATATAGCATTTGCATCTCAAGTAGAACCTAAATGTTTTGAAGAAGCTGAAAAAAACTCTAATTGGATCAATGCTATGCAAGAAGAACTAATTCAATTTGATAGAAATAATGTTTGGACACTTATAGAAAGACCATCTAATGTTTCAATTATTGGCATTAAATGGGTATTTAGGAATAAATTAGATGAAAATGATATTGTTATTATAAATAAAGCTAGGCTAGTTGCTAAAGGCTACAATCAGGAGGAAGGGATTGACTTTGATGAAACTTTTGCTCTTGTTGCTAGACTTGAAGCAATTAGACTATTATTAGCATTTGCTTGTTTTATGAATTTCAAATTATTTCAAATGGATGTTAAGAGTGCTTTCTTAAATGGTTTTATAACTCAAAAAGTTTTTATTGAACAACCACCTGGATTTGAAAGTCATGCACATCCTGATCATGTTTTTACATTACACAAAGCACTTTATGGATTAAAGCAAGCACCTAGAGTATGGTATGAAAGACTAAGTATATTTCTGATTGAAAATGAATTTTCTAGAGAAAATATTGATAAGACACTTTTTTTGAAAAAGAAAGATAATAATTTATTAGTAGTACAAATATATGTTGATGATATTATTTTTGGTGCTACTAATGAAATTCTTTGTCAAGAGTTTGCTAAGCTAATGCAGGATGAGTTCGAGATGAGCAGATCAAGCAAACTGCTGAAGGTATCTTCATCAACCAAGCTAAGTATACAAGAGAAATTATCAAGAAGTTTGGGATGGAGACTACTAAACCAATAGGTATGCTTATGAGCCCCTCTTGTAGACTAGATAAAGATGAACATGGTAAATCAGTAGATCAAAATTATACAGAGGTATGATAGGCTCTTTATTTTATTTGACTGCTAGTAGACCAGATATAATGTTTAGTGTTTGCATGTGTGCTAGATATCAGTCTGAACCTAAAGAATCACATCTTATGGCTGTTAAACATATTATTAGATATCTGTCTGGTACTATTAGTATTGGTTTATGGTATGCTAGAAATTCATCTGCTGAATTGATTGGATATTCTGATGCAAATTTTGCTGGTTGTAGATTAGATAGAAAAAGTACTAGTGGTACTTGCCAATTTCTTGGAGTTAACTTAATCTCATGGTTTAGCAAGAAACAAACTTCAGTTGCACTATTCACAGCTGAGGCTGAGTATATTGCAGCAGGAATTTGTTGTCCTCAAATCTTGTGGATTAAGCAACAACTTAAAGATTTTAGAATCAAGTTGACTAGTATTCCTGTTAAATGTGATAATACCACTGCTATTTGCTTGACTAAAAATCCTGTTCAACATTCTAGGAGTAAGCATATTGAAATTAGACATCATTTCATTAGGGATCATGTAGAAAATAATGATGTTTTACTTGAATTTATTAGTATTGAATTTCAATTAGCTGATATTTTAACTAAACCTCTTCTAGAAGATCGATTCTATATGATTAGAAGAGAGCTCAGGATCATCGATCCGTTTGATTAAATCTTTCCCTTAATTTGACCCAAACTAGATTAATTTAACCTTATTCATGATAAATCATGATTAATCATTGTTGATTTGACTATAGATCTATCATTTTTTTTTAAAATTGATTTTGATCTGCCTGCGAAATCCCTGATTTTTTGGTTTTTAAGTCATTGAGTCGACACATCTATGTGTCGACACCAAAATGTGTCGACACATGCGTGAGCCGACATATGAACAATAGCAGACTGAGATTTAAGGGATTTTCGAATCGTTTTTTTCCCCAAATCTTTTCTCCTTCGAGCGACACTAGGTTGCAAGGTACCCATACTATTCATCTCTCTATTTCGTTGTTTTTGCCTGATGTTTTCTTGGATTTGGATGTTTGGTAGCCATTTTTTGTTGGTTTCCTTCCTAGGTTTTGATTTCTAAACCCTAGAAACCCCATTTTCCACCAAAAACCTTGCCCAATCTTTGAATCTAAGCAATGGGTCCTTGCAAGCAAGTTGTTCGTCGACCTTGTCAATCAAACCAAGAGGAAGAGCGAAGGACGAAGGCCTGACACGAGTCTAGTACTGCAGATCTGCTCGCATGACCGTTGTTTGTTCCGTCTAGCCGGATGAGCTCGAAGACAGTGGTTGGAGGACGCTGAGTGGATTTCTCATTTGTAGACCAGCAGCACTTTCAGATAGGAGAGTGGATTCGACAGGCTGGTTTGACCACTTTTTGTTCACTCAGTGAGAGATATTACCCCGAACTGATGAGAGAGTTCTATGGATCACTTGCCCGTGGGACTGATGGTTGGATAGCACAGGTCAGAGGATGGGATATCCCCATTTCTTCAGAGATTCTGAGCAGAGTATGGGATATACCAATGATCGGATCTGTTGTTGACAGTCTGATGGATCAAGTCAGTGGTCTCCAGTATATTTTTGAGTCTGACATATTACTAGAGGGAGCCATTGTTCTAGCATCCAGGTTATTCGCAGAGATGAGACTACTGCACCATATCGTCGCCCGGATACTTCTGTCGAAGACCGAGCGTTTCGACTATATCATCGAGTGGGAGTTGCTCGTGATGGTCTCACTGGTTTAGCGCACGCCAGTATGCATTCCAGTTCTGATGGTACATCATATTACAGAGGTGTCGACTAGCCAGAGGCTCTGCTTACCTTATGGCATGGGATTGACTGTATTATTTCGGAAGTATGGAGTCAGCTTTCAGGATGAGCCTTATCGCACATTGCTTCACACTGATGTGTATGACATCAGGTCATTGCATTGGATGGGTTATCACTTATTCCGAGGCCAGTGGACATGCAGGATATCAGGTCAGGCTGAGGACCGAGCTGATGATGGTGATGCAGTAGAGGAGGAACAGATTCTCTCTGGTGAGGTAGGACCTAGCGAGATTGAGCCTGAGACGGCAACGCAGCTAGCGGTTGCTCCTCAGTCCGATCCTTCTACATCTGCACAGTCTCGGCCAACACAGACGGAGACTCCAGGCACCTCAAATAGCTTACTGGACAGAGTCAAACGCATCAAGATTGACATATTCATCATGAGGCAACGTCTTGATGTATTCATAGCTAAGACGAGAGAGAACCATATTGGACTTAGTGATGGCATCTCAGCTATTCTTTCTACACTGTCCAGATCTTCGACGAGTACTCCGACAGCCGATACTGCTCCTGCGCCTGCTCATGTACCTGCTCTCACACCAGCTGATGATATTGTTGACATTGCCACTGGTGTTGATATTACTGTTGGAGATGGTGATACTGTTGGTGATACAGTTATTGAAGATGATGATGGAGATGAGGAGACTGACTCAGACAGATTTGACATTGCTGATCTTACTTCAGAGCCAGTTGCAGAGGTGACGGATGACTTGCCTACGAGTCTTGTTATTGATGCATCTTGTCCACCTACCCAGATTCCTATTCCATTTTCTCCTTCTAGATCGGATGATCGCACTCCAGTTCCTATTCTTATTCCTATTCTCACTCCAGTTATCGATACACCTATTATTGACTTCCCTGATATTGATTCCCCTGATATTCATCCACCTATTATTGAGACCCCCATTGTTGATACATCGATTATAGATACACCGATACTTTTTACAGCTGATACTTTTATTCTTGATACACATGTTGTTACATCAGCTGAGTCCCTACTTTTGATACTTAGATTACTGATACTCCTACTCTTCATACATCATCGTTGATTCGAGAGCTTGGGTTTTATACACCCGACTTTCAGTATCTTGACTCTGGACCTTCTTTTGATCGCACACCTCTTCCAGCCGTGGCTGAGATTGTTGTTCCAATCACTTCTGTTCCTACGGAGGATATTGCGTCTACCTCTACTGCTCCAGCTAGAGGTCGGACATATACTCATCGCAGAGGACGTGGTCGTCATACCCCTCCACAGCCAACCAGGACCAGACTTAGAGATCTTCGATCGAGGTGGTTGAGAGCTCGATTCTTCATTGATACAGGACCGATTGAGATCGGTTCATCTTCTGATGATTCCATGGATGAGGATTAGGACTTATTTGTACTTTTAGATAGTTTGCTTGTATGCTTGTATGTATTTTTATCTTTGTTATGTTGTACAAGTTTTAAGTTTAAATGAAAAATTTTGTTGTTTCTCATCTCTATATGTTTGATGAAAATGAATGTTATATCTTGAATTGCTTTTATGCTTCAATATCTTCACTCTTAATTGAATGAATTTCTTAAAGACAAAAGGAGAGCAGTTTAGAAAATGAATTTATTATCTTAATGCTATATATTGAATATTCGATTTATTTGTTTCCCTACCTTTTTAATGATAACAAAAAGGGGGAGTAGTTAATGAGATTTAAGTATAAATGAATATTTCACAAAATAAAAGTGGAGTAGTTTAGATTTTGTGATATGCAAAGGATAGACAAATTTTTGAAAAACCTGAATTAAAAATTATTTACAAATTCTTTAAAAAAGGGGGAGCTTTACTTTTTGTTCATTTGAAAATCCTTTCAAAGAGAATTTAACCCTTAAAACCCCTCTTTCAATGTTTGAAAAGATTTTTACAAATTTTGTTATGAATCATTGGTTCAGGGGGAGCTTTGTTGTTTGCTAAAATTTTCTTGTAGAGTATCATGATACATGTTATCTATGCGTTTAAAGAATTCCAAAGTTCTGATACTCTCTATCTTTGTAATAAGCTCTAACTCTATTATTTGTGTTCTGAATTGGCATATCTTTAATGCAAGTAATGTTGATATACTTAATGCTTTCAATGTTATGCATCTTGATCAATTCTCTTAAAGCTTTATTTTTAAAGCAATTTATACTTAAGGATTTTGTCATCATCAAAAAGGGGGAGATTGTTGACTCCACTAATTGATTTTGATGATAAGCAAAACAGTTAAGTATAAGTTGAGGACTAATGATTTGCTTCGAGTGTGTTTTTATTGAAAAGGTGCTCACAAAATTTGAAGAAGCCCAATTGTTTTGAAGAAGCCAAGTTTAAGTGAAATGTTTGCTCAAAGAGGACTTGAACACTCAAGAGTTGGTTGAATGGATGGCTAAGTCAAGTGAAAACTTGTTCCAGCTCAAGTTTAGTAATTTCTATTTATTTTTCAGTGAAGTATCGACTCAAAGTGTCGACACATGGAGATAAAGTGTCGACTCAGGCCGGTACGCAGCAAAGTTTCAAATAGCATAGATCAAGTATCAACACATGGACCTGATGTGTCGATTCAAGATGTCGACACATAGATCAACACATCACCTGAGACTTTCAAGCCACAGAACTTGCAGAAGTTGAAGGAATAGTTGAAGTGTCGACACATGAAAGTAAGGCGTCGACTCAACTGAGAAGGTGTAGACACATCTGAGATTTTCAAAGAATCTGAAAGGAGCTTTTTGAACTATGTGCCGACTCAAGAAGAACATGTGTCGACCTTATATGTCGACTCAACTGAGGAAGTGTCGATACATGGAGTTCTGGCAACAGTAACAGCTAATTTTTTTAAATGCAGAACTCGTCCAAATTGCCCCCAACGGCTAGTTTCTCAAGTTTAACGGCTAGTTTCTCAAATCTAACGGCTAGAATTCGGTTTTAAGGCCTTGGAAGGGTATTTATATGCTCCAAATCAAATCAAAAAAAAGATATTGAATACCATTAAAGAGTTTTGAGAGAAAAGAAGATAGAAGAGCCTTAACTCCCATTCATTCAAGTTTTAACCACTCTCAAGCTAAAGGAAGCCTCCAAGCATTCAAAAGCCATCAAGAGCATTGAAGATCATTCAATCTTGGGCATTTAAAAGGCTTCAACAAGGGCAAAGCAACTCTATATCGAGCTACATTGACATATTCGCTTTATTATTGAAAGCTTATATTGGTTCTTTTTTCTAAACCTTATTTCTTATAAGGTTCTTGGTTAGCCTATTGTAAAATCAAGTGAGGTTATTGGTAAGTCTTGGAAAATCAATTAGGTTGGTGGTTAGCCCGCAAAACTACAAAGATTTTTGGTTAGCCCGGAAAATCAAGGAAGGTTGTTGGTTAGCCTTGTGAAAACCAATTAGGTTCTTGGTTAGCCCATAAAACCAAGTGAGGTTGTGACTTGTGAGCCTTGTAAAAACAAGTCGGGTTTTGATTAGTGAGCTTGGAAAATTAATCGACTGTAATTGTGTGAATATAGTGAATTCCCAAGGGGATCTTGGGGAGTGGATGTAGGTGCATTGGTTGGCACCGAACCACTGTAGCTTTTGGTTTTTATGATTGCTTGATCTCTCTTTCCTTGCTCTTTAATTTTTGCACTTAATTTTCGTTGCACTTTTATTTTAGAGTATTGCATTTGAATCATAGTACCTTGCTATATATACTTGTTGAATTGGATTGCTTTGCTTAGCATCTAGTTTTATAAACTTTGTAGCTTGTCATATTAAGTTAGCTTAAATTAATTTTTAGAAACCCAATTCACCCCCCTTCTTGGATTGCTTACTGGGCAACAAAGTTGATCATGAGATGCGTAAACAGGGATAGGAATGTTAGGTATTAAATAGATTAAATGAGTAGTAAAAGATTGAGTTAAATTGTAATACCCGGTCTATTCAAAGAAGACCTCCCTCTTCTCTAATTAGAAAAAAAAAAGGAAGACTCCTGATCAAAGTCTTCCTCTCTCTTCTCCGACTCTAACAAGGAATGGGAGTCCTCACCTCCGATTCCACCAAAGAAAGGGAAGCCCCAAGCCCTATAAGAGGACCTCTCCTCCCTTGAGCTATCCATCCCAAAACTATCCATGCCGGCAAGGAAGAGCTTTGATTTCCATTGATTCTGGCAACGAGATTCGAGATTTCTTCGATGATCAATGTCCCCTCGAGATTTCTCCGATGCTCAACGTGGAAACTTCATCGAAATTAAGGTAAGCTAGCTTCTCCTTCATCCCTTTTCTCCGGATGGATTGCCGTAGAGTTTTGGCTAACGAAGCACCAAACTAGAGGTCCGAACAAGGCCTTGTTTTGTTTTCTTTTATTTTCCTTGATTTGCCAACTGTCGATGATGGGGATAGTTGCTGGGGTGGTCTCATTACCATCGGAGCCACTATCGATGGCTAGCCTGAGGGCCTTCATCATTGTGAATAGGAGAAAAGAGGAAAGGGGGGTTTCCCCTATTCGACTGAGCAAAAGAAGGAAAGAAGAAAGAAAAGAAAAAAAAGAGAAGAAGAAAAAAAAAAAAGAAAAAAAAGAAAAAGAAGAAAAAGAAAAAAAAAAAAAAAGAAAAACGGAGAAAAAGAAAAAGGAAATAAAAAATAAACAATAATAAAATAAAGGAGAGGAGAGAGAAAAGAAGAGAGAGAAAAAGAGGAGAGAGAAAGAGAGGAGAGAGCAAGAGGAGAGAGAAAGAGAGGAGAGAGCAAGAGGAGGGAGAGAAGGAGAAAGAGAAAGAGGGGAGAGAAAGAGAGAAGAGAGGAAGAAGAGAGAAGGAGAAAGAGGAAGAGGGGAGAGAGAAGAGAGGAAGAAGAGAGAAGGAGAAAGAGGAGAGGGGAGAGAAAGAGAAAAGAGAAAAGAGAGAGAAAAGAAAGAGTCAAATAAATAAATATTTGAAAAAGAAGATTTAAAAACAAAACATGGAAACTCATTTTAAAATTAAAATGAGCTTAGACTATAAAAATATCATCATTCAGTTTTACAAAGGATACAGGTATTGACCAGTGAACAAGGGCAATCGGCTACATGCGGTGCATGTCATGCCAAGAGGCAACGACCACTAAATCATAATAACATCGGGTGTATGCCAAACTTGACAAAAGCTTTCAAAGATCAGTGTCTAACATGCCCTTATCCCCTTAAAAGGAAAAAAAAGCATTAGAGAAGCTAGATCCAAGTTAGAAGCGGTCTCCTGGTCCACAATGCCAAATAAAAGGTGGCCACTAGTTGATGTATTTGGGTGTCACTTTATAAGTCGGATCACCTCGTCTACAACTACTGGATATCCGGATGGAGATAGGGGTAAGGGAGATCGGAGTACCAAACATTGCAAAGGCAAAATATCAAAGCCTCATCAACCTAGATTGGCTTGCCCGCAATCAAAAGAAACTTGATAGGATCAAGAAACCGGCATAGGACTAGCAGCATAAGGAAAAGGAGGAGGGCATGGAAGAGAAGGCGGGAAAGAGAAGGAGCAAAGAAAAAAATTGTGATATAACAAGTATAATAATCTAGGATCTTATCCAAAGAAGCTAGCTAGAAGGTATTATATAGGTTGTTGTATGGGTCCTTACATACTTTCCTCACATTTAAATCCAATTATCCTTGCCAGGCTAAGAATCTAAACTCACGTTTCCATTCATAAATACCACAATTAGTCCGTAGTTAGTCCATGAACCCATACTACAGTAGTCCACATAGGTTATGGAATGGATTTGCTCTAATATCATTTATAACGATCCATAATCTTATCTAAAATACTAGTCGGAAGGTATTATTTGTGCTCTTTGATCTTGTATAAGTATCTAAGATTTTTTCACTGAATAATCAATGTGGGATTAAATATATGTTCGTACAGGTCCTTACAATAAGAGCTCAATGTTATATCAGAAAAAAAAAAGGGAAAATGCTCAAAACTAGGGCAATAGCTATTCCAACCCTTTATCTCAGCAAAATTTTTAATTAACATTGATAACATTTTTTTAAAAACTCAAATAATGCACCTAAAAATTGACTTTTTTCTTGGATCATTTATTCAATTGATAATGATGTACTGAAAGAATTTTTGGATAATTAAAAATGATTATAAAATGAATCCTAAATATTTAAATTCAAAAATAAGTTACCCAAGGAATATATATAGTAAATCACCAATCAAATTAACTAGCAGTTAGACATAAATCATGAATAGAAAATTATCATTTCTTCATCATCTAAATCCACTTGCTTCTAGATATGTTCTAGAGAATTTGAGAGCCAAAATAACTCCTTTTCTAATTGAAGAATTCTATTTCCTATTGAACACCGTATCACATTTTATATCAGATGTCTCTGAGAGATAATTGCTTTTTGCAGTTATAGTGGGTTAAGAAATAACTTTGCACATAAAAAGTTATTTATGGTGGATCAAGAAACAATTTCCCTCTCATACTCAAATATCTAGAAGACCGAAATAGTGCATAGTTATTTAATAAGCCCATAATGGGTGGTTATAGTGGAAACCCACGTTTCCAACATCTCCCCACTCATACGTGATGGGCTTTTTGCTATCTATGCATATCTTAAAGTACAACTCTGCATTATCATATAAATAATTCATACTCAAAAATGGATTATATGACTGGCAAACACACTTATATTGGGAAACTCAAACCATGCACTAAAAGGATTATGCTCTAAAGGCCAATCGAAATGTTGTATTTCGATGGGATTTTTCTTTGTATCCCAAACCAATGTATTGACATTATCAATTAATAAAGGTATTTTATTTTCATCATACGTTGTGTCTTAATTATTTTATTATTATATGATGAACCTCATAGATTAGGGCTATGGTTCTAGGGTTATGATGAGATCATACCAGTGAGGCCTAAAGCCTTAAAACCCTAATCTAAAATATTCCTGGTCGATGGAATGTTGAGTAGGGGATCAATGTTTCCGGCAAGACCAGCACATCCTATGTATACTTGGTGAAGAGGGTGACTGATCTCACAGTCACTTGTGTTTGACACTAATACTAAGATGTGGGTGCTCATTAGAGAACGAGTTCACTGAATGGATCCAGCTTGAGAATATCTAATGAAACCTTATCTGTTTGTCAATAGATAGTTCTCATAGTGGGAGTAGTGCATGTGGTCCTTTGATCTGAGACTGCCATGGTACCTTGTATACATGAATCCATACTTTGGTTCATACTCAATCATGACACTGAGTCATGCATGGGGTGATATTGGGTATGATGGATTGCATATGGAGGTTGTGAGTAGGTCAAAAAGGAATCGATCAATCCTAGTAAGAGGGAATCGCATCCAGCTGATTTCGATCAAATGAAGATTCGGGAAATCTTTGATCAAAGTATGAACATTAGAAATAGTTACTAATGGTTCATTAATGAATCATCATTATCAGATTGAGCTAGGAATGAATATGAAATTGGATTTGACAAGTATCCATATCCATAGTAATATTCAGGGTGCAAGCTGATCGAAGGACTGAATTGCCCGGTAACTCACCACTGAAGGATATTTTGGTAATGCCACCAAAATTCCACATCTTCCAGGTAGGCATGATACGTTGCTAGACGTCAATCTTGTCTTGTGGGGATTTGATTGAATTATGATAATTCAATCAGTTAATTAGAATTGGATTCTAATTAACCTAGTCAGGCTAGCTTGACTTGACCTAAATCAGTTTGGATGAGATCAAATCGAATCAGGCCAAGTTACACCCGGACTCACTGCTGGCTAGATGTGGAATCCAATGGGTCACACACAAAAGGATTCTGATCAAGGGTTTAATTGGATTAAACCATGTTTGCAGGTGAACATGCTAGCAGGTGTTGCAAACCCTAGCACCAAGGTTCGAACCAGGTTCAAATCAGGTTCCAATTTGGATTAATTTTGATCCTAATTAAGCTAAATTGAATTTGGCTAATAGGTTGGGTCTTATCACCTTTAATTGGGTCAGTATTTATCTGGTTTTGAGAACCAGATAGCCTTCCCTGGACACGGGGTCTATGTGGCATGAGGCTTGAAGAGTTGTTTGGCACAAAATGGTTTCCTACGATAATAAATCATGAGAAATGAGAAGGGGTGCCTTCTTTGGATGAAGAGTCCTTCTGTAATAAGCAGAGGACCAAGTCAAAAACTCTTCCACACCTCTTGGAGTCTTCCACGCCCCTTGGGATAGAAATTCACTCCAAAAGAAGAAGAGTCCATGCCCCTTGGGACTCTTGGCGCTAAAAATAAGATGCTTGAGTTTTTCCTGCGCACTTTAGAGTCCAGATGGCGTGTAACTCTTCTAGATGGTGTCCCATTTAATGAGGCATTTCAATTTAAATACTAGAGAGGCCGCCCATTTGATTTTGATGCTTGGAAGAATGAAAGGAAGCGACACTTGATTAAAACATCGTAATGTTTCATTCAAGTATCCTTCTATTTTACTCTTCTCTAAATTATTTCAAATCAAAGAGTCGCATGTTTTAAACCAAGTAACGTATCCTTATTGGCGTGAATGGATATCTCAGAAGCCACTTGGTGCGCCATAAATAGCGTAGCCTCTCAGGGTGTTCAAAAGATTGATCCCGAAGTAACTTCTTTCTCTCTTATTTTATTACATCCTATCCTCTTGTTCTAAACACTCTAGCCCTTTTAGGACAAGGTCTTTGTAAGGCCTAGGAGTGTTCAAATCAGGAGAGGGATTAGTGAAAAGTAAAGAAGAGAAGAAGAGGAAGAAGAAGGGAAGGAGTAGAAAGGCTGATTCAAAGAAGAGTTGGTCCAATTGGATTGAAGTTTGCCCAAATCCAATTAGGCTTTAGTTTGAAAGTTTAATTGGTGGAAACAAGTTCTTAGAAGGTGCTGGTGTCTTGGTCAAGCCCCGTGTGGATCACCATTGGAGGGTGAATGCTTGGGCGCCTGGTGGAGGAGACGACTGAATCAGGGTTTCTTCATTGGTTTGGATATTAGCGATTCAGGTTAGTATTTAAACCCTAATTTATATTTTATGATTTATGTTCTTAATAAGGTATTCTTGGGATAAGGGTTTGGTAGTGTTTTCAAGATAAATTTTGAAATCCACGCTTCTGCCCCGGTCACCAAACCCATCATGCACATGTTAAGGATGACACAATAACTTTGTATCCCAAAAAAAATGATAAAACAAATATGTGTTTCACAGTGCCCTAGATCTCTTTTTTGTTATATTAGACTAAATATGCTTAATCTCTTAAAAACAATACTTGTCTTTCATTCTCATCATGTTTCTACAATTATGTTCTAATTTTTTATAAGTAAACATAATTGGCTGGCTAGTAAACACATGTAAAGATATAATCAAAAAATAGTCTTCCAATCACACTCATACTACTTGGTTTCATATGAACTGCTTTCTTAGGCATGTCCTATAGAGTTGAATCATACGTGACCTTAGGTAGCGTATTAAAGGAGCAAACATTCACACATTGCTTGACAATATAGTCAAAAGTTTCATGGAGCACAATATGAGGCCAGCTTATATACACATAGCCCCAAGAAACCCATACAGTGAGGAGGCAGCGATTCAATATATATCAATATCTCACTCACCTTCCTTATCAGTCAACTAAAATACATGTGGTATGAACACATGTTAAGGTGGTTCTTCTCGTCTAAAGAAGAGCGTATGTCCGTAAATATAAATATACCACCATATAGATCTTAGCTCAATCACAATGTCTTATTATTTGACGGGGATATCATCCGACATGACTTTTGATGCATGGCTAGTACTAATCCTGATGTAGATGGATATAATTTTTTTGATATTTTTATGGGTGTATGGGGTATGGGACATCTTAATAATTTTTATCTCCAACTTATTTGAATCAGAGTTTTTAGGATCAATTTGTTTCAGTTGTTTTAGGATTTGTTTTATTGGGATCTTTCAGTTTGTTAAGAGTGGTTCCAGTTGTTTGGAGTTTGTTTTAGGATTTATTTTTATCCCTCAGTTTGTTATGATTGTTTGGAATAAGTTATTTAAAAGATTGTAACCTCTTGAAGGATGATCAATAATTTGAATAAAAAAAATCTTGAGTAGTCTTCTTTCTCCTGTTACTCTCCTCTTCTCGGTTCTCTTCTCCCTCTCTCTTCTTCAATCTTTATTTTCTTCTTCCCCTCTTCTCCTATATTTCTTCCCATCTTCTTCTAAACTCCTCTCCCTGCTACTTCCCCTTCTCCTTTACTTATTCTCCCTCTCATATGTGTCTACTTCCTCCCTGCTATTTTCTCTTCTTCTCTAAGCCCCTTAATTGAGCCATCACAAGCCACCGCCAATCAACCCACCTTATCGCCTCCCACGTTCCATCGCCACCATTATATCCGGCCCCTCTCTCCCTTCCTCCACTCTCCACCGCCCTCACTAGCGAGCAGAAAACCTGCACTGGCCCAATCGCACCAGAAGATCCACGACCAAGTCAACCCTCGATCGTTCCCTCTCTTCCTTGTTCAACTCTCGACCATCGATCCCACGCCGCCATCGACAGTCAGCCAAGCACCACCCAGCCGCCTTCCTGTCCGTCGATCTTATTGGAGATCATCACCACCATCACCTTCCTTTCATCTGTGCAGAAATCTCCATCGACTATCGCCCGACTCGTCCACCTGCAATTGGAGTCACCAAATCATGGCCGCAAGCCGACGCCTCCCATCGGATCTCCTCCTTGCTCCCCGCCAGCAAGTCACCTTCCTCCGCCATGACTATCATCGCCCTACCGTACTCCTTTGAGTGCTCGCCCTTCGAGTTCGCTGCCTTCCTCCTGATCGGAGAGGTCCATGACTGACTGAGATGATCACCATGCCAGCCTTTCTCCCGTCCGTGCCACCCTCTCCCCATGCCGCTGTCTTCGTTCCGGTGCCGTCGTCGAAGAAATCCCTTCCAAATCTCCCTCCTCTATTCCACCACTTCGATCCGTGGGGAAGGAAACATCTCGTACGAATGTGAAAGCAAGAAGGAGACCCTGCATAATCTTAAAGTGATCCCCAAAGATCACTGGCACACGAACTTCAAAGCATATTAATTTTACACACAAATCTCAAAGCATTGGGATTATTGGGCTGAATTGGCTTCCTTTACTAGTTGGTCATTTTATTTTGATTTATGTTATGATTGTGATTGACTGACCCTCTTATATTTGGTGATCCAGATCCGATGGCTTCTAACCCACTTTGCTCGTGAACCATTGGTTTGGCATTTTGACCGCCTCTAGGAAGATCTCCCTCTTCCAAGAATCGTGACATTCCGTGTTTTGGATAACAAATCATCATTAATTAGCATAAGAATTGATCAATTGCTGGAATCATTTTATTTCCATGTCTTTAATTTAGTTAGATCTAATTTCATTGAAATTGACTAGCCCTAATCTAGTGGTCGTTTCTTAACGATCAACGATCCAATTTCTTAAAATTTTGACTGTACGTGCCGATCAAGTTGCTTCCTAGATCGAATCCTAATTTTGGTTGACCATTTTTAGTTTTATTCTTACATGCTTTGATTATCTGCTAATATTATCTTTAATTACTTAGTTAATTTATTTGCTAATCTCATTAAAGGGTCCTTTGGTCTAGGAATCATTGGTCCATCCCGCATCAATTTTTGGTATCAGAGCAAGGTTAGGTTAGGGTTAATTACATTATTTGGACACCTTACTTGATGCATTGCATTTTTATAATTAATCTAAGGACATTAAATCCTTAATCATATAAGGTGGGGAGTTGATTACCCTTTCTTAGCTAATAAATCACCACCTTCATATGCATTGACCCAAATCTTAAATTAAAATCAAGTAAATGTTGACCCTAGGGACATCCGAGCTCATTAGGACAAGGATACCTAAGAGTTATACTAAGCTAGTTTCGATCATTGAATTGGTGTCTAAAAAAGTGGTTTAGGGATCTTAGTCTCGAAGAAAGGTAGTTACTTAATTGATTTTGTTCACTGACCTGGCCAATCAATTGGTGTCTAAGGAAAGCAACGGGAGGACCTTCGCTAATCTTACACTTACTTGGCCAATTTAATGAATTGGTTCGAACTTGGAGTACTCAAAGGCAGACTTGGAATAGTTAGGAGTTATCTAGAATTAGGTTAACCCTAGGATAGAATTGATTTGTTTGTGTCACTTGATTGAAAAAAAAATTCTAAAGAAACATGTATATCCTTGAAACCTACTTCACCTCCATAATCAGTGCATGACAACTAGGTCAGGAATCAAATACCAAGAAGAACCTTCCCACTTAGATAACAAAATGGATTCCAATTTAGAAACTGCTCTATAGGGAATCATTGGTCGACTTGATGCAATTGATGGTAAGTTAGGTTCCTTAGATGCAAGGGTAGGAGCCCTAGAAGAGGAATAATTAGTGAACATAAACCACTTTGTTAGGAACTCTTCATCAAGAGTCACCGATCTTAGAGATCGAAATGACTACGTGGGTTTTGAGGGAGGTCATACTGTTGGCTCCATCTAGTGATTTTGATGAATAACAAAATATTGAGTGCATAATGTATACTAATGTGTATTTCAAGTTAAGAGTTTTCAGGAAGAAAGCACCTCAAAATCTCAAAAATCTATGTATCATGGCACGCTGTGGCATGGAGCATTTCTTGCAATTCTGGACATCCTCTTCATGGAAAAAGGGCTTTTACATGTTCAATTATTATTTATTTATGTTCCATTTAAATTTCAATATCAATATTTATGTTTTTGGCTCAAATTACACTTGAATCTGAATTTTTTCAGTCTCAAGTGTCGACACCTGGCAAGCTAAGTGTCGACACTTCAGCATTTGGCACGCAGAAAAATTCTTGGCACGCCAAGTGTCGATACCTAGATTTCAAGTGTCGACACCTGTATTTCAAGTGTCGACACTTAGGTTTCCAAGTATCGACTCAAGGCCTGAGATTTTTGAAAATTCAGAACTTTGCCATTTGAAGATTTTTGTGTCAAGTGTCGACACCTGTGCATCAAGTGTCGACACTTAAAAGTTCAAGTGTCGACACCTAAAAATCAAGTGTCGACACCTGACAGCCAAGTGTCGACACCTGATAAGCCAAGTGTCGATACTTGAAGCCTGACAGTCCTAACGGATCTATTTTTCTGACTTGCAGAACTTGCTTTTCAAGCTCCAAATGACTAGATTCGAGGCTCCAACGGTTACAAACCATTTTTTGGAAGTTTCATGTTGTATTTAACCTCCACCAACTTCATTCTAAAGGTATTGAAGTATATTGAAGTCTATTCAAAGCCAAAAAGCTAATATTCTCTCAAGAACTTCACATCAAAAGCCTTTTATAGTTTGATTCCCTGAAAAAGCCTTCAAGTTCATCCTAGCATCATTCCAAAAGAGGTGTTTTGAAGAATATTCCAAGGAGGAGACAAGACAAAGCATCAACTTGAGCTTCAAAGCTTCCATCATACTCTTGAAGAGTGTTTGTCATATTTTTAAAAGTTGTATATCTATTTTTATCTTGTGATTTGACCTTGTTTTCAAGGGTGTCTTGAAAGAAGGTTGATGTGGTTTGTTGGTGAGCCAAAGGGATAAAACCAACTAGGATTAACTTGTGAGCCCGAAGACAAAACAAGTGTAAAAGGTTGTTGGTGAGCCTAGATGACAAAACCAACATAGGTTTTGACTTGTGAGCCTTTTGAAAAATAAGTCAGCTGTAATCTTGATTGGATTATAGTGAAATTTCCAAGGGTGGCTTGGGGAGTAGATATAGGTGCTAGGTTTGCACTGAACCACTATAAATTCTGTGTTTGTGTGTGATTGCTTTCTTTCCCTCTTGCTCCCTGCTTATTACATTTGATTTCTTCTTTCAGCTACATTGAATCTTGAGCATTGAATTTATTACTCATAAACACCACTAGACCTTCACATTACTATTTTAATTTTTAAAAGACCCAATTCACCCCCCCTCTTGTGCTCCATTTCTGGGCAACAAGTGGATCAGAGCACCGGTACTCTCTTGTAGGTCCAAGGATCTTGAGTGAAAGATCATGGCAGCCCCAATAGGAATGGGTGTAGTTGAAGGTCAAACTTCAAAACGTCCCCCACTTTTCAATGGCACAAATTACATGTATTGGAAAACATGCATGCACATCTTTATTCAAGCTATAGATTATAATTTATGGAGGATAATTGTAAAAGGTCCTCATCAGCCTACTATGTTGGTTAATGGCATTCTCACTCCAAAGATGGAAGATGATTGGGATGAGAATGATATTAAGCAAATAGAGCTCAATGCTAAGGCTATGAACTTGTTATTTTGCTCTCTTGACCCAAGTGAATATAATAGAATATTTAATTATCTCTCCGCCAAGGAGATTTGGGATACACTTGAGGTTACCCATGAGGGTACACACCAAGTGAAAATGACCAAGGTTAACATGCTTATTCATACGTATGAAATGTTTAAAATGAAACCTACTGAGTCTATCAGTGAGATGTATACTAGGTTCACAAATATTGTGAATGGCATGAGAAGCCTAGAAAAAATTATTTATAACAGTGAACTTGTGAACAAACTCCTCAGGTCTCTATCGATTTCTTGGGATGCAAAGGTAACAGCTATTGAAGAAGCCAAGGATGTCAACACTCTTCCACTTGAACAACTGTTGGATTCACTAATGACCTATGAGCTCTCCCTCAAGTAAAAGAATATGGAAGTAGATAAAAAGAAGAAAGTGATTGCTTTAAAATCTACTGTAAGAGAAGAATCAAGTAAGAGAAGATGATGAAAAAGATGAGACGGCTCTAATGGCAAGAAGATTCAGAAGGTTTATGAGGAAGAAAATGTTCAACTTCAAGAAGAAACCTCTGAAAGGTGAGCCAAGTAAAGAGAAAGACAAGGAGAAGGAAAAGGAGCAGTCCACTTGTTTTGAATGCAAGAAACCCGGTTATTTCAAGGTAGACTGCCCCTTGCTCAAGAAAAGCAGAAGAAAGTTAAGAAAGAAAGCCATGATAGTAACCTGGAGTGACAGTGAGGACTTCAGTTTTGAGGAAGAACAGCAGGAGGTGGCAAACTTCTGTCTGATGGCGGATTATGATGAGATATATTCTGAAACCGAAAATGAATTTACGTTTGATGAACCTTATGAAGTTTTTGATGAATTAGTCATAGAATTTCAAAAACTAAAGTCAAAACATAAAGATTTGAAAAAGCAAAATTTGGATTTAATCAAAACAAATGATAAGCTTTCATATGAAAATGAATCTCTTCTTTTTCAAAATAGAAAATTAAATGATAAGATTTCATTTCTTGAAAAGGAAAAAGAAGTTTTGAAAAAGAGAAGTTCTTTGGTTTCAAATGAAAATTTTTCAAAACAAAGCAAAAAAATTTTGGATGAAAATAAAAGATATAAAGAAGAAATTGAAAAATTAAAACCTTTTGTAGATAAATTTACTTATAGTTCTGAAAAATTGAATTTGCTTTTAAACAATCAAAGAGCTATTTTTTATAGAGCAGGTTTAGGATTTAGAACTCATAAGAAACAAAAACTTTTCAAAAATTTCTTTGTGCCTGCATCTTCATCCATTACTTGCTATGCATGTGGTACTAAAGGGCATAAATCTTATATGTGCAATAAAAGAAGATTGAGTAATATTAAGAAAGTTTGGGTTCCAAAAGGAACCAATGCCACTAACCTAAAAGGACCCAAGATGGCTTGGGTACCTAAAGTCTCCACTTGATCTTTATTGTAGGTATGCCTTGCAACCAACAAGAAAAGAATGTGGTACCTTGATAGCGGTTGTTCAAGGCATATGATAGGAGATATGGAGCAGTTCTCAATGCTCGAATATCAAAATGGTGGCAATGTGACTTTTGGTGATAATGGAAAGGGCAAAATTATTGGTATTAGTAAAGTCCATATCACCCCCTCTTCTTACATTGATAATGTTTTATATGTTGATGGTTTGAAACATAACTTGCTTAGTATTAGTTAGTTTTGCGACAAGGATTTTAAAGTTATTTTTGAATCTTCTATGTGCATTGTTTCTAGTTTAGATGACAATGGCATCAAGTTCATTGGTCATAGACATGGCAATATCTATATGGTTGATCTTGATGATCTTCTAATTCAAAATGATCAATGCCTAGTGGCAATGGAAGCCAAGATCAATGAAACTAGTTGGCTTTGGCATCGTAGACTAGGACATGCTAGTATGCATTTGATTTCAAAACTTAGCAAAAAGAATTTGATAAAGGATTTGCCTAAACTCAATTTTGAAAAAGATAAGATTTGTAGTGCATGTCAACTTGGAAAACAAACCAAATCCTCTTTCAAACCAAAAGGAGTAATCTCTACATCTAGACCCTTAAAGTTGCTTCACATGGACCTCTTTGGGCCAACTAGAATATTTAGTTTGGGAGGTAAGAAATACGGTCTAGTTATGGTAGATGATTTCTCACGATTTACATGGATCATGTTTTTAGCACATAAAGATGAAATATTTTCTGAATTCATTAGATTCTATAAACGAGTTTCCAATGAAAAAGGTATTTCAATTGTATCTTTGAGAAGTGACCATGGAACCGAATTTGAAAATGCTGATTTTGATAAATTTTGTATTGAAAATGGCATTCATCACAATTTTTCTGCACCTAGGACACCTCAACCAAATGGGATGGTAGAAAGAAAAAATAGAACTCTTGAAGAAATGGCATGCACCATGCTTTGTGAAAATGATTTACCTAGATATTTTTGGATGGAAGCCATAAATACTGCATGCTATGTTTTAAATCGAGTTTTGATCTGACCGATTTTAAAGAAAACATCTTAGAGCTTTGGAAGGGTAGAAAACTCTCAATCCATTATTTTCATGTTTTTGGATGCCGTTATTTCATTTTAAACAATGGTAAGGATAATTTGAGTAAATTTGATGCCAAATCAGATGAGGGAGTCTTTCTAGGCTACTCCACATCTAGTAAGGCATACAGGGTCTTCAACAGAAGAACACTTGTTGTTGAAGAATCCATACATGTGGTATTTGATAAATCTGACCAGAAATCTTCGAGAAAAAAAGATGTGCTTTCTGATGAAACAGGTACCAAGAAAATTGAAAGTATAAACAACAACGAAGAGCCTACCAATGAACGAGAAGATGATCAGAACACTGAAGGAGATCAAGCACAAGGTGATGAAAACACTTCTACAGTCGATCCACTGCCAAAAGAATGGAGGTATGCTCATGGACACCTAAAAGAACTAATTATTGGTGATCCATCTAAAGGTGTAAGTACTCGATCATCCCTTAGAAATATCTGTGATTACTTAGCTTTTATTTCTCAAATTGAACCTAAAACTATTGAGGAAGCTGAATGTGATAGTAATTGGATAAATGCTATGCAAGATGAACTTAACCAATTCAAAAGAAACAATGTTTGGACGTTAGTAGATAGGCCTACAAATACTTTAATTATTGGCACAAAATGGGTTTTTCAAAATAAACTTGATGAAATGGTGTTATTACAAGAAATAAGGCTAGACTAGTTGCCAAATGATACAATCAGGAGGAAGGGATAGATTTTGATGAAACCTTTGCTCCTGTGGCTAGACTTGAGGCAATTAGGCTATTGTTGGCTTTTGCTTGCTTTATGAATTTTAAATTATATCAAATGAATGTTAAAAGTGCCTTTTTAAATGGTCTTATTGAGGAAGAGGTTTATGTTGAACAACCTCCTGGTTTTGAAAATTCTGAATTTCCAAATCATGTTTATAAACTTCATAAAGCTTTGTATGTTTGAAACAAGCTCCTAGAGCTTGGTATGATCGTTTAAGTTCTTTCTTGCTTAAAAATGATTTTGCTAGAGGTAATGTAGACAAAACTTTGTTTTTAAAGAAAAAGAATGATGATCTCTTAGTAGTACAAATCTATGTAGATGATATAATATTTGGTGCTACTAACGAATCTCTTTGTCAAGAATTTGCAAAGTTAATGCAGGGTGAGTTCGAGATGAGCATGATGGGAGAACTAAATTTCTTCCTCGAACTCCAGATAAAGCAAACTAAAGAGGGGATCTTCATTAACCAAGCAAAGTACACAAAAGAGATACTCAAGAAGTTTGGGATGGAGAATACCAAGCCTTTAGGTACCCCTATAAGCTCTACTTGTAGACTTGACAAGGATGAATCAGGTAAATCTATTGACCAAAAATTATATCATGGCATGATCGGTTCATTGCTATATCTTATTGCCAGTAGGCCAGATATCATGTTTAGTGTTTGCATGTGTGCTAGATATCAGTCTAACCCTAAAGAGTCTCATCTTTTGGCTGTTAAATGCATACTTAGATATTTATCTAGCATAATTGAAATTGGTTTGTGGTACTCTAGAGATTCTTCATTTGAATTGATTGCTTATTCTGATGCTCACTTTGCTTGGTATAAACTTGATCTAAAAGTACTAGTGGAACCTGTCAATTTCTTGGAGTAAATTTGATCTCTTGGAGTAGCAAGAAACAGAATTCAGTTGCTCTATCTACGACAGAAGCCGAATATATAGCAGCTGGAAGCTGTTGCGCTCAAATCCTTTGAATCAAACAACAACTCGAAGATTTTGGTATTAAACTAATTAAGACACCCATAAGATATGACAATACCAGTGCAATCAATATAACTAAGAATCTTGTGCAACATTCAAGAAGTAAACACATTGAAATAAGACATCATTTCATAAGAGATCATGTATAAAACTCTGATGTTATTCTTGAATTTGTGTGTACTGATGATCAGTTAGCTGATGTGTTTACCAAACTATTGAGTGAAGAAAGGTTCTATCTGATTAGAAGAGAGTTAGGTGTCATTGATCCATTCTCCTAGAACTCTCATAATTTTTCATCTTACCCAAGGAATTTCACTCAAAAATCACTTGCTTTGAGCCCCAAAAGTTTTTTTAATATTTTCTTAGATTTTGAATTTTTTTTTGATTTTTTTTGGATTTTCTTGGCCAAGTGTCGACACTTGGATTTTATCAAGTGTCGACACCTGACCAAGTGTCAACACTTGACAAATACAAAGTGTCGACACTTGACAAATACAAAGTGTCGACACTTGCGAAACAAAATCTGTTTTAAAAAAGACCGACCGAGGGTTTTTGTTTTTACTTTTCCCCTGTCGATTTCAAGCTACAGTGGTCCCCTACTATCCAAACCCCTCCTCTTCCCGTTTAACCCTTCACGAATTAGGTATTCCCTCTTCCAATTTTTTTTTATTTCCACTTTATTTCTCATATTTTTCATTTTCTTTTTGTTACTGTCAAACCGTTTGACCTAGTTTTGGATTTTTTCGTATATATTTGGGATTTTAACTGGATTCTCTCGAGTTTTAATAGTTTTCTAAAACCCCATTTGAAGGAATGTCGAGTGGGATTTCTCTTGATTTTTCCATGGTTTTTGGCCACTCCTCATGATCATTCCATCCAATTTTGGGAGAAACCACTGTTTGATTGGTTTTTGGCCAAAAATTTGGGTATTCACCAAATATCTAGTGTTTTAAACTAACTTCTATTAATTTATCATAGTTTTTCATGATGTTTTGACAACATTTTTACCACTTTGATAAAACCCTAAATGTTTTAAGCCCAAATCCCATGTATTTTGGTATTTTGACAGAACAAATTATATTTTTACAAAAGTTCAGGTGTACTTTAACAACCAAAAACATTTTCTAACTTTTATTTATAGATTTCTTAAATTCCTTTTGGTATTTTATAAACCAAAACTGTTTCAAAACTGTCTTGAAATGATTTTCTCCTTGACACAACCTATAACAAGTCCCATTACTCCTAGTTTGATTAGATCTATCCTCTTTTCCTTCCTATCCAGCTGGTTAGACATGGGTCCTAGGAAGAGACTTGCTGTGAGGAGACAGAGTCAGAGGACTGAGAGGAGAACAAAGGCTAGGCATGACATTGGTGAGTCGAGCAGTTCAGTCGTACTAGGTTCCCCTGCGGAGCGGATGGCAAGGAAGGCTGTTGCTTCCGGTCGACGAGTGGACTTAGAGTTCTTCGACCGCCAACACTTTCAGATCCGACAGACTCTCACAGATGCAGGTTTGGTGCCCTTCTGCACTATGCAGGAGAGGTATTATCCTCATATGGTACGAGAGTTCTATGGAGCTTTGGATTGCCGACGCATGACTTGGAGGACATCTGTACGTGGCATGGAGATTCTGCTGACAAAGGAGCTACTGAGCAGAGTCTGGGAGATACCGCATCGTGGGATCAGCATCTTTTCTGTGGATGACCGAGAGGCTGCATACCGATGTATTTTGGAGAGAGAGGATGTTCACGGTGTGACAGTAGTCACCACGAACCAGCTATCAGTGAAGATGCGGCTCCTACACCACATCACTGCCCAGATTCTTCTACCGAAGACAGGGCGGTTTGACTTTATCACTGAGAGAGAGCTTATGCTCATGGTCTGCCTGACTCAGAGGATGCAGGTAGACATTCCATCCATGATGTTGATTCAGATGAGAGATGCAGCCAGCCAGCGCCGTCATTGTCTACCTTATGGGATGGGACTGACCCGATTATTCCGTGCGTGTGGAGTATCCTTAGAGGGGGAGATCCCCAAGGAAATCCTTCACATAGACATTTATGATGAGAGGTCTCTCCATAGGATGGGTTATAGAGTGGTTGGCGGTAGATGGATCAGAAGAGAGTTTAGCTAGGAGCTAAATAAGGAGGATGAGATATGTGAGGTCGAGGCAAGGCCATCTGGGCCGGTCAGTTCTCCAGTTCATACAGCATATGCTTCAGAGACTGAGCCAGCGACACCTTCTGCCACACCATCAGCAGCTCCTCCAGTTTTTTCTAGAGTACAGTTTGAGGACTACTCGCAAGAGTAGTTTGCACAAATGAGAGGTGAGATTACCAGTCTAGGAGCTAGGACGACTCAGCTTCGGATCGAGATTGACAGCCTTAGAGCTGACATTACTGCTGAGCATGCCGAGCTTCGCTAGACTATGGAGGGTGGTTTTGCGCGTATTGAGAGCTTGATCAGATCCCTACTCCTTCCCGCTGCTCCTGCTGTTCCTCCAGGTGATGATGATGATGATGATGGTGACGACCACCGGGATGTCCATGATGATACTGTAGAGGGTGGCGATCGCATTGACGACAGGGCTATAGATATTCTTGACGACGGCATTGATAGTGATGATGGTGCCGACGGTTATGAGGTCGTCAGTCGTGAGTAGCAGACTCCTGATATTCCTCTAGTTGATTCTACTGACACTCCAGCTGCCACTGAGCCAGTCTTTGTTACCCCCATTGAGACTCTGCCTCCTCCTTCTTCTAGGGCCTCTAGAGTAGCACCCCGTTTTGGGCCATCCACTAGGACTAGGAGCAGAGGTATCCTGAAGACTCCTGGTAGTCTGACTCGTAGGACTAGAATTACCGATCCTATCTCTTTTGAGATTCCATCTAACGAGGATTAGCCTCACAGATGTCTCTTCTGTTGTATGTTGTTTATGTTTCATGCTACTTCGTATGGTTCTTATTGTTGTATGACACAGATACATTTTGTATGTTTTAGTTTTGCTGATGACTCAGCAAATTTTGTACTGAAAACTCCTCTTATCAGATATATATATATATATATATTTCAGTTTGGATGTTTAAAAATTATGATTCACTTTGATTGCTTGATTAGTCACATTTGTTCTCTTTAGCTCTGATACACTCTTTGGATCTTTTTGGCTCTGATACCTGTCATATTTGATACTCTACCATCTTTTTGTCTCTATGCTCATTGTGAGGGGGAGGTTATTCCTTTTTCTAATGATTGACAAAAAGGGGAGTAATAGTATAGATTGTTTGGCATAAATTGGTTGTGTAAATTTTCAAATTTGATCTGCTTTGATACCCTGAAATAACATATTATTTGTTCTGATTAAAAACATCTAATTGAGGGGGAGATTGATTCTTCCTAACTATGAAAATTATGGCTCATATGGATTTTCATTCATATTCATGAATTATAATAGTTGAAAATTGAAACTTAACGCTTTTTTAACTCAAGGTTTTGTCATCATCAAAAAGGGGGAGATTGTTGGCTCCACCTAGTGATTTTGATGAATAACAAAACATTGAGTGCATAATGTATATTAATGTGTATTTCAAGTTATGAGTTTTCAGGAAGAGAGAACCTCAAAATCTCAAAAATCTATGTATCATGGCATGCTGTGACATGGAGCATTTCTTGCAATCCTGGACATCCTCTTCATGAAAAAAAGGATATTTATATGTTCAATTATTATTTATTTATGTTCTATTTAAATTTAAATTTTAATATCAATATTTATGTTTTTGGCTCAAATTACACTTGAATCTGAATTTTTTCAGTGTCAAGTGTCGACACCTGGCAAGCCAAGTGTCGACACTTCAGCATTTGGCACGCAGAAAAATCCTTAGCATGCCAAGTATCGACACCTAGATTTCAAGTATCGACACTTAGGTTTCCAAGTGTCGACTTAAGGCCTGAGATTTTTGAAAATCCAGAACTTTGCCATTTGAGGATTTTTGTGTCAAGTGTCAACACCTGTGCATCAAGTGTCGACACTTGAAAGTTCAAGTGTCGACACCTAGAAATCAAGTGTCGACACCTGACAGCTAAGTGTCGACACCTGATGAGCCAAGTATCGACACTTGAAGCCTGACAGCCCTAACGGATCTATTTTTCTGACTTGCAGAATTTGCTTTTCAAGCTCCAAACGACTAGATTCGAGGCTCCAATGGTCACAAACCATTTTTTGGAAGTTTCTTGTTGTATTTGACCTCCACCAACTTCATTCTAAAGGCATTGAAGTATATTGAAGTCCATTCAAAGCCAGAAAGCCAATATTCTTTCAAGAACTTCACATCAAAAGCCTTTTATAGTTTGATTCCCTGAAAAGGCCTTCAAGTTCATCCTAGCATCATTCTAAAAGAGGTGTTTTGAAGAATATTCCAAGGAGGAGACAAGACAAAGCATCAACTTGAGCTTCAAAGCTTCCATCCTACTATTGAAGAGAGTTTGTCTTAGTTTTAAAAGTTTTATATCTATTTTTATCTTGTGATTTGACCTTGCTTTCAAGGATGTCTTGAAAGAAGGTTGTTGTGGTTTGTTGGTGAGCCAAAGAGATAAAATCAACTAGGGTTAACTTGTGAGCCCGAAGATAAAATAAATGTAAAAGGTTGTTGGTGAGCCTAGGTGACAAAACCAACATAGGTTTTGACTTGTGAGCCTTTTGAAAAACAAGTCAGCTGTAATCTTGATTGGATTATAGTGAAATTCTCAAGGGTGGCTTAGGGAGTAGATATGGTGCTAGGTTTGCACAGAACCACTATAAATTCTGTGTTTGTGTATGATTGCTTTATTTCCCTCTTGCTCCCTGCTTATTACATTTGATTTTTTGCTTTCAGTTGCATTGAATCTTGAGCATTGAATTTATTACTCACAAACACTACTAGACCTTCACATTACTGTTTTAATTTTTAAAAGACCTAATTCACCCCCCCTTCTTGGGCTCCATTTCTGGGCAACACATCTCAGACACCTCAACCCGTCATTGACCCTAGGGATCGACATGACTATCCAGGTTTCGATGTGGGTCATCATCAAACACGTCGACCTTATCGTAACCCGATCGACCAGGACGATCATATCATGGGAAGTGTTAAGGTTGAAGCCCCAAGTTTCATAGGTCGCCTGGATCCCAAAGAATACCTTGACTGGAAAACTGACATGGATCATTATTTCAATTGGTATAAAATGTCTGAGAATAGAAAAGTAAGATTTGCTCAAATGAGATTATTGGATCAAGCCAAATTATATTGGTACAATGTCCAGCAATTAGCCACTCATAGGAGATAGGATCCCATTGGAACATGGGATGAGATGAAGGATAAACTTCATGAAAAGTATCTCCCTGCATCATATCAACAGTGACTCCTAGACCAATGGCAAAGGCTGACCTAGGGTACCGGGTCTGTCAATGATTACATCAATAAATTTGAGGAATATCTTATGATTGTAATGTGAATAAGGATCCATCTATCACCTTATCCCGATTTAGAGCTGTTCTAAGAGAGGATATCCAAAAAGAGTTGTATATGAGAAAGGTCTATAGTTTAAAGCAAGCCTATCAACTAGCCCAGAATTATGAGAGATTCCAAAAGATGCTTGTCACCCGTAGACCTGAGCCTCCTAGACCAGAAATTTTAGATCCAAGACCTAGCATGATTCAATCCCTAACTGGTCCAAAACCTAACATGAGTCAGGCCCTGGGTGGATGATGGGGCCATCGGCCTACTCGAATCTCGAAGCATCATGGATTTCGGAGTGGCACGAATCTCGGAGGATATCCAGAATAAATTAGTTTAGAATTTATCTTTTCTTTGAAATTTGAATTAGGATTTGGTTGGTTAGGATTGATATATGGATAGGCTTATCTTATCCTATCTTGTATTTGAATTTGAGTCATCCCTATCTTTTTATCCTGTATTCAAATTCAAATGAGGGTTAGACAGGTCTATAAATACCACCCTCAGTCCTTTGTAAAAAAATAGTTGGGTTAATAAGTGAGTTTTTAGAAAAGAGTTTTTCTTTTCGTTCACCCCGTATGGGGAGCGTGAGAGGCCCGTCTGTCCTTCGCCTTCGGGCATCGAGGGGTGTGAGACCCTAGTTATCCCATTTTCCTGTCGAGTCCCCTCTAGGTCTTAGGGATTTTCTTTTACGACCCCAGGTAGCGATTTGGGTGGGATGCCCTAGGCTCCGCATGTAGTGAGATGGGTGGGATGCCCTAGGCTACATGTAGTGGGGTGGGTGAGATGCCTTAGAGGTGAGATGTCTCTCCGTGAAGGTAAGTCCCAAGTCCTAGAGTGTCCAATTTTCCTACCCTCCATCTTTATTTTTTCTTTGCCACCACCATAGAAAAAAATAAAATAAAAAAAAGATACCCTAATTTTCGGTGACTTCTCAGCTCACAAACGATCCTACCCTTTCTGTCCCACATCAAATTGGTATCAAAGCCATAGGTCAGTTAGGGTACGTTTCTTTTCCAATCCTAGATTCCCCCCTCCCCACCCATCAGTTCTCCATCTTCTTTGTTCTTGCTACACTGCCCACAGCCACCGTCTTCCTCTGCGGCCGAAGTTCCTCAGATCAGCGCCTCCACCAGATCTTCCATCAGCCGATGAACCCCTGGCATCAATTTTTGCCGAGAGGTTCACTCCGTCCTAGGAAGCCCAGATCCACCCAACCCTTCGTCTGTGCAGCCACCGAAGCCTCCCTCGAGTTCCAGAGCAAGGTCCTCGAACGCTCCGGCCTCGGCGAGGAGACTTGTCTCCCCGACGTGCTCCACTTCTTGCCGCCCCACCCCACCATGACCTACGCTTGCGAGGAGGCCCAGCAGGTCATGTCCGGCACCCTCGATGCCCTCTTCCGCAACACCAGCATCAAGCCTAGGGACATCAGTATCCTTGTTGTCAATTGTAGCCTCTTCGACCCTACCCCCTCCCTCTTCGCCATGATCGTCAACCACTACAAGCTCCGTAGCAACGTCAACAGCTTCAACCTCGACGGCATGGGCTACAGTGCCGGCGTCATCTCCATCGACCTCACTTGTGACCTCCTCCAGGCCCACCACAACTCGTATGCCGTCATTGTCAGCACCAAGAACATCACCCAGAACTGGTATGTGGGTAACCGCAAGTCCATGCTCATCCCCAATCCCAGTCACCGGCCGAGGAAGAAGAAGCCCCCTACCCCCGCACCCGTCTCCCCGCCCTCGGCCTCCCCATCCCGGCTCATGTCATCACCCCCAACATCCACCGTGACCCCCTCCTCTGCACCGGTCGCCTCCCCTCCGGTCCCTTTGACGGTCCCCACACCGAATCTGCCATTTGGTCTAAGCCCCTCCCGCCGGATGCTCTTCACCTGCAGCATCTGTGGCCAGCGAACTACCCGTGCCTCCCCTCTCCCAAGCCACTGCTCTCTTCCCAGCACCGTTGTCGATCGCCGTTTCCTCCCCAGCACCATTGCTGACGAAGCCTACCGGAATCCCGCTTGCAAGCCTCCTCTGTTCCGCCCAGCCTCCATCCATGGAAGAAGGATAGCATCGACAAAGGATGCTGATCCAAACGTGGGCTCATCTTCTTCCCCGTGTTGCCGTCCTTCTCCCCAGCACCGTCACCGGAGAGCCCGCTGGCGAAAAAATCCCCCCGTTCCTGGTTCGATCCTTAAAGAAGGAGAAGATGCGCACGAATGTGAAAGTGCACGGATTTCAAAGCAAGACTCTTTACATGCTTCTTAAAGCAAGACGACCACCATTGCCGACTTCAAGAGCAGGAGAAAAATAAAAAAAATATAGGTGAAAAAAAAAGAAAAAAAAAGAGCCAAAAAAATAAAAAAATCTATGGCTATTGACAAGTCAAGTAGGAGTCCCAGGAGCCTGAAATCAAGCTGTAGTTGGAGTCTGACTCTGACTCGATGGAGTCGAGTTCTTTTCACTTCAGAAAAATGATGGGGACATCGACCCTCTCAAATCTTGGAGCAGCACGGATCCCGGAGTGGCACAAATCTCGGAGGATATCCGAAATAAATTAGTTTGGGATTTATCTTTTATTTGAAATTTGAATTAGGATTTGGTTGGTTAGGATTAAGATATGGATAGGCTTATCTTATCCTATCTTGTATTTGAATTTGAGTCATTACTATCTTTTTATCCTGTATTCAAATTCAAATGAGGTTGGACAGATCTATAAATACCACCCTCAATCCTTTGTAAAAAAACATTTTGGTTAATGAAGTGAGTTTTTAGAAAAAGTTTTTCTTTTGTTCGTCCCGTATGTAGGGATGGCAATAAAACCCAAACCCATGAATACCCAACCCGACCCGACCCGACCCGATTGGGCCGGGTAGTTAATGCTTTGACTGGGTTCGGGCCGGGTTTGGATAAAATCCGATTGCTTAATTTTGGGTTTGGGTCGGAACTGGGTAGATATACACCCGACTCGAATTATTTTAATATTTAAATGTATATATAATTAATACATATTTTATTAATTATAATTATTAGTTATTAAATTTTAAAATTCTTGAACCCTATACCCTAATCATTATATATATATATATATTGGAATTTTTTTTTCATCGTTTTCTATTAAGGGTGAATTGAAAACAAGATCATAATTAATTGTTTACCAACTTCATAACATAAATTTTGATTGAATATGAAATAACTGCTGTTGCACTAAAAATATAGTTAAATTTTATTTTTTAATGTATGTATAATTTATAAAATTGTAGATGATTTTAAAGTTGATAAAATTGAAAAAATATTTAATATGACTTAGTTGGGTTCAGACGGGTAAACCCGATTATCCGATACCTAATTGAGATAGATTTGGATAAAAAAACCCAGTCCCGATAGTGTTTGGGCCGGGTTTGGATAGTGCATTAAATATTTGCGTTTGGGTTTGGGTAGTTATGCACCTGGCCCGAACCTGGCCCATTACCATCCCTACCCGTATGGGGAGGGTGAGAGGCCTGTCTATCCTTCGCCTTTGGGCATCGAAGGGTGTGAGACCCTAGTTATCCCATTTTCCCGTCAAGTCCCCTCTAGGTATTAGGGATTTTCTTTTATGGCCCCAGGTAGCCATTTGGGTGGGATGCCCTGGGCTTCCATGTAGTGAGATGGGTGGGATGTCCTAGGCTGTATGTAGTGGGATGGGTGAGATGCCCTAGAGGTGAGATGTCTCTCCATGAAGGTAAGTCCCAGGTCATAGAGTGTCCAATTTTTCTACCCTTCATCTCTATTTTTCCTTCGCCACCACCATAGAAAAAAAATAATAAAAAAAAAAGGATACCCTAATCTTCGGCGACTTCTTAGCTCGTCGACGATCCTACCCCTTCCTGTCCCACATCAGTCAACCCCCGTCTACGACTCTACCAACTAAGAGGGATGAGAAAGGAAAAGAAATTATAGGAGAGACTTCCCGAGGAATTATCTCTAAGGTTTAATGCTTCAAGTATAACGAAATAGGTTACGTGGCTAGTCAATGTCCATCTAGAGCATTACATATAGGAAAACTTGAAGAACGTGAAAATCTAGATAATACCCCAGAAGAGGAAGTCTACATTGCCAACCCTGGATTAGCCGACACCTTCAAAGAGTATGACCCTATCTAAAATGAGACCACACCTGAGAAATGATTAAAAGTGGTTAGGTGTGTTTTGACCCAATCCAAGAAAAGTTAAGACTAGCATAGGACCACTATCTTTCATACTTTTATTAGTCAAAACGATAAGGTATGCAAGGTAACATTGACAGTGGTAGTTGCATCAATGCCATCTCATCGATACCATTTCGTGCCTAGGACTATTACTTGTAGACCATCTGAGTCCATATAATATGAACTGGATAGATAATTCATCTATCCCAATCAAACATAGTGTTGACCCGGAATGATTTTGATGATCACAAAATATTGGAGCATATTTGATACTAATTGTTTTCAATTATTTAAGAAGTTTTGCAGAAAATTGGTTACCTTAAGTGTAAAATGGTTTTCAAACTGATTTGAGGGTAATTCAATTGTGTATAAAGATTTATGAGCTTGAACTTGTAAAAGCCCTAAACTTATCAATCTTGTAATCTTGAAAAAGGGCTTAAAAATTGTGAAAATTATAAAGTATGTAGATTAGCTTCTAGTGATTAAATGTTCAAGATTTTGGAGAAGCTTGAAGCATTTTTTGAAGATTTGCAAAAGCTGACTCTTGGATCAAGAGCTGACTCGTGGTGGCACGGCACGGAGGAAGTTTCAGTGCTTATGTATCAAGAGCCGACTCCTGCCCTAAGAGTCGACTCTTCCAGAGTTAGGTATTTTGAAGTTCTGAGAATCCGAGCCGACTCTGTCTCTAAGAGCCGACTCTAGGTATTCATAATTTTGAAGTGTCTGAAAGGAAGAGCCGACTCCAGCCAGAAGAGCCGGCTCCCACAGAAAATTGTTTTGGCCTGTCTGAGACATCGAGCCGACTCCTGGAACTCGAGCCAACTCGTGGAGCCATTTTCTGCACTCCAACGACTAGTTGCTGAAGTTGAAATTTGAATTCCATTTCGTCTTCAATGGCCATTTCACGAATCCAAGGCCTACAATGGCCATATCTCATGGAAAATTATAAAGGAGATTATTTTGAAGGATTAAACAATGATTAGAGCTTTATTGTTGAATTTCCTTGAGAAATCTAAGAGCTTTCAAGTCACTCAACTACCTACCTCAAAGAGCATTCAAGTGGGATTCAAAGCTTCAACAACTCTACTCCATCATTGAATCCTGTCATTAAAGAAGGGAAGAAGCAGCTTGAAGAGCATTCAAGGCTTGACTTCATCTTGATCTACATCGGCAACACTTATACAAACTTGGTTTGTTGTAGTTGCATATTTATCATTCCTTTATTCTTATTTACTCTCTAAGAACAGCAAGGGGCTGTGTCTTAAGAGAGAGTTGAAGGTTTTTAGATGAACCTTGTAAAACCTAAGTTGGATTCTTGGTGATTCCGGTGTAAAACCAAGTGTTAGGATTTCTTTGGTGATCCCGGTAAAACCAAAGTGTATATGTTTGGATTGTGAGCTTGGTAAAACAATTCGACTGTATTCCGGTTGGGGGATATAGTGAAAATCCCAAGTGATGCTTGGGTCCACACGTAGGAGCGGTTGCTCCGAACCACTATATTCTTGGTGTTTGTGATTGTGCTTTACTTGCTTTATTGATTTTACTTAATTACTTTCGCATTGCATATTGCACCACAACACAAAAGAATTTCAAAGTGTACATAATTGTGAAAAGTTTTTCAAAACCCAATTCACCCCCCTCTTGGGAAGCCACCTGGGTAATACATAGGTGCCTAGTTCCAATCAAATTTCAATCATACTAAGATAGGTCTGGTGCGATATGTTACCAATGAAAGTAGGTAGCATCATTCTTGACAAACTTTGGCTCTCGATCAAGATGTCGCTCTTCATGGACGATCCAATACCTGCACATTCTTGAACCAGGGAAAAAGGATTACTATTATCCTTCACCTCCCAGAACCATCAAGAGAGTTGTAGAAGGTAATTCTAATGTCCAAAAATAGAAGAAAAGCCTATATATAATCAATGCTAAGGAGTTTGAAAATGAATTGAATGATGGCTCTCTAGTTTGGATTTTAGCAATCAAAGAATCTAGCAGCGATATCGTTCCTTTGCACCAGTATCCCCGGGAAATACTCACCTTCTTAGATGAGTTTAAAGATGTTTTTCCTGAAGACCTCCCAGACCATTTGCCCTCGATGCAAGATATCTAGCACACTATTGATCTAGTTCCAGGAGCCTCCCTTCCTAATCTCCCTCACTATCGTTTGAACCTTACTAGCATGCAGAGTCACAGAGACAAGTTACTGAGCTCCTTAAAAAGGGTTTTGTAAGAGAAAGCCTAAGTCCTTGTGCAATCCCCGTACTCCTGACCCCAAAGAAAGATGGTACATGGAGGATGTGGATGGATAGCCATGCAATAAACAAAATCGCTATAAAATATTAATTTCACATTCCTAGGATAGATGATATGATGATATGATATCCGAAGCTAGTATCTTTTTCAAATTAATTTGAAAAGTAGATATTATCAAATTAGAATTAGACCTGGTGATGAATGGAAGATTGCCTTTAAAACTAAAGATGGTTTGTATGAATGGCCGGTCATGCCATTTGGCCTTCCAATGTCTTGAGTATCTTCATGAGAGTTATGACTTAAGTACTACAACCGTTCATCGGTTCATTTGTAGTCGTGTACTTTGATGATATCCTGATTTATAGCCGAACCAAAGAAGACCATCTAGATCACCTGCAACGAGTTTGTCAAGTCTTAAGGACTAAAAGCCTCTATGAAAATTTAAAGAAGTGTAAATTTCTGACAAACCCGAATAATTTTTTTAGGATTTGTAGTAACCTTGATGGTTTGGCAATAGATCTTAAAAAGTTGGAGTTATATTTGAGTGGCCTGTACTCCAAAACATGTACGAAGTTTGAAGCTTTCATGACCTTGCAACTTTTTATAGGAGGTTCATCAGCACCATCATAGCTCCAATCACTGATTGTATATGAAAAGGGAGCTTTGAATGGATTAGAGCTATTGAACAAACTTTTCAGGAATTAAGGAAAGTTGACCCCACTTCAGTTTACGATTACCAGATTTTCAAAGATTTTTGAAGTTACATGTTATGCATCTGGAGTGGACATTGGTGGATTCCTAAGTCAGGAAGGACATCCTGTCACTTTCTTTACTAAAAACTCAATGACTCCAAGCACAGGTATTCACCTATGACAAAGAATTCTACGTCGTAGTCCAAGCCCTTAAGTTTTGGAGGCATTATTGCTTCCACAAGAATTTGTCCTGTATTCGGATCATGAGGCTCTTAAGTTTCTTATTTACAAAATAAATTAAATCCAAGACATGGAAAGTGGATTGAGTTCCTTTAGGCCTATACTTTCGTGATAAGGCATAAGGTAGGTGTAGACAACAAGGCTGCTGATGTACTTTCTCGAAAAGTGGACCTATTAATGATAAAAATTACTGAGCTGGTTTTGACTGCTGATATACTTTCTCTTAGGATGAGCCTTTTATCAGCAGTAGGTATGAGAGTTATTGGTTTTAACAATTAAAGGAAGAGTATAATGAATGCCTGGATTTCAAGAATATCCTTACTCCCTGAGGCAAGGATCATCTAGAGAGTTTAGTTAGTATACCTTTTAGGATGGATATCTTTTAAGAATAATAGGTTGTGTATCCCATGGACTTCAATGAGAGACTTTTAATTTGAAAAGTACATGTTGGAAGATTATCTGGATATTTAGGAAGAAACAAAAAATAATAGATGTCCTAGAGGCCCAATTTTACTAGCCTAGCCTGAAGCGTGATGTAGCCCGGATGTTGCACACTGCTGGACTCATGCCATGGCTAAATATCGAAAATAAAATACTGGATTATACACCCCACTACCTATACCTGACTGTCCGTGGCAAGATGTGAGCATGGACTTTGTTTAGGATTGCCTCGAACAGTTAAGAAGAATGACTCAATTTATGTGGTAGTAGACAGGTTTTCCAAGATTGCCCATTTCTTACCATGCCCTAAGACCTATGTTGCTTCTAGAGTTGCTCGCCTATATTTGATGAGATTGTTAGGTTACATGGATTGCCAAAATCTATCGTATCAGATAGGGACGTTCGATTCACTAACTGCTTTTAGAAAATCCTATGGTACCTAATGGATACAAAACTAAAATTTTCATCTGCCTATCACCCATAAATAGATGGACAAATTGAAGTCGTAAATAGAAGTTTAGGAAATTTACTTCAGTATTTGATGCGAGAGCATGTTAAAAATTGGGATTTACTTTTATCTCGAGCTGAGTTTGCATATAATAGTTCGGTAACTAGGTTTATTGGTATGAGTCCATTTGAAGTTGTACATGGTTCGTCCTAATAAACCAGTAGACTTAATCTCATTGCCTATGCATGCTAGAGTCTCAAGTCACATCATCCTTTGCAGAGCATGTTGGAGTCTGCACAAAGAGATTAAGTAATCAATTAATATAAGTAATCAAATGTATAAACGATTACAGATTCTCATCGATGAGGTAAGAATTTTGCTGAGGGTGATCATGTCATGATTAGGGTCAGATCTGAATGGTTTCCACCAAGAACATTCAGAAATTACATGCTAGAGGGGCAGGCCCATTCAAAATTTAAAAAAAGTTGGATCGAAGCATATGTTATTGATCTACCATCTGAGTATGGGATTAGTCCTACTTTCAATGTATCATATCTAATAGAATATAAAGAACCAGCGTTGATACCTAATGATCCATTTAAGCCTGCACCTTCCTTTGAGAGTGACCCTCCTCCTGAGTGCCCACAAGCCCAAATGAAAGAAAAGTATGATGTGATTGAATGTGCCTTGGACGAGCATATCAAGTCTATGAGGGGCAGAAACTACCACTGCTACTGGTTCACTGGCGAAGTAGGCCGGAGTCAGAGAATTCCTGGATTACTGGAGAGGAGTTACAGAGAATTGACCCATATCTGTTTGAGTAACTCTAGGAAAGAGAGTAATGGATTGAGGCACTCAACGAAGTTGAGTTCTCCCACTCCAGGAAAAATTGATGGGGACATCATCCGACATGACTTTTGATGCATGGCTAGCACTAATCTGATGTGATGTAGATGGATATAATTTTTTGGTATTTTTATGGATGTTTAAGGTATGGGACATCTTAATAATTTTTATCTCCGACTCATTTGAATGGTTTTTAAGATCAGTTTGTTTCAATTATTTTAGGATTGTTTTATCGGGATCTCTCAGTTTGTTGAGAGTGGTTCCGATTGTTTGGAGTTTATTTAGGATTTTTTATCCTCAGTTTGTTCCAATTATTTGGAATAAGTTATTTAAAAGGTTGTAAACCTCTGAGGATGATCGATAATTTGAATAAAAAAATCTCGAGTAGTCTTCTTTCTCTTGTACTCTCTCTTTCCGGTTCTCCTCTCCCTCTCTCTTCTTCAATCTCTATTTCTTCTCCCCTCTTCCCCTATCTTTCTTCCTTCTTCTAAACTCCTCTCCCTGCTACTTCCTCTTCTCCTCTACTTATTCTCCCTCTCATCCGTGTCTACTTCCTGCTATTCTCTTCTTCTCCGAGCCCTTAATCGAGCCATCACAAGCCACCGCCAATCAACCCACCTTCGCGCCTCCCACATTCCACCGCCACCATTATATCTGGCCCCTCTCCCCTTCCTCCACTCTCGCCACCCTCACCATCGAGTGAAAAACATGCCACCCAATCCCTTCGAAAGATCCACGACCAAGCCAAACCTCGACCATTCCCTCTCTCCCCTGTCAACTCCTGACCATCGATCCCATGCTACACCGATAGTCAACAAGCACTACTCGGCCGCCTTCCGATCTGTCGATCTCATCGAAGATCATCACACCATCACCTTCCTTCCGTCTATGCAAAAATCTCCACCGATCGTCGCCCAACTCATTTGCCTGCAACTAGGGTCACCAAATCATCACCGCAAGCCGACGCCTCCATCGAATCTCCTCCTTACTCTCTGCCAGCAAGCCGCCTTCCTCCATCGTGACCACCGCCACCTTGCTGGACTCCTCTGAGCGCTCACCTTCGAGTTCGCTGCCTTCCTCCTGATCAGAGAGGTCACGACCGATCGAGATTATCCCATGCTGACTTCCTCCGTCCGTGCCACCCTCTCCCGTGCCACTGTCTTCATTTCGGTGCTGTCACAAGAGAAATCCCTTCCAGATTTCTTTCCTCTGTTCCACCAGCTTTGATCCATGGGGAAGGAAACATCCCGCATGAACGTGAAAGCAAGGAGACCCTACATGGATTTCAAAGTAATCCCCAAAGATCACTGGTGCATGAACTTTAGAGCAGATCAATTTTATATACATATCAAAGCATTGGGATTATTTGGCTGAATTGGCTTCCTTTACTAGTTGGTCATTTTATTTTGATTTATGTTATGATTGTGATTGACAGACCTTCTTATATTTGGGGATCAAGATTCGATGGCTTCTAACCTACTTCGCTCGTGACACATAGGTCTGGCATTTTGATCGCCTCCAGGATGATCTCCCTCTTCCAAGAATCGTGATATTCTATTTTTGGATAACAAAACATAATTAATTAGCATAAGAATTGATCAATTGCTGGAATCATTTTATTTCCATGTTTTTAATTTAGTTAGATCTAATTTATTGAAATTGACTAGTCCTAACCTGGTGGTCATTCCTTACGATACGTCGTCCAATTTCTTGAAATTTTGATGTGCACGCCAATCGGGTCGCTTCTAGATTGGATCTATTTTGGTTTGACCATTTTTAGTTTAATTCTTACCTATTTGATTATCTGCTAATATTATCTTTAATTACTATTTAATTTATTCGCTGATCTCATTAGAGAGTCCTTAGGTCTAGGAATCGTTGGTCCATCCCATCAGTATTTATGACTAGCTTGAGATCTTATAGCTCTTTTCACTATGACTAATCAAGTTCTCACATCTAGTTTCTAATTAGGCATATATGATAGTGAGAATCATATTGATCCATTATTATCATGAACTCTTTGATCTTTGTTATGACGGACATTTAATAATTAATACTATTTTGCTCTCACTCATTAGTAAGCACGTCATGTCTCATCCCAGTCCACTTCTAGTGCCTGGGGCAATTGTTTGTATGAGTAAGTTGATCTTTTGCCTGACAATATATTTGTCATAAAATTTATATGTATATGTTAGAATTTGTAAAACAAATGATAACAACATTATATTACTAAATAGTTCATTACAACCTACGTAATCCTAGAGATTCACATGAGACAAATACACTTCTCTAATAATTAATTTCATCAAAGGATCAGCAGTCATATGATACATAGAAATATACCATAAAACTACTTCTTTTAAGCCACAACATCTATAACAAAATTGTACTTAGTGCCTATATATTTAGTCTTGCTATGATACTTTGGATCTTTGGTGAAGCAATTACGCCTGACTATTACAATAGATTAATACTGGTCCATACACATTAGAGATAATTTCTAACATACATAGAATCTTTTGAACCAAATTGCTTCTTATGTGGCAGTAGCAACATGCTATAAACTCAATTTTCATGATTGAAAAGCTATGTATATTTACTTCTTTACTACTTCAAGGTATGGTACCATTGTAAAGCAAAAATATTATCCAAAGATTGATTTATGCTTATCTGGGTCTCCAACCCAATCACCCTCAGTATATTTATCAAGCACAAATCCTTTTTTTGATATAAGCAAAAATCCGCCATATCTTATAAATATCTCAAAATTATTTAATTGCTTTCAATATTTTGGTCCAGGGTATGATTGAAAATGGCTGACCAAATCAATGACATAGCAATATCAGGTCAAATATACATCATAGTACACATAAGACATCCAATAGACTAGAATAAGGGATTTTTCTCATTTATTCACATTTTTCTTAAGTCCTAGAGTATATGTTTTGACTTAGGATTTCATCTTTTGCTACTAGTATATCTATAGGATTACAATCTTACATATTAAAATGGTCAAGAACCTTCCTAATGTATGGTTCTTGACATATAGCTAAAAGTTCTTTTGATCAATTTCTTATGATCTTAACTTCAAGCATATATGCAACCTCACCCATGTCCTTCATTTTGAAATTAGAGGACAATCATTTCTTAATAGCAACAATAAAACTTATTGAATCTTCAACTAGCAAAATACAATCCATATAAAGAGTTAGAATTATGAAATAATTCTCAGATCGCTTGACATATATACACAATGATTTTCATTGATCATCGCAAATCCATAAGATGTTATAATATGATGAAATCTCAAATACCACTATCTGGATGATTATTTCAAGCCATATATGGACCTTTGAAGCTTGCACACCTTGTTTTCTTAGATGACTGACTCAAAACCTTTCAATTGTTCTATATAAATATTTTCATCCAATTCTTCATTGAGAAATACAGTCTTTATATCTATTTGATAAATTCTAAATCTAAATGTGCAATTATTATAAATATTAGATGAATCGAGGTAAACTTTATTACAGGTGAAAAAGTTTTCTTATAATCAGCACCCTTTTCTTGAGTGTAACCCTTAGCCACTAAATGCCTTGTATCTTTCAATAGATTCATCTACCTTTCATTTAATATATCCATCTGCCTTTCGTTTAATATTAAGAATCTATTTTTTCTAATGGCTTTACATATTGATAGCAGATCAACCAAGTCCCAGACATAGTTGACTTTCATGAACTCCATTTCTTTGTTCATTACTTTCTTCCATTTTTTTTTTAACAAATGATGAGAGAGTTTATTCCATTGTTTTAGGCTCATTTTTATTTTATGGAGTAATCATAAAAGTCTCATCCTTGATATTAAAGGGATAATGAGGTATTCTTCCATAATTGCTTCTATGTATTCAAGATTCTTTTTGAACCAATTCATTGGTAAATAGATTACTCCCACTTGGCTTTGAATACCATTACAACTTCTCAGTTGGTTGTTCAATGATTTCATTTTCATTATGATCTTCTATTTTATAGAATTGAAAATCTTTATTAATCTCATCTCTACTTGAAAATTACTTTCCAAGAATGTGGCATCTCTTGATTCAAGTTCAATCACACTTCTATCTGATTACTCTCCAACAAATATCATTTTGATTACTTGGAGCATCTTATGAAAATGCACTTCTTTCTCTTTGGATCTAATTTTCTATACTTATGAGATGGGTCATGAACATAAATAGCTAATCTCCATGATCGAAAGTTGCTTAGGTCATGTCTTCTATTAGATCATAATTCATTGGGAGTGGAAGTAACTAATTTTGAGGGACACAATTAAAAATATAAGTTGTGGTTAATAATGCATCACTCCAATAAATATTGGCAAATTAGCTTGTGCCATCATTGACTGTTGCCCAGATATGGTGCCCAAGAGGGGGGGTGAATTAGGTATTTTAAAAATTAAAGCAATATATGTGCTAAAAGGTGAAGAGTGATAGTGCTCAAGTAATTGTGCAACGGAAGCAATGAAATAAAACAACAATTAAAGAGCAAAAGAAGATAGAGAGTAAAGCAATGCAAACACACAAGAAGTATAGTGGTTCGGTGTACCTAGCACCTACATCCACTCCCCAAGCTCCACTTGGGAATTTTCACTATAATCTTTAGATTACAGCCGACTTGTTTTACCAGGCTCACAAGTCAAAACCTTACACACTTGTTTTGGCTTCGGGCTTACAAGCAACCCTAGTTGGTTTTATCAATTGGCTCACCAACAAACCTCACACACTTGTTTTGGTTTCGGGCTTACAAGCAACCCTAGTTGGTTTTATCAATTGGCTCACCAACAAACCTCACACTAGTTTCAAATTCTCTTGAAACTAGCCTAAGACAAAAAGAATATGAATATAATGAATAAAACAAGACAAACTCCTTTTGAGCAAAAAGTAATTGATGTAGCTCTTGATGGAGACTCTTCAAGTCTTTCTCTTGAAATCTTTGGACCTCACTAAATGCCAAATACTTGAAAGTTGGATTCCTCAAAGATGGAAAGCTTTTGGCTAAGGAATCTCTTGGTTTTCTCACTCTTTTTGGCTTAGAATTGATTGAAGGCTTTGTACTTTCACTCTAATCTTTTTCACTTTGTCTCCTTTTTTTTTTTGAAGTTTGGTGGAGGTTAAATACCTCATTCAAGCTGAAATAACTCCACAAGACCGTTAGAATCAAAAATATGGCCGTTAGAAATCAAATCAAAAGTTCAGAAAAACTAGCCGTTATGCCATGAGTCGACCTCATGAGTCGACCTCTGGATCAAGTGTCGACCTCATGAGTCGACCTCCAGTTTATCTTAGGCAAAAATCCAGAAAACCATAGTTCTACCCAGTTTGAATTCTCAGGCTATGAGTCGACCTCTGGTGTCGACCTCTGGACAGGTGTTGACCTCTGGTGTCGACCTCTGGACAGGTGTTGACCTCTGGTGGTCGACCTCTGGAGCGTACCACTGAAATTTTGCCGTGCCGGCCTTGCTGAACTTTTCTTTTCTTCATGAGTCGACCTTTGACAAGGTGTCGACCTCTGGTGGTCGACCTCTGATCTGAAATTTTCTGAAACTCTAGAGAGGTGCGTGCCATGCTTGAGTTTCTCTAAGCCTTTGTTTCTTTTGTCAATTACTTCTTAACAAGAAGGTCCAATATGAGAAATTTGATCTTGTTCAAGGTAGAAAGCTCTTTTCCAAAATCAGGCAAGCTTGGTTTCATCATTGTACTCTTGATACTCTTTTTGAATAACCTAAGTCCTGAAACTTTATCTTGAGATGAAACATTAGTCCAAACATATACTCAACCTTTTGTTAATCATCAAAACTAAGGAGCCAAAGCCAACAATCTCCCCCTTTTTGATGATGACAAAACCTTGAGTATATATGCAATTAAGTCCAAAAGCAAAATATAGCAATAATAAAGATTTTCAAAGAATCCTTACATGCATGAGTATACCATAAAAATTTTACTTTTCATCTATTTTTTTTTGTGAAAACATTCTCAAGAGTCAAAAAGATTTTACTTTTCATTTACTTCTTTCTTTTTGTGAAAACATTCTCATGAGTCAAAAGGATAAGAAACATACAAGTTTTACTCATAAAAATCATATATACTTTACTATACTCTACTCCATGAAAGAGTCATAAGAATCATAAGAACCATATATACATATTCTTCTCATAAGAAAGAGTCATGAGAATCTCATATATACTTTACTTATACTCTACTCCCCCTTTTTGTCAAGAATCAAAAAGTCCATTTTTTTGTAGTGAAAGATATATTAAGGAAACTTATGTTCCATTACAATGAAGTACTTAGTTGCATAAAATACATGCTCCCCCTCATTTTGTGCATTCGAAATAACAAAAACATTCTAACTTGAGGATTTAAAAAGATAAATGCTAAGAGCTGGTAACAGACAGTAAAATATCACAATGTAGATAAGTGTATAAATGTATTCAGTAACAAAATTGCTTACATAGTAAGCACAAAACACTGATACATCAGATCATACAAAGCAAACTAAGTACAACATACATCAAGTAAATCTATGAGGCTACTCCTCATCAGAAGGTATATCAAAAGAGATAGGAGCCGAGATCCTAGATGAGGATTTTGGAGTCCTATGAGTGAAACTCCGAGTCCTCAGAGAGGGACCAGACCTAGGGGTAGTCCTACGAGATCTATAGGTCCGAGGAAAAGGCTCCACAGGTGTCCTGACAGAAGCAGTAGCAGAAGGAGTAGATGGATCAGTATGCTGAGTAGACTGAGTTGGAGTGTGCCTGCTGACTAGCTCATAAGCAGTGGGATCATCAATATCTGTCTCTGTATGCTCATCTCTATCATCCGGAATCCCTGTAATAGTCTCAAAAAGTGACTCAGTAAACTCAGTATCTACTGGCACATCTGTAGCTGGAGGATCTGTACTGGGAAGATCAGTAGAAGGAGGATCAGTAGAAGGGGGAATCTCTGGAATCGGATCTGCAGGTGGAACATCAGAGCTACCTGCTCCGGGCTGATCTCCATCACTGTCACTGTATCCACTAGAGTCATCATCATCATCATCATCATCAGAATGTGGAGGAGGTACTGTCGGATCTACAGTCCCTGGTGGCAATGCTAATCTCAGTAGGCTGAGGATCTGTCAGAATCCTGCATTACACTAGCTGAGAGAGCTCCAATACGCATATCTGTGTGGATCCGCAGACCATGTAGCTCCTGTCGTACACCAGCAATCTCTGTCCAGACCTCTGAAATGTGATCAGTCACTCTCTGCTCAAAGTCCGATATCCTCGCTGTAGTCCTCCGTGGTGTAGCAGTAGCAGTAGGTGCTGGAGCTGATGAGGGTGGTGGCGTGAATGGCTCAGGCTCCGCAGTCTCTGACTCTGGTGCTGGACGAGGAGGTGTACCATGATCAGTAGGCTCTGAAGGCCCTGCCTCAGCTGCTCGGATCTCATCCTCCTCATCTGGCTCCTGGCCAGACTCTCGTTGCACCCAACGGTCACCAATCAGTCGAAATCCCATCCTATGCAGGGATTTCTCTCCATATGTATCAGTATGCTGCAGCTGACTGAAAGGTATACCATCAAATGAAACTCCATGCTCCCTGAATAGCTGTGTCAGCCCCATACCATATGGCTGAACTAGTCTCCTGTGAGATGCTGCCTCACCCATCTGCTGAAGCATGATCCTGGGAAGGTTGATGGGAGTCCGCTGTCTCAGGGACACCATCAACACCAGCTCACGCTCAGTGATAAAGTCGAATCTCCTGCTCTTCGGAATCAAGATACGGGCGATGATATGATGCAGCACTCTCATCTCCAGTGAAAGCTGGTTAGCGGCTACTGTGGAAATGCCGCTAACATCCTCACGCTCTAGAATACATCTGAAGGCATGCTCTCTGTCACTGATCGAAGTGGCAGCTGTGCCATGAAGTGGAATCCTCCAAACGTGACTGATGACCTCTGGTGTCACTGGAATCTCGATCCCACGTACAGTAGCTGACCATCCAATGCCATCAGTGGCCATGGATGCATAGAACTCCCTGATGAGGTATGGGTAGAATCTCTCAGTCATCGTGCAGAAGTGAACCAGACCTGCATCTCTCAGCACATCTCCTATAAAAAAGTGATGCTGATCCCAGAAAGGTATGTCCACACGCCTCCACTCGCAATGCTCTTCCGTACTAAGCTGGCTGGCACTGGTGCAGGTGGCTCTGGGGTCGGCTCACGCTCATGTCTGACCTTTCTTCGTTGCTCAGTGCTACCTTGGCCTTGTTCCAATCTCCTTTTCCTTACTGCCAAGTGCTTTCTTGGACCCATATGGATGGAAGAGGGGTAAATTAGAGAGAAGTATGATAATGCAAGGCTAAGAGGGAAGGAACCAAGAAAAGAGAGGAGAAGAGAGGTTCACGGGTTGAACAAAAGAAGAAATGGTGAAATGGTAAGATAGGGTTTGTGAAAATGAAAAAATCGAGAGTAAATGGAGGAAATGCAAGAAACGGAGGAAGGAAATATGTGATTTCAATTGAAAAACAACCGAGATTTGAGGGCAGATAGAGGCAAAAGCTTTCGGTTGTCCAAAACCAAGAACACGGTCAAAAATGGTTTGGTTCAAAAGAAAACAAGAGGAGATGAGAAGATTACCCAAAAAGATGGAGAGGGTTGGAAATCCACTGTTTAGAGCTTTAGGAAAGTTTGAGGGGGACCACACGAAGGAGAAATGGAAAGAAATGAAGAAAATGTGGCTTGCGGACGGGTTTTAAAAAAGGAGATTTCCGTTCAAGTGTCGACCTCTAAAAGTTTTCAGGGGTCGACCTCAAGTGTCGACCTCCGAAAACCTTAGGGGTCGACCTCAAGTGTCGACCTCCGAAAATTAAAGTGTCGACCTCCAACAATAAATTAGCCAAATAAAAATTCTGTAAAATTTAAAAAAATGATAAAATTTAGAAAAATAACCTTTAAACATATTTGAGAATTTATAAATCATTTTTGAGGAATTTTGATGAAAATTGAAGAGTTTCAAGCAAAAGGATCAATGACTTCCAGTTCTCTTCTGATCATACAAAATCTATCTTCATTCAATGGTTTTGTGAATATATCAGCCAATTGATAATCAGTACAAATAAATTCTAACAACACATTAGAGTTTTGAACGTGATCTCTTATGAAGTGATGTCTTATTTCAATATGTTTGCTTCTTGAATGTTGTACAGGATTTTTCGTTAAGTTGATTGCACTAGTATTATCACATCTTATGGGTGTCTTAGTTAGTTTGATGCCAAAGTCCTCGAGTTGCTGTTTGATCCATAGAATCTGAGCACAACAGCTTCCAGCTGCTATATATTCGGCTTCCGCCGTAGATAGAGCAACCGAATTCTGTTTCTTGCTGCTCCATGAAATCAAATTAACTCCTAGGAATTGACAAGTTCCACTAGTACTTTTACGATCAAGTTTACACCCAGCAAAATCAGCATCAGAATATGCAATTAATTCATATGATGACTCTCTAGAGTACCAAAGACCAATTTCAATTGACCCAGATAAGTATCTAAATATACGTTTTACAGCTAAGAGATGTGATTCTTTAGGAGCAGACTGAAAACGTGCACACATACAAACACTAAACATTATATCTGGTCTACTGGCAGTTAGATATAGCAATGAACCAATCATGCCTCTATATAATTTTTGGTCTACTGATTTACCACATTCATCTTTGTCTAATTTACATGAAGAGCTCATAGGGGTACCTATTGGTTTGGTAGTCTCCATCCCAAACTTTTTCAATATTTCCCTTGTGTACTTGGCTTGGTTGATGGAGATCCCCTCTTTGGTTTGCTTAATTTGGAGTCCGAGGAAGAAGTTGAGTTCTCCCATCATGCTCATCTCGAACTCACTCTGCATTAACTTTGCAAATTCTTGACAAAGACATTCGTTAGTAGCACCAAAAATAATATCATCTACATAGATTTGTACTACTAAGAGATCATCATTTTTCTTTTTCAAAAACAATGTATTATCTACATTACCTCTAGAAAAATCATTCTTCATCAAAAATGAACTTAATCTATCATACCAAGCTCTAGGAGCTTGCTTTAAACCATACAATGCTTTATGCAATTTAAAAACATGGTTAGGAAATTCATGATTTTCAAAACCAGGAGGTTGTTCAACATAAACTTCCTCTTCAATAAATCCATTTAAAAAAGCACTTTTAACATCCATTTGAAATAACTTGAAATCCATAAAACAAGCAAAAGCAAGTAAAAGTCTAATTGCTTCTAGCCTAGCAACAGGAGCAAAGGTTTCATCAAAGTCGATCCCTTCTTCCTGGTTGTAGCCTTTAGCAACAAGTCTAGCTTTGTTTCTAGTTACAATACCATGTTCATCAAGTTTATTTCTAAAAACCCATTTTGTGCCAATTACAGAAACATTAAGGGATCTTTCAGTTAAAGTCCAAACGTTATTTCTTTTAAATTGATTTAGTTCATCTTGCATAGCATTAATCCAGTTACAATCTTTTTCAGCTTCTTCAATTGACTTAGGCTCTATCTGAGATACAAAAGCTAAATAATCACAAACATTTCTAATAGAAGAGCGTGTACTTACTTCCTTTGACGGATCACCAATAATTAGCTCTTTGGGGTGTCCGTGTGCATACCTCCATTCTTTAGGTAAAGGTTTTGGTGAAGTTGCATTGATCTCTTGAGTTTGATCTTGATTTTCTTGATCATCATCTCCTTTGGGCTCATCTTCATTGATTGTCAATTGTTCAAGCTTCTTTGTACCTGTTTCATCATCAATAGAATCTTCTTTTCTAGAAGATTTTTGTTAGATTCATCAAACACTACATGAATTGATTCTTCAACCAGAAGAGTTCTTCTGTTGAAGACCCTGTATGCCTTTCTAGAAGTAAAGTATCCTAAGAAGATACCCTCATCTGACTTGGCATCAAATTTACTGATATTGTCTTTGCCATTGTTTAATATGAAACAGCGGCAACCAAATACACGAAAATACTTGAGATTAGGTTTTCGATTTTTCCAAAGCTCATATGGTGTTTTCTTCAAAATAGGTCGAATTAAAACATGATTTAAAATGTAACAGGAAGTATTAATGGCTTCTACCCAAAAATATCTAGGTAAATCATTTTCGCAAAGCATTGTGCGTGCCATTTCTTCAAGTGTCCTGTTCTTTCTTTCTACCACTCCATTTTGTTGAGGTGTCCTAGGTGCAGAAAAATTATGACTAATGCCATTTTCATTACAAAAAGCTTCAAAATCATGATTGTCAAATTCAGTTCCATGATCACTACGCAAAGAAACAATAGTAAGATCTTTTTCGTTTGAAACCCTTTTATGAAATTTAACAAAAGCTAAAAACATTACCCAAGTAAATCGTGAGTAATCATCTACAATTACTAGCCCATATTTTTTACCTCCCAAACTAGTTGTTCTGGTTGGTCCAAAGAGGTCCACATGCAATAATTCAAGGGGTCTAGTAGTAGATACTACTCCTTTAGGTTTGAAAGTAGATTTAGTTTGTTTTCCAAATTGACATGCAGCACAAATCTTATCTTTTTCAAATGTGAGTTTTGGTAATTCTTTTACAAGATTCTTTTTGCTTAATTTTGAAATCAACTGCATACTAGCATGCCCTAGCCTACGATGCCAAAGCCAACTAGTTTCACTTGCCTTGGCTTCCCTAGCCACTAGGCATTGACCACTTTCCATGGCTAGATCATCAAGATCAACCATGTAAATGTTTCCATGCCTATGACCAGTGAACTTGATGCCATCGACATCTAGACTAGATACCATGCACAAGATGATTCAAAAATTACTTTAAAACCCTTATCACAAAACTGACTAATGCTAAAAAGATTATGCTTCAAGCCATCAACAAATAATACATTATCTACATAAGCATTAGGGGTGATATGGATTTTACCAATTCCGACGATTTTGCCTTTTCATTATCACCAAAAGTAACGTTTCCACCATCAATAGCTGCTAGTGATGAGAATTGCTTCACATCCCCAGTCATGTGCCTTGAGCAACCACTATCCAGATACCACATTCTTCTTTTATTTTTGGTTGCAAGGCACACCTGCAAAAATTAATCAAGTTGAAACTTTAGGTACCCAAGTCATCTTGGGTCCTTTAGGATTAGTCAAATTGGTTCCTTTTGGAACCCAAATCTTTCCAAAGGTATTTAATTTTCTTCTATTACAAATATATGATTTATGTCCTAACTTACCACATGCATAGCAAGTAATATTAGAAGATGCAGGTATGAAAAAGTTTTTGTAAAGTTTTTGCTGATTGTGTGGCTTAAATCCAAGTCCAGCTTTGTTAAACACTGCATGTTGACTATTTAAAAGCATGCTTAATTTTTCTGAACTAAAAGTAAACTTTTCTACAAAAGGTTTTACTTTTTCTAACTCTTCTTTGTAATTCTTGTTTTGAAGCAATAGTTCTTTGTTTTGTTTTTCAATTTTCTCATTAGTTTTAAGACTTCTATTATTTTTCAAAGAATCATTTTCTTTTAAAAGATTATCCTTATCATTTTTCAAGGTCTTTACATGTTCAGTTAATTTCTTGTTTTCTTGAATTAAATCTTCAATTTCAGTTGAAAACTTTTCTGAATTTTTGGTAAGCTCAAGATTTAGCTTTCTTAATTTCTTATTTTTCAATTTTAATTTTTCATATTCCATAACTAAATCATCAAAAGTATCATGCAATTCATTGAAAGTAAATTCAATTTCAGGTTCAGAATTTACCTCGTTATCTTCATTGGCCATGAAACACAGGTTGGCGACTACCTGCTGCTCTTCATCACTACTGGAGTCCTCACTCTCACTCCAGGTAGCCATCATGGCTTTCTTTCTCAACATCCTTCGACTCTTTTTAAGCAAAGGGCAATCCGTTTTATAATGTCCAGGCTTCTTGCACTCGAAGCAGATGGGTGGATCCCTTTCTTTTTCTTTCTCTTTTTCTTTATTGTGATCACCTTTTTGTGGCCTTTTCTTGTAGAAGCCCTTCTTCTTTCTCATGAATCTTTTGAATTTTCTTGTAATGAGGGCTGTCTCATCATCATCAGCTTCTTCTTCCGATTCATCACTTGACTCTTCCTTTGTAGTGGACTTGAAGGCTATGGCTTTCTTTTTCTTGTCATTGTCCACTGTCTTCTGCTTTAGTGAAAGCTCGTAAGTCATCAGTGATCCAAGAAGCTGCTCAAGAGGTAGAGTATTGACATCCTTGGCTTCTTCTATGGCTGTTACTTTCGCATCCCATGAAGCCGGAAGAGACCTGAGAAGTTTGTTAACCAATTCACCATTAGATATAATTTTTTCCAAACTCCTCATACCATTTACTATATTGGTAAATCTAGTATACATTTCACTTATACTTTCAGTTGGTTCCATCCTGAACATCTCATACGTATGAATGAGCATGTTCACCTTAGTGGTCTTCACTTGGTGTGTACCCTCATGGGTAACCTCAAGTGTATCCCAAATTTCTTTGGCGGAAATACAATTTGATATTCTGTTAAATTCACTAGGGTCAAGTGCACAGAATAGCAAATTCATCGCCTTAGCATTTAACTCAGCTTGTTTGATGTCATTGTCATCCCATTCTTCTTCAGATTTTGGGGTGATAATGCCATTAACCAAGTAAGTGGGCTGATGAGGCCCTTTAGTAATTACTCTCCATATATGATAATCTACAGCTTGTAAATAAATACGCATACGAGTTTTCCAGTATGTGTAGTTTGTGCCATTAAAGAAAGGAGGGCGATTTGATGCTTGTCCTTCAACTACACCCATTCCAATTGGGGCGGCCATGATCTTTCACTCAAGATCGTTGGACCTACAAGAGAGTACCGGTGCTCTGATATCACTTGTTGCCCAGATATGGTGCCCAAGAGGGGGGGTAAATTGGGTATTTTAAATTAAAGCAATATATGTGCTAAAAGGTGAAGAGTGATAGTGCTCAAGTAATTGTGCAACGGAAGCAATGAAATAAAACAACAATTAAAGAGCAAAAGAAGATAGAGAGTAAAGCAATGCAAACACACAAGAAGTATAGTGGTTCGGTGCACCTAGCACCTACATCCACTCCCCAAGCTCCACTTGGGAATTTCCACTATAATCTTTAGATTACAGCCGACTTGTTTTACCAGGCTCACAAGTCAAATCCTTACACACTTGTTTTGGCTTCGGGCTTACAAGCAATCCTAGTTGGTTTTATCAATTGGCTCACCAACAAACCTCACACACTTGTTTTGGCTTCGGGCTTACAAGCAACCCTAGTTGGTTTTATCAATTGGCTCACCAACAAACCTCACACTAGTTTCAAATTCCCTTGAAACTAGCCTAAGACAAAAAGAATATGAATATAATGAATAAAACAAGACAAACTCTTTTGAGCAAAAAGTAATTCGATGTAGCTCTTGATGGAGACTCTTCAAGCCTTTCTCTTGGAATCTTTGGATCTCACTAAATGCCAAATACTTGAAAGTTGGATTCCTCAAAGATGGAAAGCTTTTGGCTAAGGAATCTCTTGGTTTTCTCACTCTTTTTGGCTTGGAATTGATTGAAGGCTTTGTACTTTCACTCTAATCTTTTTCACTTTGTCTCCTTGTTTTTTTTTGAAGTTTGGTGGAGGTTAAATACCTCATTCAAGCTGAAACAACTTCACAAGACCGTTAGAATCAAAAATATGGCCATTTATGGCCGTTAGAAATCAAATCAAAAGTTCAGAAAAACTAGCCATTATGCCATGAGTCGACCTCTGGATCAAGTGTCGACCTCATGAGTCGACCTCCAGTTTATCTTAGGCAAAAATCCAGAAAACCATAGTTCTGCCCAATTTGAATTCTCAGGCTATGGTCGACCTCTGGTGTTGACCTCTGGACAGGTGTTGACCTCTGGTGTCGACCTCTGGACAGGTGTTGACCTCTGGTGGTCAACCTCTGGAGCGTGCCACTGAAATTTTGCCATGCCGGCATTGCTGAACTTTTCTTTTCTTCATGAGTCGACCTTTGACAAGGTGTCGACCTCTGGTGGTCGACCTCTGATCTGAAATTTTCTGAAACTCTAGAGAGGTGCGTGCCATGCTTGAGTTTCTCTAAGCCTTTGTTTCTTTTATCAATTACTTCTTAACAAGAAGTCCAATATGAGAAATTTGATCTTGTTCAAGGTAGAAGAGCTCTTTTCCAAAATCAGGCAAGCTTGGTTTCATCATTGTACTCTTGATACTCTTTTTGAATAACCTAAGTCCTGAAACTTTATCTTGAGATGAAACATTAGTCCAAACATATACTAACCTTTTGTTAATCATCAAAACTAAGGACCCAAAGCCAACATTGACCAAATTATATCCAAAAATATTTTATTCTTCCATTCCATACACCATTTTATCGAAGAGTTCTAGGAATAGTTAATTATCTGGATATATCTTTTTTATCACAATTTTTTTTAATTGTTCAGGTAAGTATTCACACCCTCTATCTATTCTCAAAACTTCAACACATTTGTCAAGATGATTCTCAACTAGATTCACATATTTTCTGAAATAATCTAATACTTTAGATTTATAACAAATTAGATAAATATGATCATATTGCATGAAATCATTAATGAACGTGATGAAATACCAAGCTCTATGCCTTGCCCTTACATTCATTGGGCCATAAATATCAGAATGGATTAATTGCAATGAAAATCATACTCTATATCCCTTATTAAATGATTTTCTTATTATTTTTTAACTAGGCAGTGTTTACATATAGGTAGGTCCACTTTTGAATTTGAATCCAATAGCCCTTCTTTTACAAGTCTGTTCCTTTGATCTTAACATATATATTGCACTCTTATATGCCAAATATTTATATCTACAACATTATTATAAGAAGATTCATTTAAAGAAAAACAAGTATTAACAAATCTCATATTGTTCAATATCCAACAAAATAAAATAATTCAAAAAATATCCAATACCAAAAGTAAATCTCCATAATACAAATCTAAACCATTACCATAAAAATTCAAATTGAAATCGAAACCTAAAAGAATAACAACTAATATTAAGTTTCATCGAATTCCTGGGGCATACAGAATACTGTGTAGAAATAACATTTGACCACTTCGAAGATTCAATTTGTAAGTGCCAATGCCCTTGACTTCAACCTTCGTGTTATTCCCAACATAAATCCACTTCGTTCCTATTGAAATCCAACAATATTCCAATTTCTAATTACATGATCAGTACAAGCTAAGTCTACAATCTATAAAAAATAAGATTCAGTAAGTAAAACTATACTAGAAATATAATTGAAGCTATATAAGAGTAAGATTGTCCCTTCTTTAGCTTGGTACACTCACGAATGAAGTGTCCTAACTTATCACAATTGTAGTAATTGATTTACTCTTGTTCTTTTTTTATTTTTCATCGCATACAACCTTCTTATGCCAATTAGCTAGTTTTCTTTTTTCACTAGAGTTAGCCTTCTTTCCTTTCTTGGAAGGCTGAAATTCTGTCTTGTGCTTAAAGCCTGCATCTTTGCACGAGCTAGATTTGGTAACATATGAATGCCTGCTTTATTTTGCAGCTTCCATGCATTCATCCTCTAATTCAATATGATGACAAACATTATCGAAAGTCTTGATATTTTTGTTGTGTGTCATATTGACCTTCATATATTTCTAGTTTTGTCGAAAAGATCTTATCATAGCTTGGACTTATTGTTCATTAATCAAGAAATGCCTTGCTAACCTTAGCTCTTTAATCATGTTGAACATCTCCATGAGATGTTACAAAATTGTGTGATGTTGATGCTTTACATAAATATTAAACTTAATAGTCAGCTTGCACAAGTGAGTAGCTGAGATATTGCCATACTTTTTCTTCAAGGCTACCCACATCTCCTAAGAAATAGGGTACTTCTCATATTCAGCACCAAGTCATCATGTATTATGTTCAAAAGCATAATACATGCGAAACAATTCTTTTTTTTCTAGACTTGGTAGGTTTTAAACTCGTGCCTATACTATGCAATATTTTCTTGCTTATGTTCAACCATGGATAGTTGAGAATCTCGAGGACTTCTTCCTTTCAAGAATTTATTGAACTTTATGGTGCCATATGTCATAGTTATCACAATGTAGTTTATCACTCTTTTTTAGTTTAGCAATGATGGTTTTGGATGTAGCTGACATTTTCAATTACTGCACATAAATAAGTAGTAATAGAATTAATACTAGCACATTATCGATATATATATTTTATATCAATTGCCAATTATAATAATGATAATATGATAAATAGATGCAAAATTGAAAGTTGATGAGGGACGGGATTCTAACATATGCATGCAGATGAATGATATGAGAAGGATAAGAAAATCAAATTAAAATAAACAATGATTTCATATTTTGTTATTGATTTATTCCCTAAAAAAGACTAGACTAGGTTAGGATTTTCTAGTAACGGTTAGAATCCTATCCACATGCTAGAACTATTAAAGGGACAAATCAAATAAAGGATCCTGGACTAAGAAGGCATATTAGGTGCATGTTCAATCTTCAAAAATTAGACAAAGAGAGAAAGGAGTTAGACTGAACTTACCAGGCAATGATGTCTTGATGCCGTAGATGAGATCGCTCCACTTGGATCAGAGCCTGGATGCCCTGCCATGGGCGCAGGCCCCCTACGGCACGTCGTGCGCATGATCTGCACAATCCGGATAACACCAAGCTCCTAGCCTTGCGGTGTGTCGACATGTAGGGATGGCAATGGGCCGGGTTCGGACCGGGTGCATAACTATCCAAACCCAAACTCGAATACTCAATAAACTATCCAAACCCGGCCTAAACACTATCGGAATTGGGTTTTTTTTATCCAAACCCATCTCAATCGGGTATCGGGTAATTCGAATTTACCCGGCCCGAATCTAATTGGGTCATATTAAATATTTTTTTTTATTTTTATCAACTTTAAAATTATCTACCATTTCATAAATCATATATACATTAAACAAATAAAATTTAACTACATTTTTAGTTCAACAGCATTTAGTTTCATATTCAAAATAAAATTTAAATTATATTAAATAAATAAAATTTAACAGACTTAATTCAATACTTCTGAAATAAATAAAAATATAATATATATTAATTATATATATTTAAATATTAAAATAATTCAGGTCGGGTGTATATCAATTCAGTCCGGTCCAAATCCAAAGTTAAGCATTCGGGTTTTACCCAAACCTGGTCCAAACCCAGTCAAAGCATTGACTACCCGGCCCAATCGAGTCAAGTCGGGTACCCATAGGTTTGGGTTTTGTTGCCATCCCTACCGACACATCGATGGCTGCACGACTAAGAGACTGCAACTTCCATGATAAAGCGCCTAGACCCTAGGCCCTAGATCCTAAGCGCTATGGTACCCGGGTGGCCTCCTTCAAAATGGCAACATCTCGTTATGGCTGGAGGCTCAGGTGCAGAACCAGCCCGACAGAGAGGTGATAGCAGGCAACGGAAAGCCTCCCTCGAAGGAGAGAACCTGGAAGCCAACAAGAAGCCACTCACCTATATAAGACCCGTACGAAAAGGTAAGTAAAGGTAAGAAGCAAAAGCAAGCAAGGTAAACATAATAGAGACTCTTTCATTTTGGCATGATCTTCTCTCTTATCACCCTTTCGACGTAGAGAGTCCCCCAAGCTTTCTGCTAGAGAGGTTTCTGTTTCTCTCGATCATCCCACTGACTTGATCGTCAGAATGCCTTCGTTGAACTCCCCGGCCCAAGATCTTCTCTGTCTTGCAGGAGCCCCGAGCGAGCGAGTCGACCACGAGGCGGGGAGACAAGCATCCGGCGGGAACCTGACGCATCAGAGCTACGGGCCACGACAATCTTGGCGGCAACAGGCTCCAAGTATGGGTCAGGGTGTTGGGCTCTCCTAGGGTTAGACTCTAAGTATGGGCCATGGTGTTGGGCTCTCCTAAGGCTGGGAGGTGTGGGCAGAGGTGACTCTAGCTTAGATTTAGTATGAGGCCTACGGGTTCTCTCTAGGGTTCCTAACTGATCATCTTTCGGATCATACCTATGGATCATTTGGTCGTTCATTTGGTTCATCTCGGTGGTCAATTGGGCGTTCATCTGGTTCATCTAGGTGGTCAATTGGGCGTTCATCTGGGTGTTTAATTGGGTGTTCATCTGAGCTATCTGATCAGTAAGGGCTCTCAGTTGGGCACCGAACTCATTATCCATGGTTAAGCTGGGTTGGGGTTTAGATCGATGGTACTGGACTCCTGACCTGGTGGTCATGCACTCAATCAAACACATGATTATGATGCAGTCAAGCACACAAGGGTTAACATATTCTAGAGTTTGCTAGACCTAGAGCCAAAGTTGAATGGGTCATCTCAACTTACACCCAACTCAACAACTAATCCTTTCACTGGCCACGTAAGAGGTGGGGTGGTGGGAGGCTCCCCCTGCTAGTCACAGGGTCTTAATTAAAAATCACCAGTCTACTTAGGGTGTTTGCCTCTGGACCTCTAGCCATAGACATCAGTTTCCAATAATAGTTGGAGGATTGAGTGCACTAGTTTACCCATAAAACTCGGACTCGACCTGTTGGTGTCCCTAAATCAATTAAGTTGCTAGTTGATTTTAATTTAGACTTGGGTTGGTATGCAGGTGGTTGTTTTGGATGCAGGACAGGTGATGAAATCCTGTCCTGATCCGACAGAGGAAAGTGCCCTTAAGATTAGGTTAGATGCAAATGATGCTCACTCAATGAAACCCTAATGCAATCTAATGACAGAAAACAGAGAATAAAATATATTTTTTGTCTTTTATGAGATGGCAACTTAATTCAAAGTTAGTTAAGTGATCAATCAAAATTGGCTTGGGTTGGGAAGGGTTTGGTAGTTGATTAGGTTTAGTCAAGTCAAGTATGCAGAATTAGCAGAAATTGAAGTTTTGGGTTCTGTTTTGATGCAAGTTTAGCATGGATTTTAGAGCAAAAAAATTTTAAAAAATCTTCAAAATAGAGGGTTATGTGTGAGGATGATTTATACCAAATTTTGTGCAAATAAAAAATAGTATGATGATGCAAAACCTAGGGTTTCTAACTGGGTGTAGGAAAATAGATTTCTAGTTAGGGTTTCTTTTTATGCTGATTTTTTTATTTTTTTATAATATTTAAAAATTATATAAAATACTGCAAAAATAGAGGACTCGACAGATATGATGTGATGCAAATCTCAGAGAAAAACATATGAAATTGATAGAAAACTAGACCTAAATTCAGACTACTAGTGCAGGTTTAGGATGCAGAAATTTTTGTTAGGGCTATTTTCTAATGCAGGTTTCACCCTATTTTTAGATTAGAAAAATTCAACAAAAATTACAGAAAATATAGAATTAAACAAATATTAGTTACCATGAAAATAAAAAAAATAGAAACATTTGATGGGGAAAACAATCCTATATTTTGACTAGGTATACAGGTTTCAGGATGCAGAAATTTTACCTATGATGCAAGAACATGCCCAATCCTGCTCTAATACAAAATTGATGAGGGACGGGATTCTAACATGATGCATGTAGATGAATGACATGAGAATGATAAGAAAATCATATTAAAATAAACAATGATTTCAGATTTTTTTATTGATTTATTCCTAAAAAAGACTATACTATGTTATGGTTTTCTAGTAACGGTTAAAATCCTATCCACATGCTAGAACTATCAAAGGGACAAAGCAAATAAAGGATCTTAGGACTAAGAAGGCCTATTAGGTGCATGTTCAATTTTCAAAAATCAGACAAAGAGAGAAGGGAATTGGACTGAACTTACTAGGCAATGATGTCTTGATGCTGTAGATGAGATCGCTCCATCGGATCAGTGCCTGGATGATCCGGTCACTTTCCCGCGGATCCACCGGCTTTTTATCAGATCGGTTTGGGAGCAAGGAGGACTTCATCTGAAGGTTGCTTCTATTGAGGGATCCTGCAAACGTCCAAGGTTAGTTACGTAGAAGAAGAGAAAAATAAGAAACATGAAGAAAAGATGAAGGAATGGTGGAAGAGATGTTGCAGGGGGCTGGCGGCCTTAGATGATGCTTGGGCATTTGGATCTGGAGAGGGCGGCCTAGAGTGGAGAGTTATGGAGGGTGGCTAGGGTTTAGTGGATCAAAACTAGCTACTGATAACTAGGGCCTCACACTCCTCGATGTTTCGAAGAATAAAGGCAAACGGGTCTCACACCCACTCCAATTGGAGAAAACAAAGCAATGTAGAAATACTTTCAATTTCATTCATGAAAATTATTCCTTACAAGAGGGGAGGGGGTGGGTATTTATAAGCTCACCCAGGGCCCTTTCCCTGTCAAAGTGGGATTACAAGTTTGTATGGGACAAGGAGTACAGGGTTTGAGTGGAATTAGGAGACTAAAGTTTGTAGAACTTGGACATTGAACTCCTCTTGGGCTTGGGTTGCTTGACTCCTTGCTGGGTTGGGATGAAATACTCTTGGACTAGGTCAAAGGCCTTGGGCATCTTGGACTGGGTCGAAGCTTGGGCGCCAATTACAGTGGGCCTGGGAGGGGCGCCAGCTTCTTGTGGGCTTAGACTGGGGTGCCATCCCTCTTGGGCCTAGGAGCTGGGGCGGCATGAAAGGGGCCTGGGGCACTGATACTTGGGGAGCCTGGGGTGCTAATGCTGGTGAACATGACTGGGGGCCCAAGCACATAAGCTGGGGTTTGATGGTTCTTTTCTTGAACTTGATTTGAATTAAAAGGACTTCTCCCTGTTAGCCTTTGAACTTCTTTTCTTGCAAGTAGGATGCCTCATAGTCCGAAGAGCCTGTATCTTTTCTAGATGAGCTTCTATTCCTCGCTTGGTAACCAGGTATCCCAGGAACTTTCCAGAAATCACACCGAAGACGCACTTGATTGGGTTCAATCTCATCTGATGGCGTCTTAGAGCATCAAAGGACTCTTTCAAGTCTGCAATATGATCAGACTTATGAAGACTTTTTATTATCATATCATCAACATAGGCTTCTATATTTCTCCCAATCTGATCTTTGAAGACTTTGTTGATGAGCCTTTGAAAGGTTGCCCCAGCATTCTTCAAGCCAAATGGCATCACCTTGTAACAGTAGTCCTTTCTCTGTAACAAAAGCAGTCTTCTCTTCATCCACAGGATTCATTCGGATCTGATTATAGCCTGAGAAGGTATCCATGAAACTCAGCATTTGATGACCAGCCGTAGCGTCAACCAACTGAACGATTTTTGGTAAAGGAAAACTGTTCTTTGGGCATGCTTTGTTGAGATCCGTATAGTCTATACAAATCCTCCACTTGCCAGTTGATTTCTTTACCATGACCACATTTGCTAGCCAATTAGGATATTGGACCTCTCTTATGACTATACGGATTTTTTTTTGGGTTCTCTTTCTGGCATTTCGAATTTCTCTCTTCCCTCTCTGTTTTCAAAACTCTCCATTCTGCTGCTGCCTGAGCTTCTTCTGACTTAGGCATCGGAGTGTCCCCCGCCGGAAAATCTCCGGTCAGAGATCTGTTTTGCAGGTTCCGGTCGACGGTGATCCAGCAAAAAAATCACTCCATCCGTTCAACGGAGGTTCAGCATCAACAGCTATCAAACTTCTAAGCCTTCAATTGGCATTAGCCTACAAATCATCTTCAAGTAAGTATTTGAGCTACCAAAATAGCATAAGGCCTTCCCAAGCTACATAAATGAATAAGGTGTGGTGTCGTTTTTCTCTCGGTTAACTTAATTGGATTTTGATTGGCCGTTCAATTCCCTAAAAGAAAAGGAAAAAAAAAAAAAAGTAAAAGAAAAAAGTTTACGATTGTGTTTTCATGGTAGAAGGCAGATATAAAAATCAGTAAGCCTGCTAGAAAATATTAAGAACTTCTGTATTTGCTGGCTATGGGGTTCGAACCCATGCACATAAGTAAGCCTGCTAGAAAATATTAAAAACTTCTATATTTGCTGGCTATGGGGTTCGAACCCATGCGCACTTATGTGCAGAAGATCTTAAGTCTTCCCCCTTAACCACTCGGGCAAACCAGCTCACATCGTACAACGTGCTGCACACGAGGTATATGTTCCATAAGTTGTCCCCTTGTTGTCTACTTTGACGGAATGCACCAACTTGACTGCCACCTCGTGCCAACAACTTGTTACGACCGAGCCGGTGGTATCAGACCGTTTTTTTTTTTTTTTTTTCCCAGCTCGTTAGGACTGAGTCCGTGGTATCAATAAAAAATAAATAAAAATAATAATAAAAAAGGGTAAGACATAAATTTATTAAACCAATCTAAATAAAAATATCTACGTAAATTAGTAAATAAAATATTAAAATATAAAATATCTAAAATATAAAATTAGTTGGTATAGAGTACCTGTTCTGACCGGACGGAGCTACTATATCGCAGGGTCGCTCCCTGGTTCACCTGCAAAACAAATTTCTTGCCGGAGTTGCTCCGGCGGGGAACACTCCGATACCTAAATCAGAAGCGGGCTCGAACCACAGAATGGGAAATGCTCTTTAGAAGCAGAGGGAAAGGACTCTGGGATTTTTGGGAGTGTACTGTGCCTTACCTTGAGCATCCCCTCTTACCGTTATTTATAAGAAGCCGTCCGGCTTGCGGTTTCCTTCTTCTTCCTAGCGGTTACAATGGGGAGTTAATTTCTCCCCCATGATTTACAATCGTGGGTTATCGTCGAGCGGTTCCGGCTAGGCCGGAGGCGTTGCAGCTGAAATTACGTGCCTTGATTGTGACCCAGAGATAGTCGATTGTAACCGTTGGTTATCGTTGCTAGTCGTGCTTGTTGTAGTGTGAGACAGATCATGAATCTGTCTTCAGACTTCCCTTTTAGGAAAATTTTCGTAATCAGATTGGGAATGTCTTCGTCCTCGGATCCTCTCGAGATGGATTGGAGATCCCGTCTTCGACATAGATCAGGAACTTGACCTTTGTCATAGGCCGTAGACTGTGTTTTCATATAAATCGAAGAGCGTGTCTTCGGGAGTTGGATCGGGCTGGTGATTTTGTTTTCAGGAGCCGAAGGACTTGGTCTTCAGCGAGAGCTGGAGATGTGATTCGAAGGTCTTGTCTTCGGGTGCTGTAGACCCGTAAAGGGCTTCGGCTTGCCCGTTGATTGTCCAGCTTTTCCTGAATACCTGGGTCTGAAGTTTGTGGTTCGGAAGACAAGGCTTCAACCGGCTGAACCGGTGGTCGGATCGTACTTGGATCGAGATATCCCAATGTTGACCCCCTGCTCTCAGTTTTCGAAGCAAAGATTTGTTTCGAAGAGTGAGAGTATCAATGGTTTGTCGTTTTCCTTCTGGGGGATGGTGTAGTAGATGATCGTAAAGATTTTTATTGGACTATCCACCATAACTACCAGTCGATTTGGTGCAGCGGTGGACAATTGTCATTTCCTAATTGAGGGAGGAGAAAGGAGTGGGCGGCTCGGGGACAGTCCTTTCTTTTTCCGCTGCGTGGCGGTCCAACCAATCTTTTAGTTGGGATTTGAATGGTTGCCGTGGTTCCTTCCTACCCGTTGGATGATGAACATGCTTCATCCTGACCGTTGATCCAAATGGATTATACCCTTTGGATTATTTTTTGTCAAATTAACTTGGCGGAGCCTTAGGGCCTTTTGGCCTCTTTTTTGGGAAAAGGAGAAGGTCTGGCAGAGGAAGCTTCTTCAACCTTTATTCATTCTTTGCCCAGTCTTCCCTGTTCTCGACTATCAGTCTCTTCTACAGGTAGAACTTCTTTATGCCTTTTTGCTTCGTTCTTTTACCATGGCCGAATCCATAGAGAGCCGAGGGGGACAATTGGGCCTTTGGGGGCCGATGATGCAGTGAGTCTGCAGTTAATTCCTAGCTCTGTTTCACCGAGAAAGATGACTCATCTTCGGGAATGCTATCGCATTCCCGAGGGGTTTCCCTTCATTCTTCCCGCATCCGAGGAACGGGTGAACAAACCCCCTCCCGGATGCTTGGCTGTGTATGAGGACCATCTGAAGGCTAGCATTCGGTTTCCCTTGCATTCTTTTTTCATCAAAATCTTCCGTTTGTACCAAGTGGTGCCCGTGCAGTTGACTTCGAATAGCATTCGGAACATCTGCGGATTCCTGGTTCGATGTCGTATAGCTAACATAGAACCTAGGACCAACTTGTTCACTGTCCTTTTTGTGCTCAAGTGGGATTTCCACGGCAGCGGATGGTGGGTGATTAGCCCTCGACCAGGCTGCAAGATCATCAAGGACATGCCCAGCGCTATCCATGGATGGAAACCCATTTTTGTTTTTGTATTGTCCATCGACCCATGGGGCTTCGATAGTGATTGGAAGGAGCCACGTTTAACCGTCAATGATGGAAAAAGGATTTTGGCGACCGATCAGTCTGATTACAATCTATTGACTGACTTGAAAACCGTTCCTATCCGAGAGTTGTTAGAGGAGAGGAACCTCCATCAGGCAGGGATTAGCAAGTTCCCTGTGCTAGGTATACCGACAGAAATTTCTACCTCTTCCCTCCCATTCCTGTTGTAATTTAGTCGACTCTGAGATATTTTCCTATTTATAGGTGGCGGAATGAAGCCTAGCCTGAGTTGGCTCCGTCAGACTTCTGAGAAGAGGGTAGCTCAGGCCCCTCTTACAAGATCGGCAGTTCGGAAGAAGGCTCGAAGAGATGGTCCTGAAGGAGACCGGGGGACTTCATCCTCCCGGAGAACCTCCGGGAAAGATGTGGCACCGATAGGGGAGGCCCCAATAGGACCTCATCAGTCGAAACTTCATCGGCGGTTACTTCTCCGGTCCATACGAGGGAGAGTGCATCTCAGATGGTAGGTGTGCCACTGCCTTGCCCCCTTGAAGCTGATAGGGGCAAGGCGCCACAAGTCGAGGGAGAGTTCGCGCATGAGGCTTCTCCAACCAGGAGCCGTCCCGTTGACTCTTCGGAGCTTTCCCCTATGAGGGGATTGTTGGTTCCCGCCGTGGCCAGGCGGGCGTTGAAGAACACATTGCTGCCTCACGATTTGGCAGTTGTCCGAGGCCGAAGCCTCGCCAGAGTGTCTGATTCTACATTTTCCTCCCTGCAATAGGTAAGGTTCTTGCTATACCTCCTTCATTCCGAGGATTGATTCGCTCATTATCTCACATCGTTGAAGTAGTTGGTCTATGACGTCACCTTCCTGGAGGAGGGCCTGGGGAATGTCGACAACCTCATCAACAGTCTCAAGGAGGAGCTTCATACGGCCAAAGCTGAAAAAGAGGTGGCCGAAGAGCTGAGGCAGTCTATGGAGAACCATCTTGCTCATGTGGATGCTGAAGCTCGTGGATTGAGGGCGAGTTGAAAAGTGCCCAGTTGACAATTGCGGAGCAAGGGGCAGGGTTAAGGAAAAGCAGGAAACGGGTCGAGTCTTTGGAACAATCTGCCAAGGAGAATCAAGAGAGATTGGAGAGTCTGACCAAGGCGTCCGAGGAGGCTGCTAGGAGGGCTAAAGAGGTAGTCATGGAGTTCGAGGTAGCCAAGAAAGAGTCCGCGGTTTTGAAGAAGCTGGCACGTGATGCCGTAGCGGATTTCAGGAAGTCCTCACAATTCCAGGAGGAGATGAGTGAGGCAACCTTATATGGTTATCAGCATGGCTTCAATGATGGACTTGCCAAGGTCAGAGGGGCCTTCCCACACCTTGATCTTTCTGGCATCCCCACTTTTAGCATAGTCAAAGAAGAAGTGGAAGAGGAGGTCGAGGCCGTAGAAGAGGCTGGACAGGTATCGAGCCCGAGGGAAGAGATCCCGATCATGGTCGAAGATATTGGTGCAGTTTCGGTGTAGGCCAAAGGGGTCGACAGGGCCAAAGAGTTGCCACGCTTGGGAGAGGAGGCTCCTGCCTCATTAGAAGTCCTGGAGGTGGTTCCAACTCTAATCTTGACCCCGGAGGGGGTTCAGGCAGAGGAGGAAGTCTAAGTTGAAGGCTCTCCGGTCCCAGCCCAAGTCGATGAAACTCTTATCGCGTAGATTGACAAGCTGCTTCAATCTTGCTGCATTGGGTCCCCTCCACCTGATGTCTAGCGACCTATGTAGCTTTAGGCGTTGTCTCTTTTTTTTTTATATTCCTTTGATATGTAATTGACAATCTTTTGAATGACAATCCTTTGAATCGCAAAATAGCTTTCTCTTCTCTTGCATGTGCCATGTCGTGTCCTTGAATGTGGCTTGAATTAGATCATTGGCTCGGGTGGCCATTCAAGCCTCACTGCTCCTTCGGTTCAGTCGAATGGTTGTGGCCGAAGGCCGTTTAGTTGGTGGTGGATGTCGAAAACGAATTCAGAACAAATCAGGACGCCGTTTGCTGAAGACTGTCTACGATCAACTAGGCTGACGTCACTTTCCTTTTATGGTTGATCTGCCCATCAAGGAATGAACATGACAGACAGGTGTCACTTTCTGGTTGGCTGGTAATTAAGAAACCTCGATTATGATTTTCATTGCTCGCGTTGAATGCGTAAGCATTCGAATGGTTGTATTTTCATGCGCCTTGGATGCCGCCATGTTCTTCCTTTCCGAAATGGAGCCATTAATGCCATCGTCGCTTGATGGGGATTGTTCTGGATTCGAAGCACCGGCGGTTACTATTCCAAGAGTATTTATTGGTGATTACACCACTCCCAAGTGGCCATTTGGATTTCAAGGCATTGCTCTGACACGTGGTGTCTTTTGGTGCGTCTGAGAAAGGGAGTGGAGCACGTTCCCTCATGGCCAGTCGTGGGTGCAAGGTTCTTATAAATAGGACCTTGTCCTTTGCTATCAAGGGCCATCACTCTTCCAGACTCCTTTTTCTTTTTAGCGCTCCAGTCAAAATAAAGTTCAGCATCTCCGAGCTTCGAAGGGCGATGAAAAAAATAGCTCTCAACACGGGAGAAAGGGGGAGCCCCAGATCCCTTGGACTGAGCGACGATGATGACCCCATCGTCGATCATTTGGGAAGAAGGGTCCATGTCCTAGAGGCCCAATTGAGGGAGGCCAGGACCCAAGTCGAGGCGGTCGTCGTGGAGGCGAAAGAGGCCAAGACGAAGATGGCAGATGCCATTTCGGACTTCAAGGCATCTTCTGCTTTCAAAGAGGAGGTCGTCGAGACGACTCTGGACTCTTATCATCAGGGGTTCCGGGAATGTAGGGGTAAGGCCTTCAAGTTTTATGACTTGAAGGGCCTTGACAATATCAAGCCCTCAGTTCCCTTCCCTAGACACAAATTTGACTCTGATTTTGAGGAGTCGGATTCTGATCCAGAGAAGAACCCTGGGGCCCCTTCATCCTCCTTCCAAGACTCCCCTCGCCAGCATGGGAAAGGGCCGGCGGGCGATTATTGAATGTGCTTTCTAAACTCCTGTAATCCTTTTTCTTTTCTCTCTTTATGAGAGTTTCTTCTTTCTCTCTCTTTTTTTTTCGTAAAAAAATTAGAAAAGAAATGAAATATCTTTACTTTTCTTACCTTCTCCCATGTCTCCTCTGTGATTTGTTGAATTATGGTATGCCAAGAGTGTAGATTTCTCAGACCACTTGTGATCTGTGAAGAAGAGATGAGATCGGCTGGGCCATCCGTTGCGCTCGTCGATTATGCTGATAAGGTGAGTGGATCAGACTCTCCTTTGCATCGTTGGCAGATTTCTTAGATCGTGCCATTCAAGCCGTAGGCCGTTCAGAGTTGGGCAAGTTTGCACAAGAAATTTGAGGATTAGTTTATTGATAGTATTTGCGAAGGTTTTGTACATTCCATGGCCGGGACAAAATTTTTCAATCTAGGGTCTTGAGTCGATACGTTCCTGGACGTATGACTTCTTCGATCTGGTATGGACCTTCCCAGTTGGGAGAAAGTTTATCCTGTTTCGCCGGCTTGGATACTTCTGCCTTTCGCAACACCATGTCCCCCGTGCAGAAGGCTTGCTCTTTTACTCTGGAATTATAAAATTTGGCGACCTTTTGTTGGTACATCGCCATTCTTATCTAGGCCTGAAGCCTGGTGCTAGGCAGCAAATCCAGGTCGATCCTTTTGCGATCAAAATTTTCAGGCTCTTCGTAGTTGCCGATTCTTAGGGACTGAAGGGAGACTTCGATAGGAAGAACATTTTCGGTACCATATGCTAGGTTGAACGGAGATTTGCCGGTGGCCGTCCTTGGGATAGTTCGGTATGCCCAAAGGACGGAGGTTAGCTCTTCAGCCCAAAGTCCTTTGGCGGTATTCAACCTTGTATTCAGGCCATGGAGAATGGTCCGATTAGTTACTTCGGCCTCTCCGTTGGACTGTGGGTGAGCAATGGAAGTCAGTCGATGTTGAACATGGTACCGAGCACAGAAGTCCTTAAACTTCGGATTATCGAATTATCTCCCGTTGTCCATGATTATTGCATGTGGAATCCTGAATCGAAAGATGATGGAATTTTTAACAAAATTCTCAACTCTGCCCTCCGTGATTTGGGCTAATGGTTCGGCTTCGACTCACTTCGTGAAGTAGTCGATGGCTACAAGTAAGAACTTTCTCTGTCTAGAGGCAGGCGGGAATGGGTCGAGAATATCCATCCCCCATTGGGCAAAAGGCCAAGGGACTGTTAGCTGAGTCAAGTAACTTGCAGGTTGCCTCTGAATGTGGGCATACATTTGGCACTGGTCACATCTCCGTACGAAGTCAGCCGAGACTTTTTGGATGGAGGGCCAATAGTATCCTTGTCGAATGATCTTCTATACTAAAGATCTGCTCCCCAAGTGGTCACCACATATGCCCTCGTGGATCTCTCTTAGAGCATAGTCCGCATCTGTCGGTCCTAGGCACTTCAGCAGAGGTTGAGAGAATGACCTTTTGTAGAGGGTTCCGTCTAAGATGACATATTGGGATGCCATCCAACGGACCTTTTTGGCTTCCGCCTTGTCTTCTGGTAGCGCACCCTCGTTCAAGTATTTGAAGATGGGGTCCATCCAGCTTGGTTCGGCATCGATCTGGTGCACCTCCATAGCCTCCTCGGCTATACTGGGAGTTTCAAGATGTTCAACGTAGGTGCGACTGAGAGATTCTGGGATTGTAGTAACAAGTCGAGACAATGCATCCGTCCGAGAGTTCTCTGATCGAGGGACATGAATAATCTTGAAATGCTCCAATGGAGAGGATAAGATTTGTACCTTCTCTAGGTACTAAACCATGGTAGGATCCCTGGCTTCGTATTCTCTTTTAACTTGATTCACAACCAATTGGGAGTCCGAAAAAGCTCGGAGCCGCTGAACTCCCAAACTCTTGGCGATCCGAAGTTCGGCAAGCAGAGCTTCATATTCGGCTTGGTTGTTTGAAGCATGGAAGGAGAATCGAAGTGCATACTCTACAATGTGGCCATCGGGTTCAGCCAGTATAAGACCAACTCCACATCCAGTGGCCTTGGAAGCTCCGTCTATATGGAGCACCTAAACGGACTCCGTATCCTTTGGAATTCCCTCTTCTGCTGAAAGTACTTCATCTTCGGACCTCCAGGTGCACTCAGCCAGGAAATCTGAAAGCACCCGGGCCTTCATAGCTGTTCGGGGCTGAAAGCTGATATCGAATTCGCTTAGCTTTACAGCCCGCTTGGCTATCCTCCCTAAGGTGTCAGGGGATCGAAGAACGGCTTTCAAGGGTTGATCGGTCAGTACCATGATGGCGTGGGCATGGAAATATGGCCGTAGTCGCTTTGCCGCAATCACCAGGGAGTAGATCAGCTTCTGCATCTTCGTATACCTTGTCTCAGCATCATGTAAAACTTTGCTGATGTAGTAGATCGGCTTGTGAAAGCCGTCTTCGTCTCTTCGGACAAGGACTGAGCTGATCGCTTCATCTGAAGCAGAAAGGTATAAGTAAAGCACCTTGCCCTCTTGAGGTTTGGAGAGCAGAGGTGAGGTCTCTAAATACTTTTTTAGCTCTTCAAAGGTAGTTCAACAGTCTTCAGACCATTCGAAGCTCTTTGATTGCCGAAGCACCTTGAAGAATGGAAGACACTTCTCGGCCGAACAAGAAATGAACCTGCTTAAGGAGGCAATTCTTCCTGTTAACTGTTGGACTTCTTTCTTGCAGGAGGGGTGCCTTATATCCTTTAAGGCCTGGATCTTCTTAGGATTTGCTTCAATTCCTCACTGGGTAACGAGGAAACCCGAAAACTTGCCCGAAGTGACTCCAAAGGCGCACTTCGTCAGATTCAGCTTCATGCGATAGCGTCACAGAGTGCTGAATGATTACTCCAGGTCCTGGATGTGATCTTTTTTGAGGAGGCTTTTGACGATCATGTCATCGACATAGGCCTCCATGTTCCTCCCTAGTTGCTCCTCGAATACTTTGTTGATTAATCTTTGAAATGTCGTTCCGGCATTTTTGAGCCCAAATGGCATTATCTTGTAGCAGTACAGGCCTTTGTCGGTGACAAAGGCCATCTTCTCCTCATCTCGGGGATCCATCCAGATCTGATTAAAGCCAGAGAAAGCATCCATGAAGCTCAATAATTGATGGCCGACGGTGGTGTCAACTAGCTGATCAATCTTTGGGAGAGGGAAGCTATCATTTAGGCAAGCCTTGTTGAGGTATGTATAATCGATGCAGATCCTTCACTTGCCATTAGCTTTTTTCACCATCACTATATTAGCCAACCACTCGGGGTAGTGGGCCTCTCAGATGAATCCTGCCTTGAGGAGCTTGCTTACTTCCTCATCTATTGCCTTCTGTCTTTCAGGGACGAAGCTTCTCTTCTTTGTCGGATTGGTTTATACCCGGGGATAACTTCCAGTCGATGAGTGATTACTTCAGCAAGAATTCCTGGCATGTCTGAGACTGACCAGGCAAAGATATCGGCGTTATCCCTAAGGAAGTGGATCAACTCCATTTTAGTTTTTTCATCAAGCATGCTTCCAATCTGCACAACTTTGATGGGGTCCTCTTTCATCAAGGGTACCAGGATAGTTCTTTCCATGGGTTCACCAGAGTCTGCGGTGGGATCCCTTGGATCCAGCTGATCTAGGGTTGCAGAATCATTGGAATGCTTGTCTTGAATCATCAGGCACTGTCGTGCCACTCTTTGGTCTCCTCTAACTTCTCCAACACCATTCCTGGTAGGGAAACTCACCAAGAGATAATAAGAAGACACCACGGTCCGAAACTTGTTCAAGGCAGGCCGCCCTAAAATAATGTTGTAGGCCGAGGGGGTTCGGACTACCGTGAAGTTGATTGGTAGTTGATGGGAAGAAGAAATGAAAAAAAATGCTTTATGAGATGAAGGAATGAGACTAAATATTCTAAAGGAGATTAGTTAAAGATCAATCTAATTAATTTCTTAAGCATATGGCTAATCGAACTATAATGACTAGGAATTTAATGAACACAACTCAATATGATTAAACGCAAATCTAGAGTGGACTAAACAGAATAATAATGATCTACCATAGTAAATTAACCATCTAAATTAAGCTAGTCCTACTTTTTTAATAATCCAAACCCTAAGAAGTTAGGGATTACCTGACCTTGATCAATCCAAAGGATTTCTCTCAAGGTAAGTTCTAGGATGACCAAAATACACCACTTGGTGGCTCACTCAGCATTCTGGGTTCTGGCAAGAAGTTCCTTCTTCTAAAGTCTGGATTCCGGAGGCCCTGTCACAAAGAAACCTGGGATTAGAAACAAGCTAAAGAACTCAAATTAAAGAAGGGAAGAATGATGGGTTGAAGGATGGATGAAGGCTTCTTCTTCTTGAGGGAATCGACTCCTTTCTGATTCCTAGGGTTGGAGAACCGGCTCCTTGCTTGATCACTTGATTCTTGGCTTGATTTCTTCTTGAACTTTGATGCGAACTTGATCTTCTTTGAGAGATGCAATGGAAAGAAAGTGTTTGAAGTGGAGAAAAGAGGAGGAAGAGGAAGAGAGAAACAAGGTCACATAGACCTAAAAGAAACCTAGGCACAAAGCCAAAGAGGGGCACATAGCCAAGACCTTCACATAGAAGAAAGAGCTTTTTTTTTTCATTCATTTATCAATCTCCCACATTTCTCATGCCCAAGGCTTTTTAAAGACTTACATTTGAATTCAAACTAACCTAATTTGGTGGAGGATATCATGGGGAAGTTACATGGAATAAGGAGAGAATTGTGGGAATAGGTTTGATATGATTTGGAGGAGTGGTCCCCCCTCACTTTGGCCGACCACCCTTGCTTTGGAGAGCTTTGGTCGGCCAAGCATGAATTTAAATTCAAATGACATGCTAAGGCTTGACTTGGTTGACCATCTTCAAAAACTTGGACTTGGTGATTTGACCTCCTTCTTGATTTTGACAATTTGACCATCTCCATGACTTTGGACTTTGACTAATTGACTTTCTTCAAGAATTGGCTCCTTGGGACTTGATTAAGAGTCAGCTCCTTTAGTGGTGAGGTGTCTGATGAGGTGGCAAGAGTCGGCTCCAAGGTGGTGGTGATGTGCCTTCAAGAGTCGGCTCTAGGGTGGTGATGTGTCTTCAAGTGTGGGCTCCATTGGTGGTGAAGTGATGAAGTGGTACTTTGAAGCCCGAGTTGCTTCTTGATAAGTCTTCAAAAGTGAGTTGACTGGATTGACTGACCCAACAGCGGACTAACCTGTCCTTGATTACATTTATTTTGAAATAAAATATTGACATGATTTGTTACTCCAACCATAAGGACTTTTGGATGGGTTGAAGTCTTTTTGTTAACCTGGTGCCCACACCAATTCTCCCAGGGTGGGAGGAACTCGACCCTGTCGAGTGATATGTTTCTATTATATCCGGGTCGATTTGTTGCAGGTCCTCTCGGGTGATCCAGGAGTCTTCAGATTCAGGACGTCCTTGCCATCGAATCAGATAGCGTTGGTAGCCCTTATTTCTAGTGGTGATAATCTGGTCATCCAAGATTCTTTCAACACTCTCTCTTTGCTCAGGAATATTTGGTGGTGGACACTCATTTGGGACATCACTCTCAAAGGATACACTAGGACCAAAAAGCTCATCAGGTATTGGTACAGGTTCCTTGTATTCTTTGAGGTCAGAAATATTAAAAGTAGAACTAATGCCATAACTAGATGGTAAATCTACTACATAAGCATTAGATCCAATTCTCTTTATTATTCTGAAGGGTCCGGCTCCCCGGGCATGGAGTTTCTTCATTGTTCCGGGTGGAAACCTCTCTGGTTTGAGTTTAATCATTACTAAATCCCCTTCATTAAATTCTTTAAGCCGTTTATGTAGATCAGCCGTATGCTTATAAAATTCATTGCTTGTTTGAATCTTTTGGCTAATCTCCTTATACAAGTCCTTAAGATGCTGTGCATATGATTCGGCGGATTCCGACACCCGTGCATGTGCTGGTAATGGGACTAGATCTAAAGGTCTCTTAGGTTTATATCCATGGACCACTTCAAATGGACTCTTCCCAATAGATCTATTGACTGAGCTATTATAAGCAAACTCAGCACGAGGAAGTAAAAGATCCCAGTTCCCTAAGTTTTCTCCAACTAAACACCTCAATAGATTACCTAAGCTTCGGTTTACAACCTCGGTTTGGCCATCAGTTTGAGGGTGATAGGCTGTAGAGAATTTCAGTTTGGTACCTAACATGTGCCAGAGGGTTTTCCAGAAGTAACTGGTGAACTTGACATCTCTATCTGACACAATGGTTCTAGGTAAACCATGAAGCTTAACGATATGATCCAAGAAAAGTTTGGCCACTTTTGACGCATCTAAAGTCTGAGAACACGGAATAAAGTGCGCCATCTTAGAAAATCGATCGACAACCACAAAGATAGAATCATGTTTCTTGGGAGTTCTAGGGAGACCTGTCACGAAATCCATACTAATGTCTTGCCACGGACCTTCAGGGACAGGTAAAGGTGTGTACAAACCAGTGTTTTGTTTTTGGTGCTTTGCTACCGCACAGGTTCGACACTGGGCTACTATCTGGGCAACATTCTTCTTAAGACTAGGCCAGAAAAATTGATCCTCCATAGCCAAGATGGTTTTGTTTCTACCAAAATGTCCAGCTAATCCTCCAGCATGGGCTTCCCAGATCAGAAATTCCCTAACAGAAGTTTTGGGAATGCACAGCCTATTTTCCTTGAAAAGGTATCCATCTAATAGAATGTAATCGCTATGTTCACTAGACGGACCTTGTTGGAGGGAGTGATAGATATGACCAAAGTCAGGGCATGTAGAATACTCACTCTTCAACCTATCAAATCCTACTATCTCAGTCCTCACAGTATTCATCAACATAGATCGACGGCTTAATGCATCAGCAACTCGATTCTCAGTACCGGCACGATGTTTCAGAACGAACGTGTACCCTTGTATGAACTCTACCCATTTCCCGTGCCTAGGGTTCAACTTCTTCTGAGAACTAAGGAACCTAAGAGCTTCATGATCAGAAAATAAAACAAATTCCTGCGGTAAAAGGTAGTGACGCCAATAGCGTAAAGCTTGTACTACCGCATATAGCTCCTTATCATAGGTTGAATACCTTAGTCTCGCATCATTCAACTTCTCACTAAAGAATGCTACTGGGTGATTCTCTTGACTTAAAACTCCTCCAATTCCAACCCCAGAAGCATCACAAGCGACCTCAAATAATTTGGAAAAATCCGGAAGCCTTAAAACAGGTGCTTGTGTCATTATCTCTTTAATCATTAGGAAAGCTTTATCAGCCGCTCTAGTCCATTCAAAATTTCCTTTCCTAATGCAATCAGTGATGGGTGCCACTATCGTACTGAATCCCCTAATAAACCTCCTATAGAAAGTGGTTAGACCATGGAAACTACGTACTTCATGGATGTTCTTGGGTACAGGCCATTCTACTATGGATTTGACTTTCTCTGGGTCAGCTGACACTCCTTCAGAAGTAACTACAAATCCTAGAAAGATGACTCTATGTGTGAGGAAGTCACACTTTTTGATATTGGCATAGAGGCTATCTTTTCTAAGAACTTGACAAACTTGGCTCAGGTGATCTAAGTGGTCTGCCTTGGTTTGGCTATATATAAGGATATCATCAAAATAGACCACAACAAATTTTCCTATGAAGGCTTTCAACACCTGATTCATGATCCTCATAAATGTGCTGGGTGCGTTGGAAAGACCGAATGGCATGACTAACCACTCATATAATCCATCTTTAGTCTTGAAAGCGGTCTTCCATTCATCCCCAGGTCTAACTCTAACCTGATGATAGCCACTCTTTAAATCAATTTTGGAGAAAATTGTTGCTCCGGCTATCATATCTAACATGTCGTCAAGTCGTGGGATCGGGAACCTATACTTCACCGTAATCTTATTGATGGCTCGGCTATCTACACACATCCGCCAAGTACCATCCTTCTTAGGGGTTAACAATGCGGGGACTGCGCAAGGACTTAGACTTTCCTTAATAAACCCCTTCCTAAGTAATTCCCCAATCTGTTTCTGCATTTCCTGATGTTCAGCTGGGTTCATCCTATAGTGAGGCAAATTAGGTAAAGTTGCCCCGGGGACTAAATCTATGACATGCTGTATGTCCCTTAAAGGTGGAAGGCTATCGGGAAGATCTTCGGGAAATACGTCCTTATACTCTTCTAATAATTGGACCACCTCTGGAGGGTGTTCTATAGGTGTGTGGTCCTTAACCTCTTTTGCTGCTACCACCCAAATAGGTGCTCCCTCTTGGATATCTTGTTCTATTTCTTTTGCACCTATCAGATTTAATCCAGTTTTCTTTTCCTTCAAGCTACTGGTTCCTCTCCTGACATTGTCCTTAGGCTCTTTTGGATGAATGACAATTCTCTTGCCATTAAAATTGAAAGCACAGGAGTTTGACCGACCAAAGATGGTCACATCATGATCAAACAGCCATGGCCTGCCTAAGATGATGCTACTTACTCCCATAGGAAGCACATCACACCAGACCTTATCTTGATAGGATTGAATTTGGATTTGGACTTGGCACCGTAGCTTGATTGGAATAGATGTAGAGTCTATCCAGGATACCTTATATGGATTGGGATGTGGTACAACGGATAACCCTAAACTCTTTGCTGCACTAGTGGAAATGGCGTTGACACAGCTTCCACTATCTATCACAATCTTACAGACCTTTTCCTTAATTTTGACAAATGTTTGTAGGATGTTAGTCCTACGCCAGTCTTCTTGTTCTTTGGTCTGTGTCATGATACACCTAACGACTCCTAGTAAATCTGATGAGTCCAAATTTTCCTCATCTCCCTCATACTCATCAGCTAAGCAATCTTCTGCTTCATACACTTCTTCGTCACCATTCTCTAAATGCTCTAAGCCTTCTTCCTCTACTTCACCAATGTGTAAAGCTCTAGAGGGACACTGACTCATATAATGACCCGGTTGACGGCACTTATAACATACTTGACTTGTCCTACCTTGACTTTCAGGCCCTTTTCCTTTATCTTCTCTAGATGGGGTGGCTGAATTGGGCCTAGGAATTGGATTTGAGCTGGACCTAGGCTTAGCTGTGGGAGTAGGAACCGAACTGGGTCTACTAGCAAGTGGACTGAACCTAGAGGGCTCTGGTTTCCTAAAAGTAGATCTCCTCTGAAATCTCTCATAGTCCATGGCAACCTGATATGCCTGCTCTAAATCATGGACTTCCCTCAAAAATAATTCCCCCTTGATGTCTTCATTCAGCCCTGATCTAAACCTAGACAAAGTGGCTGCCTCCGACTCGACCACGTTGCACCGCATGACAAACTCGTCAAATTTGGTGACATACTCAGAGACGGTTTTGTTTCCTTGTGTTAACCGTTGCCACTGATCTAGTAATCTCTCTTGATAAGACATGGGTAGGTATTTTTCTCTAAGTTTTCTCTTCATATCTCTCCATGTGCTTACCGGTACATCTCCCCTCTGTCTAATCGTGCGCTCTACATTTCCCCAATGTAGTCTAGCCTGTCGAACCAGCCTGATCTTAGCAAATTTGAATCTCCTCTCATCTGACATGTCATACCAATCAAAATACTGGTCCATGTCAGCCTCCCAATCTATATACACCTTAGGATCTAAGCTTCCTTCAAAAGTTGGTGCATCTAGACGGATGTTCCTTAAGGCCCGGTCATCCTGATCGAAATTTTCATGGTGATGCCTTCTTTGATTAAAGTCAGGGGTGTGATCATCAAAATCGTGTTGTGGCCTTCTATGGGTTGGGTCAGGAGTGCGTTCTTGCCGTTGGGCTCTGGGATGGTCTGGAGGTAATCTGGGAGATGGTGGTTCAGTTGGAGTTAACCTAGCTTCCTCTAGGACCCCTATTCTATCCTCGACCCGATCAAGCTTAGCATTCATTGTAGCCATTTGCTCTATCATAGACTTCATGAGACTCTCCATATTAGGGTCCATGGACGAACTTGGTTGATCTTGTGAACGGTGGAATGGTGTTCCTGATCTAGTGGTCATGAAAATGATGCACTCGAACGACTATGGCTCCTAGACCTAGAGCACAAGTTAAGAACCCAATTGAAAGACTAACTAACCAGTAGTAACTTATATCACTTGGCCAGGTAGGTGGAAGGGGAGCTGGAGATCCCTGAATACCAACCTTAGACACCAATCAGAGATTGGCCAGGTAGGTGGATCAAACCACAAGCCCTTACACACCAATCCTAGACACCAAGTTAATAAGCACACACTAACTAGCTAATACAATCAACTTGATTTCTAATTCGAACCCGACCTGTTGGTGTCCCTAACCCACTAGGGTATTAGGTCTAATTGATTTTAATTAAGGATTGGGTTCGAATGATGAAGGGAGGTGGTTTTTTGGGCTAAGGACAGGTAATTACTTCCTGACCTTATGTTAATTTCATGCCCTTAGATAGCTTAATCATGAAATGAATGCATGACTAAATTACTGATGCAGAGTGGTGTGTTGCAGTTCGAAAGTGATGTTGGAAGGTGCAGTAAAAAACGTCAAAAAAATTTGAAAAAAATTAATGAGAACTCCTAACTTATAGATGTCATACCAGGTGAAGCAGAATTTCAAAATAAAATCTAGACTGTTCTAGGCAGATCCTGAATAAAGGCACTAAAAGCTCAAGAACAGAACAGAAAACCTAATGACACTATCGGACTGCAGGAATTTTCATTTTTTTTGTAATTTTTTTCTGAAGCTGAAATTTTAAACGGTGATAAACAACTTAAAATGGAACAAGAAAAAAAAATATGTCAAAGAAAAATGCACTACTTGCCTTTGGAGCTGCAGGCGGATTACAGTCAGCCTACACCTAATTACAGCAAGCAGGGAAAAATCAGACTTACATAGAATTCTTCTATGTAGTCCAAAGCAATGACCAAGATAGGACAACCTTACACTATAAGGATCCACCTTATAGTAGGACAACCTGATTTCATCTTGGTTTTGCAATGCAAGGGTTGGCTATAATCTTATAGCACCAAAGATAAATCGATGCAAACCCTAAACACAGATATGCCCTAATCAACCTGCTCTGATACCAAAAATGATGGGAAGAAGAAATGAAAAAAAATGCTTTATGAGATGAAGGAATGAGACTAAATATTCTAAAGGAGATTAGTTAAAGATCAATCTAATTAATTTCTTAAGCATATGGCTAATCGAACTATAATGACTAGGAATTTAATGAACACAACTCAATATGATTAAACGCAAATCTAGAGTGGACTAAACAGAATAATAATGATCTACCATAGTAAATTAACCATCTAAATTAAGCTAGTCCTACTTTTTTAATAATCCAAACCCTAAGAAGTTAGGGATTACCTGACCTTGATCAATCCAAAGGATTTCTCTCAAGGTAAGTTCTAGGATGACCAAAATACACCACTTGGTGGCTCACTCAGCATTCTGGGTTCTGGCAAGAAGTTCCTTCTTCTAAAGTCTGGATTCCGGAGGCCCTGTCACAAAGAAACCTGGGATTAGAAACAAGCTAAAGAACTCAAATTAAAGAAGGGAAGAATGATGGGTTGAAGGATGGATGAAGGCTTCTTCTTCTTGAGGGAATCGACTCCTTTCTGATTCCTAGGGTTGGAGAACCGGCTCCTTGCTTGATCACTTGATTCTTGGCTTGATTTCTTCTTGAACTTTGATGCGAACTTGATCTTCTTTGAGAGATGCAATGGAAAGAAAGTGTTTGAAGTGGAGAAAAGAGGAGGAAGAGGAAGAGAGAAACAAGGTCACATAGACCTAAAAGAAACCTAGGCACAAAGCCAAAGAGGGGCACATAGCCAAGACCTTCACATAGAAGAAAGAGCTTTTTTTTCATTCATTTATCAATCTCCCACATTTCTCATGCCCAAGGCTTTTTAAAGACTTACATTTGAATTCAAACTAACCTAATTTGGTGGAGGATATCATGGGGAAGTTACATGGAATAAGGAGAGAATTGTGGGAATAGGTTTGATATGATTTGGAGGAGTGGTCCCCCCTCACTTTGGCCGACCACCCTTGCTTTGGAGAGCTTTGGTCGGCCAAGCATGAATTTAAATTCAAATGACATGCTAAGGCTTGACTTGGTTGACCATCTTCAAAAACTTGGACTTGGTGATTTGACCTCCTTCTTGATTTTGACAATTTGACCATCTCCATGACTTTGGACTTTGACTAATTGACTTTCTTCAAGAATTGGCTCCTTGGGACTTGATTAAGAGTCAGCTCCTTTAGTGGTGAGGTGTCTGATGAGGTGGCAAGAGTCGGCTCCAAGGTGGTGGTGATGTGCCTTCAAGAGTCGGCTCTAGGGTGGTGATGTGTCTTCAAGTGTGGGCTCCATTGGTGGTGAAGTGATGAAGTGGTACTTTGAAGCCCGAGTTGCTTCTTGATAAGTCTTCAAAAGTGAGTTGACTGGATTGACTGACCCAACAGCGGACTAACCTGTCCTTGATTACATTTATTTTGAAATAAAATATTGACATGATTTGTTACTCCAACCATAAGGACTTTTGGATGGGTTGAAGTCTTTTGTTAACCTGGTGCCCACACCAGTAGTGTCTTCTGTCGAGGTTCAGTGCCAAGAGTTACAAGTAATACTATCTCCCCCTCGGCATCAACCTGATTACCCTCGAAGCCAGTAAGTGGAATGGGGGATCTCCATAGTTGATGTCTAGGCAAACACATCTTAGAGAATGCATCGTAGATCAAGATATCAGTCAAACTTCCATTATCAACTAGAATCCGTTGTACATCATAGTTGGCCACAACGGCTGAGATTACAATAGGATCGTCGTGCGGGAGCCGAACTCCTGCAAGGTCATCATCGGAGAAGAGAATGATGTTGTTGTCCTTGAGTTACTTCGGGACATCGTCTTCATCCCTTCTCCAGTTGGTAGGTCGATGTATCATCCCAACACCTCCGTTGGTGGGCCTTTGATTTGGCAGTTCGGCCTCTTCAGGAGTTGGTTGGGGAATAGTAGCTTCTGTCCGAGATCCTTGGCGACCAATGTACCGCCCCAGATATCCTCTCTTGATAAGATCCTCAATTGCATCTCTTAGTTGGATGCATTCTTCAGTATTATGGCCATGGTCCCGGTGGAATCGGTAGTATTTGTTCCTATTCATTACGGAAGAGGAGGCTTTCATGGGACGGGACCATTGGAGATAGCTTTCTTTTTCTATCTCCATTAGGATCTTTTCTTGAGGGAGGTTGAGGGGGGTGTAGGAGTCGAATCTTCCGCCCGATGCTCTGGGTCTGGGAGGACTCCTTCGGCGGTCGGTATATTTATTGTTGTTGGAAGTTTGGGGACCTTGTCCCCTGTTGCTTTTCTTTTTTGAAGGGGGCTTCCTTTCGATCAGTCATCGGTTTGCCGCCTGCTCTTCAGCATCGACGTATTTCTGAGCCCTTGCGAGCAGCTCAGCGTAGCTTTTGGGGAACTTATCCAGGAAAAGTTGAGCCTGGATGTGCGAAGCCCCTTCTTCTGTGTAGACATGGCCACATGCTCGTTGAGATGGCTGCATTAAACCTGGAGATATAATCTCACAGGCTTTCTCCTTCATTTTGATAAAGGAGGAACAACGTGTTCGTATTTTGAGGGGTCTTACGGCAAGTCCTGAAATGCAAGACAAACAATTTCTCTAACTCGAAAAAATAATCGATGGTACCTGGGTGTATGCTCGAGTACCACATCCGAGCAGCTTTCTTCAGAGTGGCTGGGAATGCGAGGCAGTACATCGCGTCATAGGCTCTTTGAATCATCATATGGGTCTTAAAACTATCCAAATGATCGTAAGGATCAGAGGTGCCATCATAGGATTCCATATGGGGAACTCTGAAGTGTCTAGAAATGACTTCGGCTATGATACGGTTGGTGTAGGGAGGGCGTAGATCACATACTACTGCATCGTTGTGACCCTGCTGCTCCCAGATCCTTGCCATCTCCGATTCGATGGCCTTGAACTTTCCATCGTAATCAGGGATGGTTTGCTTGGGTACTTCCGCTACAGGAGTAGAATCTTTGGAAGAGGATGAAGAAGTTTTCCTAGGCCTTTTCCCTTTCCGTGGAGGACCAGCAGGCCTAGGTATTTTTGAACTTTGGCCTTCAAGAGAGGGCCAAGGACAATGAGAAAGGTGTGCGGACCCCTCTCAAGGGGCTCTCCTCCTCCGGGGCCGTGAGCTATGTCCGGAGGTCGCCGGTGGATTTCCCATCGGAAAAGCTCTATGTTGAAAGTCCTAAACTATCGCCGTGAGATTGGTAACTTGGTTCAGGAGGGCTTCGAACTGTTGCCATTCCACGACCATGGTGGGAGGTGGAACTTCATTCTCTACTGGGGGTGCACCTCCTTGGGATGGAGCACGACTTTGACTCATAGAGGCAATATGAGTCTTCCCTCTTGCCATTAGAAAATTTTTACTTTCCCTTTATCAGGGAGGGGAGCTTAACAAGTTTGTTGACAGCCCCCCTCTTCCTGGCATGCCAATCTATTGGCGTAGAGTTCCTGTTCCAACCAGATGGAGCTACTGGATCGTAGGGTCGCTCCCTGGTTCACCTGCAAAATAAATCCCTTGCCGGAGTTACTCCGGCGGGGGACACTCCGATGCCTAAGTCAGAGGCGAGCTCCAGCCACAAAATGGGGAAGGCTCTTAAGAAGCAGAGGGAAAGGACTCTGGGACTTTCGGGAGTGTACTATGCCTTACCTTGAGCATCCCCTCTTACTGTTATTTATAAGGAGCCATCTGGCTTGCGGTTTCATTCTTCTTCCCAGCGGTTATGATGGGGAGTTATAATTTCTCCCCCATGATTCGCAATCATGGATTGTCGTCGAGCGGTTCCGGCCAGGCCGGAGGCGTTGCAGCTAGAGTTACGCGCCTTGATTATGTTCCGGAGATAGTCGATTGTAACTGTTGGTTATCGTTGCTAGTCGTGCTTGTTGTGGTGTGAGACAGATCATGAATCCATCTTCAGACTTCCCTTTTAGGGAAATTCTCGTAATCAGATTGGGAATGTCTTCGTCCTTGGATCCTCTCAAGACGGATCGGAGATCCCGTCTTCGGCATAGATCAGGAACTTGACCTTTGTCATAGGCCGGAGACTGTGTTTTCATATGAATCGAAGAGTGTGTCTTCGGGAGTTGGATCGGGCTGGTGATTTTGTTTTCAGGAACCGAAGGACTTGGTCTTCAACGAGAGCCGGAGATGTGATCCAAAGGTCTTGTCTTCAGGTGTTGTAGACTCATAAAGGGCTTCGGCTTGCCCATAGATTGTCCAGCTCTTCCTGAATACCTGGGTCCAAAGTTTGTGGTTTGGAAGACAAGGCTTCGGCCGGCTGAACCGGCGATCGGATCGTACTTGGACCGAGATGTCCCAACAAGCTACATAAGTTGCTGTTGGCGTAGAGTCCCTTTCCGATCGGGCGGAGTTACTGGATCGCAGGCCCGCTCCTTGATTTTCTTGCAAAACAAATTCCTGACCGGAGTTGCTCCAGCGGGGGACACTCCGATGCCTAAGTCAGAGGCGGGCTCTAGCCACAGAATGGAAAAGATTCTGAGGAGGATTGAAAGGAGAAAGGAAAGACTTCGAGATTTTTCGGGATATCTTGTGCCTTACCTCGAGCATTCCCTCTTACCATTATTTATAAGGAGTTGTCTAGCCTGCGGTTCCGATCTTCCTCCAGCAGTTATGATGGGGGAATTAATTTCTTTCCCACAATTTTGAATTATGGATAGTTATTGGACGGTTCCGGTGGCTAGACCGGAGACGTTGCCGCTGGAGTTACGTGCCATGATTATATTATGGAAATAGTCGATGATAACCGTTGCTTGTCATGTTTGTAGAGACTTGAGATAGGTCGAGAGACTGTCTTCAGACTTTCCTTTTAGGAAGATTTCCATGATTGAATCAGGGAATGTCTTCGTCCTCGGATCCTCTCCAGACAGATTGGAGATCATGTCTTCGGCATAGATCGAGGACTTAATCTTTGTCATAGGCCGAAGACTATGTCTTCGACATAAACCGGAGACCGTGTCTTCGGGTGTCAATGAAGGTTACTCCTTGGTTCGGGCCGAGAACCTTGTCTTCAGGGGCCGTAGAACTTGATCTTCGACGTAGGCTGAAGACTATGTCTTCGACATAACCCGAAGATCGTGTCTTCGAGAGCTGTAGGCCCATTAAGAGTTTTGACTTGCCCATGAGTTGCTTGGTTTTTTCCAAATACCTTGGTCCAAAGTTTACGATTTGGAAGAAATATTTTCAGCCGTTTGAACCGGTTGGCTGGCTTGTACTTAGACTGAGATATCCCAATAGTTGCCCCCTACTCTCAGTTTTCGAAGCGAAGATTTGTCTCGAAGAGTGAGAGTATTACTAGTTTGTCATTTTCCTCTTGGGGGATGGTATAGTTGATGATTATGAAATCTCTGATTGGACCATTTACCATAACTACCGGTTGATTTGGGAATCAGGCGATGGACAGTTGTCATTTCTAGATTGGGAGGTGAAAAAGGAGTGGACGGACCAGGGACTGTCTCTCCTCTTTCTATCGTGCGATGATTCAACCAATCTTTTGGTTGGGATTTGAGTGGCGGTCATGGTTCCTCCCCGCCCCTTGGATGATGAGTATGCTTCATCTTGGCCATTGATTCATATGGATTATGACATCTGGTCTATTTCGCGTCAAATCAGCTTAGGACCGCTTTGGGGTTGCTTGGCTACCTCGAGCGTCTGTGGCGTGGTGGGTTTATGACGATGGTTCATTTTATCGAGATGTTACCTTGGAGCTTTTCCATCTCTTTTTGAGGAGGAGACAAGATTCGGCTGAGGAAGCTTTTTCAACCTCACACTTTTAGTTTTGGCTCAGCTTTCCTTGTTCTTGGCCATCAATCTTTTTCGCAGGTAGAATCTCTCTTCCGCTTCTTTGCCTCGCTCTTTTATCATGGCTGAGTTTGTAGGAAGCCAAAGAGAAAAGGTTGGGCCCTCGAGGGCCAATGATGTGGTGAGTCCAGAGTCAGTTCCTAGTTTCGTTTCATCAGGAAAGGTTGTTCATCTTCGAGAACATTATCACGCTTCCAAAGGATTTCCTCTAATCCTTCCCACTTTTGAGGAATGGGTGAACAGACCTCCTGCTGGGTGTTTGGCCATGTACGAAGACCATTTGAAGGCTGGCATTCGATTCCCACAGCATCCTTTCTTCATCAAAATCTTACGCTTGTACCAAGTAGTTCCTGCGCAGTTAACTCCGAATAGCATTTGGAACATCTGCGGGTTTTTGGTCTGGTGTTACATAGCTAATGTGAACTCCGGGACCAATTTCTTCACCGCCCTTTTTATGCTTAAGAGGATTTCCATGGCAGCGGATGGTGGGTTATCGATCCTTGACCTGGTCGCAAGATCATCAAGGATATGCCCAGCGCCATCCACGGGTGGAAGCCTATCTTCATCTTTATATCTTCTATTGACCCGTGGGGTTTCAGTAGTGATTGGAAGGAGCCGCGTTTAACTGCCAATGATGAAAAAAAAGTTTTGGTGGCTGATCAGTCTGATTATGATTTACTGACTGATTCGGAGGCCGTTCCCAGTCACGAGTTATTGGAGAAGAGGAATCTCCATCTTGCAGGGATCAGTGAGTTCCCTATGTTAGGTATAAATGATGGAAATTTCTACTTCTTCTCCCTCATTCTTGTTGTAGTTCAGTCGACTCATAGGGGTTCTTCTGCTTGTAGGTGGTGAAATGAGGCCCAACTTGAGCGGGCTCCGCCAATCTTCCGAGAAGAGGGTAGCTCAGGCCCCTCCTACAAGATCGGCGGTTTGGAAGAAGGCCCGAAGGGATGGTCCTGAGGGGAGCAGGGGCACTTCATTCTCCCGGGAAACCTCCGGGGATGACGTGGTGCCAATGATGGAGGCCCCAATAAGGACTCAGCTGGTTGAAACTTCACCGGCGGTTACCTCTCCGGTTCATACAAGGGAGAGTCCGCTTTCGATGGCTGATGTGCCTCCGCCTTGCTCCCCTGTAGTAGGTAGGGGCGAGGCGCCGCAAGTCAAGAGGGAGCCCGTTTGTGAGGCTTCTTTAGCCGGGGGCTGTTCCGCAGACTCTTCGAAGCTTTCCCCCATGGAGGGATTGTTGGTCCCCGCCATGGCTAGGCTAGCGCTTAAGGATATGTTGTTGCCTCATGATTTGGCAAATATCTGAAGTCGAAGTCTTGCTAGAATATCCGACTCTGCCTTTTCCTCCCTGTAACAGGCAAGATCCTCATCGTTTCTCTTTTGCCCAGAGGATTGTTTGGTCCATGAGTTTGCTTTGTCGATGTAGTTGGTCTACGACATCACCTTCATGGAGGAGGGCCTAGGGAATGTTGATAGCCTCATTCACGGCCTAAAGAAGAGCTCCATATAGCCAGGGCTGAAAAGAAGGCGGCTGAAGAATTGAAGCAGTCTATGGAGAATCGTCTCGCTCATGCGGATGCTGAAATTCGCGGCCTAAGGAATGAGCTGAAGGATGTCCATTTGACAATCGCGGGGCAAGGGGCAGAGTTGAGGAAGAGTAGAAAACATATCGATTCCTTGGAACAATCCATCAAGGAGAATCAGGAGAAGATGGAAGATCTGACCAAGGTGGCTGAGGAGGCAACCGAGAGGGCTAAAGAGGCATCCTTAAGAGCTAGAAAGGCATCTTTAAGCGCCGAAGAGGCAGTCCTAGAGTCAGAGGTAGCCAGGAGAGAGTCCGAAGTCTTGAAAGAGCTGGTGAGTAGAGTAGTAGTGGATTTTAGGAAGTCCTCACAGTTCCAACAGGAAATGAATGTGGCGACCTTATACAGCTACCAGCATGGTTTTAACGACGGACTCGCCAAGGTCAGTGGGGTTTTTCCTAACCTTGACCTTTCTGTTGTCCCTGCTTTCAACATTACAGAAGAAGAAGAGGAGGGAGCTAAGGTCGACGAGGAGATCGGAGGGTTGTCAAGTCCGAGGGAGGATATCCCATTCATGGTCGAGGCTCCCAGCGCGACTTCGGCCCAGGTCGAAGAGGTTGAAGAGGTGCCAGACTCGAGAGAAAAAACTCCTGTCATAGCCGAAGACTTGAATGAGATCCCAATCTCTCGGCCCAAGAGGGAGTTTGAGCTGAGGAGGAGGCTCGGGTTGAAGATCCTCTGGGTTCAATCCAATTTGAGGAAACTCTCTCCGTGCAAATTGATAGATTGGTTTGATCTTGTGATGCTGGGTCTCCTCCAACCAATGCTTGGGGTCTGTGTAGTTTTAAGTGTCATATCTCTTCCTTATTCCCCTCTGAAATGTAACTGACTATTCTGAATTTCCAAGTGAATTTCTTCTTTCTGTACGTGTCATGTCATGTTTTTTTAATATGATTTGAATGAGATTGCTGGCTTTGGTGATGACTTGAATTACATTGCTCTTCTTCCTGTTTGGTCGAGGGGCCGGAGCCGAAGATTGTTTGGCTCATGGATGGCGTCGAAGATGAGTTCCAAAGGAAAATTGGAATGCCATTGCTGAAGACTGACCACGATCAAGCCAGGCTGATCTTAGCCTTCTTTCACAGTTAATCCGTCCGTCTAGGAATGGACACGATGGATAGGTGTCATTTTCCTGTTGTCCGCTGATTAAGGAACATTGATTATGATTCTCGTTGCCCGCGTTGAGTGTGTCGATATTTGAATGGTCGCATTTTTATGCATCCCGAATGTCGCCATATCTTCCCTTTCGGAAAGGAGCCATTAATGCCATCGCCGCACGATGGAGATTCTTCTGGATTTGAAGTGCCGGTGGTTGCCATCTCAAGAATAGTTATTGGTGATCATACCGCTCCCGAGCGGTCATCTGGGATCTCGAGGTATCGCTCCGACACGTGGCATCCTTTGGTGTGCTTGGAAAATGGCATGGAGCATGTTTTCCTGTGGCCAGTCGTGGGTATAAGGTCTTTAAAAATAGGATCTTGTCTTCTCCCGTCGAAGGCCATCGCAATTTCAGACTCCCATTTTGGAAGTTTCTCTTCTTCTTCTAGCATCCCAGTAGAATGAGTTCAGTGTTCCCGAGCTTCGAGGGTGGCAAAGAAGGGGCCATCAGTACCGGAGTGAGGGGCAGCCCAGGATTTCTCGGGCTAAGCGACGATGATGACATAGTCGTTGATCGCTTGGAGAGAAGGGTCCGCATCCTGGAGGCTCAACTGGAGGAGGCCAGAGCTCAGGCTGAGGCGGCTACCGCAGAGGTAGGGAGGCCAGGAAGAAGGCGGCAGATGCCATCTCAAACTTCAAGACGTCTTCTGCTTTCAAAGAGGAGGTCGCTGAGGTGGCTCTGGACTCCTATCGCCAGGGGTTCCGGGAGTGCAAGGATAAGGCCTTCAAGTACTATAACTTGAAGGGCCTTGGCAACATCAAACTCTCCGTCCCCTTTCCTGGACACGAGTTCGACTCTGACATCGAAGAGGAGTCGAGTTCTGATCCTGAAGGGAACCCCAAGGCCCCTTCATCTTCCTTCCAAGATGCCTCCCACTGACAAGGGAAAGGGCCGTGAGTGGTCATTAGATGTTCTTTCTCACTTCCTGCAGTTTTTCTTTTTTTTTTTTGTGTAAAGATGTGAATGAAATGAAGTTTTCAACTTCTTTTACAACTCTTTTGTGACTTGTCCTACCGTGATATATTGAAGGTGTAATCTTTCCAAAACATTTGGGATATGCAAAGAGATGTGAGACCGGATGGGCCGTCTCATCAAGTATTTTATTTTTATTATTGACAGGAAGAGTGGTATAGGTTTACCCTAACAGGTTTTCGGATTTACCGTAGGATAGGGCATCCAAGCCATCCCTGTGCGATCCTGTCATGATCAAGGTAGGCTGTTCAGGCCCGTCTTGGCGCATCTTTGGACTTACCATAGGATAGGCTATAAAAACCATCCCTGCGCCTTCTTTGGTGTAAGGTAGGCTGATTAGGCCCGTCCTGGCACGTCTTTGATTTTTCCGTAGGGTAGGTTACCTGAACTGTCCCTGTGCCTTTGATCTTCTGGCGACCTGATTGGGCCGTCCGTTGCACTCGTCGGGCATACCGATAAGGTGAGCGGATCAGACTCTCCTTTGCGCCGTTGGTTGATTCCTTAGATTGTGCCATTCAGGCCATTGTCATTCAGTTGATGCAACGGGCCATTCAGAGTTGGGAAAATTTGCATGAAAAGTTTTTGAGGTTGTTTATTGATGGAATTTACAAAGATTTTGTACATTCCATGGCCAGGACAGAATTTTACCATCCAGGATCTCGAGTCGATATTTCCTGGATGCATGACTTCTTCGACTTGGTATGGACTTTCTCAGTTGAGGAAAGCTTACCTGTTCTGTTGGCCTGGATACTTCTACCCTTCGCAGCACCATATCCCCTGTGCGGAAGATTTGCTCCTTTACTCTGTAATTGTAATACTTAGAGACCTTTTGCTGGTATGTCGCCATTCTTATTTGGGCCTGAAGCCTGGTGCTCGGCAACAGATCCAGGTCACTCTCCTGTGATCAGAGTTTTCAGGCTCTTCGTAGTTGTCAATTCTTAAAGATTAGAGGGAGACGTCGATAGGAAGAATGGCTTCTGTACCATATGCCAAGTTGAACGGAGACTCGCCGGTGGCTATCCTCGGGATAGTTCTGTATGCCCAAAGAATGAATGTCAGCTCTTCTGCTAAAAGTCCTTTGCGACGTTTAACCTCGTCTTAAGACCGTGAAGAATGGTCCGATTAGTTACTTCGGCCTCTCCGTTGGACTGTGGGTGGGCAATGGAGGTCAGTCTGTATTGCACATGGTACCGAGCACAGAAGTCTTTAAACTTCAAATTATTAAACTGCTTCTCGTTGTCAGTGATTATTGTGTGTGGAACCCCGAACCAAATATGATGGAGTTTTTGATAAAATTCTCAACCTTGTATTCTGTGATTTAAGCCAGTGGTTTGGCTTCGACCCACTTTGTGAAGTAATCAATAGCCACCAGGAGGAGTTTTCTCTACCCAGATGCAGGCGAAAATGGGCCAAGAATATCCATCTCCCATTGAGCAAAAGGCCAGGGGGCTGTCAGCTAGGTCAAGTAACTTGCTGGTTGTCTCTGAATATTGGCATATCTCTGGCATTGATCACATCTTCGCACGAAGTCGACTGAGTCCTTTTGGATGGAGGGCCAATAATATTCTTGGCATATAATTTTATATGCTAAGGACCTGCCCCCCAAGTGATCACCACATATCCCCTCGTGGACCTCTCTCAAGGCGTAGTTAGCATCTGACGGTCCCAAGCATTTCAGCAGGGGCTGAGAGAATGATCTTTTGTAAAGAGCTCCGTCTAAGATGACATATTGAGATGCCATCCAGCGGATCTTTTTGGCCTCTGCCTTGTCTTCTGGTAGCACACCCCTCGGTAGCTCCGTCTAAGAGAATGATCTTTTGGTAGCTCCGTCTAAGATGACATATTAAGAACTTGAAGATGGGATCCATCCAGCTTGGCTCGATCTCAATTTGGTGTACTTTCCTAGCTTCTTCAGCTATACTTGGGGCTTCAAGGTATTCGACGAAGGTACGACCGAGGAATTTCGGAGTTGTAGTGGCAAGTCGAGACAACGCTTCTGCTTAGGAGTTCTCCGATCGGGGAACATGAATGATTTCAAAGTATTCCAGTTCAGAGGATAAGTTTTATACTTTTTCTAGGTACCGTACCATGGTGGGATCCCTAGCTTCATATTCTCCTTTAACTTGATTTACCACCAACTGGGAGTCCGAAAAAGCTTGGAGCCTCTGAACTCCTAAATTCTTGGCGATCCGAAGTCCTGCAAGCAAGGTTTCGTATTCGGCCTGGTTATTCGAAGTATGGAAGGAGAACCGAAGTGCGTACTCCATCGTGTAACCATCGGGTTCAGCTAGTATAAGACCAGCTCTGCATCCAGTGGAATTGGAAGCTCCATCCACATGGAGCACCCAATCGGTCTCTATTTTCTCTCGGTTCCTTCTTCTGCTAGAGGCACTTCGTCTTCGGACTTCCAGGTATACTCAGCCAGAAATCTGAGAGCACCCGGGCCTTCATAGCCGATCGAGGCTGTGTTGGCTCCACCCAGTGATTTTGATGAATAACAAAACATTGAGTGCATATTGTATTCTAATGAGGATTTCAAGTTGTATTTTCAGGAAGAAAGCACCTCAAAATCTCAAAACTATGGTGTATGGCACGTAATGGTACGGAGCAATTCTCACAAATCCGGGCACCTCTTCATTGAAAAAGGGTATCTAAATATTTAAATATTATGTGTTTATGTATTCAAGAATTTTATTTATGTTTTCGAGGTATTTACACTTGAATCTGAAAGTTTTCAATCTCAAGTGTTGACACCTGATAGTCAAGTGTCAACACTTCAGCATTTGGCACAGACAAAATCCTTGGCATGCCAATGTTGACACCTATATTCAAGTGTCGACACAAAGTGTCGACACTTAGGTTCCAAGTGTCGACTCAAAGCCTGAGATTTTTGAAAATACAGAACTTTGTAATATTGAGGATTTTTGTATCAAGTGTCGACACCTGTGCATCAAGTGTCGACACTTGAACTGTCGACTCAGGCTTGAGATTTTTGAAAATACAGAACTTTGTAATATTGAGGATTTTTGTGTCAAGTGTCGACACCTGTGCATCAAGTGTCGACACTTGAATGTTCAAGTGTCGACACCCAAAGACCAAGTGTCGACACCTGACAGCCAAGTGTCGACACCTGACAACCAAGTGTCAACACTTGCAGCCTAACAGCTCTAACGAATCTATTTTTCTGGCTTGCAGAACTTGCTTTTCAAGTTCCAAACGACTATTTCCAAGGTACCAACGGTCACAAACCATTTTTTGAAAGGTTTTTGGTGTATTTAAGCTCCACCAACCTCATTTTAAAAGAAGAGAAGTGAAGAGAAGTGTATTGAAGTGCATTGAAGTCTACTCAAAAGCCAAAAAGCCAATATTCTCTCCATACTTCACATCAAAAGCCTCTTCTAGCTTGATTCCATTGAAAAGCCTACAAGCTCATCCTTACTTCATTCCAAAAAGAGGCACCTTGAAGGAGATTCCAGAAAGAGTGAACAAAGCATCCACTTGAGCTTCAAAGATTCCAATCTACTTTGAAGAGAGTTTGTTGTAGTTTTAAATTACATATCTGTTTTTATTGTGATTTGACCTTGCTTTCAAGGGTGTCTTGAAAGAAGGTTATTGTGGTTTGTTGGTGAGCCAAGGGATAAAACCAACTAAGGTTAACTTGTGAGCCCGAAGATAAAACAAGTGTTAAGGTTTGTTGGTAAGCCTAAGTGACAAAACCAACTTAGGTTTTGACTTGTGAGCCTTGTGAAAAAAGTCGACTGTAATCTAGTATGGATTATAGTGAAATTCTCAAGATGGCTTGGGGAGTGGATGTAGGTGCTAGGTTTGCACCGAACCACTATAAACCTTGTGTTTGTGTGTGATTGCTCTTTTCCTCTCTTGCTCTTTAATTGTTGCTAACATCTCGCATCAAACTTATCATTGCTCACAAGCACCATTAGACCTTCATTTTATTGTCTTAGTTTTTTTTTTTTAAAAGACCCAATTCACCCCCCCTCTTGGGCTCCATTTCTGGGCAACAAGTGGTATCAGAGCTCCGGTACTCTCTTGTAGGTCCAAGGATCTTGAGTAAAAGATCATGCAGCCCCAATAGGAATGGATATTGTTGAAGGTCAAGTTTCAAATCGACCCCCACTTTTTAATGGCACAAATTACACATACTGAAGACCACATTGCATATTTATACAAGCTCTTGATTATAATTTATGGAGAACAATTGTAAAAGGTCTCATCAGCCTACAATGATGATTAATGGCATTCTCACTCCAAAAATGGAAGATGATTGGGATGAGAATGACATTAAGCAAATTGAGCTTAATGCTAAGGCAATGAACCTTTTATTTTGTTCTCTTGATCCAAGTGAATTTAATAGAATATCAAATTGTCTCTCCGCCAAGAAGATTTGGGATACACTTGAGATTACTCATGAGGGTACACACCAAGTGAAAACCACCAAGATCAACATGCTTATTCACACATATGAAATGTTTAAAATGGAACCTACTGAGTCAATTAGCGAAATGTATACAGGGTTCACAAACATTGTGAATGGCATGAGAAGCCTAGGAAAAATAATTTCTAATGGTGAACTTGTGAATAAACTTCTCAGGTCTCTACCAGCTTCATGGATGCAATGGTCACTGTGATTGAAGAAGCTAAAGATGTCAATACTCTCCCGCTGGAACAACTGTTGGGTTCCTTAATGACTTATGAGCTCTCCCTCAAACAAAAGAATGGAGAGGTCGACAAAAAGAAGAAGGCGATTGCGTTCAAATCTATTGCTAGAGAGGAATCAAGCGAAGACTCTGAAGAAGATAACGAAGAAGATGAAATGGCTCTGTTAGCAAGAAAACTCAGAAGGTTCATGAGAAAGAAAAAGTTTAACTATAAAAAGAAACATCTGAAAGGTGAGCCGAGCAAAGAGAAGGATAAAGAAAAGGAGAAGGAACAGCCTACTTGTTTTGAGTGCAAAAACCGGGCATTTCAAGGTAGACTGCCCCTTGTTAAAGAAAAGCAGAAGAAAGCTGAGAAAGAAAGCCATGATGGCAACCTAGAGTGAAAGTGAAGACTCCAGTTCTAAGGAAGAACAGTAGGAGGTAGCAAACTTCTGTCTGATGGCCGATCAAGAAGAGGTATGTTCTGAAACGAAAATGAATTTACTTTTGATGAGCTTCATGAGATTTTGATGAACTAGTCATAGAATTTCAAAAGTTAAAGTCAAAACATAAAGATTTAAATAAGCAAAATTTGGATCTAGCTAAAACAAATAACAACCTTTCAAATGAAAATGAATGCCTTCTTATACAAAATAAAAATTAAATGATAAGATTATGGTACTTGAAAAAGAAAAGGATATCTTTAAAAAGAAAAGTGACTCACTTTCAAATGAAAATTTGTCAAAACAAAGCAAAGAAATTTTAATTGAAAACAAAAGATATAAAGAAGAAATCGAAAAACTAAAATCTTTTGTAAAAAAATTTACTTACAGTTCTGAAAAATTGAATTTACTCTTAAATAACCAAAGAGCAGTATTTGACAAAGCAGGATTAGGATTCAGAACTCATAAGAAATAAAAACTCTTTAAAAATTTCTTTGTGCCTGCATTCATCCATTACTTGCTATACTTGTGGTATCAAAGGACATAAATCTTATATGTGCAACAAAAGAAAATTAAATAACACAAGAAAGTTTGGATTCTGAAAGGAACCAATGCCACTAACCAAAAAGGATCCAAGATGGTTTGGGTACCTAAAGTCTCCACTTGATCTTTATTGCAGGTATGCCTTGCAACCAACAAGAAAAGGATGTAATACCTTGATAGCAGTTGCTCAAGGCATATGACAGGAGATGTGGAGCAGTTCTCATCACTCACATATCAAAATGGTGGTAATGTAACTTTTGGTGATAATGGAAAGGGCAAAATTATGGTATTGGTAAAATCCATATCACCCCTACCTCTTATATTGATAATGTTTATATGTTGATGGTTTAAAACATAACTTGCTTAGCATAAGTCAATTTTGTGACAAAAATTTTAAAGTTGTTTTTGAATCTTCTTTGTGCATTGTTTCTAGTCTGGATGACAATGGCATTAAGTTCATTGGTCATAGGCATGGCAATATTTATATGGTTGATCTTGATGATCTCCCTATTCAGAAAGGTCAATGTCTAGTGGCAATGGAAGCCAAGATCGATGAAACTAGTTGGCTTTGGCATCGTAGACTAGGACATGTAAGCATGCATTTAATTTCAAAACTTAGCAAAAAGAATTTGGTAAAGGATTTGCCTAAACTCAATTTTGAAAAATATACAATTTGCAGTGCATGTCAACTTGGAAAACAAACAAATCATCTTTCAAACCAAAAGGAGTGATCTCTACATCTAGACCTTTGGAATTGCTTCACATGGACCTCTTTGGGCCAACTAGAACATCTAGTTTGGGAGGTAAGAAGTATGGTCTAGTCATTGTAGATGATTTCTCACGATTTACATGGGTCATGTTTTTAGCACATAAAGATGAAACGTTTCTGAATTTATTAGATTTCATAAAAGAGTTTTGAATGAAAAAGGTGTTTCAGTAGTATCTTTGAGAAGTGATCATGGACCGAATTTGAAAATGCCGATTTTGATAAATTTTGTATTGAAAATGGAATTCATCACAATTTTTTGCACTAGGATACCTCAACAAATATTCTAAAATAAATAAATATATAATACAAAAATAGTAGAAAGGAAAAATAGAACTCTTGAAAAATGGCACGCACCATGCTTTGTGAAAATGATTACCTAGATATTTTTGGGCGGAAGCCATAAATACTGCATGCTATATTTTAAATCGAGTTTTAATTCGACCGATTTTAAAGAAAACACCTTATGAGCTTTGGAAGGGTAGAAAACCGTCAATTCGTTATTTTCATGTTTTTGGATGCCGTTGTTTCATCTTAAACAATGGTAAAGATAATTTGAGTAAATTTGATGCCAAATCAGATGAGGGAGTCTTTCTAGGCTACTCCACATCTAGTAAGGCATACAGGGTCTTCAACAGAAGAACACTTGTTGTTGAAGAATCCATACATGTGGTATTTGATGAAACTAACTAAAAATCTTCAAGAAAAGATGATGTACTTTCTGATGAAACAGGTAGTAAGAAAACTGAAGAAATAAACAACAATGAAGGGCTTACCAAGGAACAGAACGATGATCAAAACACTGAAGGAGATCAAGCACAAGGTGATAAAAATACATCAATTGTTGATCCATTACCAAAAGAATGGAGGTATGCTCATGGACACCCAAAAGAACTAATTATAGGTGATCCATCTAAAGGTGTAAGTACTCGATCATCCCTTAGAAATATTTGTGATTACTTAGCTTTTGTGTCTCAAATTGAACCTAAAACTATTGAGGAAGCTGAATGTGATAGTAATTGGATAAATGCTATGCAAGATGAACTTAATCAATTTAAAAGGAACAATGTTTGGACACTAGTGGATAGGCCTTCAAACACATCAATTATTGGTACAAAATGGGTTTTTGAAATAAACTTGATGAAAATGGAATAGTGATTAGAAATAAAGCTAGACTAGTTGCCAAAGGATATAATCAGGAGGAAGGGATAGATTTTGATGAAACCTTTGCTCCTGTGGCTAGACTTGAGGCAATTAGGCTATTGTTGGCTTTTTCTTGCTTCATGAATTTTAAACTATATCAAATGGATGTTAAAAGTGCCTTTTTAAATGGATTAATTGAAGAAGAAGTTTATGTTGAGCAACACCCTGGTTTGAAAATTCTGAATTTCCAAATCATGTTTATAAACTTCATAAAGCTTTATATAGATTGAAACAAGCTCCAAGAGCTTGGTATGATCGTTTAAGCTTTTTGCTGAAAAATGATTTTACTAGAGGTAATGTAGATAAAACTTTGTTTTTAAAGAAAAAGAATGATGATCTCTTAGTAGTACAAATCTATGTAGATGATATAATATTTGGTGCTACTAATGAATCTCTTTGTCAAGATTTTGCAAGATTAATGCAGGGTGAGTTCGAGATGAGCATGATGGGAGAACTGAATTTCTTCCTCGGACTCCAAATAAAGCAAACCAAAAAGGGGATCTTCATCAACCAAACAAAATACACAAAAGAAATACTCAAGAAGTTTGGGATGTAGAACACTAAGCCTTTAGGTACCCCTATGAGCTCTACATGTAGACTTGACAAGGATGAATCAGGTAAGTCTACAGACCAAAATTATATCGTGGCATGATTGGTTCATTGTTATATTTACTGCCAGTAGGCCAGATATCATGTTTAGTGTCTGTATGAGTGCTAGATATCAGTCTAATCCTAAAGAGTCTCATCTTTTGGCTGTTAAACGCATACTTAGATATCTATCTGGCTCAATTGAAATTGGTTTATGGTACTCTAGAGATTCTTCATTTGAATTAATTGCTTATTCTGATGCTGACTTTGCTGGGTGTAAACTTGATCGTAAAAGTACTAGTGGAACCTGTCAGTTTCTTGGAGTGAATTTGATCTCTTGGAGTAGCAAGAAACAGAACTCAGTTGCTCTATCTACGGCGGAAGCCGAATATATAGCAGCTGGAAGCTGTTGTGCTCAAATCCTCTGGATCAAACAGCAACTCGAAGATTTTGGCATTAAATAACTAAGACACCCATAAGATGTGACAATACTAGTGCAATCAACCTATCTAAAAATCCTGTGCAACATTCAAGAAGTAAACACATTGAAATAAGACATCATTTCATAAGAGATCATGTACAAAACTCTAATGTTATTCTTGATTTTGTTTGTACTGATGACCAGTTAGCAGATATGTTTACCAAGCCTTTGAGTGAGGATAGGTTCTGTCTGATTAGAAGAGAGTTAGGTGTCATTGATCCATTCACATAGAACTCTCTTAGTATCAATTATACCTAAATCCTAGAGCTCAAAACCTATTGATTAAAGCCCCAAAATTTTATCAAAATATTTCCTATTTCTTTTCAAAAATTTTTTTTCTAGATTTTCTCGATTTTTTGGCCAAGTGTCGACACTTGGAAATTGTCAAGTGTCGACACCTGACCAAGTGTCGACACTTGACACATACGAAGTGTCGACACTTGCAAAACAGATTTGTTTTTAAAGGACCAAACGAGGGGTTTGTATTTTCTTTCCCCCGTCGATTTCTTGCAACAGTGGTCCCCTCTATCCAAATCCTTCCTTCTACTCTCTAATCCATCACAAATCAGGTATTTCCCCCTTCTAATTTTATCTTATTTTTCCTCGTTTTTGGTTTTGTCATTTTCGAACCAAACAACCATGATTTGGATTTTCCGAGTATTTTTCATGAATCTAACCAGATTTTTGCTTGTTTTAGTGGATTTCTAAAACTCCATTTGAGGGAATAGTGATTTAAACATATTTTTCTTAGATTTCCCTCATCTTTTGGCCGTTTTCACCGACTTTTGCAAAAAATATTGTTTTTATTAATTTTGGCTGAAATAATTTGGGTTTTCATCTAAATTAAACATACTAAATCCATTTATTGACGATTTAGAAAGGGTTTTCGTGATACATTTGCGACATTTTTGCCTATTTGCTAAAACCCTAAGAGTTTAGACCCAAATCCCATGGTTTTTTGATTTTTAGACCTTACAAAAATTATTTTTCCAAAGATTCAAATGTGTTCTACCGAATAAAATATTTTCTACAAATATTGTTCGGAAGTTTGTCATTTAATCAAAGTATATTTTCTAAAATATTATTTTACACAATTTTCAAACGTTGTTGATTCTGGTTTTCAAAACCTATCTGAACATTTTTCTCCTTATCTCAACCTGTAGCCAGTCCCTTGTTCTAAGCATCTCTTCCTTTTTCTGGTCAGTTGGCTGTAATGGGTCCTAGGAAGAGACTTGCAGTTAGGGAGAGGCCCAGTCGTGGTGTTGAGAGGAGGTCGAAGGCCAGATTTGATACAGCACAGCCGAGCAGTACAGCCACATCGAGCTCCCCCCTGCAGAGAGGATGGCAGGGAAGTTAGTAGCTTCAGGGAGGAGAGTCGACTTGCAGTGTTTCGACAGGCACCACTTCGGCATTCGACAGGTACTCACTGATGCAGGACTAGTACCATCTTGTACCATGAAGGAGAGGTACTATCCTCACCTAGTGAGGGAGTTTTACGGTGCACTGGACTGTCGACGACTACTATGGACGACATCAGTCAGGGGTATTCAGATTTCATTGACTGATGAGCTTCTGAGCCGTGTATGGGAGATCCCCCGGAGAGGAGTCTATGCCTTTTCAGTGGATGATAGAGAGGCGGCATTTAGGTGCATCCTTAAGAGAGAGGACATTCGCGGTATATCAGTAGTTACCGTGAACTAGTTGTCATTGGAGATGCGCCTTTTGCACCATATCACTGCACGGATCCTACTACCGAAGACGGGGAGATTTGACTTCATCACCGAGAGGGAGTTGATGGTGATGACGAGTCTGATTGAAAGGAGGCAGATAGATATTCGTCCATCCATGTATGATGCTCACTCAGATGTATGATGCTGCTACTCAGCATCGACACTGTTTACTATACGGTATGGCACTGACCCGACTTTTCAGAGCGTGTGGAGTATCATTGGAGGGGGAGATCCCCAAGGAGATACTACACACAGATGTGTACGATAAGAGGTCATTACACCGGATGGGATACATGTTAGTTGGAGGTCGATGGGTTCGCAGAGAGTCTGGCCAGGAGCCAGATGAGGAGGACGAGATTCGAGAGGTTGAGGCTGGACCATCTGAGCCAGCAGTTTTTCCTCCAGTCGATATCCTATTGACACAGACAAAGCACCTGTCTCCTGACACTTCAGCTCCTCCACCACCGTCTACAGGACTATCTTTTGAGGAGCATGCCAGAGCACAGTTCACAGAGATCAGAGGTGAGGTGACTCAGCTACGTAGCGAGGTCGAGCTTCTACGAGCACATACTACCTCGGAGCATGCTGAGATTCGCAGATCCATGGAGGAGGGATTCTCTAGCATTGAGAGTCTGTTGAGATCCCTTATACCTCCTGCAGCCCCTGCACTTGCACGATCTGACGATGATGACGATGATGATGATGATGGCGATGATCACCAAAGCGACCATGCTGATTCTGCTGAGGGTGGTGATCAGGATATTGATCGAGCTACAGAGGTAGTAGGCAGTGACAGTGTTGGCGGTGCCGATGCTTATGAGGTGGTCAGTCGAGATCCTCCTACTACACCAGCTCCTACTACCGCCTTGGTTGATTCCACACCGGACCTTATTACGCCAGCTGATCGTCTTTCACCTCCTTCCACTAGATCATCTAGGGTTGTACCCGCCTTTGGTCCTTCCGGCCGCACTAGGAGTCGTAGAGCTTTAGCACCTCCTAGGGCATTAGCCACCAGCTATAGGATCAGTGCTCCATTCAGTCTTGATGTTCCATCTGATGAGGATTAGCCTCATAGATGTCTGTTTTAGCTTTTATGTTGTATGTTTGATACTTATTTGACTCTGATGATATATGTATGTTTCAGCTCTGTTGATGACTCAGCAAATTTTGTACTGAAAACTTATCTTATATATATATTTCTGTTCAGTACTCTTTATTTGTACTTCAATGAATCAATTTACTATTTTTTGGCTCTGATACTCTTTTATCTTGGTATATTTTAGCTCTGATACTCTTTGATATTAGCATAATTTTGACTCTGATATCTATGATATGTGTTTCTCTACTATCTTTTTGTCTCCATGCTCATTGTGAGGGGGAGAAAAAATTCCCCTTTCTAATGATTGACAAAAAGGGGGAGAAAGAGTATTGATTTTATTGATATATAAATTTGTTGAGAAAAAGGTGTTAATTCATAAATTTGTTGAGAAATTGAATCGATTTTGTTGATTTTTCACCTTGTAAGAATCTTTGAAGTTTACCTTAATAAGAAGTATCTAATTAAGGGGAAGATTGATTCTTCCTAACCATGAAGTTTTGCCTCTCTAATGGACTTAAATTCATATTCAAAAATTAAATGGTTAAAGTTTGAAATATGTTGCCTTTTTACTCAAGGTTTTGTCATCATCAAAAAGGGGAAGATTGTTGGCTCCACCCAGTGATTTTGATGAATAACAAAACATTGAGTGCATATTGTATTCTAATGAGGATTTCAAGTTGTGAGTTTTCAAGAAGAAAGCACCTCAAAATCTCAAAAACTTATGGTGTATGGCACGTAATGGCACGGAGCAATTCTCACAAATCCGGGCATTCTCTTCATTGAAAAAGGGCATCTAAATGTTTAAATATTATGTGTTTATGTATTCAAGAATTTTATTTATGTTTTCGAGGCATTTACACTTGAATCTGAAAGTTTTCAATCTCAAGTGTCGACACCTGGACAGTCAAGTGTCGACACTTCAGCATTTGGCACAGACAAAAATCCTTGGCATGCCAAGTGTCGACACTTATATTCAAGTGTCGACACTAAGTGTCGACACTTAGGTTCCTAGTGTCGACTCAAGGCCTGAGATTTTTGAAAATACAGAACTTTGTAATATTGAGGATTTTTGTGTCAAGTGTCGATACCTGTGTATCAAGTGTTGACACTTGAATGTTCAAGTGTCGATACCCATAAACCAAGTGTCAACACCTGACAGCCAAGTGTCGACACCTGACAGCCAAGTGTCGACACTTGCAGCCTGACAGCTCTAACGGATCTATTTTTCTGGCTTGCAGAACTTACTTTTCAAGCTCCAAACGGCTATTTTCAAGGTACCAACGGTCACAAACCATTTTTTGGAAGGTTTTTGGTGTATTTAAGCTCCACCAACCTCATTTTAAAAGAAGAGAAGTGAAGAGAAGTGTATTGAAGTGCATTGAAGTCTACTCAAAAGCCAAAAAGCCAATATTCTCTCCATACTTCATATCAAAAGCCTCTTCTAGCTTGATTCCATTGAAAAGCCTACAAGCTCATCCTTACTTCATTCCAAAAAGAGGCACCTTGAAGGAGATTCTAAGAAAGAGTGAAAACAAATCATCCACTTGAGCTTCAAAGATTCCAATCTACTCTTGAAGAGAGTTTGTTGTATTTAAATTACATATCTATTTTTATTGTGATTTGACCTTGCTTTCAAGGGTGTCTTGAAAGAAGGTTATTGTGGTTTGTTGGTGAGCCAAAGGGATAAAACCAACTAGGGTTAACTTGTGAGCCCGAAGACAAAACAAGTGTTAAGGTTTGTTGGTAAGCCTAAGTGACAAAACCAACTTAGGTTTTGACTTGTGAGCCTTCTGAAAAACAAGTCGACTGTAATCTAGTGTGGATTATAGTAAAGTTCCCAAGGGTGGCTTGGGGAGTGGATGTAGGTGCTAGGTTTGCACCGAACCACTATAAACCTTGTGTTTGTGTGTGATTGCTCTTTTCCTCTCTTGCTCTTTAATTGTTGTTAACATCTTGCATCAAATTTATCATTGCTCACAAGCACCACTAGACCTTTATTTTATTGTCTTAATTTTTTTTTTTTAAAAGACCCAATTCATCCCCCCTCTTGGGCTCCATTTCTGGGCAACAGGCTAGAAGCTAATGTCGAACTCGCTTAGTTTCATAGCCTACTTGGCTATCTTTTTGGATGTATCAGGGCATCGGAGAATGGCTTTGAGGGGTTGATTGGTAGTACCATGATGGCGTGGGCGTGGAAGTAAGACCGTAGTCACTTTCTAGCAATTATCAGAGAGTAGATCAGCTTCTGCATTTTTGAATACCTTGTTTCAGCATCATGCAGAACTTTGCTGATGTAGTAGATCAGCTTGTGAGAGCCATCTTCTTCTCTTCGGACAAGAACTGAACTGACTGCCTCGTCCGAGATGGAAAGGTATAAATAGAGCACCTCCCCTACTTGAGGTTTGGAAAGTAAAGACGGGGTCTATAAGTATTTCTTCAACTCTTCAAAGGCAGTACGACAGTCTTCGGTTCACTCAAAACCTCGAGACTATCGAAGTACCTTAAAAAATGAGAGACATTTCTTGGCTGAGCGAGAGATAAACCTTCCTAAAGAGGCGATCCTCCCTGTCAGCTGTTGGACTTTCTTCTTGCAGGATGGGTGCCTTATTTCTTTGAGGGCCTGAATTTTCTCAGGATTTGTTTCAATCCCTCGCTTGGTAATGAGGAAATCCAAAAATTTGCCCGAAGTAACTCTAAAGGTACACTTCGTCGGGTTTAGCTTTATTCGATGACGTCATAGGGCATTGAACGATTCCCTCAGGTCCTAGATATGATCTTTTTTAAGGAGGCTTTTGACGATTATGTTATCGACATAGGCCTCCAGGTTTCTTCCCAACTGCTCCTTGAATACCTTGTAATCAACCTCTGAAAAGTTGCTCCAGCATTCTTGAGCCCAAATAGCATCATCTTGTAGCAATATAGACCTTTGTCGGTGACAAAGGCCATCTTCTCTTCATCCTGGTGGTCCATTTGGATCTGATTGTAGCCAGAGAAAGCATCCATGAAACTTAGCAGTTAGTAGCCGGCAGTGGCATCGACCAATTGGTCGATCTTTGGGAGAGGAAAACTGTCCTTTGGGCAAGCATTATTGAGGTCTGTGTAGTCGATGCAGATCCTCCATTTGCCATTAGCTTTCTTTACCATTACCACATTGGCCAACCACTTGGGATAGTGGGCTTCCCGGATGAACCCTGCCTTGAGGAGCTTGCTTACCTCTTCATCTATTGCATTTTGTCTTTCAGGGGCAAAGCTTCTCTTCTTTTGGCGGACTGGTTTATACCCAGGGGCAACTTCCAGCCGATGAGTGATCACTTCGGCGGGAATTCCTGGCATGTCCAAAGTCGACCAGGCGAAGACATCAGCATTGTCCCATAAGAAGCATATCAGCTTCATTCTGTTTTTTCATCAAGCATACTTCCGATCTACACGACCTTGGTGGGGTCCACTTTGGTTAGGGGTACCGAAATAGTTCTCTCCATAGGTTTACCAGAATCTATAGTCGAGTCCCTCGGATCTAGCTGATCCCAAGTGGTAGGATCATTAAAGTGCTTGTCCTGGATCATCAGGCATTGTCGTGTAGCTCTCTAGTCCCCTCTTACTTTTCCAACACCATTTCTAGTGGGAAAGTACACCAGAAGGTAGTAAGATGACACTACAGTCCGGAATTTGTTCAGGGTAGGTCGTCCCAGAATGATGTTGTAGGCTGAAGGGGTTCGGACCATCGTGAAATTGATCACAGTGTCTTTTGTCGAGGTTCGGTACCGAGGGTTACATGCAGTATTATTTCTCCCTCGACATCAACCTGATTCCCTCCAAAGCCAGTAAGTGGTATAGGGGACCTTCGTAGTTTGTCTCTAGGCAAACACATCCGAAAGAATGCATTGTAGATCAAGACATCAGTCGAACTTCCATTATCAACTAGGATTCGTTGTACATCATAATTGGCTACAACGATCGAGATTATAATAGGGTCGTTGTGCGGGAGCTGGACTCCCGCAAGGTCATCGTCGGAGAAGAGAATAGCGTTGTTGTCCTTGAGTCGCTTCGGGGCATCATCTTTGTCTCTTCTCTAGTTGATAGGTCGATGTATCATCCCCACACCTCCATTGGTGGGCCTTTGAATTGGCAGTTCAGCCTCTTCAGGAGTCAATTGGGGGACAGTAGCTTCTGACCGAGGTCCTTGGTGACCAACGTACCGCCCAAATACCCTCTCTTGATGAGATCCTCTATTGCATCTCTCAGTTGATGCATTCTTTAGTATTATGGCCGTGGTCCCGATGGAATCGGCAGTATTTGTTCCTGTTCCTTGCGGAAGAGGATGCCTTCATGGGACGCGGCAGCTGGAGATAGTTTTCTTTTTCTATCTCCAAGAGAATCTTCTCACGAGGGAGGTTGAGGTGGGTATAGGAGTCGAATCTCCTGTCCAATGCTCTGGGCCTGGGAGAACTTCTTCGACGGTCAGCATACTTGTATTGTTGAAAGTAGGGGGGCCTTGTCCCCTATTGCTTTTTTTCTTTGAAGGGGGCTTCCCTTCGATTAGTCGTCGTTGCCGCCTACTCTTCGACATTGGCATATTTCTGAGCCCTCGATAAGAGCTCAGCATAGCTTTTGGAAAACTTTTTATCCAGGAAAAAGGTGAGCCTGGATGTGCAAAGTCCCTTCTTCAATGCAGACATGGCCATATGCTCGTTGAGATCGGGGATCTCAAGTGTGGCCGCATTAAATCTGGAGATGTAATCTCGCAGACTTTCTCCTTCATTTTGATGAAGGAGGAACAGTGTATCCACATTCGGGGGATCATGCGATAAGTCCTGAAATGCAAGACAAATAATTTTTCTAACTCAGAGAAGGAATTGATGGTACCTGGGCGTATGCTCGAGTACCACATCCGAGCGGCTTTCTTCAAAGTGGTTGGGAACGCGAGGCAGTACATCGCATCCAAAGCTCCCTAGATCATCATATGGGCCTTAAAGCTGCCCAGATGGTCAAAAGGATCGAAAGTACCATCGTAGGGTTCCATCTGGGGAACCCTGAAGTGCCGAGGGATGACTTCGGCCATGACGTGGTCAGTGTAGGACGGGCGTAGATCACACATTGCTAAATCATTGTGATCTCTCTGCTCCCTCATTCTTGTCATCTCCGATTCAATGGCCTTGAATTTTCCATCATAATCTGGGAGAGCCTGCTTTGGCGCTTTCTCTACGGGAGAGAGTCTTTAGAAGAGGGTGAAGAGGTTTGCCTAGGTCTTTTCCCTTTCTGCGGGAAATCAGTGGGCCTAGGCATTCTTGAACTTCAGCCTTCAGGAGAGCCGAGGATGGGGGGAAAGATGTATGGACCCCTCTCTAGGGGCTCTCTTCCTCCGTGATCGAGAGCTATGTCTGGAGATGGCCGGCGGATGCCCCACTTGAAAAGCTCTATCTTGGAAGTCCTGAACCATAGCCATGAGGTTGGTGACCTGGTTCAGGAGGGCCTTGAATTGTTGCTGTCCCATGATGATTGTGGGAGGTGGGATGTCGTTCTCTACCGGGGTGCATCCCCCTGGGTTGGAGCATGATTTTGACTCGTTGAGGCAACCTAAGTCTTCCCTCTCGCCATCAAAATTTCATTCTTCCCCTTAGTCAAGAAGGGGAGCTTAACAATGCAAATTACACAGAGAGTGCCCCCTACCTGGCGTGCCAATCTGTTGGCGCAGAGTCCCTTTTTCGACCGGGTGGAGCTACTAGATCGCAGGCCCGCTCCCTGGTTTTCCTGCAAAATAAATTCCTGGTCGGAGTTGCTCCGGGGGGGATACTCTGATGCCTAAGTCAGAGACGGGCTCCAGCCATAGAATGGGAAAGATTCTGAGGAGGATTGAAAGGAGAAAGGAAAGACTCCGAGATTTTTCGGGGTATCTTGTGCCTTACCTCGAGCATTCCCTCTTACCATTATTTATAAGGAGTTGTCCAGCCTGTGGTTCCGATCTTCTTCCAGCAGTTATGATGGGAGAATTAATTTCCTTCCCATAATTTGGAATTGTGGATAGTTATTAGATGGTTCCGATGGCTAGACCGGAGGCGTTGCCGCTGAAGTTACGCACCACGATTATGTTCCGGAAATAGTCAATAATAATCGTTGCTTGTCATATTTGTAGAGACTTGAGATAGGTCGAGGGCCTGTCTTCAGACTTCTCTTTTAGAAAGATTTCCGTGATTGAATCAGGGAATGTCTTTATCCTCGGATCTTCTCAAGAAAAATCGGAGATCATGTCTTCGGCATAGATCGAGGACTTAGTCTTTGTCATAGGCCGAAGGCTATATCTTCGACATAAACCGGAGACCGTGTCTTCGGGAGTTAGTGAAAGTTACTTTTTGGTTCGGGCAGAGAACCTTGTCTTCAGGGGCCATAGAACTTGATCTTCGAAGTAGGCTGAAGACTATGTCTTCGACATAACCCGAAGACCGTGTCTTCGGGAGCTATAGGCCCATTAAGAGTTTTGACTTGCCCTTGAGTTGCCTGGTTTTTTCGAATACCTTGGTTTGAAGTTTACGGTTTGGAAGAAATGTCTTCAGCTGGTTGAATCGGTTAGCTGGCTTGTACTTGGACTGAGATATCCCAACAGTTGCCATCTAATTTATAATATTATTTACCTTCATGTAAATGTGTGTAATTTTAAAAGATTGTAAGGTAGCAGTCATCTTTCAATAATTTTGTTGAAAAAAAAAAGATTCAATATCAAATAAAGTGGAACCAGATAACCATTTAACAACTATCATAGAATCTTATTCAAGATAATGTGAGTTGCCTTTAGAATTTTCAAAGTATATGCTAAACCATCCCATGTGGCTCAAAGTTCTACCATTAGTACTGTACTATCAAACAAACTATACCTTCTACTGCAACAAGTCATCTACTAAAATTTCTTGTAAGAAAACTAGTACCATCCAAAACACCATGATTCAGGATATTATCATCAAAATTAACCTTGAGAAAATCAAGGGGTGCAGCTACCAAATAATAAATCCTCTAGAAGGGTACAGGACTTGTAAAGAAGAGCTGCATTTTTTCCTAGCTATCAAGATATTAGTAGACAAATAATATTAATGCATTTCCATCCATGGGTTAAAGCTCGCATTATATTAATCTAAAATTCATGGTAATCTATTGAAATATCCAACAATTTCTTACCTTTTAAATTTGATATGCTAAATAGGACATCAAAATAATCTTTAAGCATCTGTTACTTAACTTTGCTCTAATATGTTAGAGAAAATCATTCAAAAAAAGAGGAGGAATAATTAAAGCATTAGAAAATGTGACCATCCTCCAAACTTGGGGTGCCAATCTATAATACAAAATAATACGTGAAGTGGATTCCTCCAATTCATGACAAAATCATAATGACTAGAAATATGTAAACTACGCTGATATAAAATATCCTAACACAGGAGTCAATCCCAAGCCAATTTCCACATAAACAAAGCAATCTTAGGATGAACTCTAATCTTCTAAATCCAATCAATATTCTGAGTAGATGATACTATTGCCCAGTAAGCAACCCAAGAGGGGGGGTGAATTGGATCTCTAAAAATTATTTGATAGGATGCAAGAGTGTGTGATCCAATCCAATAATTAAACTAAGTACTATGAATGCAAATGAAGTGCTCTTAAGTAAGTATGCAGCGGAAATATAAAGCAATAAAAGTAAGAGCAAATGGAAGAGACAAGCAATCACAAGCATAAAGAAGTATAGTGGTTTGGTGCTATCCAACGCACATACATTCACTCCCCAAGATCCCTTGAAAATTCACTATAATCTCAACCGATTACAGCCGATTAGTTTTTCGGGTTCATTAATCAAAACATGGCTTATTTTCACAAGGCTCGTAAGTCAAAATCTCACTTGATTTTACGGGCTAACCAAGAACCTAATAGTTTTAAGGCTCATTACCAACCTCTCTTGGTTTTCGGGCTAATCAAGAACCTAATTTTTTCAAAGGCTCACCAATAACCTCTTTGGTTTTGCAATAGGCTAACCAAGAACCCTTACAACAAAAATAGTTTGAAGTAAAGAAATAATGAAAGCTTTCTAATAAAAAGCGGGTATCTCTTTGAAGCTCGTTGTTGTGATGCTTTCTGTTGCCGCTCTCGTCGCCGCGCCGTGGCTCCGATCCGTGGATCCTTCCTGACCGCCTGGCGAGGGAGCCTCCCCGGCTGCTGCGAACCTGCAAGAAGGAGTTAGAAGACCCTGGCCGGGGATCCCGGCAAGGGAGCTCCGACGGTCAAGTCAGTAGACGACGAGAAGGAACAGACTCTCCAAGGCGGACCCCCGAAAGGGTTCCAGACTTAGCGAGTTACTAGTAAGAAAGGCACTCTGGGGACCGGAAATTCGGCCGGGCCTCCTTGCCGAGCTCACGCCGAATTATCCCCTCTCGGGATCTCGGATCTCTCTCTCTCGGAGCGAGGCCTCTTACCGCTGCTTTCCTCCTTGTCCCCAAGCTTGTTCGCTTACCTTGTCGTCCCCAGATTCCTTCCTTTTATCTCCTCCCGTCGTTCGCCTGTCTTCTCCTCCTGGGAGGCTCCCCTCCCCCATCCCTTTCTCTTTCCCCTTTTCGGTGAGGAGGGCTAGGTGGCTTTCCGACCTCGTCCGCCGAGCCCAGCAAGGAAAAGGCAAAGTTAGGAAAGGGGGGGGAGCGGCGCTGGTAAGGCGGCCGGTCAGACCTCGGGCCCAGTGAGAGCGCTCTCTTTCCCGAGTGTGGGCGCCATCCATATATGAGCTGCTTTGTCAGAATCGCGCCTCTCGACTGCGGGACCTGTCGGGCCGATGCAAATGGTGTTTCGCGTGGCACGAGGCCATCCGTACGAGGCGCCGTCTGTGATGCATACGGCCCGAGGGATGACCTCGGGGCCTGCACCTCCTTCCTGGGACCTTCTCCGTATGGACGGCCTGGCTTCGACCGAGGTGGGCCCGTCTTCGGGGGCCACCTGGCGAAGGAGCGAAGGATCCGCCGACCTCGGCCTAGGTGGGCCCCTCCTGGGTTGACACCTGGCGAGGTGGCAGGAGGTCGCCTGGCTTCGGCCGAGGTGGGCCCGTCTTCGGGGGCCACCTGGCGAAGGAGCGAAGGATCCGCCGACCTCGACCTAGGTGGGCCCCTCCTGGGTTGACACCTGGCGAGGTGGCAGGAGGTCGCCTGGCTTCGACCGAGGTGGGCCCGTCTTCGGGGGCCACCTGGGGAAGGAGCGAAGGATCCGCCGACCTCGGCCTAGGTGGGCCCCTCCTGGGTTGACACCTGGCGAGGTGGCAGGAGGTCGCCTGGCTTCGGCGAGGTGGGCCCGTTTTCGGGGGCCACCTGGCGAAGGAGCGAAGGATCCGCCGACCTCGGCCTAGGTGGGCCCCTAGGGGGGAACCTGACGACGAGGTGGCAGGAGGTCGCCTGCTTCGGCCGAGGTGGGCCATCTTCGGGGGCACCTGGCGAAGGAGCGAAGGATCCGCCGACCTCGGCCTAGGTGGGCCCCTCCTGGGTTGACACCTGGCAAGGTGGCAGGAGGTCGCCTGGCTTCGACCGAGGTGGGCCCGTCTCCGGGGGGGCCACCTGACGAAGGAGCGAAGGATCGGCCGACCTCGACCTAGGCTGACCCCTCTTGGGTGGGCGCCAGGCGAGGTGGTAGAGGAGCCCCGAACCGAGCTCGACTTCGGCGAGATTAGTTAATCTTAGAAAGTCGTCTGGCGGAGTAGTCTTGTCGAGCTCGGCCTTGGCGACCTGGCGCTGACTCGGTCGGAGAAACCTCCACATGGCTCGATCATATTCGGTGGTGTCTGAGCCCGGCCACGTCATCATTACGGCCATAACACTTTCAACTTGATGAAGCCTCTTTATTGCTCAAGAATGATTGATCTTGAATGCTCTTGAAGGCTCTTGAATGCTTGAAGGCTTCTTCTTGCTTGAAAGTGGTTGAACTCAATGAATAGGAGTGAATGCTCTCTTTTCTTTCTCTTTTGTTCTTTCTTTTTCAATCTTTTGTATTTTGATTTGATTTGAATTACATAAATACCTTTCCAAGATCTCAAATTCAGTTTCTAGCCGTTAGACACGAAAAACTAGCCATTGGGAGCCAAGAGGGACGAGTTTTGCATTTGAAAAACTAGCCGTTACTATTCTCAGAATTTCATGTGTCGATACTTCAGGCTATGAGTCGACACTTCAAATCGACACTTGCACTCCTTGAGTTGACATCTAGTTCAAATATCTTCAATGTAGCTTTCTGGAAATCTCAGATATGTCGACACTTCTTCAGGTGAGTCGATACTGTGAGTCGACACTTGGTATTCATGTATCGACACTTCACCCAGATCTTCAACTTCAACAAGTTCGGTAACCAAAAAATCTCAAACGATGAGCTGATCCATGTGTCAATACTTTGAGTCGACACTTCAAGTCCATGTGTTGATACTTCAGCCGTGCCATCTGAAACTTTCTTTGTATACCGGCTTGAGTCGACATTTCACTGTCATGTGTCGACACTTAGTATCACGTGTCGACACTTTGAGTCGACACATCACTGAGATTTTTACATAAACAGCTGAATTATACTGATCAAGTCTATGTTGAACTCAAGTATCCATTCAAGCAATTTTTCACTATCGAAGTCTTCTTTGAACAGATCTTTCATCTAAATTTGGACTTCTTCAATCAAACAACATTTGTCAAATTGATAAGCATCTTTTTTCATAAAAACACACTTCAAAGAAATCATTAGTACTCAACTTATACTTAAGCATTTGCTTCATCAAAATCAATAACGGAGTCAACGGAAACTTCAGAAGAACATATACAAATCTACAACTCTAACCAATAATCCAACCAAGGGCCCCCATCCCAACTTATCTGCAATATCTCCACCAGGAATAAGAATACATAAAATTTTACAGCTAAGGTCTCAAAAAATAATGTAATATCATCTAGTTATTCTATTTATTTTCACTGGACATCATAAACTCATTCATCATAAGATTTTGCAAATAGATAAAGGCAACAAAAGTAGGCCCTATTCAATGGGAATATTAAGATGTATGATTGTATTATTAGGATCTTGTTGTGAAAATCATTATATATTAAGTTATCTACTAGGCAGGTATATATGGTTTGATGCATTTGTGATTGAGCATAATTACTCTCGGAGTGACTATGACAGTTGCATTTATCATAGGAGGCTTCTAGATAGATCTTTTATTTATTTATTACTCTATATTGATGACATACTTATTGTAGCAAAGAATAAATCTAAGATTAAAAATTGAAGGCACATCTTAGTAGTAAATTTGAGATGAATAACTTAGGTGCAACAAAGAACATTTTGGATATAGAGATTTACATAAATTGATACATAGGTAGATTATTCTTGTCACAAAAAAAATATAAAAAAAATGCTTAACCATTTTGATATGCAAGATTGCAAGCCAGTGAGTATTTTACTTGCAGCACATTTCAGACTTTTAGTTACTTGTTCTATAATTAGATGAGGAGGAGCACCTATTACATATTCTATATGCTAGTGTAGTTGGAAGTATCATGTATACTATGATTTGTACATATTTAATATATCACAAGCCATTAATATGGTTAGCAGGTACAAGGGGCATCCAAAAAGAGTCCATTGGCAGGCTATAAAATGAATTTTATACTATTTGAGAGGCACTATAAATATTGCTATGATATATGATCAGGATTCAGATACTTATAATATTATTATTGGTACGTGGACTCTAATTATACAGTTGACTTAGATAGGAGGAGGTCATTGAAATGTTATCTTCATTCTCTCAAATTGTACTATTAATGGAAGGCAACTTTATAGTCTACTATAAAGGCAAAGTATATAGCAGTGATAAGAAGTGAAGGAGACATTTGGAAGTAAGGTGGTTGGTGGTCTTAGCTTATAGTGGAATGTGAGTACTATTTTTATGTAAATAGATTATCTGACTAAAAATCACATGTATTATGTTTATGAGAAAACCAAATATTTGATATTAGATACCACTTCATTCAGGATGTTATATCATACAGAATTATTATATTGAAAAAAAAAATTATAACATATAATCTAGTAGATTTGATGACCAAGTCACTTACCACTCTTAAGTTCAAGCATTGCTTGGACTTGGTTCATGTTTTGAGATGTTGAGCTAGGATCTTAAAGGCATTTTGAAGGACATGGAAAGGAGCTTGCTATTTATGTTGTAGCTTAAAGGATTCAAACCAAGATAGAGATTTGTTGAGCGAGGCTTGAATTTGATGTGATCCATGATATGGACATGACTTAGCTTTTGAACTTTAGTTGATCCATTTGGATATTTGGGTCTTATTATTCTAAGATTTGGTAGCTATGTCTATATTGGAATCATATATTTTATTATTTGGGATAGTCATTTATTATTTGAGCTATTGCAAACTCTTTGCAATTTATCTTTTGATATAAGAAAATTTCTTTCCATCTTGGCCCATAGATATAGGCCAAAGGCTAAACCATATAAATCATCATGTTTTATCTCTGCATGTAATTGTTTTTTGTTGTTTTGGATCTCACACTAATTAATGATAATTTTGCAACATAATATATCATTGTCCGTGCTAGAGAGTGAGATAGTAGGTAGCCCAACATTTTCTGTTTTCATAATATCATCATCCATTGCTGACCATCTGGATCTAAAAAAATTGTAGTAATTCAAACTTAATTGCAACTTCATCCTCTAAGTCATTCTCATTACCATTCTTCAAAATTCAAATTCTATTTTCATTCCTTCATGGTAGGGTAGTATGATGAAAAAAACCCTCTTTAATCCAGTTTACTTGAGATTTTTGTCCCCAAAAAATTTCTTGTAATCTCAAAATAGAATAATGTTAAGCTAAGCTAACTTGAAGAGCATTTATTTCTGAGGATGGTAATCCATCACTAGTAATATCTTTCTGTTTCAGATCTAAAAAAGTAACTTCAAGTTCTTTTAACTTACAAAAATAATGTCAGTAACAGTTTTATTCCAAATTATCGATCTCTTTTTTTTGTACATTCTAATTTTCAGAGGTCTTATATATAGCATCATCTTTAACTAGCATATTTCAAGCACTATGAATAATATTTCAAGAACGAGGATACTATAACCAGAATGTCTTAAATTAAAAAAGGGGCTTACATATGATATCTAAGCCAGTAATAATAATAATAGGACAATGATCAAAAGTAATACATAATAAATGGCATATTTAATAGTTTATAAAGTTCTAAAGCCAATTATCATTAATAAATGCTTGATCAATATACTCCTAAACTCTTGCTTAACCATTTTGATTATTACACCATGTATAATGAGCTCCAATATATCCAAGATCAGAAAGGCCATTTAAATAAATAATTTCTAAAATTCTATTGCAGCAATCTTCTTTATAAAAGCTCACTACCTTTTTTATCCAATAGATCTACGATACAATTAAATTCTCTGCCATCGATCTAGGTGATCCATGATCTAATATAGTAGAAGTCTTGTTCCAAAGAATTCATCTCTACTAATATTTTGGATCGACATATACAGTTAATAGCATCCACGGTGATTTACCAAAATCCAAAATTATCAAAATAAACTACTGCACATAATTATTAAAAACTTCAATTTGATATTTCCTTGCCATCAAATAGCTATAATATTATCCTTCAAACCATGGAATTCAATAGTCAAGAAACCCCAGCACTGAGGAAGATGGCATCGAACCAACTCCAAACCATATCCAAATAATCTTGATTTGGAAAAATATACAATTATAAGGGTTATGTGATTGAATTAACCTTTTAACTTCTGGCATAAAGGAGGTTTGCTTGCCCCTCTATAATTCCACAAAAAACTCATTAAATATTCGTATTTATAGAAGAATTGTCTACATCAGGTAATGCTTCATCTGGAATTCCTCCATCAAGCTTATTATGATTTGCTTTATCATGCAAATCATGAATCGGTGAATTTGAAAATAGAACTTTTTAAATTAAAGTGACCACCATATTGTATTCTAATGGGATTTCAAATTTTCAAAGGTTTGAGCTAGTAGATCGAGAACAAAGATGACACTCATGCCAACTATCGAATTTTCAAAGGTTTGAGCTAGTAGAGAAACAAAGAGAAAGACCCTGACACTCATGCCAACTATCGTGGGTTCCAAGAAAATCCTGGATTTAATCAAGTCACTCACGAGATCCTGTCTCAAACCCGCGACTTGTTGATAATGAAGCACGGCCTTTGCCAACCGGGCTACTATCTTAATGAGAAATTTTGAGCATCTTTTTAAGATATAGTATCAGCAATTTTCTTGTATAGAATAAACTCCAGTACTCAAGGTTCAATAACAAAGATTTGTCCTAAGATCACCCATGGCCCTTTGGCCTTATGCCATGGAAAATGCCTCAATGTTCTTGCTGATTTTTTTTTTAAAAAAAAATTCTCTAATAATAAGATCCAGAGGAAGATGTCATCCCAAATTTTTAGCAATCACCGATGTTTTCTCCCATTGGTTTCTTGCCATCTCCATCTCCATCTCCATCTCCTCCTCTATCAACACCAGTATACATCATTCTCTTCCCCTAGCAACACCAGTACATGGAAAAAATATTTCTCCAATGCTGTAATCTCTTCCTCTGTTATCCTTCGTGTTTGTCACAGAGAGGCCACTGCCAGCCTTCTATGACTCCTTTCCATGATCGTAATCCGCTTCCATCTGCTGTAGGAAAATCTTTTGATCATTTAGGACTCGATAACATGAACAAATTTGCTACAAAAAATGGTAATCTTTAACTTAAAAATAGCCGCCACACATTACCCATAATGAAAGTACAAAGTTTCGGGCACTCACGCCCTACCCCATGATCATCCCGATGTTTTAGTTAGCATTTGGCATCGACATGGTTTTCGTCAATTGTATATGGATCAAATAAGGAGGGGAAAAATACTTGTCGCTAATTCCCTAACCGGTGATAATTTAAAACAATAAGATTTTATCACTAAAATGATAGACAAGAATTTTTCTGGAGCACATGATCGGAATGGCGAGAGTACACTACTCCAGCATTTAAATAATATCAAGCTGACCTACTCACCGGTGATGAAAAGGGTATGCGAAAAAATTATGGTCCGAATCGAATATAACCTGATGGGATTAGGGTCCAGTGAGGATAGCTACATTGGAATTTATCCCCCTCTCTTTTTCTTTTTTTTTTCAGCAAAAAAAAAAAAAATCTACTATTTTCACTTTCATGGTCTCCTTTTTGTTGAAATTATTCATTGAAATTGTCCTTTCTATTGGCAAAACCATCCCTCATTCCCTAGCTGTGTTGAGAAGACTGCCTCGATTCGGCCTTAGAAAAAAATCCAGGACCGGTGAAGAAGCTAATCAACAAAAAAAAAATAAAATAAAATAAAATAAAATAAAATTTGGAAACAGACCAAGCTCGCGAAGAGGATTCTTGCAGGCTCGCATAGCCTGCACCAACATGGCCCAACGCGTGGACGCGAGAGCGCATGGCCCGCAGTGCGTGCGTGTACGCATGAGCGGCCAGTCCAGGCCCATGCGATCTCCCCATAGGCGCATTTTTTCAGATTTTTTTAAAAATAATATTATTTTAATTAATAATTATAAAAATAGATTTTTTGAATTTTATTTATCAGAATAGGTATTTTTTTTATTAGGTGGCACGTACGGTGAGAATCGCAGGTGGCTTCCGCGATTTCTCCACCTTTTTTTTTTTTTCATTTCAAATTTTAATAAAAAGTAAAAAAATAAAAAAAAATAATCTTTAAAAATTAATATAAAATTAAAACTAATAAAAATAATAAAATGATATTATAATAATATATTATAATATATTTTATATTATAATATTTTTTATATTTTAAAATATAATAATATATTATAATTTATATATTATATATTATATATTATAACATAGTATAAAAAATTTTAAAAAAATTAAAAAATTTTAAAAAAATTAAAAATAATTACCAGATCGATACCATCCGGTCGTCAGTTCGATACCAGTTCGGTCGACAGTCTGATGTCAGTCCGATCCCCTGCTCAGGATCGGCGGCCAGACCGGTGGTAGTACCTTGGCGGTCGAACCGGCGGTCGGATCTATGGCAAGACTGGGACTGGATCGGTGGCAGGACCGGAGGCCGAACCCTGGTGGCTGGATTGATGACCGGATTGATGGCAGGATTGGGGACCGAACTGGTGGCAAGACTGGCAGTCGGATCAGTGGCAAGACTGGCAATCAGACCGGCGGTCAGATCGGTAGCAGGACTTGGGGCAGGACTGGAGGCCGGACCGGTGGTCGGACCGAAGGCCGGACCCTGGCGGCCGAACTAAGGTCTGGCCACCACCAGTTTGATTTCCAGTCCTGCCATCGGTCCGGCCATCGATCCGGCCTCCAGTCCTGCCACCGGTTCGACCGCCGGTCCGGCCGTCAGGGTCTGGTCTCCAGTCCTATCATTAGTCTGGTCGCCAGTCCTGCCACCGATTCGGCTCCCAGTCTTGCCATTGGCCTGACTGTCGGTCTCCCGATCTTGCCATTGGTCTGACCATCAGGTCCGACCGCCGGTCCTGCCATCGGTCTAGCCCCAGTCCTGCCAATAGTCCGACCGCCGTTCCGGTCACTAGGATTCTTTCACCGGTCCGGTCGTCGATCCTAAACAAGGGATCGAACTGATACCAGGCTATCGACCGAACTGATATCGGACTAGCAACCGGATGGTATCGACATGATGATTATTTTTTAATTTTTTCTAATTTTTTAATTTTTTTTAAAAATTTATATTATGTTATAATGTATAATATATAATATAATAAATTATAATATATTTATTATATTTTAGAATATAAAATATTTATTATAATATAAAATATATTATTATAATATCATATTATTATTTTTAAAAATTTTTAAAAAACTTTTATTTTTTATTAAAATTTGAAATGAAAAAAAAATAGGCCACCTGCGCTTTCTCACTCTACGTGCCACCTGATCAAAAAAACACATAAATAAACAAAAAAAAATTATTTTTATAATTATTAATTAAAATAATATTATTTAAAAAAATTCTTTTTTTTTCTCACGGTATTTGGTGGAGCGATGCATAGTAGAAGCATTTAATGCGGTCAAGCATAATTTAATGCGAGAAAAGTGAGGCTAGGCAGTGCATAGGAGCTATGGTGAGGTCTACGCGTGTTTATGGTGCCCCTGGCAGGAGATATCACGGTTCAATGAGATTTTGATGCGATCAACACGTGTCTACCAATTGACGGTCATGCGTGATCCTCGCATGAGATCTGATGGCCAGGGAGATTTCAGGTGTAGTTTGAGTCTAATATGCGTAATTTACAATGTGATGGATGCTATCGGAATGGTTAAAAATTGATCTACAATCAAACATGAATAAAAAAGGTTACAAAATTTTATTTTGAATGCAGTTTAGATTGTTGGATTTCTGCTAAGATGTTCTTTGTACTAGACACTATAAAAATAGAGAAAGAGAGCTAGAAACTAAGTATAGATCTAGAAAGTGATAAAAGTATCTTAAAAATTTGTAGGGACTGAGATTTGAGAGCTTGTGAGAAAGATTTAGAATTTTTTATTAAGAGAATTGTACGAGATTAAGAGTGAGAGTTTCAATCTTATAAGTCTTAATTTGCTTATAATAAAATCTTGCATGCTTAATTAATTATACTTTCTATTTTATTTTTCTCATTTTCTTTCTTTTTTGCCATCGACATCACATCGTGATCTTGAAAATAGAGATCTATATTCTGCATGAAGGATTCCTCAACAAGTGGTATCAGTATAATTGGTACCATAATAACTAGTATCAGAGTTCTAGACTATTCGTGTTGATCGAGATCGAAGAAGATGGTAACTGCAATCAAAGTCGACATCAACTAGTTCGATAGAAAAAGTAATTTCTCACTTTGACAAGTGAGGATAAAAGACATGCTGATCTAACAAGGACTGATCGACATTCTTATATGTGAGGAGAGGCCAGCCACTATGAAGAAGAAGATTTGGAGGTGACACTAGATGCAAGTGGTGAGCGTGATCCGCTTGTATTTGATGGATGAAGTGGTGATCCATGTTGTTGGCTCCACCCAATGATTTTGATGAATAACAAAACATTGAGTGCATATTGTATACTAATGTGTATTTCGAGTTATGAGTTTTCAGGAAGAAAGCATCTCAAAATCTCAAAAACTTATGTTTCATGGCACGTCATGGCACGGAGTATTTCTCGCAAATCTGGACATCCTCTTCATGAAAAAAAGGGCATCTACATGTTTAATTATTATGTGTTTATGATTCATTTAAGTTTCAAAATTTATATTTATGTTTTTGGGGTAATTTACACTTGAATCTGAGCTTTTCAGTCTCAAGTGTCAACACTTCAGCATTTGGCACGAACAAAAATCCTTGGCACGCCAAGTGTCGACACCCAGAACTCAGTGTCGACACCAAGTGTCGACACTTAGGTTTCCAAGTGTCGACTCAAGGCCTGAGAATCTTGAAAATACAGAACTTTATCATTTGAGAATTTTTGTGTCAAGTGTCGACACCTGTGCATCAAGTGTCGACACCTAGAGATCAAGTGTCGACACTAAGAGATCAAGTGTCGACACCTGACAGCCAAGTATCGATACCTGACAGCCAAGTGTCGACACTTCAAGCCTGACAGCTCTAACGGATCTATTTTTCTGACTTGCAGAACTTACTTTTCAAGCTCCAAACGGCTATATCCGAGGTTCCAATGGTCACAAACCATTTTTTGGAAGGTTCTTGGTGTATTTAACCTCCACCAACCTCATTCTAAAAAAAAGGAAGTGCATTGAAGTGTATTCAAGTCTATTCAAAAGCCAAAAAGCCCATATTCTCTCAAGTACTTCACATTAAAAGCCTTTTATAGTTTGATTTCTTAAAAAAGTCTACAAGCTCATCCTTACATCATTCCAAAAGAGGCACTTTGAAGGATATTCCAAGGAAGAGTCAAGACAAAGCATCAACTTGAGCTTCAAAGATTCCATTCTACTCTTGAAGAGAGTTTGTTTTAGTTTTAAAATTGTATATCTATTTTTATATTGTGATTTGACCTTGCTTTCAAGGATGTGTTGAAAGAAGGTTGTTGTGGTTTGTTGGTGAGCCAAAGGGATAAAACCAACTAGGGTTAACTTGTGAGCCCGAAGACAAAACAAGTGTTAAGGTTTGTTGGTAAGCCTAGGTGTCACGCCCTGAATCCAGCACCGGAGTCGGCTACGTGACCGGCCGCACAAGCTCTAGGTTTTATCCTAGAGATCATGCAAGGCCTAGGTACACCAAAAGTCAATCATATCAAAATATAACTAATATTATATAAACAATCAAATAACAATTGTACAATCCATTTATTAAGTCGATATTACTATTTGGTCTACTGATTCACAAATATCAGTAACCAAAACTAACTCTAACTAACTAACTAACTCAGCAAATATGAAGCTTTGTCTCACGCCCAGCTCAAATCCTGTCACGCATCCTGAGTCTCTGAAAAACCAAAAAGGTAAGAAGTGAGCTATACAGCCCATTAAGGTATTCATAAGATCACCTCAAATAATAATATAAATTTTCTGAAACAATAAAAATATCAGTATGTTACGTCATGCAATCAAATGATTTAAACCTCATGTATCACAGAACCTTGATAATTTTACACTTTTCCTTTAGAATTCCCATTAAGTAACCTTTATCTTTAAGGTTCTGGACTAGCCACGGTCATGTACCAGCCCATGACTGGCAACCACATAGCGACCATGCATACTATGGTCGGTCCTGCTCATGTACTAAGCTCGTGGCTCGGCTATCCCACGTACTATCCGCCCGTGGCCGGCTCCCACGTACAAAGCCCATGGCTCAGGCTGTATAACCACGGTGCTACCGTAGCATGGCTAGACCAAATACCATATTTACTTCATTAACACTTGTCAAAACATATCTTTTATGACCTCTCGTTAACCGGTATCATGGTCCAACCCACTAGATAACCGATATCGTGGTCCAACCCATTTTAATAACCGATATCGTGGTCCCACCCACTCGATATCTAGTTTCATGATTCACCTACTTAGCAATCCGGTATCATGGTCCAACCCATCCGGATATCAATTTTCTTTATAACATTATGCATGAAATACCGACAATGAAGAATGATAAAACCACAATGTCTATCTCAAGAAAACAACTATGCCATGTCATATAGTACCACACGTGCAACTACATAAAACATATATGCTTAGATCAAGCCAGACCATAATAAATTCATGCTTAAAGGAATGATCAATACAGAATTCCTTACCTTAACACGCTATTCTTAGTATATTCGATATTAGTCAGTACCCGAATTTTACGCGATGCCTCCCCGCTTAGAAGACTGATTCCCTACATTAATAAATAATTTAATTAAAATCTAAATTTCCAAATTTCATGAATCTCGAGAAAATCTCTTGATTCTCTCTCTTCTTCCTCTCTCCTCTTCCTTCTCTCTCCTATTTCTCTCTCCTATTTCTCTCTCTCTTCCTTCTCTCTCCTCTTTCTCTCTCTTCCTTCTCACTCTCCTCTTTTTATTATATATATATATATATATATATTTTTTTTTTTTTTTTTCACTGGACCGGCCAAACTCCCCTTCTCTTTTCTTTTCTTTTCACCCGAACGATTTCCCCCCTGTATCCTTTGGTCCGGCCGATCCGGCCTTCCCCTCCAGTTACTGGCAATCACGGAGTGGTTGTTGCAGGGCCTTCACGAACCAAGGGCAGGCAGCGACGTCGGCGGCGATGGCGGCGTCGGACGGTGAACGACCCCAAAACTAAAACGGAAACCTAAAGAAAAACATCAAAATTCTCTCAAAATTGGATTTAAATGGGAAGGAACTTACTGGCGGTTGAAAACTCTTTGCTGCTCGCCGCAGAGGGAAACGATGGTATGAAGGAATCGATGGAATTCGATTCGGCAACAATGGAAGGAATTTAAAGAGATAAACCGGTGGTTTCCTTGCTGTTTGGGGAGCAACCACCGCCAGATCAGAGTTCACTCCATCCCGGACTCGTCACCGATCAATTTCCACTCCCACTACGACTCTTCCCTCCGAGTCCTTCGGCGAAATCTTCGGCGAGCTCCCCTCCCCTGTTCCGGTCTCCATCGAGTTATTTTTTTTTTAACTGGTTTGGATTGAAGTCGGCTGGGCCTGCCGACTTTAGCCTAAGCCTGGGTATTACATTCTCCCCCCGTTAAAATAATTTCATCCTCGAAATTAGCTTGATTGAGATTTTTTAAACCTTAAGAATAACCAACCCTCATGTCATTCGATCTCCAACTTCCAATTAGTCACCTCTTAACGTACTTACTTCCCAAGTCTTATTCAAAACTTTATCCTTTTTCATTTATAATCCAAATTAAATTTTTTTTTGACATTCAAACTATATCCTAATCACTTATGTCATAGTTCTGAGTCCATGTTATGTCTTAACAACCACTAGGTAATTTCCAAATCACAAATTTCCAGTCTCGAATAATCATGACTTGAATTCTGATATCACTCACATCTATCAAAATCACTTATACCACAGCTCTAAATCATCATAATCTAAGGTCTAACACTATTCTTGTCATATCTTAATAATCACCATGTCAATATGATTTCAATCACTCATATTATCATCCCAAATGGTCATAACCTACTCATACTTGTCACTACTGAATTTGATGCGTTGACATCCTGCTGGGTGAGTGCGTACACCCGTCCTTGGGTACCTAACTTCTGTTGTCCTCCTTGTTGAAGTCCATCACGCGATGCCTGAGGCGCTTGACGCTGTGACCCTTGACCAAGATGACATACAACTGTAGTGTGACCCTCCTTTCCACAATTGAAACATTGTCCTCCTGGCCAGGTGCAGTCTCGCTTAAGGTGTGGTCCACCACACCGGTAGCACTGGATATTATCCCTTTGTCTAGTTTTGTCATCTGGTGCAGCGGTGTCAGGTTTCCTTGTCTTTGCACTGATGTTTCCATTGATTGATCCTGAAATCTTTCTGATCTGGATCTTTTCTTTAAAACTTTTTCTCTCTCTGCTTGAGCAGCATCCAGTCCTCTTTCTACTATCAGTGCCTTGTTGACCACTTCCTTATAGGTGGTAAGCTCGAAGACAGATACCTGATGCTGAATCCGACCTCTCAGTCCATTTTCAAATTTCCTAGCCCGGATCCCTTCATCTATTATCAGTGATGGAGCATATCTCGATAATTCTTCAAACTTTGTAGCATACTGAGAAACAGTTAAATTATCCTGCTCCAAGCGATCAAATTCTCAAAATTTCTGTACCCGAACACTTTGAGGAAAGTACCTCTCATAGAAAATCCTTCTAAAATCTGTCCAGGTAAATGGTACATCATTTGGTCCTTGCTTCCCAAGCTCCAGCTCCCACCAAGAAGCTACCTAATCTTGCAATAAAAAGGTAGCAAATGTAACCTTCTCCCCTTCTGGACACCGCAAGGCTTGGAAAACTTTCTCAACTGCTTTCAGCCAACCTTCTGCCTCCATGGGATCAGATGTTCCCTTGAATACTGGTGGCACATATTTCTTAAAATCTATCAAAGTAATTGATCGTTCTTGTGGGATTCTAACTTCTGGCTGTTGCTGCTGCAATAGTAGCTGCTGCATGAATTGCTACTGTTGCTGTTGAGCTTCCATTATTCTCAGTGTATCAGCTCTTACAGTAGCTTGTTGCTACACTAAATATTTCAATAGCTGAGGAAGACCCACCTGGTCCCTAGGCTGAACTCCAGATCCTTCTGGTGTTCCTGTTTCTGCAGTTCTAGTCTCCGGGGTGTTGTCCAAAGGGTTTGGCGCCGGTTCCCGTGGATGCTCCTCATCACCAGCATTGTCCATGGGATTGGGCGTTGGTTCTTGTGGATGTTCCTCATCACTAGATAGAACCCCAGTATCCTCGTGCTGCTCTATAGGATCCCAAGCATTTGCTCCATCCGCAAATCTTGTGGGTCTCCTAACACATCCACGTCCACTACCACGCGCCATGGAAAACCTACACCAGTCATTATTAGTAAACAACTAACACTCCGATGGTCAAAACAAACATGACATAATATCTACCCCACCTATGAATCAACCCACACTCTCTCTCGATGAGCTTATATCCTAAGATCCTAAAACCTGGTTTACTCTGATACCACTCTGTCACGCCCCGAATCCAGCACCGGAGTCGACTACGTGATCGGCCGCACAAGCTCTAGGTTTTATCCTAGAGATCATGCAAGGCCTAGGTACACCAAAAGTCAATCATATCAAAATAAAACTAATATTATATAAACAATCAAATAACTATTGTACAATCCATTTATTAAGTCGATATTACTATTTGGTCTACTGATTCATAAACATCAGTAACCGAAACTAACTCTAACTAACTAACTAACTCAGCAAATATGAAGCTTTGTCTCATGCCCAGCCCAAATCCTGTCACGCATCCTGAGTCTCTGAAAAATCAAAAAGGTAGGAAGTGAGCTATATAGCCCAGTAAGGTATTCATAAGATCACCTCAAATAATAATATAAATTTTCTGAAACAATAAAAATATCAGTATGTTACGTCATGCAATCAAATGATTTAAACCTCATATATCACAGAACCTTGATAATTTTACACTTTTCCTTTAGAATTTTCATTAAGTAACCTTTATCTTTAGGGTTCTGGACTAGCCACGGTCATGTACCAGCCCATGACTGGCAACCACATAGCGACCATGCATACTATGGTCGGTCCTGCTCACGTACTAAGCCCGTGGCTCGGCTGTCCCACGTACTATCCGCCCGTGGCCGGCTTCCACGTGCAAAGCCCATGGCTCAGGCTGTATAACCACGGTGCTATCGTAGCATGGCTAGACCAAATACCATATTTACTTCATTAACACTTGTCAAAACATATCTTTTATGACATCTCGTTAACCGGTATCGTGGTCCAACCCACTAGATAACCGATATCGTGGTCCAACCCATTTTAATAACCGATATCGTGGTCCCACCCACTCGATATCCAGTTTCATGATTCAACCTACTTAGCAATCCGGTATCATGGTCCAACCCATCCGGATATCAATTTTCTTTATAACATCATGCATGAAATATCGACAATGAAGAATGATAAAGCCACAATGTCTATCTCAAGAAAATAACTATGCCATGTCATATAGTACCACACGTGCAAATACATAAAACATATATGCTTAGATCAAGCCAGACCATAATAAATTCATGCATAAAGGAATGATCAATACAGAATTCCTTACCTTAACATGCTATTCTTAGTATATCCGATATTAGTCAGTACCCAAATTTTACGCAATGCCTCCCCGCTCAGAAGACTGATTCCCTACATTAATAAATAATTTAATTAAAATCTAGATTTCCAAATTTCATGAATCTCGAGAAAATCCCTTGATTCTCTCTCTTCTTCCTCTCTCCTCTTCCTTCTCTCTCCTCCTTCTCTCTCCTCTTTCTTTCTCCTCCTTCTCTCTCCTTTTTCTCTCTCTTCCTTCTCTCTCCTCTTTCTCTCTCTTCCTTCTCTCTCCTCTTTCTCTCTCTTCCTTCTCTCTCCTCTTTTTATTATATATATATATTTTTTTTTCTTTTTTTTTTCACTAGACCGGTCAAACTCCCTTTCTCTTTTCTTTTCTTTTCACCCGAATGATTTCCCCCCTGTCTCCTTTGGTCCGGCCGATCCAGCCTTCCCCCCCAGCTACCGGCAACCACGGAGTGGTTGTCGCAGGGCCTTCATGGACCAAGGGCATGCGACGACGATGGCGGCGACGGCTGCATTGGATGGTGAACAATCCCAAAACTAAAATGGAAACCTAAAGAAAAACATCAAAATTCTCCCAAAATTGGATTTAAATGGGAAGGAACTTACCGGCAGTTGAAAACTCTTCGCTGCTCATTGGAGAGGGAAATGATGGTATGAAGGAATCGATGGAATTCGATTCGGCAACAGTGGAAGGAATTTAAAGAGATAAACCGGTGGTTTCCTTGCCGTTTGGGGAGCAACCACCGCCATATCAGAGTTCACTCCATCCCGGACTCGTCGCCGATCAATTCCCACTCCCACTATGACTCTTCCCTCCGAGTCCTCCGGTGAAATCTTCGGCGAGCTCCCCTCCCCTATTCCGGTCTCTGTCGTGTTGTTTTTTTTTAACTAGTTTGGGTTGAAGTCGGCTGGGCCTGCCGACTTCAGCCCAAGCCTGGGTATTACACTAGGTGACAAAACCAACTTAGATTTTGACTTGTGAGCATTGTGAAAAACAAGTCAGCTGTAATCTTGTTTGGATTATAGTGAAATTCCCAAGGGTGGCTTGGGGAGTGGATGTAGGTGCTAGGTTTGCACCGAACCACTATAAATCTTGTGTTTGTATGTGATTGCCCTCTTTCTCTCTTGCTTTGGGTTATTGCTACTCACTTATTGTTTTCCGCTGCTTTCAATCTCTTGCATTGAATTTATTATTATTCACAAACACCACTAGTCCTTCACATTATTGTTTTAAATTTTTTAAAAGATCCAATTCACCCCCCCTCTTAGGCTCCATTTCTGGGCAACACATATACTAAGCAAGCCTTCCCCAATGGTATTATAGATGAAGTTTGAGGAGCTGTACATAGAGAAGTCCCTTACCAATATGCTCTTTCTTTGGAAGCAGTTCTACCAATATCCATGGATAGAGCGTGCAAGAGCACCTGAGTAACTTCCAGAAGATCCTCACCGATCTTCTCAATATCAATGAAAAAGTTGAGGAGAAGACCGGAGTATTGGTTTTGCTTTCATTACTTCCATAATCCTTAGGGTCCTTGGTGAATGCTCTTTTAGTAGAAAAGAGTACCATCAAGATGAAAGAGGTCACCTTGATGTTACTCTAGAACGAGGTTCTCAAGCAAGAGAACAAAGCTTTGAGTTCAAGTAGAAACTTAGTATTGGCATTTCTAGAGAAGTAGATGATAGAAGGCAGAGTGATAGAGAATCATGAGATGGGTGGTCCATATCGAAGGATATGACAAGATCAAGTACTATTGGTGCAATGAGTTGGGGCATTGTGTCAGAGATTGGCCATAACTTAAAGATCGGATGAAGGCTACTGCGGTGGTGGTTGATTGTAGCGACCGTGATGGATACTATAGTGATGCACTTATGGTATCCAAAGAAGTATCTCTTTCTTTTCAATAAATTTTAGATTCTACATGTCTACATCATATTTGTTTATAGAGAGTTGTTTGACTTTGTAAAGAGTAGAGGGGGCTCTATTCACATGCCAGATAGATCAAGCTGTGTGATTGAGGGCATTGGGACAATCAGGTTGAGGGCACATGATGAGATAGCGAGAAAACTGGACGAGATCCAATATATATCTAGTTTCAGCAAGAATCTAATTTCACTTAGCAAACAGGATTCAAACAGCTACACGTAAAGAGTCGATGATATAATCCTGAAGGTCTTGCAAGGCAATAGGATTGTTTTACAAGGGAAGAAGCATGGAGGACACTATCTCTTGATAAGGAGTTCAGTATGAGGTGGAGTCCTTAGTTTAGACAAGAGTCCAGTACAAGGTGAAGCTCTAGGAGTAAATAGATTGGACATGAGATAAGAGATACGAGAGGATGGCTGGTGACATCATATAGTGGAGTTTCTATTATCGTAGGAAGTTTCTCCTAGTAGGTCTCAGGTTAAGGTGAGCATAGCATGTGACAGATATGAGATCGAGCAGCCTAGCTTGATTCCTATGTTTATTCATCTATGATCAGTAGGTATTTGTCTTAAGGCATGGGGGCAAGATTCTTAAAGAGCTCTCAAAGTCAGTAACGGTCCAATGCCGAGTCGAGGTGGAGATTATTGAGAAGAGTACCTTGATTCAGTTCTAGAAGAAGCCTAGAATAGGTGAAGAAGTCCAAAGAAGAAAAACTTGGAAATAGACCCAGCCCACAAAGAAGACTCTTGCAGGCCTGCATGGCCTGGACTAATGTGGCCTAGCACATAGATGCACAAGCGTGCAGCCCGGGTGTGCATGCTACCCATAGCTCACATGGGCGACTGGCCTAAGCCCATGCGGTGTACCCCTAAGTGCATTTTTTTCTCCCATGGTGATTGGTGGAGCATCCACCTCGCTAGCAGAGGTTCGAGAGGATACCAGCGAGGTCCCTCGATGTCCCCGGCAATGCTCCAGCAACTTCACCGTAGACTTCTCCCTTTTCATTTTTTTTGACTTTTGTAATGTAGTATCTTGGAGAACCTCCCGACCTGTTGCGGGGGTCTCCTTCTTGTAAACATTTTACATGTTAATGAAAAGTTTCTCCCTTTAGTAAGTCTTCCATAGTCTCCTCTCTTTCTTTTTCTTTCTTTTTACTTAGCACAAACATTTATCCTTTCATAGCTACTAGACTTAGGTTTTTCAAAGTTCCAACCCCTCCTGCCTTAGTCAAGGACTGGCAGGTGGCCGAAGGAACCTCAAAGGCACTGTGAGCCATCTCTGTCGGACTAGGAGATTTACTACGGTTGTCAATCTTAAGGCTTCCAAAGTTCTGACTCATCCTGCCCATTTCAAGAGCTGGCAGGTGGTTAAGGAAGCCTTGGAGATTCTATAAACCATCTCTATCGAACTGGGAGACTTGCAGATTGGAGTGCAGGGCTTTAGGAGTTTCTTGGCTTGCAGTCGTCGAATCAGAAGTTCGACGGGTAGAGTGTGAGGCTTCTAGAGTTTTCTAGCTTTGGAGTACGGGGCTTCGGGAGTTTCCTAGCTTGCCATTGCCGAACTGGGAGCCCGACAGATAGAGTGTTGGGCTTCTAGAGTTTCTTGGCTTGCCATTGCCGAACTAAGAGTCCGATAGATAGAGTGCAGGGCTTTTGGAGTTTCCCAGCTTGCCGTTGCCAAACTGAGAGTCCGATGGATAGAGTGCGGGACTTCTAGAGTTTCCTGGCTTGCTATTGCCAAACTGAGGGTCCGACGGATAGAGTGTGGGGCTTCTGGAATTTTTTGACTTGCCATCACCGGACTGAGAGTTTGATGGATAGAGTATGGGACTTTTAGAGTTTCCTGGCTTGCTGTCGTTAGACTGAGAGCTCGACGGAGAAAGTGCGGGGCTTCTGGAGTTTTCCAGCTTGGCATCGCCAGACTGAGAGTCTGATGGATAGAGTGCGGGGTTTTTGGAGTTTCTCAGTTTGCCATTGCTGGACTAAGAGTTCGACGGATAGAGTGCGAGATTTCTGGAGTTTCCCATCTTGCCATCGCCGAACTGAAGGTCTAACGGATAGAGTTCCTACACAGGTAAAGAACAGTGTTGCGCCAAAAAGGAACTTTCATTAATGAGAGTAAGTCTTACATTATTGGTAGTACATCTTCAGATTACTAGCATTCTAGGTTCATGAAAATTGGATGTTATCAAGTCCGGTGAGGTAGTAAGCTCCGTGAGGGAGGACTTCGATCACCTTGTAAGGACCTTCACGGTTAGGGAAGAGCTTGCCATATTCTCCAAACTATGAGACCTCAACCTGCCGCAGGACCAAGTCACCTAGGCGAAAGGTCTTTGGCTTCACGTGGGAGTTGTAATACCAGGTTACTCATTATCTGTAAGCTTCCAGCAAGTCCAAGTTGAGCAAAAGGCGGGTCAGATTCTCAGCTTCATCATATTGCTCTACTCGCAGTGTGGGCAGACCCATCTCCACTGGAATCACCATCTCAGAACTAAAAATAAGGTTGAAGGGTGTCTTACCTATTATCGTTCAAGGCATGGTGTAGTAAGCCCAAAGAACACTGGAGAGTTCCTTGGCCTACTGGCCCTTGGCCTCATCTAGCCTGGCGTGGAGCCCTTGGAGGATGGTCTGATTGGTTACCTCAGCCTCCTCGTTGATCTGAAGATGAGCCATTGAGGTGAAGTGGTGATGGATGTTGAGATCAGCATAGAAGTCCTCGAATGCTTGGTTGTCGAATTGCCATCTGTTATCGATGATGATTAAATGGAAGAGACCGAAATGGCAAATGATCGACTTCTATAGGAAAAATCTGGCCTTGGCTTCAGTAATTCGTGCCAATGGCTCGACCTTGACTCACTTTGTGAAGTAGTCGATGGCCATAATTAGGTATCTCCATTGTCCAGACGTGGGGGGAAAGGGACCTAAGATGTCCATTTCCCACTGAGCGAATAGCCAAGGAGCAGAGAGTTGGGAGAGTGGCACGATCAGCTGACGTTGTATGCAAGCATGCCGTTGGCAACGATCATACCTTTTTACAAAGTCAGTCGCATCTTACCTCATAGTATCTCGGTAGTATCCTTGTCGGAGTGCTTTGTACGCCAGCATTTTGTCCCCCACATGGTTTTTACAGAGACCTTCATGTATCTCCTGGAGCATGTAGGCCACCTCTGAGGGTCTCAAACACTTCAGGAGTGGATAGGAGTTGGACCTCTGGTAGAGCTGCCTGTCTATTAGCACGAAGCGCGCTGCCTTCTTCTTGAGGAGGCCGGCCTCTATGTGGTTCTCGGGTAAGGTGCTGTCCGTGATGTACCTGATGTAGCGGTCCATCCAACTAGGCTCAGGAGTGACTTGCTGGACTTCGTCGGACACTTCGTAACTAGGAGCTTGCAAGTACTCGATGTAGGCATGCCCTAACGACAAATCCGATAGAGTTGCAAGGCTGGAGAGAGCATTAGCACGGGCGTTCTCTCCATAAGGGATGTGGAATATATTGAAGTACCGGAAATCCACTGTGCTCAAGCATACCTACTATAGATATCTTACTATCTGAGGGTCTCGGGCTTCGAATTCTCCCGAGACTTGACCCGCAACTAGCAATGAGTTAGTGAAGACCTTTAGGCTCGTCATACCTAGCTCGTGGGACACCTTCAATCCTGTGAGGAGTGCCTCATACTCGGCCTGGTTATTAGTGACTTTAAACAGGAAGCATAGTGCACACTCCGCCATGACCCCGTTAGAATTAGCGAGGATGAGGCCGGCTCCGCTCCCTCCCATGTTGGATGCGCCATCCACATGGAGGACCCAAACCGTCTCATCGGTTTGCGGTTCCGCAGGATGTTGTGGGAAAGCTTCTTCTGGCTCTTCGCTCATGTTGGTGCATTCCACCAGGAAGTCAGCCAGCACCTATGCCTTTTGAGATGGCCTCGGATGGTAAGTAATATCAAACTCACTAAGTTTCAACATCCATTTAGCTAGATGCCCAGACGTATCCAGATGGCTGAGGATGGCTCTCAGCTGCTGGTTGGTGAGGACTGCATTGGGTGGGCTTGAAAGTATGGCCAGAGATGCTGAGCAGACATAATGAGCACAAAAATTATTTTTTCTAAGTAGGTGTACCTGGTCTCCGTATCCCGAAGGAGCTTGTTGGTGTAGTATACTGGCCTTTGGATCCCATCTCCATTCGTGCAAACTAGCACTGAACTAATAGCCCCGGGGGAGACCTTCAAGTATAAGAGAAGTTCCTCCCCGTTCTCTGGCCTAGAGAGCAGTGGTGAGGAGGTGAAGAACCTCTTCAGCTCCTCGAAGGCTTCTCGGCACTCCTATGTCTAGGTGAAGTTATGCATCTTGTGTAGCACCTTGAAGAAGGGCAACAGCGGTCGGCTGAGCATGAGATGAACCGATTTAGGGCCACGATCCGATCGGTCAGGTACTAGACTTGCTTCTTCGAGGTAGGGTGTTCCATGTCGACGATCGCCTGGACCTTCTCCATGTTGGCCTCGATCCCTCTCTGGATAACCATGAAGCCCAAGAATTTTTCAGCGGCCACGCCGAAGGCACACTTAGTTGGGTTTAACTTCATCTGATAGAGATGAAGGTTTTGGAAGGCTTCTGCTAGGTCTGCAACTGGTGCGGGCACCAGGTTCAGGAAGAGACTTCAATAGAAACAAATTAGGCAAGATTCTCTATGGTTGGAAGATTGAGAGTTCGAGTCTTGTAATAAGTTTTAATTGAGTCTATTAGTCCTGTATTTATTTTATTGAGTCTTGTATTTGTTTCAATTGGGTTCTTCATTGTAATTGAGTCAAGGAGAGTTCAGCCAAGTCCAATCTGGTTTTAGCACAACTAAATAAGAAAGGTGGATGCATGGACCATGGAATCACCAACTTGGAAGCCATTTTATCACTCCACTTTGCCACATCACCAAGACACCTCACCATAGATTGTCGTCCAAGAGGAGAAGGAATTCGAATTTGAATGGGTCCACATTTTCCTCCACAATCACCTTCCCTCTTCATGAAGACGCCCCACTATTTTCTTCCTTTATTTTGTTGTTGTTTGAAATTTGAAATTGAATTTCAAATGGCTTGGTGGTCTATAAAAAAGGCTCCAAACCTTATTGTAATCATCATGATGAATCAATAAAGAAAGAAAACTTTTCTTGAAATTTTCCTTGCTTATTAGCTTGGTCCCTTGTGAGAAGGTGGGAGTGAGGCCTAGAGTGATCTTCCCTTCCATCTCCATACAACCATCTTAGCTTCATCCCTTCCACCTTACAATCCATACGGCCAACCAAAGGATCCTTACTTTAGTCTATGCTTAGTCTTAATCCCATCCATCTCCAATGACTCCAATCCGCCAAGGAGTTCTTCATACAATCAGACAAGAGATATCATTCCGAAGAAGTCATAAAAGATCCACGCCAAGACTACTCCAAACAGTCTTTCTTTATTTCAAGAATCATCCCCTCCATTCCTCCATTTCAATCTCTATCCTCTAATCCCCTCAACCTCTCTTTGTTGCAGGATCCCCAGGCTCCTAGGTTCCAAAGAAGAAGGTCCACCATGTCATGATTCGGATACAAGAAGCTTTGCAACCTAAACGAATCTCTTTGTCATCCAGGAACTTCCTCTTTGAGTATTCCTAGTTCCAAATCTTAGAATATAAATTGCCGGGTACCCCTCTCTAGATAAACTTTCATATCTGAAATATTAAGATTAACTTAACCCTAATCTGAGTGGTTTCTTAACCACGAAGGTCCTCCTCTTATTTACTTTGAATGGTTTCATGTTCTAGTCAAGTTTAATATATAGATTCCTATCATAAAAATTCTACTTCTTTACTTTAAATAGCTGCATCAATTTACTTCATTTCTCATTTAGTCACTACTAATTCCCTTAGGGATGCATCATTTCATTATCATCCCCCATCAGCAATGTGGTTCGACTTTGGATTGCTCATAACGAGCATGTCATCCACATAGACCTGCATGTTGCGACCGATTTGATCTTTTAATACCTTATTGATCAAGCATTGGTATGTGGCTCCAACTTTCTTCAGACCGAATGGCATCATCTTGTAGCAGTAAGTCTCTCGATCTATGATGAAGGCAGTGTGCTCCTCATCTTCTGGGTGCATTCAGATTTGGTTATACCTGAAAAATGTATCCATGAAGGTGAGTAAGTGGTACCCTGATGTTGCATCATGTTGCTCAGAAATGGAGCCCAAGAGGGGGGGTGAATTGGATCTTTTAAAAATTTAAAGCAATAATGTGCAGGCCTTATGGTGTTTGTGAGTTACGAAATTAATACACTAAATTATATGCAGCGGAAAGCAATAAATAGAGTATAAGAAGTAAAAAGAAAGAGATAGAAGAGACAATCACACACAAACACAAGATTTATAGTGGTTCGGTGCAAATCTAGCACCTACATCCACTCCCCAAGCCACCTTTGAAAATTCCACTATAATTTCACCAAGATTACAGCCGACTTGTTTTTTCAGAGGCTCACAAGTCAAAACCTATGTTGGTTTTATCACCTAGGCTTACCAAATAACCTTTACACTTGTTTTATCTTCGGGCTCACAAGTTAACCCTAGTTGGTTTTGTTCCTTTGGCTCACCAACAACCACAACAATCTACTTTTAAGAAACCCTTGAAAGCTAGGTCAAATCAAAAGAGAATTTCAGATATACAATTCAAAATAAATAAAACAAACTCTCTTCAAGAGTAGAATGGAAGCTTTGAGGCTCAAGTTGATGCTTTATCTTGTCTTCTCCTTGGAATATTCTTCAAGCTCTTTTTTTGGAAAGATGAAAGGATGGGCTTGTAAGCTTTTTCAAGGAATCACACTTTAAATGGCTTTTGAAGTGAAGTTCTTGAGAGAATATTGACTTTTTGGGCTTTGAATGGACTTCAATACTTCAAGAATAAGTTTGGTGAAGCTTTAATACTTCAAAAACTTCCAAAAAATGGTTTGTGACCGTTTGAGCTTCGAATCTAGCCGTTGGGAGCTTGAAAAGATGTTTCTGCAACTCAGAAAAATAGATCCGTTAAAGCTGTCAGAACCCGAGTGTCGACACTTGGTTTGTTAGGTGTCGATACTTGGCTGTCAGGTATCGACACTTGACTTCCAGGTGAAGACACTTGATCTTTCAAGTGTCGATACTTGATTTATAGGTGTCAACACTTGACACAAAAACACTCCAATGGCCATGTTCTGGATTTTCAAAAAGTCTCAGGTCTTGAGTTGACACTTGGAAACTTAAGTGTCGACACTTGAGTTTCAGGTGTCGACACTTGAGTTTCAGGTGTCGACACTTGAATTTTGGGTGTTGACACTTCGCATGCCAATGAGTTTTTCTGCATGCCAAATGCTGAAGTATCGATACTTGACTTCCCAGATGTCGACACTTGGTTCTGCAAAATTCACAATTAAGTGCAATTCAAACCAAAAACATAAGTGTTGAATATAAAACTTAAATCCAACTTAAATAAATAATAAATGAACTCTTTTAATCTTTTTTGCCTGGAGAAGACTCCTCAAATTGCGAAATATACTTTGTGCCACAGCGTGCCACGATACTTTAATTTTAAGAATTTGAGATGCTTGTTTCTTGAAAACTCATAACTAGAAATAGACATTAGTACACAATATGTACTCAACGTTTTGTTATTCATCAAAATCACTAGGTGGAGCCAACAATCTCCCCTTTTTGATGATGACAAAACCTTGAGTATATAAATATTTAATTTCAAATTTCAGATTTGATACTTCATGAATATGATTTCAAGCTAATATATCCACAACTTGCATAGTTAAAAAAATGAATCTCTCCCTTAGTTAGATAATTCTAATTAGAACAAGCAGTATGCAATATTGGTATCAGATCAAATTTGAAATTCAGATTAATAAATAGGTGCTACTCTCCCTTTTTGTCAATCATTAGAAAAAGGGAGTAAGCTCCCCCTCAAAATGAGCATGCAGACAAAAAGTAGTAGAGTATCAGAGTTGATACAAGAGATAGTTTTTCAAAGGTTAACAGGTATCAGAGCCAAAATGTATATCTATCAAGTAAATGTATATATATCAAGTAATATAAACAATCAAGCTGTCAAAATCAATCATAGTGATACAAAAATTGTAATCATCAAGCTGAAATGCATATATATATATCTATCAAGTAATGTTTTTAGTACAAAATTTGCTGACTTATCAGCAACACTGAAACAATCAAAAAACATCATAAGACATAAGTCATAAATAACATGAGACAAAAATAACATACAACAACATAAACATTTGTGAGGCTAATCCTCATTAGATGGGATCTTAAAAGATATAGGACCTATAATCCTAGACCTATGGGCTAGACCTCTAGGAGTCTTCAAGATACCATGACTCCTAGTCCTAATAGAAGGTCTAAAGCGGGGTACAACCCTAGAAGAATGAGTAAAGGGAGGTGGAAGAGTCTCAACAGGAGTGACAAAAGCTGGATCAGTGAAGACAGGTGTGCCAGTCGAATCCGTAGGAGGAACAATAGGTGACTGTGGCTCTCGACTGACTACCTTATATCCATCTGTGCTGCCATCACTGTCACTATCACTATCGTCATCAATAACATTAGTATCTCTGTCCTCAATCCCATCAGTATGGTCATCACCATCAATAGTGTCATTATGTCCATCTTGGTGGTCTTCGTCATCATCATCATCACCATCATCAAGAGGTGAAGCTGCAGGTGCTGCTGGAGGTAAAGGGATCTCAGTAAATCCTCGATACGAGCAAAACCCTCCTCCATAGTTCGACGAATCTCAGCATGCTCCAAAGAAGTATGAGCTCGAAGACCCTCAATCTCGATGCGTAACTGGGTCGTGCGGACACCCAATCCAATCATCTCACTCTTGAGATCTGTGAACTGCTGTCTCGCGTGCTCCTCAAAAGATATATCCGTAGAAGGTGGAGGAGGACCCGAAGGTGTAGCTATTGGGGTTATCGGCTTTGCCTCTGATGCAGGAGCAGCCTAAGGAGGTGTACTGACTGGCCCTGATGGCTCGACCTTAACCTCTCTGATCTCGTCCTCCTCGTATGGCTCCTGTCCAGACTCTCTCTTGACCCAACGACCTGTGACCAACCGATATCCAATGCGGTGTAGTGACCGCTCGTCATAAACATCGGTACGTAGAATCTCCTTGGAGATCTCCCCCTCTAAGGAAACTCTACAAGCCTTGAACAGACGAGTTAGTGCCATCCCGTATGGTAAACAATGACGTCTCTGTGTCGCAGCATCATGCATATGAACTAACATTAGTGAGGGTAGATCAATCTCGATCCTCTAGGTTATACTGACCATCAGCATCAGCTCCCTTTCAGTGATGAAGTCGAATCGTCCAGTCTTCAGAAGCAAGATACGGGCGGTAATGTGATGTAGAAGGCACATCTTCACTGATAACTGGTTCGCGGTGACCACAGTCACTCCGTGAACGTCCTCGTGCTCAAGGATGCACCTGAAGGCTGCCTTTCTATCCTCTACTGAGAGGGTACAAATGCCTCGATGAGGAATCTCCCATACTCTGCTAAGTAGCTCCTCTGTCAGTGTGATCTCCACTCCCCTGACAGTGGTGCTCCACTGTACTCGACGACAGTCCAAAGCGCCATAAAACTTCCTCACTAGATGGGGATAGTACCTCTCCTGCATAGTGCAAAAGGGTACTAATCCGGCATCAGTGAGTGTCCGCCAGATCTGGAAGTGCTGTTTATCGAAGAACTCAAGGTCGATTCGTCATCCTGAAGCTACAGCCTTCCCTGCCATCCTCTCTGCAGGGGGGAACCTGGTGCTGCTGATCTGCTGGTCTGACCTGCATCATGTCTGGCCTTTGTCCTCCTCTCAGACCCATGTCCAGTCCTACTCCTAATAGCTAATCTCTTTCTCAGACCCATCACAATCAAGCTGAGCAAGAAAGAAGATAAATAACCTAGGGGGAATGATTTCAATCAGGTTAAGAACTAGAGATCGGCTACAGGTTAGGCTAAAGGAGACTATATTTTCCTTAAAGAGGGATACTGGCTTTTAAGAGAAGCTATAATAGGTTTTGAAAACTGGGATTAACCATATTTGAGCTGTAAAATGCCTTTATCACTGGAAATCGAGGGTAAAATACCTTTATCAGGGAATTTTATCCAAAATATATTTGGGTTTCCAAAAATGCATTCTATAAAACTCTTAGTTGGGGCTAGTTGAAATATATAAAGTAATCAAAATACATGGGATTAGGGTTAAAAACAAAATACATTTGGATTTTAGGTCAAAAACAAGTAATTAACCAACAAAATGATGGGAATGAGGGTAAAATACCATGAAATTATCACAAATAACCCTTCCAAATGAATGAAATCCTAGCAAATTGCATAGAAATTTATTTTTGGAGTGACCCTTGAATATTTCGACCAAAAACCCAATCCAACAGTGAAATTAGAAGAGACATATGGAATATGTGAAAAATCGGCCAAAAATCCATGGGAAATCAAAGATAAACACGTTCAAACATGATTCCCTCTAAATGGAAACTTCCAAATGGCTAAAAACTCTGAAAAACCCAATTAAAATTCATTAAATTGGACGGAAAATGCAAAACCTAGGTTACACGGTTTCAAAATGAGAAAAATGAGAGGGGATTACCTGATTTTAGTCGGGACAAAAAGGAAAATAGTTGATTTGGAAGGTAGAGGAGCTTGGGGGACCACTGGAGCTCGAGAGAAAACGTGAGGAAAACAAAATACAAAACACTCGGTCTGCCCTAAAAAGACAGAAATTTTCTGCAAGTGTCGACACTTGGGATTTCTCAAGTGTTGACACTTGGTCAGGTGTTGACACTTCGCAAAATCCAAGTGTCGACACTTGGCCAAGAAAATCCCAAAAAAAATTTGAAAAATTTTTAAAAAATCAAGGATGTTTTTTAAAGGCTTTTGGGACTTAACACAAGTAATTTTTGAGTAAAAACAACTTGGGTAAGATGAAGTTTGAGAGAGTTCTAGGAAAATGAATTAATGATATCTAACTATCTTCTAATCATACAAAATCTCTCTTCACTCAAGGGTTTGGTAAACACATCAGCTAATTGATCATCAGTACATACAAATTCAAGCATAACATTAGAGTTTTGTACATGATCTCTTATGAAATGATGTCTTATTTCAATGTGTTTACTTCTTGAATGTTGCACAGGATTCTTAGTTAGATTGATTGCACTAGTATTGTCACATCTTATGGATGTCTTAATTAGTTTAATGCCAAAATCTTCGAGCTGTTGTTTGATCCATAAGAGTTGAGCACAACAGCTTCCAACTGCTATATATTCGGCTTCCACCATAGATAGAGCAGCTGAATTCTTTTTCTTGCTGCTCCATGAGATCAAATTTACTCCAAGAAATTGACAAGTTCTACTAGTACTTTTACGATCAAGTTTATACCCAGCAAAGTCAGCATCAGAATAAGCAATCAATTCAAATGAAGAATCCCTAGAATACCAAAGACCAATTTCAATTGAGCCAGATAGATATCTAAGTATACGTTTAATAGCCAAAAGATAAGACTCTTTAGGATTAGATTGATATCTAGTATATATACAAACATTAAACATAATATCTGGCCTACTGGCAATAAGATATTACAATGAACCAATCATGCCACGATAAAGTTTTGGTCTATAAATTTACCTGATTCATCTTTGTCAAGTCTACAAAAGGAGCTCATAGGCATACCTAAAGGCTTAGTGTTCTCCATCCCAAACTTCTTTAGAATTTCTTTTGTATACTTAGCTTGGTTGATGAGGATCCCCTCTTTGGTTTGCTTTATCTGGAGTCTGAGGAAGAAGTTAAGTTCTTCCAACATGCTCATCTCGAACTCACCCTGCATTCACTTTACAAACTCTTGACAAAGAGATTCGTTAGTAGCACCGAATATGATATCATCTACATATATTTGTACTACTAAGAGATCATCATTCTTTTTCTTCAAAAATAAAGTTTTGTCAACATTACCTCTAGTAAAATTATTTTTGAGCAAGAAAGAACTTAAACGATCATACCAAGCTCTAGGAGCTTGTTTCAAACCATACAAAGCTTTATGAAGTTTGAAAACATGGTTTGGAAAATCATAATTTTCAAAACTAGGAGATTGTTCAACATAAACTTCTTCTTCGATAAAACCATTTAAAAAGATACTTTTAACATCCATTTGAAATAATTTAAAATTCATCAAACAAGCAAAAGCCAACAATAGCCTAATTATCTCAAGTCTAGCCATAAGAGCAAAGGTTTCATCAAAATCAATCCCTTCCTCTTGATTGTATCCTTTGGCAACTAGTCTAGCCTTATTTCTTGTAACAATACCATTTTCATCAAGTTTGTTTCTAAAAACCCATTTGGTGCCAATAATTGAAACATTTGAAGGCCTATCTACAAGAGTCCAAATATTATTTCTTTTAAATTGGTTAAGTTCGTCTTGCTTAGCATTTATCTAATTACTATCTTTTTCAGCATCTTCAATCATTTTAGGTTCAATCTAATAAACAAATGCTAAGTAATCACAAACATTTCTGATAGATGATCGAGTACTTACACCTTTAGATGGATCACCAATGATAAGTTCTTTGGGATGACCATGTGTATACCTCCATTCTTTGGGTAGAGGATCAACTGTCGATGTATTTTCATCACCTTGTGCTTGATTTCCTTCATTATTTTGATCAATTTCTTGTCCCTTAACAGGCTCTTCATTGTTGTTCACTTCTTCAGTTCTTTTAGTACATGTTTCATCATTAAGCACATCTTCTTTTCTAGAAGATTTCTGGTCAGATTCATCAAACACAACGTGTATGGATTCTTCAACAACAATTATTTTTTTATTGAAGACCCTGTATGCCTTGCTAGATGTAGAGTAGCCTAGAAAGACACTCTCATCTGACTTGGCATCAAATTTGCTCAAATTGTCTTTACCATTATTTAAGATGAAACAACGGCATCCAAAAATATGAAAATATCGAATTGAAGGTTTTCTACCATTCCAAAGCTCATATGGTGTTTTCTTTAAAATCGATCGGATTAAAACACGGTTTAAAACATAGCATGCAGTGTTTATGACTTTCGCCCAAAATATCTAGGTAGGTCATTTTCACAAAGCATGGTATGTGCCATTTCTTCAAGAGTTCTATTTTTTCTTTCTACCATCCCATTTTGTTGAGATGTCCTAGGTGCTGAAAAATTATGATGAATGACATTTTTAATATAGAATTTGTCAAAATCAAAATTTTCAAATTCGATTCTATGGCCACTTCTCAAAGATACAATTGAAATACCTTTTTCATTTGAAACTCTTTTATGAAATCTAATGAATTTAGAAAACGTTTCATCTTTGTGTGCTAAAAATATGATCCATGTAAAACATGAGAAATCATCTACAATGACTAGACCGTACTTCTTACCTCCCAAACTAGATATTCTAGTTGGCCCGAAGAGGTCCATATGAAGTAACTCTAAGGGTCTAGTTATAGAGATTACTCCTTTTGGTTTAAAAGATGACTTGGTTTGTTTTCCAAGCTGTCATGCACTACAAATCTTATCTTTTTCAAAACTGAGTTTTGGCAAATCTTTTATTAAATTATTTTTGCTAAGCATTGAAATCAAATGCATACTAGCATGTCCTAGTCTACGATACCAAAGCCAACTAGTTTCATTGATCTTGGCTTCCATTGCCACTAGGCATTGACCATTTTGAACAAGAAGATCATCAAGATCAACCATATAATATTGACATGCCTATGACCAATGAACTTGATGCCATTGTCATCTATACTAGAAACAATGCACAAAGAAGATTCGAAAGTAACTTTGAAATCCTTGTCACAAAACTGACTAATGCTAAGTAGGTTATGTTTCAAACCATCTACATACAAAACATTATCAATATAAGTAGAAGGGGTGATATGGACTTTACCAATTTCAACAATTTTGCCCTTACCATTATCACCAAAAGTCACATTACCGCCATTTTGATACTCGAGTGATGAGAACTGCTCCACATCTCTGGTCATATGCCTTGAGCAACCGCTATCGAGGTACCACATTCTTTTCTTATTGATTGAAAGGCATACCTACAAAAAGAATCAAGTAAAGATTTTAGGTACCCAAGTCATCTTGGATCCTCTTAGGTTAGTGGCAATGGTTCCTTTGGAACCCAGATTTTCTTAACATTACTTAATTTTCTCTTATTGCACAAGTAAGATTTTTGCCCTACTCTACCACAAGTATAACAAGTAATGGATGAAGATGTAGGCACAAAGAAATTTTTGAAAAATTTTTGTTTCTTCTGAGTTCTAAAACCTAAACCGGCTTTATTAAAAATAGCTTTTTGATTATTTAAAAGCATATTTAGTTTTTCAGAATTATATGTAAATTTGTCAACAAAAGGTTTTAATTTTTCAATTTCTTCTTTATATTTTTTGTTTTCTTCTAAAATTTCTTTGCTTTATTTTGAAAGATTTTCATTTAATACAAAAAGGTTTTTATTTTTCAAAACTTCTTTTTCTTTTTCAAGACTAGCAATCTTATCATTTAACTTTTTATTTTGAAGAAGTAGGCAATCATTTTCATTTGAAAACTTGTCATTTACTTTGACTAAATTCAGATTTTGCCTTTTTAGTTCTTTATGTTTTGATTTTAGCTTTTGAAATTCTGTAACTAACTCATAAAAAACTTTATGCAGTCCATCAAATATAAATTCATTTTCAGTTTCGGATAATACCTCATCATGATCCGTCATTAAACAGAAGTTTGCAACTTCTTGCTGTTCTTCTTCAGAGATAGAGTCTTCGCTGTCACTCCAGGTTGCCATCATGGTCTTCTTTCTTAATTTTCTTATGCTCTTCTTAAGTAAGGGGCAGTCCATCTTGAAGTGGCCCGGTTTCTTACATTCAAAGCATGTGGGCTGCTCCTCGTCTTTCTCCTTGTCTTTCTCTTTGCTTGGCTCACCTTTCAAAGGTTTATTCTTGAAGTTGTATTTTTTCTTCCTCATGAACCTTCTAAACTTTCTTGCCATTAGAGCCGTTTCATCATCTTCATCTTCTTCTTCAGATTCATTGCTTCACTCTTCTCTTGCGGTGGATTTGAAAGCGATGACTTTCTTCTTCTTTTTTACATTCACATTCTTTTATTTTAAGGAAAGCTCATAAGTCATCAATGAGCCTAATAGTTGCTCGAGAGGTAGAGTGTTGACATCCTTGGCTTCCTCTATGGCCGTTATCTTGGCATCCCATGAAGCAGGAAAGACTTAAGAAGTTTATTTATAAGTTCACCATTAGATACAATCTTTCCTAAACTTCTCATGCCATTCATAATATTTGTAAACCTAGTATACATCTCACTAATAGATTCAGTAAGTTCCATCTTGAACATTTCATATATGTGAATGAGCATATTAACCTTAGTAGTTTTCACTTGGTGTGTACCCTCATGGGTAACCTCAAGTATATCCCGTATTTTCTTAGCGGAGAGATAATTAGATATTCTATTGAATTCACTTGGATCAAGAGAGCAATACAATATATTCATAGCCTTCGCATTAAGCTCTATTTGCTTAATGTCATTCTCATCCAAATCATCTTCCATTTTTGGAGTGAGAATGCCATTAACCAACATAGTAGGCTGATGAAGACCTTTTATGATTGTCCTCCAGAGATTATAAGCCATGGCTTGAATAAATATGCGCATGCGAGTTTTCCAATAAGTGTAATTCATGCCATTAAATAGTGGGGGATGGTTTGAAGCTTGACCTTCAACAACACCCATTCCAATTACGACTGCCATGATCTTTTACCCAAGATCCTTGGACCTACAAGAGAGTACCGGTGCTTTGATATCACTTGTTGCCCAGAAATGGAGCCCAAGAGGGGGGTGAATTGAGTCTTTTAAAAATTTAAAGCAATAATGTGTAGGCCTTGTGGTGTTTGTAAGTTACTAAATTGATGCACTAGATTATATGCAGCGGAAAGCAATAAATAGAGTGCAAGAAGTAAAGAGTAAGAGATAGAAGAGACAAACACACACAAACACAAGGTTTATAGTGGTTCGGTGCAAATCTAGCACCTACATCCACTCCCCAAGCCACCCTTGGGAATTCTACTATAATCTCACCAAGATTACAACCGACTTATTTTTTCAAAGGTTCACAAGTCAAAACCCATGTTGGTTTTATTACCTAGGCTCACCAACTAACCTTTATACTTGTTTTGTCTTTGGGCTCACAAGTTAACCCTAGTTGGTTTTGTTCTTTTGGCTCACCAACAACCATAACAACCTACTTTCAAGAAACCCTTGAAAGCTAGGTCAATCAAAAGAGAATTTCATATATACAATTCAAAATAAACAAAACAAACTATCTTCAAGAGTAGAATAGAAGCTTTGAGGCTCAAGTTGATGCTTTGTCTTATCTTCTCCTTGGAATATTCTTCAAGCTCTCTTTTCGGAAAGATGAAAGGATGGGCTTGTAAGCTTTTTCAGGGAATCACACTTTAAATGGCTTTTGAAGTGAAGTTATTGAGAGAATATTGACTTTTTGAGCTTTGAATGGACTTCAATGCTTCAAGAATAAGTTTGGTGAAGCTTAAATACTTCAAAAACTTCCAAAAAATGGTTTGTGACCGTTTGAGCTTCAAATCTAGCCATTGGGAGCTTGAAAAGATGTTTTTGCAACTCAGAAAAATAGATATGTTAGAGCTGTCAGAACCCAAGTGTCGACACTTGGTTTGTCAGGAGTCGACACTTGGTTGTCAGGTGTTGACACTTGATCTTTCAAGTGTCGACACTTGATTTACAAGTGTCGACACTTGACACAAAAATACTCCACTGGCCATGTTCTGGATTTTCAAAAAGTCTCAGGCCTTGAGTCGACACTTGAAAACTTAAGTGTCGACACTTGAGTTTCAGGTGTCGACATTTCGCATGCCAAGGAGTTTTTCTGTGTGCCAAATGCTGAAGTATCGATACTTGACTTCCCAGGTGTCGACACTTGGTTATGCAAAATTCACAATTAAGTGCAATTCAAACCAAAAACACAAGTGTTGAATATGAAACTTAAATCCAACTTAAATAAACAATAAATGAACTCTTTTAAGCCCATTTTGCCTGGAGAAGACTCCTCAAATTACGAAATATGCTTGGTGCCACAGCATGCCACGATACTTTAATTTTATGAATTTGAGGTGCTTGTTTCCTGAAAACTCATAACTACAAATAGACATTAGTACACAATATGTACTCAATATTTTGTTATTCATCAAAATCACTAGGTGGAGCCAACACATCCACTAGCAGGTCAATTTTAGAAAGGGGGAAGCTATCTTTTGAGCATTCTCGATTGAGGTCAGTATAGTCTACATGGATCCTCCACTTTCCATTGGCCTTCCTGACCATGACTACATTCACCAGCCAGCTAGGGTACTGGACTTCTCGGATGAAGCCAGTTGCGAGGAGCTTTTCCATCTCTTCATTGATTACCTTTTGTCTCTCCAAGGTGAAGCTTCTCTTCTTCTGCTAGATCGGGCGGTACTTCGGGTCAACGTTCAGCTTGTGAGTGATGAAGTTGGAAGGAATCCCTGGAATGTCCACCATGGTCTAGGCAAAAACATCTGCATTCCCTGGAGGAAACTTAGCAGGCGGGCTTTCTCGTCCTCCTACAGTTAGGCTCCCACCTGTACCTTCTTCAGAGGATCTATGTCGAGGGGTTATGGCAACAAGTGCTCAACCGGGCCACCCTTGGCATCTTGTACCCTTTGGTCGAGCTCATCAGTGTTAGGGTCCTTCCCGGTGCTTCTGACCCCGGGTACAGCTTGCAATCAGTGCTGAACCGACTGAAGGGTCCCCCTCATCTCCCCTACACTATAGGGGGTCGGGAATTGGACTAGAAGGCATTTTGTTGATATGACCATGTCGAGCAAGTTGAGCCCGGGGAGGCTGAGAATCATGTTGTAGACCGAGGGAAGCCTAACAATCGTGAAGGTCATCATGACTGTACTATACCGGGGTGGTGATCCGATGGTGATTAGGAGGGTAATCTCTTCCTCGACCCCTACTGAATCTCCTGTAAAATTGACCACAGAGGTGTGCACTGGCTTCAACTGAGCAGGAGACAGACTCATCTTGGAGAAGGCATCCTAAAAAAGGACGTCAATTGAGCTTTTACTATCGACCATGATTCGTTTTACAAGATGCTTCACTATCGTCATCTCGATGACAACGACATCATTATTTACATTTTCCATCCTAGTTTTCCTTTCTCTTATAAAGGGAAGTACATTCTCAGACCCTTCCCCCGCCCTGGTCCTTTTCGAGGCACGCTCTATCCCCTAGGATAGCATGCCCACTGGCTTCTCAGTAGGTTGGTTGTCAACACGAGAGAGAGCTGCAAGCACTTGAGGTTCCACCAGAGTTTTGCACCCCATGAACTTTCCGAGGTAGCATCTTCTTATCAGATCTTTGATCTCCCTCTTGAGGTGGTGGCATTCCTCGGTGTTATGATCGTGGTCACGGTAGAACTGACAGTACTTCAACTTGTCACAGCTATCAGATGGCCTTAGCAAGGGAAGGCGGTGCAGGTAACGCTCATCCTCAATCTCCATGAGGATCTTGAACCATGGGGCGAGGAGAGCAGAGTATCTTTCTTAATGGACGGTGGTACTCTTCGGCTTTAAACCTGTCCGAAGGTTTGGGGTCATTCCGGGCCTTTGCATCTCGGAGGCTTCTCCCTGGGGCTGCTTCTTCAGGGGTCTCCTGTCTAACTCTCTCCTGGTGCGATATGCCTCCTCCGCATGAATGTACTTATGGGCTCGAAGAAGGAGCTCAGAATAGATCTTTGGGGGCTTCTTGTCCAGGGAATCTATGAGACAGGAGGTTCTAAGCCCTCTCTTCAGCACCAACATGGTGATTGGTTCATCCAGGTTATAGATTTTTAGGGTGGCAGCTTTGAAGCGGGACACGTAGTCCCGCAAGGATTCATGGTCCTACTAGTGAATGGAGAAGAGGCTGTCAGCTTCTCGAGGCACCCTCCAACAAGCATCGAAATGGGTCACGAACTTTTTCTCCAATTATACAAAGGAGTCGATGCTTCTTGGCTCAAGGCAGGTGTACCAGATTCAAGTGGCCTTCCAAAGTATAGGTGGGAAGGCAATGCAGAGGAGGGCATCAGTTATCCCTTGGACTCTCATGAGGGCCTTGTAGCTCTCCAGGTAGTCTAGAGGATCGATGGTCCTGTCCTAGGGATCCATCTATGGCATGCGGGATTGACTGGGAATCGATTTCTCTTGGATCTTCTGGGAGAAACGGGGGTGGGTGTCATAGCCCGCTGGCTCTCATAAGGAGCCCTACAAATTGGCGAACTGACAGGATAGCTCGGCTAGCTTACATTCTTGTTTCTCCAGGTGCCTCTCAGCCTGACGCCTGATAGCCTCGTCAGTGAAACCTTCTATCGAAGCTATTGGGGGAGAGGGAGATAAAGGCCAGAGGAGATCATGCCGAGGGGCCTTGCCGCAATGGTGCTTACGGTGCCTTGAGGCAAGGTAGTCTGAAGCCAGGGACTGACTCTCCCGGTCGATCAAACCACTCCATCGTCTCTTCCTTGGGGTCTGAAGGCTTCCCCGGTGATAAGATGTGCCCCCCGATGGATGGCCTTCCTTGGAAGGATCGCAGGCTACCATGGGGCCCAATGACTTGGGCCATGGGGGTTCCTGGCTGTTGCTGGATGGCCAGGGACCGGTGCTAATAGTGCAACTATCGCACTGCCATAGTTAGGGTCTGGACCTGCTGGGAAAGCACGGTGAGCTGGAGGTCCGTCGAGGGTGGCAGAGCAGGAAGCTCCTTTTCTGGGCTGTGCGGGTCACCGCGAGGAGGAGGATCCCCACGTGGCTAATAGAGACTTTTTGTGCATGCATCACCACCATGTCGCTGATGGAATTATCCTAGCGACGAGGGACTGGCTCATGCTGACCGTCCCCCCTACTTGGTGCGCCAATCTCTTACCGCCTAGATTGTCGTGGCCTGTAGTTCCTACATGGTGTTGGTTGGTGGCTCTCTTGCCTGGCATCCTAAGCATGTGCCGTTCCTGCAAAAGAAGGGAGACCCAGGTCGAGGATCCTGGTGGGGGCACTCCGACGATCAAGTCAGCGGGCAATCAAGGAGAATATATCCTCCTTGGTGGATCCTAGAGAGGTCTCCACTCTCAGAGGATTTAATAGATGATGGAAAGAGAGTTGGAGTTGAGGAGGGCTTGAGCAGTAATGGCTGCTGCCACGGGGGCTCTCTTGGGGAGTCCTGGAGTATTCTTCCTATCCCTAGAGTATTGTTGGTTGCTTGCCACTTCTTGCCTACCTTTGCTGGAGGCCCCTTTGAGTTTCTTATAAAAATTTTCTACCTCCCGTGAGGTGTAGAGTCTTGACCTGGCACCCTCTAGGAGTCCCTCCCTTGGACGAGGCGTAGGCCTGCTCTCCCTTCCCCCCTTTTTTTGAAGGAGGGGGACAGGATCCATAGCCTCTGTCAAGGGAGGTCTGTCATGGGCATAGATAAAGTACTGAGGAGTGCGCGTCCCTTTACGGCAGGTACATGTGGCACGCCGCGAGGCCAGACATTTCGATAGGGCACCGCCCCCTTCTGGCATCATCCCGCCATGTTGGGGGAGACCTGGCAGAGCACCGGTCAGGAGGAAGATGCTACAATGTCTGAGACCCCTAGCAAAACCTTCCTCTTCCAGGTGGTGCAGGTGGTAGGTCGATGCGTGCCACACCCTGAACAAGATATCCTCCCTCAGGAGGTGCCGACAATGGGCTAAGTGGCCTGATGCTTCGATGGGACGTTCCTCCATAGGCAGCGTGTTCCGGTGAAATGCCATTCTTCAGAGGTTGCAGGCAGCGTGCCCTGGTAGAGCATCTCCCCACTGGGGTGCCAGTCTCCCCAAGCAGCATAGGGGCTCTGATGAAGATGGTGACACCACTTGCTGATGTCACTATCCCGATCGAGGGGCGCTCAAGAAGAAGACCCATCTACCTGTGAGAAACCCATACCTATTTCTGGGAAAGAGGTTGACTTTGATCAGGGAAATGGCCTCGAGTAGGGGGAAAGTCACCTCGAGTGAGGGCTCGACCTCAGGGGAGTTGACCTCAGCCGGGGCTCGAAAAGCGAGAACGTGATCCTGGCGAGGGCTCGACCTATGGGGGCTGACCTCAGCCGGGGGCACGAAGAACAAGAATGCAACCTCGACGAGGGCTTGACCTCAGGGGAGCTGACCTCAACCGGGGGTGCGAAGAATGAGAGCGCGACCCTGGTGAGGGCTTGACCCTAGAGGAGTTGACCTCAGCTTGGGGCTTGAAGAACAAGAGCATGACCTCGACGAGGGCTCGACCTTGGGGGAGTTGACCTCAGCTAGGGGCTCGAAGAACGAGAGCTCGACCTCGGCGAGGGCTCGACCTTGGGGCAGCTAACCTCAATCGGGGGCTCGAAGAACGAGAGCTCGACCTCAACGAGGGCTCAACCCCGGGGGAGCTAACCTCAGCTAGGGGCTCGAGGAATGAGATCGTGACCTTGGCGAGGGCTCGACCTTGAGGGAGCTGACCTCAGCCAAGGGCGCAAAGAACGAGAATGCGACCCCAGCGAGGGCTCGACCTCGAGGGAGCTGACCTCAGTCGGGGGCGTGAAGAACAAGAGCATGACCCCAACAAGGGCTTGACCTTGGGGGAGCTGACCTCAGCTAGGAGCTCGAAGAACAAGAGCGCGACCTCGGCAAGGGCTCGACCTTGGGGGAGCTAACCTTAGCCAGGGCTCGAAGAACGAGAGCATGACTCTAGTGAGGGCTCGACCTTGGAGGAGCTAACCTCAACCGGGGGCTCGAAGAATGAGAGCTCGACCCCGGCAAGGGCTTAACCTCGGGGGAGTTGACCTCAGTCGGGGATTCGATCTTGGCACCTCATCCATCCTATGCATCCAGGTGGCACCTTCTACCAGTATGGCTGCTAGCTGGATCCGAAAGGGCTCCATGTCAGCAATCATGCCATATCAGGTACCACAACAATAGTTTTTTTATAAAAATAGGACACGTTGTCTTTACTATGATAGCATCCTTTATTAGTTAAAATTATCTTTTAGATTGATAAATCAACTAGGTCATCACAACCCGTTTCAAAATCATTACCTTTTGTCTTATCAGCTTTATAGTTTTCTCACCATCCACCCTGCCATGCTTTTAACCTCTCAAAGGTTGGATGGTATCTATGTTTAATTTGTATTTGAAATAATATAATCTTAAGGATGTATGGACTTATCGTGGCACTAAAAAAGAAAAGAAAAGAAAAGGTAAATCATCAAGCGGTAGCAGTTTGTGATCCAATCCAACCCAAGCTATTTAGGGTTGGCCCAATTAGTTCTTGAAGACATGTAGGTGGGCTCAGGATTCAAAAATTAGATTCATTCTAGATTCATTCCATATCTCAGGCTACATTGGACTTGACTTTGGCTTGACCAACCTAAAATAACCGGAGAAAAGTATTCCAAATTATTTCCTCCTTTTCTCTATTAAGATAACAACTTTAACTAATCTCGTTGTATTAATAAAGACCAGCTATTCGAAATAGATAGCAATTATAGATCAACATTAATTCATGGAGTTTTGACCATGTCAGTAAATAATTTCGTGGCAATCACAACTCAATGTAATTCAAATGTAAGAACAATTTCTTTTTATAAAACAGAACAATTTTTTTTATAAAACCTTGTTAGTAAATAAATGTAGACTTGAACTGAACCCTATTTGGGCTTGAATATCTTGATTTAGATCCGAATCATACGAGGCCCCCGACTTTACCTGAACGGCCTGCTAGATGATACAACCTGATCATCTACTAAATTAGGAACAGTTCCAATTGCAAGAACTCTATATGAAACTAGATTAGGTCAAGGTCAAGCATGCCCGAATCCAACCCGATCTATTTGCAGTCCTCCCCAACCACATGTAGGTGGAGACCCTTTTTTTTTTTTTTTTTTTTTTTTTTTTTTTTTTTTTTTTTTTTTTTTTTTTTTTTTTTTTTTTTTTTAATGCCTTTATATCCCTTACTCCAAGAGTTCCATGATCAGGTTAATCTAGCCTTGTACAGTTGGGTATAATCAGATCCCCTACTGCACCATAGCCAACTAAATTCAGTCCCACTCAATCATTGGTTTCACATAATTCATAATCCCCCTATCAACTATATATATATTTCTTTGTCCTTGAAATTCTGGTGCAGTAGACTTGCTAACACTTCGGATCAATGCCTGAGGATCTTACTCCATTACAACTCTGATCGCTTGCTTCCTCTTAGGCATGACTTTGTTAGCTTATGGGCTTGCTGTTGGCTATTTCTTTTTCTTTCTTTCTAGGTTCTAATTTTTCATTTCAAGGACCTCGACACCTTCTCATCTGTCAATTAATGAAAGATGGAACTTAACCAACATATATACTAAGTAACATTTGTTCTATTAAATAAAATAAAATAAAAAATAAAAAAAAAAAAAAAACTAATATATGATCCCTTCAAACTAGCTAGTCCAATTTGTTCTAATACAACGAGGAATCTAATATGATCCATGCAAGCCGGTTCATTAAAATCTAATATGATGGATCTTGCAGTTGTCCTAATAACCAGTTGCACTAGATTAATCTTCTTTTCCTAGTTTTTGAGATTTGATGTCCCGCATAGGTATTTTTGGCTATATCCATCTCTATAAAGCCTTTTTCTTTCACCCAAAAAAAAAAAAAAAAAACAGATGCATTTGATAGCATACTATGAAAATTATGAACTAAAGATATTAATTATGCCATCAATGGATATAGTTAGTTCATAGGTACATTTTTATGTAAGAATTTATTGTGAGTACGTAGATCCGATCAAATAAATCTAGCACCAATGCAGAAATCAATGGTGGTGGTATGGCTCGATACGAGCAAGACATAACATGGTGGATATCATGTGCTTTTGTTTTGCCATCTTAGTATGATGTGATGTTGAAGGCATTCATGATGTGGTAGACATGATATGAATTGTGGACCAGTGGGTGGGTCAGGAGCTAATTATTGTAGTTGGCCTGGTGTTAGGAAATTGTAAAGCTTGATGCAAATTGAACCAAGGGATCTACATATTTTAAGATAGTTATACATGGAAAGGAGAGGAAACAAATATTATTGCAGCACTCTACGTACCGTGCAGGAGCTAAAGGCATCCATGCAATTACACTCTCTTTATCCTATATGCTTCTAAAATCTCATGCAAGCCTATCACAGGCCATGCAGTACTCTTGTGCTTGATTGGCCATGATAATATATGCATGCAAACTCCATTAATCCACTCAAAATCATCTAGTATATATATATATATATATATATATATATATATATATATATATATATATATATATATATATATATATATAATTTACATATTATCATATTTTGTATACATGAACGACACACTCGAAAAATCCTATATATTCCTCCGTAGAAATAGGGACATGAACAGACATGTCCATGCAATGCATGCGAAAGAAACTTACATTATTGCTGCAGTAATTCTCTTGTTTGACATTGGGTTTAATGTTGATAAGAATTTTGCTAAATGAGAGTCAATCTAGTATTCTAGTTAGATATGCATGATATCAACCAAATCCTAGCAATCCAAAAATATGGGGACCTGACCTAAGCCCAACCTTAAGGGTTCGCAACATTCCAAATTCAAGTACTCGATTTGTATATATATATATATATATATATATGGTTGAACTGTTGAAGTGTGAGGATTAATTATAGGAGTCTGTCGGCAACTTGTATTAATTGGAGCCTGTCGGTACCTTGCATAAGAGGTTGACTTCTAATGCAAAAATGAGAAAGTGAGGCTTGGAGCTTCTCTTCCACTCATCATGGATGTCCACATGAGAATCAATCTAGTTTTTCTCCGAAGAATAACTTGGAACTATAGATGCATATGTGTTGGAAAAAGGAGAAAAAAAAAAAAAAAAAGGTTTTCATGATCTTTTTCTCTTCAACCCTATTTTCCGAATTAAACTTTAGAATCAACTAGGATAAAAAAATATTACTTTAAAGCTTAGTTCTTCTTGACCTTGTACCTAATCTTTTAATAGAAAGTGTTGCCACCAAGATCGTGCTTGTCTATAAACTCAGTGGATCCCGAGGCCATGTCAGTTACTCTAGGAATTGTCAGATGCCTCATCCTCCTAGCTACCAGGCGGTCTTGTAAGAAAGAAAGCTCGGGTCGGGGATCTCGATGGAGATACTCTGACGGTCAAGTTAGTTTGGCGATCAAGGATAACAGATCCTCAGTCACGGAAGCCTAGGTAACCACCATGAAGAGGATCTCTGTGAAAGAATTAGTTTTTTTCCTTGTCTAAGTAGTGGGAGTTGCTTACCTTTTACCTCAGCTAGAGGTCCTTCTTACTGATATATATGAAAGTCGACATTGATGGGCAGGACCTGGCATCTGGGCTGCACACTCCCCTGAGAGGGGTGCAGGCTTCGTAGGACCTCGTGGAATAGAAACTAGAGTCCCGACAGGGCTCTCTGCATTGGATGTAGGTGGCGTGCTATGGCTCACCTTCCTGAGGAGGTGCAGGTTTTGCAGGATCCCGTGGGACAGAAACTGGAGTCCCGCAGGACCTCCTGTATCGGATGCAGGCAGAGTGCTAAAGGCTTGCTCTCCTGAGAAGGGTGCAAATCTTGCAGGGCCCAGTGGGACAGGGATAGAGTCCCAGTAGGACCTCCTGCATTGGAGGTAGGTGGCATGCTGCATGGCTTGCTATCCCGGCAGAGCATGCCTTTGCATGGGGCATAGGTTCGACAGAGCGCCATTTCCTTCTCACGAGATATTTCTTTCATGAGCATCGTGACAAGTTCGTTGGAGTTGGTGACACCACTCTTCCCAGTCGCCATCCAATATCGTTGGGACCAAGTGAGCCGCACACACCTGTTTGGGGTCGGCGCATCCTTCAATCCTCTTTTCCTCCCCTGGTCTGTGAGGGAACAACTCTTCCTGCAACTGGGGCTTAAGCCGGTCAGGAGCTCTACTTAGGCAAGAGCTCTACTCGGCCAGGAGCTCTACTTGGGCAGGAGCTCTACTCGACGAGGAGCTCTACTCAGGCTAGGAGCTTTACTTAGCAAAAGCTCTACTAGAATGAGTCATGGTCCATGTGTGCCATGTCAGCGGCAAGCCACATCGAACATGGGTGCTATGCCGGTAACCAGCCATGTCAGACACGGGGCTACGTTATCGACTAGCCACATCAGATGGCCCCCACTCCCAAGCCTAGAGTGCACTACGACTTTTCGAGTTCAGGGCGAAGGAAGTAATTCAATGCCGCTGACATGGAAGACCACCATGTCTATCATTAAATGCCTCGATCTTTGATGATTCATAGATCATGCCTGCATTAATCGGGAGCTGCCACATCAGCAGGGGCGGCGATCTGAAATGATGCCTTCACACCCTCCGGTATGGTGGTTCATAAATAGAAGCACCATGAACGGCGGATGCCGACATGCATCCAAATCTTGTTGGTCGGCGGAGAGAAGGGTCGCATCCATCCATTGGTCATGGCTTCGAGAGAGTTTTGCTGTCTTTTCAGATAAGTAGCCACTCCATTGCATCCTTTCAAAATCACTAAGTGGAGGAGAAGGAACATAGAAGAAAGAGGGGGTATCCTCACCCATATTTGGAAACCTCGACCCGAAGCTTGGCAAGGGTTAGTCTTTCTTCTTTGCTTTCCCTCCTTCTGGTCTGCACTGAGGGAGCATTTTTTGTCCGTAGCCTTAGGTCCTCTTCTTTCCTCCTTGTTTCTCGATCACCCATGAGTTCCTCTGGAGACAGATGCTACTCCCTAGAGTGTTCCCTGGGCCACCCAAGCATGGCTAAGCAATCCCGATCTAGGCCTCCTTCCTCGGATAGCAAGGACGAGGAAGATGTTCCCTTTTGAGTCCCTTGGGGCCCTCGCCGGATGGTAGGCCCCAATATCTTTACTTTGCCTCCTCCACCATCATCCTCAAGCCAGGACATGGCAAGTCCGTCGATTGTCACTTTGATGATGACCAGGATGGACGCCTTCTACCTTCAAGGTGTGTACGGGATCCCGACAGCTATCTGGATCATGGCCCTGGGCCCAAGTGAATAGGTTACCACAGGCGAGCCAGGTCGAATTGCTTTGTATGAAAACTTCTTCCTTACTGGTTTCTGGCTCCCCCTTCACCCTTTCATCCTTTCATTGTTAGACAACTATAGGTTAGTTCCAGTCTAACTTATCCCGAACTCCTTTAGGGTCATTAGCTCTTTCATTGTCTTGTGCCATTTCAATAGGGTGGTGGCATGGTTCTCATTTTATAGGGGCCTCTTCACTCTGAAATGCCACCCCACAAATAAGGGGTGGTGGTTCGTAGCACCTCATCTTGGGACCCTTCGAATTGACTTGCCCACTTCCATCAAGTGATGGAAGAGCCAGTATTTTTTTAATTCGGTCAAGGGAGTCAATTAGGCTGGTGTGACCCCGACTAGTCCCCTAATCAAATGCCATGGTGGAGCTTGCTGATCATGAGGTGTATGATTAGCTTGCCACCTCAGCGGTTCCCATGGATGAGACCTCCTCTCTGAGCAGAACTTGTTCGACACCGAAATCAACTCGATCCAGTCTCTAGGTAAGGTCCAAAATTTACTTTTCCTTATGGCTTCCAGTGGCTAACTGAGTTTCTCCCTCCAATGCAAAGATGAAGTTCTCCGTAGACTAAATTCAGTAGATGTCCTGTAAGTGATCATCGACGTCAAATCCTCAAGAGAAGATAATGAAGAAGCCCTGCGGGGATTTGGAGGAAAGGTCCCACGGGGAGCCGTCAAAGAGGCCTCGGGAGAGAGAGGCCCAAGAAGCCCAGGCTCCAGCCATTAAGGTGATTGTGGGCAAGGCCTTGGGGCCCAACAAGACTGTCGAGCCAATGGAGAGGCTTCCCCAACCCCCTCCGGTCATCTCTGAGATCATCTCCATCCCACCATTTCTTGAGGCGGGCACCATCATGGAGCCGAAGGGGGCGGCAACTTTGCCCATGGCCTCCGTAGCTATTGGGTCTAGCCATCAGGCCATGCATCAGTTGGCCCTTCTTCATCCATGATGCCAACCCCTGGAGTGGCCAAGGTCTCCACGTTGGTACCATCCAATATGGCGGTGACCCTTGATGCCAGCCTAATAGAGAGGCTACTAGGTTTCATCCTGTAGCCATGGGATCAATGGGAGAGGAGCGGCCACACAATGGGGGAGTCACCAGTATCTTCCCCCAGCTGCTCATGATAAGTTCTCTATCCTCCCATCGAGCTTTGAGTTAGGGGAGCAAGAAGGTTGATTGACCACTTTTATTTTTGATTCTTATCTTCAGATCATCCAGGACGCGTTCCTTATCAAGGACGCATGCTAAGCACTAGTGCGGCAAGATGTGGAGTCTCACAGTAGGGCCGACATCACGCAGGCGAAGGCCAAGGTCTTGGTGGATCAAGTTCTAGGTTTGGAGGCCCAGGTGAAGGAGTTGGAGACCGAGCTCGAGAGCTCCCAGGACTATCATTGATTTCGAGGAGTAGGGGGGACCGTGAGGCCAAGATCATGGAGAAGGTGAAGTATGTCGCCTTCTTAGAAGAGTACCTTATGGAGTCCACCACCATCACCCTCCTGGAGGGATAGCTGCGCACCCTCCAGATGCAGCTCAACCTGGCGAGGGACTAGATCATGGTGATCGAGGTGAAGGCAATCATCGTCGAGGCGGTGGTCGGGGCAGCAAAAGAAGAGGCAGCCCATGCGGTCATGAGGTTCAAGGCCTCGGAGGAGTTTGAAGACAAGATAAGCAAGGTAGTCTGCGACACCTTCTACAAAGGCTTCAAAGAGTGCAAGAAGAACGTGATGCAGGTCTTCAATATCTCGAACCTTGATGATATCATGGTCGACGACCCCACGGGAGCAAGGAGCGAGATGGATCCCACAATCCTGATCGAAGTTGCCAAGCGGGAGGCCAACCCGATCCCTCAAGTATCTCCGATCGTCGAAGCCACTGCACAACCATTGAAGCCGCCGCACGACCGTACCAACCAGGCTCGATACGGGAGACCATCGAGCAAGTGTTGGCTGAGACGGGGGCAATGAGCGATGCCACCATGGAGGCCTTCAAGTCCAGTAGCGCCCCAGCTTCGAGCCCAAGCCTTGAATAGTTGTAGGACTTTTTCTTCTTTTTATGCCTTTTGTATTTTGTTGAGTCCCCTATCCCATCGAGGGCCTCCCCTTATTATAAAAATTTCTTTATCAATGAATCAAGATTTTTTGCCAATTTGAACTTTCTTTCTCCATTGTTTTTCTTCTCTTCTTCTTCCTTTTCTTTCACTTTTTTTGGTCACCCGCCATCTGACTTGATGCTCGGGCGGTGGGGCAACCTCCAAGTGGGCAGCATTGCAGGGCATCCTGCCTTACTTCATCTGCTGTTAAGTCAATGGGAGCCAGCCCAGGCACCATGGTGTAGGCCGGCATTATGAGATGTCATGCTAGTCTTCAGCAAGCCCGAGGTCCGGATGCATATGCACGAGTGATGTGGAGCAGACCATCCGAGAGGACGGTACTATGGAGCATCCTATTGAGTTTTGCTAGACCTAGGGTCTGATGAATAGATGTGGGTGCTATGGAGCAGGCCATCCGGGAGGATGGTGTTGTAGAGCATCCCATCGAGCTTCGCTAGACTTGGGATTTGATGGATAGGTGCGGGCATTATGGAGCAGGCCATTTGGGAGGACGGCACTGTAGAGCATCCCATCAAGCTTCGCCAAACTTGGGGTCTGACAGATAGCCACGGGCATTGTGGAGCCGGCCATCTAGGAGGATGGTGTTGTAGAGCATCCCATCGAGCTTCACTAGACCTGGGGTCTGACGGATAGGTGCGGGCACTATGGAGTAGGCCATCCGGGAGGATGGTGTTATGGAGTATCCTGTCAAGCTTCGCCAAACTTGGGGTCTGATGGATAGGTGCGGGTGCTGTGGAGCAGGCTATCTAGGAGGATGGTGCTGTAGAGTGTCCTATCGAGCTTCGCCAGACGTGGGGTCTGATGAATAGGCACGGGTGTTATGGAGTAGGCCGTTCGGGAGGATGGTGATGTAGAGCATTCCATCGAGCTTTGCCAGACCTAGGGTTTGATGGATAGGCGCGGGCACTGTGGAGCAGGCCATCCGAGAGGATGGTGCTGTGGAGTATCCCGTCGAGCTTCGCCAGACTTGGAGTCTTACAGATAGGTGTGGGCGCTATAGAGCAGGCCATCTGGGAGGATGGTGCTATAGAGCATTCTATCGAACTTCACCAGACCCTGGGGTCTGATAGATAGGTGTCCTTCAGAAGAGTAGAGTTGAGCAGTTTCATTCAAGAACTTTTTCATTCCATTCTTGAATGGGGAACATACATTACTGATAGTACATCCTCAAGTTTCTTGCATTCCATATTCATGGAATCTGGGTACCATCAAGCTCGGCTATTCGATAGGCTCCTTGATGTAGTGCTTCGATCACCCTATAGGGGCCTTTCCAATTCAGAGATAGCTTTCCATACTTGCCAAGTTGAGACACTTTTGCCTGTCTTAGGACGAGGTCTCCCGGGCGAAAGGCCCTTAGCTTCATGTGGGGTTATAGTAGCGAGCCACTTGTTGCTGGTATGCAGCCATACGGAGTAAGGCTTTGTCTTTTGTCTCGTCCAACAAGTCAAGGTTGAGGAGAAGACGTGTCGAGTTACTCGACTCGTCAAATTGCTCCACCTTCAACATCGATAGATCAATCTCCACCGGTATCACTACCTCAACATCGAAGACCAGATTGAATGGTGTTTGGTCCATCACAGTTTGAGGCATGATGTGATAGGCCCACAGCATACTAGAAAGCTTTTCTATCCACCGGCCTTTTTCTTTGTCTAGCCTGGTATGAAGCCCTTAGAGGATGGTGCGGTTCGTCACCTTGACCTCCCTATTAGCCTGCAGGTGGCCACTGATGTGAAGTGATAGTGGATGCCAAGGTCGGCTTAGAACTCCTTGAATGCCTAGTTATCAAACTGCCATCCATTATCGGTGATGATGGTATGAGAAAGTCTGAAATGATAGATGACAAACTTCTAGAGGAAGGCTCTCGCCTTGATCTCGGTGATCCGTGCTAGTAGTTCCGCTTCCACCCACTTGGTGAAGTAATTGATGGCGATGATTAGATACTTTTGCTAGCCCGATGCTGATGGAAATGGCCTTAAGATGTCCATCCCTAATTGGACGAATGGCCAGGGAGAGAAGAATTGAGCCAGCAGAGAAGCTGGATGCTGTTGGATGTGGTAATGCTATTGGTAGTAATCATATCTCTGCATGAACTCGGCTGCATCCTCTCGTATGGTATCACTATATAACCTTGCCTTAAGGCTTTATAGGCTAGTGCCCTGCCCTCCTTGTGATTTTCACAGATACATTCGTGGATCTCCTATAGGACATAAGTGGTCTCGGAATGTCTCAGGCACTTCAGCAAGGAATAAGAATAAGATCTTCGATAAAGTTGCCCGTCCATCAGCATGAATCGAGATACCTTCAATTTTAGGAGGCCAGCTTCCATGCGATCTTCAGGTAGGATACCTTCGGCTATATACTTGATGTAAGGGTCCATCCAGCTTAGCTCGTGGGTGACTTGCTGGACCTCGTCGGTTGTTCCGAAGCCAGGAGTCTCCAAGTACTCAATAAATGTCCGCCCCAACGAGGAGTCGGGCGAGGTTACAAGCCTAAAGAGAGCATTGACACGGGTGTTCTCTCCTTAGAGAATTTGGAAGATACTGAAGAACCGAAGGTTCGCTATATGAGAGTGCACTTCAGCCAGATATTTTGCTATGAGGGGATCCTAAGCCTCAAACTTACTCATGACTTGTCCTACCACAAGTTGTGAGTCGGTGAAGACTCTTAGGCTCGTAATTCCCAGTTTGTGAGATACCCTCAGCCCTGCTAGGAGGGTCTCATATTCGGCTTGGTTATTTGTTACTTTAAAAAGGAAGAGTAGAGCGTATTCTCTCACCATTCCTTCTGAGTTGGTGAGGATGAGGCTGGCTCCACTCTCCCCTGAGTTTGATGTGCAGTCGACGTGAAGGATCTACATCATCCCCTCATCAGGTGGGCACTGCACTGGCTCAGAGGGTGCCTCCTCCATGTCATTATCCATCCATGTGCATTCTACCAGGAAGTCAGCCAAGACCTAGGCCTTCCGGATGGTCTCGAGTGATACAAGATATCAAACTTGCTAAGCAACATCACCCACTTGGCCAAGTATCTTGAAGTGTCCGATCGGCTTAGGATGGCCCTTAAAGGTTGGTTGATAAGGACCATAATCGGATGAGCTTGAAAATAGGGTGTGAGATGCTGACTAGACATGATTAATACAATAATAATTTTTTCAGATTGGGTATACCTGATTTCTATATCATGCAATGCCTTGATGGTATAGCAAACTGGCTTTTGGGTGTCATCCTTGTCGGTGTAGACTAGTACCAAGCTGATCGCACTTGGGGATACAACCAGGTAGAGGAGGAGCTCCTCTCTAGCCTCCATCTTAGAAAGCAAGGAGGCGAGGCAAGAAATTTTTTAGCCCCTCGAAAGCCTCCCTGCCTCCTCCGACCAGGTGAAGTCATGCATTTTGCATAGCACCTTGAAGAATGGTAGGCAATGCTCAACCGAGCACGAAATAAATTGGTTGAGAGTGGCGACATGGCCGGTCAAGCACTGGACCTCCTTCTTCGAAGTTAGATGTTTCATGTCTGCAATGGCATGTATTTTCTTGGGATTTGCCTCGATCTTTGCTGGGTGACCATGAAGCCCAGGAACTTCCTAACCGTGACACCAAATGCACACCTCGTTGGGTTTAGCTTCATTCAATGAAAGTAAAGGTAATCAAAGGCTTCCTACAAGTATGTGATGTGGTCTGACTCTTGGCCACTCATGACGAGCATATCATCTATGCAGACTTGCATGTTGTGACCTATTTGGCCCTTGAAGACCTTACTAACGAGGTGCTGGTAAGTTGCTTCCATGTTCTTCAGGTCGAACGACATCATCTTGTAATAGAGTGTCCCCCTATCTATTATGAATGTGGTATGCTCTTCATCTTCTAGGTCCACATGGATCTGGTTTTATCCTGAAAATGCATCCATGAAGCTAAGCAACTTGTGCCCCGATGTCGCATCCCAAGCTGGTCGATCTTGAATAGTGGAAAGCTATCTTTTAGACATGCTCGGTTGAGATCGATGTAGTCCATGCAGATTCTCTATTTTTTGCTAGCCTTCTTGACCATGCCCATATTTACGAGCCACCAGGATAATGTACCTCCCGGATGAAACTCGTAGTAAGCAACTTCTTGACATCCTCATCTATCACTCACTATCGCTCCAGTGCAAAACTTTTCTTTTTTTACCGAATCAGTTGACACTTGGGGTCGATGTTTAGCTTGTGGATGATTATGTCAAGAGGAATCCCAGCATGTCTAATGCAGACCAAGTGAAAACATTTGCATTTGTCCATATGAAGTTTAATAGCCAGGCTCTTTCCTCCTCAGGCAGGAGGGCTCCCACCTGTACTGTCTTCAAGAGATCTTCACCGAGGGAAAATGATAACAGGTGCTCGACTGGCCCCCCTCTCACCTCTTGCTCTCTCTAGTCTAGGTGGTCCATGACAGGGCTCTCCTTCACTCTTCGAACCCCGAGGATGGTTTGCAGGCAGTACCAGACCATCTATCGATTTCCTCTCATTTCTTCAATCTCATACAGGATCGGAAATTGGAGAAGAAGCCGCTTGGTCGAGATGACCGCATCAAGTAGGTTCAGTCTAGGTTATCCCAAGATCATATTATAAGCCTAATGGAGCTTGACAATAGTGAAAATCATCTGGATTATGCTCTGTTGGGATGGTGATCCGGTCATGACCGGAAGTGTGATCTCTTTCTCGATCCCAATAGAGTCTTCGATGAAGCTGACTAAGGGTGTGAAGACTAGCTTTAGCAATCTAAGAGATAGATTCATCCTTGCAAAAGCATCATAAAAAAAGATATCTGAGGAGGTTCCATTATCAACTATAATCTTTTTTACAAGATGCTTTGCTATTATTATTTTATGACAATAGCTTCATTATTCAGGTTATCTTCCTTCACAAGGTCTCTCCCTATCAAAGCAATTACATCATTGGTTCTCTCCTCTCCTCTGGCTCTCTTCGGCCCTCGCCCTACCCCTCAGGTAATTATCCCTATCGACTTTTTCATGGACCGGTTATTGATGGTGGCATGGTGGGCCTTGTTTCCTTGGCCTCAGATGGAGTCCTTCCCCTGACATATTTTCCAATATAGCCTCACTAGATCAGTTCCTCAGTCTCTTTCTTTAGGTGGCAGCACTTCTCGGTGTTATGGCCATGGTCTTGGTGAAACTGGCAATACTTAGATTTGTCATTGCCACTGGATAGCTTCAATAGGGGAGGGCAACGTAAGAAGTGCTCACCCTCGATCTCCATCAGGATCTTCACTCTCAGGGAGAGGAGAAAAGTATACCCCCTATCCTTGATAGAGGTGTCTTTCGGCTTGGAGCCTATCCGGGGGGTTGGAGTGATCTTCTACCCCCAGGGCTCGCACGGCTCCTACAGGCTTGCCTCTTTAGGGGCCTCCCATTGAACTCTCTCCGAGCGCGGTAAGCTTCTTCTGTGTGAATGTACTTCTGAGCATAGAGTAGGAGCTCTGAGTAAGACTTGGGGGACCTTTTGTTAAGGGAGTAAGTGAATGGGAGGTCCTATGCCCTCTGTTCAGGGTCTGCATGGAAACAGGTCCGTCTAAGTTATAAATCTCTAGGGTGGCCACTTTGAAGTGGGTCATGTAGTCTTTAAGGACTTGCAATCCTACTGGCGGACCGAGAAAAGACTATCAACTTCTCGTGGCACCTTGCAGCAGGCATCAAATATGCCATGAACTTCTTCTCTAATGTTCAAAGGAGTCGATGTTCCCTGGCTCGAGGTGGAAATACCAAACTCGAGCCTCCTTGTAGAACATAGCTGGGAAGGCATTGTAGAGAAGGGTGTCAGTCATCCCTTGGACTCGCTGAGGGCCTTATAGCTCTCGAGATGATCTAGGAGGTCTGTGGTCCCATCATAGAAATCTAGCTAGGGCATATAGAAACGGCTAGGAATTGGCTTTTCTTGGATCCGATGGGTGAAAAGAGGGTGAACATTGTAGCCTGCTAGCTCACAAGAAGTATCTTGGAGGTCAGTAAACTGGAGGGCAAGATTGGCTAGTCTGCGCTCATGTTCCTCTAGGCACTTCTCAGCCTGTCACTGAATGGCCTTGTCGATCGACCCCTCGGTCGAGGCCATTAGTGGGAGGAAGGCAGAGACCGGGGGTGTTCATGCTTTAGCCCCCTACCGTGCCATCATCGTTAGTGGGAGGGGCCATCATAGTTTGAGACCGAGGAGTGATTCTCCCAATTAGTCAAACTATCCCAGTGCCTGTTGCCCAGAGCGTGCTGGACGTGCTAGCTTTTTCGTGGGTGGCACGAGGAGAACAGGTATGATGCTGCTCGTGCCCATGACGGTCCCTTCCAAAAGGACTGGAGGCTTGTAGGGGCTGCAACGGTAAGGACTGCGAGGGTCCCTAGCTACTGCTATGTCGCCATGGACTGATGCTGGTGCTACAAATGATGCACCACCATGGTCAAGGACTGGACCTGCTGCATGAGTGCAGTGATTTGTACATGCTGGTTTGCCGACGATGGAGGTGGTGGAGTCAAAGACTCCACCTCCTGACTACGTCAGTCCTCATGGTGGGATGGATTCCCAATACGGCTAGCAAAAGCTTCCCACGCATTCATCATAAACATAAGATCATTGCAACGAGGTGGCAATTTCATGGCTAGATGATTGGTGGTGTCATCCTTCACCATCCATGTCATCATTCCTTCCCTACCTGGCATGCTAATCTGTTGCCACCAAAATCGTACCCTGCTTGTAGACTCAGTGGATCTCAGGGCCACGTCAGTTACTTTAGGAGTCATTGGATGCCTCATCTCAGAACGCTCCTAGTTACAGGCAATCCTACAAGAAAGAGAGCCTAAAGTTGGGATCCTGGCGGGGACACTCCATGATCAAGTTAGTTTGGTGATCAAGGATAATAGATTCTATCACAGAGGCCTAGGTGACAACCGTAAAGAGGCTCTCTATGAAAAAATTAGTTTTTTCTCTTATCTAAGTAGTGGGAGTTGCTTGCCGCTTACCTCAGCCAGAGGTCCCTCTTATCGATATATTTGGAAGTCGATGTTGGTGGGCAGACTTGGCATCCTGATAGCACACTCCCTTAAGAGGGGTGCAGGCTTCGGAGGATCCCATGGTATGGAAACTGGAATCCCGACAGGACTCTCTGCATTGGGTGCAGGCGGCGCACCCTCCTGAGGAGGTGCAGGTTTCGTAAGACCCTGTGGGATAGAAACTAGAGTCTCGACAGGGCTTCCTATATTGGATGCAGGCGGCATGCTATAGAGCTTGCTCTTTTGAAAAGGGTGCAGATCTCGCAGGGCCTGGTAGGATAGGGACCGGAGTCCCGACAGGACCTTCCATATTGGAGGTAGGCAGCGTGTCACATGGCTTACTGTTCTAATAGAGCATGCCTCTGCAAGGGGCACAAGTTTGGCAGAGCACCACTCTCTCCTCACAGGGTATTTTTGTTGAAATTGTATCCCAAAGCCAATCGTCTAGACTGTAGATGGTTGTACTATTTTATAATTATATATGAATTTCTTAATGAATAAAAGTTATTCTTTTGACTGTCATCACATATGCATTTTCCTGAAAAGAACTCTTGTGTGATGGAGTCCTTAGAACTACATTATATTTGATATAGAGAGAATATATCAAGTAGTTCTTAAACTGGTTCACAACCAAAGGTTACATTATTATAGGACGGCGATGTATCAAGTGTAGGTTGTTGTATATATTTGTTGGTTATCCTCTTAACCAAGGAGTATAGAGACACTGATGCGATATACAGGTGAAATGTATGACATCTCATTGAACGTGACCAATTGCGAAGCTCCCTTCTGCCAAAGGATTACTCGTGAAGGGATATGGATATATGTATCCCTCAGACCTGAGGTCACCATGGTAGCTTGCAAGCAACAAGAAACTTACTGTACTTTGGTACTAGACTATCTGGATTTCTAATCTGGTGATGAAAAGTTTCTGGGTACAGTCAAGTACTAATGAAGCAATGGTGTATCAAGATGGGATTGACCCCTCCAAATGGTTTGGAGTGAATGACTCACTATCTTAATTTAGCAAAACCTTTGCAAGGATAGTTCTTGAGAGGAGTCACAGAACTTGTAAGATTGAAACACGATCTGGATGTACCAGGTTAGGGTTGACAATCAAATCCTAGGTCATTCTGAGCATTTTGAGGTCAAAGGGATAAATTATGTGATAACCATATGCCATAAGTTCTAGAAAGTTGCTCTACATCTTCGACCTATTCATACATCTGGTATCATTGCTAGATAATAACTTTGACTGGTATTGGAAGTGTTCCAGTGCTACCGGCTTAGTGTTCGAACCTATGGGGTCACACATTATAGGGATTTCTATCTGATCTGAAGGTTGATCGATGATTGAGAATTGTTTGCCATCATTGGAGGTCAATATGATTGACCATGTTCAAGTGTCGACACTAGGAAGTGTCAACACTTGGCTATGACGAAAAGAAATTCTGGGAAGAATTTTTATAAGGTTTTGACCTCAATTTGAATTTCGAATTCTGGTTGGTTTTGGCTCCAAGCCTTCATGAATGATGGTCATTCTTTGGAAGGTTTTGACCTCAATTCAAATTTCAAATTTTGGCTGGTTTTGGCTCCAAGCTTTCATGGAATGATGGTCATTCTTGCCTTATGAGCTTAGAGCCAATTTAGTATGGCCCTTGACCTTCTCTCCCAATCACTCCTCCTTCCTCTTTCTCTCTCTCATGGCTGCCTCTATAAATAAAGATTGTTTTAGGGGTTGTTGGTTGGTTGAAGAGTTTTCTTGTTGAATGAGATTGCTGAAATTCTGAGAGGAAAAGAAAAGGGGCTTAGGAGGACTAGGATTTTGGGTGCGTGACTACCTAGCACTCAAGCTAGGTCTTAGGAAGAGATCTTGTTAGGAAGGGTTCCACATCTCCTTCTTGTCTTCCAAGAAGAACTAGATTGGCCTTAAGGATCCCATGGAGCTAGCACTCTGAGGAAGTTGATCAGAATCGAGCCTTGGTGTGAACTACCCGTAGAGGCCAGACACATGTGTGGCTCGAGGACTTTTCACAATCTCCTCTTAAAGGTATAACGTAAGGTATCCTTATGCCTTTTGGTTCTTTTCCTGTTATGATGTCTTTTGCATGCTACATTATCATACTTGTTCCTATTGTAGGTAGATTGGTAGATCATTTTGATCAATCTACCAAGCCTTCTGCTGTACTTATTTTAAAATTATTTTAAAATATATTTTTTCTTCCTTCCATTCTCGTTTTGCTTTCCTTCAGTTTTTTTTCTGAGCATCGCGACAAGTTTGGCGAAGATGGTGACACCGCTCTCCCCAATCACCATCCAGTGTTGTTGGGACTAAGCAAGCCGCACATGCCTGTATGGGGTTGGCACATCCTTCTATCCTCTTTTCCTCCCTTGGTTTGTAGGGGAACAACTCTTCTCACAACCGGGGCTTAAGCCGGCCAGGAGCTCTACTCAGGCAAGAGCTCTACTCGACCAAGAGCTTTACTTAACCAGGAGCTCTACTCGGCCAGGAGTTCTACTTGGCCAGGAGCTCTACTCGATCAGGAGCTCTACTCATGCCAGGAGCTCTACTCGACCATGAGCTCTACTTGGCCAGGAGCTCTATTCGGTCAGGAACTCTACATAGGTTGGAGCTCTAATTGGCTAGGAGCTTTACTTGGCCCGGAGCTCTACTCAAGTCATGAGCTATACTCGATAGGAGCTTTACTAGAATGAGGAGCGGTCCATGGATGCCATGTCAGCAGCCAGCCATGTCGGACACGAGCATGACGCCGGTAACCAGCCATGTCAGACACGAGTGCGATGTCAGTGACTAGCCATATCATAAAGGATTGTTAGGTCCTCAACTAATCTTCTAAGGGCATGTTTAGTTGAAAATGGTTGGATTCTGGGATGAAAATGGAAATGAGTGAGCCACATTTCTATCTTTGATTTGGAAAAAAATTCAAAATTTCAAGGAGAAATGGAAGTGCCTCAACAGCTCAAAATTCATTTCCTACTCTCCTTTAGAATTTAAATTCTATTATGATTCCAGTCACGAATTAAATATGCGAGAAATATGGCTATTCCAATTTCTATTCCAATCCATTCTGATTCCAATTCTAATTCTATTATGAACTAGTTGCATCTTAAACTCGGTATAATGCTTTCGAGATTTAGAGATCTCTAGATTGGGAGTAGAGAAATCAACTCCTATAATGCTTTTTTTTTATGAGATGGAGTGTTCATATAAGCCTAGCATGAATACAACCCGTAAAATCAAAAAATAAAATACTCTTAAAATGGTAGGGGCTGACTCTATATCTATCCAAATCACATCATCAGTGTGGTGGGTGATAAACGAAGCAACCTAGTCAACATCAAAGTTTGTTTCGCGATAAACATGATAGATGACCAATGAAGTAGCCTCCCTTAACCAAAAACCAATATCCTGTAGCAGAGGATGTGTGGCACCATCCTTGGCATAGGATCGCATCCAGCCAATGATAGTAGAAGAATCATCCTCAACTACCAGTCGGTCCACATAAAGAGTATGCCTTGCATAGACGATGCCAGCACAAATAGCTCAGAGCTCAACCTCTGTGACAAAGGGTCCATAAAGATGACTACCCCCTGCCGCAACCAGTCACAAGTCCGGATCTTTAATGACAAAGCCAGCACTACCAATACTACTCGTGACATTGCCATCAAAATTGACTTTGAGGAAAGTCTCCCAAAAAAAAAATAAAAGCCTTGCGGGTCACTTCGTGAGCAGAGTGGGGATCCTAGAATCCAACATCCTTGCAGTCGTATCCATAGAGGCCAAGTGGATCATCTTAGTTACCTATGACAAAGCATGCTCCAGAATGAGCTAGACAGAATACTATCTCGACTCAAAAATCCAGCTATTCCTCGATAGCTAGATATGGTAGACCATATAAGCCATCAGCACAACCTAGATTCTAGTCATCTTTGAATCCATACTCTATCTTAATCCTTGAAGAAAGAGGAGAGTAGGGATGTCCAACAACTCCATACCTGATGAAAGGCCTGCCAACCTCCAGATCTGCATCGCTCTCAATAGTAGAAAAGAGCATAATCTACTATCTCCTCATCAAGCTCATTCCAAGGGCAACTAGTAGGGAGAGGCACACCTCTATTTCTTAGGATTGACCTAGTAGGAAGACGACCCCAGGCCAGTTTTTAAAGAAACAAGCTAACTCTTGGATGGACTCCAATTCTTTAGATTCAAGTAGTATCAAGTTTGCGAGTAGGTATCTTACAATATATTGCATACAAATCCTTAGCCCTGACCCTCTGTTGTCCACAAAAGGATCTCCAAACTCTCACATCATGGGACTCATATGTAAGGATTGCAATAGAATGGACTTTGCTAGCAAGGTTTGGACCAAAAACATTGGTCACCTGGTCTCCTGCCATCCACCCTGTCCACTGAGAAGTAGGTCCAAGATCCTCATGGACTCCCCAATCTCCATGCTGACAAAGGTGGGCATCTGCTCAATGGGAGGTCAGATTTCTATAAGTCATGAAGGAAGTTAGCTGTGTGCCCATCGCAATCACCCAGCGAATTTGAGTCGTAACCTCCCTTGTCCGACCATAGATTTTCCTCCACATAACAGAACAGCATCGAGATGGTCTGATCCCATCTCACCTTGTCTAAGGGTCATACTTAGCCCTCATTAGCATGCTCCAAAAATTATCAGGATAGAGCAGGAATCTCGCCGCATGTCTCAAATAAGGACTTCCCTTCATACTAGCAGAGACTGAATCCCAAACCCCCCACCCTGCACCGGCTAGCAGAGGACCTTCCAGGCCAAAAGATGCACCCCCCGACCTTCTTGAAGGGAACACCAAAGAAAATGCTTAAAGAGCTGCTCCAGCTTACAAAGAGAAGACCGAAACCCAAGTATTAGATAACAGATAGATAAGAATGGAGCTTAAAATAGTTCTCACCAGGATCACTCTACCCATCATCGAAAAAGCTTTGGCCTACCACCCCTGGAGCCTCTCTTGAATGGCCCCTTCTAGGCTAGAACAATCTGCCCTCGTTAGCCTTTGACCGAAAATGGGAACACCCAAATAGTGCCAAACTCCCTCCAGCTCAACAACTCCCAAAATCTGTTAAATCATGTGTCCGATCTGCAACTTGGTCTTGGGACTGAAGGTGATTGCTGACTTATGGAAATTCACCCACTGTCTTGAAGCTTAGCGATACATCTCAATAATCTTAGAGAAGACCATAACATTCTGAATGGATTCACCAGCCAACAGGAAACAATCATCTATAAATAGTAAATGGGAGATCGGCATAGCACCCGAAGCTAGCTTGTAAGGGTCTAGGACGAAGTTGCTTGCCACCACAAGGCATGGAAAAGAATGTCAGCACAACAAATAAAGAGAAAGGGAGACAAAGGATAACCTTGACAAATTTTCATGGAAGAAGGAAAGAGTCTGAAGGCGTGCCATTGAGTAGAATGGCAAAAGATGGGCACTGAACACAAGCCATAATCTAGCCATTCCAAGTAGAATGAAATCCAAAAGCATGGAGGACACGCTCCAAGAAGAACCAACTACTCGATGTAGGCATGCTCTATGTCTAGCTTGATCGCCATTAGATAACGGCAACCAGGGGCATGACAAAGATCATGCATAACCACCTGAGCAACGATTGCATTGTTGGAGATACTCCGACTTCCAACAAAAGCCGAATCAGGTGAGGCAAGACAGGCTTTATCCTTTCAACCATTAACTTGGTATAAATTTTGTACAATATGGTGCACAAGCTGATGGGCCGATAATGATTAGGCTTGGAGGCATCAGGCTTCTTAGGGACCAAAGCAACAAAGGTTATCTTCCATGCACAAGGCATCTTCCCAGTGGTAAAAACCTCTTTGATTGCCTCTGCCACCTCCCCCTAAATAATAAGCCAATACCTCTTGAAGAAAAGAGGGAGAAAACCATCGAGAACCCGGGGCTTTGTCCTCTGCCATAAAACAAATCATGTGCCTGATCTCCTCGATAGACATTGGCCTGATCAGCTCCATATTTTCTTAATCAATAACATGGCTAATGGAATTTGTGAGGGCATAAGAGACATCAGAATCAACATCAGTAGACCACCTAGATCTAAAAAAAGCCACAAACTCATCCTTAACTCTCCTCTCATCATCAGTCCACTGACCACTACTATCCCTCACTGCTCTAATCTTATTCCTATACCTATGGATGATGGTAGTCTGATGAAAAAATCTAGTATTTTTGTCCCCCTCTTTGATCCATCGAATTCTAGATTTTTGATTCCAAAACATCTCTTGCTACCACAAGAAAGAGTGGTGAGAAAAGAGCATCCCATAAAGATCAACCAGGCTCTCCTTAGGAAGAACACTCTCCTGGTCCTCCCTATCCTATAATGTAGAAATAGCAGCTTTGGTAGCCTCCAATCTTCTATAGATATCGCCCACATTTTCATGGTTCCACTGGTGAAGCCGATGCTTAAGAAGTTCTAATCTCCTCATAACCCTATATCTGGTAGTATCCCGAATTGGGAGCCTCCAATCTCATGAATAATATCACAGGAGTGAGATCTAACAAACCCCAAATCCACCAGCCCATTCTTCTCAATAAACCCCTAGAACTTCCTAGAATCCATGTCATCCGCAAAAGCCCTGCCATCCCATTTTTCCTGGAAGCTCTCAATACAGTTAAAGTCTCCGGCCATCAAAGTGGGGATGCCTTGCCCCAACATTACAGAAACCTCATTCCAAAGGACCCTCCTCTCTCGATAATCCGTGCTAGCATAGATCCCGATAAGAGCCAAGGAACTCGGTTCATTTTAGAAATAATAATATAAAGTTGCTGATTACAACCATGGAAGACATCAAATTCAGCAATACCTGGTTGCCACATAACAAAGATGCCCCTCGCCAAGCCTTGAGAATCAATGGCATAGAATTCCCAAGACGGAGGGAAGCACTGCTTGGTTTGAACAAGGCTTTGATTGGAAAGCTGGGTTTCCAAAAAAAATATATACATCTAAGTTATGAAGATGCATCCATCTCCGAATAGTAGAATGGAAGAAGGGTTTAGCTGCCCCCCGAACATTCTATATTAAAATTTTTATGACAAATTCTCAATGGAAGTGGAAACTGCACTCTTCTCAATAGACTCTAAAGGCACCTCAACATATTGATTGGAATTGTTGTCCAGCATGCCAATAGCAATTTTGAGCCACATAACTATGTCCTCATGGTTTTTAGAGCACTGCCCTTCACTATGCACATACTCCTTCGGCAATATAACCCCCCCCCCCCCCCCCCCCCAAAAAAAAAAAAAAAAAAAAAAAAAAAAAAAAAAATCCTTAAAGCCCAGAGAAATAGAAGGAATCCTCCTACCCTTCCACTCATCCCCTCTCGCCAGGCTCCCTTCCCCAGGAAAAAAATCACTCCTAGCAATCACCCGATCCCATCCACCACCTGAGCCAGCACAACGATCAACCTCCCCAGCACCCGACCCTTCCTTCCGACCCATCTTTCCATCCTCGCTTTCCCCAACCATCGCCCCACTCCAAATAGAGCCCGGCACCACCATCTTCTCTAGCATTGGATTTCGGCCCCCTCTCCCCTCCGATCCCCCCCAACACTAGGCATCGGACGATTGACGGTGCTGCCTCCCACAACAGATGACAGCGTCACTCCCAAGGAGACCACTAAGCTGCTCCTGGCCAAGGAGGGAGAAGAAGGGGACATACGTGCTGCTAGCAAGGCTACATCCGTTGCTACCTTGAATGCCACCATCGACTCCAAACTAGCTGACCCCCTCGATGGTTGGGTGGAAGGACCTAGATTGGAGATGCCAAAATAGTCCAGAATGAGGTCACAGGTAGCCTGGCTTTGGGAGTTGGGCTGATATGCCAATCTAGACAGGCTTCTAGCCCACTTGAAATCGCCCACATCCACCATGGGCAGGTCCACCAGGCTTGGGCTACCATCATAGGCCATGTCCATCAATTCGTGACTCGCTCAAGAGTCCACCAAGGCCCCAAACACACTCCTTGACTAAGCACTGAACCCATAGCCCGACACAGTCACAGCCACCTTCTTTGGAGACCGCCGACGAGCAAACTTGTTGGGCTTCTGCCATCCATCAGAGTCTAGAAGAGACCCAGGGAGGTGTTATCCAGTGCTCGTGAGGTTGGTTGGGAGGGGGAAGAACTCTGGCTAGACGACTCTAGATACAACGCACCACCCCTTTTTGTAATGGCCGGAACCTTTATAGGTTGGGGTTGGTGGATCCGAGAACTAGAAATCCAAGGACCAAGACATGGTCAGTCCACAAAAGCTCTCAAAACCTTTGCCGAATCTCCTCCCTCTACCTCCATGGAAGATGCATAAAAGTTCTCCGGCACCACCATTTTTTCCTTCGATCTATTCTCCTCTCGCTCCTGTGCGCAAACCTCCTCTACATGCCCCAACCAACTGTAGGAGTAGCAAACTGTCAAAATGTTTTCATAGACAAATGGCTGCCAAAAAATACCATCCGGGCACGATTCTTAATGCAACTAGCCAATCGCATATAAGCGGACCTTTTTTCTTATTCTTTTGCTAGCATACCCATGGTGGGCATCCTTGAAGCTCCAGTAAAAAGAGGGGGAAAAAAAGATAGAAAGAGAGAAAAAATTGAATATACTTCTTTATATGTACTTGAGAATTCTAACTTATATAAATACTATTATATAAGGTATTTGTTTTGGTACTTTTGTTATTATAAAATCTACCACAAATATTGGATTTAGCTACTTAGATCTTCATTCAAATGCTGCCAAGTCTATACTGGATGAAAGAGGTTCTATATCATTGATTCTAGTTATTGGATATGATATATTATTTCTAAATTACTTAAATACCAAAAATCATATAATCTAAAGTTTTTAAATTTATATATCTAATGATGAAAGAAATATATAGAATTTCATGTTATTTAAATTATCTAATTTTTGACTACTCGTTGCATGTATCAGGAGTCTTCAAATTAAATAATTTTTATATATTAGCAACCCAGAGATATCAACTCATATTCAAAACTTGAATCATCGATGTTAGACTCACATTATCCAATCAAAATCAGGTCGGATCCGAACAAAAATCCATTTAAATATAGAACTAAATTGAGCTCAATTTTAAGCTACGCTCAAAGCCATGATTTCTTGTTTCATAATAAAAACAACTTTTTCTTTTTTTCTTTTTCTTTTTTTTTTTTTTGCCGGCCACAGGACAAGAATTTGTCAAAATATCTTGGAGTTTACGTGGCTAGGTAGCATTGCTTGCCTTGAGACCATGATGTTGGCCCATGATTCTTGTACTATTTTTATCAATTTGTGGCACCAAGGCCGCTTCTCGATCCCTGGCCTTATTAATTGATGTCGGCAGCCGCTGGTCCACCTGAATTCCACCTTCTTTGGCCCCAAGAAGCAAGATTCTCTCTTGCTGCACGTGATGGATACATCTTTGTGCAATTTTTTTTTAAAAAAAAAGCTAGCTTGTGATCATAATTTTCCCGGGGACCAAAAATAAAAGTGAGATGGCGACCTTACCCCACCAATGCCGTTATATCCTCCGGTCATCCCTGAAATCATCATAATTCTGGCCAGTACTGTTTATGATTTCATTATTTTTATATCGCATCTTCAAATTAAGATAAAATTGATTAAATAAAATAATTATCTTGGATGTCTTTTTTTTAGTAAAATAAAGATCTCGATAACCATATCTAAAAAGATAGCTATCTTGGTCATCCCCATCACTTTTTTTTCTTATATTAAAAAATCACCGTGACTGTATATTAAAAAAATGGATTTCATTTGTACAATAATGTTTATTAGAGATTAGTGACTATGATATTAATATATGTTGTTCATCATAATAAAGAAAATTCAATAGTCAAGAATTTAAAGGAATTATTTAAATATACTGCTATTAATCAATTAACTTTTTTTTTTAAAATTATAGATGAAATGCATTTTTAAAAAGCTACCGCAAAAATGCGATATTTCAGGTATTTTTTTATTTAGTAGAGACTCTACAAGTGGTGACTGATATACATCGACTTCATTTGATAGGCAATTGAATTGAAATATTTGTTGTATAATTATTGTTAATTAAATATTTGTCTATGTTATTTCAACAATAGAAGTTTTTAGTTGTTCCTATTTTCCTTGATCTTCATTTTGTTTTTAGGCATGCTCTTTTCTTATTTATTAAGACAGAGCTGAACTTATAAGTAGACAATGAATTTATGAGTGGAGAAAGAGCACAGTGGGATGAAGAAGAGAAGTAGTAGATCAATAGCCATTCGTTTCTTTGGATGAAGATAAGTTAGGTAGTCCACTCTAGATTTTTTCCAATGCCCCTCTTCAACCATCTCTTTCCGAGCCCAAATGCTACCACATTTTGAATGTTTGGAGGATTTTCTACAAAGTTGAAAAAAATGGAGCTACAGCGACAAAAGAATATTCTATCATTTTCTTAAGCCATATGTGCCAAAATATTACCATCAATGGCTGATTCCAATTTACCAAAAAAAAAAAAAAAGCTGATTCCAAGCTTTTTTTTTTTATGCCAAAATATTTTTCTTTAGATAGTAAAGAAAGCATGCATAAAAGGTGGCCATTCCCTAATGTCGGCACAAATTTTGAAGGCAGAAAAAGATGTGGAATTATTTCAATACTGCCTTTATAGGAAGAATAACTCATACTCACCACCCAACACCTTTCTTTGCAAGCATCTCATTCATATGGAATCTATTTTTCAAAATAAATCAGGTGAAAATCTTGATTTTCTCCGGAATGACTACTTTTCAAATGACTTTGTAATACAAGCAAATTAAAAAGCCTATCATCATTGATGAAGTTATGGTAAGAGTCCATCATGAAGGACCCATAACTATTAAGCTTCCAAACAGATGTATCCATGATCTTGAGGGTCCAATTTGGGAGAGGATGTTATAATGATCCATTCAAAAATCACCTCATAATTCAAATATTGGTAAATTACCTCATTATTCATTCAAAGATGAAATGGGGCAAGAGGGCAAGTTTTTTTTTTTTATAAAAAAAAGAACCATAATGAGAAAATTACCACTTACAATGAATCAATTATAATGAATTTTCTTTTAAACATAGAGGCTAGATATGAGATAGTTCAAACTATAACCCTCATTAACATAACACAATAGACCTTTGAAGCTGTTATAGTGTCGGTTGTAATGTTTAGGTGGCGGTTGGCTCGAACCATGCCTCGCAGCGGAGGGCATTTTTGGAATCAAATTAGATTGAGATTAGTCATTAATTTACACGATTATGCTGACCAGATAAAACAAAACGGAACTTTTAGTGTTGTTATGGTGACTCGTGGAATGATTAATTAACCTACTTCGACGGTGGGGCCCATTGGATGTATGGTCAAGATGAGTGCTATCTGGTATGGACGTGGAGTGGATTTGTCACTATGTTGCACCGCAAGACAGCAAAGTGAATTCCTCGTTAAACAATGCCACATGGGTGACGAGGCAAATGAGAAAAAATGGTTTAATAATAAGTCCACCCAACACACCTGCTCTCAAATCGACCCGTGGCCCGTGGGATCCGGCTACCATACGAGGGTAAGAAGTTGAGTGCCGAAGTAGGTGAGAAAAAATTCTCCAATTAAAGATGGAGTGAGCCGCCCATGAAAGTTGGGGTAGAGTCTATGCCACGCGTCATGCAAATCCGTGACAAAGGAAGCTGTCAAACATGAGTCTATCCTTAGATTTATGAATGGAAGGTGAAGTATTTGACATAAATCATAAGCTTTTAAAATAGAAATAAATCGAGCTAACCATCCACGTATCACCTCATTTAGCCAGTGTTGTCTATTTAGATGCAGAAGCCCTTTGGTATATCGGGAAGAATAGAGCCCTTGATAAATTCCTTCCTTTCTTCTTTCGTCGCTATTGATCTATTGTTAGGATGAGATGATGGAGACGTTGCAAACGGTCTTCCTTCATGGTATTCCCATCGAGTGGAAGAAAATTTTGATCACTCTTATTCCTAAGAGATCTGATACTTCGGTGCCCAGCCACTACAGACCTATCAACCTTCCCCAACCCTCTACAAGATCTGTGTGAAGGTGCTTCTTAGGCAGCTCTGGATGATTGTTACTCGTCTCGTCTTTCCTGAGCAAGGGGTCTTTGTCAGTGGTCGCAGCATCACTGATAATGTTTTTCTTGCTCAGGAGTTCATGCATGATCTCAGGTGCGCCCCTTCATGGAGGAGTCTCATGGCAATCAAGCTGGATATGGAGATGGTGTATGACTATGTTAGTTGGCATTTTCTTTGGACAACTCTTCATGATTTTGGATTCTACCATAGATGGGTCAACTGGATCATAGACTATGTTGAAGCCCCTGGTTTCGCCATCCTGGTGAATAGCGCTCCAACTGATTATTGCACTCAATAGTTGGCCTTCGCCAAGGTTACCCTTTATTTCCCTATCTGTTTATATTATGTGTTGATGTTTTGTCCCAAGCTCTGAAAGCTGCTGTCCAGGGATCATCACTGGAGCCTTATTGGCCAGCTCCTGGGGCCCAGTCCCTCTCATCTTTTGTTTGTAGATGATTGCCTTCTTATTGGCCGGGCATCAATCTAGAATGCTAGATGCTTCACCACTATTATCTAGTCCTACTGTAGTAGATCGGGATAGTTGGTCAACCTGCAAAAGTCTACTATTATCCTCAGCCCCTGAACAAAGCCCCAGACGAAGCAGGCGATCCTTGCCAGACTTGGGATCTCAGAACAGATCGAGACCTTCATTTACCTGGGTGTGCCTATGACTGGAGTGAGGCTTCAGAGGATGAAGTGTAGGCCCCTGGTGCAGCTGATTTGTATCGTCTCTAGAGTTGGCAGGCCTCTTCGCTTTCTATGATGGGTAGACTCATTCTTATCAAGTCTGTTATGAGTTCCATTTTCGTTTACCTCTTGGCAAATACTCTGTCGCCTAGTTGCTGCCTTAGGAAGATGGAGCAACTCTTCAGGAATTTTTTATGGAGTTCTACTCATGACCATGAGGGGATCCACCTGGTTTCTTGGAACACTATCTGCCAGCCCTTCAGGGATGGTGGTCTAAGGATACAGTCGCTTCTGGTCAGGAAAGAGGTGCTTATTGCTAGGCATGCTGTGAGATACCTCCTTCAGCCCAACTATTTGTGGAGCAAGGTGATGAGAGCATGCTATGGTGCCTGGAGCCATGACTCCAACACTCATCACACGTGGCAGCTCGCCTATTTGGAAGGAGATCTATTCTTATGGTCCTGTTGTGCTGCCCCAGATCAGATGCTTGATCGAGGATGGGTCCACGATTGATGTAGGCTAGGATGCATGGATCTCTACTATGCCCTTGTCCAAGTGGCTGACTTTTGTCAATATGGAGCTGGTTGACAACCTTCGAGTCTCTAACTTGCTGACGGATGATGGTAGGACGTGGAGAGCTTATGAGGCCACCAGACTTTTTGGGCCTCATCTGGCTGATCGGATCCTTGCCATCCTGATTCCAAGTCACTATTGTCGGGACTTGAGGGTCTGCGACCAGTCCTGTAGCCCAAGAGTTCCTTCAAGCACCCTTTATGATATCTACAGGACACCTTCTGAGATGAGGATGGAGGCTACTTGGATTTGGAGATTACATGTCCATCCGAGAGTTCAGCTATTTTTTTGGAAAGTTGCTTGGGATCGCATTCCCACTAGGAGGTTGCTCAGGCATAGAGATATGGATCTGTCGATGACTTGTCCTATTTGCAGTTCTAATGAGGAGTCCACTGAGCATGCCATCTTGAGCTGCCCTATGGAGATTATTGTTTGGAGGATGGCAGGAAGATGGCCTTAGGAGGAGGTTGATGATCCCTGGTTGTCTTCCTTCCTTGATATGCTCCAACATTGTCTGGCCGAGATTACCGTCAGGTCGCCTACATTGCTTATCACATTTGACTTTCCAAGAATAGCCTAATTTTTTAGGCTATTACTGATCTGACGTAGAGAGTTCTTTAGAGAGCTAGGTTCATGGCCATGGAGTACCGTCACTTCGACAATGCTACTTCTCTTGTGGCCCAGGATCCTTGGAACTCCCATGCTGCTTCGGCAGCAGCATGTAGGGCTTTACACATCTCTTGAAAGCCCCCTCCTCTTGGCTTTGTCAAGGTAAACTTGATGGTAGTATTCGAGATGCTTTTGGGTGGCGCTTATTTCGTTATCCGCGATTCTAAGAGTAGGCTGCTGGCAGCTTGAGGATCCATTCTCTACAAGCCTTCAGTTCCAGAAGTTGAACTCAGAGCTGCATAGGCGGGCATCATCCATGCTAGACAGGAGTTGTATGCTAATAAGATCCTCATTGAAAGTGACTCTGCCACTATTATTGCTTGGATCCAAGACAGGTCTGGGCAATGTAAGGTCCATCATCTGCTTTGAGATATTTGGCACTCTTTTGGACCGCCGATTACTTCGACAGTTTGTCATATCTTTAGGAAGGCTAATTCTATAGCTGATTGGGTTGTTTCTTTTGTTGCTGAGCACTCTGGAAATTAGTCTGGGCATCATGAGGACTATATTACCCTGTCTCTTCAAGATTTTCTTTCTTTTGACCTTATAGATGGCTCCCATATCCGATTTGTTTGAGTGACCATCTGTATCAATAAAAAAAATAATAAAAAAAAAATCAATGAGAGGCCATGTATTCATTTGATTCCTATGATTATATTATTAACCTCACGTATTTATTTTTCCAATCTTAATGGAAATGCAAGTACATGGCTTGCTGCTACTAATTTAAATTGGGCCGTCTATAATAGTTATATCATAATTTATGAGTATTTTTTTGGTAAACATGTTTTACGAGTATTTACCATTTGTGCATCATACATTTTCTTGTAGGTGTTAAAATTAACAAGAGGTTGATTTTGTCCTATACCCTTGGATGTAAATCAACTAGTTTCGTGATTATGATACGAAGAAGAAACAAAGGTAACAAGAACATGAAGTTTGTCACTTATCCGTGGTTGTAAAGCTTATTAATCTTTGATGGTTTATCATTAATTTATAGTTCATACGCAAAGAGGCAATGCTATGTATTGAGGTCAAATAATGAATAAATTTAAATTATTAGTCACTTTACAATCCAAAATCAAATCAATATATATTTTAGTAAATTATTAACAATGGGCTAGAGATGAAAAGTTTAATTGTCAAAAGTTCGAGCCTTATTATTGTGGGATAAATTGAGAGAAAGCTTAGTTTGTTAAAAAAAAAAAAGAGTTATCTCTTGTAAGGATTACTTCTTACTCGAATTTCATGACTAGATAATCTTATGAATATCCATATAGGAACTTAACCTTTTCTTCAAATTTAGCCAAGCATGGTGCATGAGGAAGCAAATTAATGTCTTAATTAGTGTTACAGTAGCAAACAAGATCCATTCGGCCCTGACACACACCCTCCTTGGAGGCTGGCGCGGCCACGTACTTCTCCACCTCGTCCATGCGGCGGTTCGGCCCAGCTCGGCTCGGCCCCATTTCGGCCGTCGAGTCCAGCTCGGCTCGGCCCGCCTCGGTGGGGAACCTTAGTGCCTCGGCCTCACTTCGGCCGTCGAGTCCAGCTCGGTTCGACCACGGCACGCCCCCGACCGAATCCAGGCCCGCATGGCTCTGCCCGACCTCGCCCGCGGCGCGAAGGCCGGCCCCCAGCTCGCCTCCGCACGACCCGGCCTCTCCTAGGCTCCAGCGTTGCACCGTCCAAGGGCCCCCGTGCCCGGCGTGGCACGGTCCGGCAGCCACTGACCTCCCCGGCGTGGCCCTCGTCCGGTTCGGCTCAGCCCGACGGCATCCCAGGCAGCGGCCCGCATGCCTCCGCCCGACCTCGCCCGCGGCGCGAAGGCCGGCTCGCAGCTCGCCTCCGCACGACCCGGCCTCTCCCTGGCTCCGGCGTTGCACCGTCCAAGGGCCCCCGTACCCGGCGTGGCACGGTCCGGCAGCTGTTAGATATTAGAATAATGAAAATTAACCCAACTTTATTTGATTAAAATTGATACTTTTTATGATACTTTGTAGGAATTGACTCCATAAACGTGTAGATCTTGATTTTAGGAGTCCAACGACGTAAACGGAATGTAATTGGGACTTCGAACGGGCCCGAAATGGAATTTAGAAGATTTTAGCATAGATTTCAAAGCTGCACAATTTTTGGAGCGGCTCTAAAGCTTTTTGCTGGCTCACGGTGGACTGGCTCAATGGTCCACCGCACGACCTCTTGGTCCACGGCAGCCATTGCTGCCGGTCCACGGGCAGAGCCGTGGACCACCATGCTCCGATCGCACCGAAACTCACCGGAGAGTTTCCCTCGGCACCGCCGAAGCCGCTGCCAACCTTCCCGCCGGCCGGAGAGTCACCGTTCGGTCAGAAAATGGCCGGAAGCCAGCTCCGCCCACGGCCATGCCGCGAGCCACCCTGCTGCTGCCTCCACCGTCCGAAGCCTTCGCCGCAGCGCCGTCCGCCCCAGCTGCGAGCCACCTTCGCCGCACCACCTCTGCCGTCCACGTCTCTGCCGCTCGCAGCCACGAGCCACCTTCGCCGCACCGCCTCCGACGTCCGCATCTCCGCCGCCCGTAGCCGCGAGCCACCGCCTCCGCCGTTCACCACCGACCGCCAACTTGCAGCCGTGTTCGCCGCAGCACCGTCTGCCCAACCGTGAGGCACCGTCCGCACGCCCACCTCCCGTCGGTGAAGCCGTGTCCGCCCCTGCCGCTACCGTGTCCGCGCCTCCGCCCTGCCGCAGCCGTGTCCGTCCGCCTTCCCCACCGCCGTCCACCCTCCAGCCACCGTCTGCCCAGCCGTGTTCGCCGCCCAGCACGCGAGCCACCCTCTCCTGCGCGCCACGCCCACGCCACCACCCAACTCGAAGTCGTCTTCCACGCCGTCGTCGCCGTCCACTGCCACCGCCTGCTACCGTTACGGCTTCGCCGCGAGCCACCACGGAGCCACCGTCCGCTGTTCCCAGCTGTCTGCCCAAGTCGCTGCAAGATGCCCAGCGCCTGCTGCCGTGCCCGCTGCCGCCGTGTCCGCCCCATCCCCGTCGTTCGCCCAGCCGTCACCTCCGTTCCCAAGCTCCTGGAGCTGCTTGTCACCGCCCCTGTTGTTCAGACCGGGATGTCCGAAAACAAGGAAGCATCAGAACGAGAAGAGATGTCGGACGACGCTGGATGGACGCGGGATTGTGCGATAAGATTTTTAAGTTTAATTTTTGAGATGGAGATATGATCGCGAAGGAGTTTAGATGAGAAGATAGCGATAAGTTTCAGAAGCAGATTGAGATGAGGAAATCACCGCGGTTCCCACACGGGCCCGACATGGTATTTCCCATCTATAAATATCTCGGGTCATTCTACGCTCGAGGGGGAATTTCGGGAGAAACTTCATCCCATTTCACTTCCAATTCTCGTATTTCTTTTCTCGGGATTCCACTGTAGTGCTTGGCACAGGGGGTTTTATTTTATTTTTTTTATCTTTTGTACTTCTTTTCTATGAAATAAAAGAATTTCTTGTCAATATTTTTTATGAATTATTATTAGGCATAGTTTATATTCTTGGGACAAGCTGTATTCGCGATAGGAACAGTTTGTACTCTTGAAATAAATTATTTCTAAAAAGGATTTTATTAATTTGCATGTGTCTGATTTTTGACTAATATATATTCCAGGGGAACGGGCCGTGATCGAATAGGTACGGGTCGTCATCACCAAGAATAGGTTATATCTGGATCGGAACGTACAAATTTCATAGAAGTGGAGTGCCAGCCTACCTAACAAGTAACCAGTTGGAGTTTCAAGATTTTATCTTTGTTTTATTATTATCTATTTTAGTTAGTTGATTTATACTTTCATGTTAATATTGAAAAATTCTTTTTCAAAATTATCCCAAAGTCTCTGTGGGATCGACCCTTACTCCCGCTATTCTACCCTTTAGAGTAGTGGAATTAAGGTTCTAAATCGTTGGTGCATTGCGACACGTATCAGATTTTTGGCACGTTGTCGGGGTCTTTCGGCGTTATTCTGAAAAAAAAATAATCAACAATCTAAAAATCCACAAAAAAAAAAATTCAATTTTCAAAATTTTACATTCAAATTTAAAAAAAAAAATTCAATTTTCAATCTTGAGTGCCCTGGCATAGCTGGGAGGTTATGTTGAATGGTTGTCCTAGGGTACAAAAAGGTTGAACAAAAAATTTGTTTAGATTCACTTAGGTAAATTTATTTTTTTTGCAAAACAAAAAAAAATATTACCCAGACATTTCATAATTCATTAGGATCAGAGACTTAATCATCAAAATTTTTTAAAAAAAATTTAAGTTTAATTTTGTTTGTTTATAACTTTTTGGACACCTTAGCTGTTGCATTTCATAATTTCATAATATACTTAAGGGCACAACCCATTAATCAGATAAGGTGGGGAGATCAATACCCTTCCTTAGCCCACAAATCATCAATCCAGCATCTGCATTGACCCAAGCCTTTAATTTTAAAATTAATTAGACGTCAACCCTAAGGATTTCGAGCTCAATAGGACAAGGAAACCCTAGAGTTGGACCGGGTTCAGATCATTTAATTCCTTGGTGTCTAAGGAAAGTGGTTCAGGGACTAGAGCCCGAAGGGAGGTGAGTTGGTTCCGCTTACATGGCCAATTTTTAATTGGTGTCTAAGGCAAGCGATAAGGGAACCTTCACCAACCTTACACTTACCTGGCCAAGTCAGTTAATTGATCTTGGGCTTGGAGTGCTCGAAGGTAACCTTGGATCAGTTAGGAGCTGTCTAGATCCAGGTTAACCCTAGGATAGTAATTTTGATTTATTTCACTTGTTTGAAAAATTTTAAAAATAATAATAATAAAATATTTTCTTTTTCTCTTTAGTTTAGGACTCTCTTAGAAGTTTTTCCTTTAGACCTTTTATTTCCTTCCTCCTTCTCTTTTTAAAATAAAATAAAAATATAAAATATAAAAATACCCAACCATGTACCAATTTTCTGAGTCTAGGTATGACCAAATTTATCAAGATCAAACACATATGGCATATAGACCAGGAGAAAATTTTGATGTTTATAACTCAGGTTGGGGGGCTCAATTTGATTTTTCGTGGCAACCACACCCAGTAGTTGCCCCGGTACCACAGTTAGATTTTTCATGGCAACCACACCCAGTAGTTGTCCCGGTATCCCAAAGACCTTCGTTCGTAGATGCTTCTTATTACGATCCCTCCTATTCAGATTATCAACCTTCTCCTAGTCTTTTACAAGTACTAGACCAGCTTGAAATTAGTCAGAACCTACAATTAACCCAGATAAAGTACCATCAGGATGGGATAATGTCAAGCCATATCATATCTAAGAATGGGATTAGGGTAGACCTTTCTAGAGATAGAAAATCTTTTAAGCCCCTGCCCCCACTCTCGGCCCAACCTATACACTCCCTTCTTACTCTTCAACAAAATTGTTCCAAAGTTTTTCACTTTTGGTCTAGCAGTATTTTCTGGATCAGAGATAATCGTCGTTGTAGGATACTCTACGAACGTTTTTCTGCCATGTTGACAAGGCCTCCTGATTGGCCTGTCTTCTAAAAACTTTCTCGAGGGATGTACCTAAGTTCAATATCGCTAACACTCCCTCTTAGTGTCTGGCTGAAGACGTTAAACTTAGCACTCTTGGGAGGCATCCCAGCTCTTTCCTTAGCTCATGTTTGTAGTTTTAACTTCTAGTTCTTTGTTTTTAGAATAAATGGAGTACTAAAAGAAGATTGCGGGAATATGGTGATAGAAGGACGTCCAATGCTTGAATACCTTACCAGGTTGTACCCTTCCTTGTGTTTACGCTATTAGTATCCTCTCCCATTGGGGACAATGGAAATTAAGTTAGGGGGGGTAATCTAATTAATTAAATATAATCCTCGAGTAAAATTTTAATCAATTTTTGTGTACAAAAATTTGTCTCGAATTGAAAATAATCAAGCTCACTAAATGAGGAGTGATTAATGGTTTAGAAAATTTTAGAGATACTGAGGGATGATTTATCAAGAAAACTCTATAAGTGGTAGAGTATAGTCTAGAAAATTTTAGAAGAGTAATTCCAGACTCTTCGGTCTATTGATCTTAATAATGAATCTTACTTATTTTGGTATAGGCATTATAAAAAGTCCCCAGTTAAAAAACCCAGTTAAAATTTTTTTTTGAGGTTAATAAAGGTTTTTAGCATCTCTCGCTGAGTAACCGGGCCCCTTTACCTAAGTAAGCATTGTTGTTCGCGTCAAAAGGTGAGGATGTAACGAAATCTTTCGTAGAGTTAGTCTTGACTTAGCCTTTTTCACTCGAGTCAGTAAGCCCGAGGGGTGTTTTACACCTAATGCCCTAAAGCCAACTGGTTTGGGAGTCATTGGCTTAAAGCTCGCTACAAGGGTTAATTAGAAAGCAAGGTGTTAGGACATTGCACTGACTTTACATTAAAAAAAAAAAAAAAAAAAAAAGGAAGAAAAAGAAAAGAAAAAAAATGGGGACTAAATAAATATTGCACCAAAACCAAAGTAAGTTGGAAGATTTAGAGAGTAAGATAGAAAGTTGGGAAAAGAAAAAATTCTTAAAACTTTTATGGACTTTATTCTACTACTAAATGGGTGGAATTGGTAATCCAATGAAGTACCTTTTTAATAGCCTAACCAGGTATCCTTTGATTTTAGGATTAGTATGATAATTTTCATTTCATGAACCATCTTAGTACACAAGACTCATCCATTTCCTTTACTCGAGGACGAGCAAAGTTTAAGTTGGGGGGTGTGTTAGATATTAGAATAATAAAAATTAACCCAACTTTATTTAATTAAAATTGATACTTTTATGATACTTTGCAGGAATTGACTTCATAAACGTGTAGATCTTGATTTTAGGAGTCCAACGACGCAAACGGAATGAAATTCGGACTTCGAACGGGCCCAAAATGGAATTTAGAAGATTTTAGCACAGATTTCAAAGCTGCACGATTTTTGGAGCGGCCCTAAAGCTTTTTGCTGGCTCACGGTGGACCGGCTCAATGGTCCACCGCACGACCTCTTGGTCCACGGCAGCCATTGCTACCGGTCCACGGGCAGAGCCGTGGACCACCGTGCTCCGATCGCGCCGAAACTCGTCGGAGAGCTTCCCCCGGCACCGCCGAAGCCGCCGCCAACCTTCCCGCCGGCCGGAGAGTCGCCGTTCGGCCGAAAAATGGCCGGAAGCCAGCTTCGCCCATGGCCATGCCGCGAGCCACCCTGCTGCTGCCTCCGCCATCCGAAGCCTTCGCACGACCCGGCCTCTCCCTAGCTCCGGCGTTGCACCGTCCAAGAGCCTCAGTGCCCGCCGTGGCACGGTCCGGCAGCCATCGACCTCCCGCGCGCGTCACCTCCGGCTCTGAGATAGGGCTCCCAGGTCCGGCCACTGCCCGCACGATGGACTGGCTCCCCCGCCTGCACGCCCCAGCAGCAGGGGAGGAACCCGCCCGTCCGACCTCGCCGCCGCGCCCCAGCTCCGCCAGCGCCCGGTTCGTCGCTGCTGAGCCCGGCGCAGCACGCCCAGGGCAGCGCGACTCCGGCTTTCTCCGGCCCTGCACGGTCCGGCCCGGATCCGCCCGCGCTAGGGCACGACCCAGCTCTTCTCCGGCTTCGCCCACCTCGGCAAGCCTCGTGTGCTTCCGTCCGGCTCCCGGCTCGCCCGTGAGAGGCCTCCGCCTCACCCCAGTTCGGCTCCGCCCGGTTTGGGGAGTAGTTCGGCACGACCGCAGGCAAGGCAGCGCTCTGCGTGTCTCCGACTCGGCCCGCCCGGCATCTTGGCAGCATCCCGCGTGGCTCCGCCCGACCTCGTCCATGGCGTAGCTCGCCTCAGCCCTGCTCAGCCCGGCTTTGCCAGGTCCAGTGCACCCACGTCCCAGGTCCGAGCATTCCTCCCGCAGCAGCTCCGGCGTGCATAACGCCCAGCTCGGTACGCCCACGTGCCCGCGTGTCCAGTTCGGCACGCCCCTATGGCGCCAGGTTCGGCGCGCCCGCGTGGCGCCCAGTTCCATCCACACTTGCTCCGCGCCCCAGCACGCCCGTGATCCAGCTCCGCCCTCCCGTGGTCTAGTCTTGACTGGGAGCAGCGTATGGGTCCGCAACGTGTGGGTTCGCATCCATGTGCATGGAGCCTTGCACTTTGCCTCGATCAGCGTGCACGGGCCTTCGCGCGGGCCTTCCCTCGGTCCTCATGCCCGCATGGCAACTTGAAGCGGCGTCCCGGCTAGCCCGGCACCTTGGCATCACAGCCTAGCTCGATCGCTGGGTGCATCGCGTAGTTCGGCCTCATTCATGTGGACCCGGTGCGCTTCCCGAGCGGCCCGTCCACATGGGCCCAGCGCTCTTTCCATGGATTCCCCCTCCATGTGGGTCCTATGACATGCTGCCTGATACGCCGCCTGCAAAGAAAGGTTTGCATTTAAGTTTCCTAAGCTATCGTTTACACTAACTAGTGAATAGCACCACATCTGAGGCGCTGTGCTCCTCCACCAACCTCTTGAACCATCAAGAAAGGGTAAGTTGACCAACCTACCTAAGCCTCCCAGGCCTGCAGAAGCTTCACAGGCCTATACCAAGAAGAACGTGCCCCTCTGAACACCAAGAGCCGCTCGTCTACATAAGAGCAGCGGGAAGAGGTAAGAGGGGTAAGGGACAACACACTCTCTTCATTCTTGCATTGTCTGTCACCCTCTGGTAGCAGAGAGTCCCCCAAGCTCTCCGCCTCAGAGGTCCCTTATTTCCTTCGATCGTCCCGCTGACTTGATCGTCAGAGTGCCTTTGCCAGAATCCCCGGCGCAGGTCTCCCCTGTTTTGCAGGTATTACCCGGCGGAGGGACAGTAAGGAGGAAGATTACTCCTCATCGGAAAGGCCCACAGGAGGGCCACTACAGTACCAAGCCCCTTTCATCCCAACTACAACTATGTTCCCCTTGATCGTCCCCGACCAACGAGCTCGGTGATGCTGGCACGGAGCCCACTCACCTAGGCCACATAAGAGCTACCGGCCACGGCGATCTAGGCGGCAATAATTAGTAATATAAGAAACTAATGCATTGTCTCGCTTATCGTTAAGGCTTCGTTAAGATAAACTCCATAGCAAGTGTTTTAATTTATGATTGAGCCCATGATTTGACTTGAGATAAGCATATTCAGGTTAGTATAAATAGCTTTGGATTATAAAGGGTTCAACTTGATTTTTTTTTTTTTGGATTGCACACTTAATTTAGTTATTAAAAAGTTCAAATTTAGAGTTTTAGCTTGTCTAACTTATTTTATCATATATAATAACTGGATCAGGTTGACACATTTACAAGCTAAGCCATTTAACTCAATTAGATCATTCAAGACTTGTTTAACTGGATTGAGACCCATTCAACTTGTTATTTATTAAATGAGTTGTGCATAATGAGTTAATTACCTTTGATATATATAAAAAGAAAATTAATTTCAATTTTGCATGTATGACTTGTTTAAGAAATAGTCTAGGTTCAAGCTAATTGATGCTTATGCCTCCATGAAACCAACCAGTTAATTGCCATATAAAGATAATCTTGGTTCCAATCTTTCTTGTGCAATCTTTTAGGCTTAGAGTAATTCTTGTGATATTTCCTGTTTAATAATTTTTTTCTATAACAAACAAAGAGACATATAAAAATGTTACTTTCTTATGTTAATAGTAAATATCAATCACACAAAAATCATTCTTACTTAAAACTAGTGGTAATTTGATTGCAATCCTCCTTATCAACATCAAGCAAAAATGATACCATAAATCCAAATGGACTTAATGTTTGGGTCCATCAATCTCATTTTATTGCATAGCGATCTAATGCCATAGTTTGTCATGCTCATTAAGAAAAAGAAAATGATAACATCAATCCTCCTTAACCAAAAAGGAAAGTTTATAACATCTATTACTTGTTTTCATAGAATCCAAGCATATACTGTTATGATGGGCCGGTCGGATTGACTCATAAAAGACCATAATAGACCTGAAGGTTGATAAAAGACCATGTCATGCCCAAAAGCTAACAAGTTGATGAGATGACAATCGGCCAACCCTCTTTCCAAATTCTTTGGTCTGACCTACTCGTTACGTCTGACGAACTCATAAAGTCCGACCAACTTAAGTATGCCAGTTGACTCTAAAAGAATTGAGATGGCAAGAAAAGAGATGGTTATCGTAATAGAATAATGACTAACTATTACAATATGTCCAAATCGTTATCAAAGAATAACATTGAAACTAACTTTTTCCATCTGAATTTCGTTAAGACAGATGCCTATAAATACTGATAAGAGGGGACATTTGGAAGGTAAGTAAGAAAAACTAGCTGAAGTATTTTCATTCCTACATATCTTCTTTAAGATTCTATATCTGTTACTCAAATCCTTGCTGACTTAAGCATCGGAGTGTCCCCCTACTAGAAATCCTCTGGTGAGTGAGTTTGTTTTGCAGGGCCCCGAAGAGAACTCGATTGGTGGATCTTGATGGTGCGAAGGGATCGCTTGGGTTTGGCAACAACAGATTGGCACACCAAGAAGGGAAAAGAAATCTTGAACAAGAATCTTGATGGAGAAGATGGTAAAAGGAAGAGCGCAAAATGCTTCGACTGGAAGAGGTTGTTTGCCATCCAAGAAAAATGATCTACCCATGAAGACAATGATGTTGCCCCCATGATGAGTATAGGACGATAACAGAATGGCATTCTCCTAGATAAAATGGAGGTTCTAATTATTGCTATTTAGAATCTTCAAGAAGTCACAATCAGTGGGCAACAATGGCCATCGCCTCAAGATGTAGCCGATGGTCTCCTTTGGAAGAGGATCGATAATAAGAGCTGAGTCAATATTCTTGATGTCATCATTCCTTGAATCGATGTTCTCCTGTGCAGAAGGCTCTCCCTTTCATGAATATGGAGAGAGCCGGCTCAGAGGGAAATGCCAAAGATCTTTTTCTCTATCTTTCGATGACTCTACTTCAAGAAGTTTTCATCGAAGCAGGAGAACTTGACGACATGATGACTTTGGAAAAAATTCTGGAAGTTGGAACTACAAATTGCTAAGCTCGACATCAACGAAGGAACGACGAGCGACTTATAGCCCATGATTCATGGCTTCTATTCTCCAGGAGAATAATGAAAGAAGTGATCTCATCTCACTTTAAGATCCCATAGTTGGAACCTTATGATGGAATCACTGATTCTCTTGATCACCTGGACAGCTTCAAAGCCCATATGATGATCCAAGGGGCAACTGATGCCCTCCACTGTCTTGCTTTCCTAGCGACCTTAAAGAAGGCTGCACAGATGTGGCATTCGATCCTCCAGCCAGGTATAATTTTTTCTTTGATCAATTAGAAAGATTATTTGTGGCTCATTTCAGGACCAGTAGAAGAATGTCACACAATTCGGATAGCATCTTCTTCATTCAACAACAAGAAGGCAAAGCTCCGAGAGAATATGTGGCCTGTTTCAACTTTGCCACACTCGAAATATCAGACCTTGATGAGCACATGGCTATATCTGCTATGAAGAAGGATTTATGATCATCCATATTTACTTTCTCTCTAGATAAAAAGTTCCCTACCAATTATTCTAAATTGTTGGTGCATAAAAATATGCACTCACTGAAGAGTAAGTAGTAAGCCGATGTTAGGCAGAGGGAAGGACAGTCCCAAAGAAAAAGAACCAAAAGAGTAATGAGCCGTAACCTCCTAGCCATGATGACACTACGACCCGACAACGAAGCCTTAAGCCGAAGAATCCTGTCAGTAAGTTCAATACCTACACTCCTCTATCTCTTCCAAGAGAGAAGATATTAATGGAAATAGAAAAGAAAAGCTTTCTGCAAAGATCTTGACCAATGTGAGCACCTCCGGCATTGTGCAATAAAGTCAAATACTGTCAATTCCACCATGACCATGGGCATACTATCGAAGAGTGCATCTAGCTAAAAGATGAAATAGAATTCCTGATTAAGCATGGATACTTGGAAAAATACATCCATGGTCAAGAATGCCAAATCGAGGCTGCCACCCAAAAGCAAACTATAGATGGTGCGGAACTTCCTAATCAACGACCTACAGATGGAATGGTTGGTAGTTACACCGTCGATTGAGCTTTAGGGAGGAGGCTGAAGAAGGTGCTCCGAAGAGACTTCGGAGTAACAATATCATTATTTTTCTGACAATTACCTACGAGAAGTCTAAGTACCTCATGATAATCCTGTAGTTGTTTCTGCTATCATTGCAAACTATGATATAAGAAGAATTTTGGTGGATAATGGAAGTTCAACTGAGGTCTTGATCTATGATACTTTTATCAAGATGAATTTATTAAAAGATAAACTACAAAAAATCTCAATATCTATAACTGGGTTTGGAGGAAATCTAGTGGAAGTAAAGGGGGAGATAACACTTTTAGTAACCATTGGAATGGAACCCCAGCAAAAAACACTCTCAATCAATTTTATGGTCATCCGAACATCTTCTGCATATAACGCCATACTAGGATGACCGGCTTTGAATAAGTTCCTGGCAATCGTATCGACCTATCACTTGTTGGTATGATTTCCCACTAGGAATGGGATCGAAGAAATGAAAGGGGATCGAAGAATGGCCCGATAATGTCTGATGATTCAAGATAGATAGTCAATCAACAAATAACTCTAGAATAACTAGATCAGAGGATCAGATAGAAGGATATGGCGAACCGATGGAAAGGACTATCTCTATGCCACTGGAAAGAGAAGATTCGACGAAGATTATATAGGTCAGGAGTATGTTGGATGAAGAACTAAAAACAAAATTGACCGACTTCCTACAAAAGAATGCTAACATTTTTGCTTTGTCGGCAAATGATATGCTTGGTATTCCATCGAAGGTTATTACCCACCAGTTGAAAGTTGATCCGGGGTATAAACTTGTTTGGCAAAAGAAGAAAAATTTTGTCCCTGAGAGATAAAAGGTCATTGATGAAGAGATGAGCAAGCTCCTTAACACTGGATTCATAAGGAAGGTTCATTACCTAGATTAGCTTGCTAATATGGTAATGGTAAAGAGGGAAACAGTAAATGAAGAATTTGTATTAACTATACCAACCTCAACAAGGCTTGTCTGAAGGATAGTTTCTCCTTGCCAAAGATAGATCAGTTGGTTAACGTAATTGCTGGACACAAGCTCTTAAGCTTCATGGATATCTTTTTAGGCTATAATCAAATTCGAATGAACCCTAAGAATGAAGAAAAGACAACCTTCATAACTGAGAAGGGGTTGTATTGTTATAAAGTAATGCCATTCGGATTGAAAAATATGGGAGCAACATACAGCGGCTGGTCAACAAGATCTTTGAAAAGCAGCTTGAAAAAAATATAGAGGCATATGTCGATGATATGATAGTGAAAAGCATCTAACCAATTGATCATATCAGAGATCTGGAGGAAGCCTTGGTATATTACAAAGCCATCAAATGAAATTGAATCCAATAAAGTGTGTCTTCGAAGTGACTTTAAGAAAGTTTCTAGGTTTCCTTATCACCAATTGGGGAATAGAAGCCAACCCAGAAAAAATCCGAGCTATTCTTGACATGCGACATCCTTCTAATAAGAAGGAGGTACAATAGTTGACTAGCCATATCGCCTCCTTAAGCTGATTTATCTCTCGGTCGGTAGAAAGATACCTACCTTTCTTCAAGGCCTTACGATAAGCAAAGAATTTTGAGTGGTCAGAAAGTTGCCAATGTGCTTTCGAGGATTTAAAGAGATATCTAGTTAATCATCTACTATAAAAAAAGTCACATACACCCATGCTTTTTAGACACGTAAAATATATACGTGAGTAAAAGTTCAAATTCTAAAAAAAATGTTATATATATCCACGTTCGGCAAACGTGAAAATGCTATAATCAATTTGTAACTTACGTTTCAACTATTAAACATGAGTAAATCAAATATAATAGATAAACATTGGTATGCCAAGAAAAGTGTGTTCAAAAAAATTAACATGATCCCAGGTCTAGAGCTATTCCAAACTCGGATCTGATTAACTCTAACATAAATGAGTCGGATCTAGATATTTAATATCAGACCCGAGACCCAACTAAAAATATATATAATATATATTTAAATAATATAATATAATATAATATAATATGACATATTTTATAATTTATTATAATATATTATTTTAAATTTTATATTTTAAATATTAAAAATATAATTACACTATATTATAATTTATCATAATATATTAAAATGTATCATATTATTTTATATTCTATTATACTTAATATAATGCCAAATATTGATTTTAGTTATATTAAACCATAGTACTATTTAAGAATATTGTCTGGCTTAGCTCGATCTAGTTTCATGAGATATGAATCAGATACAGGATAAATTTGTGGATGCAAGAATAAATTCAAAATTTATCAATATAAATATTACCTATCTTATTTAATAGATCTAAATTTTAGCTCACAACTTTATCATTACATAAAAGAGCCGTTCCAAGCTGATCAAGCTAATACGCTAGTTGGGAGAGAAAAATGGGAGACAAAAAAAAAAATTTCTTGATTGATTTTTTAAAAAAAATAAAAAATAAAAAATATTTTTTTTAAATTAGATTTTTAAATTTTTTTTTATCCCTTAATTTTTTTTTACAAAGTTTTTTTTCCTATCTACCATCTTGGTGGTAAATCCATTCATTTTTTTCAATTTCATCTAACTCGCCCTTTCATGAGCCCAACTAAATAGAGTTAAGACGGTTTACGGGCCTTGCGTGGACTGCGAGGATGCCTCTTTTATATTTTTTTTGTCACCGCTTCGTTTTCTCCTCTCGTCAAATCCAAGGTCCCCTCTCCTGGCCTAAGGCAAATTCCTCCAGTACACGATGGCTGCAAACTGGCTTGCACCGGTACTCCTCACCACCTCCGGCCGACCCATCTTCCTCCCCGACGAGGTCGAGCACTGCCTCCTATCTTCCGTAGACCTCGAAGCCGAGGAGAACCCTGCCCTCCCCACCCTCTGATCGGGCCTTCTCGTCCTCACCTCCCACGGATCCTGTGGATTGACGAATCCTCCTCCTTCGACCGTGCTATTCCCCTCACCACCGTGGTCCACGCCTTCCCCCTAAGAAGTCGATGCGGAGCATGTTCGCCAGCCCTAGGATCTGGATCCAGGTATCAGCATCATTGGATGGGATGGTCGGGGAGAAGGGAACGCGATCGGAGATGGTCACGACCATGATGAGGGGGAAGACGGACCTCGACATGTTCTACAGGAGGCTGCTGGAGGTCCTGAGGTCAAGGACGTTGGAGGTGTCGGAGGGATCGAGATCCGGATCTGGATCGGGGGAGGGGTTGGCAAGGGTGAGGATGCCTATTGTGGGGGTTTCGAGGATTCTCAGGAAAGAGCAGGAAATGTGGGAGAGCACGAACAAGAGCTTGCAGGAGGCCTTCCATGACCTGAACACTCTCATGGTTCGTAATTGATTTCCATTCTTCTTTTTCTATTTTTTCATTTGAAGATAAAGCTCATAGCCACTAGAATACTGTACTCTATAGTCTTAGACTGCATTTTGCATTGTTGTAATTTTTTTAAAAAAATGGAAATAAATCGAAAACATGATTGGTCTGTTCTCTCTCTCTCTCTTTCTTTCTCTCTCTACACAATGAGGGCCATCGACGTGGCCGGTGACGAAGGGAGAGAGTTGGGATGGGCCAGGGACATGATCGAGGACAAGGGAGAACTCGACATCAGGCAAAGAGGCAGTCGAGGGAGCGGCAGAGGAAAAGGAAGTGACGATGGAGCCAGTGACGGAGCTAGGCACGAGGGTTAGCTCAGCATTGGGCAGAGAGATGGCCGGTAAGGCCTGGGTCACTTGTGTGGGGTTGGGCGGAGGCAATGGAGCTGAGGGCGGAATTGGATGGAAGAAAAGGTATTACTGGGTTAGGAGAATGGTGAAAGCCCACTTAATTTTTAAAAAAAAAGGAAGTGAAAATTTTCACTCTCACTTTTTTTAATAATATATATATATATATATATATATATAGAAAGAACAAAACATAAACGGGTAACCAAACATGTTTTCTGCATTGAGTTTCATATTTTTATTTAAAAAACAAAAAAAGAATATAAAACTTATATAAGGTGAGTACGATTTTAGTTCTTGATGTTCTTATACTTAATATAGATGGATGGATGCTTAGTTTCTAATAGTCTTTAAACATTTACTTTTTTTTACTTGTTTATTTTTATTATTTCTTAGTATATATGGAGCATGTTAAGTTTAGAAAGATAATCATGGTTTTATTGTTTTGATTGCATATCGTTTAGCTTGTATGTGAGTAAGCCATCAAAAAAGAAAGTTTCAAAGTGGATAAGGAACAAAGAAGTCTTTGAAAAGAAATATCTTATCATTCCTATTTGCATTTGGTGGGTTATTAGGTTTAGTTATTTCTAATTTATTAAATATTGTATTAGAAGATGTGTATTTATTTTTTTCTAACATTAGGAATCATTGGCTTGTCGTGATTTTTTGTAACTTTGGTATGAGCTTTATTTCAACCAGTCCATCCTGCATGTTGCTATTGGATTCTCTTCCAAATAATAGTTGTGATAGATATGAAGCTGAAATAAGATGGTAATCAAATAAATATAATTTTTATTTTTAACTTTGGTTTTCTTAGTCGATTCATATTAATATATTTAGACTGTTTGTATATGTCTACTTGCAGCCTAGTTTTTGACATATATTACTATGAAAAAAAGTCAAAAGATATAAGAGTAATATGGAATATGCTGCTTATAGCCTCAAAGATAGTTATGTTATATTTTTTAAGCAAAATAATTTATTTACATGAAACATAGAGCATAATAGGCATTATCTTTTTGTTTATATTTTAATAATAATAGATACCAGTGCAATCAAATGGAAAATGATTGTGGATACTTTGTTTCATATTATATCTATCTTTTTATACAGGATGCTCCCATAATTATTTCTTCAATTAAGATTTCTTCTTTTGTATATTCTAATCTTCTTAATTTCTTACCAAATTTTTATATACATTCTAAAATTATTTATTAATTTTTATTTATTCAGCTTAATGATCACTAGTTTATAATGGCAAAGTTGGATTTCTTTGTAGTTGGTTTAGATTTTGTTGGATGTGCAAAAAGGAGTGCAAATAGGCAAGTCATTAACGAGCAGAGCATTGTACTTGAAGATGATACTGGTGTAGTCTCAAAAGAGGAAGAGATACTCAACTTGAAGAGCCACTTCCTAAAAAATATCGTGGTGAGATACAAATAAAAGATGTGCATATGATGAATTCTGATAAAATGATTCATGTAGAGTGGAATGAGTATGGATAGCCAACTGGGGATGGTGGGCAATCATTTATGAGATTTTTGACTAGCCTAACAAAATTTTATGAGCAACATATTAGGTAATCATTTATGACCTTTTTGACTAGTCTAATAAAACTTTAGAGCAATTGCCAGTTAGTGTGAATGATTGGTGAAAGATATCTAAAACCACTAAACTTGAACTTTGGAAATATATGAATATGATATTGATTTCTATTTCATCTATGATTTGGCATTTATTTTTATGATATAATAATAATTTTTTATTTCAGAAAAGTATGATGTGGGAGATAAGCATTATAATTTTGCAATGAAGACTTTGGTAGGAAAATGGAGAGGAATGAAGTATGTTTAAGAAAAAAGTACTTAATACAAATTATAATAAGAATAGGAAAAGATAAGGTGAAGTACCTAAAAATGTCCTAGAGGCTCAATGGAAGAAAGTTATAGACAGTTGGTCTACTCTACAATGGAAGGTATATAAAAATTATTATTTTTCATTGGTTGAGATCAATTTTTTATAATAGTTAATGTCGGTTTTAAATTTTGGTATGTATGAAATAATGACAGAAAATAACAGATATCAACATTGACTGCAAGAATAAGTACAAGTATCCCTGTTATGCAGGAATAAGGAGCTTTGCGTAAATCAATCATCTATATATAAAATCCATCCAAATTTTTTTAAGTGCTTGCTTTGAGAAATATATGTGTTATGTTCAATTAATTTTTTTTATGTTGTATACTCAGTTAAAAGGATAGAAAAAAAATTGAACCGTCCCTACATGTGGACGAAGACTCGTACTAGAAAGAATGGTAAACCTATAAATGCTGCTGCTGTGGACTAGTTGTAAGTATTCTTTATTAGTCAATTAAACTATAAGTCTATCTTATTTTTTATCATAATATTTATTTCTTGTAATTAATACATACATATTTATTGGAACCAAAAAGAAATGTTTAAAGATACAGAAGAGGATGAAGTATTTTCTAAACAGTTTGGCAAAGAAAGACTAGACATGATCCGCTGCTTAAGGTAAGACCAACTTGCAATTCATTATGGGGCTCTAAAGCAACAAATAAAGTCTTGAGAAAAGAAAATAAGAGTTTGCATAAATTGGTTAATGACTTGGCAGCTCAAGTTAAAACTTTTCAAGTCTAAGTAGTAAATATTTATGGTTCAACAGTTTCAGTGAGTACTTTAGTTAAATATGTAATTCTTTTTTTATTTCTATATGAATGAGATTAGATAACTTAATCTTTATTTTAAGAATTATCTTGACTTTTTTGAAAATATGAAAATGTCATAGAAGAACCCGATGACCATTCATTCTACTTGCTATTTAATTGATGAATTTAACCTGTTATTGTACTTATTTATTAATAGTATATTCCAACATGAATGAAGCTGATGATCATTCACCAAAGATAGATAAAATATTATTTGTTAGTAGCAAATATAATCCAGAGGTATCTATGATATCATTATTTTATGCAATACTTGTAATTTATCTATTTTTTAAGAAGGTTGGTTAACTCTCTATTATTTCTAGAATGGTGATAGAGTTGAACTAAACTCATCTCAAGTGAACATATCACCCATTCTTGAATCATCTAAAATTATAGGTGAAATTTATTTTAATAAATTTATAGATTTTAATAGAATGGTTCAATGTTATTAAGTGGTGAATCATCAAAACTTATTCATTATATTATATGAAATCAATACTTGCAGGGTGAAGAAGTAATTTTATTGGATATCTCACAGAAAGAAGTAGGCAAAGGAATATTTATTTCTGATGATAAAGACAAGATGTTGATGGACAGAAATTTGGGAGATATGTTTTGTGAGTTTCTGTTTCTTATGTAATTGAGCCGAATGCTCCATTGCTTATAAAGAACAAAAGTCGATCTTTAATAAAATATGCTGTGGGCACTTACATTATTTAGTGAAAAGATTATGTATGTATCTGTGTACATTATTGGTTTAATAATGATTTATACTAGCTCTGAAATGATGTATATTTATATGATTCTTTTCTTTTACAGATTCAAGTGATATAATGAAAGGTGTCAAGGAAGATATGGAGATTTTGCAAAGTTTACTTTATCTTTATTCTTTTTATAGTATAGCAAAATAGTTAGAACTTATTTTATGATATGTTTTGAGTTCTAGTATTTACTTTCCTTTGAAATCAGACTATATTTTGTTTCTTGTTCTTTGGATTTTGATGAAATTAACAAAATTGTTTAAACAATATTTTTATGAGACTACCACTATGTATGTTCAACTATATTTAATATAATGATGAAAATTATCTTTTTAATTATATTATATCTTTCTATTTTTATTTATTATTACAGGTGATTCATATTTTGAGTTTGGATTAAGCAAGACTATATTTAATTATATATACATGTTTTATTATTGATAGTACAGGTTTATTTATATCCATGCTTTGTTAATTCCAACGAATTCTAATTCACATATATTTAATTATCCATGTTTTATAAAGGAGGGTATAGACTAGATTTATATCCATGTATACAATCTTACATATGTTAGATATTACGTGGGTAAAGCATGTCTACACACACGAAAAAAAATGTGGCTATAAGCTACACCCACGGGACATATCCACGTTTAATCAAACGTGTGTACCAATATGGGTATAGGCATATATCCATGTTTTTTAAGCTTTTATCCACGTATTTTCCACGTGGATGTAGCTCCATTTTTTGTAGTGCTCCATGCTCTCAAAGCCCCAAGAAGGAAAAGATTTGTATCTTTATCTCTCCACTTCAGACGAAGCTTTTAGCTCAATGCTTGTTAAGAAGGAACCTGGAGGCATCGATAAGCTAATTTATTATACTAGCAAGGTACTACATGATGCTGAGGTGAGATATCCGAAGGCACGAAAACTTATATGCTTTGGTGATAGCAGCGAAGTGCCTAAGACCATATTTCTAGACTCATCCAATCATTATGTTGATGGATCAGCCACTGAGGGCTATCTTGTAATGCCCTGACACCTCAGGTAAGATAGCCAAATGAGCTATCAAGTTGGATGAGTTTGATATTACATATCAACCCCGACCAGCGATGAAGGTCCAAGTATTGGCTGACTTCATTGCCAAATGCACCTAAAGTAATGAAGAGGAGGAAGACCAGATGGACATCAAAAAAGTCGAAGATAATTATGATCCTACATGGACACTTCATGTGGACGGAGTATCTAACTCCTCTGGTTGTGGAGTGAGGCTAATTATAGCTGACCCCGATGGAGACATCGTGGAGTATGCTCTTCATTTATCTTTTTGAGCATTAAATAACCATGCGGAGTACAAGGCCCTGTTAGCAAGACTTGGAATTGCCAGGAAACTAGGTGTTCAAAAGATCAGGATCTTTTTAGACTCCCAATTGGTTGTAAACCAAGTCATAGGAGAGTTTGAAGCTTGAGATACTGCTATGATGAAGCATTTGAAAAAGGTATGAGATTTTGTCACCAAATTTGAACTCTTTGATATATCTCATATTCCACGAACTGAGAACTTCTGGGCCAATGCACTATCCCGATTAGCTACTACGACTCCCAACTCCCTTGGTCGAGCATTTATTGAATACCTGAAAGTTCCTAGTATAATAGAAGAAAGTTTGGAAATACACCAAGTAGAGCAGAAGCCTAGCTGGATGGATCCGATCGTCGAATATTTGAATGAAGGGGTATTACCACAGGATGTTGTTGAAGCCAAACAGATTCGGTGGATGGCTTCGCAATACATCATCTTAGAGGGTATTCTTTATAAGCGGTCCTTCACACAACCTCTGTTAAAGTACTTAGGGCTCTCAGATGCTGACTATGCTTTGAGAGAAGTGCACGAAGGCATATGCGGTGATCATTTGGAGAATAGATCTCTAGCTTATAAAATTATATGTTAGGGATACTATTGGCTGACCATCTGAAAGATGCTAGCAATTTTGTGAGAAGGTGTGATTAGTGTCAAAGATATTCCAATATCCAAAGGTGCCCATTGAATCAACTGATCTAGTTAATCGCCCCTTGGCCATTCGCCCAGTGGGGAATAGACATCCTTGGCCCTTTGCCTCCAGCCTCTCTAGTCAAAGAAAATTTATAATCGTAGCCATCTATTATTTTAGTAAATGGGTTGAAGCCGAACCTTTAGCCCATATCATAGAAGGAAAAGTTAAGAGCTTCGTCAGAAATTCTATAATTTACCTGTTTGGAATCCTCTATGCCATCATCATTGATAACAAGAGATAGTTTGATAATTCGAAGTTCAAAGATTTTCATGCTCAGTACCATATCTTCATAAGCTAATCTCCATCGAACATCCTCAGTCGAATGGTGATGCTGAGGTGACGAATCGGATGATTCTTCATGACCTAAAAACTAAGTAAATGAGGCAAAAAAACTCTGAGCTGAAAAACTAAATTCATTTCTCTGGGTATACCAAACAACTCCCCGATCTATTATTGGAGAGTCACCATTCAACCTGACATTCGAGTGAAGCAATGATACCGGTAGAAATCACTTCCGATCCAGGAGGATGGATCACTTCAAGGAGCAGAACAATTTAGAGCAAAGAAAAGCTAACTTGGACCAGCTCGAAGGCACAAGACTCCAAGCACAACTAAGAATGGCCATGTGTCGATAGAAGGTCACCCGGTATTATAACTCACAGGTGAAAGCCAAAACCTTTCATCTTGGAGATTTGGTGCCATGAAGGGCCAAAATATCCTGATCCACAGAGTAGGGAAAGCTTGCCCCTAATTAGGAAGGCCCTTACCAATCACTAAAATGATACGACCCGGAACTTACCGGATTGAAAGCTTATATGGTTATCAGATAACTTGACCATGAAATGTAAAAAATTTATGCAAATATTATCAATAAAGAGCCCTTTTGATCTTCTCTCTAGAAGGAATACTCTATCATAAATAGTCAGAATAACTTACCGACTCACATTCCATAAAATAAAGGGTTGGTCTAATCGACCGACTCGATTGATGCCTCTAAAGAGTTGGTCTAATCCACAAACTCAAACCTGACAAAATAAGGGTTGGCTTAAGCAACTAACCCAATCGGTGTATTTAACATGGAGTTGGTTTGGCCCACTGACTCAATCGATATCTTCGATAGATAAAGAGTTGGTCTAGCCCACTGACTTATCTCCGACAAAACATGGGTTGGTCTAATCAACCAACCTAATCGGCATAATATGTGTATTCCTTAAGATGTTGACCTCATCAAGATATCATTGCTAATCTACTGAAGAGCTAAAACTTAGCAAAAAAATAACATCATGGGAAAAACATTTGAGTATAATGCCGAAGAGCTGATACCTAGAAATTTTTTCATACACACATAAGAGCAAAAAAGGCATTCAAGAAGTTCGAAGCCAAAGAAGATATTTGGAAAAAAAATTCTCATTCATATTTCAAAAGTTGGTACATTTACAAAAAGACGATAAAAGTTACAACTATTTTTGACCCTCGGCAACATTTTCTTCTAGATGATCTTCAGCTTGATCAACTATTATGGGGGGGATGATGGCTTTTGGTTCTTCAATTGCTTGTTGGTCATCATCATCTTCTTCTTCCTCTTTGACTATGATGATGCCCAATAGATCTAAGTCAGGATAAAGTTTAGTAACTTTATCCTGACAATCTTTGAAGCCCATCTGGTAACTTACTACCCGGTCTCGATCATCTCATCATCGAAGTCCTTAGATTTCTTGTAATCTTCAATGGCCTGGTGAACAGCTTGAAGGAGCTTCTCTTCTGCAGTGTCGCCCTCTTCTCAGCTGCCAATTTCTGGGCCAGGACTTCGTTGGATTTTTGGAGGCCCTCTTTTATTAGAACTTTCATCGAGCGAAGCTTTTTCTTCTTTTTGAGTTTAGCTTCCAGTTTAGCCACCTTTACTTGGACTACCTTCAATTCTTTCTCCAGCAAAAGGTTGGTGGCGATACTATTTTTAACTTGTTGGAGCAAAACCACTCAATGGAATGCCCGGGATCCTTCTTGATGCTGTCATGGCAGAAAGGTAACGCACCATCAGGGAAGGGATGGGGCACATCGTCTGCTCCCGTCACAGAGGCGTGCCCCCATGAGGTTGCACGCACGAGAGAGAACCAAGAAGATTAGAAGGGAGGCTAGGGTTTTTGGAGGAGAAAAGGGATCACGTATATTCTTCCCGACATTCCCGTCGTTCTTTATATACAAAAAAAGATATAAGCCTAGGTCACAATCGACCTAGCCCTAAAAAACTCTCCCCCTCTGAGTCATATGAGAAAACACTCAAATCCGAGCCCATGTACACCCATGTCTCATATGTTCTCTTCACCTTGGGTCTAGACCCTGACCCAACATGACTCAGAGCCCTGGAAACTTATAAACCAACTCCCAAACCTGTATGACTTCACTTAAGACTTGGAGCACCACATTAGCCCCAATAATCTCCACCTTGGTGCTATAAGTCTTGATAAGCTTTGCGTGACCGTCTGCACCCTTCTTGCTGTCTCCGGAGCTGACATCTTTCCATCAAAGCCACCTCGCCTCCCTAGCTGGAACATCGACCCGTGCTCCACAACTCCTAAGACTCATGCTCCATCGCACTCCTGACCTCGAACTGATGTCTCCCTGCTCTGTTTCTGTACTGCAACACCAACGCGTGCTTCCGCAGTACACCCAGACAGCTATACAAACCTAATGCCAATGTCAAACCTCTTCGGCTTCTGAGCTCCCTAGGAGGCCTTTGGAATGACCGCCTCCTTAGCTGAAGATTAGTACAAGTTCTTTGGAACCAACCTGTACCTGCTCCATAGCACTAACTTGAGATCTCTGTGTTGGCTCCCTTTTGCTAAGCAGCTGCATCACTCACCCTGGACTACCTGGAAAGACCCGCAACGATCTTGAACCAGCACTTGCTGCACCTAGAGCTCTACCTGACACAGTCTCCATAGAGCCATGCTAATCTCTGCACACTCTACTCCACCTGGCTAAGTGTACCCCTGGCACTTGTGTTAGGATATGGCCAGTATCCCTACACCTCTTGCTCTAAACTCGTGCCAAATCTCTCTCTCCAGCCATGAAGAGACCTCCAACCAGTGTCCACCTGAAACCAAAGTTCACCTGATGTCGCAGAAATCCCACCAAGCTCAACCTCCCAACGCCGCACTGCTGGGATACCCTGCATCTCGATACACCGTCGCTGCCTCCTCGAACCCGTTCACATCATCGCAAACCCCTCCGAGACCATTTTGGATACTTATATCCCTGCAGGAACCTTCAAAACCAGGAGCTCATCCCAACTCCTCTAACCCAGCAACCATCTTCATAGGTTGCTCCATCATGACCCAGCATGTCCATATGGCCAATCCCACCATACCAAGATACTTCCGACTACATGATGCCCCCGGCACTCCCTGAGACCTATCCGCACGGTCTCCTTGAGCTGCCATCTCCATCAGCTCTAGTCTCTGTCGCTAGGCCAATGCTGCCATACCGGGATGCTCCCAACTGCTCGATACCTCTGGCGCTCCCTGAGACTGTCCCTTATCTCCCTAAGCTATCTCTAGCACTACCTTTGCTGATGTACTCCGATCTCCCTGAGATATCCATCTCCTAAGATCGATCTCCAACCACGTGGGATACCACACCCATGTACAGCTCCATCACGATCAAGATAGTTGGAGTACAACCGATCACTCTCCTCCACAGTGATCAAGAGCCTGGTCCACTACCGATGGAGCTACCACTCATGCTTTGAAAGATCTCCGGTATGTATCACTCCACTTGTGCTATACCATAGATCACCCGACCTGCCATTACTCCACACACAAGATCCACAGCTCTGCACCACCATCGTGAGCTCCTGCACCACCGGATCCATCATCTTTGATGATATCCACTCTGCCAGCAATTCTCCACACTGCTCCCGATACCTCGAAACCTCTGTCCGCCTGGGAGGCTGAAGATGAGACAATCGTGCTCGTGCTACCCGCATGCACGATCGATGCACCATAATCTCCACATCATCTATGATCTGACTCTATCATTGGATATAACCCAGCTCAACATGAAGAGCTCAAAAAATAAAATCCAATGACATAGATGGGGCTCAAATCGGAGTTCAATTGAGCCCAAAATTGCCAAAAACCAATCATCACATATTTTAGAGCAAAGACACTTGAGATGCCGGTCCACCATGAACATACCCAATGGTTCACGTGAGCTAAGGCCAGTCCACAGCTACCATTTCTGTCGGTCCATGGCAGAGAACCGTGGACCACAACTTCTCTTGGCCACCGCCGTCACCCCTAGCCACCGCGCCGCACCTCCAGCGACTGCGCACTGCCGTGCCGTGCTTTCGATGGCTGATCGCATGGACGATCACTGCTCTAGTGGTTGCCCGCACACACGACCATGCCTGATCCACTCCGATCGGGACCGAGCATCATCTCCGGCATCTTCCCATCGCCAAGCCTCCCTCCGATGAACTGCACGCCACCTTCCTGGCACTGATATGCTCTGATCGACCATCGCCACTTCTGCTGCACTAAGCACCAACCACGGTGGAGCCCACGGACTGCACTGCCCTACAACTGACGAGCAACTGGTGATGCCCAGCACTACCGTCTTTCACCGGATCTTCCTCTCAAGAGGCCTCCTTGTTCGAATTAAACCGTGAGAAAACCTCACTGTCTTCCTCTCTCACGGTGATCAAGCCTCCCACAGGGGCGATCCCTTCACGGACCTTTTCTCTCTATTCCTAGCGAGGGCAGCAGGCCCTCACCTCCAGATCTCGGCACCAGAGACTGCACCACCATCGCAGTCCTCTTCCCTGCTTCCTTCATGCCATCGCATCAAGATCGATTCTGATACCAACTGTTGGAGCAAAACCGCTCCACGGAATGCCCGGATCCTTCTTGATGCCGTCATGGCAGAAAGGTAATGCACCATCAGAGAAGGGATGGGGCACGCCGTCCGCTCCCATCACAGAGGCATGCCCCCATGGGTTGCACACACAAGAAAGAACCAAGGAGATTAGAAGGGAGGCTAGGGTTTTTGGAGGAGAAAATTATTGCGGGACTGACTAGATGCTAGGATGATGCAGGTGATTTTTCTCTTTGTGATTTTTTTGGTTTTTTAAATGAGGTTAAGGATTTCGAAGACAAGCAAGAGTAGATCTAGGGTTCTATATAAATAAGAACTTCAAACTAGTAAGTAAGCCCTTAAACAGGATAAGAAGAGGACCCTGGGATTGAGAAATCCCGTAGAACTTAGCTCTTGGATCAATACCAACTTAGGAGTTAGGGTGGCAAACCTTAAAAGTTTGAAATGCCCGATGCCGAGTTCACTCACTCTCGTAGATGTGGCCTGAATGATCGAGCCTTCAATCTCGTGGATGCGTCGGCTTTCCGTCCGAAGGTCTTGAAGGCAAGGGAGACCGACTCCGTATTCGTGGCACCTAGAGGACCTGCGAGCAATCAAGAGAAATGTTGGGAGTTAGCAAAAGACAAGAAACAATAAGGGAAGAAAAGTTGAAGATGGTGGTGAATGGGAGATCTTCTTGCTAGGTGCCAAGATGGATCATCCCGATGGACTTCGAACTCAAAGATGGAGGATGGCTTGCACGAAAGAGAAGGTAACTTGAGATCACACACCTCTCGACGCCCGAAGGCGAAGGCGCTCCCTCACGGAGATCGACGTTCTTAAGGAATGAAGGCAATAATTAGAAGAGTGGCACTCAAAATATTTTCTTTCATTCATCAAGATTAAACTTTTCAAGGGAGGGATAAGGCCCTTTATATAGGCACCTTAAAACCCATTCAAATTTTAAAAAAATACAAAGCTTCTTGAAGAGGGTGCCCAAATTCAAATTTCTTCTTCCTTTGACCGACCAAGGTCTTGTGGCTTGATTTAGGGCTTGAAAGAAGGTAGTTGTCTTCTTAATTTGGGGTCAATACTTTTCTTCCATAGCCGACCAAGCACTTTGGAAAAGATGGCTTGATATAGGGCTTGAAACAAGGGAGTTGTCTTGATTTGAGGGTCAATGCTTTTCTTCCATAGCTGACCAAGCACTTTGGGAAGAAGTCTTGATATGGGGCTTGAAACAAGGATCATGCCTTCATTGCCCATTGACCTTCCTTAGCTGCCCATAGCTCCTTTGGAAAGAGGCTTGATAGGGAGAGGGAAGGGAGGAAAGAATCAAGGAATGGTGCCCAAAAATTCCAGCATTCCTTTCTTGCCTTGGCCGCCCACATGTCAAGGTGATGTGGTGCCACATGGGATGGATGAGGTGGTGCCAAGTGGCATCTTTCATGGCTTGGAAGATGGCTTGACCCATTACAAATTGGACTAGACTCGAAAACCACTCCGACTTGGGCCCAATCTTCAGACAAACTCGGACTGGAATCATTGCAGGACCCATAGACACAACTTGACCAAATTGGTTAAGGTACATGACTAAAATAAAAGCAATTGAGACTAAATTCATGACTCAAGAAAATAAAATGCTTAGGCTTGAAGCCTTATTACATGGCCTGGTAAAATAAACCCTAATCAGATATCCACATAGGGTTGAGGAGCCTCTATCGGATTCTGGTGCCCACACCAAAAATGGATCACGTATATTCTTCCCGATGTTCCCGTCATTCTTTATATACAAAAAGAGATATAACCCTAGGTCACAACCGACCTAGCCCTAAAAAACTCCTCCCTCTGAGTCATATGAGAAAACACTCAAACCCGAGCCTATGTACACCCATGTCTCACACGTTCTCTCCACCCTGGTCAAGACCCTGATCCAACATGATTCAGAGCCTTGAAAACTTATAAACCAGCTCCCAAACCTGTGTGACTCCACTCAAGACTTGGAGCACCATATTAGCCCCAACACAACTTGCCTTCCAGAGCCTACTTGAACTCCTCGGCCACTTCTTTTTTGGCCTTCGCGACTCCAACTGATCATGGAGACTTTGGCTTAGGTCAGCAAATCCAAAGATACTTTCCTCAATCAGAGAGATCTCATGTATAAACTACAATACAAAAGCAAGTCAATAATGTTCATTATATTATCATGAAGGAAGATAAGATATATTATCTTAAGGAAGCTCGGGTACATGGACGGAACAACATCATCCAATCACCGAGTCTTGGTAACCTCCCAGTCCTTCGGGAGGATGACGGCCTTCAGCAATCGTCAGGCTAGTTCAGGGTTGTCCAGCCCCATTTCATCAGCATAGACATGGAAGTCCACGAACTGATCTTCCTCAGATGGTTGGCTCCTTTTAGATTTGACCTTTACCTGGGGAGCCTTGTCTTTGTCTAATCGGCATGGCTGGGATGTAGAAGTGCTGATGTCTGAAGGTGCGATCGATTGCTCCAAGGATTGTACAACTAGAGCAAAGTTCCTTTAGTGGGACGTTGTCATCGTCGGGAGTTGACCGCACCTCAATGGGGGTACCTCCCCTAGTTGAAGCCTCTGGGGAGCAATAGTCCTCTTGACTTTCTTCACACTCTTTGATTCGGTAGGAGGAGGTGCAGCCTATCTCTTCCTAATCGCAGCCTCCGGGTGTCAGGCTTCATTTTCGTGTATGCAAGAAAAGCAAAGTATTAAGTCAATTGCAAGATAACAAATATAGAGGAAAAAATAGCCAAGTACTTGTTTGATAGTGTATACCTAAGGAAGAAGACATGCTAACTTGAGTGAGGTAGAGGATCTGCTTGCTTAGCAACTCCTTCATTGGAGAGACTTCGACTCCTAAGAGTTTCTCATAGTCCTCCTTGTCGGCTACTAAAACCTTCTTTCCATTGTTCATGATCAGATGGGCCTCCCTCCACTCGTACTGAAGCCCCACGATTGGACGAAAGTAAGAAAAAAGAAGCAGGGCTTCCATCTATGAATGGCCAACAAAAGCTCAGAGATAAACCTTCAACCGGGATGGGAGCCAATGACCCACCACCCTCTGCCATGGAAGTCCTTCTTCAAAACAAAGAAAGAGCAAAATAAAAAAGTCCTAGGCTCTATTTGAAGGTCATGACAAGGACTAGGAAGGCACAAATGACTCGAATACTATTCGGAATCAACTATGCAGGAACTACATGGTATATGCTGAAAATCTGAACAAAAAAAGGATGGAGTGAAAAATGAAGACTTGCCTTCGGGTAGTCTTCGTATATTGCTATACTTTCGATAGGAGACCTATCTAATCTCATACCAGAATGAGGGACTCCTGTAACAAAATCCTACAAAATCTTGTAATAACTCTGCAAGATAGTAACCCTAGACTCACTAGGTTGCTCCTAATGAACTCAAGCCCAGGTTCTTCCTTGTAGGGACCCCTTGTCCTCGGAGGACTAGGACTACCAGAGGACTCATCTCCTTCCCTACTGGTTGAAGACCTATGACGGTGGGAACTTCTAAGGACCTAACCATGGTGAGCGAAAAAAGAGGATCTGACTTGAGAAGAGAAAAGACTCAGAAGAAGGAAAAACTGAGACGAAAGGCTTCCTAAGACTACTGAAACCTGAGAATGGTGTAAAGATCTGACTCCAAAGGAGAAGAACCCTTTACATAGGCAATCGCAATGGCCATGATTTCTTCCTCGAATGATGTGAGCGCCTTTGATTGTGCCACGTATAAGGATCTTAACCAAAGATATGACACCATGGGGAAGAAATCGATATGAGGGGAGGAAAACCAATACATTAGTCTTGATCCCCGAGAATCAGGCTAGCAAAAATAAAAAGATGACGATGGCTACAATCGTGTCTTCAAGCAATTTCAACGATTCTGATCACCATGAATAAAAATCCCATTCAAGCGCTGACGGGAAGGAAATCAACATGACCCCATGATCCGAGGGAATGGTTCTACCACCTATGGAAATTTGATACGTGGCAAAGGCATAATGCTAAAAATGGGGACGAATTACCGCTGTCAACTGACTTCGAGATTTGCCATCATTAAAGGAGATCTTCTCGCCTCCCGGTGAGGAACGTGGGTGACAAAAAAAAAGAGAGAGGAATAAATGAAAAAATAAATAAAAATAAATGACTGGCTCCCATTTTTCAAGATAACAATATATCTTGAAACTGGGAGTAGGGGGCAAGTGTTGTGATGGGCCGGTTGGATTGACTCATAGAAGGCCATAATAGGCCCTAAGGTTAACAAAAGGTCATGTCAAGCCTAAAAGCTAACAAGTTGATGAGACGACAATCGACCGACTCTCTTTTCAAATTCATTGGTCTGATCTATTCGTTACGTCCAACGAACTCATAAAGCTCGACCAACTTAAGTATGCCAGTCAACTCTAAAAGAATCGGGATGGTAAAAAAAGAGGTGGTTATCTTAACAGAATAATGATTGACCGCTACAACGGGTCCAAGTTGTTATCAACGGAATAACGTTGAAACTAACTCTTTCAACTGAATTTCGTTAAGGTAAATGCCTATAAATACCAATAAGAGAGGACCTTGGGAAGGTAAGTAAGAAAAACTAGCTGAATTATTTTCATTTCTCCTATCTTCTCTGAGATTTCATATCTATTACTTGAATCATTGCTGACTTAAGCATCGGAATGTCCCCCCACCGAAAATCCTGTGGCGAGTGAATTTGTTTTGCAGGGCTCCGAAGAGAACCTGACTAGTGGATCTTGACAGTGCGAAGGGCTCGCTTAGGTTTGGCAACAACATATACTATAAATTATTATAATATTTCCTTTATTGTTTATAAAACTAGCGCTAGGCTCACAAGTTTTCTATGATGAAGATATCAAAACTATCTTATCATGTTAGTCAATTTATTAAGATATATACTTGATATAATAATAGAATCTCTTGATAATACACAGAGGTTCTTTATTCGTAGCCTCCAAGGTACAATGTAATTTTATAATAAGTAGTAATAAAATATTTGATTACAACGATCTTGGTCTTCCAAAACCTTCTACCAACAAAAAATAGAGAGCAATTTTCAATTTTTATTTTATTTTTTAGCTAGGCAGTAACCAAATGGAAATCTCGCTGCTTGGAGAGATAAAGAATGAATCCCAATAGGATTAGATATTTATTTAGTCTCATTTTATACTTAGATATTCTTGAGTTACTAATTAAAATTATCAAGTTAAAGAAAAACATCTATGTTTTAGTTCATAGAAAGGTCTAAGAGAACGATGACTATATCTTACAACATGGATAAATAAAAAAAAATATTCAACTAAAGCTAGGTTAGAAAAGATGAAGAAAAGAAGAAATCAAGTTAAAAATTGTAACTGAACTTACAATTTTTATTTTTTGAGATAAAATTTGAGTTAATACATCTTTCTTAATTTGCAAAAGGCAAAGTCCCAAAGTGACTGCTTCGTACATGGCTTTCGCCAAAAATATATTTTGTTGAAAAAAATAAACTTTCTCGTAATGTGTTTTTCAAAAAAATTCATAAAAAAAAGGGGGGTAATTTAGATAAAAATATGTAAATAAATGAAAAGAAAAAAAACTTTTACGGTTAGATAGGAAAAAAAAGGTGGAATCCTAGTTGAATAGCCGTGATTTATTCAACACAATGTTTGCATGATGTTAATTGAAGCATATTTATCATGTTTTATGGGAAAAGCTCTATGCATAGAATATTTATATTTATTTTATAGCAAGTATGCGAATGGCTCAATATACTCAACTATGAGGTAGTCTTCCTTGTTTTTGCCGAACCAAATTGTAGTTTGGCCGTCCAATGCACTACTCTAATTATATAGATATATTTTTGTCATTTAAACATATTTATTATTATTTTCTTTTTTATTTAAGTACCAATAATATTAGTTAGATGTCAAAAATATTTCCATACTAAAACTTATCAAATAATATATATCATATATAAAACATTTTTTATTTTTTATTTTGGATAAGATCAATTTACAAACTCAAGAAATTGCAAGCAATATTCTTCCACCCTCTTTACTCTTTATTTATTAAATTTATATAAGTCTCAAATCTTCCCTGAAGGTTGGTCCAACTCATTGTTCCACTGACAGTCCCGATGGCGAGGATTCCCCCAGGTATCTGACTCCATTAAATGAGGACAAATTAGTCAACTGAAAAATATTAAATGCCATCACCTGCACCAACCGACCGACGCCGAAGTCGGCAATCACCGCCTCAGATCCCGACAATTGGCGGCGAATACTTCCAACGAGCCCGTATTATCGGAACTCTTAAACAACCCATTACCAATTTCCGACCTTCACGAACCCCTCGTATCCATCAATCCCATCCGTTCGATCAATCGATCCTTTCTTTAACGACCGTACGACTGTTCCCGCTCATCCTTATCCTCTTGAACTGCCCCTCCGCAAAACGAGCCACGACAACCGCGCCATTGGATCCACGGAATTATAAGATCAAAAAAAGGTTATCCGCGGTTTAACGTAATATCCGTTATATTTAACGGTTCATAACCCTTCCGTTAGTTTACAAGATAACGGGAAAAATAGAGTTATTTAATTTTTTTAATCTTTATATATTATAATGAAAATAACTTTGATTTTTATATTTATTTTTTATTAAAAACATAAATTTTATTTTTAAATTCTGAATTTATTTAATGAATCTCCTTCCCAAAATGGTTGCAAGAGTGAAAAATAAAAATATTATATCAAATAAACATGATTTGGACAATAATACCATTGTATTGAATATTTTATTTAATAAATATTTTTTTAAAAAAAATAATTTTGTTATTCATTTATTTATTTATTTTTATTGAAAGCATGACGTTGTTGTTAATACTAAAACTATGCATCGCTGATGAGTGGTGCAGTTAGTTGTATGACTTTTCTTACAACCAGCTGGCAGGGATTTGAATCTTGGTTTAGACATATTTCGACGGAAATAAAATAATCATAAAATAATTTTAAAATAAAATAAAATAATTAATAAAATAATCCTGGAATCCCTGTTGGCTGATGAAAATGTTAGGGATATATATAATAAATCACATTCACTCGACTGAGTGGTAGTCAGGTTGATATACGGGAAATGGCTACGAAAAAATTAATATGCATCATGTATCGAATATTCCCTGATAACAGTTAGAGGACTGTCTGGGGGTGGCCACATCTGGAATGTAACTCCTCCCTTTTTGGTTCATAAAACAAAAAAAAAACTAAAACTGTGCAACCTGGCAAATAACGGCCATGTAGCGGGTTAGTGGCGATTTTGTTGAGGTTTCTAAACAATGCCGTTATTCGAACGTCAAACCCGTTTTAACCGTTATAACCGTTTAATTGAGGTCCAGATAAGGTGTACCGAACGGACGGTCGAGATCTCTACTTGCACAGGTACCGATGCTTGTTTTTTTAATCGATAAATTATTTTTATAAAAGGAAGTATTCTATTCAAATTATTTTTAATCGTCAGTATATATAATATCCGGAGAATCTCTTCCGTATCCTTCGATATCACTCTCTCGCTCCCTCTCTCGCTGCGTTGGCTACGAGAAAATAGCGTGGCCTCTTGTCGCCCGGGCTTCGGATTCGAAGAAACCCTAATTTGGCCGGGGGGGGCGGGGGTGGGGGGGGGGCGCGGGGATGAGATCTCGATGGTTCGGGAGACAGGGCCATGTCTTGATCTCTTTTCGGGCTCGCGGACGGAGCCTCCTTGGCAGAATTTCTGGAATGTTTTTGGGTAGGGTTATGATCTGAATCGGATTAATGAAAAAAAGAACACTTGATTTCCCGAGTTGTTTTTGGAGGATTTGGAGAAAAGTTGATTTTTTTTTTCCTTGGGTTTTTCTCGATGTTAATGTTTTTCGATGTTTGGAATGCAGTTCCAATTAATTTTTTTGCCTTGACAATGGTTGATGTTGCATTGGAAGGAAAAGTTAGAAATTTTCATGTGATTGCGCACCCCCCCCCCACCCCCCTTTCTTCTTTTCGCGGTACACTTCTAATTTCCCTTTCTCCTTGTAAATTGTTGATGATGTATGACAAATGTTGAGCGGTGATACCTAATATATTATGAAGTCTCATTTGGAATCTAGTTTTTAACGTTTTTCTTCATAATTACTCTTGAAAAATGTGTTACTTTAGAATTATTTTAGGAAATTTTTTCTTTTTTATTTCACTCTTTGATTTTGGAATTTGAGTTTATTTCTATTGTATTTTTAGACGATGGATGAATTTTCTTCTTGGTGAAAAAAGCAAGCGATTTGTTTTCCTCCATTGCTTATATGATCGTGATCTTAGATGCGGCCATGAATGTGGAATGGGGGATGGCATTTTATTGAATGGTTCTGACAATTGATTGATGTTTATTTCCTTGTGCAATTTATTGAGTTTGGAAAAAAAAAATACTGCATAGCTTCATGATTGGTATTATTCTTTAATGAGACGATTTTGAGCTTCTGGTTTTTTTTTTTTTTTTGTAGGTAATTAGTTTTGATTGAAGGGAGCCATGGATTCTGCTGAGGTTGAAGAGAACCTGTTCGCACCTGGTGATGCAAAGGTCTTCCCACCAAACTGATTTCCGTAACCAAATTCAGTGGAAGGCCTCAATTTCTCTTAAAATTGATCAATTAGAGAAAATCTTTGTGATTGCATCCTTGTAACTATTTAGTCTGTAAATATAATTGTAGTGAACCTTGCATATTAATATTGTGACATTGTTCGCAAACTACCCAAGAATAGGTTGCCGTGTCCCGTTTACTCCTTTCTTTGCAGCTAATATTCTTATGTCAACTTAATAAATTTCTTGTTTTAAAATAGTTTTGCTTATCAACAGTTCATGGCAAAAGTCTGTTTTTAACAAGTTTGCACTTTTTTCCAACTATTTTCATTAAAAGTTAGTGGTATTTGGAAAATGATGCCCAAAGGTTTTTCCTGATACTATGATATTATTGGATATTGGATGGTTATCAGGGCTTTGAAAAAACACAACTAGAACCATTATTTAGTTTATATTTCATCCCAGAATGGTTATTAAGATTAAGCGGCCGAGGACATCTTGGTGTTTGTATGCAGTTGCATGGAGGCATGTGTAAACAACTTTCTGCAATTGTTTATAAAGCTTTGCGGATCTTTCCAGTCTTGGAGGATGCAAGACCTAGAAGCAAGTCTGGTTTGCAGGCACTATGTTCCTTGCATGTAGCTCTCAACAAAGCTAAGAGCCTTCTTCTGCATTGTTCAGAATGCAGCAAGCTTTACTTGGTGAGTGTTTTCTATTCTGCAAATTGACCATATGGTCTTCTGATTTTGTAGCTTTTCTTGACCAAATGGCTGTATTTGATCTATTTATTTAGCTCATAGCAAATGCATGGTGGCTGTCCTTGGCAATTTTGGCAAAAACTGTCATCTTTGATGCATGAACGAACTTTGGTCTATGGATAATTTACATGTATGCCCCTCCTAGTTTATCAAGTTTATGTGCCTCAAAGACTTTCTGCAGACATGCCATTGAGGGGTTTATTTTTAATCAATCTTCCTAGAAAAATAACTTTCTTTCCTTTTTTCCCTGATGAATTAGTTTTGTTGATGATCTTGCAACTTCCATGTTAAGATGCCATGAGTAGAATGGATATTTTATTGATTTAAATCTTTTACATGCCCTGGTTTGATGCTTTATGGAATTACGCTAGTATTACTGTTATTGGGTGCAAAAACTTTCTTTAGAAGCATAAGCATATTATGGACTACTTATTCTTTATATAATCTCTGATATTTTGTGATCTGCTGATGTCAGATATATTTTTATTCTATTACGTGTCTATCCAACCTCTATTCTGTTGGATGACAGGGTGCTTGCATGATGCTATAGTCTTAGTATAGAACATTAATTTTATATCTTTGCCTTACGAAAAGGCATAATCTGCTTCATTTGCTGTTATGGCTAGAATGGGCAGAAGCTAATTTCTGTTCCGTCTTGATGCTGCATCTCATATCTATTTCTCTTTCTCAATTATTAGGCTATAACCGAGGAGTCCATTCTTACGAAATTTGAGAAGGCAAGATGTGCTCTCCAACAAGCTCTTCGGCGTGTTGAGGACATAGTTCCTCAAGCCATTGGTTGTCAGGTAAATTATAGAGATTAAACTAGCGGATGACTTACTGTAATATGGTACATTGCTTTCAAAGATTATGACTTCTTCTATTTGTTGCAGTTGTACATTGATATTTTGCCAATTGTATCTTTGTACTTTTTCTCCATTTTGTCCTCTGTGTAAATCATTATGATAATATATAATCTGAAAATCTTCTATGCAAAATTATCCTTAAAGCATCTCCTTGTCTTGGAAATAATGTACTTTTGCTCCATTTTCTCCTTTGTGTAAATCATTATGATGATATATAAACCTGAAATGCTTCTCTGCAGAATTATCCTTAAAACATCTCCTTGTCTTGGAGATAATGTTCTTCCCAAAACAATGCTGCAAAATGAAGGAAATAATGTTCTTCTTGCTTATAATTTAATTGCTGAAAGCAGTTCTAATAATAACTTTTAGATTCTGTTTCATGATCAACATATAGAGTGGCCAGTTCAGATTTCAGGCCTAGCCATATGGTAACAGACCTTAGGAAAAAGTCCAGAGTTATGCAGCAACTAGGTGAAATCGGGAAACTATCATGATGCCTAATGCTGAAGATCTATACGTGAGATGCCCTTTGGTTATTTGTATCATATTAGGGTTCTTTTTTTGGTGGTCCTATTAAGGTTCTTCTTCATGGATGCAAGATGGTAATGATGATGAGTGGAGGCCTGTAGCAATAAATTGCTTCATATGTCAACAGGATAGAACAAACTACATAGTACATACATTGATGCATGCATGCATATCCTAACTACAGGATAGAAATAAATTGATGCAATAAATTGCTTCATATGTCAACAGGATAGAACAAATTACATAGTACATTCATTGATGCATGCATTCATATCCATGTTTATCTGCATGGATAGATACATGCATACTTGTTTGCATGCATGCACTGAGACATCCATTTGTCTGTACATAGATGGTACATATACAGTACACAGATACATGCTCATGATCAAATTTGCAGCCAATGAGCTTAATGGATTGTTTTGGTAAATAGTAGCTGAATGCATATTGCTAGTTAAAACATCACAGTTCTATCTGATTTATTTATACATGCAATCAACTTAACAGGCAATGAGCTTGATAAAGTTTTTTTGGTAAATTCTAGCTGAATACAGTTTGCTATTTGAAAACATTGATATTCTACCTGACTTAATTTGGAAATGTTTAATGGGTCATGAGTTTATTTTTCCTCTTTAATGTTTATCTTTTAGAGATTTTGCTTCCCATCTCCTTGCATACAATAAATGATAGTTTCCTGTATGATCTATGACCAACTCCAACACATGCTGGAGAATGGTCAACTTTTCTCCCATTCAATCAAATATAACTCACTCTAGGTTCACATTTATTTTCATTTTAAAATTTTTCTTTAGATGGCTATATCTATTGAAGGGTTCCATTGTCTCTTTGGCTTCTCTTATAATGGATTTTGCTGAACCATTTTGTGCAAATCAACCTACAGTTTATTAGATGGCTGTGAACAGATGTTGGACTGCCTTTTCTTACGATGGTGGTTGTGCATCTATGTAGTTGAATGCTCTTATTGTCCATCTATTATATCTCTAGCTTGACAAACTTTATGTTACTTTTTTCCTGAGTAATGTACTTTCATATATTCTTTTTCAGATCATGGAGATTGTTGCTCAGCTGGAAGGCACTGTTTTTACTTTGGATCCATCAGAGAAGCAAGCAGGTGAGGAAATGATTGCATTGCTTCAAAAGGAGAAGAGATTTAATGGCAATTCCAATGATGGCATGGAACTTGAAGTTTTCCACCAAGCTGCTTTAAAGCTTGGTATCACATCCTCTAGAGCAGCTCTTACTGAGAGAAGAGCCCTAAAGAAGCTGATTGAAAGAGCCCGTGCTGAGGAAGACAATAAAAAGGAATCCATTGTGGCTTACTTATTGCATCTCATGAGAAAATACTCAAAGCTTTTCAGAAGTGAGACACCAGATGATACTGACTCTCAAGGATCTGCTCCATGTTCACCTACTGGCATAGGCTGTGTTGAGCTTGTCAATAGGAACAACCAAGCTTTTGAGAGGCAGCTAACAAAACTCAGTTCTTTCAATTTTAAGCAGAATGGGGTGAAATCAGGAAACATGGCAATACCCCCTGAGGAGTTCAGATGTCCAATCTCCTTACAGCTCATGTATGATCCTGTCATAATTTCATCTGGGCAAACATACGAGCGTGTGTGCATTGAGAAATGGTTTAGTGACGGGCATAGTACTTGCCCCAAAACACAGCAGCAGCTCTCCCATCTCTGTTTAACTCCAAATTATTGTGTCAAAGGCCTGATTGCTAGTTGGTGCGAACAGAATGGTGTTCCAATTCCAGATGGCCCCCCAGACTCTCTGGATCTGAACTATTGGAGGCTAGCTTTATCGGAACAAGATGCTACAGATTCCAGATCTACGGGAACCATCGACTCCTGCCAGATGAAGGGTGTCAAGGTGGTTCCCATGGAGGAGAATGCTGCAATAGAGGATCTCAGACTGGATGAGAGTATTAGTTTGGAAAATGGCTCATGTGAGGACCGTGAAGTGGATGAGCTTGAAAGATACGAAAGCTTGCTAGGTGTGCTCAATGAGAGTAATAGTATTGGGAAACAACAGAAAGCTGTGGAGCAGGTAAGGTTCCTATTGAAGGATGATGCGGAGGCAAGGATCTATATGGGTGCAAATGGGTTTGTTGAGGCACTAGTCCGGTTTTTGAAGTCAGCTGTCTGTGAAGGAGATGAGAAAGCTCAGGAAGTTGGAGCATTGGCACTTTTCAACCTTGGTGTTAACAATAATAGGTATGGGAGTCACTATTTCTCAAGTAATCCTTATTTTGTAGGTCATATACCTTCATTTGATTGCTATAGAATGAATAATGTAAGCTGAACCATACATTGCAAGTATTGTTCTCATTGTCCTTGTTTTTTTTCTTTGCCATTATCTTCACAAACTGCTACACATTTTTTTTTTTAATAAAAAGATCATTGTGAACTATTTTGTTTTATTATTACTATAAAACTCATAAATTCAGGTGTCTGTATGTGTCAAGTGCTTACATACTCAACATACATATATTTGAATAATTACTTGCAGATCTCCTACTGCTTATTTTTCTTGCATTCTTATGGCTGTGTTGCTTATGGTGGATCTTCAGGAACAAAAAAATGTTGCTATCTGCTGGAGTAGTACCCTTGCTTGAGGAGATGATACAAAACTCTGAGACCTGTGAGGCGGCCACTGCTCTCTACCTCAATCTCTCCTGCCTTGATGAGGCCAAACCTATTATTGGGTCAAGCAAAGCTGTCCCTTTTCTGATCCAGCTCCTAAAGGCTGACAACTCTCGAAGCCACTCATGCAAGCATGATGCCCTCTACACCCTATTCAACTTGTCCACTCATCCCCCAAACATCACTTACCTCCTCACCTCTGGTCTCATTGAGCAGCTCCAATCCCTCCTTGCCATTCCTGCAGAACCTCCAGGCTACACATGGGCGGAGAAGGCCCTTGCTGTCTTCATAAACCTATCATCAAACACTGCAGCAAAGAAACATATAATATCTACTGCAGGCTTGATTGAGGCGATCGCTGGGGTCTTGGAGAATGGTGAACCAATTGAGCAAGAGCAGGCAGTGTCGTGCATCCTAATTCTGTGCAGTGACAACGAGAAATGTAGCCACCTTGTGTTGCAAGAGGGAGTAATACCTGCTTTAGTATTGGTGACAGCAAATGGAACACCAAGGGGGAAGGAGAAGGCACAAAAGCTTCTGAAGCTGTTCAGGGAGCAGCGGCAGCGCGAGGTGTCCCCTGTGCGGACTCAACTGCACGAGGTGCATTCAGCAGTGACTGTTTTTGATGGTGAGGGTGAGGATGCATCTGAACCAACATCATTGTCTAAATCAAGATCCAAGAGGCTTGGGAGGGCATTTACATCAATGGCATCAATGTGGAAGTACAAGAATCGTTCTAGGCATCAATACTAGAATGAATCTCAATGCCTATGTAAATTGTTCTTGTAATTTTCATCTGTTTCTTTTACTCTGAAAGTATCCCTCCTTTGGCATTTTCCTTTTGCCTTGGAGGAGAACGATCCAGAGATGTACAGGCCTCCCAAAATGGAGTTTCTTATTATTCCTCATTTTAATTGTTCATGAGCTTGCCTAAGCCCATGGCATCCAAACCAATTCTCATGCTGTTGTGCTAATATAACCGGTCTGAGACAACATCTTTTTTAATTGTGAAAATACAGAAAATTAGTTGCTAACCTGTCTAGCTTGGTTGGTAGAGTGCAAGGCTCTTAAGCTTGTGGTCGTGAATTCGAACCCCATATGATGGGTGATTTTATGTTTTTTAATTTAACATATGTTTATTTTATTTTATTTTTTAAAAGCCAATCTAGGTTTCTTCTATTCCATTAAGAGAACCTTTTCTCTCATAGTTCTTTACATTATTTTTTGATTAAATTGTTATATGCTTCCTATTTGCTCTGTTTTATCATGTTTGCTTGGTTGTATATTTTGTCACAATGCAATTATTCAGTCAACCTGCAGAAACTATCGAGTCTGTTCAAATATCTTGTAGATGTCCAATTCGTGGTGCTGTTTTGTCTTTCTCTCTCTGTGGGCGATTTTATGTTTTTAAGCTAACATACATAATTACTACTGAATAATGATGGCATTCGTTCAAATTGATGAATATGGTGTTTTCTTAAAAAAAAACTTTTTTTTTTTAATTTTTTATTTGAAGTCAATCTAGGTTTCTTCCAGTCCATTAAGAGAACCTTTTCTCTCATAGTTCTCTACATCATTATTTGATTAAATTGTTCTATGCTTCCTATTCGCTGCTGTTTATTCTGTTTTATTATGTTTGCTTGGTTGTAGATTTTGTCACAATGCAATTATTTAGTTAACCTGCAGAAATTATCGAATCTGTTATAATATCATGTCGATGTCCAAATCTTGGTGCTGTTTTGTCTTTCTTTCTCTCTGGGCAATATTATGTTTTTAGGCTAACATATATCATTACTAATGAATCATGATGGCATTTGTTCAAATTGATGAAATATGGTGTTTTCTTAAAAAACTATTTTTTTAAAAGCCAATCTAGGTTTCTTCTATTCCATTAAGAGAACCTTTTCTCTCATAGTTCTTTACATCATTATTTCATTAATTGTTACATGCTCCATATTTGCTGCTGTTTCTTCTGTTTTATTATGTTCTCTTGGTTGTAGGTTTTGTTACAATACAATTATTCAATCAACCTGTAGAAATTATCGAATCTGTTCGCATATCATGTCGATGTCCAAATCATGTTGCTGTTGTGTCTTTCTTTCCACATCTGTCATTATACACTTCCATGGCAGCTAGGGCCAGTTACTTGTACATGAATTTGATGTTGGACTGCAAAGATGGCAAGCAAACCAAGCTGCTCATAAACATCTTAGGCTCAGCTCCGCAAGAAATTTGTCTAAACTTGGTTCAACTAAGAAATTAATCGAGCTTCGATATTTTTCAAAGCTCGGCTAATAAATAATCCAAGCTCGAAAAATATAGGCTTAGAAAAATAAATTGGAGTGGCTTGGCTCAATAAAAAGTTTCGCTCAAAACTGGCACAAACAATAAACAAGCCATGCTACAAAATAGCATGTTAAGCTTGGCTGGAGTTGATAAGCCAAGCCTGAAGGTCTTATTGCTAAGGGTTGGCTCTGCCAAACAACAAGAATAATTGGTAGATGCACTATAGCACATCAAAGACTTTTCTCTTTTATCTACAGATGGACAAAGCTTGTACCCATGAATCCTAGTTAGGATTCACTAATGTTGTTTGGTTTGGTTTGGTTTGGTTTTCTTGTCCATATGTGGTTGTTCATTAGTATTCTCATTTGACATGGACAGTGGAACTGTACATGATGATAACAATGATGGACATACAGGGATCCATAAACATCCTCAGATGTGAAAGAAACTAGTTTAAATTTGATTCAACTAAGATTTACTTGGACGATGTAGGCTGAGAAAAATAAACAGAAGTGGCTTGGCTCAATAAAAAGTTCTGCTCAAAATTGGCACATACAATGAACAAGCCATGCTTGAAAATACCTGGTTAAGCTTGTGTTGAGCTGATGAGCCAAGCCTGAAGAGCTTATTACCAGGGTTGGCTCAGCTGAACAACAAGAATAATTGGTATGTGCATTATAGCACATCAAAGACTTCTATCCTTTGTAAACCAAAAAAAAAAAAAAAAGGACTTCTCACCTTTCTCTACATTTGGACAAAGCTTGTGCCCATGTAGTCCAAGTTAGAATGCTGCAATGCTATTTGATTTGGTTTTAATTGTCCATATGTGATTGTCCACCAGGATTCTCATTTGACATGGACAAAGTGGAACTGCAGAAGATGGTAGCAGTGATGGACATACAAGGATTACATTAGTCATATGACAAGAAATATGGGTACCATAGACATTTATGGGGTAAGAATTCTTATAGAGATAAATTTAGAACTTCAGCTTGGGTCAACAACTGTGATGGAGCAAAATTGACAATCCTCTCCTGTTTTAAGAGAGCTCCTATCATCTCTTAGCTGGTTGGCATTGCTTCTCATTCAACATACATTCCCTAATTGTGGTGTATCCTCATTATATTTTTCAAAATATATATTAAAAATTAAAAATGAATGGTTGAATCCTTTGGTAAAAAATAGTAATGAGAAACCTTTTGTTTGTTGCTTGTTTATGCATAATTTGAGAGGGACAAACATCAGGTGAACTGATCAAATGATTGGACCATTGATCTGTAGTGGTACTCTTAGTGTTAAACCTCATTGCGGACAAACTTATGGTGCATCTGGTTTGCGACCTGACTCAGAATTAGAATAGATTAAAATAGGAATGTGAATGGTTGTATTTTATGATGCGTTTGGTTTGTGACTACGATTATAATAAGAATCCAAATTAGAATGGGATTTGAATATTGAGTGAAAATCTAGATTGGGTTTTTGGGGTTTGGAGCATTTCCATTTTTTCCTTTGAATCGGAATCGGAATCGAATTCTCCAACAAAATAGTTAAAATGGGGGTACCCGTTCCCATTCCTATTTTTAAGCTCAACTCTCCTTAACTAAATATGCCTTTGGAGGGCGTTTGATATGAGGTAATTCACTTAAAATTAAGGATGACATCGATGGAGGTGATGGGATCATCATGTTTAGTTATACCATAGTGATCCTAAATCATCCTCACTTTTCAAATCTCTGTTTAATCCGGTGATGAGATACCTGTCCTTGAGGTTGACAATTCAAAATTGCTTCCTGTTGCCGATCTCACTGCGGCGGCCTGTGGCTTCAGAGCTAGCACCGGTCTTAGACCGTCTCAACTCGAGATCTCCGAGCTTCCGGTCCTACAAAACAAGGTCAGAGATCCTGGCCGGGGGTTCCGGCGAGGAGCTCTGACGGTCAAGTTAGAGAGCGGCGAGATGGAACAGATTCTCTAAGGCGGGTTCCCGAAGGACCCCCAAACTTAGAGAAGATATTAACAAAAGAGGTGTCGGAAAGAGTGAAATTGAGGCCCAGCTCCTTCACCGAGCTCGTGCCTAAGGACCCCTCTCGGATCCCCCGGATCCTTCTCTTGGTGCCTTCTTGTTCTCCCATTCTTTTTCCACTTACCTTGCTGCCCGCTCTTCCCATCCCTTTTACCATCATGTTGCCTCCAGCTCCCCCTCCTCCCCTCGGGAGGCTCCCTCTCGCTCTCGCTTTTCTCCCCCCCCCTTTTCCTTTCCCCTTCGGGTTTAGGAACCCGGTGGCCCCATCGTCTTGCTTGTCGTGCCTAGCGAGAAAAAAAGGGGGGGGGAAGATACTAGCGAGGCCTTGGGCCAAGCACGGGCGCTCTCCTTCCCAGGCATTGACGATGTGTGTCCCGTCGTTGCGGGCTCCTGCCCGCCAGGATTCTGCTTCTCGGTTGCGGGGCCCGTCCGGCCGATGTAAACGAGGTTTTGCACGTCACTATAGACCGTACCGGCGCCCCTTACGAGGCGCGGCGCGCGCTACCGGAGTAGCGATTTTGAAACTCGCGTCCGCACTTCCCGGAGGCTTCGCTAAGCAAGGCCGGCCCCGGCCGAGGTGGACCCCTCCTGGGCGGACACCTGGCGGAGCGGCAGAGAGGTGCTCGACTTCGGCCGAGGTGGACCCGTCTCCGGGCGCCAACTGGCGAAGGAGCAGGGGGGCCCGGCTCGACCTCGGCAGAGGTGGACCCGTCTCCGGGCGCCACCTGGCGAGGGAGCGAGGGGCTGCCAGCTTCGACCGAGGTGGACCCCTCCTAGGTGGACACCTGGTGGAGCGGCAGAGAGGTGCTCGACTTTGGTCGAGGTGGACCTGTATCCGAGCGCCAACTGGCGAAGGAGCGAGGGGCCGCCAGCTTCGGCCGAGGTGGACCCCTTCTGGGCGGACACCTGGCGGAGCGACAGAGAGGTGCTCGACTTCGGCCGAGGTGGACCCGTCTCCGAGCGCCAATTGGCGAAGGAGCAGTGGGGCCCGGCTTGACCTCGACAGAGGTGGACCCGTCTCCGGGCACCACCTGGCGAGGGAGCGAGGGGCCACCAGCTTCGGCAGAGGTGGACCCCTCCTGGGCGGACACCTGGCGGAGCGGCAGAGAGGTGCTCGACTTCGACCGAGATGGACCCATCTCCGGGCGCCAACTGGCGAAGGAGCAGGGGGGCCCGGCTCGACCTCGGCAGAGGTGGGCCCGCTCCGGGCGCCACCTGGCGAGGGAGCGAGGGGCCGCCAGCTTCGACCGAGGTGGACCCCTCCTGGGTGACACCTGGCGGAGCGGCAGAGAGGTGCTCGACTTCGGCCGAGGTGGACCCGTCTCCAGGCGCCAACTGGCAAAGGAACAGGAGGGCCCGGCTCGACCTTGGCAAGGTGGACCCGTCTCCGGGCGCCACCTGGCGAGGGAGTGAGGGGCCGCTAGCTTCGGCCGAGGTGGACCCCTCCTGGGCGGACACCTGGCGGGGCGGCAGGGTGGTGCTCGACTTCGACCGAGGTGGACCCGTCTCAGGGCGCCAAATGGCGAAGGAGCAGGGAGGGCCCGGCTCGACCTCGACAGGGGTGGGCCCACCTCCGGGTGCCACCTGGCGAGGGAGCGAGGGGTCGCCAGCTTCGACCGAGGTGGACCCCTCCTGGGCGGACACCTGGTGGAGCGGCAGGAAGGTGCTCGACTTCGGCCAAGGTGGACCTGTCTCAGGGTGCCAGCTAGCGAAGGAGCAGGGGGGCCCGGCTCGACCTCGATAGAGGTGGACCCATCTCCGGGCACCACCTGGCGAGGGAGCGAGGGGCCGCCAGCTTCGGCCGAGGTGGACCCCTCCTGGGCGGACACCTAGCGGAGCGGCAAAGAGGTGCTCGACTTCGGCCGAGGTGGACCCGTCTCCGGGCGCCAACTGGCGAGGGAGCGAGGGGCTGCCAGCTTCGGCCGAGGTTGACCCCTCCTCTCTCGCTCGTCGAATAAAAATCCACGTGGTTCTGACCACGTCCGGCGGGACCTGAGACGCGCGCCACGTCAGCGTAATAGCCATATCAGTTGCCCCCCATCCTCTCGTTCCCCCAAGGCGTCATGGCTCGGGACGTAGGGATTTAATGCGGAGGTTACATGGGGAAGGCGAAAATCTCGTGCCATAATTGCCATGATCCCTGTCGCCGTTTCTTGTTACGCCCGAGGTCCTATGAGAGGTTGCCACGTGTCGTGCTTCCGACGGCCATTAATGCACCATTTCGAAAAGGAGGTAGCTTCCATCGAACCGAAGCGTCGATGTCGGGCGTGCATCCACGCGGCATCCATTTGATGATTCGGAACGAAATTAGGGGTACGACCGCTGTCGATCGAGTTTGGAAAGGAGGGGGACTTTCCGGAAACGAAGTCCCTCCACTTTCTCGCGCTCTGCCGGCGATTGCAGTGGGCTTTCCTTCACCTTCCGGGATTTCCATCTCTTTTACACAGAGTATCTCGGTGAGTGCCCGTGTCTTCCTCCCCTTTCCATCTCTCGGCTTTAACGACCTTTTTGCACCCCTTCTTCCCCTATGGCGCGTCGCTGTCATATCTCTTCTAACCTGAACGAGGCCGGTCCTTCCCGGCCGAGGACTCCATCGCCTTCTTCCTCGAAGGGGAAGTGATTCTGGACGAGATCCGTAGGCAGCTCCAACCCAGGGGTGTAACCATAGGCGTCCCTAGGGGTCCTAGGTCTCCTCCCGTAGTCTCCGTCCGTCCGATTTCTTCTCTTCCCCCTCCGGCCACTTCTCCCACCGGTCCCTCTGGTCACGTCTCAACGATAACCGAAGATGACCTTTCTCTACTCCGGGAGGTCTATGGTATCCTGGACTCGACTCGTCTTTCCCTCCCGCGGCCCAGAGATCGAGTGACCTCAAGCGGCCCCGGGCGAGTAGTCTTCTACGAGGACTTCCTCCTCGGGGGTCTTCAATTTCCCCTTCACCCTTTCTTCCTTTCTTTTCTCAGCCACTACCATTTGGTCCCAGCCCAGTTGGCTCCAAACGCCATCCGGGTCATCTTTGCCTTTATTGTTTTTTGTCACTTCCACGGGTTTGTTGCCCGTTTCTCCCTCTTTAGGGCTCTCTTCACCCTGAAGCGTTATTCCACCGATGATGGCTGGTGGTACATTTCACCTCGGCCTAGGTGCCTCAGGTTCGACCTCCCTTCGTCTATTAAGGGCTGGAGAACCAGTTCTTATTCGCCTCGGTCGGGGACGTTGACTGGGCCTGGAGCGAGTCGGATCGGTCTCCGAACCGGAATTCCCAGGTTGATCCAGTGGACCAAGAGGTCCTCTCGCAGTTGCTGAGTGATGCGGTCCCGACCCTCGATGTTCTGCTCTCAGAGCAGAACTTGTTCGAGGCGGGGATCAGTCCCATCCGGGAGCTGGGTGAGGCTCGGGCTTCCTTTTTGCTTCGCATTCCCCCTTCCTTCCTCTTCTTTTCTTTTAACTGGTCTGGCTGACCTCTACTCCCTTTCAGGTATGAAGTTCTCTCTAGAGAACCTGCTAGAGGGCGCTGCGCAGAGGGATGCCACCGAGGGGACTGAACCCCCGGTGAAGAGAGCTCGTACTGAGGCGAGCCGGGAGGCCGCGCCGATCTCCATATCCGGACCTGTGGCGACATCTCCTGTACCCAGGCCACCTCGAGTCCGGGCGCTCGATGTCCCTGTCGTCGACCTCGACATGATCATGGAAGAGGGGGGGGCAGTCCCTCCCCGGGTCGTACCTGCTTCAGCCGCCACGCCGACCGCACCCACGACGGTCACCAGTACGGTGATGGCTCCACCGACAACTGCTTTACCCGGCGAGGGGACGGCCGCCTTTGCCGCTGCTGATACGTCTGCCCCGCTATCGAGTCTTACCAGTCGGTGCTCCGTGATCCGTGACCAGGGCCTCGCGGAGAAGGTCATAGAGTTCGCCTGCACCTCCCGGGACCGCCGTCTAAGGGGTGACCGGGACTACAGTGACACGCTGCTTGGGATCCTGCCGCAGCTCTTCACGGTAAGTCCCGAGTTTCGAGCTTTCTCCCTTTTAAAGTTTCAGTTGGATTATGCCAACCCCTTTCTCTTCTGATGTAGATCGGGACGGATGTGCTGCTGCTGAGGAACTTCCTCGCCGGCTATGCCAAGAAGGACGCCGAGAAGGAGGAGAAGCTCGGCAAGCTTGCAGCCGACGTCAAAGACCTCATGAAAAAAGGGTCGAGCTGCGAGGGAACAACCAGGTCCTCCGAGGCGACCTAGCCCGCACCGAGGGGCGCATCAAGGAGCTCGAGACCTCTCTGTCAGAGGAGAGGATCTCGAACCAGCGCCACATTGAGGAGGACGCGACGGAGAAGACCCACCTCAGGGCTCAGTCCCGGTCACTGGAGCGCTGGGTGGAGGAGGTCTGGAGGGAGCTGAGTGCAGCTAAGGAGAAGAGCTCCTACATCAACGGGCTGCTAGAGGCATCGAAGCGGGAGGCGTAGGAGGCCGTCCAGAGATTTCGGGCCTCGGAGGAATACATCGCAGAGGTTCAGGAGGCTGTCGTGGACTCCTTCTTGAAGGGGTTCCAGGTATGCCGGGAGAAGGTAAGTTCCTTCTACCCCGAGCTCGATCTTAGCGGGGTAGTCCTCGGTGGCAGAAGGCAGGAGCCCAATGGAGGAGCTCCAGCAGCAGCTGGTGATGAGGCGGCGACCCCGGAGCAGCCCCCCGAACAGCCACCTGTCAATGGTGTAGGCGGAGAAAGTGCGCTCCAGCCCGAGGAGGATGCCGCCGCGCCGGAATAGCCTCCCCGGCACTATCGTCTCTTTTTTTTTTTATCTTCTTTTTCTTTTTGAGGACTCCTGGCCTGTCGGGACTCCTCCTGTGTATTGACATTCCGAAAGCAATGAAACTTCTTTTTCACCAGACTGTTGCTTCACTCTCTCCTTCTCTTCTCTTTTCCTCTTTGTTTTTCTTGCCTTCCGGACTGAACTCTGGTTTTGGGCACTGGGACTGAGTCCTGTGGTGCATTCCGAGCCGAGCTCGTGGGCGGACTGAGTTCTGCCCCACCCTCTAGACCGAAGTCTGGGACCTCTGGACTGAATCTTGGGGCCGCAGGCTTTATCCGAGCCCTGCGCGGCTTGCCGGGTTGTTCTTCGAAACTGTGTGGGCGAATTAGATTCTGTCCCGCCTTCCAGATCGAAGTCGGGACCTCCGAACTGAACCCCGGGGCCACAGTCTTTATCCGAGCCCTATGCAGCTTACCGGGATATTCTCCGGGACTGCGTGGGTGAATTAGATTCTGCCCCACCTTCCAGACCGAAGTCCGGGACCTCCGGACTGAACCCCGGGCCGCAGGCTTTATCCGAGCCCGCGCGGCTTGCCGGGCTGTTCTCCGGGACTGCGTGGGCGAATTAGATTCTGCCCCGTCTTCCAGATCGAAAGTCCAGGACCTCCGGACTGAACCCCGGGGCCACAGGCTTTATCCGAGCCCTGCACGGCTTGCCGGGCTGTTCTCTGGGACTGCGTGGGCGAATTAGATTCTACCTCGCCTTCCAAACCAAAGTCTGAGACCTGGCGCCTTCGCGGATCTTCTGCCATGCTCGTGTTTGCTGAACTCAGAGCTAAGTGGCTCTCTCCCTACGAGGTGAGAAGAAGCATTTGGTGAAGAAAGAGGATTTCATTACTGAAGTTCAAGGAGCCTTACACTATTGGTAATACATCCTCAAGTTTAAGACGTTCCAGGTCCGAGGGAACTGGGACCCTTCTAGCTCCTCCAGGTAGTAGGCCCCGCAAGGGAGTACCTCCGCCATCCTATAAGGGCCTTCCCAGTTCGAGGAGAGCTTCCCGCACTCCCGTGGCTGGGAAGCTTCAGCTCGGTGGAGCACCAGATCTCCCGGGCGGAAGGACTTCGGTCGCACTCTGGAGTTGTAGTACCTGGCCACTCGCTGCCTGTAGGCCGCCATTCGAACTCGAGCCTTATTCCTCGTCTCTTCAAGGAGGTCCAGGTTTAGCAGCATCCTAAGGGATTCTCCACTTCATCATACTGCTCCACGCGCAGGGTGGGTAGGCTGAGTTCTATCAGGATAACGCTTCGGCCCCGAAGATGAGGTTGAACGGGGTCTCATTGGTGGCCGTCCTCGGGGTGGTGTGGTACGCCCACAGGATGCTCGGGAGCTCTTCCACCCACCTGCCCTTGGCTTGATCCAGTCTTGTCCGGAGGCCCTGCAAGATGGTCCTATTTGTTACCTCAGCTTCTCAGTTTGTCCGTGGATGCGCCACCGAGGTGAAGCAATGGTGGATGCCGAGGTTCTGCAGAATTTCTCAAACTCCTGACAGTCGAATTGACGTCCATTGTCGGTAATGATGGTGTGCGGTAGGCCAAAGCGGCAGATGATTGACTTCCAGAGGAACTTGGCGACGTTTGCTTCCGTGATCCGGGCCAGGGGTTCGGCCTCGATCCACTTCATGAAGTAGTCGATGGCCACGATCAAAAATTTTTGCTGCCCAAACGCCGGGGGAAAAGGTCCTAAGAGATCCATCCCCACTGAGCGAACGGCCATGGAGCGGAGAGCTGGGAGAGTGGAGCGGAGGGCTGACACTGCACCACGGCATGCCGCTGACATCGGTCACACCTCTTCATAAAGTCAGCTGCGTCTTCCTTCTTTGTCTCCTAGAAGTAACCTTGGCAGAGGGCCTTGTACGCCAATGTTCTGCCCTCCACGTGATTCCCACAGACGCCCTCGTGGATCTCTTGGAGCACGAGTGCGGCCTCCGCGGGCCTCAGACACTTGAGGAGGGGTTAGGAATAGGACCTCCGATACAGTAGTCCATCCATTAAGACAAACCGCGCGGCCTTCCTCTTGATAAGGCGAGCCGCTATGCGGTCCTCTGGCAAGGTGCCGCTAGTAATGTACTCAACGTACTTGTCCATCCAGCTAGGCTCTTAGCTGACCTGTTGGACTTCCACGGGTGTCTCGTAGCTCGGGGCCTTGAGATGCTCGACATAAGCACGGCCCAACAACGAGTCCGGCAGGGTCGCTAGTCGGGAGAGCGCGTCCGTGCGAGCATTTTTCCCGCGGGGTATATGGGAGATGCTAAAGCGCTGAAATCCTGTCGTGCTCGTTCTCACGAGCTCCAGGTATTTCACCATTTGAGGGTCCCATGCACCGTGCTCCCCAGAGATCTGCCCAGCCACCAGCTATGAATCAGTGAAGGCCTTGAGGTTGGCCACGCCCAACTCGCGGGACACTCTCAGCCCCGTGAGGAGCGCTTCATACTCCGCCTGATTATTAGTTACGGTGAACTGGAACCAGAGTGCACATTCGGCGACGACCCCCTCGTCGTTGGCGAGGATGAGACCAGCTCCGCTCCTGCTGGAGTTCGAGACCCCATCTACATGAAGGATCCAAACATCCTCCTCGGGTCCTGGTTCCGGCTGCTGGTCCAGAGGGCTTTCCTCCGTCCTCTTGCCCAGGCCTGCATACTCGACCAAAAAGTCAACGAGTACCTGCACCTTCATGGCCGACCTTGGCCTATAAGTGATATCAAACTCGCTAAGCTTGAGTGTCCACTTCGCCAATCGCCCGGATGTGTCAGGTCGGCTGAGTATCGCTTTCAGCGGCTGATCCGTCAGGACAGCAATGGAGTGCATTTGGAAATAAGGCCCGAGACGCTGGGCGGACACTATTAGCGCAAAAATGAGTTTTTTAGACCAGGAATACCTGAGCTCCGCATCGCGAAGGAGTTTGCTTGTATAATACACCGGTCTCTGCATTCCCTAGTCGTCAGTCCAAACTAGAATGATCTGATGGCCTCCCGGATGACCGCCAGGTACAGGATGAGCTTTTCTTCTCCTTCGTGCCTGGAGAGCAGCGGCGGTGATGCAAGTGTCCTCTTCAGCTCGTCAAACGCCACCTGGCACTCCTCAGTCCAGGTGAAGTTGTTCATCTTCCTCAGCACTTTAAAGAAGGGCCGACAGCGGTCGGCAGACCTCGAGATAAATCGACTCAGGGCCGCTATCCGGTCGGTGAGTCGCTGCACTTGCTTCTTGGAGGTAGGTTGCTCCATGTCCAAAATACCTGGACCTTTTCCGGGTTGGCTTCTATCCCTCTTTGGGTCACCATGAACCCCAAGAACTTCCCTGCGGACACACCGAAGGCGCACTTCGCTAGGTTCAACTTCATATGGTGAAGCCGGAGGTTGCCGAAGGTCTCCGCCAGGTCGCCGACGTGGTCCGAAAGAGGCTTGCTCATTACCAGCATATCGTCCACGTACACCTGCATGTTGCGGCCGATCTGGTCTTTGAAAACTTTGTTGACCAGCCGCTGGGTACATGGCCTCGGCGTTCTTGAGGCCGAATGGCATCATCTTGTAACAGTAAGTTCCGCGTCGGTGACAAAAGCAGTGTGCTCTTCATCCTTCGGGTGCATTCAAATCTGGTTGTACCCGGAGAAGGCATCCATGAAAGAGAGGAGGCGATGCCCCAAAGTGGTGTCCACCAACTGGTCAATCTTCGGAAGAGAGAAACTGTCCTTCAGGCAAGCTCGGTTGAGGTCGGTGTAGTCCACGCAGATCCTCCACTTGCCACTACTCTTCTTCACCATGACCACATTCGCCAACCAACTGGGATATTGTACCTCCCGCACAAAGCCGGCGACGAGGAGCTTCTCCACTTCTTCATTGATGGCCTTCTGCCTTTCTGCAGTGAAACTCCTCTTCTTCTGGCGGGCCGGGCGACACCTCGGGTCAACATTCAACCTGTGGGTGATGACTTCCGAGGGGATGCCTGGCATGTCGGTTGTGGACCAGGTGAACACATCCGCGTTTGCGCGGAGGAAGTCCAGCAGGCGGATCCGTTCTTCCTCTGAGAGCTGGGCCCCCACATGCACAGTCTTCTGGGGGTCCGAATCGAGGGGATACGTCAACAGGTGTTCTACGGGTCCTCCCCTGGGGTCCTTCTCTCTTAGGTCGAGGTCGTTGACGTCGGGTCCGAGCTCAGTGCCCCGGGCACTCAGGACCGTCTGAAGGCAATGCTGGAAGGGCTGGGCCGTCCCCCTCATTACCCCAGTCCCAGAGGCTGTAGGGAACTGCACCAGCAACCTCTTGATGGAAATTACAGCGTCCAACTGGTTGAGCCCCGGACGGCCAAGGATAGCATTATAAGGTGAGGGGAGCTTGACAACAGTAAACGTCATCATGATAGTAGTCTGCCAAGGTAGGGATCCGGCAGTGACAGGGAGAGTGATCTCCCCTTCGACCCCCACCGAATCCCTAGTAAAGCCCATAAGAGGGGTGTGCACCGGCCTTAAATGATCATGAGACAGGTTCATTCGGGAGAAAGCATCATAAAAAAGCATGTCTGTAGAACTCCCACTATCTACCATAATGCGATGTACAGGATGCTTTGCGATGGTCATCTCGACCACCACTGCATCATTATTTACATTTTTATTTTCATTCCCCTTTTCAAAGGGGGGTACATCCTCCGGGTCTCCCACCTCTCGGGTTCTTTTCGCCGCACGCCCGATCCCCCAGGAGATCATGCCCACCGGCTTCTCCATTGGGCAGTTATCAATGGCAGGGACCGAGGGAAGGGCTGCGAGCGGCTGTCCCTCTACCGGGGCTTCGTTCCTCACGAACTTCCTGAGGTATCCCCTCTTAATCAGCTCCTCAATTTCTCGCTTCAGATTGCGGCACTCCTCCGTGTCGTGGCCATGCTCGCGATGAAACTGGCAGTATTTTGTCTTGTCGCGAATGCTCCTTGGGTTATGAGGAGGAGGTCAGCGAAGGTTGTGTTCACCCTCAATCTCCATGAGGATCTTCATCCTGGGAAACAAGGAGAGGGGTGAAATTTCGTTCCGGGGCAGCATCGCTCTTCGGCTTCAGGCCTGGACGAAGATCAGCAGGTGGTCCAGGCCTCCGGGTCCCAGGGGCATCCCTCGGGGCTGGCTTCTTCGAGGACTTCCCGTCCAGCTCTCACCTGGTGCGTTCGGCCTCCTCCGCTCGGATGTACTTGTGGACACGGAGGAGGAGTTCGGAGTACGTCCTGGGGGGCTTCTTGTCCAGGAAATAGGTCAAGCGGGAGGTCTTAAGCCTGTGCTTCAATGCCAGCATGGCGATGGGCTCGTCCAGACTGTAGATTTCCATGACAGTGATCTTGAAGCGGGTAACGTAGTCCCGAAGCAGCTCCTGGTCCTGCTGGCGGATGGAGAAGAGGCTGTCCACCTCTCTTGGCACCTTCCGGCAAGCGTCGAAGTGTGCCACGAATTTTCCTTTCAGTTGATGGAAGGAGAAAATAGATTCGGGCTCGAGACGGGTGAACCAGACTCGAGCGGCCTTCCGGAGGGTGGCGGGGAAGGTGATGCATAAAAGAGCGTCCGTGGCCCCCTGGACCCTCATGAGAGCCTTGTATCTCTCCAAATGATCCAAGGGGTCGGTGGTCCCATCGTAGGGATCCACTTGTGGCATGCGGAACCGACTCAGAATCGGCTCCTTTTGGATTTCCTGGGAAAAGGATGACCGGGCGTCATAGCCTGCTGGGTCCGCTGGGGAGTTCTGCATGTCGGCAAAGCGACGGGCAAACTCCGCCAGCTTGCGCTCGTGCTCTTCCCGGTGCCTCTCAGCCTGGCACCTGATGGCCTCGTCGGTAGAATCTTCCACCGAGGCCGCTGGTGAAGGGGGTGCCGATCGGTCTCGGCGGGGGGCCTTGCCCCGATGTCGCCTGCTGCGCCGCGCCGTCTCGGCATCGTTGGCCGGGGATCGACTCTCGTGATTCGCCGAACTAGAGTAGTTCCTCTTCGCGGGAGTTTGGTGGCTCCCGCGGGGATTGGAGACTACCTGTGGATGAGAGGGTTTGCCTTGGATGGAGCGCAGGCTTCCGCGGGGTCCCGCGGCCCGAGCTACGGGGGTCCCTGGCTGGGGCTGAGTGGCTAGGGAGCGCTGCTGGTGCTGTAGCTGCCGCACTGCTGTGGTCAAGGTTTGCAGCTGTTGGATGATAGCTGCGAAAAGTCCATCCACCGGGAACGGCTGCGGAGGAAGAGGAGGTGGAGCAGGAAGCTCCCTCTCCGGGCTACGTGGCCCTTGAGGAGAATGGACTTCCCCTACTCGACTGGTAGACGCTTCGCGTCCACGTGTCATCACCATGGTCGGAGCGCGCTTTCGCCCGCGGAGAGCTGGCTCGCATTAGGGTTGCTGTCCTGCCCCCCTTCCTAGCACGCCAATCTGTTGCCGATCTCACCGCGGTGGCCTGTAGCTTCAGAGCTAGCACCGGTCTCAGACCGTCTTATCTCGAGATCTCCGAGCTTCCAGTCCTGCAAAACAAGGTCAGAGACCTTGGCCGGGGGTTCCGGCGAGGGAGCTCTGACGGTCAAGTTAGAGAGCGGCGAGATGGAACAGATCCCCTAAGGCGGGTTCCCGAAGGACCCCCAGACTTAGAGAAGATATTAACAAAAGAGGTGTCGGAAATAATGGAATTGAGGCCCAGCTCCTTCACCAAGCTCGCGCCTAAGGACCCCTCTCGGATCCCCCGGATCCTTTCTCGTGCCTTCTTGTTCTCCCCTTCTTTTTCCACTTACCATGCTGCCCGCTCTTCCCATCCCTTTTATGCCATCATGTTGCCTCCAGCTCCCCCTCCTCCCCTCGGGAGGCTCCCCCTCGCCTCTCGCTTTTCTCCCCCCCCCCTTTTCCTTTCCCCTTCAGGTCTGGGAACCCGGTGGCCCCATCGTCTTGCTTGCCATGCCTAGAGAGAAAAAAAGGGGGGGGGGGGGGGGGGGGGCATCATGTTGCCTCCAGCTCCCCCTCCTCCCCTCGGGAGGCTCCCCCTCGCCTCTCGCTTTTCTCCCCCCCCCCTTTCCTTTCCCCTTCAGGTCTGGGAACCCGGTGGCCCCATCGTCTTGCTTGCCATGCCAAGAGAGAAAAAAAAAGGGGGGGGGGGGGGGGGAAGATACTGGCGAGGCCTTGGGCCAAGCGCTGGTGCTCTCCTTCCAGGCATTGACGATGTGTGTCCCGCCGTTGCGGGCTCCTACCCGCCAGGACTCCGCTTCTCGGTTGCGGGGCTCGTCGGACCGATGTAAACGAGGTTTCACGCATCACTGCAGACCGTACCGGCGTCCCTTACGAGGCACGGCGCGCGCTACCCGAGTGATGATTTTGAAACTCGCATCCCCACTTCCCGGAGGCTTCGCTAAGCAGGACCGGCCCCGGCCGAGGTGGGCCCCTCCTGGGTGGACACCTGGCGGAGCGGCAGAGAGGTGCTCGACTTCGACCGAGGTGGACCCGTCTCAGGGCGCCAACTGGCGAAGGAGCAAGGGGGCCCGGCTCGACCTCAGCAGAGGTGGACCCGTCTCCGGGCGCTACCTGGCGAGGGAGCGAGGGGCCGCCAGCTTCGGCCGAGGTGGACCCCTCCTGGGCGGACACCTGGCGAAGCGGCAGAGAGGTGCTCGACTTCAGCCGAGGTGGACCCGTCTCCGGGCGCCAACTGGCGAAGGAGCGAGGGGCCGCCAGCTTCGGCCGAGGTGGACCCCTCCTGGGCGGACACCTGGCGGAGCGGCAGAGAGGTGCTCGACTTCGGCCGAGGTGGACCCGTCTCCGGGCGCCACCTGGCGAGGGAGCGAGGGGCCGCCAGCTTCGGCCGAGGTGGACCCCTCCTGGGCGGACACCTGGCGGAGCGGCAGAGAGGTGCTCGACTTCAGCCGAGGTGAACACGTCTCCGGGCGCCAACTGGCGAAGGAGCAGGGGGCCCGGCTCGACCTCGGCAGAGGTGGGCCCGTCTCCGGGCGCCACCTGGCGAGGGAGCGAGGGGCTGCCAGCTTCGGCCGAGGTGGACCCCTCCTGGGCGGACACCTGGCGGAGCGGCAGAGAGGTGCTCGACTTCGGTCGAGGTGGACCCGTCTCCGGGCGCCAAATAGCAAAGGAGCAGGAGGGCCCGGCTCGACCTTGGCAGAGGTGGGCCCGTCTCCGGGCGCCACCTGGCGAGGGAGCGAGGGGCCGCCAGCTTCGGCCGAGGTGGACCCCTCCTGGGCGGACACCTAGCCGGGCGGCAGGGAGGTGCTCGACTTCGGCCGAGGTGGACCCGTCTCAGGGCGCCAAATGGCGAAGGAGCAGGGGGGGCCCGACTCGACCTCGGCAGAGGTGGGCCCGCCTCCGAGCGCCACTTGGCGAGGGAGCGAGGGGCCGCCAGCTTCGGCCGAGGTGGACCCCTCCTGGATGAACACCTGGCGGAGCGGCAGGGAGGTGCTCGACTTCGACCGAGGTGGACCCGTCTCAGGGCGCCAACTGGCAAAGGAGCAGGGGGCCCGGCTCGACCTCGGCAGAGGTGGACCCGTCTCCAAGCGTCACCTGGCGAGGGTGCGAGGGGCTGCCAGCTTCGGCCGAGGTGGACCCCTCCTGGACGGATACCTGGCAGGGCGGCAGAGAGGTGCTCGACTTCGGCCGAGGCGGACCCGTCTCCGGGCGCCAACTAGCGAGGGAGCGAGGGGCCGCCAACTTCGACCGAGGTTGACCCCTCCTCTCTCGCTCGCCGAAAGAAAAACCACGTGGTTCTGACCACGTCCGGCTGGACTTGAGATGCCCGCCACGTCAGCGTAATAGTCATATACGCGCGCCACGTCAGCGTAATAGCCATATCACCTCCAGGCTGTGATCTTAGACAAAAATTTAAGTACAAAAATATTTCTCAGTCTAGTAAATAAAATTGATATATCAATATACCATTAATATATTATATCAAGATTATATATATAATTATATTTTATTAATAATATATATTATATTTATGATATTTATTTTATAATATATTATTAATTATATTATTGTCACATTATGAGTCAATAATAATGTTAAATTAGAGTATAAATATCTTATTATATTTTATATTTATATAATAAAAATATTTAATATATTACTTCTATTTACTTTATTTTCTAACCAAAATCAATATTTTTATTAATAGATAATATATTATAAGTATAAATAAAAATATTAATTCTATAATAATAATTGACATGTTTTAATAAGATTAATAATTTATAAGACTAACAAAAATATTTTATAAAATATATTAATTATTAATATATTAAAAAATATATTAATATTTTATTATAATATATTTTATATGAATAATTAAAATATTTTTATATAATCAATTGAGGGTAGTTTTGGAATTATATGGTCGATAATCCTAGATTTCCATACAATACCGAACATGTTGCCGGTGAATGCCTATGGACCTTCGATCACTAAACTATAAACTATCAAATACAATTATCTCATATCGCCGGGAAATATATCATCGTAGGATTCGAATCACCGGTGATCTTAAATTACTGTTACGGTCTTATTTAGGCCACCAAACATCACCTGGAAGAAGTTGTTAGATTTTGGGCCTGTCTGGGATGCGCACAACTTATTCCCTGGCCTGGCCTATTCTCCTGTTTTTCTTGGATTGGGTCCTCCATCCACTCAGGCTGGCCCAGCCCATGAATTGACGGGTGGAGATGGGCTTAAATCACCCTGAACGGCGGATCGCAACCGGGCTGACAAATTCCGGAGCCTGCCAAACTACTCCATCTGTTTGTTTCCCACGTTCGAATGCCACTCGTCCCTCCATCACCAGCTTTTCTGTTAGCTTTTAAGACCTGTTTTTCTTTTGAGAATACGATTAGCAAAACAGCCCTTCCTTCCCACTGTTTGCAACCAAAGTAATTAAAGACCATCTGAATCGTTCTTGTCTTCATTAATTAGATTTCAATTCAAGTCTCTCCTTTCCACTTTTTACTCCTCCCATTTCCTTCCTCCTCTCGAGCAAAAGGTGGTGGATTTTAGCCGCAGGAGGAGAGATGGCATGGGTGGGAGGAGTAGAAGGGGGGAGGGAAGCAGTGGTGGTGTGTGGCGAGGAGATGAGTGCAGGGATAACCATATGGGACCCGGAGACCGGGGAGGAGCTCCTGAGGATACCGACATGCGCCTCGCCTCCCCATGGCCTCCTTTGCATCAAGAACCACCTCCTTGTGGCCTCCCAGCTGCAGAAGCATCGACGGTTTGGCGGTGGCGCCGTCTTCTTCTGGGCTTTGAACAAGGTGCCGCCACCTTCGCTCCTTTTGGATCATTCATCAATGTTTAGAATCTAAAACTTTTATAGGCAAAATAAAACTTGTTAAGATTGCATTTAATGGTAAATTTAGAGAGTATGAATTATATAACTTAGCATTTTTTTTTTTTTTTTTTAATGACAAAATTGTTCATAAGGACCCGACCAAAATAGTTCAGCATTTATTATTATTTTTAAAATGATAAAATTGTCCATTGAAAACCCAACTGAAATAGTTCAGCATTTATTATTGATACCTCTTAAGTTCCATTTAATGCAAGCTTATCAAGTGCTTGTGCGCATGAAGGCCCATCATTACAGGATTTGAGAACAAACAGATGTACACAACCATACCCTTGCATTAGGATAGATTAAATATAAAATGTAAATTGTATGATCATTATTGTGAGCTCTTGTCCCAACTATTTGAAATTGTCTTTATGAATCTTCCTTCATTCATTGTGTTTATCATATTTAAGGATATATTTGATGTCATTTCAAGATTACAGAAATGCTATGCAAAATAAAATTAACTAAGGGATACGGTGTTAGAGAAATAATGTTCAAAGCTTGACCAGGTTGCTTACTCGGTCCACCCAAAAATTTATTTGAGTTTCTATTTTGGACTGCCGACTTTTGAAAGCAAGTGACCCGTTGCCCAATCCGACCAAAAAAATCTGACCCATCCAATCTTGTTCAACTGATTCTCTGGTTTGATAGCTAAGTTTTGAAACTGATTTAATTGGTCATTTAATGTGGTTTCCCTTTGGGCATTTGTGTAATGCTTACTTGCACTTGGAAGTTTTGGGTGATATTAAGCAAAGTCTTGAAGTTCATGTATCTTGCATAATTATGCTTTTTTTTTTAAAAAAAAAAAGCCTTTTGAGAAAGGTTATGCTTAGTTTTTAATACTTATCAAGCCAAGGTAATCTTCAAGTTTGTCGTTGGGCTTCAAATTTTAGTTTTTTTTTTTTTTTTGGTGGAATTACTTATAGGCAGTATAATATCTCAAAGCATTTCTTCTGTTTTGTGGCGTAGGTAATTGTTATTTAGCAAAGGCATCATCTTTTTTAATTTTAATTTTAATTTTATTATTTTTTTTTTTTTATTGCTTGTGCTTGTGAGCTCCTGCAATTGATGCTTCTCCATTTCCAGCCTCAAACTCCTCATAGAAGCTATCCGATGGAGGCTATTGGGCCCATTGCTAGCTCCAAGGATGGTATATATCTTGCTGGTGGAGCTCCTTCTGGCAATGTATATATATGGGAGGTAACTGCCTCATCTTTGCTCTTATAAATTTGCTCTTATTGATAATTTTTTTTTTGTCATGGCATCTTACCAATCAATATAACTACCACCCTTTCTTTAAGCACTGGAAGTTTTTTAAATTGATTTAAATATTCATTAGTAAGAAATAAGAATCTAGAGTTCAAGATTCAAACTAAATTGGCTAAATCTATCCATCATTAATTAATTTACTGTTAAGTTTTCAATTTTGTGACTTCTTTTGTAGCCTGCTTGTTTGTGGTGCATTGAGTCAAATCCTATTAAACTGTTTACAGGTTCCAAGTGGAAGATTGCTTAAAAGCTGGCATGCTCATCAGAAATCTATAAGCTGTTTAACCTTCTTCCCTGATGATGCTTTTCTTGTTTCCGGTTCTGAGGATGGTATAATCTGTGTTTGGTCTATGATCACGTAAGAATCAAATCTTGGCTTTCATTTTTTTTATTAAAAAAAAATGGTTCTTCGATTCAACTTTTGTTAGTCTGATAAGGTCACAATCATAAGTTTGTGGTCATTTTCTGGTGCAAGTGTACTAGATGTTGCAGATCCTCAAGCAAATCAGAGCTGTTCTCCTTTCCACATTTGGTCAGAGCATGGATCCTCTATCACTGGGCTATTACCAGTGTGTGGTGGTGCTAATCTATTGCTGATATCAAGCTCTCTCGATGGCACTTGCAAGGTTATAAGACATATTTTCCATTCTTGATGATTTCCATAGCTTTCATATTCTTGGCCTTCTGAGTTTAATTGCTTATGTGTCTTAGCAACTAATAACTAATTTATCTGAAACAGGATCTTCAGTTAATTAAGTCATCCTCTACACATAGAGTGATATATGCATGCTTGAATGCATGTAATTGCTACTTCATGGATTTATTTTTCTCATAATTCTGACCTGCTTAAAGCTTTTGCAGGTATGGGACCTTGTTTTGGGAAGGGTACTGCAAATCCACGCCTTTACAGTTGCTGTGACTGTTATGGCAGTTGATCCAGTAGAGCAGCTACTCTTTTCTGGAGATGAAGGTGGTAGAATTCATGTTACTGAACTCAATATTGGACTGCAAGAAGATCCAACAGTGATTTCAGAGGATGATTCTGGAGTTTTATGTGGACACAAGTAACTCTCACTTTATGTTTTCTGAATCTAGGGGCATTTCGCATGTAATAGATTCGAGCAAATCCTAAAAATGAATATCTATTTATTTTGGATTACTTTTAGCTAACAAGTCTTCTTTTACTAATTATTGGCACAGAACAATAATATGTACACACCACCTGTTCTTTCTTACACACACACACACACACATATATATATAACTAGATTAGTTCAAGCATGTTTTCTGATAGTGAGAAGATATGATTTTCCCACTTTTAAAAGAAATAAGAAGACATGAAAGTACATAAAATAAAAAAAGTGCGGTATGTGAGGATTTATCTCAGCTTCTTTTAGTTTCATTGTTCTCAGATGCATTGGTATGAGAAACTATATATCAAAATTCCATGTGCAAGAATGTTAGTACTAGTATCAGTCTATGCTAGCTTGAAATGATAGATCCAATGGCTTTGTAGGGAACCAATCACTGCTTTAGCATTTAGTTCAGGGGGTCTATGGTTGATTTCTGCATCAATGGATTGCACTGCTTGCCTCTGGGATGTCAAAACTTGGCAGGTTGTTCGGAAATTCACTCATGGAAAAGGTAATCCAGACCTACCAACCATCTTGATTTCAGTTTAGGTTTATCCATAATGCATCACATCTTGTTCTTTCCTACAAGAGCTTGCAATCCTCATTTTTCTGCACAAAAAAACTTGTTCATTGACAGGTTGCATAACAAATTTATTGGTGATCCCACAATTGTCACTCTCTGTATCAGAGAACAATAGAAATTGCCAACGGCCTCGTGCCTCTCAATTGGACAAGGCTCCTCAGCTAAACATTGCAACACAGGGGACTGTGGCTTTTCTACCAACATATTGTTCTCAAGAAGATCATGATCTCATCCCCGGTTTTCGAACATCTAGACTTATGAACAGGCACATTCTTGATCTGGAGGTCTTTTCCTCTCTCTCTAACACAGAGACATTGAAATGTTGTAATGCAACCATGATGTTATTGTGGGGTTCTAATGATTTAATGGGAAAATATTTTCTATGTTGGCAGCAAGGGAGGACAGTGGAGGCAATCCAAATGAAGGTTGAGGCATGTCTGGAGAACCGACAGTTGGCTGTCAGAATGACAAAAAACATGGTTTCCATTAACAAAATCCTGCAGTCACGTTTGTTAGATTTGGTGCAACTTCGGCTGTGCAATGCTTCCGAGGTTGCTTTCTCGAGCAGGAGAGTGAAGACTAATGGGCCTGAGGAGGCAAGACAGCTTCCTAAGTGAAGAAGATTGTGACATATATGCTTTAATATTTGTCACTGCAATGGTGTTACGGTTTGTAGATTTGCATTCACTGAATGATTCTGTGTGCTTGCTTGCATGGTTCATTTTTGTTATTTTATGGATATGGATAGCATTTCATCTTTTCATAAAATCATGCAATATGACTAATTTTGAACATTAAAATTCAAGTTAGGCATTTGGTATGAAATGCCATGCGTGCAGGAGTTGGTGGTGAACTTTTCTTGCCTATTTGTGTTGCGAGAAATTATTTTGGTTATTCCACCTGCATCTCATCAACTGCTATCTAATAATCTAGCCCTTTCTTATGGTGGCTATAGAAAGAAAATTTGAAAAAAAAAAAAAAAAAAAGGGTGCAAGGAGATAAACGTAAAAAGATCCATCTAATTTCTCATTGTTAAATGTAGAGAGTGGAATCTTATTTGGGGCTTGTCTAGTTGTCTCAGTGCTCGCATCCCTCCTACCAGCAATGAGAGTTCTGGACTCACTTTTTCTTCTCCCTCAATAAGGATGAATGATAAATAAGTATAGAAATAAATAAATAAAAACTAGTAATATTCTTTTAGTTTAAGTCAAATGGAGTTTGTCATTTAACTGATTTTAAGATAATTTCCTGGTTAGTCTCTACTCTATTGTTGCCAGCAACAGCCCAGCGGTTGCACCCCTCTTGCTTAAAACAATCTGTCTTCAAAATCTTGGAGGTGTTTCTCATGTTTTTACTTGGATATTTTTTTAAAATGATGGTTGGTGTGGACTCTCCTATTATTTGATACAAAAAGAAGGAAAAAAAAAAAGTTAGAATCTCAATCTCAAAGATTAAAATGACCATCTACTCCATTAAATTAAAAATTATTATATTTTCAAATTTCAAGCACCAGAAATATGGTATTGCTAAAAATTGTTTGATGATATTATGCTGTGGTTAAATAGCTTGGTTTTTGATTGGACCATGCATCCTGCTATGCTAAAGACAAATCTAAACAAGTAGATTGGGTGAGCCACAACATGGACAAAGTTTCTGTCTTGGGGTCCCATTGAAGCTTTCAGACTCCTCAAGAAGAGCAGCACCATTGTCCCAAGGAAATCTTAAAAAGAATTAAGAATAATAATAATAGAAAAAATCAAATATAAACTTGAAGACTCTACCCAAATAAAAATATATATATATAAAAAAAAAAAAGCTATGGAAAAGAAACAGAGAGCTCCATATTAGCTGTTGGCTATTTGCATGAGATTTTTGTGATCTCGGTGATGACAAAAAATGGTTGAAAAAACAAAGGCGAGAGGACCAGAAATCAGAGAAGTACATTAAATTATGCAATCCCAACATTTCTGGGACATCATGGATCACCCTTCTCACGTTTCTGGGACACGATGGATCACCAAGCTGAAATTTTGTTGAAAGAAACTTAAACTCAAAGATTTGCCATCCAAGCAATGGTTGTGGCGATTTATATTCCTCCCTTTGATCGATGTCTTGTGCCATAAATCAGTCATCAGATGCAAAAAAAGTACAGGGAGAGCATGTGCCATTGTATGTTTGGTGGTAGGAACTGTGAAAGAGGTAAGAGTGGCAAACAAGATAGGATTGTCTCAGAGTACTAGCATTTGCATTGCTCTAGTGGGTTGCCAGTGGCAGTGGAAGAGAAATATCTCCATTCTGATAGAAAAGTTACCATCATGTGCAATGCATGACAATCATCACCGTGCCCAAGAAGTTCTTTTTTTTCCCCCCTGCATGATATGAAGCAGTAGAACTGGATTACTTTGGCCAAATTGCACCGCACAGAATTTTTTTTTTTTTTTTTTTGAAGCAAAATCTGGGATGGGGTTTTACTGTTGATTCCAGGCTTCTGTCTCCATAAACGAGATCCATCATCTGGAGAGGATAATTCTGTGTACTCTCTCTACTGTTTATGACTTTTTTCCTGCCCAAATAAGGTGCTTTGCCTCTCTTAATATATTTTAGACAAACACGAGACCATTGCCTGCGAGGAGGATGTGATGGATGCCCATGATCTCGGTGTGATTCAAGACTGGTAGACTGGTGAAAGCACTTTCACTTTTTATTAACATTTTTTTTTTTTTTTGTCTCTTTTGATGGCAAGGAAAATAATTGAACCAAGATTTATGCATCGGCATTGCGTACCAACATGCCCACAGAAGGGGGTGACCGGTTGGATGAGCAACCAATGTATTTGCTTTATTACATGGTATACACATCAAGCATGTTTAGTTGTGAGGAGTTGGAACTCCGGAAGAGAAATGGAAATGAGTTACTTTCTATTCTAACTATTTGATCAGAAGGAGTTCCGATTCTATTTTGATTTCATAAAAAAATAAAAAATATGTTCTAATTTCTCAATATCTAATTTCTACTTTTCCACAATATCCAGTTTTCATTTTGATATTGATTTTAATCACGAATCAAACATACCGGAGGATATAATCATTTTGATTCCCATCCCAATTCCAACTCCAATTCCAACCGAATATATTAACCAAATGCAAATACGAAGTTGCATCAAAGACAAAGGACCCAGGAAGTAAAAGTAAGAGCTTGCAATAACAAGTAATTAGATAAAACCCAAAAGAAGATGTACAGAATTCCAAAATGAAGCTGACCCGGATAGCCCAGCAGAGAGAGCAATCCTTACAGGCGTCCGAAACAACAGGATGGCATAATTTGTGGAAGCGAGATCGAGAAGCAGAGGCCATGGAATCGGTGAAGAGCAGACCTTGGTCAGTGTGTACAAGAATTCCCTTGATGTGCAGGTCCATTAATCGTGCCAACAGTCCTCTGGAAGGGTTGAACTTTGGACATATGAAGTGGAGTGAAATATAATCGATCTTCCTGTTGTATAGATGTAATATGAAATAATAATCCATGATTGATCGTCTTTCTCCGAGAATTGAAAGCAGGAAGTATAGCAAACCATAATCACCAAACTCTGCAGAAGCTCCGAAAATCAGCAAGACGGCCTTCGAAGAAGTATCATGCTCAAGCGAAGAAGGCAGCAAGTTTAAGCAAAAACTGTAGATGATGATCGCATGCATGACTCCTTTTGCATGCCGATACCTTGAATTTGCCGGTAAACCCATGGAAAGGATGAAGTCAAGAACCAAACAGTTTGTTGACAACTAATCAGTGGCCCTGCTGGAATTGTGCTGTAAGATTTAGGGGTCAATGAGATGATGGTATCTTTGTGGTCGAGCTGTTTGTGTCCCGAATTGTTGCAGTAATTCCCGAATTCAAGCCTTCGTGCATCGATGAACCTGTAAGAAAATCTAGAATAGATATATAATCGGCAGCCGAAGCAGCCTCGAGAGATCTGGATGCACAAGCATACGTACATCCAATCCAAGGAGCCATCATCGATACATCCGCTGCGAAGAGAGCGTCTACGGCCAGGAAAAATGACTCCGACCTTCCTCCAATAACCCCTGCCGTCGAAGTATACATGCATCTAGATAACAATCCCAATAGGTAGCATGGTAAAGAGCAGCAGGAGAATGACAGAAATTATCCCAATAGTTGCAGAATTGTAATAGAAATGCTTCCGTTATACGATGGAAAAAGACAGTATTGAACAAGGAGTGATGAGCAGTTTTAACCGGTGCCAGCACATGACCTGAAACCATCCTCCTCGTCCGCTGGATGTTGAAATGAAATCGGCCGTACGAACATAAATGTGCGGTCTGAAGTATGCGTGCTTCCCGGTGTAGATAAATAAAAGTAGATCAAGCTAGCAATCAAAAGTTTCAAGGAGCTAAAAAATCGCCTATCAGCGAAACCTCTGCATCGAGTACAGGTGCGGATAGGAGCCGAATTAGGCCTGCGGCGACCAAGTCGCAGATCGAAGACGGTATAATAGCAGTGAGATGATCCCCATTGCATGTCCAGGAGCAAGTCCAGAAAAGATGAGAAAAAAGAAGATATTGCCTATGATCGACTTCCTGGAAGTATGGTGGCAGGTAGTGGACCCCTATGCCCATCTTGGCACCGCTAGTGCAGAAGATGAAACAAAAAAGTTCGAACAGCGGTACCTCGAGAGTGAGTACCATCTGGCCCGGAGAAGTTGGGTGAAAATGTTAAGAAATATTTTTGTTTTCTTCCTTTCCTCGATTGTATATTCCTTCAGCTCGTGGGATTTATTATTTTCCTTCTCATGAATACCCTCTTTTTCTTTTCTTATTTTTGGATCATCCTTTGTTTTGCCTCTGTTTTCAAGGTAACATGATTTCTGCAGCCAAGTAAAAGGTATCCACGGGAAATGATGAGTTTAACTTTGAGAGGCTATGGCAGCAGAACAATAGCATAAGGTGACCGGTCAGCGATCTGATAGAAGAAGGGTAATGTTCCTGGCAAAGGCTTCCATCCCTGATCCGGGAGGGAACAAACTTGATTGGGATGGCTGAATATATGATTGAGGAGGAGTGCACCGTCCTCGTGATCCTCGACTTCATTAATGAAGGCAGCCTGAATCGATTGCACCCCTCCGGTGACCTCCGGCTTAAGGATATGCAGAACATGAGCCATTGTCGGTTCCTTCGAAATGCTCCCGTCTTCCTTACGAAAATGGTCGGTCCTACGAAACCCTGCACGAAAGATAGGTATGATTAGATGATGAAAGACGTTGTATCTATCATCCATTAAAGCAAGGTGCTCTTGTTTGATCTCCTGAAATATTGGCTTTGATGAGCAGGAGCAGGATAAATTTTATCCTTCATTTGGAATAGAAGGAAACCCCTTCCCGTCCCTCCATAAAATCGACGCCAGGTTATCACGGATATCATTGCCCTGGTTGTGGATAAAGTTTTCCTGTCGCGCATGCTTAGCCAGATAATGGACGGTCTGATTAGCCTGGCGAGGAACATGGATCGCCGAGGAGTTGGAGATTAAATTCTTCCAAGTCATGATATCCAACAAGATCGGCTTGGGATTGAAATGGTTATGATAGTATTTGTTGATGAGGTTGATCACCAACTGACCATCGCCTTCAACAATCAGCTATTGATCAATGTCGTCCAAGGAACCTTTAATACCGTACCAGGCCGTACAAAGTTCCGCATTGAAGATGGAAGTGCCAGGGATTTTTTTACCGGCCGCCTTTAACATGATACCGGCAGAGTTTCTGATTATATAAGCAACGGTAGTAACCTCCGGCTTAACAGAAGCATCAAAGTTAATTTTGAGAACCCCTGATGGGGGGAAGCCAACGAACCGATTTGGACTCCCTACCTATAAAATGGTGGGGTATTGGTCGTTCCCAGTGTCTTGAGGGGTTGACAGACTCCTGTTCCTCTATAGGGCAATTGATGCCGGTAAACATGAATACCATCCATGAGAGTTGAGTATGGGTCACAAATTTGTTCTGCAATAACCTGTCATTGCGCGCCTTACAGACCTGCCAAATAGTATAAGCAATAATAGAGTTGGTGGTTTGATTGGATTGTGTAGTCGTCATCATCGTTAAAAGTTCAAAAATAGAATTAGCTTGAAAACTAAATTTGTAGATACGCTTGATGAGGCCCCAACAATCCTTAACAAACGGGCAGTGGATAAAGATGTGATCCATATCCTCCTTCTGAGTAGGGCATATGTCACAATATATGCTGTCAGCCTGTAAGATACCTTTATTACAAAGAAACTGCATAGACTGCACTATGAAATTGACCAACTTCCACCAAAAGGTTCTCACACGCTGAGGAGTTTGGAGTTTCCGGATCCAATGATATGCAAATGTACTTACCTGTCTAGCTTGGGCAATGTGGGGATGCATATCCTTCAGAGTGACCGTATGAGCTGTAGTAGGATCCCAAGTAATTATGTCCGGCCATCTTCTCATAGGAATAAGGATGGGAAGAATACTGTCAACAAGCTCTTTGGAAAAGAGCCTGTTCAAGGTGGTCATGTCCCAATCTCTGGCCGAAGTGATGAGTCGGGTCACTTTCCAATCCTGGACATCGATGTCCATATTAAGAGTCGTCGGCCAGTGAGAAAGAGGAGTTTTAGATATCCAAGGATCATTGAGCACAGTAATGGTTTCACCGGATCCGAGAGTGCAAATAACTTTAGGGCCAAGCAAATTTCCCGAATCCGCTATTCAGGGCCAAGTGCGAGTACAGTTGCGAGGTCTTTTATAATTTACCAAAGAGGGAAGAAGGCGATACTTGGCTTTGACAGTTTGGGCCCATAACGTATTAGGTTTCAGATAAAGTTGGGCAGCCAGCTTAGCAAAAGATGCCCTTTGCTTGTGAAGCAGAGGAACGATACCAAGACCCCCATCAACCTTCAGCATGCACACCTCATCCCAAGAAACCAAATGAAGTCCTTTACTATCGTTCGAATGACCCCAAAGAAACGCCTTGACGATTTTTTCAATTCTCTTTATAACTCCATGCGGAATATATAGAACGACCATGGTATAATTAAACAAGGAGGCTAAAACCGAGGTAACCATCGTCAAGTGACCCGCAAAGAATAATGTTTTTCATTTCCAAGCTTCCATCTTGGCATACACTGCATCCACCAAAAAATCAAAATCATTAGAAAGAAGTTTGTGCCCAGACACCTGAATGCCCAGGTATTTCATGGTTCCACTTTTTTCCTCTATATTAAAAATAGAAGTGATACGGTTTTTGATATTATGATTCGTTGAAGGGCTAAATGAGATATGCGATTTCGCGGTGTTGATCGCTTGGCTCGAGAGATTGTTGTAGGCTTCAAGAATGGTCTTTAAGCAAATGGCGTCAGTTAGAGTAGCTCGGGCAACTAAGAGCATATCATCCACGAAAAGCAAGTGAGAAAGATGCGGCCCATTATTATCCACTTTAAATGGTATGAGCAAATGATGGCTAACTGCATAATTAAGCATATGGAAAAAAACATTGGAACATAAAATGAAGAGAGAAGGGTATAAGGGGCATCCCTGACGAAGGCCTCTGGCTGGTTGCAGCCAAGTCATGGGGGTTCCGTTGACAGGAATAGCATATTCGTAGCCAGTAACACATTGTATGATCATTTGCTTAAATTACGGATGAAACCCTAATTACTGCAAAACCTTTATAAGAAAAGACCAAAGCATTTTATCATAAGCCTTCTCCATGTCCAATTTGACAGCCATCATAGCTTTTTTGTTAGGAGCCTTATGCAAAGAGTGCATGATTTCTGGATGAGACGAATATTATCAGTTATACTTCTTCCAAAACAAAAGCCCCCTGCTCCACCGATATAATGGAAGGAAGAATAGTTTGCAGCCAATTAGCCAAAATTTTAGCCACAATCTTATAGATAGTATTATAAAGACTAATTGGGTGATAGTCAGTAATGTCCTTAGGCTGAGCTTTCTTGGGAATAAGAGCAATAAATATCCTTTTCCGGGTTGTCGGCAATGGCCCTCCTGGAAGATGTAAGTTATAGCTTGTAGTACCTCGTATGAATGATATACCAAAAGTTTTGAAAGAACAGTGGCAGAAAACCGTCGGCCCAGGTGCCTTGTCCGACGATATCTGCTTGATAATGTCCAAAATTTTCTGCACCGAAACAGGTTCGATTAGACTTTCATTCTAGGGTGCAGTAATTGTAATATTCGCAGTGAACAAGGGTTCGTTATCTTTCGGGCCCTCCTTCTGCCATCTTTGCTTAAAGTGGGTGTAGATCAACTCCTATATTCTTTCATTTTCTGTAACCAGATTTTCTTGTTGGTCCTTCAAGGATTGTATATTATTTTATCTTCGGTGCATTATTGTTGAGTGGTGAAAGAACTTGGTGTTTAGATCCCCCTCCTTAAGCCACGTAACACAAGATCTTTGGTGCCAAAAAGTTTCCTGGATTTGAAGGTTCGCATTAAATTGACGAATAAGGTTAAGCAGGTTCCTGTGACCATCATCAGAAAAGGTATTAGAATGAGATTCCTTTAATTACATATCAGAAATGCTTTGTTGAAGTTTATTACCCTGCCAGAAAATATTACCCAAACACTTCTTCCATTTTTCAGAGCAACCTTAGTCTTATACAGAAGCTTAGATAATCTTACCAGAGGAAAGCGCTAATATCTGCTGTCCAAGTTCGCGCTATGGTATGGTGGATGCCCTGGCATTGCATCCACATTTTTTCAAACCTGAACGGAATTTTTGTTCTTCTCCTGTGCGCCTCTATCGATAGGAGAATCGGACAGTGATCGGAAGCAAATCTCATCAAATGCTGTAGAGTAGACAAGGGAATAATTTAAGCCACAAAGGGGAGACAAAAGCTCTGTCAAGCCTTTCCCACACCCTGGCATTGCCTGTTTTATTATTACACCAGGTAAACGAAGGGCCCGAATAACCGATATCAGTGAGCCCAACCTGGGCAATGCATTGGTTAAATTCCTTTACATCCCTTGTCATACGAAAAGGTCGACCACTTCTCTTATCTTCCCTGTTTAAAATGTAATTGAAATCACCCATAATCAGTAAAGGAAGATCAATAGAATTAACAGAATTGATTTGCTCCCAAAGTAATCTCCTATCAACTCCATTCGTGCTGGCATAAACAAAAGCAATAATCTAGGATTAACCATTATTAGACGTGATTATTCCGAAAGCAACCTGTCTGTTGGTATGCATAAAGTCCAAACAACCTAAATCCAATTTCCAAGTGATTATGATACCCCCAGACAGTCCCAAAGAAGGAATCATATAAACTCCTCATTTAGGGTCCATAATCTGCTTAATCCTATCAATAGCCTGGTCCGACATCCTAGTTTCCAGGAAACAACATATATCAGGTCTATAATTACGTAACATATTCTTAACATAATTTACAAAAGGGGCTTTTGCCGCGCCCCTACAATTCCAAACTAAGACTTTCATTTAACAGAGTTAGGTGGTTTCACCCCCCGGGGCTTATCCACTTCCACATGCATGATAGACGGTGATTGAACTATAGGAACATTAACAACAGTATCAAGGTAGTCAGTAGGCAATTGAGCATTCACATGTTTAGAAGATTTGATAATAGCAGTAGATAGCTGAGATATATAATCATGATGCTTACCTTTGCCTGTCGTTTGAAGTACCTGATAATCTGTTTGGCTACTCTGCAGGTCTAGGTCAAACTCCATCATTTGACTATTAATATTAGCTTTGACCGAAGCAATGGGTCGCCATACTTCCCTTACCTGATTTTCCTTCTTACCTTGTTTGGGCCTATATAGAACAAGTTGTGAATTTGACTCCTGAACCTCACTTTGTTCTTCCCGAATAATTACCTTGGTTGAAGGGGAATGATCTGTCCTTGCCCCTCCTTCAGTTATTACCGTCTTGGCTGGAGATCTCTTTCTTTTATCCTTGTTAGAAAGTTTTGCCAATGCATCCACTTTCCCTGAAAATTGAACCCCCTGCATGTCTGTACTCTCTTGTTCTTCAGGGTCTTGGTTCAGAGGGGTGAATCTGGAACCCTTCAAAACATTCTGCGGTTGTGAAACATTTTTAATCGGTGACAGATTTCTTACCTGCCTGTTGTTTTGGGCTCTTTGGTTGCTGTTGTCCCTTGTAAAAATCGGTGAGTTGGGCTTAACCTTACCAGTTGAAGATTGGTCGTTCATCGGAACCCTCGCTACCCTAATCCAAGGGCCATACAGCTGTTTATGTGTAAGATGTTGCGGTAGATCCGAACATTGACATGGCTTAGAAGGGTCAGTTTGAATAAACCCACATGTATAGCACATATCCGGTAACTCTTTGTAGATGAATTCCTGCCACCAACAATCATCATTTACCTGAATTTTTATACCCAGACAGATAGGCCTAGATACATCGATGAGGGTGCATACTCTCGCATAACCCATATGAGTCGAGTTTGCCGTCCAATCATCGAGAAACATAGACTTACCCGCCACGGAGGCAATTTTTAGGATCTTTTCCTTGTCCCATAGCTCGACCGGAAGATCCGGTAGGCAAATCCAAACCCTAGCCTGGGTAATAACATCTCGGCTATGTTTGAAATAAGGCCGCTAGGCTTTAGGGCCAATAGCTGACCAGCCAAATACCAAGGTCCTTTGTCCAGGGCCTTGGTTCTATCCTCTTCTAACCGAATCGGAAGAGCAGGATTTCCTTAGACAAAGAAGTAACTATAAGATTGTCCTTTAAACCCCACCGAGCTTGAGCTCCTTCTGTATAAACTCCAGAGGTAAACCTTTTCCCAAAAACCTACCGATTAAAGCAGATTTAAGAGCAGATTGAGCTTCCCTGACCTCTTCTGAAGAGAAGACCACCACTTTGGAAAACCTCTCTTCGAGTGCCTCGATGTCCGCCGGAGAAGCTCGCGACGATTCCTAGCGAAATCGCCTGACTCCTTGGACAACCTGAGACCAGGAGCGAACCGCATCAAGGACCAAACCCTCAGCCCTATGCACTCCGGGCCTGGCAGTTTCCGAAGACGTTCCCACTGTCGTCGCCTTGGCCGGCTCAGGTTGACGACTCCTTTCCCTGGAAGAAGCCCGCGAGTCCTCCTGCCGGAAGGATTTCCACCATGCTTTGCCGGAGTGGCTGCCGCTCCCCCCCCCCCCATTGGGGCTTTCCATTTCTGTGGTTTTCCCTGCTTCGCCGCCTCCTCCTCTTGCCCGACAGACTCGACGAGGAAGCCCTAACCCCTTTTTTCCCTTTCACTCATAACTCGATCACCAGACTCACCAGACTTTCTCTCTCTAAACACGCGTTGCAATGCAAGTGCTTTTAATTATCGAAAAAGAGTTCTAAAGCTAGTGCAGTTTCATTTTAGCATTTTTATTTTGTTTTTTTTTTTTTAAGATTACGAGGGGCCAGTCTCCATATATTTTATCCTACACGGCCCTACAAATCTTATATGTTGTTCACATTACATGAAGCATAGGATACTACTCTCCAAATGATCATAATTTTTGGCATGTGCTATCCCTCGTAAAGGTACCTAGTACCTTCATCCCCATGATGATAGAGAGCTTCTATATTATATTAAATTTTTGTCATTGCTGCTTTGTATTGAGACCTTCAATGTTTCAATTCAAATTTTCATTCGAGAAGCTTGTCCAACAGGTGGTAAAAGCCTTTGTCAGATAGATTAAAGGGAGACAAAACCCCGACCTATACCACTATTTATAATCTTTATCCTGATATTTTTATTGCTACACAAAATTTTCCAACAATGTTAATTCTCAAGGCTTCTTGAATTCTTGAAAGTTTTCACCATTCAATCTCCCATTGTTTTTTTTGATTAACATGCTACGAGGAGCATGTGAATGCATGTTTAGTCTCGCAGCAGTTATGAATCGAATAAATTTCTAGTACTTATATAAAACTAAAAAATTTAAATAATATTTTCGACTAGCCTTCCCTTTTTTTAGCATGGCTTTCCAACTCATAACAAGTCAATATAAAATTTGATTTTGTCTGCAATACTTGTCGTACGAGAACTTTCTTTCCAAGCTTCTATAACTACTTTTTGGATCTAGTTCATAACTATATAAATCATTGGAGAGCAATACATGTAACTGAGTATATATCATGATCTTATAAATTAAGCTCTATTATGGTACCAATTGTATTGATACCACTCGTCAGGAGATTACTCATACAGAATATGGATCCCCGTTCTGAGAATCACAATTATCGATATCAATATCGCATGAGAAAGAAAAAGAAATAAAATACAAGATATAATTAGATGGGCATGCAAAATTTCACTATGAGAAAAAAAAAAAATACAAAATTGAACTTTCAGTCTCAATCTCATATAAGTTTTTTAACAAGAAATCCTAAAATACCTCAGACAAGCTCTCAACTAAAGACCTTTCATCATTCTTTTGATCTCATACCTAGCCTATTACTCTGCCAAGTTCTTATAACCTTTGCTGCGAAGAGCATTTCACTAAAAGTCCAACGATAATAACCGCATCCAAATTAAAGTCCTGTAACTCGTCCAATCATCATATGATGTAGAGCTCCTTCTGACCGTCGATCAACCTCGATTGTACTAAAAATTATGCTCAAATTGGGCCAAATCACATAGATTATGTAGGTGGATGCTCCTAGCTATCCGATCAATGCATGATCGATGTGCGGTTGTTAGATCATGCAAGATCCATGTTTTAGTATGTTGCATAAGGGGAGGAAATGGCTAGGCTTGGGCTTGGCAGCATGCTTGTGTGCGCACACTAGCTGGACTCTGTGTAAAAAAAAAAAAAGGTGGCATCGATGCGCCATCCCAATAAATTCTACCTCGACTTGATACTTAGCCTCCACCTAACCTTGAGAACTTCTTGAAGGATTTCATGCTCCCATGCATGAGGCAAATGCTCGATCATGGATGGACAAATATAGGAGTCAAGCTAAGCCGTTCGATCCCATCTCCATCATGTGCTGTACTCATCTTGACCTGAGACCTATTCGGAAAAGCCTCCTATAGCACTAGAAACTTCATCTTGCAACGTCGCCTATCATCCTTCTAAGGCTTTTGTCTCGTGCCCAATTTACCTGCTCCCGGAGCTCCACCTAGCACTAGACTCCTATCTGCACTAGAAACTTTATCTCATACTAAACTCCTTGTCAAAAAATAGTAACCTCCATATTTCTTTTCCTGTAAGATGATCCTACTGCCATGCATGACCTTCAAGACTTCATCACTAGCTCTCTACATGTAGCCATTTGAATCTAGTTTACTGAGGAAAACTAGATTTCTATAAAAATTGAATATGTATCAAACCTTATACATTTTCTTTACCATCCTATCATGTGCCTTCAAGCTGATTGTCCCGAAGCTCTTGATCACACAGCTCGATCTATCTGGCAAATAGGTAGAACTCTCTCTATTATTTAAAAAGTCGAACAGCTCCTCTCTACAATAGATGTGATACGGATATGCAGAATCTAAAAGCTATTAGAAAGGAGAGGATACCTCATCAAATACCACGAGAGCATCACTAATGTATCCGTCATCCTACCATCGGCCACTGCTATAGCAACCCTTGTCCGATTTTTGAGCTGCGGTAATCTCTGACACGATGCCCTAACTTGTTACACTGAAAATACTTGATTTTACTTACATCCTTTGACCTGATCACCTATCTCGCGATCCTTTGTCACTCTTCCTTAATGACCTGCTCCTCAAAAATCGTCAATACTGAGTTTCTACCTGAAATCGAAGCTTGGTTCTCTCACTTGAGAACCTTGTTTTGGAATAATATCGAAATGACCTCCTCCATCTTGATGGTGCTCTTCCCTACTAGAAGAAAAATCACCAAAAACTCGAAGGACTTACGGTAGGGATGATAGCAAGACCAACCAACATCCTAGTCTTTCTTCAACTTTTTCACCGATACTAAAGAAATCGGTGAGGATCCTCTAAAAGTTACTTAGATGCTCCTGCATGCTCAATCCTTCGATCACCCACAGTTGATAGAATTGTTTCCAAAGGAATAGCATTTAGGTGAGGAATTTTACTATGTACAACTTCTAGAGCTTCTTCCATAGTGCCATCAGAGAAGTCTTACTTAGTATATTGATCACCACGTCATCTATTAAGTACAAGTAGATCATGCTCACCATTTATATCTAGAGCTGCCTCCAAGTCTTCTCCTCCATGGTGGCTGGTCTCTCCTTGCACATGAGAGCATCGATCAATCCTTGATGGATAAGCACATCTTTTATCCTTTCTTGTTTGAGAGAAATTATTTTTCCCGTCAAATTAGCTGATCTCCAACTTGATTGCGCTTGTCCTCTCTATCTTCTTCGATCTCGATCAACACAACCAACTGAGGCTATGATACTGGTTATTGTTATACTAATAGCACTGATACCACTTGTCAGGGGATCGCTCGTATGGAATATGGATCCCCATTCTCATGATTGTCGATATTGTGCCATAAAAAAAGAAGAAAAAATAAAATATAAGACATAATTAGATGGACATACAAGGTTTTATTATAAGAAAAAATAAAAATTTACAAGATTGAACTTCTATTTTCAATCCGGTATAAGTCTCTCAACAAGAAATTCCAAATCCCTCTCATAAGCTCTCAACTAGAGATCCTTGACCACTCTCTTGATCCTCATACCTAGCCTACTGCTCTATCCACATTTTATAGCCTTTGCTACGAAGAGTGTCTCACAAAGAGTCCAACAATCTAAATCACATTTAAAATCGAAGTTCTGTGACTCTTCTAGTTAACGTCTAAATATAAAGCTCATTCTGGCTATCGATCAATCTCGATTATATTGAAAATCATGTTTAAATCGAACCAAATCACATGGATCATACCGATGGATGCTCGTAGCCATCCGATCAATGCATGATTGGTGCGCTGCTATTGGATCGTGCAAGATCTGTGCACTGCTCCTTTATGCCGTGTGAGGGGAGGAAATTGGTTGGGCCTGGGCTTAGTAGCGCACCTGTGTCCACGTGCTAGCTCAGCTTCGTGCAAAAAAAAGAAAAAAAAAAAAATAGGGTGGGGGGCGGCGTCGAGGCGCCATCCCAACAAGCTCCTCGATGCATGACCAGGGCTGAAAAAAATGTAGTAGTTGGAGGCCTGTTCATGGATAATTTGCCAATAACTTGTAAGTTAATGATCTAGGATTCTGTTCTCAATTATTTATCTCAAGTTTTTTCAAGGCTGAGAAAAAAATCTCAACAAAGAAATAAATAAGAGGAATATAACAAATAAAAGTGGAAGCACGTTGATATAACCCATGTGATTAAAGAAAAAGAAGTTCTAATGAAAGAAAATCGAATTCCAGAAGTTAGTTGATGGCATCAAAGCCATCCATAGAAAACACTTTCCTATGAAAATTTTTATTGTAAATAACAACTGCCTTTATACCGTGGCATCACAGCCACCTATTTTGTAGGTTGGTAACAATTCTATCCTTTCATCATTTATTAGTTTATCGTGGTTCTCTAATTAAAGTTCACTCCTTGTAATCACTTGTGTCCATCACACACACATTCCGAGTATTACTCTATAGTAAAAAATATTTGAGTTAAGCTCTTTGTTCTTCAGGAATTATCATTCATTTTTCAGACAGATGTTATTCAAAGAAAATCTTGTAATGGGGTAGCATCGTAAACATCAATATATACTGCGATCATAACAAGCATTAAAGCACCAGGTCTGATAGAACTCTGTAGCAATGGATGTTTGGACATGAGTAATATAATGTCTAATTGCTTAATTATATATTTGTTGCTTGTCTCTAACTGGTCTCTCCTTTTAAACTCCCACACCCATTCTAGGTTATTGATCAATTTATTTTTCCAAACATACATTTGTACATGCCTATGCACTACATGGTGACAGATGTAACCTCCAAGTTATTATAAATGCTAATGATGATGACAGGAATGCCAGCTCCAAGATGCCTGTTATGAATATGACCTAGCCAAATGGAAAACTTCGAGAGTGATGTGGCAGCTACTGACATAGACTCAGAAACTTATCGGGCCATCAAGCACGTCACCATCTATGGCGGATTACAGTATTTGGCCTGAAATGATGACACCAATAATTATGTTCGGGATGTTAAGGTTGACTAGTCCATAGCTCATTGCCGACCAAAGGCAGAACTCATCGATAGGCTAATTTTATCCGGGCCAACTAGTTAACTAGAGGCAGAGTACTAGGAAACGACTGTAATTATTTGATCGGCTCCTTTCCGGCCCTACAAGCTAGTCAGTCATACTGATCTGGCGGGCTCGAGCATGTGGACAAGCCTTCTTCCCCATCTCGTGGTTGCACCACCCGGGTAGTCGAGGATTCGACCAATTACAGCTAGCCTGGCACAAATGGTGGTACACATGATCCTAATAACCCTGGTACCATAATGAAAAATATTTCTTAGATCGATGCACGAGGAGGTAGGATCTTGCCACCTCAACCAAGTTTATTATGTGTCAGAGATCGACACCCTTATAACAGTATTATGTTATGCCACGTAACCTTATAAATAGTAAGAGGGACCTTCGGTCCAAGTACATCCTGAAGATTCCCACATGATTGCTTACACAGTCACCGAACCATTACAAGCTCTTAGCTCTAGCTTGTTGTAATCTCACGTTTTCTAATCGCTGACTTAAGCATTGAAGTTCCCCTCCGGTAACCCCGACTCAAGGACCTTTTGTGGTTTCGGAAGAGGAAACAATTTTTGGAGACCCACGGTCCTTGTCGGAGAAGATCAATGCATTCCCTCCCTACTGCTAGAAGTCGGTGATTGGCAAACTGATGGCAATATATTGGCATACCAAGAAAGGGAATTTGGTAGCTATTAGCTAAAATCATCCATGATCGCTAATAGGTAATAGTAGAATAACATATACCCTCTCATCGAAGCGTGAAGCCATAATAGCAACGCGCGCCTAAGATGCCTTCACCAGCCATGTGGGCAATCCTTCGTGTCGTGATGAACAGGGCAATCAAGAGGTGGAGCCACCAACTCTGCCACCTCCACTGCCGCTATCCCAGCAAGATGCTTGTCGCCCTTACTCGATAGGTCGAAACACTGGTAATGGCGGTGAGGAGTTGCAACATCAATAATGATCTGTGGCCACACAGCAATAGCTAGGAACCACAGTCATTCCTATTGTCGTTGCTCGTGCCAACAACCAATTCTTTCGGGGAAGACCTTTTCATCGACAAGGCCCTCTTCACCGATGATCCCTTTCGCCTCATCGATAGAGTTCTTTTTATCAACAATCTCCCTCACCCTATCGAGCTAGCCATCGAATCTCCCATGGAAGATCCTAGCACTATCGAACCACCTGTAAGATGTGGTCTCCCACACCATGTCGGGATGGCCCCTTGTGCAAAGAATGGTAATCAGAGAAGGAGCCCAAACATAGGCATCCCCAGTCTTCATCTACCTCGACCCCGGATTCTTCTGAAGAAGGGTCGACGGAAGAGGTGATTTAGTGCTTGGCCGACCACCATCTCGATGAATATGACCGCAAATTAGCTAACCTCAATCATCAGTTTGTTGACTTCTAGGACAAGATCACCAGTTGATAGATTACGAAGCCCGTTCGTCTTTATCCCACTGAATTTTGGATGAACAGATCCCTAGTCAGTTCAGGATGTCCTAGCTGGATCCATACAATAGCACACGGATCCATTGGACCATTTCAAGAGCTATAAGGCTTTTATTCAAGTTCAAGGCACTTCCGATGCCCTCCTTTGAATTGCCTTCCCAGCCACTTTTCGAAAAGCAGCATAAGCATGGTACTCTCGGCTCGAGCTAAGGAGCATCGACTCCTTCAAGTAGCTGGAGAAGAAGTTCATGGCACATTTCGATGCTTGCTAGAAGATACCACGAGAGGTAGACAACCTTTTCTCCATTCGATAGCAAGAAGAGAGTCACTTGGAGACTATATGGCTCGATTCAAGTTGGCTACATTAGAGGTTTACCACTTGGATGAATCGATAGCCATGTTGACCATGAAAAGGAGGCTCCGCACCTTCTGCTTTACCTACTTCCTGGACAATAAGCATCCCAAATCCTACTTGAAGTTGCTGGCACGTAGAAATATATGCGCACAAAGGAGGGGGATCGAACTTGGAGAGAATTGGATGGGAGGCCTCAAAAGAAGTAGGCCCGTAGAGAGCCCAGCAGGACCTAGGTGGGGAAGTCAGACCCACCTAGCTGGCAAGACACCAAGTCGAAAGTCTTCGTCGATAAAAATGATAAGTACACTCCTCTCCTCATCCCCAGAGATAAGATTCTAATGAAGATAGAGGGCTTGCAGTATCTCTGCAGGCTATCTATCCTAAGTCATCATTGGCCAATCGGGATAAGAGCAAATACTGTCAATCCATCATGATTATAGCCACAATATTGAACAATGCTTCCATTTGAAGGAGATTAAGGAATTCATTCAGCATGGCTATCTCGAGAAGTACGTGCATGGAGGAAGGGAAGCACTCACCACTCAATTTTTGAGTGGTGAGTGCTCATCCGAGTAGATGACTAGAAGGTCTAGAAGCCCATTTATTATACTAGAAATGTATTATTATGATGTAGATACCAAGTATTCTAAATCTAAAAAAAATATTTTTGTATTATACTAGCAAGGTACTCTATATGCAGAGACCAGGTATTCTAAATATGAAAAAATTATTTTTGTATTAGTCATCTCTACTTAGCATCTCGGGCCCTACTTTCAAGCCATTCCATTATCATTCTCACCAATCAACCACTTAAGGCCATTTTGTACCAGTCCGACACTTCTAAATGGCTAGCAAAGTGGATGGTCAAACTCGATGAATTTGACATATCCTATCATCCAAGGTCATCCATGAAGACTTAGGTTTTGGCCAACTTCTTGGTGGACTGTACGTGGATAGCCGAGAATCCAGGGGGTGTCGGTTGAGCCACTGCTAGGCCACTCGATGCAGGGTCAACTTGAATCCTCCACATGGATGGTATCTCTAACTTGCAAGGGAGAGGAGCAAGACTCATCTTGACAAACTCGGAAGGAGTACTCATCCTTTAGTTTAAGGCAACCAAAATCAATCCGAGTATGAAGCCCTTCTGGCCAGATTGAAGCTGGCAAAAAAACTTGGAGTGCAGTGCTTGAGGGTCCTACTGACTCACAACTTGTAACTAGTCAGTCACTGGTGAGTTCGAGGTCCAAGATCCTATAATGACCAAGTATCTCAACAAAGTATGGGCCCTCACCTCGGCATTTTAGCACTTCAGCATCTCCCATATCCCAAGAGGAGAGAATGCTCGGGTGGACACTTTCTTCCGACTAGTGACCTCGGTAGACAATGTCCTAGAGCATAATATGTTGAGTACTTGAAAACTCCTAGCATTGATAAGGCCGAAGAGGTCCAATAAGTTTCTTAAGAACCAAGCTGGATGGATCCACTCATCAAATATATCACTAAAGGGACTCTACTCGCAGATCACCAAGAGACGAAGCTCCTGAAGTAGAGGGTTTCTCAGGTCATGCTATTTGATGGACAGCTTTACAAGAAATCCTTCTTGTACCCACTATTAAAATGTCTGAGACCTATCGAGGCTGATTATGTCCTTAGGAAGATCCCGTAGGCATTTGTGGAAACCTGATGGGGGACGAATTTGATGAAATGGGTGTGTGGGGATGTGATCTACTTACCTAGCAATAATATATCAGCATTAGAGCTCCAAATATGGCCGAATTCATAGGAGGAAGGGTTGAAGAAATTCGAGCTAGAGACTAGGTGAGCAAAAAATCTGACACCCTTGTGCAAGCTTCCTTTCAAAAAAATAAAAGAGAGGATCTAAGGGCATAGAAACCCTCAAACTAGGCTAAGAAACCTTTAAAAACCTCAGATCTAAGGATCAAGGTCTTTTCCAACAATGAGGAGAAATCAAAGCTCAAGTGGAAGGGAAGCACTCACCACTCAAAAATTGAAGGCTGAAGGCAAGATCTACACTCCCTTCTTGGATTCACCATTGGAGCTTGGATCCTTGGCATGGAGCCTTCATCTTTATCTTTAAATCACCAAGAAGAACCTGCAAAGAGTCAAGGTGAGGTCGAAATTCAAAGAAATTGAGGGGAAAATGAAAGAATTAATAAGAAAAGTGAAGAGAATTGCTGGAATTTTTGGGCAGCACTTCCTCATCTTCTTGGACTATTTGGATCTTATGTAGAAGAACTTGGAAATAGAACTATGGCACTCCAAACTCAAAGCACTCACTCTAATTTAGGATCAAACTCAACACTCCAAAAAAAATCAAAGAAAATACTCAAAATTCTAGGAGAACTCAAGAGAACTAGGCAAAATGGAAGAGAACTCAAACAAGGAAACTTTCATTCATTCAACTCAATTCATGCTTACAAGAGGGGGGCCTTGGTCCCTATTTATAGGCCAAGGGCAGCTCCTTTGGGTGGCAAGAAAAAGGATTAGGGGACCAACTAATTTAAATTTAGTTGGTAGCTAATTACAATATTAGTTCCTATCAACTAATCCTAACAAGAGAATTCTAGAAACTCCATGTGGCACCATTTCCTTGCAACACTTGGCTTCATCTCATCCTTCCACATGTTCTTTAAGGTTTGGTCTTCAATTAGGCTTCAAGGTAGAGGATTTCTTCATAGCTTGGTCGGCCCATGGGCTTGGAAAAGGAGTCTTCACTTGATTTTGTCTTTAAACAATTCAATCTTGCTTCATAAAATTAGAGATCTTCAAGAGATGCTTCATAATTTTATGGGAACCTAAAAAAGGAAAAAAATGGGACTACAACCAAAGATCATTAGTTTGTAATTTCTTCCTCTTGCCAATGTCCTCATTAATTCTCTCCAGGTGAAAAGAACTCGGCATTGATGAGTATGGATCATTTTGGCTTTGGTAGTATTCAAGTATATCTGGATTGATCCTTTATAGTTCTTCTTGAGTGATCCATGAATCTTCAGAATCATGTCTGCCTTGCCAATGGACCAAGTATCGTTGGTAATCTTTATTCCGGGTAGTGACAATCTTGTCATCTATGATCCTTTCAATTTTTCTCCCCGCTTTGGTAGTGTGGTTGGTGGGCACTCTGGAGTTGGTTCACTCTCAAGGAATGATCAAGTTTTAGGAGCTCACTGGGAATCATTGTGGGCTTCTTGTATCCTACCAAATCTAAGATATTAAAAGTAGAGCTAATGCCAAAGTCAGAAGGTAGGTACAGCATATAAGCATTAGATCCTATTCTTTTTATTATTTTGAAAGGACCTGCACCATGGGCGTGGAGTTTCTTCATAGTTCCCGATGAAAATTGTTCAGGTTTTAGCCTGATCATCACAAAGTCCCCTACTTGAAATTCTTTGGCCCTTCTATGAAAATCAGCCATATGCTTGTAGCTCTCGTTGCTCATTTAGATTTTCTTGCTAATCTCTCTGTGCAAGTCCCTAAGATGTTGTGCATATGATTCGGCAGATTATGCATGGATGACACCAAATGACAAAACAAACTCAAATGATACTAAAACAAAAGATAAGCTCAAATGGACTTTATTAACTAATGACTGAACTTTATTGTAGGCTAAGGAACAAAGTTCCTAATTTCTAATGGTGGGTGAAAGAATTCAGTTTATCTCCAGATTTGTGTCATAGGGCTTTCTAAAATTGCTGATGACTCCGATAACCCTATTTGACACAGTAGGGAATGGTAGGTTCTACAACATATCCACTTCTTCTAAAAATGGTTTGGTCACTTTAGAAATATCAAAAATTGTGAATAGGATAAAAAGTGTGCCATCTTGGAATGTTGGGTTGGGTTCATCCTATATCGTGGGACTGAATTGATAGCTTGCTGGTGGTCCCGAGATGAAAAGTGATCAAACAAAGTTTTAGGAAGTTTGTCTTGAATTTCCTCTAAAATTTTTATGACTTCTTGGGCTCATTCCTTAAGATTTTGCTTCTGACTTCCTGACAGGTCATCACCCCAATTGATGATTCCTTAATGATTTCTTGTCTTGAACCCTTATCATTTATTAACATTAATTCTGGGTCTTCTTCTTTTATCTCCTCAGGTTGTTCTTCAAGATTTTGTTTCTGAGCTTCCCTGAGGGTCAAAATCCACATGGGTGATCCTTCCTTGATTTCTTTCTCCATATCCTTGGCATTAATTAAATTTAACCTTTGCTTCTTCTCTTTCAAGTCACTAAACCTTCTTTTGATATTGTCCTTAGGTGGGGTTGAGTTAATGACAAGCTTCTTTCCTAGATGAGTGAAGGTACAAGAATTGGATTGACCATATAAAGTTACATCATGGTCATATAATCATGGTCTACCCAAAATGATACTACCTACCCCTATGGGAAGAATATCATACCAAACTTGTTCCTGATAGGATGGATTTGAATGGGAACCTAGCATCTGGACTTGATGGGGATTGAAGCCGAATCTATCCAAGAGACTTTAGATGGATTAGGATGTGGAATAGGGATCAAGCCTAAGTCTCTAAGGGCTTTGGTTGAAATCGCATTTATACAACTCCCATTGTCTATAATGATTTTATAGACTTTCTCCCCTATCCTGACAAATGTTTGGAGGATGTTAGTCTTTCTCCAATCCTCCTTCTCCTTAATTTGGATAAAAATTCTAACAACACCTGATGTCTTATCATAACCCCTTTCTTCTTATTCATCATCATCATACTCATTGATCAGATTGGATTCAGCCTCATATACTTCATCTTCAAACTCTTCAGTGAGATCAGTCTTTTCATCAACTAGCTCTCCTATATGTAAAGATCGGGTAGGACATTGGCTAGCAAGGTGTCCCATTTTAACATTTGAAACATTGGACATTTGGGCTACCACTCTTTTGAACTTCAGGGGCCTTACCTTTGTCACTTGATTGGCTTGATGGGGCTAGAGGGGTGGTGCGGTTTTGACGTAATTGGTTGAACCCTGGTTTCTGAATAGGGGTACTAACATTAGTTGGTTCAGGTCGTCGAGTATTGGTCTCCTATGAAATCTTTCACAATCCCTGGCTATTTGGTAGGCTTGGTCTAGGTCAGTGACTTTCCTTAAAAATAATTCCCTTTGAATTTCTCTCTTAGACCAGCTCTAAACCTAGATAGTGTCACAATTGTTGACTCATTAATGTTGCATCTCATGGCAAACTCATCAAATTTGGCAATGTACTCCGATATAGTCTTAGTATCCTGATACAATCTTTACCATTGATCTAACAATCTCTGATGGTAGGACATAGGGAGGTACTTCTCTCTCAGCTTAGCTTTCATTGCTCTCCATGTGGTTATAGGCATGTCTCTCCTTTGTCTAATTATTTTCTCGACATTTTTTCAGTATAACCTAGCTTGTCGAACCAATCTAAGCTTGGCAAATTTGTACTTCCTATCCTCGGTCATTTCATACCACTCGAAGTATTGGTCCATCTCTCCCTCCCATTCAATGTAGGCTTTAGGGTCCAGGCTTCCATCAAAGATAGGAGCCTCTAATCTAGTATTCCTCATCATCCTTTCATCTTGATCGAAGTGGTCTTGGTAGGGTTGCCTATGAGTGGGCTAAAGAGTGTAGTTATAACGTTGGGCTCGATGAGTGGGTCTAGGGAAATTAGGTTCAATATGGGCTCTATGGGCTTCTTCTATGAAATCAGGGCGAAGCCTTCTTGGGTTGTACTCAGGCGTATGCTCAAAATGTTGGGCTCTTGGTCCTCTTGGGATTGACTTAGATGACTCAGGTTCAGTGGAGGTCTTATCAAGGGTCCCAACTCTCTCTTTGACTTGACCTAGTTCCTTGTTAATTTGCCCTAATTGCTCAGTTACATGGTCAAATTTCTCAGTTAGGGTTGTCATGATGAATTCAATATTGGGATCCATGGGTAACAACCAGACTGAGGGTGGATAGAGCTTATAGGACACATTACAAGGGTGATCAATTCAATGGACAAGCAAGCAAGACCTAATGCTAGGGTTCCTAGACCTAGAGTTTAAGAATACAAGACTTAACTAGGCACTACTTAAGAATGTAATTATCCTGTCCATTGGCCAGGTAAGAGGTGGGGTTGCGAGAGGCTCCCCTCGCTTTCGCGAGATCCTAATTAAAAATTGTAAGTTTGCTTAAGGCATTTGCCATTTGACCTCTAGTCTTAGACACCAATTTCAAGAAATAAGTACAAACTCGAATAATGCTTTGTCTTACCTTGCACTTAAACCTGACTCGTGGGTGTCCCTAGTTTAGGTTCCTACTTGATTTTACTTTAGGATTTAGGTCAATGCAAATGTGGGTGATTATTTTTTTCTAAGGAAAGGTAATAACCTCATTCCCTTATATAATATTGAATGCCCTTAGGATATTTTAAAAAAAATAGATGCAAACAATTTCAGCATAACAATGAGCACAATCAACTATACCTAGCACAAATGGATGAATTTTTAGCCCAATTTCAAAATTTAAAAAATACAAATTTAAATTGGTTATTCAAATATTGAAGTCTAAATCACAGTAACCAAATTTAAAACTTAAAATTTTAAAATTTGATAAAAAAAAACTCGTCTTTGGAAGTAAAGTGGTTTAGATGTAAATTTTAGCTTCCAACTACCCTCCAGCTAACCTGAATTTAAAAATTCAAAATCTAAGCTTTTTAAATCCAAAAAATTTAAAATAAAATTGATTTGGTTAGCTCTCAGATATGAGATCTCGGATTTTAAATTTCAACTTCAAATTAATTCAAATTTTTGTTGAGAAGGTAGTTTAAAACAGTTGCTAGAAGATTCCAGCAGTTCAGGTAACTCTTAACAACCTAAATTCAAATTTTAAATTCCAAGCTATAAACCTCTCTAAAATTCAAAATTCAATGGAAAATAACAAAACTCAAGGTCTGGATCTCAGATCTAAAATTCAAAAATTAAAAAAAAATATATTATTATATTTTTTTGTAAATTAAAGGAAATAGAAGGCAGAAACAAAATTCTGGACATAACTGCAAAAATGACCTAGGAACTTATATTTTTAAATCCAAAAATAGAGAGAAATATTTTTTTTTGAATTTTATATTCGAAACCTAACACAAAAAGGTACTGGAAAATATTTTTTTGGATTTTTTGATCAATTTAAAAAATACGAAAAATCACTGAAACTCGAAAGATAGTGAGACAGAATTTCCAACAGCTTGCAAAGCTTAACCTAGAACAAAGCTCTGATACCAACAAATTGATGGAGGACGAATTTGATGAAATGGGTGTGTGGGGATGTGATCTACTTACCTAGCAACAATATATCAACATTAGAGATCCAAATATAGCCGAATTCATAGGTGGAAGGGTTGAGAAAATTTGAGCTAGAGACTAGGTGAGCAGAAAACCTGACATCCTTATGCAAGCTTCCTTTAAAAAAATAAAAGAGAGGATCTAAGGACATAGAAACCCTTAAACTAGGCTAAGAAACCTTTAAGAACCTTATATCTAAGGATCAAGAAGGTCTTTTCCCAACAATGAAAGAAATTAAAGCTCAAGTGGAAGGGAAGCACTCACCACTCAAAAATTGAAGGCTAGAGGCAATATCTACACTCCCTTCTTTGATTTATCATTGGAGTTTGGATCCTTGGTATGGAGCCTTCATTTTTGTCTTCAAATCACCAAGAAGAACCTGCAAAGAGTCAAAGTGAGGTCAAAATTCAAAGAAATTAAGGGAAAAATGAAGGAATTAATAAGAGAAGTGAAGATATTGCTGGAATTTTTGGGCAGCACTTCCTCCTCTTCTTGGACTATTTGGATCTTGTGTAGAAGAACTTAGAAATGAAACTATGGCACTCCAAACTCAAAGCACTCACTCCAATTTAGGATCAAACTTAACACTCCAAAGAAAATCAAAGAAAATACTCAAAATTCTAGGAGAACTCAAGAGAACTAGGCAAAATGGAAGAGAACTCAAACAAGGGAACTTTCATTCATTCAACTCAATTCATGCTTACAAGAGGGGGGCCTTGGTCCCTATTTATAGGCCAAGGGTAGCTCCTTTGGGCAGCAAGAAAAAGGATTAGGGGACCAACTAATTTAAGTTTAGTTGGTAGCTAATTACAATATTAATTCCTAGCAACTAATCATAACAAGAGAATTCTAGAAACTCCATGTGGCACCATTTCCTTGCAACATTTGACTTCATCTCATCCTTCCACATGTTCTTTAAGGTTTGGTCTTCAATTAAGCTTCAAGGTAGAGGATTTCTTCATAGCTTGGTCGGCCCATGGGCTTGGAAAAGAGTCTTCACTTGCTTTTCTTTAAACAATTCAATCTTGCTTTATAAAATTAGGAGTCTTCAAGAGATGCTTCATAATTTTATGGAAACCTGAAAAAGGAAAAGAAATGGGACTACAACCAAAGATCATTAGTTTGTAATTTCTTCCTCTTGCCAATGTCCTCATTAAAACCTCCAAGGGGTAGATCCTTGTTCTACAAGGCACTCAAGCAAGGATACTACTGGCTCACCATGTAGAAGGATGCCAGAGCTAGTTAGAAAGTGTGACCAATGCCAACAACATGCTAATTATTGCCACCAAGATCGTCGTGGCCCGTAGCTGTTGTCGGCACCGGAGTGCGCTCCCTCGCTGTCTGGCCTTCTGGTGGTCTGGACCTGCAAAACAGGGGTTAGTGACCCGGGCCGAGATTTTCGATGGGGGCACTCCGACGGTCAAGTCAGTGACGATCCAGGAGAACAAATCCTCCTGGTCGAGCCCCTCTTAATGGACTCCATGCTAGGAGGAGTGAATGGTGTGAGAATGGGATGCAAGTGTGTCGGGAGAAGAGCGGCCTAGCTAGAGGGATTCTCTGTGTGTCCTTTTTGCCCACCCTTGCTTGGATTTGCTTGTGGTGCTGCGCTCTTTGGTTGAGCTTGCACTTGTGTTTGAGTGGTGTGTTTGAGTGGTATTGCATGTGTTGTCTTGTGTTACCTCCTTTGTCTTGCTTCCTTCGAGCTTTGTAGTCTAGGTTACCGTTGGGCGCTCATCTTGAGATCTCTGCCGGGCTGTCAGGCACGTGCGGCAGTGTCCCGAGATACCTTTCTCGATTCGTGATAAGGAAGTTGTCATATGTTCAGACATTCCTTCTGGTCGCCTCATTTTGGAAAACTTGGCGGTACCTCGATCAGTGGGCCGCCGCCCCTGGGATTCGAATCTCCTGGTTGACTTCCTCTTTCGGGTGGTTCAGGTGGTTGGTGAGGAGCGTGGCCCTCAATCAGTGGGCCTCTCCCCTTTCTGGTATAACCGGTGACTGCAGGTGGTCATTGCGGTCTGGCAGATGTCTCAGTGCAATCCTCGGGCGGCTCGTCGATGTCCTGGGATGGCGATGCTGTCCCTTGGTTCGCCGGTGCTCATGCCTGAGCTGGGGGCTGAGCTGGAAAGGCAGGGTTCGACTCCGACCTAAGCATCCCGAGCTTACGGGCTCGTCTCGGTGGAGGAGGGCAGAGTGCGGGCCCGGTCCAGATGACTCGACCTCGAAGAGGCTCCACATGGTGGAGGGCTGAGCTCGACTCCGACCACGAGACTCGATCTTTGAGAGACTCGCTCTAGAGGGCAGAGTGCGGGCCCGGTCTAGAGGGCTCGGTCTCAGAGAGGCTCCACGTGGTGGAGGAGGGCTGGGCTCGACTCCGACCACGGTGCTCGATCTCCAAGGGTCTCACTCTGGAGGGCAAAGCGCGAGCCCGGTTCAGAGGGCTCAGCCTTGGAGAGGCTCCACGTGGTGGAGGAGGGCTGGGCTCGACTCCGACCACGGGGCTCGATCTTTGAGGATCTCGCTCTGGAGGGCAGAGCGTGGGCCCGGTCTAGAGGGCTCGGCCTCGGAGAGGCTCCACGTGGTGGAGGAGGGCTGGGCTTGACTCCAACCACGAGGCTCAATCTTCGAGGCCTCGCTCTGGAGGGCAGAGCACGGGTCCGGACCAGATGGCTCGGCCTTGAAGAGGGGCTCGATCTGGAGGGCACCGCTCAGCTCTGGCCTAGGCAACCCGGGCTCGCGGGTCCGACCTGGCGGAGGATGGAGCTCGGCTTCGACGGGCAGTCCCATCGTCCTAGGGGAGCTCAGCCCAACGAAGGAGTCCGAGCAGGGAAGTTGACGCGACATCTGATATGGTGGCTTTCTTTGTCGTGGCATCTGACAGCTAACCCACGTTAGCGGTCTTGCCACATCACTAATGTTCAATGATGGCCAGTAATCCAACTCTCCTAGCTCTTGTCGCTATGGCCATTTGCCTAGTGGGGGATAGACATTCTAAGCCCATTCCCCCCAGCACCTAGCAAGTGGAAATATCTACTCGTTGCTATCAATCACTTCACTAAATGGGTAGAAGCGGAACCCTTGGCTCACATTCCACAGAGCAAAGTGAAAACCTTTTTCTAGATGTCAATTATCTATCGGTTCGGACTTCCTCATATTGTCATGGCCATTTGTTTAGTGGGGATGGACATTCTAGGCCTGTTTTTCCTAGCACTTGGCCAGTGGAAGTATATACTCATTGATATAGACTATTTCACTAAGTGGATAGAAGCGGAATCCCTAGCTCACATTCTAGATAGCAAAGTGAAAGCCTTTTTTCTAGAGGTTAATTATTTGTTGGTTCGGACTTTCTCATACTATCATAGCTGACAACGAAAAAATAGTTTAGCAACTGAACCTTTAAGGAGTTCTGTGATGACCTACACATCAAACATTGCTTCACTTCCTTTGGTCACCCTCAGACGAATGGGGAGGCGGAGGTGATGAATCAAACTATTCTTCAAGGCCTTCGGGCTAGATTGGATAAAGCCAAAGAAAGTGGGCTGATGAACCTCTTAGTATGCTATGGACATACCACACCACCCCATGGAGTTCAACAAATTAAACTCCTTTCAGTCTAGTCTTCGACATTGAAGTGATAATACCTGTAGAGATTGGTCTCCCAACAATGAGAATCGAGGACTATAATAAGCTAAGTAACTTGATTTGGTTGAAAGCCAACCTCAACCTACTCGCAGAGACTAGGGATAAGGCCTACCTCCGCATGGTGGCATATCGACAGAGTCACCTGATACCATGACTCCCATGTGAGGCCGAAAGCCTGCCACCTTGGGGATCTCATACTATGCTATACCGAAATCTCCAGGCCAGCTAAGCAAGGCAAGCTATCTCCTAATTGGGAATACTGAGAACCTCTGAATATACTATCAATAATGTACTTACTTCATTCGGGAATGAAAGAGTTTTATTCAATGGGACCCCCAGCCTTCCTCTATCTCACAAAATCTATGACTAACTAGCCGTAGGTTCAATCCAAGACAGGTTACTTACTACCACCATGCCCTATGACCGATTAGCCATAGATTAACTTCCAAGACGAGTTGCTTACCAGTAGTTAACTTTCAAGATGGGTCGCTTACCAATATCTCACCCTACGGCCGACTAGATATAGGTTAACCTCCAAGATGGGTTGCTTACTAGTACCATATCCCACGGTTGACAAGCTATAGGTTAAATCCAAAATGGGTTGCTTACTAGCATTGCATCCCATGACCGATAAGCCATAGGTTAATCAAAGACGGATCGCTTACAAGCACCGCATCCTACGGTCGACCAGTCATAGGTTAACTTCTAAGATGGGTCGCTTACCAGCACCTCATCCCATGGCCAATAAGCCATAGGTTAAATCAAAAATAGGTTGCTTACAAGCATGCATCCTATGATGGACTAATCGTAGGTTAATTTCCAAGATAAGTCATTTACCAGCATCGCACTCTATGACTGACTAGCCGTAGGTTAACTTTCAAGATGAGTCGCTTACCAGCATCGCATCCTACAACCGACTAGCTATAGGTTAACTTCCAAGACGAGTCGCTTACCAGCACCACACTCCATGACTGACAAGCTATAGGTTAAATCCAAGATGGGTTACTTACCAGCACCGTATCCCATGACCAATAAGCCATTGGTTAAATCAAAGATGGGTCATTTACCAGTACCACCCCATGGCCGACAAGCCATTGATTAACTTCCAAGGTGGGTCGCCTACTAGCATCGCACCCTACAGCTGACAGCCATATGTTAACTTCAAAGATGGGTCGTTTATTAGCACCGTGCCCTACAGCCGACTAGTCATAGGTTAACTTCTGAGATGGTTCACTTACCAACACCATACCCTATGATCGACTAGCCATATGTTACATCCAAGATGGGATGCTTATCAACATCGTACCCTACGCCCAACCAACTATAGGCTACTTTCAAGGATGGATTGCTCGTTAGCCCATCACCTATGACCATCTAATTGGAAATTAAGGCTCAATAGCTCCCTGGTTTGCTATTGATTGTGGCAGTTGTTAGTGGCGGTAGTCATATTAATGGTCAAATTCCGGTGAGTCTAGTCCTTCTAGTTGGAACTCGACTCCTCGAAGCTAATACTCCAACTGGGGACTTTAAGCTAAATTTCCTAAGGGACTGCCTATGTGACTAAATTCACAGTGGCCAATTTACTGGTCGATAATAGAAAATAACAATGTTAGTCTTGAGGAAAAGCCAAAACATGATTCAGGTGACGTGAAATCGAACCCAAGATTGAATTAAAGATAAGTCTTTCTATTACTTCATAAGAGTTTTTACAAAAGTAAGAAACTCCACAAATCAAAAAGTCTTTACAAAATGAAACTTGATCTACATACAAAACAAAAGAAAAGAAGGAAAAAGCCTGAGGATTAGCTGCTGGCAATAGGTGATGTAGAGGAGTCAGCTTCGAAGGCCTTCATCACCGCATTGATGATGGCCTCTGTCTTGATTATCACCAGGAAAATGATCTCATGCATGGAGGCAGGGCTTGCTGAACCTTCCTCAATCCCTGCCATCTCGAGGATCTCCATTGCAATGTTAAGCTTATCCTTTTTTATGAAGTCTTAGTTGCTGCAACTTCTTGTCCCTTAGCATCCTTGGCGGCCTTCATCCTTGTGGTGGTTCTGAATCTGATCACCTCGACCTTGGTGACAGAGACCTCCCAAGAAGTTTCAGCATTACCCTCAGCCTCCCCCCCTCTTCCTCTTCCTCCTTCCTGGCATTGACCACAATGCCTTTAAGTCAAGGCTATAAAAGGCCATGGATACCTTTACCTTGCACTCGGAGAAACCCTTCAAGTAGGCATCGTAGATGGCTTCCCCCACTTTGACCTTGAAATCCTTTGAATTCTTGAAGTCCTTAATGGCACAAGATGCCACCGACGCTGCCTTCTCATCCATGGCTCGGGCCCTGGCATTAGCATCCTTGACCCTCCCACCAATGTCCTTCACCAGGTCAAGCACGGCATCAAATCTCTCATTGGCCAAATTGGTCTTAGACTTCCAGAACATCGCCTTGGAGACCGCATTGATGAAGTGAATCTCCAGATCTGTAGCCTCTTGCTCCTTACTTCTGAGCTCTTCTTCTTTCTTCCTTAGTTGGGCTTCGAACCCCTAAATATTGTTATGAGAGGCCAACAACTCCTCTTTAAGTTTGGCCTCTCGGGCTTCGCTCATTATAAGCAACTTCTCCGAGAGCTCCACTAGCCTCTTAGCCATCTCAACCTTACTCTTCCATGACTCTAGTGACTCCGTAGATCTATTGGATAGTCCTTTCATGGCAAGGATACCGTGGATAAGTTGCAGTAAGGAAAAATAGCCCAGAGTCAGTTTTCTAATATATAAAGAAGTCTAGTAAAACAAAGTGGTAGAATACCTACCTCATGCAAGTGACTATGGCATCAAAATAGATATCTTCCGGAGATCATGACCATTGCTTGATTTTGGGGGAGAAGTATGTGCTCGAGTAGATTTTTAGCTAACGTCTTGTTCTCAAAGATAGAGGCTGACGTATGCACCTTCACTCTCAACTCAAGATTATCATCTTCATCCATAAAGGACTCCCTATGGGAGGATAGCCCTGCTGGGCCTGGAGAGCTTGATAGGCTAATCGCTGTCGTCGAAGAGAGCACCAACTGGGTAGGTAGACTTTGTGGTCGGATGTGAGGTACCTCCAATAGCGACAGTGACAAGATCTCCATAATCTCTATGCCGACAATAGCAGAAACTTTCTCCATGAGGGGCACAGGGGTATCCCCTGAGAAAGCCCGGTAATAGACAAGGCCACAAGTGAACCTATGCGTGGCCTTTTCTCAATTGCCTCCTAGGCTTCTGGTCGACACTCCCCTTTCGGTCGATGTTCTTGATATCTTTCATGGAAAACTTCATGTCTACATAACAGCCATATGAAAAATCCAGTTAATCATAACTGACCTAACTGAGAAGGGACGTAGTAACTCTCACCTAAGGCTCACACCGGACTGACTTTGATATCATACAAGTTTTGTTCCAACAATAAGTCCTCCTCTTTCGAAACCTTTGAATTAAGAAGCTGCTCATAGACCTCCTCGTCTGCAAACTCCACTTCACAGTCTTGGTTAGGGGACTTGTTTAGATTACTCCAAACCTAATTTATCCCTTTAAGGAAGACAAAAAAATATACTCTTCCAACCCTTAATGGAGGGAGGCAGATCAAAGTGGATGGTCCCCTACCGGGAGGTTATGACCCACCATCCCCTCTTAGTGGCATGGTGTTTTAAGATGAAAATCGACCTAAACAAAAAAGTGAGGATATCGGTCAAGCAAAGTAGGATAAAGGGATGAAAGGGTAGACGAAGACATGCTTGAAGGAATGCCTCATATATGGCAATTCTCCTTTCCGGACTGGAGGTCACCCTATTATTAGGACCAGGTGCGCTCATCCTTATGTGATTTAGAATCCTGTACATCCTGTAAAAGCGGATGACGATTGGTGTAGATATCATCAATGCCACGTTCTTCAAATCGACGAAGGCCCAAATCGGCACTGGGGCCAAAATGATAGAGGGGCCAGGATTGAAGAGAACCTACCAGTTCACCGCTCTATCCAAAAGGGAGATTTCTCTCCTTCACGGTCTGAAGGGTCATGCCTATACAAATAAGGTTCCTTTAGACCTAGAAGGTCGGAAGCAAGGCCTGTTGGGTGTTCCTCACCCCTGGATGAACTCAAGATGTTAGAATGAGAAAGGAAAGTGGAGCCCTAACGAAATAGAGAACCTAAGGAGCGACCAAGGCCGCTCCTCACAGCCCCCACTGGAGAGCCCTAAAGAAATCTTAAGAAGGACGAAGATGAAGGGCGGGCAATGAAAAAGGAAGAAGACCAATCTGTAGAAAGGAGAAGGGACTTTTGAAAGCAGGTTAGGGTTTAAGACATCCTCTACAAATTAATAAAGGAGAAATCTCTGAAACACTGCTAGAGTCCCATTTTAAATTGAAGGCCATCCCTCCAGATCTTGATAAGTAGCATTCATCCAATCACAAGCATCATGACACTCCGGGTCTCCCCCACTTCCTTTAATGCCTGACCTCAAGAAATGCGAACGAATCATTTCAAATCGTCGCTCCTGGGACACGTGGCAACTGATCATCACTCAAGAAAAGATGTGCGAGCTTCCTCTTAAGGAAAATTAAGAGCAACCCCTAGGCGTGCCACATCGACACTATCATTCTCTTACAAATGGGAGCACCTAGATAGCTGGCAATTTCCGTCCCATGGATCCTCTAATATTTGAGTAGGGTCCATATCAGGCTAGGGTTTGACCACTCCCATCATTTGGAAGGAATCAAATAAACAAAGCTTCCTGAACTCAGGAGTGCGAGGCATATGATGTGGCAGCTACTGACATGGACTCAAAAATTTCTCGGGCCATCAGGCATGCCACTATTTCTGGCGGATTATACTGTTTAGCTTGAAATGACAATGCCAATAGCTGTGTCCTGGATGCTAAGGCCAACTAGCCCACAATCCATTGCTGACTAAAGGCAGAATTCATCAATGAACTAATTTTATCTTGGCTAACTAGTTAACCTGGGATAGAGTACCAGGAAATGACTACAAACATCTAGTCGACTCCTTTCCAGCCCTACAAGCTAGTTAATCGTATCGACCCGATGGGCCCAAACATGTGGATAAGCCCTCTTCCCCATCTCTCGGTTGCATTGCCTGGGTAGCCGAGGATTCGGCCAATTGCAAGTAGCCTAGCATAAATGATGGTAGACATGATCCTAACAAACTCCAGTATCATAACAGAAAATATTCCTTGGATCGATACACCGAGAAACAGAATCTTGCCACTTCAGCCAAGTTTGTTGTGTGTGTTAGAGATTGACATCCCTACAACAGCATTCTATTATGCCACGTAACCTTATAAATAAGTAAGAGGGATCTTCAACCCGAGTATACCTTGAAGATTTTCACATGGTTGCTCATACAGTCACGGAACCATCATAGGCTCTCAGCTCCAGTTACTGTGGTCTCACATTTTTCGATTACTGACTTGAGCATCGTAGTATCCTCTCTAGTAATCTTGGTTCAGGAATCTTTTTGTAGGTTACTGGAGTGGAAGCGGTTCCTGAAGACCCATGATCCTTGTTGGAGAAGTTTGGTGCATTCCCTCCCTATCGTCGGAAGTTAGTGACTGGCGAACTGATGGCAATAGAGAGGAAGCTGACTTAAAAGATATATATTTTATTAGTTAACTTTAAAATTAATTCTAATTATTATTCACCTTGGATAATGACCAACTTCAAGCAGAATATTGAAGCCATAACTACTTTATGTTAATTATGGCATCAGAGTTTGGCCAACTTAGACTCAGAATGTGGTGCCATATAGTTTTAATAGTTATCCGGTTTTAAGAAAATCAATTTTTAAAACTATTCCTAACAGGTTGGTTATTCTGTTATAATAGATTTTTAACAAACCCAAACTAGTGGTTATAATTGTTTAACAATTTTTTTTTTTACGGGCTATCCAAATCTTCTTAAATGAGAGGATCGGAGGATTCCAAATAGATTCAAGTTCTAAACTTTCAAAATTCCTACTTTTTTTTAATTATTCCCTATTTTTGACTGAATTAAACATTAAGGTTGCGTTTGGTGCATTACTAGGCAATCCTAGAAGGTAATGTGGATTACTAGCAATGTAGATAATAGGTAATGTAGATTATTATGTTTGGTACATGTAGATAATGTTGCATAAGGTAAAATCAAATTTTCAAAATATCCCTAAATTAAATCTATATTCTATTTATAAAAATATATTTTTTAATATTTTATATTATAAAATATTAAATATTTTATATTTATTTTATATTATAAAATATTTTATATTTTATATTTTATATTAAAATTAAAAAATTAAAATTAAAATTATTTTATATTAAATAAATTTAATATAAAATTTATATATTAAATATATTTAATATATTATTTAGATATATTAAATAATATATTTTATATAAATATATAAATATATATATATATATATATATATATATACATTATATATAAATATAAAATATAATTTATATTATATTAATATTATAATATTATATAATATATTATATAATTTTATATTTTATTATAATATAAAATAAAATATATTAATATAAAATAGTATAACATTATATTATATACTATAATATTATTATATTTATAACATTATTATATTATATTATTATATAATATTATAATAATATAATATAAAATTTTATAAAATAATATAATATAATATACTATTAAAATATATTTTATAATATTCATACTTTATATAAAATTAAAAATATTTTTTATACCCAATAAATTTAATATAAGAAAATATATATTAAATAAAAAAATATTTAATATATTATTTAAATACATTAAATAAAATATTAAAAATATATATTATATTACATTTAATATAAATATATTTATACATGATAGAGTATAATATATAATTTATATTGTGTACTATATATATATTATATAATATTATATTTATATTTTATATATTACAAAATAAAGAAAATATATTAATATAATCTAGTATAGTATTATATTATATTATATTATATTATAAGATGAATGGAGAAGAGATAGATAATATTGTTTAAAATATTATCTGAAAGGTGATAATCTGGATTACCATCCTTTCCAGATATAATATGCTGGGATCCTATTAAATTACCAGTAATCTGTATAGATTACTTGCAACCGAATACAACCTAAAGGATCTCCCACCGGAGAACCTACAACTTTCGAGGATTTGTTTCTTGTAGGCTCCATTCCAATGCCAATCATACTCCATTCCAAATGCTAGGTTGATTGTTTTTTCTATTCTTTTTTTTGTTTTTCCGGCTTCTACTTACTACCTTTGAAAGGCCCTCGCAAATTTTTCTCTTCCATTTTAGTTTCACTCTGTCTGATTTCCGAACACTCCATGAAACGGAATGCGAGCCTTACACTAGTCATTCATCCTAGACATTGGGTCTATGTTAGTTTCACTCATGCAACTTGGTAATATATTTGCCCTTTTAACCTTTTGGATGGCTACCATTAAAATGTTTTTGACGTCGGATTGTAAATCAAATCTGCATCTTCCCTGAAAATTCCAACTATTTTCTCAGTTCCAGCCTAGCTTACAGTATCATGCAGGGAGACAGCCTCGGGAAGGGGGGAAAAAAAACTATCTACTTTAGTAGAAGAAGGGTGCATTTAGTTTGCGAATTAAAATTAGAATTGGAATGATTTGAGATGGGGCTTGAAAAAGTCACACAGGCTATTTGATTCATGAATCATAATCAAAATCAAAATAAAATTAGAATACCAAAAAAAGATTAGATTTTAAAGGATTGGAGTATCCTAATTTCTGTTATAACTAAACAACTGGAATGGAAGTCACCCACTTCTATTTTTATTTTAAAGTCCAATACATCCTAACTAATCATGACTTCGAAACTCTTTCTTAATTCTATTTAAATAAATTATTAATTACTATTTATCAAGCAGGAACTCTTATGTTTAGCTCTGCATACCGGAAATTCAATTTCTATGGGAACTTTCAACGTGCAGATAAGATGCTCGTACACGAGCATGCATGCTTGTATAATATTTGCGTGCAGCGTGTGTCACGTTCAAGTTACGCCAGATTTTCCAAATCAAGCACAGTTCAATGATACACTATCGTGCATTCATGGTGCCCATTGCCCAATCTACCTTGTCATTGGCCATGAGCTACCTAAGTTTCTACGCTCCAGAACCATGGCGTTCAATACAATCCACCTCCCAAGTAATATGATGCAAGACGGTTACCAGATTCCACTTTCTACAGAGCAACCAGACACTCGAATCCCTCAAACTCACCTCCCCATCACATCAACCTCACTTAGACCAAATCAAACGGTTCGCACACGACGGCACAAATCAAACCCACCAAACTTCCCTTTGTCTTACCTTGTATCCGAAGCTTCCCCATCCCCTACTAAACTAGAAACAAAAAAAAAATCAAGTCCCCTTATGCCAAGAAAACACTGTTTTCCACAAACTTCCATTCCTGATTGCAAAACAAAGCCACGTAACAACCATTGCTGTTCTTATTGGAGGCCCCAACACTCTCTCATCATTTCCACCGCCCGCTCGCACTCATCCCCCTTGCTTTACCCCTACTCCCTTCCCTCTCACGCCTGTTCTCTCCCTCTTCGCCCGGGCCCCAGCAATCAAATTCTACACCCATCACTACTTAAATCTCCCATTCCAAACCTGCTCTCCAATCAAATCCAATCCAACTAATTAACCCAAACTCCGTACCATCGTGTTGTCATTTTACATGGGATAGGATAACCTAAAACAGTTTCTACTACCATGTTAACGGAGCCCACTTTCTCTCTCTTAAATACTCCAATAAAACCCACCTCCCACCTCCCCAAGCTCCCCATTAACTAATCAGCATCAGTGATCCGGCGGTGGCTCTACCTCTTTCCCACGCACTCTTTGGCTAATCGATGAAGGGATTCCATTTTTTAGTTATATTTTTCTTAATTTTTATTGTGTTTCGGAGCAAGGGGCTCTCACCTGATGGTTTCGCTCTCCTGGCCTTCAAGTCGGCCGTCTCCGACGACCCCGGCGGCGCCCTTGCTGGCTGGATTGAGGACGACGAGGACCCGTGCCGGTGGCCGGGTGTCACCTGCGCCAATGTCTCCGGCTTTCCCTACCCCCGCGTCGTCGGCGTCGCCGTCGCCGCCAAGAACCTCTCCGGCTACGTCCCTTCCGAGCTCGGTTCCCTCATCTTCCTCCGCCGCCTCAACCTTCATGGAAACCGCCTCACTGGCCCCATTCCCACCACTCTTTTCAACGCCTCTTCTCTCCATTCTCTTTTTCTTTATGATAATAATCTTTCCGGCGTCCTCCCGCCGGAAGTATGTGACCTCCCCCGCCTTCAGAACCTCGACCTTTCTAAGAACTCCCTCTCCGGGCCGCTCCCGCCGGAGCTCCGCAACTGCCGGCAGCTTCAGCGGCTTCTTTTATTTCAGAACGGCTTCTCCGGCGAGATCCCTGCTGGGATCTGGCTGGAGATGGTCTCAGTCGTCCAGCTCGACCTATCCTCCAACCAGTTCAGTGGATCCATCCCGCCCGATCTCGGCGATCTCGATTCCCTTGGCGGCACCCTGAATCTCTCCCACAACCAGTTCTCCGGCGAGATCCCGAGCTCTCTAGGGAAATTGCCGTCCACGGTGAGCCTCGATCTTCGGTACAACAATCTATCGGGCGAGATCCCGCAGGCGGGGTCGCTGGCGAACCAGGGCCCGACGGCATTTTTGAACAACGAGGGGTTGTGCGGGTTCCCGCTGCAGATCCCATGCCAGGACCGCCCAGCTGGGCCGCCGGGGCGGCAGGTGGCGCCACCGGTGAAAGAGGCCGCGCAGGAGAGGAAGGGACTCCGAACAGGTCTCATCGTTATCATCTCGCTGGCGGACGCCGCCGGCGTCGCTTTGATCGGGCTCATCGTCGTCTACATCTACTGGAAGCTGAAAGACCGCGACAAGTGCTGCAGCTGCACCGGGAAGAGCAAGTTGGGGGGAGAAGGGGAGAAAAGAGGGGGGTGTGTGTGTTGGCCGGGGGGCGGCGGCGGCGGGTCGGAGGAGGGGGAGTCGCAGAAGGACGTGGAGAGCGGTGGCGGCGGAGGGGAGGGGGATTTGGTGGCGATCGATAAGGGGTTTTCGTTCGAGCTGGATGAGCTGCTGAGGGCGTCGGCGTATGTGTTGGGGAAGGGTGGGTTGGGGATAGTGTACAAGGTGGTGCTGGGGAATGGGATTCCGGTGGCGGTGCGGCGGCTCGGGGAGGGCGGAGCGCAGAGGCATAAGGAGTTCGTGGCGGAGATGCAGGCGATCGCGAGGGTGCGGCACCAGAATATTGTGAAGCTGAGGGCGTACTACTGGGCGCAGGATGAGAAGCTCCTCATCACCGACTTCATCTCCAATGGCAACCTCGCCGCTGCTCTTCGAGGTCAGCCTTTCCTCTCTGTCTCTCTCTCTCTCTCTCTCTCTCTCTCTCTCTCTCTCTCTCTCCTCCCCCTCCCTCCCTCTCCCTCTCCCTCTCCCTCCTTTCCTGATTCTCTCCGTTGTTATTGCCACCTGTCATTAGATGAGTGGTTGTTTTGCCACGAGGCGTGGTATGTGGCGTAGCGGTTGGTTGGCGTCACGGCTGGAAGAGCGCGGTGCTCGATTACTCGGTGAGAACACTGAATCCACCGTTGGATTGATGGATCAGTTCGTTTGATCGAGGGTGGGGACCTATTGATTGAACGGAGAGGATTTCAATTTCGGCACGAACTTTGGTGCAGGAGGATGGGATTTCGCGGGACAGCATGCCCGCTGGGCGAGGGAACGTAGTGGGGTGGGGGCGCGTTATTACTCGGTCTTCTCGTAGTTTGCTCTGTCTGATGACGTGGCGCTAGCCTATTACCGTTAGTGGCGGTAGCTGGGCCTGGGTGGTTCGAGGGACAGGCAGAGGGCGCATTGCAGCGCTGCAATCGGGCGGACTGCTCCGGGTGGAGATGAGATCTCCCATCTCATCGGCCAGGATGTGTTCAATTGCTGGCCATTGATCACTGGATGGACGGTGGGGTTAATTTAAGTGGAAATATCTGAGGGAAAAAAGTCATGAGCAGAGGAATTATAGGAACAAAATCGTTAATTTTGGCATGGCGCTATTTGCTTTTGATGAATATGGGGTAAAAAAAAGAAAAAAGACGCAGGACGACAGCTTTCTTCTATCTTTTGGGAGACAGCCAAAAGAGAAGAAGGAAAGACTTCATCAAGAAAAAGGTGGGAGCCGTTGAGTAGAGAGAGGTCACCTCTGTGTATAGGAACCCGAGGATAATGCCATGCAAAGGTGCCTAACCTTTTTGGAGTTTTCAGAAAACCTGTCTGTTAGTTGAGCAGGCAAATCTATTCACACCGAAAGACTAGAATCTCTGAAGTCCAAGGGAACAAACCTAGACTAACATAAAATATGTCAATTAGTTAGCGGGCTTGCTTTTGCTTGACCTTTTTTTATGAAGACGTTATGTGCATTTCATTTGGCTCATGTTTGATTTGTCCATAGTGTTTTAATATTCGAGGGAACGAACTTTAACTGACCGACCAGGGTTGGCCGAAGAGGGAGAATCTTGGGGGAGAGAGAGAGGGTGAAGGTGGCAATTGCAGGGCCTAATCTGTATGACCGACCCTGGTTTTCATAATCTTCCACTCACTATCATACATAGATCTTGGTTATTTGTATGGGATCGAGGAATTCCAATGACAGTACTAATGGTTAATCTTTTTGGATGAGGTTTTAGATTGTTATATATAATATGAATGGATAGTCCATGATCTATATAGATCAGAGAATATTGCAGCATATGCTTGTCTGAAGGATTAATCACAAATTATTTATGATGTTTGTGAATGGATTTATGGTACTTATAATTAACTTTAAATAGATCTTGATTCTTAGTATATTAAGGATGCTAAGGCTTTTACATATGGAGCATGGGAGGATATATTAAAGTGCGTGTCCAACATCAATTGTGAATTGAATAGATTTTAGATATTATGTTCCGTATTAACCATACGCTGGATAAGTCTTAGATCTTTATATACAAAATTAAAGAATTTAATTGATAGTTGTAGACTTGCATTTTTTTTTTTTTTTTTGAGTGAGATCGTGCATTGCTATATATTATTAACAGAAAAATTAACATACTATCAGAATTTTTTTTTAGGTATAAAATTTTTATTTTTATCGAGTTAAATGTGACAAAGTGGCCTTTCAAACTCTTCAATTTCTTTCTAACCAAACTTTAAAGAGAAAAAAATATTTAAATTTTAATTTCATAATAACTAGTATAATTAGGAAATCTTCTATATTTGTTCAGGAGATGATTTTGTCCAAGCTTCAATATTCGTGAGGAGTTCCATCCGCTGTAATTTTTGAAAAGAGAAGAAATTTCATCAATCAGTAGGCCGTGTAAGACACAGTCGTTTGTAGGTTAGGAGTGGGACATTAGGGGCTCCGTGACAAGGTAAGAGGGTCCGTCGGTGTACCTGGTCCAGCTCACTCTGGAAGTTCTTCGTACTGTGCGATCTAGTCAAAAGTTATTAAATCCACTTTTCTGGTGCCAGAACACGCAGTCTTGTTGAGTCCCTGTTCCCTCTATATAATTTACATCACGTGGAGTGCTATTATTTGATCCAATTAATGGGATTAGAAAAGTAGGTGCAGGGCTAATGGGTGGATTACTTATGGTTACTCTTGGAACATCAATCTGGCTTCAAAATTTTTGAGATTGTTCAAACTACGGTATTCATGACCGCCAAGGTAATAATCCAGCCAGTTAAAATCTTGTTTTACAACCAATATGGTTTGGTTCGTAATATGGCTCTGCAAAAAGATTGAATTAAATTCAAGAATTATTTCTTGAGATCTGTGACGGTTGGATGTGTGAGATTATAAAAATCTAGTTTTTTAGATCTGAGATGAGGACAGGCGGGAATGGCTATGCCGGATTTATTCCGTTATCTCTCCTCTATAAAAAAATTCTTTGATGGAAAAAAGCTGCGAGTTTGCTATAGTAATAAAAAAAAAATATTTTATTGATAGAGTGGAAATTGTATGGATTTTTTATATATATAAACGAAAAGATAAAAAAGTGAATCCCGTGTAGTTATTTTATTTAAATTTTTATTTTATTAAAAAATATTTGATACATGATATTAGATTTTTGCGTCGAAGATGAGTATATCAATTGACATCATCAAGATATCAATTGAGAGATCAAAAAGAAATACTGATTTTTCATTTCATCAATTATCATGGATTTAAAAAAATAATTTTTAATTTAATTAATTTTTTTTCAAAAATTAAGCTTTCAATTCCTGACTAGTTGGTAGTTGCGTGGAAATGGCTCCTGTTTGCTTCGCGATCGGAACCTTGGTAGCGCTTTAAGGTTTGCAATGTCGGAAAATATCATAAGCCAAGAAACCGGATTGGGAGACGTGGTGCTCGGCTATCCCTTTGCTTTCATTTCAATCATGCCGGCTTGGTTGGAGTGCAAGTGATGGACACGAATGATAAAGAGACAAGACAGCTACTTGTTTGCATTCGGACTGGGTGCTTTGGATAATATTCTCGTTCATATTTCATCACTCGCAAAAACTCTTTTTTTTTAAAAAAAAAAAAAAAAAGGTTTAGGCGTGCCTTGTTTGTCATCCGTTAGTCAATTGGTATCAGATCAATCTTAAATCCTCAAAAGTCACGATTATCAAGTAGGGGCATGAATTGTGCGATAACATATTGTTTTGAAGAAACAAATAAAACATAAGGTCTATTTTTATTTAATATTATTAAAATATTTTGTGATTGGGCAGGCCGATCCGGTCAACCAAGTCTCTCTTGGGCCATTAGGCTTCGGATAGCCAAGGGAGCGGCCCGTGGCCTGGCCTACCTCCACGAGTACAGCCCACGAAAGTTCGTCCATGGCGACGTCAAGCCTACCAACATCCTCCTCGACGGCGACTACAACCCCTACATCTCAGACTTTGGTCTCATTCGCCTCATCAACATAGCGAGCACCGACCCATCCTCCTCCTCCTCCACGAGTGGCGGCTTCATCGGCGGGGCCCTCCCTGCCATCAAGCCCACACCATCTGATAGGCCGAACAATTACCGGGCCCCCGAGGCTCGAGTTCCCGGAAGCAGGCCCGCCCAGAAGTGGGATGTCTTCTCCTTTGGTGTGGTTTTGCTCGAACTCTTAACCGGGAAGCCACCCGAGTTCTCATCACCCTCATCATCTTCCATGTCGCTAGAGCATATGCCAGAGGTGGTGAGGTGGGTGAGGAAGGGGTTCGACGATGCGAAGCCGTTCTCGGACTTAGTGGACCCGGTGCTCCTCCGCGACGTTCATGCCAAGAAAGAGGTGATCTCCGTGTTCCATATAGCTCTTGCGTGCACCGAAGCAGACCCGGAGCAGCGGCCCAGGATGAAGATGGTATCAGAGAATCTTGATAAAATTGGCCCGTAGATAAGGCCGTACAACCATATCAAACAAACGTGGCATAGAGGGACTGGGCCGGGCTCGATGGAGGGAATGATCAAAGTACAAATAGACAATGCTGGTTTTGGACAACTTATTTTTGGGTTGGTATGGGCGGATAAAGTGGATTTTTTTTTTTTTTTTTTTTTATTACCTGATCATTCCTGGTTTTTTTGAAAGTCGGTGGAGCTTTTTTCTTTTTTCTTTCTTTTTCTTTTTTTTTTTTCTTTGTTAAGGATGATGTAGCGTATAGCACGTATAGGAGCTTGGTTCCAAATGGGGAATCTCTTCCCAAGTTAGCAGCTGAGCTGAAAAGTTTCGGACCTTCGGTGGTGCTTCGATGATTAAGTATTCTTTTAAATTGTGTCTTTCAAATGAGAGTGCGATAAATCTTGTAATACCTTTCCCAATTTATTAGTAATAACATGTCATACTTTTCTTGCTTATCAAGAATATTGGCAAAATTATCAATAAAAGAAATAATATGTACGTTATAACAAATTCTTTAATCAAAATGAGAATATCTAGCTATGATCTTCAGAATCACATGGAAAACCTTAGGCATCAAAATTCACTTCTTGCACGCTAATAGCAGATGCCAAGTCCATACCAGCGTGCCGTTTCACCAGTGTATCGGAATTCCTAGCTAATTGAACACCACCTCAATCCCCTTAATTTATGTGATTTGTATATATTATGACCGCTTCCCTTTTCTTTTTTTTTTTAAGAAAAGGGAGGAAACTTCCTACCCAAAGATTTCATTAGGATTATGAACTCGAGGTTAAAGTACAATGAATATAAATAAAAGAGTTACAAATGATTTGCCGCACTTCAAGGGAAAAGTTTTTATAACTCAGGCCACTTTATTGTAAACCTGTATTTAGAACGCCTAACCAAAACAGAAGACATAATTTTCTGATTGTAATGTTTATTTGATGACTTGCCATAATGAACGAATTTACAGTATTTGGTTCCTATAAATGACAAGGAATCAGAATGAGAATGAGAATAGAATGGATATAGAAGACGGAATCGAAATTGTGAATCCTGTTCCACTGTCCGAATGCATGTTAAAAGTCTAACAGCTGAATTCCAATATTTAACTTAGCTAGACATGCATTAGAATATAATCAAATTCACATTAATTATTAAATTATAACATTATCTAAATAATATAACTAGCTTTGCAATAATGATCATAAAACTTTTTAGGGAGCGCTCTATTATGTTTTGATATTTTTCTTTGATTATCATGACATATAATTTATACTCTTTATTTTACACTTTCTATAGTTTTATTCATTATTGTTTATTTCTTATATTTTATATCTTAAATTTAATAATATACTTTTTATTTTAAACTTAATTATCTATATCTTTGTTATACTTTTTAGTTTTATTTTTGTTCAGATTTTCAAAATTTTTATGTTACATACTAGTTTTTTTTTTTTTTTTCAATCTTGTCATTTATTTTAATTTTAATACTTATGCAATATATTTTTCATACTTTTTATTCAATTCTATTTAACATTTTTATTTCTCTCCTTTAACATGTATATATATATATATATATATATAGCAAGTCTTAAAGTAATAGTCGATATGATATAACTCATATCAATCCTTAAATAGATATTTATTGTATTATTTGTTTCCATATCATAGACATCAATAATTAACTCAAATCTACTATATTACTTATTATTATTTGATATTGCAAATATTGTTAATTATTTATTACCAAAAATATCATTGTTTCTTACTTTTATGTGAATGACATGGAATCATCGTTTTCCAAATGAAGGAATCACGATTCTAAAGGAACCATGGTTCCATCCTCTGTTGTCATACCAAACATCGGAACAAGGCGGAAGCTAGAATCTCCTCTCTGTTCCAATGTTCATCCATGGAACCAAATACAGCAGTGGTGACATACCAACATCACAGACTTGTGATTATTATAAACATCATACAGACCTTCCATGAACAATAAAAACACATTGATATCGCTGGGCGCTATTACAGCGTCTCATCTCTGGCTGGCATCTACACCACAATTTAGACTGTCACCTCTCCATGCAAATTTCTGTCATTTTATATCGCATTTCTAAAAAAAATTGATGCTTGCTGCAAATGATATATTCAGACACATATACATAGGTTACAGTATTACTAACGTAATTTTACTCTCCTCGGCTTTATCAGGATAGTAGAATGCACAAAGCAAAATACATCCAGAAATACAAAAAAGTCAATTGCTAAAGCATTGATTAAAAGAACATACATCCTTCACCCTATTCAACTCCAATAAGCAAACACAGATCTAAGAAGTACAAAAAGCTCACCGAAATATGAAATATTAGATTCTGGACAAAGCCCTTGAACCTATATTTCTTTGCACGATGAAGATGTTTTTCTTTTCCCCTCAAAAGCCCTTTTATAATCCACATGATTCCAGAAGCTAGAAATTTGGAAAGTACAGAACTGCACTTCATTATTGCCTATTGGACTGCCAAAGATCAAGGGAATGATAATACATAGATGGAAACTTCTCATGCATGTTAATACCTCCCTTCCATCTTACAAAAAGCAACCAACATAAATTCTTATATACATAAACCTCTTTGATATCTTAATTCTTCTCTAGCTTGCTTGCACATATGCAGTTTTCACGTTCTTGGTTAAGAATCTGCAGGTAAAAGCCCATGCTTATAGTATCTGTGCATCTTATATTTAACTAGAAAAGCTCCAACATCAGTGAGAATAGTATGTACTATTTCATCTAGGAAGCTAAGTAGACATATACTAAAGCTGATCATTATTAGAGATCAATTTGTAAACAGTATTAAAGGGAATGATGCCTAGACTAGACCAGAAGTTTTTTTTAAAAAAAAGAAAAAGAAAATCAAAGTGTTGCAACAGCATTTAAGTTTAAATTGTTATCAGTCTGTCAGAGTGCCATAATATTCTTACTCTGGACTAATCATCTCCTCAAAATATATAAATTGCAATGCTAGAGTAATAGAATTGAAATACACTTGTAAGCATATCCATCCACAAGTTCATATCTGCTTAAATAAACCCATATTTTTTGTGAAAGTACTATACATATTTAAAAATTTGATAATACTAAAGGTGCTTTAGATTGCTTACTGTGCAACAAGGACATGGCCACTCATAATAGAAGAACCTACTTTGTTTACAGCTACACAAGTAAAAATTCATAATGCGCTGGACTTCCAGTCCAAATATGGTCAATTATTGGAGAATTCATCAAGTTACACTTCTGTATCATTTCATGAGGGATGAAAATCGGTATTGACTTTTGCTTCTTTTAAAGAAATAAATCATAACTTTTACATTGTTATAACCCAATGGATTGTGTTTTGTGTTTCTCTAGTTAGTTTTCTGAACATTGAAATTAAAATCTTCATGTGAAAGAAAACCAACTTCTTTCTCCCAAACTAAATGTATAGCTTATTTGGATAGAGGATGAGAGAACAGAATATAAAAGGATGATCTCTACTAAAGATAGAACATGCTTGACGCCTACTATTTTTTTTTCTTGCTATTGTATAGCTCACCTATACAATATAATCTTGGATAACTCGAGGCATTAGATTGTTGGCAGTGATACCTATAATTTTATCATACAATAATGCAATTTGATACACACCTGAACTTGGCTCTGCAGTGACTTGATGTGCTGAATTGCCAAGTCTAACATGTCTGATGTGTTTGTTTGCTGCAAAATATTGAAGAGGAAATTGTAAAATAATTATATACCTTTGTCACTTCCTGTCACAACTGTTTTTTGTAGGAGAGGGGGTAAAATGATAAGCTGTACAACTAGTATATGGCCACTGAAATTTATCAATTGTACAAAATTTTCTTTCATTGTTACAGAACAGACGGGGGGGGGGGGGGGGGGGGGGGGGGGATTTCATACAGTAGTAGTGGCATGATAAATAAGGACCTTTTTAATTTCATTCGATAAGGATTATTTCTTCTAAAGTTTGTACCTTGTCCATGTTAGGCACAAGTTCTTGCAGCTTTCTCAACTTCTCACTGATTCTTGTTCTTCTCTCCTGGCAAGAACATAAAGAATAAAACTTGGCCTGAGAATGAAGCTTGATCTACAAGGCACATGCCGATACAGGAATACAGATATACACATATGCTTTATTAGATTGGCTTAAACTAACCCTTTCGGCAATGCTCCGTGGGTGTGTTGCGCATCCACGCTTAGCTCGGATTTTGAATGGAACCTGGTCTTGTTGGATCTGGAGGAACTTCTCTACTGTAGCCATCTCTAGGGATGTTGTTGGCAAACTAAACTGAAAGATCAATTTCAAGATATACTTAAAGACTATATATCAGATGTGTTACAGATTAATATCACACAATAAAGCCAATAATTGGAGCTTGATGTAAAAATAGATAAACAGGAAAATTGTTCTAACTCCTAAAACATCCAAATTATTGCTGAGCACATGTGACCCAAACAGCTGTCCTTAAAATTTTTGCAACATGGAATCAAACATAATTTGAAATTTGTAATAACAATGTCAACGATAATTTTTTTAATTTAAAAAAATGAAGGGTATTACAGAACAAAATGGAATTCAAGATCAAAGGAATATTTTCTTGATTGTCATACTTCCAAACCATTGCAGGACAAGTAGGAAACTGACATGTATGCTTTTCTAGATTTTATTATATCGCTGACAAGATTTTACTGGTTATTTGCATTGTTTTTGGTAGCATCACAAAATTATGGAAATTACCTGAGACTCAATGTTGCTAAGACTGGTTATTATGTCTCCATTGTTATCTTTTGCCCGCTTGCTCGGAGGTGCAGAGAACATGATCGAATTGGTATCATCCCATGAGCCAATCGAGAAATTGCTAGAAATGTATGACTGCCCAACATTCCCAGCCGTCCCATTGGAGTTGTTACTGCCATCAACACTCTCCCCCACATCTGGGACACTGATCTCAGATATTTGAGACAATGTTCCTTGTCTAGAAAAGCTCAATTGGGGTTTAAATCTTCTGCTTGGCATGTTATAGACACCATCTGTTCCTGGTTGAGAATAGCTCCCAGTGTCCCTTGTAACTGAAAAACCTGTCACATATCAGACCACAATTCCCGTAACATTGTGTAAAACATGAGAACAATTCCTAAGTAACTTGTAGAACAGCCCCTAAGCCAGAACAGGTTTTTTAAGTCCAAACGAGAAAGAAACTGTGATCTTCTTGTGAGCTTTTGGTGCTCTGATTTACTATAAAGGGATCCATATCATAACAACTAATCGCTACATGAAAAGAAAAAGAAAAAAAAAATGATACTTGAACAACCAGAACATTCAATTGTAGAAGCCAGAATTTCCCAATTCCACCCATACTAAGAAGTACCTAGTCCAAAATATACGCTAATACATTTCAAGCTATTCATTCTTATGTGAGACCAGGAAATCCTTCTTCTTTATTTTCTTCCATACCACTCCTCCTACCTAATCTATACATTCTGCTCTCCAATTTTTTTAGATTTTTCATATATGCTCGCATTGATTTTTCTCTTCAAGATTAATTGCTACAACCGATGGTTCTGCAGACTTAACTTAAAAACCGACTATATGGAGTGTCAATTTTGTATGATTAGATGTGTAGGTTCTATCAATACAACCCCCTAGTGAATCATTGTTGCCTGGCTGATCCCTCTCAGCAGATTAGACCTGCTGGCTGCAGCTAGCCACGCAACTGTTTATTGGTTCAGACAGGGCAGCTATAGATTAAATTCCCCTGACATTTTATATCAACGTTGTGAACTATGTTCTGATCTACTTACACAAATGCGATTCAAATTATCTAATTTTCCCCCCTGTTGATCATGTTGTGTAATTGTGAATTTATGATGACAAAGTCCATCAACCATTTCATGTGACATACTGCAATTGGTAATAAAACTCCAGTAGGACATTGATTTATTGGTATATTAGATGTCCATACAGAGTTAGTAATAAAGTAATCATAATTGCTACAATAATATTTTAAAAAATAGGGAAACAGGCATGGTGAACTGATTTTGTTGTAAATGGTATAAAGCTCATACCCAACCCGAGAACATATAAGTCATACATTTTAGCGAGTCCAGACGGGTTAGGTAAAAAACTTGTTGCAATACAATTCAATACAAACATCTCATAAAAGTAATTAAAAGTTCAAATAAATTCAAACAATGTTATGTTGTAATGTTTATAATTTTAATTTTATGATTTTAATTTTGGTGATTCCAAATTTTAATCATTTTATATTATATAGACTTTTATTGTGCGGATGTCTCAAAGAGACAACTAATGAAAGGGTGTGTCTTTTCATAAAAGAGTGGCATGGAGGCATGCATCATGTCCTGCATCACTGCACCCTTTTGAAACCTATAACTAAGAGATCATACGATAGAATCAGCAAGCAATCAAAGAAAGAAGATTTTGAGGATTCCCTACTGTTTCTGACCCCCATTTTTAGTGTTATACTTTATATTTTTCTTCTTAGAATTTAGGCTTAGACTAGTCTATATACACTTTTATTAGGGTGCATGTTAAGACAGTTATGAAACGGTTTATTGTATTTTGACGGAACACTGCCATCAACTATTTGCACATGGGTAGGGAGAATTCTACTATAAAGAGTGCATCCACCATAACAATGCCTCAGACCCTCATGATATTCATCTAACTTATTTCAATATAGTTTATACATATTATATTTCATATGTGATACCAAACATGAATCTTTTTTTCTAACAGGTTTTAAATTAGAGGGTTACAAGCTTTCTTGCAGTAAAATCTCTATGAAATAAACAAGAAACTCCATGATAACTTTTTTGACAATATAATTCAACCATATTCAAGGCAACATACTGCTCAACTTCGATGGTGATGATGAAGATTTTACCATATAATAATGATATAACAACGAAGAATACTGCTTATAGTCAATGCTAGTGGAACCAAGTTAGCACCTAGTCATAGGTATGGATGACAGACCCATCTGCCTAGTAAGGCCCATTGCCATTCAAATTTTCAAGTAGGCTAGTAGTATTTCACAATGGTCGTCCATGGAAGCTTTCATTGCTAGCATTATTTATTATTAAAATAGTAACTAGTGTTTGATCATTGGTGCATGAATTTTATTGATAGGAAGAAATATTGCAGACAACCAGGCTGATGCAACACTAAGCGATGCTAGGGATGTCTCTCACACATAGAGGCATGGTGCCATGATCCAGGTTCCATAAAAAGATCATCGAAAATATTCCGAGCTCTCCTATCTAATAGATCTTAAAAAGCAAATTCTTTCCAATCCTTCCAACTAGCTAATTTACATCTTAACTAGAGGTCAATGTACAATAGGGGAAGCATGGATGTATGTGATTATGTGAAAGGAAGCACTCATTTTGATATTTCCTATATGTTATGATATCCCGGTTTTTATTTTAATTAATTATTGGACCGCTTTCTGGACCAATTTCAATTTTTCTTTTTTGGTTTATTGGTCAAATCAGTTGGCAAAGGGCTTCGGCTTCGTATTATCACCTTGATCCGAAGACTTAGCCTAAGGTTCTTATCTTCACAGGGTCTTCGGCTTCGTATTATTATCTCGGTCCGGAGACCATGCTTAATATATTTGGCTTTATCTGTCCCGAAGGATATTATTAACTCTGGGTCTTCGGCTTCGTATTATTATCCCAATCCGAAGACGAGGCTTAATATCTTCGGCTTCGTACATTTACCTTGATCCGAAGACTTAGCCTAACACCCTTATCTATGGTTCTGAGCTAGGTTTATTTACTCCATGTCTTATGCTTCGTACAATTACCTTGATTCGAAGACTTGACCTCCCGGACGAATATCTTCGGCTTTATTCCTCAATATAATCCGGAGACTGTAAGTGTTTATTTTTATTACATCCAAAGGAATCCGAAGTGTGAAGCTAACATTCCCTTCAGAAACGCTACTAAAGAGAATGTAAAGCTCACTTCGGATCTATACTTAAAGAAAGAAGATTTTGGAGCATGTGGGTTTCTTGGACAAACAGTTAAAATCTGTTTGGGTTGTTGCAACCACCCACATGGTCCGAAATCTCAGATTGAACAAACTCCGAGCGTAATGGCTTTTCCGACAGCCACTACTTATAGTTATGAAGTGGTTGCGTTCGTCAACCTCCATAACCGTAAGTGGTTACGTTGGAGCCTATAAATATTGGTAAGAGGGGACACTTAGTGGATATTTTTCTCTTTTTCCTGGCATTTGCGAATTTCTCTACTCCCTCCTTGCTCTTAAAACTCTCCATTCTGCTGTTGTCGGGGCTCTTTCTGACTTAAGCATCGGAGTGTTCCTCGCCGGAAAATCTTCGGTCAGGGACTTCTTTTGTAGGTACCGGTCGATGGCGATCCGGTGAAAGAACCATTCCATCCGGTCAATAAAAGTTCAGCATCAACACTATCCAACAAATGCACTCCACTTTTAGCTAGTGAACTTTTGTTTCTCTCACTTTAAGAGCGGAGCTGATCAAGGTGAACCTTTGATATAGACGGAAATACCTATAAATTATTAACAAATGAACAAGTGAGATAGGTTTTAGCATCTTGGAGTTATCTACATGATGTCGAAACTCAAAACAGATGGCACTCATCCTCATCTACTAAGGTGGCTGAACCAGGGAAGAAGGTTCCAAGCATTTACCTTAAAAACATCATACGTGCAGTAATTCCCACGCCCCCCCCCCCCCCCCCCCCCCCCCTCCCCAATTTTTTTTTCTTAAACCAGCTAGATTAATAGAATTATGAGCACAATAAATATACCACATCTAGAGTGACAAAAACAAATAGAGGTGGGCCAGTGACAGCATCATCCTCCATTTGGCACGAGGGGCGGAGACACGCAAGGAATCACCAAGCATAGCACTCCACTGAACCCAGACACCAGACACGTACTCCAGTCCCATCAGCCAAAACAGCTCATCTGGGCCACCCATTCAATGAACCACCCTACTTTCAGTAAAAGCCATGCAACCAAACCAAATGCCATCAAACACATCCGCATCCAAGAAAAAGTTCAATGTTCCATCATTTTTACATAATTTAGCGACGGTCGGGTTGGGGTCCGGATCCGGGTCTACCCATGGGACAAATCCAAAACACAGATCACTAAATTGGATGGACCAAATTAATGCTCTAATACACCGAAGGAAGGATATTCTAATTCTTTTAATATGATTATAATAATGGGAAGATAAGGAAAGAAGACCAGCTACAAAGCAACCATACCTGCCCTAATTTGGCAGCTTTCTAAGGCGTCTCCTAAAATAATAAAAATCCAAACGACACTTTACAATAGCGAAAACCGCCACCAAGCGCGGTTTTCAACGAAACGATCTATTTGCTTATGGTTATGGGAACTCGACAAGATGATAAAAATTGGAATGGAAACGGAATGGCTACTTCGTTTCCCGTTTCACCCTTACGGGCTCCTCCGGGTGAACTACTGCCCGTGCTTGGTGGCACACGTTTTTGTCGAAACGAAGCATTTTTCCGATCCGTTTCCCGAAAAGTTTCGGATTCGAAAGAGAGGGGAAAAATATCTGACCGTTATCGACCACGAGATGAGACAAGAATCCGGCGGGCGAGCTGCTGTGCCGAATCAGCGGATTCCCGCCGCCCCTCGAATTCCCTTCCGCCGCCGCCACCGGTGGAGTCAGAGCGCCGACGGAGATCTTCCCCACGCCGTAGGACCGCTGCATACCGGCCCAACGCCGCCGTCTTTGCCCCCGCAGGGTTCGAGATCCGGCGCCGCATCGCCAGCGCCGACCTTGCAGGTGGACTCCGACGTCAGGCACGGCGACTCACCGGAGAAGAACCTCCCCATCTGGTACTCTCCCCCGCCACCGACGACGGTGTCCGCGATGCTGGCGAGGAGCGATCCCGGCGCCGATACGTACCTCGCCAGTCCCGCAGGCGGCCCCGCCACCCGGTCCACCGCCGAGAACATCGCCATCCCCTTGCTCCCGTTCGGCGGCGACCGCTCCATGCTATCCACCCTTCACAAGCTGAGAGAGATGTGGGAATGGATGGGGAGGAGGGAAGGGGGATGAATGAAGGACTTTTAGTGCCAATAAAGAAAGGAGCTTGTGATTCGTCCTTGGGGTAGGGGGTTGGTGGGGCCCAGTGAGAGTGTTAAGGGGGATTCTTAAGTGTTTGTTATTTTATAACTTGATTACTTTGGCTTTGAGTTTCGTGATGATCGCCGAAATTAATTAGTGGCAAGATTCTGAGATCCACTGTTCATCGACGTGGGATTGATTCCTTTGAGTGGATCGATGGAACGCGGGACCACGAATTTCTGGAGTTCCATGATGAAGATATTGTATCAGCACCACGTGGTCATAGATGCTGCCAATCATAATCATTTATTTATTTTTATAAAATTATAAAAATAAATAGCTGTAATTAATATTATGCACCATCGTATGTTTCATGTAGGATATAATTTCTAGTCCATGTAATCCACTTAAGTTTATGACAAGGGTTACATCCTATTGACGAGGACGCTACCAAGAGAAGGGAAAAAAATAAAACCCTTTGCTTGTAAGAAAAAAATATAGATCAACTAGGAGAATATCTTGATTTGATTCTTTTTTTCTAGCTGAATTGTAGATACTAGTAGATTGCCTAGATGCAATATAATGATAATTTAAACTAACTTTAGATGGAACTAGAACTTTGAGATCTGTTTATGTGGTCCCATAAATTGATAGACCCAATAAATATGATTGCGATCTAGCTCGATCTCCATCGAGTCTTGTGGTTCGATAAATCAATCTCTTAGCCTAGGAAGCTTCTCATCATGGTCATGTTGTTAATTAGCTACCAATAAGAAGACTGGCATTTTTAAAATTGCTTGCTTACTATTGTGGATCAACGAGGGGTGGATCATGGAAGGGCTTGTTAACATGGCTATTTTATTATCATCGGCAATATTTTTTATATTTTTTTATATAATCAATCGTCGTGCCTATATTTATAACATCCATAGAGATGGCTAGGTAAAATATCTAGAGATGCTTAAAGTAGAAATTAATGACTTTTCAAAAAAGGGGGGGGGGGGCTTGGCATTGGTAAAAATGCCAAAAATTTGTTGAGATTTTCATACTTTTTGGTCAAATTATTTGTCAATTTCACGACCAATGATTTATCGAGATTTCAAAAAGTGCCTTCACCAAAATGGACAATGTTTTCTATACATATAATTTGGAGTTTGTACAAGGGAAGTTCTTATACCTAATACTAATTGATGATGGGATATGTTTCATGCATAAGTTTGCATCCTAACCAAATTTATTCATTAGAGATTATATCCTTAGTTTCGTTTTTCAAAACAGGACTAGGATAGGAGATTAAGAGAGAACATGGATTCTATATTATCTATAGATATTTGACCTACATTTGATTCTAACCAAAAATTTTTGACCCAACTCGAATCGTCCGGGCTAATCTTCCTAAGCTAAGATAGCATTTTCATTATATTTTTGGCTAATGTACTCATAATATCTATCATGTAATTAATTTTTCTAATAATCTTGGTATATTCACAAGGAAAATTGCATCCATCTTGTGCATGTTTGATGGCTCAAAAGTTATTTTATCAAAAAAAAAAAAAGAAGTTATTTTGTCCCCAGGGAGGTTGCAAACAATCTAGAATAATATATCGATTTTTGGATGTATATAAGATTTGGAGGACTTTAAAAGCCAATCATGGATTGATAAATAGATTAACATACATTATTCTTTTTTTTTTTGTCACCAAATATTGAATTATATATATAATAAAGAAAAGAGAAAATAAACAATACTTTTTTGATAGTACATTTTAAGCAAAATATTATTCTAAAAATTTTAAAAATGCATTGATTTTCTTTCTAAAAGTGATTTCACGGTTTGGGAAAAAATATATTTTACTGAGCAAAATAGTGATAGAAACAAAGCCATTATCATATTTGATTTTTAAGTTATATGTATTTTAATACTAAAATAATATATTTTAAGAGTACATAGCCAGAAGCTGGCGACCAGTTTCACCATCCCTTTATCATGTCTGGATCCCTTTTTTTTAAAAAAAAAAAAGAAAAAAAATCCAAGCCAGCCAATAAAATTTTGCCACGTCACTAGTGCAGTTCTTTTTTTTTTTTTTTTTTTATGATAAAACAGAAAACTATATTGAGAGATCCATGAAGCTTATACAAAGTAATGTGTAGCCAAAACCGTGGGCCCAGAACAAGATAAGGGCCCATCTGGAAAGGTGTAATAAGCCTTAATCCTTTCAAGAGTGTTGGGTGTTGAGATGTGGCGATTGGGATTTTTGCCATGGTTTTATATGCAAATAGAGTATTAGTCCTGCCCTTAATCCAAGTTATAAGTACACATTTACACACAAGTACTGCCATGAAAAGGATTCTATGTACTGATTCTTTCAAGCGAGCATGCACAGGTTGAGTCTTTTGAGTTGTTGGAAAGAGAGAGGTCAGCTAAATTTATCATACATATCAAGTTAAACTAAGGGTTTATAGCTAGTGCCTTATGAATTTTTTTTTTTTTTTTTTGCATCCCCCCCTCCCTCTACCTCTCAAACATATTAAAAGGGTAGCTGCAATACTTTATTATTATATTAATCTCTAAGTTTTTTTTTTTTTTTTTTGAAGATAATAAGATGATAAGATTTCATGCTGGCTAGAAAGCATCCCATCTGTACGGCTATAGTCAGCAATTCTCTAGTCCATATGAAAAGTCTTCCCTTAACTCAATTTTATGAATTTTGATATATATATATTTGTTAGAGGCATGGTGGTGACCAACATGATCTGTTTCTGTATGCATAAGAAAGGTGGTGACTTAGATTTTTGCTTATGTATCATGAAACTCTTTAAAGATTAATTTGTGGTAACCTCAAGTCATGGAAGTAGATTTCTTTTTAAGAGTCAACTATCATGATGCTGTCACAATCAATCCAACGGTCCCTTTGATATTGATTTATTTTTTTTCAATTTTATAGACTTTTGCAAGCACAAACATATTAAGATTGACATAGAACGATCATGCTAACACCTTATGCCCATGCCCTATAGTGTTTTGACTCGATGTAAAATGTTTGAAACATTGGATGTTACTAACTCATTTCCGATCTAGTTTATGATATACTTAGAATCTATTGCATTGGTCAAACCATGATCATATAACAAGGCGCTTTCAATTTCGGCAATCAAGTTTGTGAAAATTCATTATTCCTTGACATATGGTTTAAACCGACAATTGATGATAAAAAAATATTAATTACAGCTACATGTCCTATGTGGCAAAGTCTTTTGATGGTTGTATTGGAGGTCTAGATTCATCCAACCTTCATATAGGGTTTGGTTAGTCAGGGATAGAGAAAGGCTACAAGCCTACAACAACAGTTTGGTCAAGGAAAAGGATGGCTGCTGACATGATGCAAACTAACACTTGAGTTCATCTTTTTCTCTGGCTATATGCCACAAACACTTGGTAGCTTGAGACGAGCTCATTTAAGTCTAAACATTTAAGATGACATTAATAGAACTCTTAATTGGTTTGAAGCTTTCATCTATATATGATGCATGCCCCATTGCCATCGATTCTCCTTGTAAGTGTCCAATCAAAAAATGATTAAAAAGCTTAAGAGGATGGAGGGATCCATGGGTGGTCTACCTTGCCCAAAAGGCAAGTCACTGTTCTATAATTTCCTCAGTAGAGCATCACTTTCTTAAGCCATCAGTTAGAGGTGCATTCTTAAATGGTTTTAATGGGGGGAGAGAAGAAGCCCACCAAGCCTTTGTGATAGATGCCCTCTGCTCTCGGCCGCATCCGCACTAAAAGAATGCTTGCCTTCCCTTCGCATGCCGTAAACTTTATCATTAGAAAACTACACTTGAAAGAGACTCGGTTGGCCGGAGGTTTCCGAGAGACCACGAAAGCATACGACCTTTGGACCACTTGAGATTATTAAGTATAATCAAAGTCTCTCTCCCCCCTCCTCCTCTTCTCTCTCTCTCTCTCTCTTTCTTTCTTTCTTTTTCTTTTTTTTTTACCTTTCTTTTTCTTCTCTTTTGTTAATATTATATGATTAAAATATCCCTTCTTTCTACATTTAGCTTTTATAAAGCAGATGTACACTTTTTTTTTTATTTTTCTTTTCTATCATGTTGCATCATGTTCTCTGGGAATATCCGACCATATCCAATTTCGTATCCAAATCTATCCAGATATAGATATAAATTTGAATATCCGACTAATATCTGTATCCGTATATGCATTTCTAAAAAAAATATTTTACGTAGTATTCATTAATTTTTTAAAAAAAATATGTAAGTATATTAACATACTATTAACTTGATTTATTTTTAAATTAGTAATATCTTTGATCTTATAATTATATAGTTTAATTATTCAATTTATATCCATATTTATATTCATATTTTCGGTATCCGATTTATATCGGTATCCATTTAAAATAAATATCGATATAAATTTTTATATCCGATTAATATCTGTATCTATATTCGTCAAATAAAATAATTATGGATATGGATACACTGATATCCAATCTGTATTTGATCTGGTTTCAGTCTTAATGTTTTGTCTTGCCATTAGTATGCTTGGTTAAAAATTACTCAGCTTGCTCACTTAGCTATTTTCTTTTTTATTATATATAATTTATACAAATTTTTGGGGATATATATGAAATATCTTGCTGATGGCAACTTTTTGATTCTCAAGGATAAATAGGAGGTTTTTATTTTTCTAAAGAAGAGAACATCTAAGATTTTTTTTTGTTGAACCAGTGTATTCAGGAAATGGTGCGAACATGAATACAATCCATAAAATCAGAAAAAAGAAATCATGAAAGGCCCTCGGGGCATCCCCGAGGAGGTTCACAAAACTTCATCCATATGATGGGCAACATAGGAAGCAACCCAGTCTGCAGCCGAGTTTGCTTCCCGGTACTTATGACGAATAATAGTGCTAAAGCAGCCCTGAAGGAAAACTGCAATGTCCCGTAGGAGAGGATGTGAAGGGGGGACCTCAAAGCCTCCTAAATCCACGTGATGACGGTAGTCAAATCCCCCTCCAGAAAGATGTGCTCAGCTCGAAGGACCCACGTGGCATAGAGCAAGCCCGCCCAAGCTCCCTGGAGCTTAGCTGTGGGAACCGACGATGAGTAAAGGTGATACCCGCCTGCTGCCAGCAAGTGAAGACCCCGATCCCGGATACCAAAGGCAGCTTCTGCCATGTCATCGACGATGCTCCTGCCAAAGTTGACCTTGACATATCTTGAAGGTGGGGGCTCTCAGGAAATAAAAATCTGAGAGGGCACTTGATGAGCAGAACGAAAGCCCTAGATCTGGGAGGTAAACAAAGTCTACAAGGTGAACTCATGAGCATGAGCACGTGCCCTTTCAACAACCACTCTCGAAGAGGGAGTCGAAGAGTCAAAGACAACTACATTTCGGGTGAGCCAAAGATAATAAGCAATATAGGCCAGGAAAGTAGTAGAAGGATGAGCGGACGGCGATCCAATCAGGACAATAAAAGTATCAACATGGTCAACGACATCCCCAAAAAGTCAATGGAATCCAACTAGCCTCCAGACCTGCACAGCCCAAAGACAAAGAAATAATAAATGATTCAAGGTCTCACCATCCCGACCACATACCGGGCATGAGAAGGCACATGGATTCCTCTAGAGATGAGTAATGCTTTAGTAGGTAGATGTCGCCAGGCTACCTTTCGGAGGAATAAGTTCACTCTAGGATGGACTTGCAGCTTCCATAGCCAGCCCAAGTCGAGTAGGCGCGGAAGGGGCTGAACATAAAGAGAGTACAAGTCCGACAAGAGTGCTCTGGGCTGAGTAGATGATCTTCAGACATAGAGGTCAGCAGAGGTAGTAACAGGTAGAGCAATGGCAAGAATTCGGGCTCCCAGAATGTTCCCGAAGAAGAGAGACACCAGACCGGAATCCCAATGAGTGCCATCCAGAGTAAATAAGTCGAAGATAATGAAGGACTCCAGTATGTAAATAGCGATGAAGGTTGGCCACCTAGCCAAGGAAATATCGAAAATCCAAGAGTCCATGAAGCTATTAGAGCGGCCATCACCCACCAGCCACCTGGTTTGAGCAAGAACAACTGGAGCTCTGGTCAGCATCTCCCTCCAAATGGGAGAATAATGCCGCCCCCTACAGGGGGGTCCGACAAAGATAACGGGCCATACCTAGCCCTCATCATGGAAGCCCATAGATCGTCAGGGCAGGGCAAAAACCTGGTCACATGTCTGGCGAGCAAGGCCTCACGTGTGGTCAACAAGGAGTGAATGCCGATGCCACCCTCCTAAAGTGGTTGGCACACATCATGCCAATTAAGAAAATGAACTCCCTGACCACCAGAGCCAGGACCCTATAGAAAGGTACGAATGAGTTGCTCCACCCTAGTGACCATTGAGATAGAGATGATTGCATTGGATAACATGTAAATAGGTAAGGAGGATAAGATGGATCGGATCAAGGTTATCCTGCCCATGAGAGAGAGGACTCGTCCCTGCCAACCGTCCACCCTCTCCTGAACCGCCCAGATCAGTCTATCACAATCATCCTTGAACAGTCTTCTGCCAGTGATAGGAACCTCTAGGTAGACGAGTGACCCCCCATGCTCTGGAATACCAAGAATGCGACGGATAATGTGACGAGCCCGAGTCGATGTCTGGGGGTTAAAGTGGATAGTGGACTTCTGCAGGTTAACTTGCTGGCCAGAATCTAAACAATATCCCTCCATAATCTGCCGAAACCCCTAGGCACAAGGAATCGTGGCTCTGCCAAGAAGAAGGCAATCGTCTGCAAACAAAAGATGCGAGATAGGGTGGGCTCTCGGGGCCGGGACATAGGAAGAGATCTCCAGTCCGGAAGCCGCAACCCACAGAGCTCGCGACAGGGCATCAACACAGATAATAAATAAGGAGATAGATGACAACCTTGGCGAAAACCAACATTGGAGCAGAAAAAGTCCGTAGGAGTGCCATTGATAATCAGAGCAAAAGAAGGCCAGAGGTCACAAGCTAGAATATAAGAAATCCGTAAAGGGTAGAACCTAAAATGAATCAGGGACTGCTTCAAGAAATTCCATTGCATATAGTCATAAGCTCGCTCCATGTCCAATTTGATGGCCATCGGACTATGTCGGATCGGGGCCCTCTGTAAGTCAAACATGAATTTCCGGGCAATGAGCATGTTATCATAGATGCCCTGCCCCCCAACAAAAGCCTCTTGTTCGGGGTAAATAATATGAGGGAGAATTAGCTGTATCCTAATAACCATGAGTTTAACACAAATTTTGTATAATGTATTGCAGAGGCTGATGGGCCTGAAGTGAGCAGGTTCAGAAACATTTTGCCACTTAGGAATAAAGGTAATGAAAGTTTGCTTCCAAACATCAGGCATTTGACCCAAGATAAAGAAGGCCCGCACAGCATGAACAACATCATTAGAAATAATCCTCCAAAATTGCCTGAAGAACATAGGGGGGAATCTGTCAGGTCTGGAGGTTTTGTCTTCACCCAAGGACCACAAGGCTTCTCGCACGTCCTCCTCCGAGACAAGCGATGTGAGCTGCTGATTCTGTGGAGGAGACACCACCTGCAAAGGAGGGGAAAGATAAAGGGAATAGGGCGATTGTTAAAAACAATCCACTTAGACCTGAAGTAGTTAGTGATCTCCTGTCGGATGTCGTGATCCTCATCAATCCAATTCCCCTCAGCATTGCGAAGGGCTCTAATACGATTTCTATGCCTTTGAACAAAAGTTGCCTGGTGAAAGAATCTGGTATTTCTATCACCCTCCCTGATCTAGTGAACCCTAGACTTCTGCCTCCAATAGATCTCTTGCTGAGTAAGAAGAGAATGATGCATAGCCAAGTGATCCCGTAGGGAAGACATGTCAGAATCATCCAGACCTCCATACTTCTCCTCACTGTCCTATAAAGCATTTATAGAGCTCAACCTTCTCCAGTTGAGTGAAGATATTACCTATCTCAACCTTGTTCCAGTACCGCAGCCGCCTTTTAAGAAGCTCTAATCTACAAGTAACCTTGTACCGAGCATCTCCTCGAACAGGGATAGACCATACCTCTCTCACAATTTCTTAAGACGAGGATAGGCCAGCCACAACTTCTCAAACCTGAAGGGGAATGGCTGGGACAGAGTTATCAGTCGTAAGGCAAAGCAGACAATGATCCGAAGTAATCCTGGGCAAGTGCTTGACCAAGTAATCAGGGTGGGTGTGAATCCAGCTTAGTGTTACGAAGACCTTGTCAATCCTCTCCCAAACCCTAGCTCCACCAAACAAACCCTGGATTGAATGGAATAGAATCCCTACTTCCCCGAAAATCGATGGTGAAAGTGTTCCAAAGCAGAACAACTCAGCCTCGTCTCCAAAAAGATGCACAAATCATGATGGTATAATTGACCAATTCTATGAAAGGAGGGGGAAAAAGCAGGTTTCCCCGTCTCTTTAACATTTCATAGTAGAACTTTCATTAAAAACAAATTAAGAAAATTTAGCCTTGGCCTTAGACATCTTGGCTTCAACAGACTGAGGCTTACCCACATTGGTTGGTCTAGCAGACAATGGAATAGCAGATAAGGCCTCCTTCAGTTGGCCAGTCACCACATGATGAGAATCCAGAGTTGTGGAAGGCTTAACACCACCCATCTGTCAGCCTCCCTGAGAAACTGCAGGGTCAAGCACAGCCCCCCCACTCCCCCTGGGAGCCAGAGAGGGGTCAACACCAAAATCCCGGGCACTCTCCTCCTTCAGCACCCGAGAGGAAGATTTCACAAACTCCCCTGCTCCCATAGAACTCCCATCTCCCATGGTTACCAGGACCCCAAGACCCCTGTCCATTCCCTGTGAAACACCCTCCGAGCTCCCAACAATTTCCCCACACCTAGTTGACTCTCCCACCAGTAAGAGAACTGGTTGGACTCCCATCCTAGAAATAACAAGACCCCCTCCCTTGGATACAGCAGCCTCCGACGAGATGATAGGTTCAGGAGCCAGTGACTCGGGGGCAGACCGCAAGGAGACCTTAGGAGTAGAGATGGAGCCCTTACCCCCCAAATCCCCAACCAAGGACGAAGTAGTCGGACATACCTGGATTGAGGCCAAAGCACTCAGAGAAGGGACATGAGAAGTAGGGGGAGGAGACTCCGAAGTGGGCTTGGGCAACTTAGGTGGGCTGCGGCCACGCTTTAGAGATCTAGCTCCATAATCAACCATCAACAGATCATGTGGGCTGGCCTCTTCCCCATGACCCAATTCCATACTATTGCCCAGCTAGCCCAGAGCACCGAAAAAAGAGGGCAGAACTGGCCCCATCCCTGGTTCACCAGCCACTTCCGGCGGATGGTGGTGAGCCACCTGGGATGGTTTCTGCTAGCCATCCAAGTCGGGAGGCGAATTCGGTGTTGAGATAGTGGTCGTGGGAGAGCTTCGAGGTGGGAAAAATGAGTAGGGATCCGATGACGAGGGGCAAGATTTCTTCCCTTTATCGGTCGTCCCCTTCATCAGGGCCGTGGCTATCTGAGGTTGCCGAATACAAGAAGTAACGAGCCAAGGGCCAAAACATGGCCGACCCCCTCCTGCTTCACCCTTCCCCTCCGGTATTAGCGGCACCGGATCTCCAATAGCTCCCTCCCCTTTCGAAGCCACAAAGTTCTATGGCCTTAGAGAACAGTCTCCAATAAGAGGTAGGAGCTTATCATCCATGGCAGTGCAGCCCTCATTCGTGTGACCTATGCGGCCACACTGGTAACAGACAATCGGTAAGGCTGCCAAAAGGTTTTTTTCTTGTCCCGGATCAAGATCCCGGTTTAAGAGGCTTGGCTGCATCAAGTTCAATTTTCACCCGTGCATACCCTGTTTTCCTGAGACGATCAGTAAACTCATCAACAATGAGGGGTTTACCTGCATCCGCTGCATCATCGAGATAGCTGTTGGCTTCCAATACTCCAGTGGGAGCTTTGGGAGTCTCAACCAAACTACCGCCTTCTGGACGGCCCGGCAACTTGGAGCGAAATCAAGCTCCCAAGGCTCGATGGCCAGCAGCTGCCCTGCTACAAGCCAAGGACCAACATTCCAAACCAAGGCATAGTCCTTCTCAGCTCAAAATCGAAGGATGAGATGGTCACCGGCGAGGGAAAAGATCTCGGGCTCGTAGTCGAGCTTCATCCGTACTCTAATCTCCTTGGAAACCCATTCCGTCGGAACCCTATGATCGAGGCTTCGCAGAAGTACCGCCAATCCATCCCACTGCCGGCGAGAGTTCTCTAGCATCTCCTTCGACATGTCAAGAATTTTGGAGAAGTCTGAAGCTGATCGATCTCTTTTGGTGAGATCTTGTGCATCATCCACGACGGACTGTAAAGCGGTCCTTGAACTATCCTTGCCTTGGATCTTTCATCAGCACCATGCTCCTTCCCATCGAGGTCACCGTCCGGTAGGCTGTTCTTCGATGGAGACCCACAGCCCCTGCTTTTCGGCTTCGATTCTTTCTTATCTGCCATTACCAAAGAATAGTATGAAGAAAGATCCAAGAGAGCTGAAGAAGAGCATGGAAATTAAGTCACTCCGACTGACAACCGAACTATATATGCACATTGATCAATGTTTAAGAGTTTTGGATGTATATGTATGCACATTGATCAATGCAGGATAAATAAGCAGATAACTACTTCTACATGGTTCTATTTACAAATCTCTCTCCCTCTAGATTAGGTAGCTAGATTCCCACGACCCCTCACCTAAAAATAATAATAATAATAAAAATGGTCCACCATAATACATTGAAGTTATTCTTCATTATCCCTCACATGAATAGCTGAGGTTATTGGAAGCAGCCACCATAACAGTAATGAGCATGCCTCTGCTCTGCAGGAGAATTACAAGACGCCCTGCAACGTAGGGATATGCATTTGTTTGATTTTTATTTTTTCATATTTAGAGATTTTTTTTAATATATTGTTTCATTGTATTGACTCCGTTTTTTTTTTTTTTTTTTTTAAACCCTTAATATCCCTCTTTTTGTACAGTGATGAATATTCTCCCAGCCTTATCTTTTTTCCGTTTGGACTGGATTCATAGAGACGACAACAAGAACTCGAGCTCAAAAGAAAAAATCTTGGTTAATCTTGCCTTCAGAATTGTATTTGTGCAGCTGGGAACCGGCTCGAGCTCTCAAGAAAAAAATCAGATCAAGATTACTTGAAAGCAAACAAACCAAAATTTGAACCCGCAAAACAGGCTTGAGATTAATTTCAAGCCAATCCACCAATTGACCTAGCTTCATTAGGCTCGACCTGATGAAACAAATATACTAATATATTTTTTTGTTTATATGTTTCTATACTATATATATTATATTATGTATTTATTATATATTACGTAGTTAATGGATCGTTGGATCAAGGTTGTATTAATGCATTTTTATTTTTTTTAAAATCAATTAAAAATAATGGCATATTTGAACCAAGCTTTGAATCGAGATTGATTCAAGTTTGACTTGGTTTAAACTAGATTTATGATTATTAAACTGATCAAGTAGGCTTGTATGCAGCTTGGTTTGGAATTAAACTCAAACCAAACCTTAAAAAAAATGTCAAGCTTGATCTTAGAGCTGAGTCTGAAAGTTAATTTCAAACCAACTATGATTAGGCCTAAGCTCGATCAAGCTCAGCTGGATAACACCCCAGGTCTCCATCTCCATATATATTTGGCCTAGCTTCAACCCATCTAGTATTATATATATATATATAACGGGAAGATGCATGTAACGTTGAATTTTTAAAGAGCAAAATGCCGGCTAGGGGCCTACCATTGTACCAATGTTTGAATGAAGGAATGCTTCTATACCAACCAGGCAAATGCTGGCCCTTATCCTGCTCAACATGGATATGCAAACAACCTTATTTGTATTAAAAAAATCCAAAATTACTTTCTCAACCATTTAATTATTTGACTGTTTTATTTTTAATATGCTCATTTTTATTTTTGATAATTTATCCGTTATAATTTTTAATGATTTGATCATTGAAGTTTTAATTATCTGACCGTTATACTTTTGATTATTGGGCTTTTAGTTTTCTGACCGTTGAACTCTTAATTAGATTTTAATTGGCCAATAAAAATCCAAACGGTCAGATTTTGGATGATTATAAAAAAGACCATCTTGAAGACCTAAAGCAAGAAATTATATTTCATATTTTTATACTCTCTCTCTAATATTTTATCCTCCGAATTTCTTTTCTTCTTTCAAAGTTATTTTACTGGGTGCTGAAAGAGTCTCCATCAATCTTTCCACGATCGTGCTCGCAGATGGAAGAATTATGGTTGTATCTTGAAATAGTATTTCCGACAATTCCCGCATTAGAGACGGAAATATGTCTTAGGACAGTGTCTTACACGCTTCCGAATAAGAATTAGACTCTTCGATTTCAGATAAATATTTTATCATTTTTATATAATTAAATCTTTCATTATTTTTTTTAATCATATTTGTTGCCATCTAGATCGTCATGGCCTGTAACTGGAGTCGGCTTCGGATCGCACCCTCGTCGCTTCGGAATCGACCTGCTCGTCGGGACCTGCAAAACAGAGAATACCCGGGCCGGTGATCCCGGCGGGGGCACTCCGACACTCAAGTCAGTAACGATCCAGGAAAACAGATCCTCCTGGTCGAGCTCCTAAGATGGACTCCACGCTAGGAGTGAGTAATATACTAATGAGTGAGAATAAGCCGAGAGTGAAGTGGAAGAGGTAATGGCTTGAGAGGATTGGAGCTGGGTGGCTGTGTCCATGCGATCCTTCCCGCGGATCTCTGGTAGCCTGGACTCCTCGGTCCTCTCCTTTTCTCTCTCGTGTGCCCTCATCTTCCTCCCTCTCGGATTGGCTTACCTTTCTTGAGACCGTGGATGGCTCTTTTTAAGCCATGGTAGTTGTCAGGCGCCTGTCGCGGGATCTTCCCCTTGCCAGTAGGCGCGTGCGGCGGTGTTTCGTACCGTGAGCTGGACGTCTTTCCTGGTTCGTGATAGAGAACCTATCATGCACGTTGACATTCCTTCCGGTCGCTCCATTCTGGAGAATTTGGCAGGGCCTCGGTTAGGGAGCCACCGTCCCCGGGTATTCGAATCTCCTGGTTGACTTCCATTTCCGGGTGGTACAAACGGTCAGTGGAGAGCGCGGTGCCTCTATCGAGGAGCCTCTCCCTTTTCGGTGTAAGTGGCAGCTGGGGCATTTATTGCGGACTGGCAGGAGCCCCTTCGTGGTGCTCGGGCGGCTCGACGCCGTCCGGGGGAGGTGGCGACGTCCTTCGATCACTGGCGCCTTTGTCCGAGGTGGGGACCGACCTGGAGAAGCGGAGCTCGACTCCGATCCAGGCATCTCGACCTCGCGGGGATAAACCTGGCGAAGAGGGCGGAGCTCGACTCCGGCCCAGGCGTCTCGATCTCGCAGGGATCAACCTGGCGGAGGAGGGCGGAGCTCGACTCCGGCCCAGGCGGTTCGACCTCGCAGGGAGCCAGCCTGGCGGAGGAGGGCGGAGCTCGACTCCGACCTAGGTGGTTCAACCCCGCGGGAGCCGGCCTGGCGGAGGAGTCCGAGGTGAGATGTCCGACATAGCGGCTTTCTCCGACGTGGAACTCGACACAAATCACACATCAGCGGTCCCGCCACATCATTTGCCCCCCACTTCCAAGTCCCGTTGGCGTGCAGCGCTCGGGTCGAAGGGAGTAAATGCGGTGCTAATGTGGAAAGGCAAAGATTCGGCATAATGATGGCCACGATCGCCGGCGCTTCGAGAGGCGGCCTTTCAATCCAACGCGGGGGAGCCACGCAGACACATCCGAGGAGTACTTATTACTGCTGCAAAATTCAAGCGATTGCAGTTGAAATGGAATGCCAACCTCGCCGATCACTGCCATGTGGCGCAGATCTGTCGGAAATGATGCTGTTACGGTACGGTTGTGCGCCCGGTCATTTCGAAAGGGGAGGTAATTTTTTTCAAAACATATGTTCTTTCAAATCTCCCATGCCCGCCATCATACCGGAGCCCTTTCTTCCTCCCTCGGCTATCCTTGTCTTCCGGGTTCACCAGGTTCATTTCCTTCTTCTTCCTTTGGACGTGTAGAGGCCTCCTCTAGGGTTAGGGCTCCCTCGGGCTTCATTTGTCTCCTTCTCCTTCTTTCCTACCGGTTGCCTTCGTCCTCCTCCTTTTTTCTTCTTCTTCTGAAATGTCTCGCTTCGATCTCAACTTCTGTCCTTTAACCGATCAAAGGGAGGCCGGACCTTCTAGGCCGAGGCCACCATCTTCCTTCGATGAGGAGGACGTGGCACGCTTCGAGCTCAGTAGGAGGCCCGCGCCCAGAGGGATAGTGATTAGGGAACCAGCGACTTCTCCTTCTCCTCCTCCTCCTCCACCAAAACCAGCTCCTGAACCTTCTCGGTCGATAGGTCCCGGTGGGGTCGTCTCGACAATCACTTCTGAGGAGCTAGTGACTATCCAGGAGACCTATGGTGTCCCGGACACCATCCGGCTTTCAATCCCTCAACCTGGAGAACGGGTCACTTCCAGTGGTCCGCGCCGGATTGCCTTCTACGAGGAGACACTCGCAGGGGGCCTCCGATTTCCAATCCACCCATTCTTTCTTTCGGTGTTGAGCAATTATCGCCTGGTTCCTACTCAGCTCGTCCCAAATGCCATAATAACCATTTTCTGTTTTGTAGTTTTTTATCACTTTCACGGGATCATTGCCTGTTTTTCCTTGTTCAGGGTTTTCTTTACCCTGAAGCACCACCCTATCGAAGAGGGGTGGTGGTCTATTTCTTCTTGCCTGAAGGGCATAAAATTTGAGCTCCCCTCTTCCATCAAAGGGTGGAAGAGCAAATATTTCTTCGCCTCGGTCGAGGGGGTCGATTGGATTTGGAGTGACCCAGATCGATCTCCCAACCAAAACTCTGCGGTCGACTCGGTTGATCGGGAGGTGTACGACCAGCCCCGTGCCAACCAGGTCCCCTCCCTGGAGGTTCTGTTGTCAGAGCATAACCTCTTCGAAGCTGGAGCCAGCCCAATTTAGCAGTTGGATGAGTTCGGCTCGAGCACTGTATCTCTATGCCTCCTCTCAGATTTTCCGAGTTCAAGACTAACATCTTCTTCTTGCACAGGCATGAAGTTCGCTTTGGATGATCTCCTCTCCTTCTCCCGGGAGAGGGGTGTGTCGAAGGAGGCCGGTGAACCCTCCCCGAAGAGGGCCCGTGTCGAAGGCGACGCAGGGACTGCTCTTGTCGCCTAGCCGAGCCGAGAAGGGCAGTGCCCGACCCCGGGCAGAGCAGAAGGGCAGCCGAGCCTGCTCTCGAGCCGAACAGGAGGATCGTCGAACCTGCTCCGGAGGTGCTGAGGTGGGTCGACCCGCTCCCGACCCAAGAGACCAAGGTCGTTGTCCGAGCTAGGTCCGCTGCAACCACGACCACGATGGCACCCCTCCCCCGGAGGTCATCGAGGTCGAGGAGGAGGGAATGCCAGAGAAAGTTAAACCAATGGGTGTGTCGTCCGGAGTGGCACCGATTCCCCAACGCGCCCCAGATGCTTCTCCAGCTGGGATGGCTGAAGATTCCGTGTCAGCAATGGGCAGGAGGGAGAGGGACTACCGATGGTTCCCCTTCAAGCAGGCACCAAACATTTCCTTGGTCCGGGACCAGAAGCTTGCCGAGCGCATGATGGACTTCATCGTCCAGTTGTGCGATCGGCGAGACAAAGCTGGGAAGCTTCTCGATGATGCCATCGGGAGCACCTTCACCCAACTTTTCTCAGTAAGTGCTCTTTTATTTGGCTTCGCCTTGCCTTTTTCCCCTTGCCTTCGGGACTACTAACACTTTCTTTGGTGCAGCTCGGTGCTGAGCTCCTCCTTATCAGGGACTTCTGCCAAGCCTGGGCCAAGAGGGACAGGGTGCAGGGAGTGGAGCTCGAGTCCTTGAAGGAGGAGGTGAAACAGAGGAACAATGATGCCTGGGAGGCTTCCATAAAGATCAAGGAGCTCCAAAGCGAGGTCGCCAGAGCCGAGGGGCAGATCAAAGACCTCGAGGAGTCCTTGGACCAGGAGAGAAACTAGACCAAGGGCAAGTCCGAAGAGCTCAGGGCCAAGGAGGTCAGGCTGAAGGAGCTTGATGTGGAAGCCGCCAGGGAGAAAGGACGGGCCCAGTCCCTCCTGGCAGAGTTAGAGGCGGCGAAGGATCGGGCCACTATCGCCGAGAAGAAGGCTGCCACCGCCGAGAAGAGGGCCGCAGATGCGGAGGAGAAGACTGCCTCGATGGTCAGCTCGACGGAGGTCACGAAGAAGAAGGCCACCGACGCGTTTCAACAGGCTGAGTCTGCCAAGAAAGGGGTTGCCGAGGTGGTGGCAAAATACAAGGCCTCCCAAGAGTTCAAGCTCGAATTCAAGGAGGCGGTGACGGACTCATTCCTTCAGGGCTTCATGTATTGCAAGTCCCAGGTGCAAGAGTTCGTCCCAGACAAACACGCCAACCAACTGAGGCTTCCGGGCTTGACGGACCCGGTTCCATCTCTTGACTCAGGCGAGGCGGACGAACCAGCTACCGTCATTGGCCCAGCTATGCTGGCGGAAGCAGCCGAAGCCCTGCCACTAGAAGCTCCAGAAGGCGGCGCCCCTTCTAAGCACCATGCCGGGAAGGCGTCGGTCGGATAGTTCAGGGGGTTTTATAATTTTTCTTTTCCTTTTCCCTCTGACCTGGGCTAGCCGACATGTCGGAGCCCAAGATATATGTAAGAACTTCTACACGTATCAATGAAATCCACTTTCAGTCACTTCTACTTGCGCTATTCTTTCATTCCTTTCGTTTTTGCACTTTGGCGATCTTGCCTCCCTCTTTTCTCAACTGCCTGGGCAACTTGGAAGGAATTTCTTTGCTCGCTGGGCTACGCCCACTTCGCGAGCGAGACGATCGCAGGAGTCCGAGCCTTTGCTTGAAGAGATCTATTGGATCTTGGCTTGGACCAGCTTCGAGCATGCGTTGCAAGGCTGAGCTCGGGGGTTGAGTTTGTTGATCCCGCCAGGTGTCTGCAAGGTGTCGGGCTTCAAGAGTTCCGGGCTTGAGTGCCGGAGAGCTGGGCTCCGGGCATTGGTGCCAGAGAGCTGGGCTCCGGGCATGAGTACCGAAGAGCCAGGTTCCGGGCTTTGGTACCGGAGAGCATGGGATCCGGGCTTGAGTGCCGGAGAGCTGGGCTCCGAGCTTTGGTGCCGAAGAGCGTGGGATCTGGGCTTGAATGCCGGAGAGCTGGGCTCCGAGCTTGGATGTCGGAGAGCGTGGGCTCCGGGCTTGGATGCCGGAGAGCGTGGGATCCGGGCTTGGATGCCGGAGAGCGTGGATCCGGGCTTGAGTGCCGGAGAGCGTGGGATCTGGGCTTGAGTGCCGACAGCATGGGATCCGGGCTTGCATGCCGGAGAGTTGGGCTCCGGCTTCGGTGCCGGAGAGCTGGGCTCTGGGCTTCGGTGCTGGAGAGCTGGACTCCGTGCTCGAGTGCCGGAGAGCTGGACTCCGTGCTTCAGGCCGGAGAGCTGGGCTCCGGGCTTGAGTGCCGGAGAGCGTGGGAACCGGGCTTGAGTGCCGGAGAGCGTGGGAACCGGGCTTGAGCGTGCCAGACCTTGGGCCGGGCAGTAATATCCCTACAAAGCAAAAAAAGATTGCACAAAAGAGGATCTTTATTATTATTAGGAAGATGCCTTACATTACTGATAGTATTTTCTCAGGTTGCAGGCATTCCACGTTCGCAGGAATCTGGCACCGTCCAAACTCGTGAGATAGTAAGCTCCAAGTGGGAGAGCTTCGACCACCTTATAGGGGCCTTCCCAGTTCGGTGAGAGCTTGCCACACTATCGGGGTTGAGACGCTTCAGCTCGGCACAGCACCAGGTCACCGGGGTGGAAGGCCTTCGATTTTACCCGCGCATTGTAGTATCGGGCTACGCGCTGCCGATAAGTCGCCATCCGAAGTCGGGCCTTGTCCCTGGTTTTCTCAAGGAGGTCTAGGTTGAGAAGGAGGCGGGCCGAATTCTCCGCTTCATCATATTGATGTGCTCGCAGTGTAGGCACACCGAGCTCAACCGGAATAACGCCTTCCATGCTGAAGACGAGGCTGAAAGGCTCTCATCCATGGCCGTCCAGGTGTTGTGTGGTAGGCCCAGAGAACACTGGAGAGTTCTTCCTCCCACCTTCCCTTGGCCTAGTCCAATCTGGTTCTGAGTCCTTGGAGGACGGTTTAATTAGTCACCTCGGCCTCCCCGTTAGTCTGGGGATAAGCCACCAAGGTGAAACGATGCCGGATCCCGAGCTTGGCACAGAATTCTTCGAACTCCCGGTTGTCGAATTGCCACCCGTTGTCGGTGATGATGCTATGTGGAAGCCCAAAGCGGCAGATGATCGACTTCCAGAAGAACTGGCAAACCTTGGCCTCCGTGATCCGTGCTAGTGGCTTTGCCTCTACCCACTTGGTGAAGTAGTCAATGGCCACTATGAGAAACTTTCGTTGCCCAGACGCGGGTGGAAATGGACCCAGGATGTCCATCCCCCATTGGGCGAAGGGCCATGGGACAAAGAGCTGCAAGAGTGGAGCTGCTGGTTGACGCTGTACGTGGGCGTGGCACTGGCACTGATCACACCTCTTCACGAAATCAGCGGCGTCCTCTCTCACAGTCTTCCAGTAGTATCCCTATTGGAGGGCCTTGTACGCAAGTGTCCTCCCCCCGACGTGATTTCCATAAAGGCCTTCGTGTATCTCTTGGAGCACAAAGGTTGCCTCTGCGGGTCTTAAACATTTCAAAAGCGGATAAGAGTAGGATCGGCGGTAGAGTTGCCCTTCCATCAGGATGAACCGCGAGGCCTTCTTCTTGATAAGGCCGGCCTCTACGCGGTCTTCCGGCAGGATGCCTTCGGTGATATATCTGATGTACCTATCCATCCAGCTTGACTCCGAGGTGACTTGCTGCACCTCTGCGGGAGCTTCGCTGCTTGGACTTTCGAGGTACTCAATATGGGCTCGCCCTAATGATGAGTCCGACAGGGTCGCGAGTCTTGACAGCGTGTCGGCGCGAGCATTCTCTCCATGGGGGATGTGGGAAATGCTGAAGCACCGAAAACTTGTCGTGCTCGAGCGGACTCGCTCATGGTACTTCATCATCTGGGGATCTCTGGCTTCGTACTCCCCGGAAACTTGTCCGGCCACCAATTGGGAGTTGGTGAAGACTTTCAAGCTTTGCACACCCAGCTTGCAGGAGACTCTAAGGCATGCGAGGAGTGCCTCATACTTGCCTGGTTGTTCATAGCAACGAATTAGAAATGGAGTGCACATTCGGCTACAACACCATCGCTGTTAGCGAGGATGAGACCTGCTCCGCTTCCGCCCGTATTGGACGCGTCGTCGACGTGGAGGATCCAAGACTCCTCTCCCCAGCTTCGGGCTCCACATGGTGCTCCGGGGTCGTCTGCTCTGGCTCTTCAGCGAGTCCTACCCACTCGACCATGAAGTCAACCAGTACCTGGACCTTTTGGGATGACCTTGGTCGGTACGTGATGTCGAACTCGCTTAGCTTTAGCACCCACTTGGCCAAGCATCCGGATGTGTCAGGGCGACTGAGCACAACCCTCAGGGGCTGGTCCGTCAAGACCACGATTAGATGCGCTTGGAAGTACAGCCTGAGATGCTGAGCAGATATGATAAAAGCAAAAATGAGTTTTTCGGATCGGGTATACCTGATCTCGGCATCTCGGAGGATCTTACTGGTATAGTACACCAATTTCTGGCATCCATCCTGATCTATGCGGACGAGTACCAAGATGACGGCTCCAGGAGAGATCGTCAGGTACAGCAGGAGCTCCTCTCCTGCCTCTGGCCTAGAGAGTAGTGGTGGGGACGCCAAGAAGTCTTTAAGCTCCTCGGAGGCTGTCTTGCACTCCTCTGTCCAGGTGAAGTCGTTCATCTTGTGCAGCACCTTGAAGAAAGGAAGGCAACGATCCATCGACCTCGAGATGAATCAGCTCAGTGCGGCAATGCAACTCGTCAAGCATTGCTCCTACTTCTTTGAGGTCGGATGCTCCATATCAATGATTGCCTGGACCTTCTTCGGGTTTGCCTCGATTCCTCTCTGGGTCACCATGAATCCAAAGAACTTCCTTGCTACCACGCCGAAGACGCACTTCGCCGGATTCAGCTTCATCTAGTGCTCTCGAAGGTTGTGGAAAGCCTCCGTGAGGTCGGTGACGTGGTCTGAGCTCGGCTTGCTCATGACAAGCATGTCGTCCACGTACACTTGCATGTTCCTGCCAACCTGGTCCTTGAAGACCCGATTGACCAGTCGCTGGTATGTGGCGTTGGCGTTCTTCAAGCCGAACGGCATCACCCGATAGCAGTACGTCCCCTGGTCGTGACGAAAGCAGTGTGCTCCTCGTCTTTCGGGTGCATCCAGATTTGGTTATATCCGGAGAATGCATCCATGAAGGAGAGCAAATGGTGCCCCGATGTGGCATCAACTAACTGGTCAATTTTTGGCAAGGGGAAGCTGTCCTTTTTTCTTTTTTGGTAAGACGGATGCTTTACTCAACAGACCTGGAATGAATACAACCAAAAAAGTCTGAAAAAATACAAGCCTTGAAACCCACTGGCGACTCAGCCAACCTGGTCCATAAAGTCAATCTTGAATGAGCAGCAACATACGAGGCCACCCAATCCGTAGCCGAATTGGCCTCCCTGTATATGCGCCTGACAGGGAAGCTATCCTTTGGACAGGCTCGGTTGAGGTCAGTGTAATCTACACAGATCCTTCACTTCCCATTATTCTTCTTGACCATGACCACGTTCGCTAGCCAGCTCGGATATTGCACTTCTCAAACGAAGCTAGCTGCGAGGAGTTTGTCTACCTCCTCGTTGATCGCCTGTTGTCTCTCTGGGGCGAAACTCCTTTTCTTCTACCGGACGGGGCGATACTTTGGGTCAATGCTCAACTTATGGGTTATGATCTCAGGCGGGATCCCAGGCATGTCGACAGCCATCCAAGCGAATACGTCGACATTCACCCGGAGAAATTCTAGCAGGTGAGCGCGCTCATCATCTTGCAGCTGAGCCCCTATTTGCACCGTCTTCGCCAGGTCAGTCCCGAGAGGATACGACAGCAGGCGCTCGACCGAGCCACCTCTAGGGTCCTGTGCCCTTTGGTCGAGATCGTTGGTGCTGGGGTCGTCCTCGACAGCCTTGGCCCCCGGGACGGTTTGGAGGCAATGTTGAATTGGCCGAGGTGCCCCCCTCATCTTCCCGACATCATAGGGAGTTGGAAATTGCACCAACATCCACTTTGTGGAAATGACCGCATCAAGCAAGTTGAGCCCGGGTTGGCCAAGGATCACGTTGTAGGCAGAGGGAAGCCTTACAACTGTGAAGTTCAACATTACAATACTTTGCCGAGGTAGCATCTCGACAGTAACGGGGAGAGAGATCTCCCCCTCGACCCCTACAGAGTCACCTATAAAACCGACGAGAAGTGTGTGCACAGGTCTGAGCTGAGCAAAAGATAGGTTCATCCTGGAGAAAGCATCGTAAAAAAGTACATCGGTGGAGCTTCCACTATCAACAATGATGCATTTTACAGGATACTTCGCGATCATCATCTCGACGACCACGGCATCATTGTTTACATTTTTATTTTCAACCCCCTTCCCTCGCAAATGGAAGTACATTCTCAAAACTTTTCCCACCCCAAGCCTTCTTGGAAGCGCGCTCGACTCCCCAGCATATCATCCCCACCGGCTTCTCGGTAGGACGGTTGTCGACTGCAGGGACTGGAGGTAGAGCAGCAAGCACCTGAGGTTCTGCAAGGGGTTTGCCCCCCACGAACCTTCCGAGGTAGCTCTCTTGATGAGTTCTTCGATCTCCCTCTTGAGGTACCGGCAGTCCTCAGTGTCGTGGCCGTGGTCACGATGGAATTGGTAGTACTTCATCCTATCGTGACCGGTGGATGGCCTCAGCAGAGGTGGGTGCTTCAGATAGCGCTTACCCTCGATCTCCATAAGGATCTTCGCCCTTGGGGTGAGGAGAGGAGTATAACTCTCTTCTGGGATGGGGTCTCTTCTCGACTTCGACCTTTGGCGGAAGTTTGGTGCAGCTGGTCCAAGGCTTTCACGCCCTGGAGATCTTTCCGGGGGGCGGCTTCTTCAAAGGCCTTCCATCTAGCTCCCTCCTCGTGCGATCCGCCTCCTCGGCGTGGATGTACTTCTGGACTTGGAGGAGAAGCTCAGAGTAAGTTTTGGGGGGTTTCTTGTCGAGAAAGTAGGTCAGGCGAGAAGTCCTGAGCTCTCTCTTCAGCACCAGCATAGCGACTGGCTCATCAAGATTGTAGATCTCCAGCATGGCAACCTTGAAACGGGCCATGTAGTCCCATAGGAGCTCGTGATCCTACTGCCTAATGGAGAAGAGGCTGTCCGCCTCTCGTGGTACCTTCCGGCATGCATCGAAGTAAGCCACGAACTTTCGCTCCAGCTGAGCGAAACAATTGATGCTCTCCGGCTCTAGGCAGGTAAACCATACCCGAGCTGCCTTCCGGAGAGTAGCAGGAAAGGCGACGCAGAGAAGAGCATCGGTTGCCCCCTGGACTCTCATAAGGGCCTTGTAGCTCTCAAGGTGATCTAGGGGGTCGATGGTCTCGTCGTAAGGATCCACCTGTGGCATGCGGAACCAGCTTGGAATTAGCTCCTCTTGGACTTCTCGGGAGAAGGGGGGACGGGCGTCATAGCTTGCTGGCTCGTCGGTGGAGCCCTGCAGATTTGCAAATCGACGGAATAACTCCGCCAGCTTGCGCTCCTGTTCCTCTAGGCGCTTCTCGGCCATGCGCCTGATGGCCTCATCAGTTGAACCTTCTGCAGAGGCTGATGGAGCCGGAGAAGGTGACATGTGAGGTGTATGATATGGAATCTTGCCTTTTCGACCTCAACGGTGCCTAGCTGTTACACGCTCAAGAGTTGGGGACCGGCTCTCCCAATCGGAAGATCTGGCCTGCTATCTCTTCATCGGGGTCTGGTGACTACCCCGGTGGTCAGTGGTAGCTCGCGGCTGCGAAGGCCTTCCTTGGAAGGAACGCAGGCTATCGCAGGGTACTGCAGCATGGGCCGCGGTAGTCCCAGGCTGCTGGTGGGTAGCCAAGGACTGGTGCTGATGCTGGAGCTGGCGCACCACTACAGTGAGAATCTGCATCTGCTGGCCAGTGCGGCCAGCTGAGTGTCCGCCGGAGGTGGTTGAGCTGGAGCGGGAGGACCCCCTTTTGGACTGTGCAGGTCTCCACGGGAAGGGGATCTCCCGCATGGCTGGTGGAGGCTTTTCTTGCTCGCATCGTCACCATCCTCCCGGTGGGCTATTTGCAGGGGGACTGGGTTGGATCAAAATGCATCCTGCTGCCCCCTACCTGGCGTGCCAATCTGTTGCCGCCTGGATCGCCGTGGCCTGTAGCTGGAGTTGGCTTCAGATCGCACCCTTGTCGCTTCGGAATCGACCTGCTCGTCGGGACCTGCAAAATAGAGGAGACCCGGGCCGATGATCCTGACGGGGGCACTCCGACGCTCAAGTCAGTAACGATCTAGGAAAACAGATCCTCCTAGTCGAGCCCCTAAGATGGACTCCACGCTAGGAGGAGTGAGTAATGTACTAATGAGTGAGAGTAAGCCGAGAGTGAAGTAGGAGAGGTAATGGCTTGAGAGGATTGGAGCTGAGTGGCTGTGTCCGTGCGATCCTTTCCGTGGATCTCTGGTAGCCTAGAGTCCTCAGTCCTCTCTTTTTGTCTCTTGTGTGCCCTCTTCTTCCTCCCTCTTGGATTGGCTTACCTTTCTTGAGACTGTGGATGGCTCTTTTTAAGCCATGGTAATTGTCTGGCGCCTGCCTTGGGATCTTCCCCTCGCCAGTAGGCGCGTGCGGCGGTGTTTCATGCCGTGAGCTGGACGTCTTTTCTGGTTCGTGATAGAGAACCTACCATGCGCGCTGACATTCCTTCCGATCGCTCTATTCTGGGAAATTTGGCAGGGCCTCAATTAGGGAACCGCCGCCCCCGGGGATTCGAATCTTTTGGTTGACTTCCTTTTCCGGGTGGTGCAGACGGTCGATGGAGAGCGCGGTGCCTTTATCGAGGAGCCTCTCCCTTTTCGGTGTAAGTGGCAGCTGGGACATTTATTATGGACTAGCGGGAGCCCCTTCGCGGTGCTCGGGCGGCTCGCCGCCGTCCAGGGGAGGTGACGACATCCTTCGATCGCTGGTGCCTTCGTTCGAGATGGGGACCGACTTGGAGAGGCGGAGCTCGACTCCGGCCTAGGCGTCTCGACCTCGCGAGTGTCAGCCTGGCGGAGGAGGGCAGAGCTCGACTCCAGCCTAGGAGGTTCGACCTCGCGGGAGCCAGCATGACGAAGGAGGACGGAGCTCGACTTCGACCTAGACGGTTCGACCTTGCGGGAGCCAGCTTGGCGGAAGAGGGCGGAGCTCGACTCCGGCCTAGGCTGTTCGACCCCGCGGGAGCCGACCTGGCGGAGGAGTCCGAGGTGAGATGTCTGACGTGGTGGCTTTCTCCGACATGGAACCCGACACGAATCACGCGTCAGTGATCCCGCCACATCAATATCCATGATTCTTTTCAAAATCCTATCCTAACAGTTTGGCTAACTTCCAAGACAATGGACGCCAACACTTCCCACATGTAATGTAATGATACTGGTCATAGCTTTTACCTGACCAAAGATCCAGTACAGAGGGATTATTGCCAATTTCCAAGGTTACCAACAATAGCTTTTGGACAGTACATGCCACTTAGTGTTATGGTTATTATCAATTATTTATTATTACTATGAACAGTATAAGTTTCTTTAGCTGACTGAATGTGTCATAGTATTTTCAGGCAACCAATCCAAATGATCAATGAATAAAATGGCATGTAAATATGCTAATATTAAATACAAGCTGTACAAAGAATGTCTATTTCCCGAAACTATACAGACTTTAACATCTTAATAGGAACAATATTTGAAACAATAGGATCAAATAATGTGAGATTATCATCTGCAAGAATGAAAAATCTGGATAGATTCTGGCTTACATGTTGTCCAGAGTTACTATCTCAACTCCCAATGAAGATAATTCTTGTTTGAGAGTATCCACATTCCTGAAATGCAACCCAACCATGCCTGCATTCCCAGCTGCCTCCACATTTGCCATCCTGAAATTTGTTGGTAACAATTACGTCAGCAACATGAAAGATGTACGGGAAAAGAAATCTCAGGCTAGTTGATCAGTGAGAAGGAATTATATAAGCTTCTTCTCACATTAACTTCAAGACCTTACTTGCTGTCGTAATACCTTCTATATTTTAATATTTCAGGAAAGCAATCATGCTGACTGACAAGGATAATTCTTAAAATATTCTCCACTTTTTAATGACTAATCAAGATTAGGGATGACAATTAGGTCACATTGGACTAGATACGGCTCAGGTCGGATACATAATAGGTTAAAAAATCTCAATTAGGTCACATTGGACTAGATACGGCTCAGGTTGGATACATAATAGGTTAAAAAATCTATCGATCCGAACCTGGCCTTTTTTATTAAATGAGTTAAAAATGCAGACCCATACTTGACTATTTTATTAAGGACCTTGTTTGGGAGATCTAGCAGGATTGGGCTGGATTTCTTATTAGATTCATGGAGAGAGCAATATGTTTGGGTAGGTCCCATAAGAACCCAATACCCCTGCAGCCCAAATCCTATCGAGGGAGAAAAAGACTTTCATGGGTTTTTTTTCTTCTTGCAGACCAACCCACATATGACATTTAGGATAAAAATAGGATGGGCCTTTAGAAGAAAACGGGCTGTGCAGGGCCAACAGACCCAATTTCTGTAGGAAATCAAGCACAATCTTGCTGAATTTTTTAAACATGGCCAAAATAGGTAACCCAACCCAACCTACAACATGTTGAATCAAGTTAAATAAATTAAATGCGCTAAGCATTGCCACCCTGTCCAAGATTTATTGTTAAAAAGAGTCACTAAAAATTAAAAAAAAAATAATCTGCTTTGGGCCTATAGTCCAAGAAAAATATCATATTAGAGTATGGTGGAAATAGGACAGCTAGCAAGGTTGGCACGCGGGGGTAGGGAAAAAAAACAGCTTTTTCTTCTATAAAATTCAGTATGGCGGAGAAAAAAACCTGTCATCAATGAAGAAACAGCTTGCTGCCTCAACTCCAAGATGATGCAACACTTCCATATAAAATTCAGGAGAAGGCTTCCTTTTGCCTGCATATGGCAATGAGACAGATATGCACAAAAAAAGAAGAAGAAGAAGAAGAAGGAGAAAAAGTTGGTCATTTCTTGAAACCGACATATCAAGAGTATTTTCTGTGCATGCTCGAAACTCAATTATTTGTTTACTAAAACAATTTGCTGTTTCAAATCAGACTGAAACCATGCACCAGGAGTCAAATCAGCACCTAACACGAGCCCTGGCAAATAGGTAGAGTGTGGTTTGACACTCGACACACACTACAGAGAAAAAACCTCTGGATCCTTTTTTTTTGTTTCCATTCCTTCAATTCTCTTTTATCATCTTAACTAAAAAGTGGTGTATTTCAACAAAAAAATGCATGAAAAATAGGAGAGATCTGGATGAATGACTGCAGTTTTTATAGTGCAAACCATGGTGTTAAACTTTTAAGTGCATAAGTGAGATATTTAAATTAGGAATGTCATGAAGGGTCTGACAACCATTAAGGTTTCAACATTCAAAATAAAAGAAGGTTCCTCAAGGAGCAGAAAAATTACCAATTATACAAGAACAAAATGTCCATGACAAATACTTCGAGAGTTGTAACTTCTCTTCAATCATCTTGTACCTAATATGACATATCTCAATAATAGTGAACATCTTAATTGAAATTGTTTAGTAAAATACTGAAACTGACCAGATTGGATAGTTTGTAAAAGCATGCAATTCATAGTTGTTTCGTTTCAAATTATGGAGCAACTCCTCAATGCCATCAACATAGGAATATCCTCTTAGCATGCACTGTTTGAGACCTACAAGAAATTAACAAATCAACTAACTTCAATAAGGGATAAATGATCTAAATACATCATACAAAATCATCAAAGGGTAAATTATTTGAGTATTTATTGTAAGGCAAGAGGTGGTAAGGTTATGAGATAACTAGGTACTAACTACCTTTTCAGAAGTGCACTAGATAAATTAAAACCAAATATGGTAATTATATCAAGTGAACTGCTCATATGCATCCCACTCTGCACTCAGCACCACCATGAAAAAGTATGTTGCCATTATCTGAATAGACTTGAGGAGAAATAGATGTATAGGCATTTCCATGGATCCTATCACTAATAGGATATGCAGAACTAAAAAAGGAATATCAAATCATAAAGATTTCATTTCATTATACTGATTTTGTCTAAGTCATGGCACAGCCAATTTCCTTTGAAAAGGTCATTATTTAAAAGGCATTCATGTGCTCAGTCCTTTCTTGAGAAATGAAGCAACAATTTTTCTTGATTTCTTTTTTGATCTTAGGAGTCCGTGAAAACATTGATTGGATGAAGATTCTGTTTTCCTTAGCATAAATAAAGTACAAAAGGTTTTTCATCACTTACAAGAATGCAGCAAAAAATGGGAAGCAACTGACATGAAGAAAGGGTACTGACAGATGATTGATAGAAGCAGGTGGACACAGTTGAAGGGGAGGCAGCCTGGCATAAAAAGCTGATGCTGCCCTGCTCCCACAAAAAAAAAAAAAAAAAAAGGTAAAAAAGGTAGCCATAGCCTATCAGAAAATCCACGCATTGTTCTACTGAAACATCAGGTTTTCAAACCTCAACATTCCTGTTTTCCAATTCTCGCATCTGGGCACATGCAATTCGCATTTGGGAGTCCAATCTGTTAGAGATTCAAATTAGAGATAGAGATAGACTCCAATTTGTTTGAAAGATTTGTGAAAGAGGTCTGATATGATTGGCAGAGGAGAGCATGTGTCGTAGTTAACAGTGAGAAGGGGTAAGCAATGTATTTTAAAGATAAATAGGAGGGTTATTCTTGGTATAAAAACTGACATATCAAATCAAGGAGGAAATTTCCTTGATTTTTAAACTTATTTTTGCATGTATTATAGATAAAAGAGTCCTTAAATACAATTAAAAGTTTAAAAACAATGTTTTAGATTATTTTTTACATGAAAACATCTTGATTGTGGTTCTGGTGTACATCCCATTCACTTAAACTTCGAAGTCCCTGTCTTTCTATTTGTTTGAACTTTGAAGACATATTTCTATCACTGGAATGGCTTCAGCATTTATTTGATGACAGATCAGTTTTCTCCTCTATGGTTCCATGTTCCTGGTTAGGTACTTGTATTGCACGCCATCATGGCTTTAAAAACTTGATTTGTAGTCAAATAGTGGGAAATTTGTGGTGTTAAAGAGTAGAGTGCTAAGGAAATCAGCACCGTGTATTCTACAGATTCATATGTACTGCCACAGAATGTGAATGCAATCAAAGCACTTACTTGATCAAGTAAATATTAGAATTTTGTTTTATTTGTCAATCAGTTCTCATCAAGGTTCGCTGAACTGGTACCGGAACCCATACCGGTCAGCGGGCGGTATGGTACCAAATTAAATAAAAAATTAATTTTTCTCCCCCCTCTCACTGAACCGACCTTGAACCGACCCGAACCGGGCGGAACCGAGCCTGAACCGACCCGAACCGGGCGGTTTCGTACCATACCGGTACTGTACCATACCGTTTCGGTATGAAATTTTTTTTTTTGTTTTTGTCAACGGTCCGGTGGCCGGACCGTTTTTCGATGGCGAACCGTACCAGCTTTTGGCCGGTATGGTATGGTACGCCCCGTACCGGGAGGTACGGGACGGTTTCGGGAATCCTGGTTCTCATAATTGGTGTTTAAAGATTAATAGAATTATATGTTGAGTATTAGTATAAGTTACTCTACATATGCTGTATGCATATCCAACTAAAAAAGGGAAACATGCTTCAACATAAAAGATGAGTGATCTTGTGTTCATTTGATATACTCAAAAACTTCTTCAAGGCAAGAAAAATCTTGGAGCATTCACCCTTGCTGGTTTAAACAAGTTTAATTGGCATAACAGGTGGCTGATTAGTTTGCTTGGCAATATAAATTTTGAAGGTTCCACAAATCATTTTCAATGATCGGGGGTCTTTTCAAGATTAGAATATGCTGTATCTTCTAATTAATTATCATGGAGAGTGGATATTTGTAAATCTAAATATGAGTTTTTGAGGACTCCATGTCCCTTTTTTTATTCTTTTATTTCATCAACTTCATTTTTATTACTATTTCAGTATTTACTATTCATGATTTATAAAAGTTTATAGCTAATAACACTTGCATGCAATAATTGCTTAATGGTTTGACTTAATGTGGTCAAACCTTCTAAGCTTGACTCAAATAGAGATATGGTAGAAATTTAAGTTAGATCCATTACATATCTTGTGTCCATGTTTCCAAAAATTCACCCTTGATACTTTAACAATGGTAATAATAACATAGATTGCTTCTTTGAAATGTGCTTATTCTCAGCTATAAATGCATTAGGATCCTTTAATAGAATACATCCAGGAGAATAAGATAGTATATTACATATCAAGTTATGGACCATATTCGAGATTTGCCATACTATACCGAACTGGGTGGCATGGAACGTACCATACTATACCGGTTTGGCATCGGTATGTAGTATGGGGGGCATACCAATACTCAGTATGCCGAGCTGGCCCCATACCAACATAGTAACAAGTTACATTGGTATGGAGCCCGGTACCGAAATAGCGAACCTTGGTCATATTAGCTCTAAATTGCAATAATCTCCATCTACTAGACATTGAAGCTATTAAAAATTTAAGAGCACTTTACATATTATGCTTTGTTACATACATTCCAAGAATACCATATCAAATGTTTAAAATGCCCGTATACTATAAATCTAGTTAAAATAACGTCACTGATGAGTAAACATGGATAGCATTTGAAGTTGAAATTTACAGATACATTCAGCATTTTTTCTCACCTTCCAAATTAAATGGTCTTCCATCTTTAAAGAATTTTTTCGCAAGCTCATTCTGAAGTGGGCAAAGGAGGTTAGACAAATTCTACAACCACATTATCAGACAAATTCTACAACCATACTATGTGATCACCAACATTCAGAATAAATAACATTGAATGATGTAAAAATTTGCTCATGTCCAATCATATAACAGGAAGAAACATGAATTAGGTGGCCAAAAAATGTATGATGAATCATTAAATATAGTTTGGAGCGGTCAAACATTGGGAAACAAGTGGGAAAGGAGAGCATAGCAAAAACAGAACTAGCAAGCTTCATTTTCCAAGTACTTGTGGAAATAGCTGACATATAAAATAATCTCTTACGTGACCTTATTCCTGAATAAAAGGAAAATGCTTGATATTCAAAAGTAGATGGCTTCATTAATGAAGACAAGAACAGCAATGCATAAAAGTTCTGTGGCAAATTGATACTCTTCAGCCAGCACTAGAACAATATATCCGAATGCAAATTCTAAAGATATGCAGATAAAATTTTTAGTGTATAATGTACTCGAGATGAATATAACTTACAACATTTAAATTTAATATGTTCAATGTGATGTCCATACCAGCATTCTTTATTTATTTTTGTTCTTGTACATGGATTTTAAAAGTATATAAAGATATTCAACTCTAGTGTCTTTCATCTTCTTAACTTTTGTACGTATTGCCTTCATGCCTTAATTAATGCCAAAACTCACACAAGTATTAACTATTCAAGTTTGACCGAAAGAATTAAAAGCCAGTGCTAGTACCTATGCCAGTCACCAGTCCACATGGTATATGCCATGGCATGTGCAAGTGCCAGCAACACATGCGATAGACTCACAATGCCTTGACACAGACTTGGCACTGGGAGTACCACAATCCTTGGTTTCACATGACAAAAATAACCTAACTTATTGCCATTGAAAAGCTTCAAAAACAAATCTTGGGATCTCCAACCAACATTAGAGCAGTTTTGCAGAGGTATTAAATTGTCACATCAGTGATTATTCATGGCTCTCACCAATTATATTCATCAAATTAATGCTAAAAGTGAGTGTCTTAACCATCTTTTGATGCTAGAAACATGAACGAATTCATGGGAAACAATATGACTTTACTTCCAGCTTTTTTTGAGGATTCTAGGCTTTTAGCCCTTTGATTATTATGATATTGTTGGAGAAGTGAGAACACAAAGCGTCAAACCTCTCCTGGTGACTGATGCTATCCAAAAGGTTTAACTAAACTTATCCTTTCTTTCTCTTATGGTTGCTATGTCTTCATGCTTTACATAAGCATGACACAGATTTCTTGGTTCAAAACCAACTGGAACCAATTCAACCTAAACTTAACCAATCTCTCTCAATTTATGTCCATTTCACCCAAAGTTGTGGTATTAGGATGGTTTAACCTCTTTTTCACTTCCCTCAAACTAAATCTATTCTTTTATGATTAGGAGTCGGTTGTTGAGTTTGGCTTCTCCCTCTCACTTTTCCCAAAATTCTTACCTAAATAAACTCAAGTTCAAATTTTCATCCTTGGTCTTATTAGTTGTTTAGCCTTCCAGGAATTAAATTTTCCCACTCTGAAGAAGTTTATTTGCCAAATATTGAATCGAGAACTTTCTATCATTTCGTGCCATTTTTTCCTCTTTTTATTGGTTTCATGTTAATGCATAGCAATCTATTCTCCCTATTATTTGGTTAACGTCAATCATTCCTATCAAAGTCTATTTTTCACCTTTCATTATCTAGTTAGTTGCTTGGATACCCCTCAAATTAGTCTGTTCTTACATGGATGCCCTCTCATTAGATTTTTGGTTGATGGTGTTCATAAATAATAGGTTTTGGGTATTATTTGACACTATTACCCTTTACATTAATACCCTTGAAAAAAATTTAAAATTCATTTGGTACTGAAAAGAGCTATACTTTTACATAAATTTTTCAAGAATATTAATGCAGAAGGGTAATAAAGTTACTTTACACTATTTATGAACATTATTAGCCAAAAAATCAAGTGTGAGTGGTATCCATACAAAAACAGGATGGTTAGATATATATATATATATATATATATATATATAGAGAGAGAGAGAGAGAGAGACTAGGCTTGGTTGATGGATTTGAGGCCAACTCCGGTGACTTCCCCACCATCCAATCCACATGGATCTCCATGCAGGAAAAAAGTTAATGGCTATTTTTCCATCCATTTGGATTTTGAAAAACATAAAAAAAAGTTAGGCCATTAATGCAGATGGGATGGAAAAATATAAAAAGTCAAGCCATTAATGTGGAAGGGATGGAAAATATTAAAATAAAGTAAGGCCATTAATACGGATAGGTGAAAAAAATATAAAAAAGCCAAGCCTTAATGTAGATGAGATAAAACAAATATAAAAAAATAGGCCATTAATGCATATGGGATAGGGTGGATTAAAGTTTGTATTTATTTTGGAGCATTTTTATTTATCATGCAAGATTTGTATTTATTCTGGAGTAATTCTATTTATTTTGTTTTTATTTATTTTGAATTTGTTTGTGTTTATTCTAGATAAGTTTGTGTTTATTTTATTAGAAGTTTGTGATTATCCTACATGATTTGCATTTATTGCGAAAAAAATAGAAAGTAACCTATCTCACCATTAATGCAGATGGGATAGGCCATTTTTTGTTTTTCCACAATAAACACAAACCATGTAGGATAAACATAAATTTCGAATGAAATAAATACAAACCCTTCCAAAATAAACACAAATATATTCATAATAAATAGAAACAAAATAAATTAAAATGTTCCAGAATAAATACAAACTCTGTAGGATAATCTAGAATAAATACAAACTAAGGTTGCATTTAGTAACAGGCAATCCGGATGGTAATTTAATAGGGCCCCACCACATTACTGCATGTGGTAAGTTTTTTAATGGCAATCCAGATTACCAGGTAATCTGGATTGCTTTCTAAGAAGCAATCTAAATTACCTTTAAAAAGGGCGGTAATCCAGATTACCACCTCCCAAATAATATTTTGGATAAAATTACCCTTCTCCCTTTCTCTTCCCTTCTGTGCTGCCCCCTCCCAGTGACCACTCTATCGCCCATCGATGGTGCTCCACTACGTTACGTGCCAGCGCTAGTACCACCACTTCAACCATTTCCTATCCTGGGAGCCTCTGCCTCCCAGCGGCAGTGAAGTTCGACCAAGATGGAGCAGGTGGCGGAGGGGAAAGGGAACAGGTGATGGAGGAGCTCTTCAGGAGGCTGCTCACCATCAGGACTCTGGGATAGGGACGGGGCTAATCGAGGAGGAGACGGTGGTGGACGTAGCAGTGACACCGGGGTTTGGGACAACGGCGATGATGTAGGCAATAGCAAAGAAGCAGGTGGAGGCGACAACAGAGATAGATCTAATGGTGATAAGCATGGAGCTAAAGGTGCTGGCAGCGGAGGCGGAGGTCACAGCCGCCATGGCTGCTGAAGACTGCTTTTCCTCTGTCTGCCTAGCCACATTAGTGCTAGATCATTAGTGTGCCCCCTCCAAGGATTCCTCATCGATTCTTCGATTGAGAAGACACCAACGGCTGGCGGGTGGAGGGAGCGGAGGGCCTCTCTTGGGGAACCGAGGAAGAAGAGAAGGAAAAAAGAGTAGAAGAAAAGAGAGAAGAAAAATATATATATTTAATAAATAGATAAATTATAAAAAATATATATTTATAAATATAATATATATTTAATTTATAGATAGTTTGGATATTTGATTTTACATTATGCAACATTATTTGCATGTACCAAACATAATAATCCACATTATCTGCAATCTACATTGCTGGTAATCCATATTACTGGCATTCCATATTACCTTTCAAGATTGCCTGGCAATGCACCAAATGCAACCTAAATCCCAGCCCCATCCCATCTACATTAATGGCTTGATATTTTTATATTTTTAACCCAAATGGATGGAAAAGTGGCCATTAACTTTTATTTTGCTGCACGGATATCCATGCAAATTGGATGGATTGGATGGTGGAAAACTCGATCGGATTTGGCTCCAAATCCAATTAACCTTATCATAGTCTCTCTCTCTCTCTCTCTCTCTCTCTATATATATATATATATATATATATATGATTTTTGGAATGCAAATATGCAATAAGCTATATTTGCAAGATTATATATGCTAAAAAACAAAAAAATAAATGTATGTTTTTAGATTAAGTGCCATTGACTAGTCAAATTAGTCTAATGGACACCATACTTTAATTTATCTATTTTTGTTCATAATTCAAGGATTCACGAACTGGTTATAACTTATATCAATTCATACTATATGTACTCAACCGAAATATCAGGGAAGCCATGCTATGGGACTTACCCAATTCCTAGCAAAACCAGCTTGTCTCAATATATATTATTTTCTTTATTGTTCTATGTTCAAAAATAGGGAGAAGAGAGTGATGGTGGGAGATAGAGCGAGGGAAGCTTAGGAAAGATTAGATTTGGCTAACTCCAATTTCGAAGCCCAAAAGAGGTTAGGACCAAGGTAAAGCTCTCAACCTTCCAAAAAAAGAATACAACAAAAGTCCTTCCATATTTTCACCATTCCGCATAAACTTCAAATATGTTTTAGGTTGGGCATCAATCTACAATGTCATATAATTTTTTCAATGTATGTTCTATGTTTATATAGTTATCATAATTTTAAGATAAAATATATATCAAATGAAACAAAAGTAATTTTGGGAAAAAGTGGCAGCATGTTTGCACTATTAATATGCTAATGTGCTACCATAATCAGGCTGAAATTGCATTAATTTTGAGCACATTCAAGAGCATCTGAACTTATACCCAAAACTGGAGTACTTCTAAATTAAGCTTAATCAAAACACTCGTGTTTGGGTTGAGAAAGAAATTAGTAGCAACAGAGAGTATTCATAATAGTCCTCAATAAATTTTGATTTCAGAATTTCTGTAATTTAAAATTAATTTTGAATAAAATATTAATAAAAAATAGTGAAAAGTCGAATTATTCAAAAATTATAAGGCAATCATAGATAATTGAGAACTATTTCGTTGGATAGCATGCATTTCTAGTAATTATCCAAATCATAATTATTATTTCATAAATTATAATTAAATAATGACATTGCACATGTAGTAGGCCACTTGAACATGTCCAAGTTTGACATTTGCAGTGGGTTGGATAATCATCCTTGCCATTGTAGTAGTATGGCTTTCACGACACTTCTCATGCATGGTCACCATATTCCATTGTCATCGTCCCAAATAATTTAAAGTCAAAGTGAAAGGGCCCATTACAACATGACCCACACAGATATGGGCATTTAGATTTTTGGCTATATGACTTTGCGCATGCCTACACTCTTTTACAAGCACACAGGCACACAGCTCTAGTCTAGCCTCCCCCCTCCCCTACCCCAATTTCCTATTCTAGTCATGCCTCCAATGCATGTATTCAGGTCACCTACTTCCTTGACATGCAAGAGTACAAGGACAGGATGGAGCAATATCAAGGCCAATATTAGGGACATAGCAACAATGGTTACAAATCAAAAACATAGATTACAAACATGTCCCAAAATGTAAACGAGCTATTAAGCAATCCACATGGAATTGAGGTTACGTTGACTATGTGAGTTCGGTTCACTTAGCCTAGTAATTGAGACTAACATACCTAGATGGAAATGATCTTTTTCTATCCCACTCCGTTAGATCCTTCCATGCCTTCCTAAATAATGATGATCTTATCCACCCATGTTACTCTGCTCTTTGAAAGGTTTCAACTGCAAAGAAGGTATGGATTTTCATGTAACTTGCTTTTAAGAACAAATTGCATACCAGGGAAGTACTTAGTAAAATAATCCATCTCTTTCTTCAAAATGATCCTTTATAAAAAAGAACAACAACAAACATGCTGTCATTTTTCCTCCATTTCTTTATAAAATTATCTAACAGAATATATTATCCATTTCTTTCTCATATCTCCCTTTGCTAAGATATTTGTGTTAGGTTGAATCCTGTATTAACTTTAAAAGTCAACCTGCCACCTCCAACTCATGTTAAACTCTTTGGAGGAAGAGAAAAAATTCCTTGATAAGGCATACTTGGGACCAGGTCATCCTAGCCATTTCCTGGAGCTTATGGAAGAAGATGGATACTGGATTATTTTTATAAAAATCCAATCTCCTAATGTGGTTCTTCAATCTGCTCTCTTTTGAAGGATTGGTCTATCCCTTGCAATTCTAAAACCAAGAAAAGCTTTCTCAAAGTTTGGGAGAGAATCTCTCCCCTCCTATCATATAACTAGGCTTTTAGTCTATTTTCCTTCTCTTCCTCTCTTCTGCCTTTTGCAGTTTTTTCCCCTTTACTCCAGTGTATTAAAAAGCAAATGGTGAGTGTGTAGCAGCCGAGGGGTTTAATGGAGGCTAACAAATAGCAGGTGCTATAGCAAGCACCATGAAACTAAAGCAAGCAGCTAAAACATATCAATAAATTTTCTAAATATTATAATCAATATCTTGCATTGACTTCATGTAAAAAAAAATTAAAAAAAAACATCAAATGAAAAGTTGTAAAGCATCATCCGCCTCACACTGTAACAGCATAGGAACATCTATCCAAAACCTAATAAAAAGAAGTCCACAATTACATAAAATCAAGCAAAAACTAAATATTTGCACAATCATATAAAGATTTGATCAGTGTTACCTAGATAATCCAGATTTTAGATTTTTTTTATGCATACAGTGCACACTTGGGAGTTGGGACACTACATGATATCATGACAATTTAGGCCATTAATCAAAATTTGACCATCATCACGTGCCTACATTTGGTAATTCTTCATGAAAATTATTAAGTCTAACATATTAATCAGCAAACCTTTTGTCAATTTTGTGAACTAAAAGAGCTATAGGCCCAACTCATTAATTAATGTGCACATAGACAAACATATATAATATATAGGCATGTCCCCATGTCTAGCTTTTAAAAGGTTCTCATACTTTTTGGACACTTGAGCGCCTGAACATTTGACACCAGGTAATATTAGATTTGATATACAATTGCCGGCTCATTTAAGTCTGCCACGGAATACAATGCCACCTTGAGCCCATGCCCAGCAATTGCTATAGCAGGTTATTGCCTAATATATTAGGTGCCAAGGTGTGCCGAACTGGCCAGTTTGTGATGTACCAAACTAAACTGGTCAAGGACCAACACGGTTCAGACTATGAAAATGGTTTGGCCTCTCCTCATGCTAATAAACCCAGGTAGACTTGCTTGCGACTTGATTTTGGTTCATCCTATGTCAATATGCCCTGGAATGACACGGTATAGATCCGTACCATGCCAAACTAATAGTCGGTACCTCCTTTGATTCCGATTCAGTGAACTTTGTCAAGTGCCTGATACCCAAGTGCCATATGGCACTACAATGAATCTTAGCAAAGTAAGTGCAAGCCAAAACCGCAACGGGGATTGCTATAGTGGTAGTTTTTTAAAACAATACTTCACTCTTCTCTTCTTTCTCCTTCCTGATCTCACTTTCTAATCTTTTAAATAAACGGGTGGATTCCCTTTCACTCCGAAAAAAGGATGAGGTTAGTTATGTTTTCTTATTTAGTTTTCATGTTTTAAAACGAACACGGAAAGGGTTCAATCTACCATATTTTTTGAGCTACCAACTAACCTTAACCCTATTAGCAATTATGAAATAACACAAAATTAAAAAATATGGAAATGGTTCATTCTACAACAGTTTTTACGCTATCAACTAACATAAACCCTATTAGAAATTAATAAATAACACAAAATAAAAACTAATTAAATGGTGCCAGTGCCATTATTAGCAACATGAACTCAATCTACTGCATTTTTAGACCCTAAATGACTGTAGCACAAATAGCAACCATCAAAGAAAAGAAAAGGAATACAACAGGCACCATAAACACAAAAAAAAGGAGAAAAAGTGAGCAACATCCAAGAACCAACACCGTAAATTGTAACAAGTGTTGACATAGAAATTTACAAATGCAATATCAATCTGTTCCCCACCAACGTTGGTATCAACACCAATTATCCCTGGTTTATGCTGAAGTGTCCATTTATTAAACTGTTTTGTGAGATGAAGTGTTAAAAACTTAGACATAACACTCGTGCTCAACAACAAGATTGCATTAGTACTCTTTGACCAAGAGTAAAAGTCACTTGTTCACTAGTGCCAAGATTCACTAAATTGATACTAGGGCTTGTTGGGCTACGCCTCGTGCCTGGCCCAAAATAAGGCCCAAGCTACCCAGACCTAGGTTGGCGCGGCCTGAAGCGCAGCCCAGCGACTGTGGCACATGGATGCGGTTCAAGCACTGTACGTTTCGCGCAGTACATGGACTACATTTCTCACAATCCATGACATTTTCTGGACATTTCTCATGGTCTTTTGCACAATTGGATGGTGGCACGTGATCCGAGCGAGATCCGACAACTCAAGTGCAATGCCGACTTCGTTTGAGGCTTGATCCGCATGATTTTAGGCACATTTGATAGTGATTGAATGGCTGACAACTTCCAGGGACTCAAACATGAGTTGTAGACGAACTAGAAGCCTGTTTTCGATGTGGTTCGAAGCTTTAGATCCCTATCGAAGTGGTCTTCGATACAGAGACATGCCAAAGACTATAAAAATAGGACAGACAGGTCAAGGACCAGGTGTGAGAATGTAAAGGGCTTCTAGGAGGGGTGGCAGCGATAGAAAAAGCCTATAAGGGCAAGAAGATCTTCTTGAAAGTTGAAAGCTTTGTGAGAGATTTAGAACTTGTTAAGATATTGTACGGGATTGAGAGTGCGAGTTCTTATCTTATAAGTGATTATTTTTCTTATAGTGAATCTTACATGCCCTATTAAATTATCTTTTATTCTATTTTCTCTTATTCCTTCTCTTACAGCATCAACAACGATATCGTGATCTTAGGCACGAGGATCTGTATTCCACATGAGATATTCTTCAACAAATGGTATCAGTATAGGTGTTGCCACAACAACTGGTATAAGTCCTAGATTGTCCATGTTGATCGAGCTTGAAGAAGATGACAAGCGCAACATAGTCGACATTAATCGGTTCGATAAGAAGAGCAATTTCTCCATCTGACAAGTGAGGATGAAAGACATACTCATCCAACAGGGGTTGATCGATGCTTTTATATGTGAGGAGCAGCCGACTACCATAGAAGAGAAAAGTTGGAGGCAGCTTTAGATACAGGCGATGAGCACAATCTGCTTGTACTTGGTGGATGATATGGTGATCCATATACTAAGTGAGACTTTCCTAACAGTGATATGGATGAAGCTTAAGAAATTGTACATAGCAAGGATCGCTGAACCGGTACCGGGACATGTACCGGTATTTTTTTAAAAAAAACAATCTTTCTCGCCCCCTCTCAAGCAAAGATTTCTGTTTGAAATATGAAATAGACCCGAACCAGGCCGAACCAAGCTCGAACCGGGCGGTACGGTGCGGTACGATACGATATGGTTGAATTTAATTTTTTAAAATTTTTTTAACGGTCCGAGTGCCGGACCGTTTTATATGCATAAACCGTACTGGCTCTTGGCCGATACGGTATGTCCCGTACCGGACGGTACGAGATGGTACTGCAAATCCTGGTACATAGCAAAGTCCCTCAACAACTTTCAGAGGATCCTCACCGATCTTCTTAGTATAGAATAGAAGGTGAAGAGAAACCAGGACATTGATCTTGCTATCGTCACTTCCGTACTCCTTCAAGTCCTTGATGACTGCTCTTCTAGTAAAAAATACCATCAAGATGGAGAAGGTTACTTCAGCACTTCTTCATAACGAGATTCTTAGACAGAAAAACTAAACTTCGAGTTTAGGTGAGAACTCAGTATTGATGGTCTTTGGAGGAACTGGCAACAAAGGACGGAGTGGCAAAGAATTGCATGGCAGGCGGTCCAGGTCTCCAAGTCGAAGGATACTAGCAAGATCAAGTACTACCGATGCAATGAATTGGGACATGTCAAAGATTGCCTACAACTCAAAGATTGGATCAAGGCTACTGCGATGATGGCTAATGGTAGCGATTGATGGATATGATGATGCGCTCATGGTATCTAACGAGGTATCTCCTTTATAATATTGGATTTTAGATTCTGTATATCCCCATCATATATGTTGCAGAGGGAAGCTATTTGGCTCTCTAGAGAGTAGAGAGGGTGTTATCTACTTATCAGATTGATTAAGCTATGCAATCAAAGATAAAAGGACAGTCAGCTTAAAACTTCATGATGGAATATCGAAAAAATTGGATGAGGCCTGATATATATCCAGTTTCAGCAAGAATCTAATATCACTAAGTAAACTGGATTCAAACGGCTATACATGAAGAGCTAGTGATGGGATCCTAAAGATTATCTATGGTAACATGATTTTTTTGAAGGAAAAGAAATATAGAGGACATTATCTCTTGACAAGGAATCTAGTGCAAGGTAGAGTTCCTGATGTAGATGGAAGTTTAATACGAGATAGAGCTTCGAGAGTAAGTGGATCAGGCATGAGACGAGAAATTTAGAAAGACAATAGGCAACGCCGTACGATGAAGTTTCTATTACCATAGGAGGTTTTTCCAAGCAAGCCTCATTTCAAGATGAATAAGCATATGACTAAGAAGGGATCGAGTGGCCTGGCTCAACTCCCCCTATCCATTAGTAGCAGGCATTTGTCCTAGGATATAGGGACGACAATTCATAAGCTCTCAAAGTCAGATGGAGGCCAGACATCGAGTCGAGGTGAATGTTGCTAGGTTGTGCCTCAAGCTTGATCCTAAATAAGGCCTAGATAGCCCAAACCCAAGCTAGCGTAGCCCGGACCTGTGCGCGGGGCCTAATGCGTGCAAGCATGTGGCCCTGCCCGTACAATACACGACGTGCGGCCCAGTGGCCTCGATGCATAGACGCGATTCATGTGCCATACATTTCGTGCAGCCCATGGACTGCATTTCTCGTGGTCCATGGCATTTCCTGGATGTTTCTCGAGATCTTTTGCATGATCGGATGGTCACCTATGATTCGGGCGAGATCCGATAGCTTAGGCATGATGCCGACTTTGTTTGACGTTTGATCTACATGATTTTAGGCATGTTTGATGGCGATCGAATGGCTAACAACTTTTAGGGAGTCAAAGATGAGTTGTAGATGGACTAAAAGCCCATTTTCAATGCGATTTGAAGTTTTGGATCCTTATCGAAGTGGTCTTCAATACAGAAATGTGCCAGAGGCTATAAAAATAAAGTAGACAGGCTATGAGCCAGGTTGAGGATCTAAAGGGTTTCCAAGAAGGATGGCAGTGGTAGAAAAAGCCTGTAGGAGCTAGATAGTCTTCTTGAGAGTTGAGAGCTTTGTAAGAGATTTGGAACTTCATGTTGAGAAAAATTATACAGGATTGAGAATGCAAGTTCTTGTCTTGCAAGTGATTATTTTTCTTATGATAAAGTCTTGCATGTCCTATTAATTATGTCTTTTATTCTATTTTCTCTTCTTCCTTCTCTTACAACATCAACAACAATATCGTGATCTTGGACATGAAGATCTGTATTCTGTATGAGAAATTTTCCAACAAATGGTATCAGTATAGATGGTACCATAACAGGGCTTGAATTGGTCGACTAATGGCACAATTCGATATGCCTCGATGCTGTTCAATGCTAGGCCCGAATCAACACAGCAAACATGGCATGGGAGAGGAAGAACGGGAGAGAGGTAAAAAGAGAGATGGGGGAGGGAAGAAGGGAGGGAGAGACACAGTGTAGGTTAGCAATCAACTTCACTTAAAGTTAGCAAATGAAGCCCCTCCTCTAGTCCTCTAGTGACTTCCGCAACCCTCTGGTGGCCTCAGCGGCCCTCCTTCCCTCTCCTTCTCCTTCCCTCCTCCGCCTCCTCTCTCTTTTCCTCTCTTTCCTTCTCCCTCTCGCCCTCCTCCAGTTCCTTGTCCCTCTCCCCCTCCTTTGGTTTCTCATTTTGATCACCAAAATCATCTTAGTTTGCCATTGGCATCGCTCGATACATCCCGAATCGGGCAATCTAGGATGGTTCCATAATCCTTGATTGGTGTTATATATTTTCCCTTTGAATTCTTTAGATTCCATAGCATTCGTTTAAGTATATGTTTAATTTCATTTGTACCTACTTCCATTACTATTAGGAGCAAGGATATAAGTATCACATCCTGTGACATATTGGACTAGTACCGGCACAATATCATGCATGTCGAGCCTTGCCAAAGGATGACATGCACTAGCATGCTAGCATGCCAAGTACCATCGTGCATCCAGTATCACACCAATGCTACATGCAAGTATGCCACAAAAGTGGCACTCATGCATGTACTGTCATGCTGACTGGCACTTAAATTTGTGATTAAGAGATAATTGTTAAAAATTTGAATGATGGTCAACTCACCCCAAACTAGAACTGTAGGTAGAATTTTCACAGTCCAAAACAAGATATGAAAGGTAGTAAGAGTAAATACTCCAAAAATGCTAAAAAAGTATGAAAACACATTAATAACTAATTACCAACTAATGTGACATAGCAAAAGAATCTTTTGCCCTCGCATTGTTAAGCATACCTCATCAATCAACCCCATCTCAAATTCAATCCATGCAGTAGGGTGCTTGCTTTCTAAGAGTTCTTTCATGGACATCCTACAAAAGGAGATATTTAATCAAAAGGAACTTATAGATTACTAAATGAACTTCTTAATGAGAATATCACAAGAAATAAATTGAAGTAATCATATAAAAAATCAAGATTCTTAGAGTTGCTCCATATGCTTAAGCAAAACAACCATCTTCACTAAGAAAAGAAAAACCTAACTACTACTGTATGGTAGTCAAGAGATACATTCATGTTCAAAAGCAACTGCAGAAACAAAAATATTAGCAAGATACTTGTATACATATCACTTATTTACAGACTTGTGTATCTTTCCATGTCAATGACCACCATTTTCAACAAATATCTGTATCATGTGGTATGTAATGATCATGAGCACAATTCATGATATTTTAATCCTTGATGACTAAGTCCTTTTCTTTTCTAGGTCCAATCTCCACATATTAGGTTCTTTTAGAAGGGTGTCTAAGTGCACAAGGCTCTTGCTATTGCCAAGTCTAGGAAGGGTTAAACTTACGCAACCTTACTCCCACATACGGGATATTGTTTTCATATTTTAAACCATGATACCTATGTCATAATGAAGCAACCTTACCATTGCACCAAGGTCTGCCCTTTATCAAATGTTTTTTAACTTTTTTATTTTACTCATCATCGAGGGTCAAATGTTGTCTAAACAAGATATGAGCTACCCATATAAGTAGAAGAAATCATCACTAACTCTAGACATCCATTCACATAATTTGATTCACTCAATCAATGGTGTGTTTGGTTTACAACTAAAATTGGAATCAGAATCAGAATCAAAATCAGAATTAGAATGGTTTGGAATGGAATCAGAATAGTTATATTCCCTAACATGTTTGGTTCATGGTTGGAATCTAAAAATCAATTAAATAAAGGGATATTTTTGGAAAACAATTAAACAAAGGGATATGTTTCAAAAAACAATTTTTTAAAGTAAACCTAGTGGCATGGGATTTGAATACCGGGAGGAGAGTTGTGATTGGATTTTGGGGAAGAGGGCATTCCTATTCCCCCGGAATGGGAATGGTAATGAGAGTCCCCCCAACCAATCAGCTAAATTCTCCCAACCAAATATGTCCTTAGAGTAGTTGATAATGTGTTATGGTTACTAACTTACTATTGCATACTTTAATGTTATACATCCACTCTTGGAAATTGGAATGCCTTGTGAGGATCCATAGAATCTATTAATATCAATGAGGATATGTGCATATACAAGTGAGTTTTAGCCTCAAACTAGTTTAAAATACTAATGCTCCACAGCTAGGCATCTTCACCTTATCACAAATAGCCAACAAATTCCACTAATAAACATTGAAAGAAGTTCTCTCTCAATTTTTTTAGATCATTATGCAACTATGCATATAAAATTCCTTGATGTAGCTAATCATACTTCTCACCTCTTGATGACAACTGATCAAATTTGCAACAAGTTGGTTGCAAGATCCATTGTGAAAAATTCTCCACTGACCTGGTTTCATCTTTTCTTAGGATGCACTCTTAATGAATGATTCCTTGTTGAAGATGTGATCTCATGGATTTCATTCCACTAAAGGCAGATTTATAGCTACCTAGATGCTACTTCAAATTGCACACAGCGTATGTAACCGAAACATATGAGATTCTAATTGAATCCAACTAAGGTACAATCAGATCCTTATTCCAAGTATCATATTTTTTCTAAAATTTAAAAAACCTTTGAACACTCCTTGGATATGCCCTACATACTTTATGAACTCCTCCATGGATATGAAGGGTTTTTCTTTTCTTTCTTTCCTTGATGAATGTTGACATTTCAATTGTGAATTGTTAGTTTTAAAGTTTTTTATATGTATGTTATTGAGAGGAGTGTGCATTGTAGTAAATTGATTTGATGATTCCAAAATAATGGAGTTCACGAATGTTCATGTTACTATATGAAGTGCGATCGATGTTCTTATGGTAGCCCTGTATGTCCTAAGGATTTTTTTATGAAAATGTAAAAGTTATATAGCTGTTTATTTATTGTCATATTATGGGTGTATAACATCCTGTTTTCTAAATATCTGCTATAATGGTGTAGACATATCATGTTGTATACATATCTCATATCCATACCCGCTAAACTTTGCTCCCACAAGTTTCCTATCTTGGCCTTCTTGTATCTTTTTTCAGTCAAATAACTTCTCAAAGCAGTAAGCCACTCAAGAAAAAATGAAGGGTGAAGATGACCATGAAACAGTAGTTATCATTCTTTTTTATTGGGCTAAATAAAATGGAGCTGAATGAGGAGCCACACTGATATAGTTGTTTGTAGACTGAAGTTAGTTACATATCTAAAGTTAGGCATGTGAATTATGTAGCTATGCTTTCAGAAAGACAACATGAAAAATGAATGTTAAACAAATATTTTACTTATAAGACTATGAATGACATAAAATTAAAAACAAATAGAATACAGTCCTCTACATTATTAAAAAATGAAGATCTAAAGCTCAGATATTCCAAATTCAACATTTATCACATATAACCATAACATTACGATAAGGATTACGTTCTCAAAAAGGACTATGCCCAATTCTAATACTCGTAGTTTACCTTTATGAATCCCTATTTGCCAATCTCTTTTGCTAGGGCCAAATATCAAATGTCACTGGTAGATTTTCAAGTATTGTCTTACACATTCCATCCAAATTTGCACAGGCGTTGCCTTGTTGTTCTGATCTAAAAGACAAAACAATGAATTCAAACTAAGGGCCCTTCAAACCTTTGTTGCTCCTGCCAACACTATGTCAACTAGTTCTCTATCAATTAAGACTCATTTGGTTAACTTCCGCTCCCCTAGATTATTGGTTTCTCAACATATACTTCCTCGTTGTACCATACACCCACATCAATATTTTCAAATGAATTAAATTTGTGGGCCTTCATTGGTGTCAGACACTCATTCATAAATATTATGCATAAATTAAAGATTGTATTCCTTGCCCATGCTTGTGCAGGGCTTGCACAGCATATATCATATCTTGCTAAATCAGGCTAGTCACATGCCCAATGACATGGCAAGACTTGTCACAACCAACACAGGTTTGTGCCTGTGTATGCCACCAAGTTGAACCTTTTTTGGCAGCATGCATGATACAAGAATACGTACTGCTGTACTAAGTTAATACACTTTTGGTTTGGAATGGTGCTTGCATCCATGGTTATGAGATGAATGCCACTTTATAAGGTTTTAAGGAGCCAACTCCTACGTATTATGTTACAGCTCACAGGTATATCTTCACTTTGCCCACTCAAGTCTAGTTCTATTTGATAGGTCTCTTTTTATTTCTTTATTATTAGACAGAGCAACCCAAGATAGAGAAACAGTTCGTGTCGTTGAACTTCATGCATCTCCATTAAACTTGCATTATGTATACTCAATTATTATTACCTTTTACCTTCAGCTTTGATCATATCAAGATACAGAATTGGTTTTAGACTTAGTTTTGGCAAATCTAAACCCTGAAATACTTAGCAAGGAAAATGGAGATTGACATAATCAGACTGAGATGTACATTATCAGGTTACATCTTTAACAAAAAAGGTATTGGATCAATTGAAGGTCAAGGCATGAGTGGATTTCTCCCGACAAGGACAAAATGTGGTTTCATGGGAAAAAAGTAAAATGTATTTTAAAATTTAAACGTATCAAAATCTTTTAGTTCTCAAATTTGAAATTTCATTTACTGCTATAGCATATATATTTAATATATCTCAACTTTTATATGTTGCACCAAGCACAAACGGCCACGAAGGTGACTGCAAAAGATATTAGCTTCCTGAAATGACCATTATATCATCTTCCACTCACTTTTTTACATTTTTCTGTACTTTTTCGTTTTCTTTTTTCTTCACTAAACTTCATTTAAATGACATGGTCATATCATGCAACATGAGTTTCAGCCACTGACAACTGTCTCAACAATATTATAGACTAGCAAGTGTCATCAAACCAAAATTCCTGGATCTATTCTACCTTATTTATTATTTTCTTCCTTTTCCTTCTCTTTCATCCTTGCTACCTGAGCTAATAAACAATCACTTGAAAGAAATGCAACATCAAATAGAAGTTATGTTTCTTCAGCTCAGCGAAATAGTAACTCCATAGGCAAAGAGGAAAAACTAATTCAACAACTTTTAAACACAAATATACAAGAAAACATCTCACTATATCTATTTTGGCTGGGAACCTATAAATCACGAAGAAATTCAAATTTCTCGCAATCTAAACTTCAGTAACTATTTTATTCAACCATTTTCATCATTTTGTCTAGCAAGAATCAAATTGCTACTCTTGGATACACTAATATACAATATCATCAGCTTGAAACAGCAATTCGAGAAACAACATATGAAATTAATCCGCAAGACCTCTAAAAAAAAAAGCAAACGATCCACAACGAAACGCAAAGATCAAGCAAAAAGAAACACTAACAAGAAAGGGGGAGAGAGGGGAAACGAACTGAAAGAAGGCGGGGATGTCCTGGTAGAAGGGATCGCGGACGATGGTGTCCATGATATCGAAGAGCAGGACGGGGAGCTTCCGGTGCTCTTTGAGGCTGGAGGTCGAGCAGCTGGCGGCCATCGAAGGGCGAGGCCTCGAGGCGGGGGGCTTCGGAAATGCGGGGGAGACGGCGGGAGGCCGGAAGAGGCAGGACATCGATGGTGACGATGCAGTGAGCAATCTTTACCACAATGCCTTTGCTCTTGATTCGGATGGGGGCCTTGACTTCCGTCTATGCTACGATCGACCTATAACGCCGATATTGCCAGGCAACTGACCACCACCTCCGAAACCGTTCTTTATCGTTAAAACGCGACACTAAACTGTTATTAACCACTATAACGGTCATAACGGTCATCAAAAATTTTGTTTATATTTTATATATAGCTGGTTTCAGCTGGAATGAAGGAGGAGGATTGATAATTGTTATAACAAAAGATAATGGACAATAATAGAAAAATAACGATATCATTTTTCCATCATATTTATAAATGATGTTATTTTGAAAAGAAAGTATCAAAAAAATAAATAATGGTTATTATTTTTATTATCAAGATCCATTATTATTGCCGCTCCCGTCGTCGCGCCCGTGCCACGGATCCGCCGATCCCTCCTGACCGCCTGGCGAAGGAGCCTTCCTGGCTGCGGCTAACCTGCAAAAAAGGGGTTAGAAGACCCTGGACGGGAATCCCGGCGAGGGAGCTCCGACGGTCAAGTCAGTAGACGACGGGAAGGAACAGACTCTCCAGACGGACCCTCGAAAGGGTTCCAGACTTAGAGAGTTTACGGGTGAGAGAGAGAAACGCTCTGGGGACCAGAGTCTCGGCCGGGCCTCTTTGCCGAGCTCACGCTCAGTGATCCCCTCTCGAGATCTCTGGTTTTCGCTCTCCGGCGCGAGACCCTTTTGCCGCTGCTTCTCCTTTGTCCCCAGGCTTGTTCGCTTACCTTGTCATCCCCAGATTCCTCCCTCTTTATCTCCTTTCGTCGTGCGCTTGTCTTTTCCTCCTGGGAGACTCCCCTCCCCCCGTCCTCTTCTCTTTTCCCTTTTCGGTGAAGGGGGGCCAGGCGGCTTTCCGACCTCGTCCGCCGAGCCCAGCAGGGAAAAGGCAAAGACAGAAGAGAAAGAGGGAGGGCGGCGCTGGTAAGGCGGCTGGTCAGGCCTCGGGCCCAGCGAGAGCGCTCCGCTTTCTCGAGCGTGGGCGCCATCCATCTATAGGGCCTGTTCTGTCAGAATCGTGCCCCTCGGCTGTGGAACTTGTCGGGCCGATGCAATTGATGTTCCGCGTGCCGCCGCCCTCCGTACGGGGCGCCGTCTGGGGTTCGTACGCCCGAGGGATGGCCTCGGGGCCCGCGACTCTTCCTTGAGATCTTCTCCATACGGGCGGCCTGACCTCGGCCGAGTTGGACCCGTCTCCGGGGGCCACCTGGCGAAGAGCGAAGGACCAGCCGACCTCGGCCTAAGTGGACCCCTCCTGGGTGGACACCTGGCGAGGTGGCAGGAGGTCTCCTGGCTTCGGCCGAGGTAGACTCGTCTCCGGGAGGCCACCTGGCGAAGGGGCGAAGGGTCGGCCGACCTCGGCTTAGGTGGACCCCTCCTGGGTGGACACCTGGCGAGGTGCAGGAGGTCGCCTGGCCTCGGCCGAGGTGGACCCGTCTTCGGGAGGTCACCTGGCAAAGGGGCGAAGGACCAGCCGACCTCGGCACAGGTGGACCCCTCCTGGGTGGACACCTGGCGAGGTGGCAGGAGGTCGCCTGGCTTTGGCCGACCTCACTTAGGTGGACCCCTCCAAACTTGGGCGCCACCGAGGTGGTAGAGGAGCTCCGATCCGAGCTCGACCTCGGCGAGGGCGGTTTGCCTTAGAAAATTGCCGGGCGCTGTAGTCTTGCCGAACCTGGTCTTGAAGACGTGGCGCTGACTCGGCCGGAGAAACCTCCACGTGGCTCGATCGCATTCGGCGGTATCTGAGGCTGGCCACGTCACTGTCACGGCTGTAACAGTTGCCCCCCAGCCCGACGTTCCGTCGGGGCGTTGTAGAACGGAACGTCGGGATTAAATGCGGACATGACGTGGGGAGGCGAAGATCTTGCATCATAATTGTCACGATCCTCGTCGCCGTGGCTCGATGCGGCTGAAAACCTATGGGGAGCCGCCACGCATCGCCCACTTGCCCGCAATAAATGCGTCGCTTCGAGGCAGAGGCCGTTGCTCTGCTAACGAGGCGTCGATGTCGAGCGTGCGCCCACGTGGCGATCGTCCAGTGGCCCGAGGCGGAATGACGGGTACGGCCGCTGTCCGCTGAGTTTGAAAGGGAGGGGACTTTCCAGAACGAGGCCTTTTCCCCTTGCTTCGTGGGCGGTTTGCTGCAGGCTAACTCCCGTTGCCCTGCGCTCGTCTGGCGTATTTTCGGTGAGTGCCCTCATCTTCTCCGGCTCCCCTCCTTCTCTTTATTTTTCTTCTTCGATCTTCCGTCCTTCTTTTTTCCATGGCGCGCCGTCGCCATGTCTCTTCCAACCCGGACGAGGCCGGTCCATCCCGGCCGAGGACTCCATCTTCTTCCTCCTCAGATGAGGAGACGATCCCGGAGGAGATCCGCCGGCGTCTGCAACCCGGGGGTGTCACCATTGGCATCCCTAGGGGGATCCGGCCTCCTCCGGTTGCTCCTGTCGTGCCCCTCCGTTCCCTTCCTGCTCTTCCTACTCTTCCTGCTCCTTCTTCTCTTCCCGCCGGTCCCTCCGGTCATGCTTCCACCATGACCGAAGGCGATCTTTCTCTGCTCCGGGATGCCTATGGTATCCCGGGGTCAATTCGCTTGTTCGTTCCGCGGTCCAGGGAGCGCGTCACCATGAGTGGCCCCGGCCGCATAGCCTTCTACGAAGACTTCCTCCTCGGGGGTCTTCGGTTTCCTCTGCATCCCTTCTTTCTTTCTTTTCTCAGCCATTTCCGGCTTGTCTCGGCCCAGTTGGCTCCCAACGCCATCTGGGTCATCTTCTCTTTCATTGTCTTTTGTCACTTCCACGGGTTCGTTGCCCGTTTCTCCCTCTTCAGGGCCTTGTTCACCCTGAAGAAGTGCTCCACCGATGACGGCTGGTGGTATATTTCGCCCCGGCCCAGGTGTCTCCGGTTCGACATCCCTTCCTCGGTGAAGGGCTGGAAGAGCCGGTTTTTCTTCGCCTCAGTCGAAGACGTCGACTGGGCCTGGAGTGAACCGGACCGGTCTCCGAACCGGAACTCTCGGGTTGAGTCGGCGGACCAGGAGTCCTACTCCCAGCTCCTGAGCGACGTGGTCCCGGCACTCGACGTTCTGCTTTCGGAGCAGAATCTTTTTGAGACCGGGATCAGTCCCATCCGCGAGACGGGTGAGATTCAGCCCCACTTTGACTTCTGCCGCCTTTTTCTTCATGACCGAGCCGGCTGACTTTCTGTTTCTTTGTGTTGCAGGGATGAAGTTTTCGCTGGAGAACCTCCTGGAGGGTGCAGCCCAGAGGGATGTCATCGAGGTGGACGAGCCCGTGACGAAGAGGGCTCGTACAGAGGCGAGCCGGGAGGTCGTGACGGCGACTGTGCCCAGCCCGACTGCCGTCGCTCCCCCGCCCAGGTTGCCTCGGGGCGGGGCCGCTGACGCCTCAGTCGCGCACCTGGGGGCTCGCTGCTGAGAGGGCTCCACCGCCTGCAGCTCCGTCCAGCGCTGGTCCCGTCGTCGCCGCTGCCTCGATAGTGCAGCCGGTGGCCACCGCCGGCCCGTCGACCGCAGAACCAGCCGAGGGGGCGGCTGGCGCAGGAGCCGGCCTGACACCTCCGGCGCCGATGATCACCCACCGGGACTCGGTCATCCGCGACAAAGGGCTCGTGGAAAAGATCATGGAGTACGCCTCCACCGCCCGGGACCGCCGAGCTCGGGGCGGCCGGGACTACGCAGATGCCCTGCTCGGGATCCTCCCGCAGCTTTTCACGGTAAGCCCGAGCTCCTTCCTTCCTTTTCTTTCAAGACCTAACTCCTTTTATCCTGACCTGGTTTGCTCTTGTTGGCGCAGATCGGGAACGACGTTCTCCTACTGAGGAATTTTCTCGTAGGGAACGCACAGAGGGACGCCGAGAAGGAGAAGAAGCTCGGCAAGCTCGCGACCGACGTTAAAGACCTCATGGAGAAGGGGGTCGAGCTGCGAGCCAACAACCAGGCCCTCCAGTCCGACCTGGCGCGTTCTGAGGGGCGGAACAAGGAGCTGGAGGCTTCCTTGTCGGAGGAGCGGACCTCCCACCAACGCCGCACGGAGGAGGACGTGGCGGAGAGGGCTCGCCTGCAGGCCCACTCCCAGTGGCTGGAGCGCCAGTTGGAGGAGGCCCGGCGAGACGCGAGCGCGGCGAGGGACCGGAGTGCGTACATCAACGGACTCCTGGAGGCCGCAAAGCGGGAGGCGCAGGAGGCCATCCCGAAATTCCGGGCTTCCGACGAGTACACGTCGGAGGTCCGGAGGCCGCCGTGGACTCCTTCCTGAAGGGGTTCCGGATGTGCCGGGAGAAGGTGGGGGCCCTCTTCCCCGAGCTCGACCTCAGCGAGGTGGTGATCGGAGGCAGAAGGCAGGGAGTTGAGAGCAGGGCCTCCGGTGCGGCCGATGCAACTCCTGCGGCGCCGTCGACTAGCGGAACTGCGGCTCCGGAGCAGCCTCAAGAGCCGGCCGCCGTAGAAGTCGAGGATGCAACGCCTGCACCCCCGGCAGAGGGCTCCGACCCTGCACCCCACTGAGCCCGGTGCCTTCTCCCTGCTTTGCTTTGTTGTTGTAGTGTCTTTTCTTTTTTCTTCTTCTGTATTTTCTTCTTTTGGGGACTCCCGGCCTGTCGGGACTCCTGGCTTGTACTGATCCTTTGTATCAATGAAAATTTTGGTTTGATAAAATTTCGAGTTCATCCCATCTCACCTTTCTTTTTCCTTCTTTCTGAGATGTTGGCATGGAATGCTTGAAACGATTGCAGGCCTGGTCCTTCCATTGCTCAAATCGAAGGTTGGGGCCTCCTCGGATCGCGTGGCGGCAGAGTAGGCCTTAAGCGGGCCCGTCTTTGGGATCGCCTTCATACTTGCGCAGGCAACATGATTTCTGCACCGCCTTCCAGGCCGAAGCCCAGGATCTCCGGACTGAGCTCGATGCCGCAGGCTTTCTCAAGCCTTGCGCGGCTTGCCGAGCTGTTCTCCGGGCTTGCGTGGGTGAACTGGGTTCCGCGCCACCTTCCAGGCCGAAGCCCAGGATCTCCGGACTGAGCTCGATGCCGCAGGCTTTCTCAAGCCTTGCGCAGCTTGCTGAGCTGTTCTCCGGGCTCGCGTGGGCGAACTGGGTTCTGCGCCACCTTCCAGGCCGAAGCCCAGGATCTCCGGCCTGAGCTCGATGCCGCAGGCTTTCTCAAGCCTTGCGCGGCTTGCTGAGCTGTTCTCCGGGCTTGCGTGGGTGAACTGGGTTCCGCGCCACCTTCCAGGCCGAAGCCCAGGATCTCCGGACTGAGCTCGATGCCGCAGGCTTTCTCAAGCCTTGCGTGGCTTGCTGAGCTGTTCTCCGGGTTCGCGTGAGCGAACTGGGTCCGCACCACCTTCCAGGCCGAAGCCCAGGATCTCCGGACTGAGCTCGATGCCGCAGGCTTTCTCAAGCCTTGCGCGGCTTGCTGAGCTGTTCTCCGGGCTCGCGTGGGCGAACTGGGTCCGTGCCACCTTCCAGGCCGAAGCCCAGGATCTCCGGACTGAGCTCGATGCCGCAGGCTTTCTCAAGCCTTGCGCGGCTTGCTGAGCTGTTCTCCGGGCTTTCGTGGGCAACTGGGTTCTGCGCCGCCTTCGAGGCCGAAGCCCAGGATCTCCGGACTGAACCTGATGCCGTAGGCTTTCTCGTCGAAGTGAGAAGGGAGTGTTTGAAGTGGGGGAACTTTATTACAGGAGCAAGGAACCTTACATTACTGATAGTACATCCTCAGGTTCGAGGCGTTCCACGTCTGGGAGAACCTGGCACCTCCCAATTCCTCCAAGTAGTATGCGCCATGAGGGAGGGCCTCTGCCACCCGATATGGGCCTTCCCAGTTGGGCGAGAGCTTGCCGCATTCCCGTGGCTGGGAAGCTTCAGCGCGCCGGAGGACCAAGTCTCCGGGACGGAAAACCTTCGGCCGCACTCGGGAGTTGTAATATCTGGCCACGTGTTGCCTGTACGCCGCCATCCGAATTCGGGCTTTGTCCCTCGTTTCCTCAAGAAGGTCAAGGCTGAGCATCATCCTGGCTGGTTTTCTGTCTCGTCATATTGCTCCACACGCAGTGTGGGTAGGCTGAGCTCGATCGGGATGACTGCCTCGACTCCGAAGACGAGGTTGAACGGGGTTTCGTCGGTAGCCGTCCTCGGGATGGTGTGATATGCCCAGAGGATGCTGGGGAGCTCGTCGGCCCACCTGCCCTTGGCCTGGTCCAGCCGCGTGCGGAGGCCCTGAAGGATGGTCCTGTTTGTGACTTCGGCTTCCCCATTGATCTGGGGGTGCGCCACCGAGGTAAAGCGATGCTTGATGCCGAGGTCGCTGCAGAATTCTTCGAACTCCCGGCAGTCGAACTGGCGTCCGTTGTCAGTGACCACGGTGTGGGGGAGGCCGAAGCGGCAGACGATGGACTTCCAAAAGAACTTGGTGACGTTTGCTTTGGTGATCCTCGCTAGGGGTTCGGCCTCGACCCACTTTGTGAAGTAATCGATGTCCACTATCAAGAACTTCCGCTGTCCAGACGCCGGCGGGAATGGGCCCAGGAGGTCCATCCCCCACTGGGCGAACGGCCAGGGGGCTGAGAGCTGAGAGATTGGGTTGGAGGGCTGTCGTTGCACCGTGGCATGGCGCTGGCACCGGTCGCATTTCTTCACGAAGTCGGCGGCGTCTTCTTTCATTGTCTCCCAGAAGTAGCCCTAACGGAGGGCCTTGTATGCCAATGCCCTGTCCCCCACGTGATTCCCGCAGACGCCTTCGTGAATCTCCTGGAGCACAAGCTTGGCTTCCGTGGGTCCTACGCACTTGAGGAGGGGGTAGGAGTAGGATCTTCGATACAACTGCCCGTCCATCAGGACGAACCGCACGGCCTTCTTCCTGATGAGGCGAGCCGCCTCGCGGCCCTCCGGCAGGGTGCCATTGGTGATGTATGCGGCGTACTTGTCTATCCAGCTAGGTTCATGGCTGACCTGATGGACCTCCACCGGTGCCTCGAGGCTTGGGACCTCAAGGCGCTCCACATAGGCACGTCCCAGCATCGTGTCCGGCAGGGTCGCCAGTCGAGAGAGAGCATCCGCGCGGGCGTTCTCCCCGTGGGGGATATGGAAGATGTTGAAGCGTCGGAATCTGGACGCGCCCGCCTTGACGAGCTCCAAGTATCTCGCCATTTGGGGGTCGTGCGCGACGTACTCCCCGGACACCTACCCCGCCACGAGCTGGGAATCGGTGAAAGCCTTGAGGTTGGTTACGCCCAGCTCGTGGGAGACTCTCAGTCCGGCAAGAAGTGCTTCGTACTCCGCCTGGTTATTTGTCGCGGGGAATTGGAAACGGAGCGCGCATTCGGCGACGACCCCGTTGCTGTTGGCAAGGATGAGCCCAGCCCCGCTCCCGCCGGAGTTTGAGGCTCTGTCTACATGGAGGATCCAGGCGTCTTCTCCGGGCTCGTCGGCGCCTATCTCCATCGATCGACCTGAGGGGCCTTCCTCGGGCTCCTTGCCCAAGCCCACATATTCGACCAAGAAGTCGGCTAGCACCTGTGCCTTCATGGCCGACCTCGGCCTGTACGTAATGTCGAACTCGCTGAGTTTCAGTGCCCATTTTGCCAATCGTCCCGAGGTATCGGGTCGGCTGAGCACTGCTTTCAGCGGTTGATCCGTCAGGACAGCGATGGGGTGCGCTTGGAAATAAGGCCTGAGACGCTGGGCAGACACTATTAGCGCAAAAATGAGTTTCTCGGGCCGAGAATACCTGAGCTCCGCGTCACGGAGAAGTTTGCTGGTATAGTACACCGGCCGCTGGGCCCCCTGGCCGTCAGTTCGAACCAAGACTGAGCTGACGGCTTCCGGGGTAACCGCTAGGTAGAGGATAAGCTCCTCTCCCTCCTCGGGCCTGGACAGCAACGGTGGCGATGCGAGGGTCTTCTTCAGCTCCTCGAAGGCCTGCTGGCATTCCTCGGTCCAAGCAAAGTCATTCATCTTCCTCAGTACCTTGAAGAAGGGATGGCAGCGGTCCGCCGACCTGGAGATAAAACGGCTGAGGGCCGCCACTCGGCCAGTTAGTTGCTGCACTTGCTTCTTGGAGGCGGGCTGCTCCATATCCAGGATGGCCTGGACCTTCTCCGGGTTGGCCTCGATTCCTCTTTGGGTCACCATAAATCCTAGGAATTTCCCGGCGGAGACGCCAAAGGCGCACTTCGCCGGGTTCAGCTTCATCTGATGGTGTCAGAGGTTGCCGAAGGTCTCCGCCAAATCAGCCACGTGATCCGACTCGGGTTTGCTCATTACCAGCATGTCGTCCACGTATACCTGCATGTTGCGACCGATCTGGTCTTTGAAGATTCTATTGACCAGGCGCTGGTACGTTGCCCCCGCGTTCTTGAGGCCAAATGGCATCATCCTGTAGCAAAAAGTTCCGCGGTCAGTTATGAAGGCGGTGTGCTCTTCGTCCTCCGGGCTCATTCGGATCTGGTTGTATCCGGAGAAGGCGTCCATGAACGATAGGAGGCGATGCCCTGAGGTGGTGTCGACCAGCTGGTCGATCTTTGGAAGAGGGAAGCTGTCCTTTGGGCAAGCTCGGTTGAGGTCGGTGTAATCCACACAGATCCTCCACTTATCACTACTCTTTCTTACCATGACCACGTTTGCCAGCCAGCTAGGGTACTGGACCTCTCGGACAAAATCGGCGGCGAGGAGATTCTCCACTTCCTCGTTGATCGCCTTCTGCCTCTCCATGGCGAAGCTTCTCTTCTTCTGGCGGACCGGGCGGCAATTTGGGTCCACGTTTAGCCTGTTCATGATGACCTCGGGCGGGATGCCCGGCATGTCAGCTGCTGACCAGGCGAACACGTCAGCGTCGGCACGGAGGAACTCCAGCAGGCGGGTTCGTTCTTCCTCAGGGAGCTGGGCCCCGACTTGCACCATCTTCAGGGGATCCGAATCGAGGGGAAAAGTCAGCAGGCGCTCTACGGGCCCTCCCCTGGGTTCCTTCTCTCTCAGATCGAGGTCGTCGATATCATGGGCGAGCTCCGGGCTCCTGGCACCCGGGACCGTCTGAAGGCAGAGCGGGACTGGCTGGGTCGTCCCCTTCATCTCCCCGAGCCCGGAAGGCGTGGGAAACTGTACCAACAGCCTTCTTATGGAGATGGTGGCGTCCAGTTGGTTGAGCCCGGGACGCCCGAGGATGGCGTTGTAAGGCGAGGGGAGCCTGACGACGGTAAATGTTATTAAGACGGTCGCCTGCCGGGATGGGGATCCGGCGGTGACCGGGAGAGTGATCTCCCCTCGACCCCCACGGAGTCCCCCGTGAAACCTACCAGGGGGGTGTGCACCGGTTTTAGCTGATCGTGGGACAAGTTCATGCGGGAGAAAGCATCGTAAAAAAGTACGTCAGTCGAGCTTCCACTATCAACCATGATTCGATGTACAGGATGCTTCGCGATGGTCATCTCGACCACCACGGCATGGTTGTTTACATTGTCATTTCCCTCCCCCCCCCCGGGGAGGGATTACATCCTCCGGGTTCCCGACTTCCCGGGTTCTCTTCGTCGCTCGACCGGACCCGCGTGAGATCATGCCCACGGGCTTCTCCGTTGGGCGGTTGTCGATCGCAGGGACAGGCGGCAAGGCCGCGAGCGGCTGCCCTTCAGTGGGGGCCTCGTTCTTGACGAACTTCCTGAGGTAACCCCTCCTAATCAGCTCCTCGATCTCCCGCTTCAGGTGGCGACACTCCTCTGTGTCGTGCCCGTGCTCGCGGTGGAACTGGCAGTACTTCGATTTGTCTCGGACGGCTCTCGGGTTCTGAGGAGGAGGTCGGCGGAGGTAGCACTCGCCCTCGATTTCCATGAGGATCTTCGTCCGAGGTGCGAGGAGAGGGGTGTACCTCCACTCGGGAGTGGCCTCGCCCCTCGGCCTTGGATTCGGGCGAGGGTCGGCAGACGGCCCGGGCCTCCGAGCTCCCGGGGCATCCCTCGGGAGCGGCTTCTTCGGAGTCTTCCCGTCTAACTCTCGACGGGTGCGGTCAGCCTCCTCCGCTCGGATGTACTTGTGGGCGCGGAGGAGGAGCTCGGAGTACGTCCTGGGCGGCTTCTTGTCCAGGGAGTAGGTCAGGCGGGACGTCTTGAGCCCGCGCTTCAAAGCCAGCATGGCGACGGGCTCGTCCAAGCTGTAGATCTCCAGGGCTGCGGTTTTGAACCAGGTGATGTAGTCCCGGAGCAGCTCCTGGTCCTGCTGGCGAATGGAGAAGAGGCTGTCCACCTCTCTCGGCACCTTTCGACAAGCGTCGAAGTGTGCCACGAACCTTCCTTCCAGCTGATGGAAGTAGCAAATGGATCCGGGCTCGAGGCGGGTGAACCAGACTCGAGCGGCCTTCCGGAGGGTGGCCAGGAAGGCGATGCACAGGAGAGCGTCAGTGGCCCCCTGGACTCTCATGAGGGCTTTGTAGCTCTCCAAATGGTCCAGGGGGTCGGTGGTCCCGTCGTAGGGATCCACCTGCGGCATGCGGAGCCGTTTCGGGATCTGTTCCGCCTGGATTTCTTCAGAGAAAGGGGGGCGGGAGTCGTAGCCCGCCGGGTCTGCCGATGAATTCTGCAGGTCGGCGAATCGGCGGGCGAACTCCGCCAGCTTGCGCTCATGCTCCTCCAAGCGCCTCTCGGCCTGGCGCCTGATGGCTTCGTTGGTGGAGTCTTCCACCGAGACTGCGGGTGAAGGGGGCGCCGATCGGTCTCGGCGCGAGGTTTGGCCTCAGCGTCGCTTGCTGCGATGCGTCGTTTCGGCCCCGTCGGCTGGGGATCGACTCTCGTGATCCTCCGAACCAGAGTAGTTTCTCTTTGTGGGAGCTTGGTGGCTCCCCCGGGGGTTGGAGGCGGCCCTCGGATGGGATGGCCTGCCCTGGATTGAGCGCAGGCTCCCACGCTGCCCCGCGGCTCGGGCCGCGGGGGTCCCTGGCTGCGGCTGGGTGGCCAGGGAGCGTTGCTGATGCTAAAGCTGCCGGACCGCTGACGTCAAGGTCTGCAGCTGCTGGATGACGGCCGCAAGGGGTCCGTCCGCCGGGGTAGGCTGCTGTGCAAGAGGAGGGGGAGCCGGAAGCTCCCTCTCCGGGCTGAGGGCCCCTGGAGGGGAGTGAACCTCCCCCACGCGACTGGTGGACGCCTCGCGGCCACGAGTGACCACCATCGTCAGAGAGCGCGACACCTGTAGAAAGCTGGCCCCCGCTCGGGTTTGGTGTCCTGCCCCCCTTCCTGGCGCGTCAATCTGTTGCCGCTCCCGTCGTCGCGCCCGTGCCACGGATCCGCCGATCCCTCATGACCGCCTGGCGAAGGAGCCTTCCTGGCTGCGGCTAACCTGCAAAAAAGGGGTTAGAAGACCCTGGCCGGGGATCCCGGCGAGGGAGCTCCGACGGTCAAGTCAGTAGACGACGGGAAGGAACAGACTCTCCAGACGGATCCCCGAAAGGGTTCCAGACTTAGAGAGTTTACGCGTGAGAGAGAGAAACGCTCTGGGGACCAGAGTCTCGGCCGGGCCTCCTTGCCGAGCTCACGCTCAGTGATCCCCTCTCGGGATCTCTGGTTTTCGCTCTCCGGCGCGAGACCCTTTTGCCGCTGCTTCTCCTTTGTCCCCAGGCTTGTTCGCTTACCTTATCGTCCCCAGATTCCTCCCTCTTTATCTCCTTTCGTCGTGCGCTTGTCTTTTCCTCCTGGGAGACTCCCCTCCCCCCGTCCTCTTCTCTTTTCCCTTTTCGGTGAAGGGGGGCCAGGCGACTTTCCGACCTCGTCCGCCAAGCCCAGCAGGGAAAAGGCAAAGACAGAAGAGAAAGAGGGAGGGCGGCGCTGGTAAGGCGACTGGTCAGGCCTCGGGCCCAGCGAGAGCGCTCCGCTTTCCCGAGCGTGGGCGCCATCCATCTATAGGGCCTGTTCTGTCAGAATCGTGCCCCTCGACTGTGGAACTTGTCGGGCCGATGCAATTGATGTTCCGCGTGCCGCCGCCCTCCGTACGGGGCACCGTCTGGGGTTCGTACGGCCCGAGGGATGGCCTCAGGACCCGCGACTCTTCCTTGAGATCTTCTCCGTACGGGCGGCCTGATCTCGGCCGAGTTGGACCCGTCTCCGGGGGCCACCTGGCGAAGAGCGAAGGACCAGCCGACCTCGGCCTAGGTGGACCCCTCCTGGGTGGACACCTGGCGAGGTGGCATGAGGTCTCCTGGCTTCGGCCGAGGTGGACCCGTCTCCGGGAGGCCACCTGGCGAAGGGGCGAAGGGTCGGCCGACCTCGGCTTAGGTGGACCCCTCCTGGGTGGACACCTGGCGAGGTGGCAGGAGGTCGCCTGGCCTCGGCCGAGGTGGATCCGTCTTCGGGAGGTCACCTGGCAAAGGGGCGAAGGACCAGCCGACCTCGGCACAAGTGGACCCCTCCTGGGTGGACACCTGGCGAGGTGGCAGGAGGTCGCCTGGCTTTGGCCGACCTCACTTAGGCGGACCCCTCCGAACTTGGGCGCCACCGAGGTGGTAGAGGAGCTCCGATCCGAGCTCGACCTCGGCGAGGGCGGTTTGCCTTAGAAAATTGCCGGGCGCTGTAGTCTTGCCGAACCTGGTATTGAAGACGTGGCGCTGACTCGACCGGAGAAACCTCCACGTGGCTCGATCGCATTCGGCGGTATCTGAGGCTGGCCACGTCACTGTCACGGCTGTAACAATTATAATAAAAAATAAAAAAATAAAAAATGATGGCTATCATATTTTTTATATTATTTATAATGCTATCATATATATTTTTTTTTATGTTGCATAAGAAGGTGTAACTATCTAAGTCCTATGATAATAACTCGATGAAATTTATTATGGTGATCCATTTACGGTAAAAAAAAATACTATATATATTTTTCGTAGCAGACCAAGAAATTGTTTCATTTTTCGAAATGTTACGTTTTACTTTCTTTTTTGGATACATTTGGCGTGGTGCTAGAACCTTCTTTAAAGATATTTTTGTTATTAGAATCATGGTTAATGCTTCATTTATTTTCATATAATGCTGGATTTGGATGGTAGTCCTCATTAGATGAGCGGCAGATATTAGATACTACCAGTAATTTAAAGGGAACTTTATTAGACTGATTGTTATAGATGAGAAGGTAATAATATTACAAGTATTGGATATTCATGAGAGAAATCGTAGCTGGTACAAATACTTCATAAAAAAGAAATATATGAACTTTTTTATAAGCCAAGGCTTGGTCAGGACAAAATACAAAGGCTGCAGTATTCAACTCCACATCAACTTTTCTGGTTTTCTTTATAAACAGATCCCCTTAAAAAAATAAAATAAAATAAAATAAAAAGGCTCATACATAGGCAAACAAAATAAAATAGCAAGAAAAAATAAAATGCATGAAGTATTTAAATTATAGAAAGGCTCCGGTATCTGACTTGCACGTATCGGTCTGCATGGTTTTTCTATCATAGACAGTAGTAAATATATGTATGTGATATTCCATTTTCTTATTTTAAGAAAACAATCCCACTCCTTTGTTATATTCTTGCACTTCTCCCTCATGTTTGATGCAAGAGTGCAAGTGTTGCACAAATAGATATTTATTAAGATTATGGGTAGATGGTAAAAAGTATGGATATATATCCTCTCAAAATTCAATATTACCGATTGTTGATGCACAAACTAGTTGATGAGTGATTGAACTTGACGGTTCAAATTCAGAAATGAATTAAAAAAATATCTTCCTTCAACAAAATATTTAATATTTAATTTTTTTTTAAAAAAATATGCATGAGTTGTGATATGAACTTTAAGGTATTGAAAATTGGCCAGTTTCTAGTTTTTTTTTTTTTTTTTTTTTTTTTTTTTTTTGTGGGGGGGGGGGGGGGGGGGTTTGGGGAAGATATAATAATAGGAAACGCCATTAGAGTCACCCGAGACCAGAAAAGATATATATGTAAAAATAGTCCCCTAACTACTGTAGTGCTCATTCATCCCCCTCTACTTGTAGCCAATCTGCAGGCTGATTAGCTTTATGGAAGGTATGACAGACAACGAAGACCAAGAAATAACATAGTTGATATCCTTTTGGATTATTAGTTTTTTTCCAACTTCATTCTTAATAAGTTAATTCTATAGGTCAAATAGCTTAGTTTAGAATATATATATATATATATATATATATATATATATATATATGATACATGTAACAATATTCTTTGTATTTTACAAAACAAAGGTTGCTATAAAATTTCTCTGTTCTCAAGGACAGTGAACATCCAGCCCACACACATACACACAACAGGGCTAACTACTTACCTTTTCCTGGTTTTATTAGGCTGGGTTGAGGTTGGATTGGTGAACCCAGGATCTTTATCTCTTGTTTAGGCCCTCCTTGTCCCCATCAACTATTAAGGGAGCAATATTCACAAACTCACAGACACATGACAAATGTCTCTAGCTAGTGAAAGAGATGGATAATAATCTCTCTCCTAAACCACTTTTCAAAAAAAGAGGCAAGATGTCTACTTAAAATTTATACAAGGATAGCAGCATCATGTCCTTACTTTCATTGCAATATTTATCAGCTTCTAGTCCTCATCCACGAGGGTTCTAATTTTGTGTATTAGGGAATGATACGCAGCGAAATACGAAAATCGCAGGAAAGGAAAAAAAAAAAGCTTGAAAAAAAAAATAGCACAAGCACAAAAATAAGAAATTTATGTGGTTTGAAATCTCCTGCTTCTACGTCTATGGCCGTACAGAATAATTCTTTTACTCAAAAAATGATTACAAAATTTTTTATAGAGATTCATTCTCTCTTTAAATGCAAAATCAGATCCAAACAAGAAGAAAAATTGTTTAGAGATGCTCAAGTTTGAAAGCACTCTAAGATATCACACAGAAGATCACCTGCTTTCTCTCTATTTTTTCTCTCTTCCTCTTTTTTATTTTTTCTCTTAGAAACACTAACAGGGCTCTCTGAATCGTTGGTCATGCTCTGGAGGCTTCAACCAAATCCTCCTAGCTTTCGACCTCTATTAAATAGGAACCTTTAGTAGGTTTAAAATAGTGCAATCCACATCAAAGACCAACTCTCTGTCGTTTTAGAACAAGGTTTTGACCCTCTGTTTGACTCCAGCCGTCCGATCTGTGATCAACGGTCGAAATCCAGCCAAAAACGTGCCTTAGAACATGCTGAACATGACCCATCATGATCGAAAATGATCACGACCGTCGGATCAAAGTTAGGTTCGTTTTCAAGCATCCGATTGCATGCTAGATCAATGCCAACGTCCCCTTAACGTGACTGGGAGAAGCTTTTGCGCGTGCCTGGGCCCGCACGTGTGGCTGGGTCGAGCCCACTCCATCCAGGCTTCTTTTCTATTTTTTTCTTTTTTTCGGCTTTTTCTGAGCCTTGATTTCATGGGCTGGGTTTTGAAATGTTCTGGATTTCTTTGTGAACTGAGTTTATAGGTGGACTGGGCTCTGCACCCAATATTGTGCACACAAAAATTCTGCCTCCATGAGTTGCAAAGGGATTGGTGTAAGTCACAAGAATTCTATGAAACACGTGGATGGTTAAATATTGGTATAATAAAAATGACTGTTCCTAAAACTAAGAAAATTCCCCACAAGATTTTCATTCTTAATTCATACCAAAAATATGCTTAGGTTATCTCAATAAGCTCTTTGCTTTTCCATACTGATAGACTGCACATACATAAATTATCCACCAAGCTATTGAAAGAGCCAAAAAGGAAATAAATATGTATTCTGTCTTACCTCTACACCCTCCATCTCTATTTTAATCTATTTATTTTTTATTTCGAGATGAGCCCAAAATACTCATTTTTTTGATAAGGGCCCAAATTACTCTTTAATAAGATTATTGTGTTTTTCTAGGTGTTAAAAAGATTCTTTTTTCGATCTAAATTCAGACTGCAGTTTCTAGAAATAAGTGATATTTAGATTTTTTTTCTCTAAATCGAATTAATCATTTTGTCTGTTAAAAATTTAAAAAAACTAAGCTAGGTAATTTTTCCTTAATAAAGAAAGATTTTGAAATAGTTTGAATAGATTCTTAAAATAATTAAATGATTCTTGTTGATGCTGAACCGTCGCCGACCGGATGGAGTGGTTCTTTCGCTGGACCGCCGTCAACCAGAACCTGCAAAACAGATCCCTGACCGGAGATTTTTCGGCGGGGGACACTCCGATGCCTAAGTCAGAAGAAGCTCAGGCAGCAGCAGAATGGAGAGTTTTTAGAGCAGAGAGGGAAGAGAGAAATTCGAAATGCCAGAAAGAAAAAACAAAAACCATCCCCCTAAGTGTCCCCTCTTACCAGTATTTATAGGCTCCAACATAACTACTTACAGTTATGGGAGCTGACGAACATAACCACTTCATAACTGTAAGTAGTGGCTGTCGAAAAAGCCATTATACTCGGGATTTATTCAATCTGAGATTTTGGACCATGTGGGAGGTTGCAATGACCAAAACAGATTTTAACTGTATGTCCAAGAAACCCACATGTACAAGAATCCTCATTCTTCAAGAATAAATCCGAAGTGAGTGAGCTCAACATTCTCTTTAGTAGCGCTCCTAAAGGGAATGTTAGCTACACACTCCAGAAGAATTCATTTTGGAAGTAACAAAAGTAAATACTTACAGTCGAAAAGTGAAACCATACGCTCTACGGATTGTATGGAAGGAATGAACCCGAAGACATTCGTCTGGGAGGTCAAGTCTTCGGATCAAAGTAATTGTATGAAGACGAAGACAGAATAAATAAACCTGGCTTAAAACCATAGATAAAGATGTTAGGCTAAATCTTCAGATCAAGAGAGATGTATGAAACTGAAGACAGTAAATAAACTTATCTCCTAGATTATAGATAGAGATACGAAGCCATAGATATTAGGCATAGGCTTCGGATTGAGATAATAATACGAAGTCGAAGACCCAGAGTTAATTATATCTTCCGGAACAGACATAAAGCCATAGATATTAAGCATGGTCTTCGGATCGAGATAATAATACGAAGCCGAAAACCCAGTGAAGACAAAAACCTTAGGCTAAGTCTTCGGATCAAGATGATGATACGAAGCTGAAGACCCTTTCCTTTGCTAATTGGTTTGACCAATTAACCAAAAAAAAATATTGAAATTAGTTCAGAAAACGATCGAATAATTAATTGAAATAAAAACCGGGATATCATAACAGCTGTCCCCCACTCCCAAGTTCGAAATGATTAAGTTTCGAAGAATGGGAGTAGTTTAATTTTGTCTTCTAGTGATAACTGACAGATAATGATGGAGTTGAATCCTGACACGTCTTTCACCATAACTGTCCAGCGATGCGATAAAACATGGTGAAGACACGTGTCATACTGCTAGTGGCTGCCTCAAAAGAAAATGTCTCGAATCCAAAAAATCCTGAGAAATTCTCGAAAAAGAGATCCTTATTTAACCGAGATGGACACGTGCCAGCCATCCGGAGCATGATTACATCATTGGCGTTATCACAGCCAATAGCGACATTTCACACGGATCGCAATGGCTTATCTCATTAATGAAATTTCTGAAAAGCCGTACCCACGATCGAAACCGCCGATATGGTGCATGATCAGTTAGATCTTCGAACCATCTCGAAAACCCACTATCTTTACCTATAAAAGGGAAGAGAACTTGAGAGAAAATTTTTTCTGTGCCTGTGCCCCGGAATCCCAGTTTCCCTTGCAATCTGCCATCTTCTCTTGCAGTCCACCATTTCTGATTTTCCAAAGGTTAGAGGTCTTTTCTGCCCCTTCTCTTCCTTCTTCCTTACAATGTCAGAATCTTCTAGGAGCCCTTCCTCTAGCTCTAGCAGAGGTTCACCTGGAGGTTAAACCGGTAGGATATTACCGGAAAGAGAAACCAATAGGAACTCACTAGGAGGTGGAAGTAGTAGGAATCCACCGGGGGGTGAAACCAGTAAGGGAAGAAGTTCTAGTAGGAAACGAAGCCCGGAACGATCACCGGATTCTGTTAGAAGCTCTTTTTCTCTCGCCAAAATAAAAGAAGTTAAACAATGTTACTACGTCCCACGGACTTTTTACATGATTCTTCCAAAACCCGAAGAAAGGGTTGATAAGCCTCCCATGAAATCAATTGCCATATACGAAGATCATTTCAAAGCGAGTCTTCGGCTTCCACTTCACCCTTTTTTCACAAAAAATTTTAACCTCTACCAGATAGTCCCAGCTCAATTGACCCCCAATAGTTTTAGGAACATCTGTGGATTTTTGGTTCTTTGCAAACTTAGAAATGTAGAGCCGAAGATATCCCTGTTTACCACTTTATTTATGTTGAAAAGAGATTTTCACGGCAAAGGGTGGTGGGTTATAGGTCCTCAGCCAGGCCGAAGATTAATAAAAGGAACTTCCAGTGCAATACATGGGTGGAAACCTTGCTTCTTTTTTGTGTATTATACCCACTGGGGATTCAGTACCGAATGAAAAACTCCGTGTTTGGATGCAAATGCCAGGAAGAGAATCCTGAAAGTCGATGCCAAAAACTTTGAGACTTTATCGGAGCCAGAGATCCCTTCCTTTAAAGAACTGTTGAAGGAAGAAAACCTTCATCGCGCCCATATCAGCGAAATCCCATCATTAGGTATAGAGATAGTAGTCTTCACACTTTTTCTGCTTCCTTTCTCCATACATATGCATGTATATGACGAAACCCCTATTTTTGATTGCAGGTAAGAAAATGAAGCCACAACTTGACAAAGTTCGACAAGCTTCCAGAAAAAGAGCAGTGGCTGCTCCTATAACAACCGAAGTCCGAAAGAAAAGAAGGGCTGAGGGGGGTTCAAGCACTCCTCCAATGAGACCCGCATCGGATGAAGATATTCCTTCTGCTTCCCCAATTCTACCTGATCCTGCCAGAAGTCCATCTCCGAGGATGCCCTCTCCAAAGAGTCCTCGATCGATGCCAACTTTGAGTCAGCGTGATGTGTCTTTTAATAAAGAATCTGTGACCGCACCTCCAAAGAATAAAAGTCAAGTAAGGTCAAAGCACCGATCTGAAGACGATCCTAGGTGGAATGCCACCTCAGAGGGGGGATGCAATATGGATTTCACTATCTTCTCGAATTAAGAGGGCTTGGAGAATCCCGAATTAGCAAGGGAACTGATGAAGCGCACTCTTCTTTCGAATGACTGGGACAAAGTTAAGTCCCGGTGTATCGAAGAAATTTCAGATTCGGTGTTATCATCTGCGTTGAAGGTAAATATCCAGTTGTCCTGTCAAATTTAGGTCTATTGTTGCTGAGTCTTCAGCTTGTTATTGCAGATGATGCATGATATTACTCACATGGAGGAGAGCATCTTCGATTTTAGAGTGACCTATAAAAAAATTAAAGAGAAAATGAAAGCGGCCGAAGCCGAGAAGGCCGTAGCCGAAGAGCAAAGGCATGCTATGGAGGAGAAGCTTGCCCAGAGCGACGCTTTGGCTCAGAACTTAAAAGCTGAAGTGGAGAAACTTAAATCAAGGAATTCTAAGCAAGAAGCGAGTCTTAAAAAGAAGACAAATAAGATTCGCTCTTTGGAAGCTCTCTTCAAGGATGCTCGTCAGAAGTCCGAGGAATAAAAGAAAATTTTCGAGGAAGCCACGGAAGAAAATCGCTCTCTAAAAAGTCAACTGGAAAGGGCGATAGAAAATTTCAAAGCCTCTTCAGCTTTTGAAGCCGAGATGGTCGAAGTCAGGACTCATAGTTACAAAGGAGGCTTCAATGATGGGATAGAGGAAGTGAAAAGGCTTTACTCAGATTTGGACATTTCAGAAATTCAGCTATTTGATACTGAAAGTCCAGATGAGCCCGATTCGCAAAAGGATCCCGAAGCACCACCAACAGCTAAAGAGATGGTGGATCCAATTACTCCCTCCGAAGACACCCCATTAGGGAATGTTTAGCAATTTTTTCCTTTCTGAAATGTAAATCATTTTTGAATCTTATCAATGAAGATCTTTTTCCATAAAATTCATTCTTCTCTTTTGAATGCATGTGAATGGATGAAAATCTTTCAAGTGTAAAGTCTTCAGATAATTAATGATTCTGAAGCATATAATACCAAGTCTTTGGACTTGGAAAATAACTTCATATAATTATGAAGAAAGCCAAGTCTCCATATAAGAGCCAAGTCTTCGGCTTTGAAAATACGCGAAGTCTTCGGACTTACCAGATAAGAATCAAGTCTTCGGACTTGAATTTGCACTAAGTCTTCGGACTTAGGATAAAAGAATACCAGATAAGAATCAAGTCTTCGGACTTGAATTTGCACTAAGTCTTCAGACTTAGGATAAAAGAATACCAGATAAGAATCAAGTCTTCGGACTTGAATTTGCACTAAGTCTTCGGACTTAGAACAAAAGAATACGAGATAAGAATCAAGCATTCGGAATTGAAAATACACTAAGTATTCGGACTTAGGATAAAAGAATACCAGATAAAAATCAAGTCTTCGGACTTGAAAATACACTAAGTCTTCGGACTTAGGATAAAAGAATACCAGATAAGAATCAAGTCTTCGGACTTGAATTTGTACTAAGTCTTTGGACTTAGGATAAAATAGATCTTGAGTCATTTAAGAATCAAGATAGGCTGATTGGGCCAATCTCGACACTTCGTGAGGTAGATCCAAGGATCATCCTCATGCCTTTTTTGTATTGGGACTAAGACAAGCTGATCATGCCCATCTTGAGTCATTTAAGAATCAAGATAGGCTGATTGGGCCAATCTCGACACTTCGTGAGGTAGATCCAAGGATCATCCTCATGCCTTTTTTGTATTGGGACTAAGACAAGCTGATCATGCCCACCTCGACACTTCGTGAGGTAGATTCGGAGATCATCCTCATGCCTTTTTTATTAAGATGGACTATTTTAAGCCCAACTCGACACTTCGTGAGGTAGATCCAGAGATCATCCTTATGCCTTTTTGATTAAGATGGACTGTTTTAAGCCCAACTCGGCACTTCGTGAGGTAGATTCGGAGATCATCCTTATACCTTTTTGATCAAGATGGACTGTTTTAAGCCCAACTCGGCACTTCGTGAGATAGGTCCAGAGATCATCCTCATGTCCTTAAGAGAAATAAGATAGGCTAGTTATGCTTACATCGGCATTTCATATAGTAGATTACGGAGATCATAATGCCTTTAAGAGAGAAAGAAGATAGACAGATTAAATCTGTATTGATGACCTATAATGAAACCTTTATTGAAAATATTTGCGGAGCTTTTGTACATTCCAAGGTCGAGGTAATAGAACACCTTTCAAAGTTTCCAACCGATAAGTTCCGGGTCGGACAACCTCTTTGATTCAGTATGGCCCTTCCCATGTAGAAGAAAGTTTACATTGTTCAGCTGGTTTGGATACCTCGAACTTTCATAAAACTAGATATTCAGGGCGAAAGGTTCGTTCTTTTATGCGAGAGTTGTGGTATCTCGCCATTTTCTGTTGATATGCAGTCATTCTCAACTGTGCCTGAAGTCGTGTGCCTTACAATAAATCCAGGATAATTCTTCGGCGTTCAGAGTTTTCGGGTTCTTCATAGTAATCAATCCGAAGAGAGTGTAAAGAGACCCCTATAGGAATGACTGCTTCATTACCATAAGAAAGATGAAAAGGAGATTCACCAGTGGCTGTTCTGGGAGTAGTTCGGTATGCCCAGAGAACTAAGTTTAACTCATCGGCCCATGAACCCTTAGCATCATTTAATCCGGTTTTAAGGCCATGAAGAATAGTCCTGTTTTTTACTTCAGCTTCTCCATTGCATTGAGGATGTGCTACTGAAGTAAGCTTGTGAAGAATGTGATATTAAGTGCAGAAGCTCTTGAATTTCGGATTGTCAAATTGTCTTCCGTTGTCAGTTATTATAGAATAGGGAATCCCGAATCGGAAGATGATGAAATTTCTCACAAAAGTTTCAACTTTTGTTTCAGTGATCTGTGCCAATGCTTCAGCTTCGATCCATTTTGTAAAGTAATCAATGGCTACTATAAGAAATTTTTGCTGCCTGGAAGCTGACGGAAATGGACCAAGAATGTTCATTCCCCATTGTGCAAAAGGCCAGGGAGCTGTCAATGGAGTTAACTGATTAGCAGGTCGTCTTTGTACATTGACATATCTTTGGCAATGATCATATCTTCGAACAAATTCCGCAGAATCCTTCTAGATGGTTGACCAATAATAACCTTGACAAATTATTTTGTATGCCAAAGATCTGCCCCCTAGATAATCTCCACATATTCCTTAATGCACTTCCCTGAGTGCATAATCTGCATCAGATGGGCCTAAACATTTCAGCAAAGGTTGTGTTGAAGACCTCTTATACAACGCTTCATCCAAGATAACATATTGAAAGGCTGTTCACCGAAGCCGCTTAGCTTCCAGCTTGTCTTCGGGCAAGACGCCGTCTTTTAAGAACTTGAGAATTGGATCCATCCATGAAGGTTCATGTTTAACTTGACATATTTCAGCTAGAGATTCTGATATGCTGGGATCTTCAAGATATTCCACATAAGTCCTCCTAAGAGAATCTGGTATAGTAGTTGCAAGTCTTGAAAGAGCATCTGCTCGAGAATTTTCTATCCTTGGTATATGAACAATCTCAAAATACTCCAAGCCAGATGTTAGGCTTCGAACTTTTTCTAGATATTGGATCATATTTGGATTTCGAGCTTCGAAATCACCTTTCACTTGATTCACCACTAGTTGTGAATCGGAAAAAACTTTGATCCTTTTGATCCCCAATTTTTGGGAGATTCTAAGTCCAGCAATGAATGTTTTATACTCTGTCTGATTATTTGATGCTTGAAAAGAAAACCGAAGAGCATATTCAATCACCCGTCCATTCGAACCAGCAAGAATTAAACCCGCACCACAACCATTGGCGTTCGAAGCACCATCGACATGTAACATCCAAATAAACTTCGGATTGTCTTCGGTACCTTCTTCTTCGGCTCTTGGCTGTTCCTCTTAGGATCCCCATGTGCACTCAGCTATAAAATCAGCCAAAATTTATGCCTTCATTACTGATCTAGGTTGATAATCAACTTCAAACTCTTCCAATTTAACAGCCCATTTGGCTATCCTCCCAGAAGTATCAAGACAACGAAGAATAGCCCTTAAAGGCTGATCCATCAAAACCACGATAGAATGAGCTTGAAAATAAGGCCGAAGACACTTTGCCGCCATCACAAGTGAAAGATAATCTTTTGTACTCTAGGATATCGGACTTCTGCCTCATGTAATACTTTACTAGTGTGGTAGATCGGTTTCTGCACATGCTTGGTGTCTTTCCGCACCAAAACCGAACTAACTGCCTCATCAGTGGCTGATAGATTTAAGTAGAGTGTTTCTCTTTCACAGGATTTAGAAAGCAATTGTGGGGTTTCCAAATATTCCTTCAATTTGTCAAAGGCGATTCTGCAATCTTCTTTCTATTCAAAATTTTGAGTCTGATGAAGAACCTTGAAGAAGGGTAAATACCTTTCTGTAGAGCGGGAAATGAAACGGCTCAAGGAGGCAATTCTCTATGTTAGCCTTTGAACTTCTTTCTTGCAAGTAGGATGCCTCATAGTCCGAAGAGCCTGTATTTTTTCTAGATTAGCCTCTATTCCTCGCTTGGTAGCCAGGTATCCCAGAAACTTTCCAAAAGTCACACCGAAGATGCACTTGGTTGGGTTCAATCTCATCTGATGGCATCTTAGAGCATCAAAGGACTCTTTCAAGTCTACAATATGATCAGACTTATGAAGACTCTTTACTATCATATCATCAACATAGAATCTATATTTCTCCCAATCTGATCTTTGAAGACTTTGTTGATGAGCCTTTGAAAAGTTGCCCCAGCATTCTTCAAGCCAAACGGCATCACCTTGTAACAGTAGAGCCTTTCTCTGTAACAAAAGCAGTCTTCTCTTCATCCTCAAGATTTATTCGGATCTGATTATAACCTGAGAAGGCATCCATGAAACTCAGCATTTGATGACTAGCCATAGCATCAACCAACTAATCAATTTTTGGCAAAGAAAAACTGTCCTTTGGGCATGCTTTATTGAGATCCGTATAATCTATATAAATCCTCCACTTGCCATTTGATTTCTTTACCATGATCACATTTGCTAGCCAATTAGGATATTGGACATCTCTTATGAAATTTGCTTCAAGGAGTTTATTAACTTCTTCATCAATTACCTTCTGCCTTTCTGGAGCAAAATTCCTCTTCTTTTGCCGTACTGGCTTGTAATTGGGAGATACTTCCAAGTGATGCGTAATCACTTCAGGCGGAATTCCAGGCATGTCCGAAGCTGTCCAGGCAAAAATATCAGCATTATCTCGAAGAAAGGAAATTAATTTTACCTTTGAGTCCTCATCAAGTAAGCTGCCAATTTGCAAAAGTTTAGTTGGCTCATCATCAGATAATGGTATGAAAGCATCTTTTCCACTGGTTCTCCAGAGTCTTCGGATTCATCCCTTGGATCCAGCTGGTCAAGTGCCAAGGGCTTAGATGTTTGTTTGTTTTGAATTATGAGACACTGATGAGCGATCCTTTGATCTCATCTTACTTCTCCGATGCCTATCCTGGTAGGAAACCGAACCAATAGATGGTATGTTGAGACTATGGCTCTGAACTTATTCAATGCCGGGCGCCCCAAGATTGCATTATAAGATGAAGATATTCTGGCCACAATAAAATTGATTGGAAGGGTCCTTTGAAATGGTTCAGACCCAAAAGTTACGGGCAAGACCATTTCACCCTCAAGCCCAACTTGATTTCCACCAAAACTAGTTATGGGAATAAGGGATCTTCGCAATTCACGTCCAAACAATCCCATCCGTAGAAAAGCATCATACAGCAACACATCAACTGAACTTTCATTATCAATCAATATTCTTTTTACATCAAATTTGGCAATTACTACCAAGACCATTACAGGGTCATCATGTGGAAGTTGTACACCTTGGACATCCTCATCGAAGAAAGTGATATAATTTTTCCCTTTAACCTCTTCGGGACACTTTCTTCAGCTTCTATGTCCCATGCCGATGACCGATGAAGCATCCCAACATCTCCACCAGTTGGCTTTTGGTGAGGCAAATCAGCTTCATCGGATATTCCTGGAAGGGCAGTTGCTTCAGCTTGAGACTCCGGGCGATTGACATACTTTTCCAGATATCCTCTTTTTATCAAATCCTCGATGGCATCCCGAAGTTGGAAGCATTCTTCAGTGTTATGGCTTTGATCTCGATGATATCGGTAGTACTTGCTTCTATCCCTCACTTTTGCAGGTGTTTTCAGGGGACGTGGCCTTTGGAAATATTTTTCTTTCTCAATTTCCAGCAGAATCTTCTTCCAGGCAAGTTGAAAGGTGTGTAGGCGTCAAATCGGTTGTTCTACTGTCTGGACCTGAGGCTGCGCCTAGAGATCGAAGCGTTGTTAGAGGATGTTGGCGCGTTCGGTTCTCTAGTACTTTTCTTCTTGGAAGGAAATTTCCCCTCCGCCAGTCTTCGGCTTGCCACTTGCTCCTCAGTGACAGCATATTTCTGAGCTCTTGCCAACAACTCGGCATAGCTTGTTGGGAATCTTTTGTCCAGGAAAAAAGTGAACCTGGATGATTTTAAGCCTTTCTTCAAGGCAAACATGGTCAAATGCTCATTCAAGTTCGGAATTTTCACGATGGCCGAATTAAAACGGTGGACAAATCCTTTCAAACTTTCTCCTTCTTGTTGCTGGAGAAGAAACAAACTGTCAGTGTTGCGCGGCATCTTCTAGCACATCCTGAAGTGCGAGATAAACTGCCGCTCTAACTCAGCAAAGACATGAATTGAGTTCGGAGGCAGGCTCGAATACCACATTCGAGCGTATTTCTTCAAAGTGGCAGGAAAAGTAATGCAGTAGAGAGCGTCAGTTGCTCCCTGCACAATCATATGCACTTTGTAACTCCCTAGATGGTCGAGGGGGTCTGAAATCCCATCGTAGGCTCTGCAGAAGTTATGGATTCGAGACGTGACTCTGCAGAAGACTTAATTAAATTCAGAAATTATTTTCTGAGACTCGTGACGTTTGGGTGAATAAAAGTCACCGGCTAGTATCTTGGTGATGTCGGGTTAATGTACTTACCCTTTGATAGAAAAAGATCGTGAAAATCTAGTACCTTGAATTGAATATTTTTCAATGGGATGGGAGCCTGCGGGCAGCTACACCGGATTTATTCTCCTATCCCTTTTAGCTTTTTTTTAAAAAAAATAATAATAAATAGCATCAAAAGTGGGACATACTTGAGATAGTCTAATGCCTCCCCGTTGCATGGTGCTCCTAGTCTTGTAGCCAATTCAACATTTTGTACCTTCTACGAGATTCGCATGGCCCATAGAATAATTAGTACTATCGTACATCTCAACTTATTCTAGAATTGTTTGGTGCCGATATTCCAACTTTATCTTGCGGCCAATTCAACGTTATGTACAGGGTAGATACCCCTATAGATGAGGGGAAAAAATTATAATTGATGTGAACATAGAATTGGTCTTATGGAAGCATGACAGCGAGATGATATATACTACCTTATACTTTAATAATAGGTGCATTAAAAGATGGTAAAGCCTAATTGTCAATTGCTTCTTGAATATTGTGACTAAAATTAAACTTTGAGAAGTTATTAAGCTTGGAACAATTAATGCATATGTAAATGCTATTCGATCTAGACATCGCCAGAAGATCGGGCAAGTTTGGCAATGAAATGCATTGCTGAACCAATTTATAGGTTTGCTTGTCATATAGAATTACACTCCACTTGACACGGTCAATGTTTGTTGTTAGGCGTTGAGCCTTATCCAACACCGAGAAGCCCAGCCCAAGAAGCAAAAAAAAAAAAGGAATTGGATTGGCCGGATTGGGCCAGGCCCGGCCCATGCACATGCAGGCCAGCGAGCGCGGGCGTGCGCAGCGATCACGCGGGCAAGTGCGCGAGCGCACGCAGGAAGGCGCGCGGGCACGTGCAAGCGGACGCACCGGCGCGCGGGCATGCGGAGCGCGGCCCAGGCCCATGCACAGTGCGTGCGGGCGCACATGGGCCCGACCTAGGCAGTAGCGGTGGCTCCCTTGGTGTTTCCCCTCGTTTCCCATGCTGTTTCCCGTGCGTTTCGCGCGGTGTTTGAGTGGTCCAAGGAATTTCTTTTGATCTAGACCATTCGATGGTGCAATCGGACAGTTGAGATGGATCCGACCTCTTTTGGGCTTGATCTGGAGTTGTTTTTGGCGCGATCTGGGCTCTTGATCTTCAATCGGACGGCTGGAGTTGGTTTTGGATGTTTTAGGTCTTCTACAGCGATATGGAGTTGGTTTCTTCTCCTGTTCGACTCTTTAAAAGCCGTAGGAGGCCTGTGAGCGATTAAATGGATGTAGACGATGCAGAGAGCAACCCTGAAAACTTTTTCCAAGAGAGAAAAAAGGCAGAGAAAAAGAGAGAAAGAGATAAAACTGGGGAGGCAAGAGATCTTCCACCAAGAAATTATTTTCGGGTGAGATATTTTTTTAGGATAATTTATTTTTTGTTTTCTTCTTTTCTTCTCTTGTTTGAGGGCTGAGGTGAGCATCCTGTAAACTTCATGTAAATCTTTTATAGTGGAGATTTATTCTTGTGCGGCCGTGGACGTAGGAGCAGGAGTCTTCGAACCACGTAATCCCTTGTGTTTGCTTGTGCTGCGATTTATTTTTTGCCAGGTTTTCTTTCTTCCCTGTGAATTTTATATTCCACTGTGATCTGTTCCGCACAACTAGTATCAGAACATCAGGATTTCATTGGGAGCAATGGCAGGAGACGAAGGAAAAGTTAAGATCAACAGGTTTGATGGAAATGACTTCGGCTTCTGGAAGATGCAGATAGAGGATTATTTGTATCAAAAGAAGCTTCACCAATCACTGTTAGGTGTAAAACCTGTCGATGTGTGGCAAAATGACTAGGAATAGCTGGACCGCCAGGCTTTGGGAGTTATCTGGCTGACGTTGGCCAAGAATGTTGCGTTCAATGTTCTAATGGAGAAGACGATAGCAGGTTTGATGAAGGCTCTGTGCGACATGTATGAGAAGCCTTCGGCCTCCAATAAAGTTTATATTATGCGTCGTCTGTTTAATCTCAAGATGAGAGAAGGTGATGCAGGACGAAAGAGATGATGCGATGCGGAAGTAAATTAAGACTAATTCTTTTTTTTTATTTTTTTAATATTTTCAGAAGTCGGCTTTGACTCAAAGGAAAGTTAAACTAAATTGAAAAAAACTATGTAATAATTGAAAGCACAATTTAAAAAAACTAGGTTATCAGAGTAGTTCAGAAGTAAAGGATCGCTGGGGGTTGAGAAACTCCCAGACCTAGGATTTCGCTCTGAACTTTCAACAGGACAGAAGTAAAGAGAAGAGAAGGGTTACAGACCAGGCAATGATCTTTACAGAGTTTAGTGGAAAGACTCTCTTGAGCAGATTGTTGGATCCCCGGATTCAGATATCTTCGCAATGGATCCTCCAATACTGGTCCTTTGGCAGAGTTGGCTTCTCCTGAACTCAAGATCTGGGAAAGAAGAAGAACAATTTATGGAACCAGATATTCAAGGAAGGATTTACGAGATAGAAGAACTTGAAAGTTGATGTTGCTGAAGTCCTGATTCTCTTGGATGCTGATCTGGCTTCCTCTGGGATTTGCTCCGTATTTGAAGCAGCCGAACTGGACCTGGATGCTGAAGGTCGGCCTCCACTTGGAGAGAGAGGCCGTGAGAGATGGGGGTAGGCTAGGTTTTGGTGGAAGAAGAGGATGATGGGCAGCTAGGGTTTTGGAGTTGAAGTGGCTAACCTAGGGTTTAGGGGTTGGAGATCTCACACCTCCTCAAGGTTCCTGGGGAACCCGGATTTACTCCCTCACGGAGCTCAACACCTAGATGCAAGTGCGGAAGAGAGAAACATAAAGTTGCTCACACAGAAATTTGAATTCATTCATCAGATTAAATTCAAGAATTACATAGAGTTGAATATATAGACATAACAAAGAAATAAAATTTTATACATTTCCCATGTGGGACTAATAGGACTAACCCACACTTTAGGCATCAAATTCTCTTTCCAAGACTCCTTCCATGAGTGGGCAGCCCAAAAACTCCAAGAAAACTTGAAAATCAGCTCCAAATGGCAGGTTATGGGGGTGTCTCCTAGTATCTCTCCATGAATCAAGGATTTTCCCTTCATGGTTTGGCTCATTTGGACACCTCCTAGTCTTGTTCCACAAGTTTAGGTTTCTTCCTTTCATGGCTTTGGCACTTTTGGAAACTTTTGGGTGCCTCCTTGATTTTCTCCCCAAGACATGCTCTCTTCCCTTTATAACTTGGATTTTTATTGAACATTATGGGGCACCTCCTTGATCCTCTCTTCAAGAAAAATTCTTGCCATCCTGGCTTGGGTTTATCTAGAAAGAAGTTGGCTCCTCCTTGGATTGAGGTATCTTAATGGATTTCTCCCCCAAGTGGTGCAAGAAAAAAGAACCTGCTTACTTGAGGCGTGGGGACCAAGGTACACTGGATGGAGATGTGGCAGGGAGTGAGGCACCCACTTGTAGTTGGAAAATGTGGTTCCCTATGGCAAAGGGAATGACACCTACCTGGGCCTTGGACTTGGACTGAGTCAACATGACCCAACAAAAATTGAAATGACAAAATTACAGACTCAAAATTGAGTTGATCAGGTCAACCCTTATTACAAAACCAGAAAACCCTAATTCTTCAGGCAAGGTCAATCAGAGATCCAGATGGAGCCCTGAAGTCTTCTTCTGAGTCTGGTGCCCGCACCAATTCTCCCGGGGTGGGAGGAACTCGACCTTGTCGAGTAAGGCTCAAGTTAGCTCTGGTATCTCTCCAAGAGGTCTGGATCCAAATCTTGTAATTCTTCTCAGGAGATCCAAGAGTCATCAGAGTCTGGCCTTCCTTGCCAGCGGACCAGGTATCTTTGGTATCCTCGATTACGAGTAGAGATAACCTGATCATCCAGGATCTTTTCAATCTGCTCTTTCCTCACAGGCCAGTTTGTTGGTGGACACACAGGGTTGGGTTCACACTCAAGAGCAGGATTAGACTCAAAAAGGCTCATTGGGAATCACAGCTGGCTCTCTATACTCTACTAGGTCTGTAATGTTGAAAGTGGAGCTAACGCCTAGTTCTGAAGGCAACTCGAGCACATAGGCATTGGACCCTACTCTCTTTACCACTCTAAATGGTCCAGCTCCTCTAGCATGTAACTTTCTAACGATTCTAGGTGAAAACCGTTCAGGCCTTAACCTAATCATTACATAGTCTCTCTCAACAAAAGTTTTGACTCGTCTTTGAGAATCAGCCAACTTCTTATAAGTTTCATTACTTAAAGTTATTTTGGCATGAATTTCTGTATGCAAGTCCTTTACATGCTATGCAAGTGCATCAAGAGACTTGTGTGTGTGGGCTAAAAGTGAAATCAGATCAAGTGGTGTGTGAGGCTTGTATCCATGAATAATTTCAAAGGGACTCTAGCTTATAGACCTATTGGTCGAAACATTGAATGCAATTTCAGCCCTGGACAAAATACAAATCCCAATTCCTGGTGCTCTCAATCAAACCAAAATCTGAGTCAAAGCCTAGTAAAGGGTTAAGAAAAAAAACTAGACTAGACTGACGACGCATTCCTAAAGAATGGACTTTATTCCAAAGGAACCCTAGGTCTAAACCTAACAAACTATGGCTCTCTAGGTTTGACCTTGGGTCGGAGGATGGCATGCAGAGCATGAAAACTTATCATAGGTGCCTAGTAGGTGCCATAAGGTCTTCCAGAAGTAGGTGGCAAACCTAATAGGTTCTGACACGTGGTTCACTCTAAAGGCTTCGACAAAGTATACTTGGATGGTGTAAGAAGCATTGGAAGTCCTAGAGAAAGGGAGGAGATATGAGGTGGAGTCTCGAATTACCTGTTGACTAAAGGTGGTGACTTGAAGGTTTGAATGGTGATCTATAAGTGTCAACTAGTCATCCTTACGAAAGGAAAAGTTTGCTACTCCTAGGAATGGATTAAGAGATGGTTCGGGGAGTAGCCTAGGACATGTGATTGCAATAGTTAAGGTTTGTTCTCTAAGCAAACAATGATCCACTTTCTCAAGAAATGGATTAGAGAATGATTCATGGGAGGGTCTATGGATGATGACTTCAAGACTTGAAATTTGACCTATGGGTGAGGAAAGGTATACTCTATAGAAGGGTAGGTCAGTCATGCGAATGAAGGGGTCTGGGGTCATAAGGAGGACTTCTACAGGACTGGGTGAATCAATCCGCTCAAGACAAGGATGTTCAACTGAGATTACGGGAGAGACCTTAGTGGCTGGGCATGGGACAAGGTCCAATTGTAAGAGGCTTGATTCAGTCATCCTAAGGAGAGGATCTACCATAGGGTGGGCAAACTTAAATAGTTCAGTACAAAGATCTTCAATTGGTACTTGGGGAATGACTGTCATTAGAGGGTACGAACTGATAGCTCGGGCTAACACAATGAGTTTTTCCTGGGGGTATTTGACTAAAGGAACCTGATTCTCACAAATCTCTTGAATTTCTGAACTAGGTCCTACCACTTGGTTGCTCTCCAAGGTCTCCTCAGGTAAGGAACCAATAGTATCGATGTCACATTCTTCAAGTTCTTCCCCCTCATATTCATCAACTAGACTCAAGCCAGCATCATATACTTCCTCGATGCCATCTTTAATGGGTTTCGGGTCAGTGGTAATCGGGTCAACTGATTCTGGGCTTGTCATACTTAACCTTTCTTCCTCATTGGTAGGCTTATGTTCTCCCTCATTAATGTCATCCTTAGGATTCTTACCACTTAGCTGTGCACAAGCCAGTCCTATGCATGGGCACTGACTAGATTTATGGCCTCTTTCTCCACAAAACCAACATTCTTGCGATATAGGAACCTGGGTCATACTGGGTTTCAAGCTAGTAGAGACCTTACTTGGGCATGGGTGTGGATCTAAATGGTTTGATCTAGAAGACTTGGGTTGTTGAGTGACTGGTCTAGAATATTGTAAGGACCTCTCATAGACACGATCCACACTATAGATATCATGGTTAGGCATCCTAAGGTTAGGCTCGGGATCACGGTATAAGGTCCTCCTAGGATCCTGGCATGGGTGAGGTTGGGGCTTATTAAATTTTGGATCAGGGGTCCAATTTTGATGTCTACGTTTCTCAAGTACTTAGACTCGATCTCTAAACTGGAAAAAACCCTCATTCATATCCCGACTCAATTTGGTCATACTTTCGGTAAGATTTCTAACCATGGCCTCTAAATCTGGTTGGGTTTGACCAGGTTGGTAGGGTACTCTATTCCGGGTAGACATGATGATGCAAACAAGCACACAGAATGTGACTAGACTAAAGCGACTATTGGCTCACTAGACCTAGAGTCCAAACTAGATGCCCAATCAGAGTGGCAAGCTAGCCTGTAGTAACTCGGAACTCAGCCAGGCAGGTGTAAGGGGAGTGTTAGGTCCCTAAATGCCAATCCTAGACACCAATCAGAGATTGGCCAGGTAGGCGGACCAGCACACAAGCCCTTCGGAATAGAATCCCTGTACCACCATTCTAGACACTGAGTACAAAGCACACACAGAGTAACCAGACAAACTGACTAAACACTAGCCTAGACCCGACTTGTTGGTGTCCCTAGCCCACTAGGACAAATTAAGTCTAATAAATTTTAAAATTAGACTTAGGATCGAAAGAGTGGGTGGTGGTTTTAGGCTAAGGAGAGGTTATCAACTCCCCCCCTTATCTTAGATGCTCAAATGCCCTTAAGATGAATTAGGAGATGATCACTCAAAAAATTTGAATTGCAGAAACACAGAAACAGAGTTGCAGTAATTTAACTCTCAGAAATTTCACAGAAACCAATAAATCACAGAAAAATTATGTAAAATATCTTCAATTATACTAGTTCCAGCAAAATAAAAATCACACAATTTGGAGTTACCTGCAGTGAGAAACAATTCCTAAATAGGATAGTTACAGACTAAAACAGGGTGCTTCCCCCGTTTACAATTCCTGCTACGAAGTTGTAACCCAACGGATCCCCTACACGCCCTAGGAACACCCCGTGGAATGGGAAGAGGAGGTTTACACCTCACTTCATTCCTAGGACCGGACGTCCTGGGGAGTCTACTTCGAGCAGACAAAGTAAAAGGAGAGAGACTCAAAATAAGCAAGCAAAACAGAAACCCTAGACAGGGCTCTGATACCAAAATGATGCAGAACGAAAGCTCTGATATCAAAATTGATGCAGAACTGTTGACTTTGGCTCCTTAGTTTTGATGATTAACAAAAGGTTGAGTATATGTTTGGACTAATGTTTCATCTCAAGATAAAGTTTCAGGACTGAGGTTATTCAAAAAGAGTACTAAGAGTACAATGATGAAACCAAGTTTGCCTGATTTGGAAAAGAGCTCTTCTACCTTGAACAAGATCAAATTTCTCATATTGGACCTTCCTGTTAAGAAATAATTGACAAAAGAAACAAAGGCTTAAAGAAACTCAAGCATGGCACGCACCTCTCTAAAGTTTCAGAAAATTTTAAATCAGAGGTCGACCACCAGAGGTCGACACCTTGTCAAAGGTCGACCACCAGAGGTCGACTCATGAAGAGAGGAAAAGTTCAGCATGGCCGGCACGGCAAAATTTCAGTGGCACGCTCCAGAGGTCGACCACCAGAGGTCAACACCTGTCCAAAGGTCGACACCAGAGGTCGACTCATAGCCTGAGAATTCAAACTGGGCAGAACTATGGTTTTCTGGATTTTTGCCTAAGATAAACTGGAGGTCGACTCATGAGGTCGACACTTGATCCAGAGGTCGACTCATGAGGTCGACTCATGGCATAACGGCTAGTTTTTCTGAACTTTTGATTTGATTTCTAACGGCCATAAACGGCCATATTTTTTATTCTAACGGTCTTGTGGAGTTGTTTCAGCATGGATGAGGTATTTAACCTCCACCAAACTTCAAAAAAGACAAGGAGACAAAGTGAAAAAGTTTAGAGTCAAAGTACAATGCCTTCAATCAATTCCAAGCCAAAAGAGTGAGAAAACCAAGAGATTCCTTAGCCAAAAGCTCTCCATCTTTTGAGGAATCCAACTTTCAAGTATTTGGCATTTAGTGAGGTCCAAAGATTCCAAGAGAAAGGCTTGAAGAGTCTCCATCAAGAGCTACATCGAATTACTTATTGCTCAAAAGGAGTTTGTCTTGTTTTATTCATTGTATTCATATTCTTTTTGTCTTTAGCTAGTTTCAAGGGAATTTGAAACTAGTGTGAGGTTTGTTGGTGAGCCAAGTGATAAAACCAACTAGGGTTGCTTGTGAGCCCGAAGCCAAAACAAGTGAGTGAGGTTTGTTGGTGAGCCAATTGATAAAACCAACTAGGGTTGCTTGTAAGCCCGAAGCCAAAATAAGTGTGTAAGGTTTTGACTTGTGAGCCTGGTAAAACAAGTCGGCTGTAATCTAAAGATTATAGTGAAATTCCCAAGTGGAGCTTGGGGAGTGGATGTAGGTGCTAGGTGCACCGAACCACTATACTTCTTGTGTGTTTGCATTGCTTCACTCTTTATCTTCTTTTGCTCTTTAATTGTTGATTTATTTCATTGCTTCCGTTGCATAATTACTTGAGCACTATCACTCTTCACCTTAGAACTTGTTAGCACATATATTGCTTTAATTTTTAAAATACCCAATTCACCCCCTCTCTTGGGCACCATTTCTGGGCAACAAGTGGTATCAGAGCGCCGGTACTCTCTTGTAGGTCCAACGATCTTGAGTGAAAGATCATGGCCGCCCCAATTGGAATGGGTGTAATTGAAGGACAAGCATCAAATCACCCTCCTTTCTTTAATGGCACAAACTACACATACTGGAAAACTCGTATGCGTATTTATTTACAAGCTGTAGATTATCATATATGGAGAGTAATTACTAAAGGGCCTCATCAGCCCACTCACTTGGTTAATGGCATTATCACCCCAAAATCTGAAGAAGAATGGGATGACAATGACATCAAACAAGCTGAGTTAAATGCTAAGGCGATGAATTTGCTATTCTATGCACTTGACCCTAGTGAATTCAACAGAATATCAAATTGTATTTCCGCCAAAGAAATTTGGGATACACTTGAGGTTACCCATGAGGGTACACACCAAGTGAAGACCACAAAGGTGAACATGCTCATTCATACGTATGAGATGTTCAGGATGGAACCAACTGAAAGTATAAGTGAAATGTATACTAGATTTACCAATATAGTAAATGGTACGAGGAGTTTGGAAAAAATTATATCTAATGGTGAACTGGTTAACAAACTTCTCAGGTCTCTTCCGGCTTCATGGGATGCGAAAGTAACAGCCATAGAAGAAGCCAAGGATGTCAATACTCTACCTCTCGAGCAGCTTCTTGGATCACTGATGACTTACGAGCTTTCACTAAAGCAGAAGACAGTGGACAATGACAAGAAAAAGAAAGCCATAGCCTTCAAGTCCACTACAAAGGAAGAGTCAAGTGATGAATTAGAAGAAGAAGCTGATGATGATGAGACAGCCCTTATTACAAGAAAATTCAAAAGATTCATGAGAAAGAAGAAGGGCTTCTACAAGAAAAGGCCACAAAAAGGTGATCACAATAAAGAAAAAGAAAAGAAAAAGAAAGGGATCCACCCATCTGCTTCGAGTGCAAGAAGCCTGGACATTATAAAACGGATTGCCCTTTGCTTAAAAAGAGTCGAAGGATGTTGAGAAAAAAGCCATGATGGCTACCTGGAGTGAGAGTGAGGACTCTAGCAGTGATGAAGAGCAGCAGGTAGTCGCCAACTTATGTTTCATGGCCAATGAAGATAATGAGGTAAATTCTGAACCTGAAACTGAATTTACTTTCAATGAATTGCATGATGCTTTTGATGACTTAGTTATGGAATATGAAAAATTAAAACTGAAAAATAAGAAATTAAGAAAGCTAAATTTTGAGCTTACCAAAAATTCAGAAAAGTTTTCAACTGAAATTGAAGATTTAATTCAAGAAAACAAGAAATTAACAGAACATGTAAAGACCTTGACAAATGATAAGGATAATCTTTTAAAAGAAATGATTCTTTGAAAAATAATAGAAGTCTTAAAACTAATGAGAAAATTGAAAAACAAAATAAAGAACTATTGCTTCAAAACAAGAATTACAAGGAAGAGTTAGAAAAAGTAAAACCTTTTGTAGAAAAGTTTACTTTTAGTTCAGAAAAACTAAGTATGCTTTTAAATAGTCAACATGCAGTGTTTAACAAAGCTGGACTTGGATTTAAGCCACACAATCAGCAAAAACTTTGCAAAAACTTTTTCATACCTGCATCTTCTAATATTACCTGCTATGCATGTGGTAAATTAGGACATAAATCATATATTTGTAATAGAAGAAAATTGAATATCTTTAAAAAGATTTGGGTTCCAAAAGGAACCAATTTGACTAACCCTAAAGGACCCAAGATGACTTGGGTACCTAAAGTTTCAACTTGATTAATTTTTTGCAGGTGTGCCTTGCAACCAAAATAAAAGAAGAATGTGGTATCTGGATAGTGGTTGCTCAAGGCACATGACTGGGGATGTGAAGCAATTCTCATCACTAACAGCTATTGATGGTGGAAACGTTACTTTTGGTGATAATGGAAAAGACAAAATCGTCGGAATTGGTAAAATCCATATCACCCCTAATGCTTATGTAGATAATGTATTATTTGTTGATGGCTTGAAGCATAATCTTTTTAGCATTAGTCAGTTTTGTGATAAGGGTTTTAAAGTAATTTTTGAATCATCTTTGTGCATGGTATCTAGTCTAGATGTCGATGGCATCAAGTTCACTGGTCATAGGCATGGAAACATTTACATGGTTGATCTTGATGATCTAGCCATGGAAAGTGGTCAATGCCTAGTGGCTAAGGAAGCCAAGGCAAGTGAAACTAGTTGGCTTTGGCATCGTAGGCTAGGGCATGCTAGTATGCAGTTGATTTCAAAATTAAGCAAAAAGAATCTTGTAAAAGAATTGCCAAAACTCACATTTGAAAAAGATAAGATTTGTGCTGCATGTCAATTTGGAAAACAAACTAAATCTACTTTCAAACCTAAAGGAGTAGTATCTACTACTAGACCCCTTGAATTATTGCATATGGACCTCTTTGGACCAACCAGAACAACTAGTTTGGGAGGTAAAAAATATGGGCTAGTAATTGTAGATGATTACTCACGATTTACTTGGGTGATGTTTTTAGCTCATAAAGATGAAACATTTTCAGCTTTTGTTAAATTTCATAAAAGGGTTTCAAACGAAAAAGATCTCACTATTGTTTCTTTGCGTAGTGATCATGGAACTGAATTTGACAATCATGATTTTGAAGCTTTTTGTAATGAAAATGGCATTAGTCATAATTTTTCTACACCTAGGACACCTCAACAAAATGGGGTGGTAGAAAGAAAGAACAGGATACTTGAAGAAATGGCACGCACAATGCTTTGCGAAAACGATTTACCTAGATATTTTTGGGCAGAAGCCATTAATACTTCCTGTTACATTTTAAATCGTGTTTTAATTCGACCTATTTTGAAGAAAACACCATATGAGCTTTGGAAAAATCGAAAACCTAATCTCAAGTATTTTCGTGTATTTGGTTGCCGCTGTTTCATATTAAACAATGGCAAAGATAATATCAGTAAATTTGATGCCAAGTCAGATGAGGGTATCTTCTTAGGATACTCTACTTCTAGCAAGGCATACAGGGTCTTCAACAGAAGAACTCTTCTGGTTGAAGAATCAATTCATGTAGTGTTTGATGAATCTAACGAAAAATCTTCTAGAAAAGAAGATTCTATTGATGTTGAAACAGGTACAAAGAAGCTTGAACAATTGACAATCAATGAAGATGAGCCCAAAGGAGATGATGATCAAGAGAATCAAGATCAAACTCAAGAGATCAATGCAACTTCACCAAAACCTTTACCTAAAGAATGGAGGTATGCACACGGACACCCTAAAGAGCTAATAATTGGTGATCCATCAAAGGGGGTAAGTACACGCTCTTCTATTAGAAATGTTTGTGATTATTTAGCTTTTGTATCTCAGATAGAGCCTAAGTCAATAGAAGAAGCTGAAAAAGATTGTAACTGGATTAATGCTATGCAAGATGAACTAAATCAATTTAAAAGAAATAATGTTTGGACTTAACTGAAAGACCCCTTAATGTTTCTGTAATTGGCACAAAATGGGTTTTTAGAAATAAACTTGATGAACATGGTATTGTAACTAGAACAAAGCTAGACTTGTTGCTAAAGGCTACAACCAGGAAGAAGGGATAGACTTTGATGAAACCTTTGCTCCTGTTGCTAGGCTAGAAGCAATTAGACTTTTACTTGCTTTTGCTTGTTTTATGGATTTCAAGTTATTTCAAATGGATGTTAAGAGTGCCTTTTTAAATGGATTTATTGAAGAGGAGTTTATGTTGAACAACCTCCTGGTTTTGAAAATCATGAATTTCCTAATCATGTCTTTAAATTGCATAAAGCATTGTATGGTTTAAAGCAAGCTCCTAGAGCTTGGTATGATAGATTAAGTTCATTTTTGATGAAAAATGATTTCTCTAGAGGTAATGTAGATAATACATTATTTTTGAAAAAGAAAAATGATGATCTCTTAGTAGTACAAATCTATGTAGATGATATTATTTTTGGTGCTACTAACGAATGTCTTTGTCAAGAATTTGCAAAGTTAATGCAGAGTGAGTTCGAGATGAGCATGATGGGAGAACTCAACTTCTTCCTCGGACTCCAAATTAAGCAAACCAAAGAGGGGATCTCCATCAACCAAGCCAAGTACACAAGGAAAATATTGAAAAAGTTTGGGATGGAGACTACCAAACCAATAGGTACCCTATGAGCTCTTCATGTAAATTAGACAAAGATGAATGTGGTAAATCAGTAGACCAAAAATTATATAGAGGCATGATTGGTTCATTGCTATATCTAACTGCCAGTAGACCAGATATAATGTTTAGTGTTTGTATGTGTGCACGTTTTCAGTCTGCTCCTAAAGAATCACATCTCTTAGCTGTAAAACGTATATTTAGATACTTATCTGGGTCAATCGAAATTGGTCTTTGGTACTCTAGAGAGTCATCATATGAATTAATTGCATATTCTGATGCTGATTTTGCTGGGTGTAAACTTGATCGTAAAAGTACTAGTGGAACTTGTCAATTCCTAGGAGTTAATTTGATTTCATGGAGCAGTAAGAAACAGAATTCGGTTGCTCTATCTACGGCGGAAGCCGAATATATAGCAGCTGGAAGCTGTTGTGCTCAGATTCTATGGATCAAACAACAACTCGAGGACTTTGGCATCAAACTAACTAAGACACCCATAAGATGTGATAATACTAGTGCAATCAATTTAACGAAAAATCCTGTACAACATTCAAGAAGCAAACATATTGAAATAAGACATCACTTCATAAGAGATCACGTTCAAAACTCTAATGTGTTGTTAGAATTTATTTGTACTGATTATCAATTGGCTGATATATTCACAAAACCATTGAATGAAGATAGATTTTGTATGATCAGAAGAGAACTGGGAGTCATTGATCCTTTTGCTTGAAACTCTTCAATTCTCATCAAAATTCCTCAAAAATGATTTATAAATTCTCAAATATGTTTAAAGGTTATTTTTCTAAATTTTATCAATTTTTTAAATTTTACAGAATTTTATTTTGGGTAATTTATTGTTGGAGGTCGACACTTTAATTTTCGGAGGTCGACCCCTAAGGTTTTTGGAGGTCGACACTTGAGGTCGACCCCTGAAAATTTTTAGAGGTCGACACTTGAACGGAAATCTCCTTTTTAAAACCCGTCCGCAAGCCAATCTTTTCTCCATTTTTTTCATTTCTCCTTCGTGTGGTCCCCCTCCAACTTCCCTAAACCTCTAAACAGTGATTTCCACCCTTCTCCTTCATCCTTTTGGGTAATCCTCTCCTCTCCTCTTGCTTTCCTTGGAACCAAACCTCTTTTTGACCGTGTTCTTGGTTTTGGACAACCGAAAGCTTTTGCATCTATCTACCCTCAAATCTCGGTTGTTTTTCAATTGAAATCACTTTTTTCTTTCCTCCGTTCCTTACTTTTTCTCCATTTACTCTCGATTTTCTCCATTCTCACAAATCCTATCTCACCATTTCACCATCTCCTCTTTTTTTCTCAATCTGTGAACCTCTCTTTCCCTCTCCTTTCCTCTTAGCCTTGCTTCATTGTGCTTCTCCCTAAGTTACCCCTCTTCCTTTCATATGGGTCCAAGAAAGCACTTGGCAGTAAGGAAAAGGAGATTGGAACAAGGCCAAGGTAGCACTGAGCGACGAAGAAAGGTCAGACATGAGCGTGAGCCGACCCCAGAGCCACCTGCACCAGTGCCAGCCAGCTTAGTACGGAAGAGCATTGCGAGTGGGAGGCGTGTGGATATACCATTCTGGGATCAGCATCACTTTTTTATTGGAGATGTGCTGAGAGATGCAGGTCTGGTTCATTTCTGTACGATGTCTGAGAGATTCTACCCAGACCTCATCAGGGAGTTCTATGGATCCATGGCCACTGATGGCATTGGATGGTCAGCTACTGTACGTGGGATCGAGATTCCAGTGACACCGGAGGTCATCAGTCGTATTTGGAGGATTCCACTTCATGGCACTGCTGCCACTTCGATCAGCGACAGAGAGCACGCCTTCAGATGTATTCTAGAGCGTGAGGATGTTAGCGGCATTTCCACAGTAGCCGCTAACCAGCTTTCACTGGAGATGAGAGTGCTGCATCATATCATCGCCCGTATCTTGATTCCGAAGAGCGGGAGATTCGACTTTATCACTGAGCGTGAGCTGGTGTTGATGGTGTCCCTGAGACAGCGGACTCCCATCAACCTTCCCAGGATCATGCTTCAGCAGATGGGTGAGGCAGCATCTCACAGGAGACTAGTTCAGCCATATGGCATGGGGCTGACTCAGCTATTCAGGGAGCATGGTGTTTCATTTGATGGTATACCCTTCAGTCAGCTGCAGCATACTGATACATATGGAGAGAAATCCCTGCATAGGATGGGATTTCGACTGATTGGTGACCGTTGGGTGCGACGAGAGTCTGGCCAGGAGCCAGATGAGGAGGATGAGATCCGAGCAGCTGAGGCAGGGCCTTCAGAGCCTACTGATCATGGTACACCTCCTCGCCCAGCACCAGAGTCAGAGACTGCGGAGCCTGAGCCATTCACGCCACCACCCTCATCAGCTCCAGCACCTACTACTACTGCTACACCACGGAGGACTACAGCGAGGATATCGGACTTTGAGCAGAGAGTGACTGATCACATTTCAGAGGTCCGGACAGAGATTACTGGTGTACGACAGGAGCTACATGATCTGCGGATACACACAGATATGCGCATTGGAGCTCTCTCAGCTAGTATGGATACAGGATTTCGACAGATCCTCAGCCTACTGAGATTAGCACTGCCATCAGGGACTGCAGATCCGACAGTATCTCCTCCACATTCAGATGATGATGATGATGATGACTCCAGTGGATACAGTGACAGTGATGGAGATCAGCCTGGAGCAGGTAGTTCTGATGTTCCACCTGCAGATCCGATTCCAGAGATTCCCCTTCTACTGATCCTCCTTCTACTGATCTTCCGAGTACAGATCCTCCAGCTACAGATGTGCCAGTAGATACTGAGCTTACAGAGTCACTTTTTGAGACTATTACTGGGATTCCGGATGATATAGATGAGCATACAGAGACAGATATTGATGATCCCACAGCTTATGAGCTAGTCAGCAGGCACACTCCAGCTCAGTCTACTCAGCATACTGATCCATCTACTCCTTCTGCTACTGCTTCAGTCAGGACACCTGTGGAGCCCTTTCCTCGGACCTATAGATCTCGTAGGACTACCCCTAGGTCTGGTCCCTCTCTGAGGACTCGGAGTCACTCTCATAGGACTCCAAAATCTCATCTAGGATCTTGGCTCCTATCTCTTTTGATATACCTTCTGATGAGGAGTAGCCTCATAGATTTACTTGTTGTACTTAGTTTGCTTTGTATGGTCTGTTGTATCAGTGTTTTGTGCTTACTATGTAAGCAATTTTGTAACTGAATACATTTGTTTTTATCTATATTGTGATATTTTACTGTCTGATACCAGCTCTTAGCATTTATCTTTTTAAACCCTCAAGATAGAATATTTTTGTTATATTGAATGCACAAATTGAGGGGGAGCATGTATTTTATGCAACTAAATTCTTCATAGTAATGGAACATAAGTTTCTTTAATATATCTTTCACTACAAAAATGGACTTTTTGATTCTTGACAAAAAGGGGGAGTAGTAAAGTATATATGAGACTCCTTCTTATGAGTAGTAAAGTATATATGATTCTTATAAGTAAAGCTTGTTTGTTTCTTATCTTTTTGACTCATGAGAATGTTTCACAAAAAGAAAGAAGTAAATGAAAAGTAAAATCTTTTTGACTCTTGAGAATGTTTTCACAAAAAAAAGTAGATGAAAAGTAAAATCTTTATGATATACTCATGCATGTAAGGATTCTTTGAAAATTTTTATTGCTATATTTTGCTTTTGGACTTAATTGCATATATACTCAAGGTTTTGTCATCATCAAAAAGGGGGAGATTGTTGACTTTGGCTCCTTAGTTTTGATGATTAACAAAAGGTTGAGTATATGTTTGGACTAATGTTTCATCTCAAGATAAAGTTTCAGGACTTAGGTTATTCAAAAAGAGTACTAAGAGTACAATGATGAAACCAAGTTTGCCTGATTTGGAAAAGAGCTCTTCTACCTTGAACAAGATCAAATTTCTCATATTGGACCTTCCTGTTAAGAAATAATTGACAAAAGAAACAAAGGCTTAAAGAAACTCAAGCATGGCACGCACCTCTCTAAAGTTTCAGAAAATTTTAAATCAGAGGTCGACACCTTGTCAAAGGTCGACCACCAGAGGTCGACTCATGAAGAGAAAAAAGTTCAGCATGGCCGGCACGGCAAAATTTCAGTGGCACGCTCCAGAGGTCGACCACCAGAGGTCAACACCTGTCCAGAGGTCGACACCAGAGGTCGACTCATAGCCTGAGAATTCAAACTGGGCAGAACTATGGTTTTCTGGATTTTTGCCTAAGATAAACTGGAGGTCGACTCATGAGGTCGACACTTGATCCAGAGGTCGACTCATGAGGTCGACTCATGGCATAACGGCTAGTTTTTCTGAACTTTTGATTTGATTTCTAACGGCCATAAACGGCCATATTTTTGATTCTAACGGTCTTGTGGAGTTGTTTCAGCATGAATGAGGTATTTAACCTCCACCAAACTTCAAAAAAGACAAGGAGACAAAGTGAAAAAGTTTAGAGTCAAAGTACAAAGCCTTCAATCAATTCCAAGCCAAAAAGTGAGAAAACCAAGAGATTCCTTAGCCAAAAGCTTCCATCTTTGAGGAATCCAACTTTCAAGTATTTGGCATTTAGTGAGGTCCAAAGATTCCAAGAGAAAGGCTTGAAGAGTCTCCATCAAGAGCTACATCGAATTACTTATTGCTCAAAAGGAGTTTGTCTTGTTTTATTCATTGTATTCATATTCTTTTTGTCTTTAGCTAGTTTCAAGGGAATTTGAAACTAGTGTGAGGTTTGTTGGTGAGCCAATGATAAAACCAACTAGGGTTGCTTGTAAGCCCGAAGCCAAAACAAGTGAGTGAGGTTTGTTGGTGAGCCAATTGATAAAACCAACTAGGGTTGCTTGTAAGCCCGAAGCCAAAACAAGTGTGTAAGGTTTTGACTTGTGAGCCTGGTAAAACAAGTCGGCTGTAATCTAAAGATTATAGTGGAAATTCCCAAGTGGAGCTTGGGGAGTGGATGTAGGTGCTAGGTGCACCGAACCACTATACTTCTTGTGTGTTTGCATTGCTTCACTCTTTATCTTCTTTTGCTCTTTAATTGTTGATTTATTTCATTGCTTCCGTTGCACAATTACTTGAGCACTATCACTCTTCACCTTAGAACTTGTTAGCACATATATTGCTTTAATTTTTAAAATACCCAATTCACCCCCCTCTTGGGCACCATTTCTGGGCAACAAGTGGTATCAGAGCACCGGTACTCTCTTGTAGGTCCAACGATCTTGAGTGAAAGATCATGGCCGCCCCAATTGGAATGGGTGTAGTTGAAGGACAAGCATCAAATCGCCCTCCTTTCTTTAATGGCACAAACTACACATACTGGAAAACTCGTATGCGTATTTATTTACAAGCTGTAGATTATCATATATGGAGAGTAATTACTAAAGGGCCTCATCAGCCCACTCACTTGGTTAATGGCATTATCACCCCAAAATCTGAAGAAGAATGGGATGACAATGACATCAAACAAGCTGAGTTAAATGCTAAGGCGATGAATTTGCTATTCTGTGCACTTGACCCTAGTGAATTCAACAGAATATCAAATTGTATTTCCGCCAAAGAAATTTGGGATACACTTGAGGTTACCCATGAGGGTACACACCAAGTGAAGACCACAAAGGTGAACATGCTCATTCATACGTATGAGATGTTCAGGATGGAACCAACTGAAAGTATAAGTGAAATGTATACTAGATTTACCAATATAGTAAATGGTATGAGGAGTTTGGAAAAAATTATATCTAATGGTGAACTGGTTAACAAACTTCTCAGGTCTCTTCCGGCTTCATGGGATGCGAAAGTAACAGCCATAGAAGAAGCCAAGGATGTCAATACTCTACCTCTCGAGCAGCTTCTTGGATCACTGATGACTTACGAGCTTTCACTAAAGCAGAAGACAGTGGACAATGACAAGAAAAAGAAAGCCATAGCCTTCAAGTCCACTACAAAGGAAGAGTCAAGTGATGAATCAGAAGAAGAAGCTGATGATGATGAGACAGCCCTCATTACAAGAAAATTCAAAAGATTCATGAGAAAGAAGAAGGGCTTCTACAAGAAAAGGCCACAAAAAGGTGATCACAATAAAGAAAAAGAAAAAGAAAGGGATCCACCCATCTGCTTCGAGTGCAAGAAGCCTGGACATTATAAAACGGATTGCCCTTTGCTTAAAAAGAGTCGAAGGATGTTGAGAAAGAAAGCCATGATGGCTACCTGGAGTGAGAGTGAGGACTCCAGCAGTGATGAAGAGCAGCAGGTAGTCGCCAACTTATGTTTCATGGCCAATGAAGATAATGAGGTAAATTCTGAACCTGAAACTGAATTTACTTTCAATGAATTGCATGATGCTTTTGATGACTTAGTTATGGAATATGAAAAATTAAAACTGAAAAATAAGAAATTAAGAAAGCTAAATTTTGAGCTTACCAAAAATTCAGAAAAGTTTTCAACTGAAATTGAAGATTTAATTCAAGAAAACAAGAAATTAACTGAACATGTAAAGACCTTGACAAATGATAAGGATAATCTTTTAAAAGAAAATGATTCTTTGAAAAATAATAGAAGTCTTAAAACTAATGAGAAAATTGAAAAACAAAATAAAGAACTATTGCTTCAAAACAAGAATTACAAGAAGAGTTAGAAAAAGTAAAACCTTTTGTAGAAAAGTTTACTTTTAGTTCAGAAAAACTAAGTATGCTTTTAAATAGTCAACATGCAGTGTTTAACAAAGCTGGACTTGGATTTAAGCCACACAATCAGCAAAAACTTTACAAAAACTTTTTCATACCTGCATCTTCTAATATTACCTGCTATGCATGTGGTAAATTAGGACATAAATCATATATTTGTAATAGAAGAAAATTGAATACCTTTAAAAGATTTGGGTTCCAAAAGGAACCAATTTGACTAACCCTAAAGGACCCAAGATGACTTGGGTACCTAAAGTTTCAACTTGATTAATTTTTTGCAGGTGTGCCTTGCAACCAAAAATAAAAGAAGAATGTGGTATCTGGATAGTGGTTGCTCAAGGCACATGACTGGGGATGTGAAGCAATTCTCATCACTAGCAGCTATTGATGGTGGAAACGTTACTTTTGGTGATAATGGAAAAGGCAAAATCGTCGGAATTGGTAAAATCCATATCACCCCTAATGCTTATGTAGATAATGTATTATTTGTTGATGGCTTGAAGCATAATCTTTTTAGCATTAGTCAGTTTTGTGATAAGGGTTTTAAAGTAATTTTTGAATCATCTTTGTGCATGGTATCTAGTCTAGATGTCGATGGCATCAAGTTCACTGGTCATAGGCATGGAAACATTTACATGGTTGATCTTGATGATCTAGCCATGGAAAGTGGTCAATGCCTAGTGGCTAAGGAAGCCAAGGCAAGTGAAACTAGTTGGCTTTGGCATCGTAGGCTAGGGCATGCTAGTATGCAGTTGATTTCAAAATTAAGCAAAAAGAATCTTGTAAAAGAATTGCCAAAACTCACATTTGAAAAAGATAAGATTTGTGCTGCATGTCAATTTGGAAAACAAACTAAATCTACTTTCAAACCTAAAGGAGTAGTATCTACTACTAGACCCCTTGAATTATTGCATATGGACCTCTTTGGACCAACCAGAACAACTAGTTTGGGAGGTAAAAAATATGGGCTAGTAATTGTAGATGATTACTCACGATTTACTTGGGTGATGTTTTTAGCTCATAAAGATGAAACATTTTCAGCTTTTGTTAAATTTCATAAAAGGGTTTCAAACGAAAAAGATCTCACTATTGTTTCTTTGCGTAGTGATCATGGAACTGAATTTGACAATCATGATTTTGAAGCTTTTTGTAATGAAAATGGCATTAGTCATAATTTTTCTGCACCTAGGACACCTCAACAAAATGGGGTGGTAGAAAGAAAGAACAGGACACTTGAAGAAATGGCACGCACAATGCTTTGCGAAAACGATTTACCTAGATATTTTTGGGCAGAAGCCATTAATACTTCCTGTTACATTTTAAATCGTGTTTTAATTCGACCTATTTTGAAGAAAACACCATATGAGCTTTGGAAAAATCGAAAACCTAATCTCAAGTATTTTCGTGTATTTGGTTGCCGCTGTTTCATATTAAACAATGGCAAAGATAATATCAGTAAATTTGATGCCAAGTCAGATGAGGGTATCTTCTTAGGATACTCTACTTCTAGCAAGGCATACAGGGTCTTCAACAGAAGAACTCTTCTGGTTGAAGAATCAATTCATGTAGTGTTTGATGAATCTAACGAAAAATCTTCTAGAAAAGAAGATTCTATTGATGTTGAAACAGGTACAAAGAAGCTTGAACAATTGACAATCAATGAAGATGAGCCCAAAGGAGATGATGATCAAGAGAATCAAGATCAAACTCAAGAGATCAATGCAACTTCACCAAAACCTTTACCTAAAGAATGGAGGTATGCACACGGACACCCTAAAGAGCTAATAATTGGTGATCCATCAAAGGGGGTAAGTACACGCTCTTCTATTAGAAATGTTTGTGATTATTTAGCTTTTGTATCTCAGATAGAGCCTAAGTCAATAGAAGAAGCTGAAAAAGATTGTAACTGGATTAATGCTATGCAAGATGAACTAAATCAATTTAAAAGAAATAATGTTTGGACTTTAACTGAAAGACCCCTTAATGTTTCTGTAATTGGCACAAAATGGGTTTTTAGAAATAAACTTGATGAACATGGTATTGTAACTAGAACAAAGCTAGACTTGTTGCTAAAGGCTACAACCAGGAAGAAGGGATCGACTTTGATGAAACCTTTGCTCCTGTTGCTAGGCTAGAAGCAATTAGACTTTTACTTGCTTTTGCTTGTTTTATGGATTTCAAGTTATTTCAAATGGATGTTAAGAGTGCCTTTTTAAATGGATTTATTGAAGAGGAGGTTTATGTTGAACAACCTCCTGGTTTTGAAAATCATGAATTTCCTAATCATGTCTTTAAATTGCATAAAGCATTGTATGGTTTAAAGCAAGCTCCTAGAGCTTGGTATGATAGATTAAGTTCATTTTTGATGAAAAATGATTTCTCTAGAGGTAATGTAGATAATACATTGTTTTTGAAAAAGAAAAATGATGATCTCTTAGTAGTACAAATCTATGTAGATGATATTATTTTTGGTGCTACTAACGAATGTCTTTGTCAAGAATTTGCAAAGTTAATGCAGAGTGAGTTCGAGATGAGCATGATGGGAGAACTCAACTTCTTCCTCGGACTCCAAATTAAGCAAACCAAAGAGGGGATCTCCATCAACCAAGCCAAGTACACAAGGGAAATATTGAAAAAGTTTGGGATGGAGACTACCAAACCAATAGGTACCCTATGAGCTCTTCATGTAAATTAGACAAAGATGAATGTGGTAAATCAGTAGACCAAAAATTATATAGAGGCATGATTGGTTCATTGCTATATCTAACTGCCAGTAGACCAGATATAATGTTTAGTGTTTGTATGTGTGCACGTTTTCAGTCTGCTCCTAAAGAATCACATCTCTTAGCTGTAAAACGTATATTTAGATACTTATCTGGGTCAATCGAAATTGGTCTTTGGTACTCTAGAGAGTCATCATATGAATTAATTGCATATTCTGATGCTGATTTTGCTGGGTGTAAACTTGATCGTAAAAGTACTAGTGGAACTTGTCAATTCCTAGGAGTTAATTTGATTTCATGGAGCAGTAAGAAACAGAATTCGGTTGCTCTATCTACGGCGGAAGCCGAATATATAGCAGCTGGAAGCTGTTGTGCTCAGATTCTATGGATCAAACAACAACTCGAGGACTTTGGCATCAAACTAACTAAGACACCCATAAGATGTGATAATACTAGTGCAATCAATTTAACGAAAAATCCTGTACAACATTCAAGAAGCAAACATATTGAAATAAGACATCACTTCATAAGAGATCACGTTCAAAACTCTAATGTGTTGTTAGAATTTATTTGTACTGATTATCAATTGGCTGATATATTCACAAAACCATTGAATGAAGATAGATTTTGTATGATCAGAAGAGAACTGGGAGTCATTGATCCTTTTGCTTGAAACTCTTCAATTCTCATCAAAATTCCTCAAAAATGATTTATAAATTCTCAAATATGTTTAAAGGTTATTTTTCTAAATTTTATCAATTTTTTAAATTTTACAGAATTTTATTTTGGGTAATTTATTGTTGGAGGTCGACACTTTAATTTTCGGAGGTCGACCCCTAAGGTTTTTGGAGGTCGACACTTGAGGTCGACCCCTGAAAATTTTTAGAGGTCGACACTTGAACGGAAATCTCCTTTTTTAAAACCCGTCCGCAAGCCAATCTTTTCTCCATTTTTTCATTTCTCCTTCGTGTGGTCCCCCTCCAACTTCCCTAAACCTCTAAAGTGGATTTCCACCCTTCTCCTTCATCCTTTTGGGTAATCCTCTCCTCTCCTCTTGCTTTCCTTGGAACCAAACCTCTTTTTGACCGTGTTCTTGGTTTTGGACAACCGAAAGCTTTTGCATCTATCTACCCTCAAATCTCGGTTGTTTTTCAATTGAAATCACTTTTTTCTTTCCTCCGTTTCTTACTTTTCTCCATTTACTCTCGATTTTCTCCATTCTCACAAACCCTATCTCACCATTTCACCATCTCCTCTTTTTTCTCAATCTGTGAACCTCTCTTTCCCTCTCCTTTCCTCTTAGCCTTGCTTCATTGTACTTCTCCCTAAGTTACCCCTCTTCCTTTCATATGGGTCCAAGAAAGCACTTGGCAGTAAGGAAAAGGAGATTGGAACAAGGCCAAGGTAGCACTGAGCGACGAAGAAAGGTCAGACATGAGCGTGAGCCGACCCCAGAGCCACCTGCACCAGTGCCAGCCAGCTTAGTACGGAAGAGCATTGCGAGTGGGAGGCGTGTGGATATACCATTCTGGGATCAGCATCACTTTTTTATTGGAGATGTGCTGAGAGATGCAGGTCTGGTTCATTTCTGTACGATGTCTGAGAGATTCTACCCAGACCTCATCAGGGAGTTCTATGGATCCATGGCCACTGATGGCATTGGATGGTCAGCTACTGTACGTGGGATCGAGATTCCAGTGACACCGGAGGTCATCAGTCGCATTTGGAGGATTCCACTTCATGGCACTGCTGCCACTTCGATCAGCGACAGAGAGCACGCCTTCAGATGTATTCTAGAGCGTGAGGATGTTAGCGGCATTTCCACAGTAGCCGCTAACCAGCTTTCACTGGAGATGAGAGTGCTGCATCATATCATCGCCCGTATCTTGATTCCGAAGAGCGGGAGATTCGACTTTATCACTGAGCGTGAGCTGGTGTTGATGGTGTCCCTGAGACAGCGGACTCCCATCAACCTTCCCAGGATCATGCTTCAGCAGATGGGTGAGGCAGCATCTCACAGGAGACTAGTTCAGCCATATGGCATGGGGCTGACTCAGCTATTCAGGGAGCATGGTGTTTCATTTGATGGTATACCCTTCAGTCAGCTGCAGCATACTGATACATATGGAGAGAAATCCCTGCATAGGATGGGATTTCGACTGATTGGTGACCGTTGGGTGCGACGAGAGTCTGGCCAGGAGCCAGATGAGGAGGATGAGATCCGAGCAGCTGAGGCAGGGCCTTCAGAGCCTACTGATCATGGTACACCTCCTCGCCCAGCACCAGAGTCAGAGACTGCGGAGCCTGAGCCATTCACGCCACCACCCTCATCAGCTCCAGCACCTACTACTACTGCTACACCACGGAGGACTACAGCGAGGATATCGGACTTTGAGCAGAGAGTGACTGATCACATTTCAGAGGTCCGGACAGAGATTACTGGTGTACGACAGGAGCTACATGATCTGCGGATACACACAGATATGCGCATTGGAGCTCTCTCAGCTAGTATGGATACAGGATTTCGACAGATCCTCAGCCTACTGAGATTAGCACTGCCATCAGGGACTGCAGATCCGACAGTATCTCCTCCACATTCAGATGATGATGATGATGATGACTCCAGTGGATACAGTGACAGTGATGGAGATCAGCCTGGAGCAGGTAGTTCTGATGTTCCACCTGCAGATCCGATTCCAGAGATTCCCCCTTCTACTGATCCTCCTTCTACTGATCTTCCGAGTACAGATCCTCCAGCTACAGATGTGCCAGTAGATACTGAGCTTACAGAGTCACTTTTTGAGACTATTACTGGGATTCCGGATGATATAGATGAGCATACAGAGACAGATATTGATGATCCCACAGCTTATGAGCTAGTCAGCAGGCACACTCCAGCTCAGTCTACTCAGCATACTGATCCATCTACTCCTTCTGCTACTGCTTCAGTCAGGACACCTGTGGAGCCCTTTCCTCGGACCTATAGATCTCGTAGGACTACCCCTAGGTCTGGTCCCTCTCTGAGGACTCGGAGTCACTCTCATAGGACTCCAAAATCCTCATCTAGGATCTTGGCTCCTATCTCTTTTGATATACCTTCTGATGAGGAGTAGCCTCATAGATTTACTTGTTGTACTTAGTTTGCTTTGTATGGTCTGTTGTATCAGTGTTTTGTGCTTACTATGTAAGCAATTTTGTAACTGAATACATTTGTTTTTATCTATATTGTGATATTTTACTGTCTGATACCAGCTCTTAGCATTTATCTTTTAAACCCTCAAGATAGAATATTTTTGTTATATTGAATGCACAAATTGAGGGGGAGCATGTATTTTATGCAACTAAATACTTCATTGTAATGGAACATAAGTTTCTTTAATATATCTTTCACTACAAAAATGGACTTTTTGATTCTTGACAAAAAGGGGAGTAGTAAAGTATATATGAGACTCCTTCTTATGAGTAGTAAAGTATATATGATTCTTATAAGTAAAGCTTGTTTGTTTCTTATCTTTTTGACTCATGAGAATGTTTTCACAAAAGAAAGAAGTAAATGAAAAGTAAAATCTTTTTGACTCTTGAGAATGTTTTCACAAAAAAAAGTAGATGAAAAGTAAAATTTTATGATATACTCATGCATGTAAGGATTCTTTGAAAATTTTTATTGCTATATTTTGCTTTTGGACTTAATTGCATATATACTCAAGGTTTTGTCATCATCAAAAAGGGGGAGATTGTTGGCTTTGGCTCCTTAGTTTTGATGATTAACAAAAGGTTGAGTATATGTTTGGACTAATGTTTCATCTCAAGATAAAGTTTCAGGACTTAGGTTATTCAAAAAGAGTACTAAGAGTACAATGATGAAACCAAGTTTGCCTGATTTGGAAAAGAGCTCTTCTACCTTGAACAAGATCAAATTTCTCATATTGGACCTTCCTGTTAAGAAATAATTGACAAAAGAAACAAAGGCTTAAAGAAACTCAAGCATGGCACGCACCTCTCTAAGTTTCAGAAAATTTCAATCAGAGGTCGACCACCAGAGGTCGACACCTTGTCAAAGGTCGACCACCAGAGGTCGACTCATGAAGAGAGAAAAGTTCAGCATGGCCGGCACGGCAAAATTTCAGTGGCACGCTCCAGAGGTCGACCACCAGAGGTCAACACCTGTCCAGAGGTCGACACCAGAGGTCGACTCATAGCCTGAGAATTCAAACTGGGCAGAACTATGGTTTTCTGGATTTTTGCCTAAGATAAACTGGAGGTCGACTCATGAGGTCGACACTTGATCCAGAGGTCGACTCATGAGGTCGACTCATGGCATAACGGCTAGTTTTTCTGAACTTTTGATTTGATTTCTAACGGCCATAAACGGCCATATTTTTGATTCTAACGGTCTTGTGGAGTTGTTTCAGCATGAATGAGGTATTTAACCTCCACCAAACTTCAAAAAAGACAAGGAGACAAAGTGAAAAAGTTTAGAGTCAAAGTACAAAGCCTTCAATCAATTCCAAGCCAAAAAGAGTGAGAAAACCAAGAGATTCCTTAGCCAAAAGCTCTCCATCTTTGAGGAATCCAACTTTCAAGTATTTGGCATTTAGTGAGGTCCAAAGATTCCAAGAGAAAGGCTTGAAGAGTCTCCATCAAGAGCTACATCGAATTACTTATTGCTCAAAAGGAGTTTGTCTTGTTTTATTCATTGTATTCATATTCTTTTTGTCTTTAGCTAGTTTCAAGGGAATTTGAAACTAGTGTGAGGTTTGTTGGTGAGCCAAGTGATAAAACCAACTAGGGTTGCTTGTAAGCCCGAAGCCAAAACAAGTGAGTGAGGTTTGTTGGTGAGCCAATTGATAAAACCAACTAGGGTTGCTTGTAAGCCCGAAGCCAAAACAAGTGTGTAAGGTTTTGACTTGTGAGCCTGGTAAAACAAGTCGGCTGTAATCTAAAGATTATAGTGGAAATTCCAAGTGGAGCTTGGGAGTGGATGTAGGTGCTAGGTGCACCGAACCACTATACTTCTTGTGTGTTTGCATTGCTTCACTCTTTATCTTCTTTTGCTCTTTAATTGTTGATTTATTTCATTGCTTCCGTTGCACAATTACTTGAGCACTATCACTCTTCACCTTAGAACTTGTTAGCACATATATTGCTTTAATTTTTAAAATACCCAATTCACCCCCCTCTTGGGCACCATTTCTGGGCAACAAGTGGTATCAGAGCGCCGGTACTCTCTTGTAGGTCCAACGATCTTGAGTGAAAGATCATGGCCGCCCCAATTGGAATGGGTGTAGTTGAAGACAAGCATCAAATCGCCCTCCTTTCTTTAATGGCACAAACTACACATACTGGAAAACTCGTATGCGTATTTATTTACAAGCTGTAGATTATCATATATGGAGAGTAATTACTAAAGGGCCTCATCAGCCCACTCACTTGGTTAATGGCATTATCACCCCAAAATCTGAAGAAGAATGGGATGACAATGACATCAAACAAGCTGAGTTAAATGCTAAGGCGATGAATTTGCTATTCTGTGCACTTGACCCTAGTGAATTCAACAGAATATCAAATTGTATTTCCGCCAAAGAAATTTGGGATACACTTGAGGTTACCCATGAGGGTACACACCAAGTGAAGACCACAAAGGTGAACATGCTCATTCATACGTATGAGATGTTCAGGATGGAACCAACTGAAAGTATAAGTGAAATGTATACTAGATTTACCAATATAGTAAATGGTATGAGGAGTTTGGAAAAAATTATATCTAATGGTGAACTGGTTAACAAACTTCTCAGGTCTCTTCCGGCTTCATGGGATGCGAAAGTAACAGCCATAGAAGAAGCCAAGGATGTCAATACTCTACCTCTCGAGCAGCTTCTTGGATCACTGATGACTTACGAGCTTTCACTAAAGCAGAAGACAGTGGACAATGACAAGAAAAAGAAAGCCATAGCCTTCAAGTCCACTACAAAGGAAGAGTCAAGTGATGAATCAGAAGAAGAAGCTGATGATGATGAGACAGCCCTCATTACAAGAAAATTCAAAAGATTCATGAGAAAGAAGAAGGGCTTCTACAAGAAAAGGCCACAAAAGGTGATCACAATAAAGAAAAAGAAAAAGAAAAGAAAGGGATCCACCCATCTGCTTCGAGTGCAAGAAGCCTGGACATTATAAAACGGATTGCCCTTTGCTTAAAAAGAGTCGAAGGATGTTGAGAAAGAAAGCCATGATGGCTACCTGGAGTGAGAGTGAGGACTCCAGCAGTGATGAAGAGCAGCAGGTAGTCGCCAACTTATGTTTCATGGCCAATGAAGATAATGAGGTAAATTCTGAACCTGAAACTGAATTTACTTTCAATGAATTGCATGATGCTTTTGATGACTTAGTTATGGAATATGAAAAATTAAAACTGAAAAATAAGAAATTAAGAAAGCTAAATTTTGAGCTTACCAAAATTCAGAAAAGTTTTCAACTGAAATTGAAGATTTAATTCAAGAAAACAAGAAATTAACTGAACATGTAAAGACCTTGACAAATGATAAGGATAATCTTTTAAAAGAAAATGATTCTTTGAAAAATAATAGAAGTCTTAAAACTAATGAGAAAATTGAAAAACAAAATAAAGAACTATTGCTTCAAAACAAGAATTACAAGAAGAGTTAGAAAAAGTAAAACCTTTTGTAGAAAAGTTTACTTTTAGTTCAGAAAAACTAAGTATGCTTTTAAATAGTCAACATGCAGTGTTTAACAAAGCTGGACTTGGATTTAAGCCACACAATCAGCAAAAACTTTACAAAAACTTTTTCATACCTGCATCTTCTAATATTACCTGCTATGCATGTGGTAAATTAGGACATAAATCATATATTTGTAATAGAAGAAAATTGAATACCTTTAAAAGATTTGGGTTCCAAAAGGAACCAATTTGACTAACCCTAAAGGACCCAAGATGACTTGGGTACCTAAAGTTTCAACTTGATTAATTTTTTGCAGGTGTGCCTTGCAACCAAAAATAAAAGAAGAATGTGGTATCTGGATAGTGGTTGCTCAAGGCACATGACTGGGGATGTGAAGCAATTCTCATCACTAACAGCTATTGATGGTGGAAACGTTACTTTTGGTGATAATGAAAAAGGCAAAATCGTCGGAATTGGTAAAATCCATATCACCCCTAATGCTTATGTAGATAATGTATTATTTGTTGATGGCTTGAAGCATAATCTTTTTAGCATTAGTCAGTTTTGTGATAAGGGTTTTAAAGTAATTTTTGAATCATCTTTGTGCATGGTATCTAGTCTAGATGTCGATGGCATCAAGTTCACTGGTCATTGGCATGGAAACATTTACATGGTTGATCTTGATGATCTAGCCATGGAAAGTGGTCAATGCCTAGTGGCTAAGGAAGCCAAGGCAAGTGAAACTAGTTGGCTTTGGCATCGTAGGCTAGGGCATGCTAGTATGCAGTTGATTTCAAAATTAAGCAAAAAGAATCTTGTAAAAGAATTGCCAAAACTCACATTTGAAAAAGATAAGATTTGTGCTGCATGTCAATTTGGAAAACAAACTAAATCTACTTTCAAACCTAAAGGAGTAGTATCTACTACTAGACCCCTTGAATTATTGCATATGGACCTCTTTGGACCAACCAGAACAACTAGTTTGGGAGGTAAAAAATATGGGCTAGTAATTGTAGATGATTACTCACGATTTACTTGGGTGATGTTTTTAGCTCATAAAGATGAAACATTTTCAGCTTTTGTTAAATTTCATAAAAGGGTTTCAAACGAAAAAGATCTCACTATTGTTTCTTTGCGTAGTGATCATGGAACTGAATTTGACAATCATGATTTTGAAGCTTTTTGTAATGAAAACGGCATTAGTCATAATTTTTTTGCACCTAGGACACCTCAACAAAATGGGGTGGTAGAAAGAAAGAACAGGACACTTGAAGAAATGGCACGCACAATGCTTTGCGAAAACGATTTACCTAGATATTTTTGGGCAGAAGCCATTAATACTTCCTGTTACATTTTAAATCGTGTTTTAATTCGACCTATTTTGAAGAAAACACCATATGAGCTTTGGAAAAATCGAAAACCTAATCTCAAGTATTTTCGTGTATTTGGTTGCCGCTGTTTCATATTAAACAATGGCAAAGATAATATCAGTAAATTTGATGCCAAGTCAGATGAGGGTATCTTCTTAGGATACTCTACTTCTAGCAAGGCATACAGGGTCTTCAACAGAAGAACTCTTCTGGTTGAAGAATCAATTCATGTAGTGTTTGATGAATCTAACGAAAAATCTTCTAGAAAAGAAGATTCTATTGATGTTGAAACAGGTACAAAGAAGCTTGAACAATTGACAATCAATGAAGATGAGCCCAAAGGAGATGATGATCAAGAGAATCAAGATCAAACTCAAGAGATCAATGCAACTTCACCAAAACCTTTACCTAAAGAATGGAGGTATGCACACGGACACCCTAAAGAGCTAATAATTGGTGATCCATCAAAGGGGGTAAGTACACGCTCTTCTATTAGAAATGTTTGTGATTATTTAGCTTTTGTATCTCAGATAGAGCCTAAGTCAATAGAAGAAGCTGAAAAAGATTGTAACTGGATTAATGCTATGCAAGATGAACTAAATCAATTTAAAAGAAATAATGTTTGGATATTAACTGAAAGACCCCTTAATGTTTCTGTAATTGGCACAAAATGGGTTTTTAAAAATAAACTTGATGAACATGGTATTGTAACTAGGAACAAAGCTAGACTTGTTGCTAAAGGCTACAACCAGGAAGAAGGGATAGACTTTGATGAAACCTTTGCTCCTGTTGCTAGGCTAGAAGCAATTAGACTTTTACTTGCTTTTGCTTGTTTTATGGATTTCAAGTTATTTCAAATGGATGTTAAGAGTGCCTTTTTAAATGGATTTATTGAAGAGGAGGTTTATGTTGAACAACCTCCTGGTTTTGAAAATCATGAATTTCCTAATCATGTCTTTAAATTGCATAAAGCATTGTATGGTTTAAAGCAAGCTCCTAGAGCTTGGTATGATAGATTAAGTTCATTTTTGATGAAAAATGATTTCTCTAGAGGTAATGTAGATAATACATTGTTTTTGAAAAAGAAAAATGATGATCTCTTAGTAGTACAAATCTATGTAGATGATATTATTTTTGGTGCTACTAACGAATGTCTTTGTCAAGAATTTGCAAAGTTAATGCAGAGTGAGTTCGAGATGAGCATGATGGGAGAACTCAACTTCTTCCTCGGACTCCAAATTAAGCAAACCAAAGAGGGGATCTCCATCAACCAAGCCAAGTACACAAGGAAAATATTGAAAAAGTTTGGGATGGAGACTACCAAACCAATAGGTACCCTTATGAGCTCTTCATGTAAATTAGACAAAGATGAATGTGGTAAATCAGTAGACCAAAAATTATATAGAGGCATGATTGGTTCATTGCTATATCTAACTGCCAGTAGACCAGATATAATGTTTAGTGTTTGTATGTGTGCACGTTTTCAGTCTGCTCCTAAAGAATCACATCTCTTAGCTGTAAAACGTATATTTAGATACTTATCTGGGTCAATCAAAATTGGTCTTTGGTACTCTAGAGAGTCATCATATGAATTAATTGCATATTCTGATGCTGATTTTGCTGGGTGTAAACTTGATCGTAAAAGTACTAGTGGAACTTGTCAATTCCTAGGAGTTAATTTGATTTCATGGAGCAGTAAGAAACAGAATTCGGTTGCTCTATCTATGGCGGAAGCCGAATATATAGCAGCTGGAAGCTGTTGTGCTCAGATTCTATGGATCAAACAACAACTCGAGGACTTTGGCATCAAACTAACTAAGACACCCATAAGATGTGATAATACTAGTGCAATCAATTTAACGAAAAATCCTGTACAACATTCAAGAAGCAAACATATTGAAATAAGACATCACTTCATAAGAGATCACGTTCAAAACTCTAATGTGTTGTTAGAATTTATTTGTACTGATTATCAATTGGCTGATATATTCACAAAACCATTGAATGAAGATAGATTTTGTATGATCAGAAGAGAACTGGGAGTCATTGATCCTTTTGCTTGAAACTCTTCAATTCTCATCAAAATTCCTTAAAAATGATTTATAAATTCTCAAATATGTTTAAAGGTTATTTTTCTAAATTTTATCAATTTTTTAAATTTTACAGAATTTTATTTTGGGTAATTTATTGTTGGAGGTCGATACTTTAATTTTCGGAGGTCGACCCCTAAGGTTTTTGGAGGTCGACACTTGAGGTTGACCCCTGAAAATTTTTAGAGGTCGACACTTGAACGGAAATCTCCTTTTTTAAAACCCGTCCGCAAGCCAATCTTTTCTCCATTTTTTCCATTTCTCCTTCGTGTGGTCCCCCTCCAACTTCCCTAAACCTCTAAACAGTGGATTTCCACCCTTCTCCTTCATCCTTTTGGGTAATCCTCTCCTCTCCTCTTGCTTTCCTTGGAACCAAACCTCTTTTTGACCGTGTTCTTGGTTTTGGACAACCGAAAGCTTTTGCATCTATCTACCCTCAAATCTCGGTTATTTTTCAATTGAAATCACTTTTTTCTTTCCTCCGTTTCTTACTTTTTCTCCATTTACTCTCGATTTTCTCCATTCTCACAAACCCTATCTCACCATTTCACCATCTCCTCTTTTTTTCTCAATCCGTGAACCTCTCTTTCCCTCTCCTTTCCTCTTAGCCTTGCTTCATTGTGCTTCTCCCTAAGTTACCCCTCTTCGTTTCATATGGGTCCAAGAAAGCACTTGGCAGTAAGGAAAAGGAGATTGGAACAAGGCCAAGGTAGCACTGAGCAACGAAGAAAGGTCAGACATGAGCGTGAGCCGACCCCAGAGCCACCTGCACCAGTGCCAGCCAGCTTAGTACGGAAGAGCATTGCGAGTGGGAGGCGTGTGGATATACCATTATGGGATCAGCATCACTTTTTTATTGGAGATGTGCTGAGAGATGCAGGTCTGGTTCATTTCTGTACGATGTTTGAGAGATTCTACCCAGACCTCATCAGGGAGTTCTATGGATCCATGGCCACTGATGGCATTGGATGGTCAGCTACTGTACGTGGGATCGAGATTCCAGTGACACCGGAGGTCATCAGTCGCGTTTGGAGGATTCCACTTCATGGCACTGCTGCCACTTCGATCAGCGACAGAGAGCACGCCTTCAGATGTATTCTAGAGCGTGAGGATGTTAGCGGCATTTCCGCAGTAGCCACTAACCAGCTTTCACTGGAGATGAGAGTGCTGCATCATATCATCGCCCGTATCTTGATTCCGAAGAGCGGGAGATTCGACTTTATCACTGAGCGTGAGCTGGTGTTGATGGTGTCCCTGAGACAGCGGACTCCCATCAACCTTCCCAGGATCATGCTTCAGCAAATGGGTGAGGCAGCATCTCACAGGAGACTAGTTCAGCCATATGGCATGGGGCTGACTCAGCTATTCAGGGAGCATGGTGTTTCATTTGATGGTATACCCTTCAGTCAGCTGCAGCATACTGATACATATGGAGAGAAATCCCTGCATAGGATGGGATTTCGACTGATTGGTGACCGTTGGGTGCGACGAGAGTCTGGCCAGGAGCCAGATGAGGAGGATGAGATCCGAGCAGCTGAGGCAGGGCCTTCAGAGCCTACTGATCATGGTACACCTCCTCGCCCAGCACCAGAGTCAGAGACTGCGGAGCCTGAGCCATTCACGCCACCACCCTCATCAGCTCCAGCACCTACTACTACTGCTACACCACGGAGGACTACAGTGAGGATATCGGACTTTGAGCAGAGAGTGACTGATCACATTTCAGAGGTCCGGACAGAGATTACTGGTGTACGACAGGAGCTACATGATCTGCGGATACACACAGATATACGCATTGGAGCTCTCTCAGCTAGTATGGATACAGGATTTCGACAGATCCTCAGCCTACTGAGATTAGCACTGCCATCAGGGACTGCAGATCCGACAGTATCTCCTCCACATTCAGATGATGATGATGATGATGACTCCAGTTGATATAGTGACAGTGATAGAGATCAGCCTGGAGCAGGTAGTTCTGATGTTCCACCTGCAGATTCGATTCCAGAGATTCCCCCTTCTACTGATCCTCCTTTTACTGATCTTCCGAGTACAGATCCTCCAGCTACAGATGTGCCAGTAGATACTGAGCTTACAGAGTCACTTTTTGAGACTATTACTGGGATTCCGGATGATATAGATGAGCATACAGAGACAGATATTGATGATCCCACAGCTTATGAGCTAGTCAGCAGGCACACTCCAGCTCAGTCTACTCAGCATACTGATCCATCTACTCCTTCTGCTACTGCTTCAGTCAGGACACCTGTGGAGCCCTTTCCTCGGATCTATAGATCTCGTAGGACTACCCCTAGGTCTGGTCCCTCTCTGAGGACTCGGAGTCACTCTCATAGGACTCCAAAATCTTCATCTAGGATCTTGGCTCCTATCTCTTTTGATATACCTTCTGATGAGGAGTAGCCTCATAGATTTACTTGTTGTACTTAGTTTGCTTTGTATGGTCTGTTGTATCAGTGTTTTGTGCTTACTATGTAAGCAATTTTGTAACTGAATACATTTGTTTTTATCTATATTGTGATATTTTACTATCTGATACCAGCTCTTAGGGGTTACTTGGACTATCTCAAAAAAAATTACATCTTTAGAGTATTAGAGAAATTTGGGATGGAAAAATATTTTTGAGGGATTGCTCCTATTATAAAGGATGATAAACTTAATAAACTTTAATATCCAAGAAATGAGATTTAGAGAAAATGTAGTCCATAACCAATGCACATATTATTGAGAGTTTGATTTATGCTCATGTTTGAATTCATTTAGACATTATTTTTGCTGCATGAATGCTTGGACATTATTAACATTATCCAAGAGTAGAACATTGGAAAGCTGCAATGAAAACTATGCATTATTTATAAGGTATAAAAAATTACATGCTCACATATAGTTGGCCTGATTATCATGAAGTAATAGGCTATTAGGATTTTGACTTTGCTAGATGTACTGATTGTAAGAAGTTTACCACCAGATATATCTTTGTATTTATAAGAGGTGCTAAATATGGATGATTAAAATAAAGTTTTGTTCACTACATCTACTATGAAAGCTGTGTATGTAGCCTATTGTAAAACTTCTTCACAAGCTATATGGTTTCAAAATTTAATCATGGGACTTAGAATTTTTGACTTTATTAGTAGACTGATAAAGATATACCGTGATAATAATTCTATAACAAGATTCTCTTATAATATGAAGAGTATAAATACTTACAAGCTTATTTATATTAAATACTTTGCTCTTTGTAAGAGAATAAAGGACATAGTATATATGAAACATGTTGCCGCCGAATCTCCCGGGCCGGGTTCTCTCGGCTTGGCTAGAGCGCACTTCTCCCGGTTCCTACAAAGAAGTTCCATGAGCCGATGGTGTTCCAGTGGGGGACATCCAATGGCCAAGTTAGTGGGAGCCTTAGAGCAACAGAATAGAGGAATCGAAAGGAGATAGTTTGTGGAGAAGGAAAAGTGCCCTTACCGCTCGGAGGCCCCCATTTACCTTATATAGGCATGGAACGTTACCAGAATCTGTTAGGTGCTAGACTAGAAATGTCCGATATGCTCCTAGGAGAATCTCGGTGGTGGCCAGGTGGCACCAGGACATGGTTGCATCGTGGGGTCTGTTGTAATATAATTCTGGTACCAGCTAGTAGGGGCTTCTCGAGCCTTCTGATTAGTATGGGTCCGACTAAAGCAGGTCAGTCGGACCTCAAGTGGATTGGTCGGACCTCGAGTGGGTCGGCAGGACCTCGAGTGGGTCGATCGGACCTCCAATAGATCGGCAGGACCTCTAATGTGTCAGTCGGACCTTGACTAGGTCGGCAGGAACTCCGGTCTAGTTCAAAGAAAAGCTGATTTGGTATAACAGTTGCCCCCTTGCTCTTGGCCTTCGGGAGGGCTTGTGGCTTTGAAGGGCGAGAGCATCGTCCTTGCATTGAATGCGCCCATCCTTGAAATGATTATGGATATGATCGGGAGTGTTGCGTCCGGTCATTTCCAGTCATCAAAGATATGCACCCGGGATAGGTGTCGACCCCGCATTAGAGGTGGGAAAGTGGTAGTTAATACGACTGGGGCACAATGATGGGGGGCCAGCCTAGCTCGCTCGACCGTCGGGCTTCAAAAGTGCATTGAGTGACATGGCAACATCTGGGTGGTCGGCGTCGTACTGGAGGCGAATTCTCCACCACTGATTTGGTGATCACGTGGATTACGGCTTGAGTGTACTCCCTTGCATCGCTTCGGATTTCGTAGCGTGGAGAGTCATACCGCCTGGCGACTGGGCCACGAGGGTCGAGGGACGGTGCAAACCAACTCTCTAAGGGACTATAAAAGGAGGTGATGAGGGTCTGGGTGGGGTTCCTTGCTGCATTCACATTCGAAGAGATAGAGCACCTCCTTCCGCTGTCACCATCCCGTTAGGAAACCAATTCCCATGTTAGTTCCCTCTTCTTCAAACTCCATAGTAATGGCTTCTGATAACCGGAGTTCCAGCCATAGGGAGAGGGAGGTAAGCCCCAGTGAGATCTGATCTAAGATGACTCGGGAGACGGTAGAGGCTCTTAGGGTTAGGTATAACATACCCTCTACCTTGCATCTCTCTGTCCCAAATCGAGAAGGAAGGGTGACCGGGCCATTGAGTCCGGGAGCCCTTCCGATGTATGAGGACCACCTTAAGGCAGGACTTAGGTTCCCCCTTCCTGATTTCTTTGTAGAGGTCTTTAATCTTCATAGGATCTCCCCTACACAGCTGACCTTGAATAGCATTCGGACGATCAGCTGCTTCATGGTTCTATGCTATAGAGCCGGAGCCGAGCCTAGGACTTCTCCCTTCACCAACTTCTTCATCCTGAAGAAAGACTTTAGGAGCAAGGAGTGGTGGAAGTTTAGCCCTCGCCCTGGATGGAAGATACTAGGGGGTCTTCTGTCGGCCATCCATGGATGGAAATCCATATTCATTTTCATGGATAGTCTTCAGCCTTGGAATTTTACTCTATCGTGGGGGGAGCCAAGGCTGACAGCCAATGAAGGGAGGGCAGTGCTGATGGCCGACCAAGTAGACTTCAATAGGATGGAGGCGGTCGGCGTCACCATGGCATATGAGTTGCTTCGGGAGGATAGCCTCCAGTTGGCCAGAATCAGTCACCACGGAAGCCTAGGTATGATAGAAGCCACTGCCATCGGTCTTCTTTTTGTTCTCTTGGTTTTCTTTACTCACTTTGGTTTTGTCCTTGTAACAGGAGGAAAGATAAAACCTGACATGGCGAAGGTAGCAGAACGAGCGGCAAAGAGGAGGGCTGCCTAGTCTACGGAGCCGACCGCGGACAAGCCAAAGAAGCAGTGGGTGGAGGAGCGGCCTGCAATTGTAGTGGCGTCAAACTCCAAAGAGGATAACGTGCCTTTATCGCAGAGGTTGGTGGCAAGAAGGCCAGGACCTTCGTCCACCGTCAGGGAGTCGGTCGTCCGACAGTAGCAAGTGCTGTCTGAGTCGGCCAAAGTGGCGACAGCCTCAACCCCGTCACCAGCTGAGCCGACAAAGATGGTTCGCCCAACGAACAAGGGGAAGAAAGTGATCGAAGGAGTGGAGGCCAGTGGAGTCAGCTACGAAGCATTCTAGCATTCGCACGCTCTCCGCGATCCTGGGTAGGCCAAGGACCTACTCAAAGGGGTGTCACAGACGTCAACTACGAAGAGTCGAGTTGGCAGAGTCTAAACGAGGCAGCGAAGAGCTCCTACCTCAACTTGATGAGGGTAAGTCATTAGCCCTCCAACTTCTGTCCTCTTCTCCTCGTCTCTTGTATGTGACTAATACTGTTTTGTTGTTTGCAGCTTCTCCATGATATCTCGCTAATGGACGGTGGTCTCAGTGTGACGCTTTTTGCAATAGATCTCTCAGCCAAGAAGGTCAAGGGGTCGGAGATGGCCAGAGCAGTGGTAGAGGCATCGTGAAAGGCCACGGAGGAAAGGCTATCTACCAGTCAGGCCGAAGTCGAATCCCTGAAGAAGCAGGTAGAATACCTGCAAGTCCAACTGGCCGACCGGGAGGCCAGACTGAAGAAGAAGAAGAGGGTGAGCTCCTTAATCCATCGACTGAGAATAGAGGAGGAGCGATCTGCCGACACCGAGAGGCACTCTCGAGCCCACCAAGTTGTGGTGGCAAAATACATGGCCTTATTGAAGGAGGCCAAAGAGCAGGTGGCGAAACAGGTCAGCAATGCCATGGCGAAATACAAGGCTTCCGCCAGCTTCGAGGAGGAGATGGAGGAGGCCGGAGCGGTGAGCTTCGATTACAGCTACAAAGATTGCCTGAAGAAGGTAGCCGAGGCCTTCCCGGAGCTTGACGTGTCCGCCCTACAATTGACGCAGCCAGTGGAAGAAGGAGCGGGCCTGACTGACATCGGGGCCGATGCCTAAGCTGCTGCTGCCATTGGAGAGGCAGGGGGCCCGACCGACATCAGAGCCGACATCCAAGCTGTTGCTAATGTGGGACCGGAGGATGCATCGATCGGGACTTCGGACATGGCGCAGGAGGGCGAAGCCGAAGTTTCTCTAGTCGGTCCTCCTATGTACCCACAGGGCCAGACTTAAGAACATTTATGAAAGTCTACCCTACCTTGGCAAAAATCTTTTGATAAGAAGTAAAATGACTTTTTCTTTTAATATCTGTCTTCAATGTTTATCTTTCTGAATGTGGAGCGATCGGCCTGGTCCGAACTCATTCCTCTTAAAAATATTTCTAAGTATCGAGAGGTTGGTTTAGTCCAAACTCATCACTTTCTAAAATATTTCTAAGAAAATTTTGAACTTAGCCATTTATAGGGAAATCCCTCAAGTATTTAGGGACTTCAAGTAATATTTTCTGATCCAGATCGGGCTTTTAGTGGGCTGCCTTAGAGCCTTTACCCAGCGGGGTCGGACTTTTATGGGCTGTCCTAGAGCCTTTGTCGAGTAGGGTCGGACTTTTATGGGTTGCCCTAGAGTCTTTGCTGACCGGGGTCAGACTTTTGTTGGCTGCCTTAGAGCCTCTGCTAAACAGGGTCGGACTTTTATGGGCTGTCCTAGAGCCTTTGCCGACCGGGGTCGGACTTTCGTGGGCTGTCCTAGAGCCTTTAATGAGCGAGGTCAGACTTTTGTGGGCTGCCCTAGAGACTTTGCCGAGTGGGGTTGGACTTTTGTGGGCTGCCTTAGAGCCTCTGTCGAGCGGGGTCAGACTTTTGTGGGCTGCCCTAGAGCCTTTGTCGAGCGGGGTCGGACTTTTATGGGCTGCCTTAGAGTCTCTACCGAGCAGGGTCAGATTTTTATGGGTTGCCCTAAAGCCTTTACCGAGCGCGGTCAGACTTTTGTAGGTTGCCTTAGAGCCTTTGCCGAGCGAGATTGGACTTTTGTGGGCTGCCCTAGAGCTTTTACCGAGCGGGGTCGGACTTTTGGTAGGCTGCCCTAGAGCTTCTACCGAGCGGGGTCGGACTTTTGTGGGCTGCCCTATAGCCTTTATCAAGCAAGGTCAGAGTTTTGTGGGCTACCTTAGAGCCTTTGCCGAGCGGGGTCGGACTTTTGTAGGCTACCTTAGAGCATTTGCCGAGCGGGGTCGGACTTTTGTGGGCTGCCCTAGAGCCTTTGTCAAGCGGGGTCGGACTTTTATGGAGTGCCCTTTTTCATAGAATGAATTATGGCCTTTATTGATAATATTTGCGGAGGTTGTCTACATTCCAAGGACGCGCTACTTGTCATCCATCAAGGTGCTCGAGTCGGTAAGTTCCGGCTCAGATCACTTCAACTACCCGATAGGGGCCTTCCCAGTTGGGGGAGAGTTTTTCTTATTCGGTCGGCCTGGATATCTCTGTCCTCCGTAGAACCAAGTCTCTGATCCAGAAGCTTCGAGCCTTGACTCGAGAGTTATAATATTTGGCCATCCTTTGACGATATGTCACCATCTTCAGGTCAGCTTGGAGCTGTGTTTCTTCGAGCAAGTCAAGGTCAATCCTTCTCCACTCAGAGTTGGCAGGTTTAGCAAAATGATCGATCCGGAAGGATTGTAAGGAGACTTCCACTGGTATGACTGCCTCACTCCCATAGGTGGTAGTCCGACAGGCTCAGAGCACCGAATGAAGTTGTTCTGCCCAGAGTCCCTTGGCGTCGTTCAGTCGGGTCTTCAACCCATGCAGGATTGTCCGATTGGTGATTTCGACTTCCCCGTTGGATTGGGGATGCCTGACTGAAGTTAGCTGATGGAAAATATGGTATTGCTAGCAGAATTCTCGAAATTTCGGGTTGTCAAACTGTCTTCCATTGTCGGTGATGATTGCCTGTGGTATGCTGAACCGGAAGATAATGTAGTTCCGGACGAAGTTTTTTACTTTGGTTTCTGTGATTTGTGGCAGTGGCTTAGCTTCCACCTATTTGGTGAAGTAGTCGATGGCCACGATTAGGAACTTCCATTGTCCGGAGGCTGGCCGAAATGGTCCAAGGATGTCCATTCCCCATTATGCGAATGGCCAGGGGATGATCAGCAGGGTTAGCTGACTAGCTGGTCATCTTTGAATGTTGGAGTACCTTTGGCATGTGTTGCACTTTTTTGACAAAGTTCGACGCATCCTTCTAGATGGTCGGCCAGTAGTAGCCCTGGCGGATGATCTTGTAGGCTAAGGACCTACCCCCCTGGTGGTCGCCATATATGCCCTCATGCACCTCTCTGAGTGTATAATTAGCATTTGATGGGCCCATGCACTTCAGCAATGGTTGCGTGAATGACCGCTTGTAGAGAGTTCCATCAAGGATGATGTACTTTGAAGCAGTTCAGCGCACGCTCTTGGCCTCAGTCTTGTCTTCTGGTAGGGTTCCTTCGATGAGGAATGCAAGGATAGGGTCCATCCAAGAGGCTTCTCGCTCCACCTGATGGACCCCAGCTATCTCTTTAGCAATTCTTGGGCGTTGCAGGTACTCCACGAAGGTCCGGTCGGAGGAGTTGGTGAAGGTAGTGGCCAATCGTGACAAAACATCCACTTAGGAATTCTGCATTTGTGGTATATGGAAAATCTTGAAAAATTCAAGTTGAGTCACGAGGCTTTATACCTTGCCCAAGTATTTGGCCAGAGTTGGATTACTTGCCTCGAATTCACCCTTCACCTGGTTCACCACCAGTTGGGAATTGGAGAAGGCCCTGATCCGATTGATGCCCAGCTCGTCGACTATTTTCAGTCCTGCAAGGAGGGCTTCATATTCTGCCTGGTTGTTTGATACTTGGAATGTGAAGTGTAGGGCATATTCCAGGCTCTGTCTATCGGTGTCGGCCAGGATTAGGCTTGCTCCGCATCCAGCAAGGTTAGATGCCCCGTCCACATGGAGCATCCAGGCGGGTTCTGATTCTTCAACAATGTCATCCCCAGGTGTGTCGGTTGTTTGTAGATGTGTTTCATATCTCCAGGTATACTTGGTTATGAAGTCGAAAATCACCTGAGCCTTCATGGCCGACCGAGACTAGAAGGAGATGTCAAATTCGCCAAGCTTAACGGCCCACTTGGCGAGCCGACCGAAGCTTTCGGGGCTTCTGAGGATTGCCTTGAGAGGTTGATCAGTCAGGACGATGATCGGGTGCGCTTGAAAGTAGGGTCGCAGTCACTTGGCTGCCATGATCAGGGAATAAACAAGCTTTTGTATCTTAAGATATCTTGTTTCAGTATCATGGAGTACTTTGCTAATATAGTAGACATGCCTTTGCTGATTGTTCTCTCCTATCTGGATGAGGATGGAGTTCACTGCCTCATCCGACACCGACAGGTACAGGTATAGGGGCTCTCCCTCAACAAGCTTAGCCAGTAAGGGAGGAGTCTTCAGATATGCCTTTAGTGCTTCGAAGGCCGATCGACACTCATCGGTCCACTGAAAGTGGTCCGATTGCCACAGAGTTTTAAAGAAAGGGAGACACTTTTTGGCCAATCTAGAAAAGAAGCGGCTGAGGAAGGCTATCCGGCCTGTGAGTTCCTGCACCTGCTTCTTGCTGGTCGGCTTTTCCATGTCGATGATGGCTTTAATTTTGTCAGGGTTGACCTCGATTCCTCGCTGTGTAACCAGAAAGCCAAGGAATTTTCTGGAGGTCACCCCAAATGTACACTTGGCATGATTCAATTTCATCCGATGGTGCCTCAGGGCATCGAAGGACTCCTTCAGATCCTTGACGTGGTTGGCTCTTCGGAGGCTTTTGACTATCATGTCGTCAACATACGCCTCCATGTTTCTTCCAAGTTGCCCCTTGAAGACCCTGTTGATCATCCTTTGAAAGGTGGCTCCGGCGTTCTTCGGGTCGAAGGGCATCATTTTGTAGCAGTACAGTCCTTTGTCAGTGATAAAGGCTGTCTTCTCCTTATCCTCCGGGTGCATGCTAATTTGGTTGTACCCGGAGAAGGCATCCATGAAGCTTAGGAGCTGATGACCAGCAGTGGCGTCCACCAATTGGTCGATCTTTGGTAAGGAAAAGCCATCCTTCGGGTAAGCTTTGTTGAGGTCGGTGTAGTCCACACATATCCTCCACTTTCCGTTGCTTTCTTCACCAGCACGACATTCGCCAACCAGTCAGGGTAGTGGGCTTCTCTAATGAAGCCTGCCTCGAAGAGCTTCCTGACCTCCTCATCAATCACCCCCTGTCTCTTAGGACTCCTCTTCTTTTGTCAGACAGGTTTGTAAGCTGGGTCCACCTTGAGTTGGTGGGTTATGACCTCCGATGGGATGCCTGGCATGTCCGACGCCGACCAGGCGAAGATGTCGGCATTGTCCCATAGAAAGCTGACCAACTCCAACTTGGCTTCTTCGCTGAGAGTACTTCCGATCTGCCTGATCCTCTCGACCGGTTGTCCACAGCAGTCGGCTTCGACCCTGGGATTAAGCTATTCCAAGATGGAATGATCTTCTGATTGCCTGTCCTGAATGGTCAAACACTACCTGCCATCCTACAAACCCCGCTCATCACTCCGATCCCATTCCGAGTCAGAAATTTTGCCAGCATGTGGTAAGTAGACACAATGGCTCAAAATTTATTAAGGGCCGGTCATCACAGTATGGCATTGTAAGCCGATGTCATGCGTACGATCACAAAATTGATGGGAAGGGTCTTTTGATAAGGCTCTGACCCGATTGTCACGGGCAGAGTTATTTTTTCTTCTACATCGATAGAGTTCCCCCCAAATCCTGTCAACGGCATTGGAGATTCTTGCAGCCTGGTTCTAGGCAGGTTCATTCTGACAAAAGCATCATACAATAAAATCTCAGTAGAGCTTTCATTATCATTGAGGATCCTCCTTATATCATAATTGGCAATTACTACCGATACAACAACAGGATCATTCCCAGAGATCTGGGCCTCTAGGAGGTCTTCGTCGGAGAAGCTAATTATATTAGAACCTTGGAGCCTCTTCGAGATGTCCTGGCCTTCTTCATACCTCCAATCGAACCGACGGTGGAGCATGCCAACATTTCCATCGGTGGGGTGCTAATTGGGCAGCTTTATTTCCTCCGGGGGATCTCTAGCAGTAGAAGTTTCAACCCGATTCCTCTGGGGTTGGACGTACTTATACAGGTACCCCCACCTGATCATATCTTCAATCGTGTCCTTTAGCTAGAGGCAGTCTCCTGTGCTATGCCCATGGTCCTGATAGAACCTGCAATACTTGTCCTTACTCCTTGATATGGAGGGGCTCCTAATTAAGTGAGTCCTCTGCAGGAAGGTCTCCTTCTCTATCTCCATGAGAATCTTCTCTCTCGGGAGGGAGAGAGGTGTGTAAGTCTCAAACCTCCTAGGGAAGTCCTTCGGCTTAGGGCCGCGGCGTCGGGGCGAGTTGGTGCCATCGCTGAGAGGTCGGACTTTGGGAGCCTTGTCGCTCCTCTTCTTGGGAGCCGACCTTCCTTCAGCCTGGTGTCGGCTTACCGCTTATTCTTTTGCTAGGACAATTTTTGTGCCCGGGCCAGCAGTTCTGAGTAGCTTGTCGGGAACTTTTTGTCCAGTGAGAAGGTGAGCCTGGACGACCGCAGCCCCCTCTTGAAGGTCGACATAGCTACATGTTCGTTTAGGTCCGGGACCTCCATGGCCACCGAATTGAATCAGGCCATATAATCCCGGAGGGTTTCTCCTTCCTTCTGTTGCACGAGGAAGAGGTAGTCTGTGTTCCTTGGTGTCCGACTGCAGGTCCTGAAATGGGACAAAAAGAATTTTTCCAGCTGAGAGAAGGAATGATCATACATGGTCGGATGGCGGAGAACCACATACGAGCTGCCTTCCTGAGTGTCGCAGGAAAGGCGATGCAATGGAGGGCATCGGAAGCATCCTGTACCATCATATGGGCCTTGTAAATGACCAAATGATCTAGTGGGTCGGTGGTGCCATCGTAGGCATCCACCTGAGGTATCTTGAAGTGACGATGGATAGCTTCCTCCATGATTCTAGCAGAGAAATGTGGGCGAGAGTCGTACGCCTGTGCCCCCTCTCCCTTCTGTCGGTCAACCAACTCAGCAATCTGCTCCTCCATGCACTGGAGCTTACTGGTATAGTCCATCGGGTCCTCGCTACAGCGCTGATCGTCGTCAGGGATCGAGTCCGCAGAGAAGAGTGAGGCGGACCTCACTCTTTTTCCGCCAGCATGAGCCCCGTGTGACCTCCGGGGCTCCGAGGTTGTGTGGGAGCGGAGTTGAGGGACTCGCTGCTGACGACTTCCCTCCATAGAAGGTTGATGGCCAGTTTGGGATGCCGCGAGTGGCTGCTGTCTATCATTGGCCGCAACCTGGAGGTTCTGAACCGCAGTGGTGAGAGTGTCGATACGGTTCAGAATGGTCTGGAACTGTTGCTATCCCAGAGTGATGGTAGGTTCGGCGGCGTCATTCTCCCTGGAAGGTTCTCCCGATCTTGACCGGGAGTAGCCTCTCCTATTGGAAGTGTTCTGAGCTCTTCCCTTCGCCATCGTCTTAGCGACGGATTCCTCCTTTTTAGAGAAGGTTCACAAGAATGAAGGTTCAGCCCTCTTCCTCTAGCGCCATTATGTTGCCGATGAATCTCCCGGACCGAGTTTTCTCGACTTGGCTGGAGCACACCTCTCCTGGTTCCTGCAAAGAAGTCCCACGGGCCGGTGGTGTTCCGGCGGGGGACACTCCGATGGCCAAGTTAGTGGGAGCCTTAGAGCAACAGAATGGAGGAATCAAAAGGAGATAGTTTGTGGAGAAGGAAAAATGTCCTTATCGCTCGGAGGCCCCCATTTACCTTATATAGGCATGGAACGTTACCAGAATCTGTTAGGGGCTAGGCTGGAAATGTTCGATCTGTCCTTAGGAGAATCTCGATGGTGGCCAGGTGGCACCAGGATATGGTTGCGTCGTGGAGTCTGTCATAACAGAATTCTGATACCGGCTGGAAGGGGCTTCTAGAGCCTTCTAATTAGTATGGGTCCGGCTGAAGCAGGTCAGTCGGGTCTCGAGTGGGTCGGCCGGACCTTGAGTGGGTCGGCAGGAACTCGAGTGGGTCGGTCGGACCTCCAGTGGGTCGGTCGGACCTCCAGTGGGTCGGCAGGACCTCCAGTAGGTCGGTCGGATCTTGACTGGGTCGACAGGACCTCCGATCTGGTTCAGAGAAAAGCTGATTGGGTATAACAAAACATATGAATATAGAGATGATAATTATAGATCTATTGACTAAAAGGCTCGGTTTCGAGATTTTCAGAGATCTTGTGGATTATATAAAACTTGGTAGCTCATTTATGATTGATATAAACTAGACGCTACATATAAAGTTTTCACATTATTTTATAATAAAGGTGGATTATATAAAACTTGGTAGCTCGTTTATGATTGATATAAACTAGACGCTACATATAAAGTTTTCACATTATTTTATAATAAAGTTAAGTCTGTTTTATTTTATGCTGAACACTCTTTACCTTGTAATATAAAGATAACCGAGGAATAGACATAAAGTTTTGCCTATTTATAAAGTAATATTCCATATAAAGAATTTAATAAGGTGTTATTAATGTTGTAATGCATGGAAGGTTATGTATGGACTGATAATGCATTTATTACCGTGATTCATACTGATAATTATTTTATAATCAAGTACACGGTATACATCTTATGGAGCAATTAAGTGTTTAAATATAGATTCACATCAGTTTTAATTATCAGATCTAAAAGAAATTTAATTAATTTTCTGAAATATTTTAAATAATTAAAACAAATATAACCGTATTTTGTTGAAATTTATCCGATCAAGTCCATTTAGATGCGGGTACACATGCATCAGGATTTATTCTAGTTATTTTAATTTAATATAGATTCTGACCAAAGATAAGCCTTCCATAAAGTAATAAAGCTATATTTGATGATTATTGTGATAAAATTAAACTTTACATCTTAGTTTCGAACAAATTCAAATAATGTCTTTGATGGATGAAGCACAAAAGGACATCTCTTACGAACTTGATCTCCAACTCGCTCGGGAAAAAGCTTCGCGAGATCTTCACCATCATGACTATATACTCGAAGTTGGAATCGGAAAACCAAGGTTTTCCTCGTGGATGACAAAGTACACTCACATGGTTTTTCTTGTAATCGTGGTCAAGCAGGCTGATTCCAGAGATTATGGACAGTATCGATAGCTTCTTCTCGAAGCAAGTTCTATTGTCCCAAAAACAGAGATTGGAGGATCACATATATTGTAATTATATATATATATATATATATATAGTGGGGTTTGATGACTTGACAAGGATAGACTTAAGAAAGAAGAAGAGGATTGAGAGTTGGGGCAAAGAAAGAAATGGTAATTAGCTCTGCTTGTATTTTCCTTATAATAGTACAGAAGTGATCAAAGAATCGCCGCCACCTATTTTGAGTTGTAATGCAGACTGGACTAGCCGTACGTTGGTGCATGCAGCCAAACCATCCTTCAGTAATGTGTGGTTTTGATGTATCGACGAAGAAGTAGATTTCAGCTACGAGCAAAGTTTAGGATCGATTTGAATTGATGATATCGGCGATGGAGAGCGTCGCATGAGAAACAAGAACATGTGCCTCTCAAGTACCTCAAACGTGGAAAGTAGTCTCGTTGGCTTAAGATTAGAGTGCGGGTCACCTAAAAGAGCGTTTCTTTCTTCTTTCAATTTCCTGGAGTACTAGAAGAAACAATACGTGCCTCGCAATCAAGTACCCTTGGAGTACTAGAAGAAACAACATGCGCCTCACAAGTACCTCAGATATGTGGAAAGAACTCTGCCTCACAAACCTCGATCGGAGATGGAAAGAAGTCACAAGAGGCGGTTACTGGTTTCATTTTTCTTCCATTAATTGGCTGTTATCAAAATAAATATGAGAATGCTTGGGGAGCCACATCACGATCGAACAAACCAGTACTGCTACATTCAGCTAGCAGAAAGGACCAAATTAATTAAATAACTAATTTGGTTGTCTTATCCTTCTTGCTCATGTCCATATCATTCAAAGTACATCTTGGGTTGCTGCATGTACGTACGTGTATATCGATTTTTTTTATTTTTTTTTTTTTTTTTTTTTTTTTTTTTTTTTTTTTTTTTTTTTTTTTTTTTTTTTTTTTATCAAGGGGTTGTTGTAATCCGAGCACTCATTTCCTAGCTAGCAAAATTTTACGCAGGTTGCACGAAGATCTCATTATCTTTTATTAACCTCATCGATTCGATCATGGAGAACTTAAATTGTTGTTTCTATATATATATATATATATATATATATATGCTGGCAAGAGTAACCATGCATGCCTGGCTAGCTAATAGAAGTTTAATCGAGATATTAGATTTTATTGGATAATTGATAGAACTTATATACAGGAAACGACATCTTGGTTTTTCCAATCCTGATTCCTGGTATATATTTCTGATAGGAAGAATTTCGCAAGCTCTCCCGGGTGACGATTGGAGACCAGATCCATGTATATAGAGATGTTGTGCATTTATCCATTAATTAGAGACCGAGACCGTATCTAAATCAATTCTGAGAAATGAAATATACGTTATATCCACCACGACGATTATATAAAAATTTAACTTTATCATAATTGCTATCGAAAATATTTTTATCATTTTATTAAATATTTATTTTTTCAGAGTTCGAATAAAATTAAAATAATTAATTTCTGTTTGTGCGGACCTCGCAGCTATCTCGATGGTCTGCCGGATAAATTTCAGCGCGAAAATCGTCAAAATCCTCGGCAAACCACATGCACGAAAATCTTCAAAATCCACCGGGGCCATTTGAAGGACCTATCTTGAGTCGACGAGTACGTACATGACATAGATCATACAATAATAATCATTAATAATATGAATTGTTTAATAAATCCATCTTACGTTGACAAAGTACGTGTGAATTAAAGAAGGATACATCTTGCAGTCCTGAACGAATTCAGTTATCGTTAGATCGTACAATAATAATCACAAGAAGATTTTCTTCCACGAAACATGCCATGAATGACGCCTGTCATCTCATCAACATGCCGGATGCTCTGCACCACTAATTTTCTTCCTGATCTTGCCTCAAAACATGTCGTGAATGATCTTGCCTCAGAACATGACATGAATGATGCCTGTCGTCTGATCAACGAATGCTCCGTGTTGTCGATCTCGTCATCGTACCTGCGACTTCGGAACCGTCGATCCGACTAGACCGTCTCGTCCCTGGGATCTCCTGGTTCGATCGAACCTGCAAGACAAGATCAGAAATCCTGGCCGGGGATCCCGGCGAGGGAGCTCCAACGGTCAAGTTAGTAGACGGCGAGAGGGAACAGAGTCTCTGAGATGGCCTCCGAAGGAATCCCAGACTTAGAGATCGTGCTAGCAAGAAAGGTCCCAGAAAGAATAGAAACCCGGCCGGGTCCCTCCATCGAGCTCACGCCAAAGGTCCCCTCTCGGGATCTTGGATCTTGCTCTTGGAACGGAGTCTCCAGCCTTTGTTTCTTGCTTACCTTGTCATCTATTCTTTCCTTCCTTTTATCTCCTCCTGTTGCCTTCTCGTTTTCCGTCCCTGGGGGGCTCTTTTGTCGCTTTCACCTCCTCCCCTCCGTCTCTTTCCCTTTCCCCTTCTGGATCAAAGAGCCATGCGGCTTCCCGGCCTTGCTTGCCGAGCCTAGCGAGGAAAGAGTAGGGGAGGGGGGCGCCGGTCAGACCGCCGACCAGACCTTGAGCAGAGCGCGAGCGCTCTTCTTCCCAGGTGCCGACGAAACCCGTTATTGGGTCCTGTTTTGTCAGGACTTCGCCCCTCGACTGCGGGATCTGTCGGGCCGATGTAAGCGATGTTTCGCGTGTCGCCGCCGACCGTACGGGCGCTGTCTTCGGGGTGCGGCGCGCACGGCTCGAGGGGAGATCTTGGAGCTCATGCTCTTGCTCCTTGAAAACTTTTCCGCACAGGTTGGCCTGCCTCGGCTGAGGTGGGACCATCTCAGGGTGCCATCTGGCGAGAGAGCAGGGAGGCCGCCGACTTCGGTCGAGGTGGACCCCTCCTGGGTGGACACCTGGCGGAGCGGCAAAGGGGCGCCCGACTTCGGTCGAGGTGGTCCCGTCTCCGGACGCCACCTAACGAAGGAGCGAGGGGCCAGGCTCGACCTCGACCGAGGTGGGACCGTCTCAGGGTGCCACCTGGCGAGGGAGCGGGGAGGCCGCCGGCTTCGGCCGAGGTGGACCCCTCCTGGGTGGACATCTGGCGGAGCGGCAGAGGGGTGCTCGACTTCGACCGAGGTGGTCCCGTCTCCGGACGACACCTGGCGAAGGAGCGAGGGGCCCGGCTCGACCTCGGCCGAGGTGGGACCGTTTCAGGGTGCCACCTGGCGAGGGAGCGAGGAGGCCGCCGACTTCGGCCGAGGTGGACCCCTCCTGGGTGGACACCTGGCGGAGCAGCAGAGGGGCGCTCGACTTTGGCCGAGGTGGTCCCGTCTCCGGGTGCCACCTGGCGAAGGAGCGAGGGGCCCGGCTCGACCTCGGCCGAGGTGGGACCGTCTCAGGGTGCCACCTGGCGAGGGAGCGGGGAGGCCGTCGGCTTCGGCCGAGGTGGACCCCCTCCTGGGTGGATACCTGGCGGAGCGGCAGAGGGGCGCTCGACTTCGGCCGAGGTAGTCCCGTCTCCGGGCGACACCTGGCGAAGGAGCGAGGGGCCCGGCTCGACCTCGGCCGAGGTGGGACCGTCTCAGGGTGCCACATGGCGAGGGAGCGGGGAGGCCGCCGGCTTTGGCCGAGGTGGACCCCTCCTGGGTGGACACCTGGCGGGGCGGCAGGAAGGCCTGGACCGACCTCGACTTTGGCCGAGGCAGAGCCACACCTGTTTTTGCCGAAAAAATTCCACATGACTCGAATCACGTCCAGCAAAATTTGAGACATGCCACATCATCGTTACGGCAGTAATACTCTGCACCACTGATTTTCTCCCTGATCTTGCCTCAAAACATGCCGTGAATGATCTTGCCTCAAAACATGCCGTGAATGATGCCTGTCGTCTGATCAACATGCCGAATGCTCTGCACCACTGATTTTCTCCCTGATAGCTACTTGTCATGCATGTCAATACCGTGACGGAGAGGGAAAAGAGGCTGCATCAATCCTTCTACCGTACTTCTTCGTGGGCTTTATAAATTCTAATGCGCATGTCATGGCTGCCATGCGCATTGTAGCTGCCATGCACCGATGTGCTCCATGAACGTCACCAAGATAGATCACCGTAACATGCTAAAAAAAAAAAAAAAAGGGCAAAATGCTAGTTGCGCCCGGGTTGCCACGCGTGCAGACTCGCAAGTCATGCACCTACGGGCTGGCCTGGTGGGTTTCTTTTTTTCTTTTTCTTTTTTTACTTTCTCGGTTTGCTTATGTACGTTGGCCGAGTCACGCTTTGAATTTTTTTTAGAAACCAATTTCGAGATATTTTTTCTAACAATCTTCATCTCGATTCAATATTCGGTCTCTACCCCATCTTGAGAGCTTCTCGAAGGATTTCGTGTCCCATATCCCGAAATAAATGTCCGATCATGGATGAATAAATATGAGAGTCTAGCCAAGCTGCTCGATTCTATCTCCGTCACGTGCTATACTTTCTCGATCCGAGATTTTATAAGTCCAGATCGAAACTAAAATCTATAAACCTTATTTCGAATTATCGAACTAAATCGAATCAATTTGATTCGTTCGATCCTATATTACTTCAATTCAATTTTTAATTTTATTAAATATAAATTTAAAATTTTGTTTTTTTTTAAAAAAATAATAATAATAATAACATGATTCGAACCAAAAAAAAAAAAAAAAATTGAATTCACACTGCAATGGAGGATGCAAACTCGAGTTACCGTAATTACTCTATTTATTCATATATGTGATTACAGTGATATATACTTTGCATGTCATGACCTCTTTCCTCCAAGGACGGCGCATACTTCGTTTCCACATGCCATGTACATGTCTCGCATCCACATTGCATGGCATGCGGGAAGGGCTTACAAGACGTAAGCGATGAGGAGATCACCATCCGCCGGCCTTCAATTCCTGCCGGGTTTCTCTTTCTCCATTCGCATGACCACCGGCCACCCAGGAGCTCCAACCATCCGGACTCTATATATGACCCGTCTCCAACCCGGTTCATAGAGCTGCTCACCCCCGACCTAGCCCACACGTGCCAACTCCTGCGACATCTGGCCGGCAACCTTTACCGCCGTCCAACCCCACGCTTTCTCGGTACTTTAATTTGTCCCTTTGATTTTGCACAACCCGGAGCCAACCGTCATCCCTCGCGAAAGCAACGCCACGTCACTGTTGGAACGGTCAACATGTACAATTTCACGTGCTCTCACGTGGTCGGTACCCCATCCCACCCACCCATCTCGCGATATCCACCCCTCTCCCCCGCGAATATATCATCCCATCCATATATATCCATCATCCACCGTAAGTTATATCCACACATTGCCTTCTTGATCCCCGAGCCTTTTAGTTGTTGGGCTTCTATTCTACGTACCAGGATGTGAGTTTAAGGACGATAATGGTGGTGATCACTGTCACCACCGGCTACTGTCTTCCCGCGGTGGGGCCCAGCCTCCCTCCCTATTTGGTGACCGTCCCTCTCCAACCGCGGGCAAAGAGACCGAGGGCAGAAAAATACTTGATTTCTAGCAGCAGTGGATCGAGATTAATTATCAGTATATGTGGCTGATGGCCAACGACGCATCGATGGGATCGGTAAAGAAGGATGTGTTAATTAATATTCTTGGGTAATTAGTATATTGGAGTTCTGGCCACTTAGCTAGGGGTATGATGAGAATAAATGGATCATGGAATGCTCAGGGGATCGATATGAAAGATATATATTATAAAGTGGCTTGGTACTCGGACTAACTTGGCAACGTGACTTGCATGGGAGCCGGAGCAGGGAGGAAGATCTAGCTGGTCAACACAGAAGTTTGACCGGCCTGGTATAAGCATGCTAGGTTATAAAACTAATTAAGACCACTTAAGGAGGAAAAAAATAGGCCGAGAAGCTCTCGAGAAAGCTGGAGAAGGATATATGCATGCGATGTAAACAAAGGATTAATTCTATAATGACTTGGGTTTCGATCCACCAAATCTATGACTGCACTTCGAAACCATTGAACTCTACATGGCTGATAAGCATCGCGCGACTTGCTAGGAGTTGGAAGGAGACCAGAATATATAGTAGGAACTAGAGAAAGTTTTGTGATCATATTGGTCGACTTATTCTAGGCTTCGACGATAATTATGTATTGCATAGAATTGTTAACTCGAAGAGTTAGCCTACGGTATTTGATCGTTCTCATGTCCTATTCCCCGTCGCCGGTCAATCAAGGAAGTATTTATCCAGAAATATTCCTTCGGTAATGAACCAAAAGATGATTAACATTATACTATATTGCGTACGTACTCGGTGCTGGGTGATTTTTATGTTTGCTTTGGTCCGAACCGTTAATTAATTAATTAAAGACTGAATAATTAAGTAGTATTTATATTTTGGCACTTGATTAATTAACTTAGTAAAATAATATACTTTTGCTTGCACGAATCCTATGGAATCTCTTCTCTGCCCGTTTGATGTACTCCATAATTATTTGCTAAGGGAAAAAGGATCCAGACAGCCAATTAACCACGTCAAAACTGTACAGATCATCTCGGGTACATTGATGTGCAGACGATCATTACCAGAATACATCGATATCTAGCATTCATATTAGCTTGCGGTCCTATTATTAATTTATTTGCATTAAAAAAAAATTCACTCCTGCATGAAAAAAGCACCTTTTATACATGTTTCCTATATATCTATGATGTATTCTGTTCAAAAAATTAATATGACAAATATATAACTACTTTTCCTAAATATATGTTGCTCGTGGTGCACATGAAGTGGGCATCACATCAATCGGAAAATTTCATGCAATTATGCTATAAAACATGGCAAATTCACCTTAAATTTTAAAATAATAACGAGAAAAAATTCATATCCATTTCATGAAGATGTACAGATCGATCACTCAATAAATAAATAAATAAATAAAAACTGATTGATTGGCAAAAAAAAAAAAAAAAAAAAAAAAAAAAAAACATTACTTGTTAATCGTGATAGATTGAATATGAGGAATTAATGGTTATCTTGCTAACGATTAATTAAGTTGACTTTCTGACTGGATCAAATATCGAAAAACGGTTAACAAAAAGCCTTCCTATATATATACCTGCAAGAAGAAGAAACGCAGTGGTTATCTTGCACCAAATGTCACTCATGACTGATTCAACAAGGGTAACATCGAATATCAGAAACTGATCGAAGACTAATGGTATGAAAACATAGACCAAGAGTAGTGTCGGATATTCATACAGTATGCGTAATCTCTTTTTCCTCTTCAACACACGAGCAACCGCTACACGGGACGACTTGAAAGCAGGCAATGCAAGACTGACTAAATTAAATTGTTTTCCTTTGCTGCTGTCAGAGCAGACTGAAGCATGAACAAGAACCCTAGTTTCTATAATTTGCTCTAAATCTTTAATCGTCGACATATTAATTTGTTGGTGATATGCAGCAGTATAATAAACCGCGCGTTATGGTACTTAATCGATCCACGCATAAACAATCCTAAAGAAATTTTCCAAAATGGGGGTACTGCTAAGATTCGCAACAGTTTTCCTGTGCTTGCATGCAAAATTTTTTTAATGCAGTTCAGACACCATGAACAACTTATGCCCAATTCTCGAGCGCAGTAGTGTATCAATTATAAGAATTAACCAAGTTTCATTGTTTTATATTTCTTTCAATATCTACAGGTCTCAAAATTTCTGTTGGAGTGTACAATAATTAATGTCAAAGAATGTGTAGCTATCCGAATGCGAAAATGTACAGGGATGAGCGAATCATCTGCTGTATATATATATGAAGCCCTGATTTCATCAGGTCTCATATTATTCCCAGAGCTTGCACCAAGTCAGCAACATGCCTTGCAGCATCGTGACATCGCCATGCGTCGATCTTTTGCATGCTTAGAAATTTTCTCGCCTTGTTGAGAAGATCTGCCCCATCCTTCTTGACTTGCGCTGCCATCTTGGGGTACTTCAGTAGCCCGATATAAGCATCCAAGTCATGAACGCATGCAGGGTTCTTCATCTTAAAGAAGTCCAGTGCCAGTTCGACTCCCACATGAGCATAGCATGAGCAGCTCCATGGGAGCTCGAATCTCCCCGCCAAGACCCGAGACTTCTCATTGAGAAAGACCCCGGGCAGCTTCGTGATGGGATCGTTGACGTTAACCACCCTCAATACCTTCACCCCGAGCTCTTCGCACCTCTCCTTGAATCCCAAATTGCCGACCCGAGGGCCAGCGAACGAGTACACCGTGATGGGAACCTCTCGGTTCGATCCATCTCTATTCAATCCAAGCTCGGCGAGGTCGTAGCCGAGTAGAAGAGCCAGAGAGCTTCCCATGCTGTGTCCGGCCAATGTGATGCTGAGCTCCTCGTCTTTATGCTTGTTAATGATCCGAGAGACCTCGGACAGTAGTTGTTCCCTGCAGCTGCCACTGCTGAACTTGCAACTGCTATCATCTGACGTGTAGACGCTGAGGAAGCCGGATTCGACCTTCACGTCGGGGCGGGGGTCGTGGGGGTCTAATCTCGCCGGAGTGAGGGAGCTCATGAAATTGGCGATCCACTCGGTGTTGGTGACGGTCCCCCGGAAGGACACCAGGATGTCCCTCCTCCCGAGCCTCCTCACCTCCTCGTCCGTCGACACGGCGACGTACCCGATCCACCGGCTGCAGCATGTGCCACCCTGGGTCGGGATATCGATGTCCGGCGTCGCGTAGAGGTACTTGGTGACCTCGTACCCGGAGCTCGCCATCCCGATCTCGCGGAGCATGCTCTTCTTCCCATACTTGCAATTCAAGTATCGCTTAGAGCTCGGGTCGAGGTCGAATACCTTGTAGCAGGCCGCCACGAACTCCCCGTACCTCACGATCTCCTCGCGGAGGAGGGGGTTCAGCGGCTCGACGAGGTCCTCCCAGTCGTCGGCCCCCTGAATCTTCCTCCACACGCTGGCTAGCGGGGGTTTCGCGACCGCCACCGCCGCTGTGGCGGCGGCGGTGGTTTTAAGTGCGGTAGATGGAGTGGCGATCGGCGTACCCAGCGGCCGGGCTGCCACGGTGGATGTCGTGACGGCCAATGAGGCACTCACCTGCTTCGGTTGAGCTCTGGTTTTATGCGAGATGATCAGGGACGGGTTCGATATCGAGATGCGCAACGCCATTGCAAAATGGAAGCTATGGAGAGGGAGGGGAGGGGTGGCTAAGGTGCTAGGATGCAGGAGAGCACCCCGGCAGCCAAGCCTTTTTGCAGAGCGAGGAACAGCGCTGGGGATTTGCGATGGTATATATAGACGCGGTCGAGAGACAGGACTTCGTTTCGGGCTGTTGAAACGTCGGACTGCGAAGCATGTTTGGCGTTGTGTTGACTCTTTACGGTAAATTCTTTTTTATCGGTAAAGTGGTCGGTTGGGCCCTCTCACCTGCGGCCGTGCCCATCGTGGACTTGTGGGGGCGCGTTGAATTTGGAAGGGCGCGGATCCCCGCCGTGCAACTGCGCACCCGTGGATGTCGTCCATCAGGGGATGGACGGCCGCGCGCGGCGTGTATCGTGTGCCCCTCGCTCGATCAACGCTCATCCGTCGATGCACGCGGCCATCCGTTCCGTGATGGACGATTTCCATGGATGCTTTTTTTTTTTTTTTTTTTTTTTTTTTTTTTTTTTTTTTTTGTGGAGAAAGAGAGAGAGGGGTCCAAAGTCCAAAGGGATACTATTTTGATGATGACGTCGTGGTTTGACCAATGGCTCCGCGAGAAATACATGGGAGAATTTTCTTTTGTCATACTAGCCAACCAGACCCGAGAATGGCACCAAAACGTATATATATATATATATATATATATATATATATATATATATATATATATATATATATATTGCCAGACGGATAATAGTGCAATTTTTCTGTGGACCCTGGCAAACCGCGACTTTGTTTGCCACGTATATATATATATATATATTTTGCCAGACGGATAATAGTGCAATTTTTCTGTGGACCCTGGCAAACCGCGACTTTGTTTGCCACGTATATATATATATATATTTTGCCAGACGGATAATAGTGCAATTTTTATGTGGACCCTGGCAAACCGCGACTTTGTTTGCCACGCGTACGTGGAAGTAGCGATTGGAGGTACCGAAGCTGGTCTCCTGAAAGCGTTCTACGTTTTAGCCTATGAGCGCCGTCCCTTTTTTTTTTTTGTACCTCGTGAGTCTTGTTTTATTTTTTTTAAATATAGATGCGGTTTTTGGGGCGTTGAACGCGGCACGGGGAGAGAGGGGACTGTGGCCGTTGATTTGGGTGTGGGCGGATGGGGATGGTTGGAGCGTTGGCCATCATGTTGGCGATGGTTTCCTGATCCTGTTCTCCCTACGGCCATGCATGTTGCTTTAGCTTCGGCTTCGGAAGATCCGACGGCCATGCTGAGCTCCGGAGCGTGACGCAGGAGACCCAGCAAAATAATGGTGGATGGATGGGGCCGCGGATGATCCGACGGTTTCCGTTATTTTTAGGTGGCGCAATTAATGACCGGTACGGAATCTTGTTTGGTATCTAGCAATGGCTACCACAAGTCAAAATGGACGAACAACAAAATAGTCAACACGGACCGATACAGTTTATTATAAATCATAGTATTTGGTTGATGGCTCCAAGCTTATCGTTACCGACAAGCTACCTTTGGATGAATTACGGCGGTCCGACCTTTCCTTCTTTTTGGTAATCAGGATGAAAAGTATGATTCATGAATCCAGATTTATGACCAGGGAAACTACCAAATGAGTGTAAAATTGGTAATGAAAGTATATACTTTTTTTTTATCTATTTATAAAGTTATATATAGAATAACGAAATATTATTAAAAAAAATATTTTTTTTCTAACATGTAAGATAGATTTTGATAGGATATTGAAATCTTATATTTTAGGATTCTTTCTGTCAGGCATATTTTCTATTAAGATAATCGATTCTGTTAAGATATTACTTTTCATGAACCTGTCCATCGAGATTCTATTTGTCACGGCCACTGTTGGGATAGTTAGGATCGATCATGATTGGTTGTTGTCGATTACTCAAGGTTAATTACTCATGTACCGTTAGCCTCGAGTATTGAGGTGGCATATTCGTTGCCAAGAGAGAAGGAAGCCTAATTATGAGAGATGGGACCTGTCCAAAAGAGAGGCCTTGATTGGCACCATATGCTAGCGTACCTAACTGAGTTTGGATGTTAGTCAAGTCCAAATAAATATAGAAATGTTAGTCAAACTCGACTGTATATAATCTCTTGGTATAAAGTATCGGAGATAGTCGGTGCAACGACTAGCTTGATTGTCTTCTAATCAACTTGTTGTTGGGTAAGTCAAGAGTTACAGTCATCTCCTTTCCGATTGAAGGTCTGGTTATTGTCTCTCACCCAGTCGATGAATTAGTTGATGTTGTGATCGCTCTTTAATTATCCGATCGATGATTTCGTCTTAGCCGATGATCCGATAAATATTTCGAGATCAAGTAAATAGTCATCGCAATACTTATCCATATATTAAATACGTATTCTAGTTAGTATCACTATCTACAGTATTTAATACCTACCAAAAAATTAATTAATTAAAAAATTAAATATATTAATTTATGATTTAATAATTTAATTAGAGAAGCATGCATGCAATTTTGCAAGAACATAACCACCATGTTAAAGGTCCGTCATCACCTCGATTCGTTTCAGTACACAAATATTATTCTAAAATATAAAATAAAATAAGAAAAAAAAGGGCTAAAATATAAAAATAAAAATAGAATAATCATGAAATACAAAACAAAATATATAACATACAAATTAAAATTATAAAAATTCAACACGATGGATCCTGGACATGCAAATTAATTGCATATTTGAATAAAAAAATAAGTACAAGGCAGCGAGTTTTCAAAATAAATAAAAGTACTATAAATAAAAGATAAAAAGGTGTACGATGTAAAATGCTAAGGAAATTTAGGGTGAATTATGAGAATAAACATTAAAAAACTTGTCTTGATCTATATATTTTCTGTTCCTAATTAATGGCGTCTTCCAAGTTGGTGCACAAATAATTTGGAGATATATATATATATATATATATATATATATATATATATATATATATATATATATATATATATATATATATATATATATATATATATATATAGATAGATAGATAGAGGACGCACGCAAAGAGGGAGTGGTGGAGCGTTTATGATCACATAATAAGAAGCATAAATAGTGTTCGTTATGGGCACTTTTTTGCGAGAGTAGATGTTACCATCTTGATTTGATCTATATATTTATTATCCTTAATTAATGGTGTCATATCAAATGGTGCATTAATTGATTGGGGAGGTTAACAAGGCAAGAGACAAATGGAGAGGGATTGCCGGAGAGTTTATAATCACATAATAAAAAGCATACCAGAAACAAAATTTATCATAAGTATTTTTTTTGAAATATTAAAAAAAAATAAGAATGAAATATATCTTGACTTGACCTATAGAGAGGACAAACAAACGGTAGAAAAAGGGGAAAGGAGTATTGGAGAGTTTATAATCACATAAAATGAAACTTACTTTCTCCTCTTCCGCTTTCTTTCTTTCTTTTTCTTTTCTTTTCTTTTTTTTTTTTTTTTCTTTTTTTTTTCAACCATCGCATTCAGAAAATTTTAACATGTATATAATTAAAAAATTTTAAAAATACGTGATCATAAAACGATATCGAATTAAGCCCGAAATTGATCCATAAAATAGGATCAGAATAATTGACGATATAAAAGGTAATTCAATCTGCCGTCGAGTTAGTCTCCTGATATATATGTCTGATAATACACGAAAAGTATCCCCGAAGGAGAAGCACGATGTAACGGAGAAGAAGGTGCGCTGGTCCAAATCTTCTCGTCTTCTGGATCCAAGCAATTACGGTAGCAGAGTCGTCCTCTATAATGAGATGATTAGAGTACAGAATCTTCCGAGCATGCACGCATGCCTGATAAAACTTACATGAAGCAAGGCTTGTTATAAGACACTAGACAAGGTTATCGAGATATTTGTATAGAGATGCAAAAGGAAGGGAGAGAGCATGGGCATTGGAATGAATATAGAAATGAGGGTGAAAGAAATATTGAGCAGGGGAAGGGGAGGCACATATGCAAGAAAGATGGGTTATCAGTCCAGGTGGATAAAATGTATCTAAAGCTGAATTATATTATATAAGTCAGAATTATATGTTCCTCTAGACGAAAATTATAGAAGAAATGAAGGAACCTCTCACCTTCTCCAAGTAAACAAAATTCCTTTCTTTTTAAGAGTTGTGGTCATCAGCCCAATAGTATCAAGGAAGTTAGTTAATGAAAGATGTTCATTTATCAAGCTGGTAAAGTTCTCAGCTCCAAGGCCAAGTAACTTGAGATCAATTTCCACCCTGATTGGATTAGTGTAGTTTATTTCCCATGGACTTTCCTATCAGGAAAACAAAGTTAAGTCATTAAATATTTAAAAAATTCCTTTTTTTTTTTTTAGCTAGGGATTTTTGCAATAGTTTCTGACTATATAAGTGATGAATATATCTACGGAAATATCGTTCTCAAAACTACTCAAAATTTATAATTATCATTTAATAAAATTTATGCACGAGTTAACTAATTTTTTTTTCTTAAAAATGGTAAATTCAACAAATCCAAAAATCTCCTTCCACTCATTTTAATCCGGCGCATGCTTATGTTTATGCACCACGATATATTACTATCATCATCGATGATACGATTTAATTTTTATAGTATTATTTTCAAAAAAATAAAATAATTTTATTTTTATTACCAAAAATTATCCAAATTTAAATTATCCATATCTACTATTTTGTTTCTTATAAGCAATTATTACAACTATTCCAACAATAATTTTTAGTCAAATAAGAGTCTATTAAAATGATATATATATATATGGTCCTATGATAGTTTTAATTAGGACATCCACCAAGATAATTGGTATCCATGGTATCCGGCTTATTGTGTCCAATTTCAGGATTAGATCAGTTTTGCTTGCCACAAAGAAAATTTCCTATATATCCAAACTACAACCTAGGTGGAGACTCTAAAATAAATCCTTAGTGATATAGATCAGCAATATATACTAGTAAACAAATGGGGCATGACCTAAAGTATGGGAACTTAGCCTTATCATGGCCAAATTAATGGTCTATTACGTGGAAGACATGAGAGGTTCCATAACTTTGACCACCAGAGAAAATAACTCAACTAAATCTAGCTACTAGCAACCATTTAATTTACAGCTTTGCTTCATCCCTTTGTCGTAAACTACATTGACCAAACCTCATATAACACACAATATTATAGCAAACAGCCTTTATAATCTGGTGTGTATATATATGAGTCATGTTTACATCGGGGAAATTTATTATAATGCACTTCCCTAGTCTTCGGTCAAACATTAGTTTGTAGATGAATTCTTAGGTCTATTGATTGTAGATATGAACCCATTGTTGAGTCTTTTATTCAAAATTTAAGTAGTCCATGGAGACATCTCATATTCCCATTTGGATTGCAGCAACAGTTGGTCAAAGATACTCTCTGTGAATCCATCCATGCTCTTCTTGATCATTCCTTTTAGCCAACAGTATTGGCTAAATATGTGACCACTGAAGTAAATTCCTTTCACACAAGCATCTATATAGATATATCACATCTTTAGACTAACCATCAATTTAATTTATCCACTACTAATGTTTTTATTCATTTTTTCTCCCCCTTTTCCAACTAGTCTGCAGATATCCATGCAATAATCTCCTCTAAGATGAGTTGTGAACCAGCAGGGTAAATCTGATCACTCTTACAAGAATGCATTTCATATTAAACCGGTGATTTGGGTACACTTTTTTGACTGCACCCATGGACACTTCCTGTCCTTCTTAATTAAAGAGCTAATATAAAGCTCTTTCTAATGAAGGAATCCACTTAGATTTTTATTTGCATTAAAAAAATAATGATGGGAGCTAGATCGCCAGTAGTTAATCTATATCAATTACACTTGAAGGAAGCACCTCATCAAGTGATTGGAAATCATAACTTTTTCCACTTGGGAGGGAGGGGTGTCATCACTATGTTGTGCAGAACAATGTATTTGCACCAAGAGATTCATATATTCAGGAGGATTAGCCAATTTGCCTGATTGAATTCATGTAGCTTTGTAATAATTGCCTCGATGTAGCTTTGTATTGAAAACTATTTATCTTTGGAGTTTCCATTATTATATTATTAATAAAGCACATTATAACTATTTTAGCATCATGACCACTGCTCCTAATATTATTATATTTTTGGATATAAAAGAGATCATAGCACCCAAAAAAAAAAAAAAGGATAGCCCTTCTTGAAATATCACTTATCCCTCTAAATTTTGGTTTATGAAAAATTATATCCTGAGCATAGAATTTGAACCCTTATATGGTGCCATGGACTTTATCATGTACTCTCGTTCTGTCCAACCCTAGTTCAATCTTTCATAATAGTTCATATGGGACAATTTAGCGCATGAGACCGCATCTAATCTGGGAGTTGTTTGAATCCTACCAACGGCTGTCTCTGTGTTCCAGCCCGGGAAGGCCTTCTCAAGCTTTCCGGGTGATTCGGCGAGTCAGAGCTTCATCAAATAAAATATAAGATGTTATCATTAAGGTGGTAGCCGGATTGGTAGGTATTTAAAATTTTTATTCACTGATCGTGAGTTCGAGGCATTATCGAAATGGAAGATCCTGAAGCACGTGACTGGGATGGAAGGACAAGCAAAAAATTCGGGATCGGGCTGACGTAATCATCTATAATAAAGAGGACAAGCAAAAAATGCGGCCTGTATCGAATATGGTCCAGTAGGAAGGGGCGGATCCTGGTGAAGGTAGCCGCGACGGGATTTATCCCTCCTTTCCCTTTTATTTCAGCAATATATATATATATATATATAATATAAAATATTTAATAAAATAATAAATAATAAAATATATAAAAAAAAATATTCATATATATGTGTGCGTGTAAAATATTTTTGATATTTTAAATATTTCTGAGGAATTTATCCAGCAGCACCGAATGAGCTGGGTCCCAACGTGTTTCCGATATCAGTGGATCGATGGAAGTGAATTACGTGCGTCTCGCCTCATAATTAAAAAATAAAATGAAATAAAATTTGCAAACTAGCCAAAGGCCATCGACTTTTCTAAAATAGAACTGTCCCTATCTTATTTATACGCAGGCCCTATAATACAATCATCTTTTTTTTTTATTTTTTATTTTTAAAGGATAAAAGAGAAATTTTTAAAATTTTTAAAAAATATAACATATTTAATTTAATGTCTTTGGTGTCACTGATCATAAGAGATCAGTATTATAAATTTCTTCGACCGATCTTACCATTCAATTTTTTAATTTTTTTTAATTTTTTAATCCTTACAAATATATCCATGCATATTTAATTTAATAATATATATTTCATCAAAAATAAAAAAATAAAATAAAAATAAAAAGAGGCCTTTTCAGGTCTACATCCCTGTCCCCCGATTTCAGATGTTTAATTTTAGTCAAGAATAGAGACAGAGAAGACTTTCGAGAGTAAAATACTTTTAAATTTGATTTAGATCTCGGTGGCATCCCCACTGGTCTACAAAAAGTTGAGCAATCTCCGAAATGTCAAAGTTCTCGTTCACCGACTGCATCTTTACTCGGTTTTGTTGAACAACATGGTCGCTAAAATATTTATACCCAAGTATTACGTGCCAACTCGAAGAAGTCCAAGTTTGATATAACACTTGATATGATATCAGGATTCCAGTAATTTGAAGGGGAAAAATAAATAATAATAATAATAATAAACAAAGAAAATTATAACACTTGATTTGATATACTTGTTTTGGTACGTGCTGGAGTTGGCATGGCACCATCATTTTTAAGTTCAAGTTTTTATGCTAATTCGGAAATTAGAAGAAGCTATCCAACCAAACCGGAGTTTAATATTCAAGCTTGTTTGTTTTCTTTAAAAAAAAAAAAAGGGTTTCCATGTATGAATTGGGTCCACTTTGTTGTCTAGGTTAAAAGCAAGCTAGCATCATGACCCTGCCATCGGGGTATTATTGACTTATATAACATGCATTAACATGGGTCAGGACCCAAATGTTGATCCATTTTTAGGTGTTGTTTTGGTAGACCCAATTCAATTTTGTCTAAAAAGAAGACTGTTTAACCATAAATGCATATGTTTGCACGCCAATGTGGCCATGTTGGCTTTGCCCTCCCCCTCATATCAAAGAGGACACCATCTTTGTTCGATTTTGATCAAGTGGGACAATAGGTTTCATGAACAGCATCAAATTGCCCGGCACGCCGGTGCCTTCTAGATCGACGTGCATAGAAAAAAAAAAAAAAAAAAAAATTCTTCGCTTTTTATATAATTTATATAAAAAAGAAATGACGATAGAGGAAGCCATGGATAGAGAATGAAATCGATCAGCATAACTTGAATTTAGTACTTAAATATGCATGGGATCGCACCTTACACGTCCGATGGGAAATTAACTTTGATCTACGAGAATGTTTATCATCCATCATCCTTTCCGATTCGAAGTATCTAAATGAATGATGTTCTTATAATTTTCGCTTACATACCATGGTCAATTTGTTTTCGATTCATGACATATGGCATCATGCTAAGAATTCCTTTCTTGGTAATTAATATGTAACCAAGAAGATGGCTAGTGGCCAAAATTTTTGGCTAACGTAGGGCTATTATAATTGGCATGCAAGGCAGGTCTCCGATCCGAACAAGGTAGGGCTAATGAACTCTTCTAGGTCTTATTCGACATATTAATTAATGGCTTTCATCATGGTTATGGTTCGCCTATGTTTCAATTAGGGGTACATTACCCACATGATGTCCAATATTCAAAGACACCGGGTACGACATAATTATGTCATTTATACCGCATTGGTAGATCATCACTTTTGTTTTGATGGTCTTGATGCTCACTTAGCAATCTATGTTGGAGACATACATCAATGTCATGTTTTGAATCTTCCTACCGGTCATCGGTCTAAAACTATGACAGAAAGGGAAATGATGTGATGCACAGAAGGAAAGTGTGTGCAAACCGTGTTGATTTAAATATATTTATGTTCAGCATCATGTCAAAAAGCGGCGGGGTGGGGATCCGAACTAAATTTGAATTCAACAAATCCTCTCCCAGTCGCAAAGTCGGCTTTTTTTTTTTTTTTTTTTTTTTTTTAATTAAAAAAAATAAGATGGAGATAAATTCTGGTATAGCTATCTCGTAAATCCCGTCTTTGTCGGGTAATGTTCAAGATGCTCGGATTTGTACAGTTTTTATTGACATCACTGAGGCACCGGCTAGCAGGAAAGGAACAAAAAGAGATCATGGACTCTCACTCACATCAGCAATCATGATCATGAAAAAATTTTTGAATTTAATCATGTCATCATCGAGATTATACCTTGAACTCACGAATTCGAGAACGATTGATAGCAAGGCAACGTCTAGAATCCCCACCTTTGAAATGAAATTATAGAGCAGAGAGTTGATTCTTTCTCTCTTTAAAAGAAAAAAAAAAATTAAAAAATATTAAAAAAAGAAAAAGGGTAAGATGGAATTAGGAACGTGTCCCTAATCCTTTTACATGCTAAAGATATCTGCATTTTGTAGAAGGTGGGATAGGGCAAAGGCCAAGTGATTGGCCCGCCTTTCTCTAAATATTTATGGAGGGGAAATACACTATCCATTTTTATACCAAAAATTATTAAAAAATTAAACTCATTTATCTCAGAAGTTACTTTTGTGTATTTTAACTGAAATATTTTTTTTGAAGGAGGTGTTGCCGATCTTATCGCGGTGGCCTGTAGCTTGTGAGCGGGCACCGATTTTCGGATTCTCCTATCTCGAGATCTCCAAGCCTCCGGTCCTGCAAAACAAGATCAGAGACCCGGGCCGAGGGTTCCGGCGGGGGCACTCCGACGATCAAGTTAGAGAACGGCAAGATGGAACAGGTCCACTAAGACGGGTTCCCGAAGGATCCCCGTGCTTAGAGGAGATTTAGATGAAAGAAGTGTGAGGAAGAGAGGGGTTGAAGCCCAGCTTCCTGCGCTGGGTTCACCGAGCTCGCGCCTGAGGACTTCCGGGGTCTCAGGATCGTTCTCTCGGTACTCTTCCCTCTTGTCCGCTTACCTTTTCGTTTGCTTTTACCGTCTCTTTTATACCGCCGGACCACCTTCAGCCCCCGTTTCCTCCTCGGAGACTTCCGGAGATCTCTCGATCCTTCCCCCTTCTCCTTCAAATCCGTGAGTTAAGTGGCCGGCGCGCCTCGTCCACCGTGTGTCACGAAAGGGGGAAAACTGGCGGGACCTCGAGCCAAGCGCGGGAGCCCTCCTTTCGGGGCGTTGACGGTGGGCTTCCAGTGTTTCAGGCCCTTGCCCATGAGGATCTTTTTCCTCGATTGCGGGGCCCTGCTTAACTGATGTAAACAAGGTTCCGCGTACCGCTGCAGGCCATACTGGCATCCTGTACGGGATGCGGCGCACGCCGATTCTAGTGGCGACCTCATGAACCATGCCTTTGCCTTCCCCGAGGCTTTGCAGAGTAAGGCTGACTTCGACCGAGGTGGACCCATCAGGGGGTGCCACCTGGCGGAGGAGCAGCGGCTGCCAGCTTCGGCCGAGGTGGTCCCCTCCTGGGTGGACACCTGGCGACGTAGCAAAGAGAGGCTCGGCTTCGACCGAGGTGGACCCGTCTTGGGGTGCCACTTGGCGAAGGAGCAGGAGAGCCCGGCTCGACCTCGACAGAGGTGGACCCGTTTTGGGGTGCCACCTGGCGTGGGAGCAGGGGGCCGCCAGCTTCGACCGAGGTGGACCCCTCCTGGGTGGATACCTGGCAAAGTGGCAAAGAGAGGCTCGACTTCGATCGAGGTGGACCCGTCTTGGTGTGCTACCTGGCGAAGGAGCAGGAGAGCCCAGCTCGACCTCGGTAGATGTGGACCCGTCTTGGGGTGCCACCTGGCGAGGGAGCAGGGGCTGCCAGCTTCGACTGAGGTGGACCCCTCTTGGGTGGACACCTGGTGAAGTGGTAGAGAGAGGCTCGACTTTGACCGAGGTGGACCCGTCTTGGGATGCCACCTAGCAAAGGAGCAGGAGAGCCCGACTCGACCTCGGCAGAGGTGAACCCGTCTTGGGGTGCCACCTGGCGAGGGAGCAGGGGTTGCCAGCTTCGACCGAGGTGGACCCCTCCTGGGTGGACACCTGGCAAAGTGGCAAAGAGAGGCTCGACTTCGGTCGAGGTGGACCCGTCTTGGGATGCCACCTGGCAAAGGAGCAGGAGAGCCCGGCTCGATCTCGGTAGAGGTGGACCCATTTTGGGGTGCCACCTGGCGAGGGAGCAGGGGGCCGCCAGCTTCGGCCGAGATGGACCCCTCCTGGATGGATACCTGGCGAAGTGGTAGAGAAATGCTCGACTTCGACCGAGGTGGATCCGTCTTGGGGTGCCACCTGGCAAAGGAGCAGGAGAGCCCGGCTCGACCTTGGTAGAGGTGGACCCGTCTTGGAGTGCCACCTTGTAAGGGAGCGGGGGCGCCACTTCTCGAGCGAGAAATTTTGAAAGAAAAATCCACGTGGCATCGGTAGCATCCAGCTGGATCTGACACACGTTTCACGTCAGCGATGTAGCCATATCAGGGGATATCATAGATATTTCTGAATACCACTAAAAAAGTTACATTGTTGTTGGATCTAGGGTTGCCCAAGGATTGGGATGGTTTGCATTAGGGCCTAATTTGAAATGAACCAATCCTAGCAGATTCTCCCATGTTTTCGGCTACGATTGAATCAATTAGTATGGAAGCTTAACCAAACCAATCGAATCAGGGTCAGGATGGTTCAAGTTAACTCATGGATTATTTAATAATAAGAAATTTTAATTTACATATTAATGATTCATTGATTATATTCAATGGAACTTGTTATAGCAAACAAAAAACAACACAATACCATGAATAAACTCTTTAATAATAATGTAGAATAACAAATCTAAAAAGTACACTATAGATTTTAGGCATTACGTGTTACAAGAGAGTATTGATATTATTAAATAGAACAAGATACAGCATAAGCCATCATTCAAGGGTATTATAAAATGTGAGATGATATATATATATATATATATATATATATATATATATATATATATATATATATATATATATATATATATATATATATATATATTTATATTGGGATGGAAGAAGATATGGCTGAATAACATAAAATTTATTTTTAGTATTGTATATTAATGCTATATAATAGAGATTGCTTTGGATTGGTTAGATAAGATTGGTCCATTGTTAGACTCAGAACCAAATTGATCTAATTAGGCTTTAGAAAAGAAAAAAATGAAGCTAACCAGCCCATTAATAAAACCTGAATCAAACCAACTCAACAAAATTGGGTTAGTTTACTTTCCAAGTTGAATTAGAATCATCTTTCACCCAAGTTGGATAATGCAGTCAAGAGAAGAGATTCATCCATTGTTTTATTGAAAATGTTGCCCAGAAATGGAGCCCAAGAGGGGGGATGAATTGGATCTTTTAAAAAATTAACACAATAAAATGAAGGTCCAGTGGTGCTTGTGAGCAATAATAAATTTGATGCAAGATGATAGCAATAATAAAAGAGTACGAGAGGAAAAGAGCAATCACACACAAATATAAAGTTTATAGTGGTTCGGTGCAAACCTAGCACCTACATCCACTCCCCAAGCCACCCTTGGAAATTTCACTATAATCCACACCAGATTACAGTTGACTTGTTTTTCACAAGGCTCACAAGTCAAAACCTAAGTTGGTTTTGTCACCTAGGCTTACCAACAAACCTAAATACTTGTTTTGTCTTTGGGCTCACAAGTTAACCCTAGTTGGTTTTGTCCCTTTGGCTCACCAACAAACCACAATAACCTTCTTTCAAGACACCCTTGAAAGCAAGGTCAAATCACAATTAAAACAGATATGAAATTTAAAAGCTACAACAAACTCTCTTCAAGAGTAGATTGGAATCTTTGAAGCTCAAAAGGATGCTTTGTCTTCACTCTTCTTCAAGGTGCCTCTTTTTGGAATGAAGTAAGGATGAGCTAGTAGGCTTTTCAATGGAATCAAGCTAGAAGAGACTTTTGATTTGAAGTTTGGATAGAATATTGGCTTTATGGCTTTTGAGTGGACTTGAATGCACTTGAATAGACTTCTCTTCACTTCTCTCTTGCTTTCCCTTTCTTTAAAATGAGGTTGGTGGAGCTTAAATACACCAAAAACCTTCTAAAAACGGTTTGTGACCGTTGGAGCATTGGAAATAGCCGTTTGGAGCTTGAAAACCAAGTTCTGCAAGCCAGAAAAATAGATCCGTTAGAGCTGTCAGGCTGCAAGTGTCGACATTTGGATGTCAGGTGTCGACACTTGGCTGTCAGGTATCGACACTTGATTTCTGGGTGTCGACACTTGAACATTCAAGTGTCGACACTTGATACACAGGTGTCGACACTTGACACAAAAATCCTCAAAACTATAAAGTTCTGTATTTTCAAAAATCTCAGGCCTTGAGTCGACACTTGAAACCTAAGTGTCGACACTTGGTGTCGACACTTGAGTATAGGTGTCAACACTTGGCGTGCCAAGGATTTTTGTCCGTGCCAAATGCTGAAGTGTCGACACCTGATTGTCCAGGTGTCGACACTTGAGACTGAAAACATCCAGATTCAAGTGTAAATGCCTCGAAAACAAAAATAAAATTCATGAACACATAAACACATAATAGTTAAACAATTATATGCCCCTTTTTCAATGAAGAGGATGCCCGGATATGTGAGAATTGCTCCGTGCCATTACATGCCATGCACCATAAGTTTTTGGAATTTTGAGGTACTTTCTTCCTGAAAACTCACAACTTGAAATCCTCATTAGAATACAATATGCACTCAATGTTTTGTTATTCATCAAAATCACTGGATGGAGCCAACAGAAAATAAATTTGAAAGATAAAAATTTTAAGCAATGCTAGCAAAATTTACAAAATTTGCTCAAAAAAATCACTTTTATCTATTATGGTAACTAAAAGATAGGATCAATTTATATAAAGCCCTCTATATGCTATGTGGGCTTCCATATTAGTGATGCTGATATTGATATGCTGGACCATTATTTAAATTTAATGCTTAATATGTAATAAATATTAATAATACATATTAGTATACTTGGTCATCATTAAAATAATAATTAGAAAATATATATCCCATGTTGAGGCCTGGTATTATTGATGCCAATATTAATGACGAGAGTTTCTACATAGAAGCTCTCATGTAGAGTTATCCACTTGCTATGTGGATATTAGTGTTAATGATGGAAGTTGCTAAATGAATAAAATTTTTAAAGTACTAAATCATTTCCAAGATTTTTTTTTTGGCTATAGGTACATTTTTAAAGGCTTCTTGCAACTATGTATAGGCATAATTGAGTGGAGTGTAAAAATGTCAAGGGAGTTGGCAGTTAGTTTTATGACTTTTGCCTATCATAAATGTACAAAAATAGTTAATTATTTTAAAACTTCAAAAGATCGTTCACAAAGGGTTGCATATCTATATTTACATAGGTTCACTAGTATATTAGATGTATGTCCTAGAAACCAATCTAGTATATATATATTTTTATTCTAGGACATAATTTAGTATTTAATTAATAAATTTAGATTATAATTCCATTCATATTATGTATGTATTCATGAACCGTCCATGGAATTATTAAGATGATGACATATGCTCTCAAGAGTTGAGAATTTGAGACATGCATCATTGATAGTTAATTTCTAAATTACTTTCGATCGATAGATCATCACGGGGACGATGATTGACCAATGAGATTGGTACATGGATCGCTTCCTTTTAGGATAAATGAGTCTTGAATCTACAGTGTAAGAATATTGGGACGAGAGTGCAGGTGATTGTTAGAGAGCAATGGTACTGAGTATGACTACTACGAGAAGTTACCTGGATATCTATCCACTCGTTAGTGACTTTATCCACTCGTTAGTGACTTTCTCGATGCTGTAGTTATATGAGTGGTTCTTTAACTTATGGTATCTCAGTTACTCATAATGAGATTGCTGTAGTTTGACTGTACATAAACTTGGTCCCTAGCCATTCGGGTCCTTGCAGTGCATGTTAGCTATAGTAGGTTAATTTGCTGTAGGAGTGGAGTATATACCTAGATGGGATCTATCGACTTTGGTAGATGAGTAGTCCTATATATTTTGTGAGACCGAGTTCAGATGACCTTGGCTAGAGTAGAGTAAATGGTGGAAAGGGTATTTCCATAAGTTTTTTATATCATGAACTTGAGTTGAACAAATCTTACATATGATAGATGGTGAGGTTTGACGAGTTTTTCATAATCTCCATCTTGTTGAGACTCACAATAAAAGAAATGAATCACATATTAACTATATCTAGAAATTCTATTATCTTCTTTTTTGCTGAATTGTCACTACATGCTATTAGGTGTCGTTGGTAGATTGTAAGACTCATAGGATTATTTTAGTAATTGATGATCTTTGTTAGGAAGAGTTGGAATCGTTCTAATCTATTGAAAAGAGTTTCCATGATATCGATGATAAAGATTATAATATATCTTATTATCAGACATAATAGAATCTATGGGATCACACATAATAGAAATTTGACTCGATCAAACAATTGATTCATCTTTTCAAATCACCGCAGGATCCAATTATTTGATGATTGGAATAATTTACAAAAGTTGCAAGTAAGAGGATGTACTAAGAGCTAGTAAAAGGAAGACTTAATTGTAAGACTTGCAATATAATTTGATTTGATCAAATTAAGGTTTAAGTCCTAATCTAATTAAATATATTTAATTTGATTAGAGTTGATTTAATTCAAATTAAATTGGGTTTTCGATTCAATTGGAAATTGGACATGATTCCTAATTAGATTAGGATTGAGTTTGATTCAAACTGGGTTCGAATCAAATTCGAATTGATCCTGGATTGGACCTAATATGATTAGGATATTTGAGTCCTACTTTGACTAGAATTATCTCTCTCCCATTTTCCTACTCCATGCCAAATAGGAAGTCAAATGTTTGTGCATAAAATATTTTGATGCCACTTATTTTTTGCATTAAGAAAGAAGAGAGAGGAGATGCGCTCAAAGAGTTGGCACCCCATGAGACACTCTCTCCTCGTTATCATGCCCAAAAAATTAAAAAAAAAGAAAGAAATAATATGGCATCCCTTTTTTATGGCATGCAAGAAATAAAGAGGTGCTTCTTTTATTTTGCATGAAATAAAGGAAGAGAGAGGAGAGGCGCTCCAAGAGTTGGAGATCCAAAGGACTCTCTCTCCTCCTCTTTATCTCCATGCCAAAAGAAAATAAAAAATAAAAAAAAAAGGGGATGGTGTTAAAAAAATGTTATGGCATCCTTTTTGGTGCATGTAAGATTGATGGAAAAAGAGGAGTGGCAATCTTTTATGGATGAAGTTTGAATGAGATTTGAATGTGAAAAGGAGATTTGCCTAATCCTAGTTGTGGCATTGAATAAAAAAAGGGGTTCTCTTTATTTTCAGATCATCATTTGAGATACAGGAGAAAGAAAAAAAATTAAGATGAGGTGCCCACCTTCTTCTCTCTTCCTATTCTTAATGCTAAAGGAAGAGGAAGCATAGATGAGATCTCTAGCACCTTCTCTCCTCCAAGGTGGTGGTGTCATATTTTTCTCCTCTTGATGCCATAAGGAAGAGAATCTTTCTTTTTCCTTCATCCTCTTGCATGAAAGGGTTCAAGCATTCCGTTCTTGATCTCTTGAGAAGAAAATCAAAGAAGGAAAATCCTGTTGATGGATCCTTTTTGGATTTCTTGAGAAGAAGAGAAGAAGAAGATCAAATTCAAGGAAAGAAGCCTGCAAGGGTGCTAGCACCCCGGTGGCTTTGAATGCTCCTGATATCAGCCTCGTGTAGATACCTGTAGAGGCCATATGCTTATATGGCTTCAGGAACCTCCAGCAAGTCTACGGATTTCAGATTAAGATGAATATCTACTTGTGTAAAGATAAGATTTGATCTTTCTTTTATATTTAGATTTGATTATTTATAATTTAACTTGTTAGATCTAGGCATTCTATTTGATAGAAAAGCTTTGTCTGACATAAGGTTGCCCTCACATAACGGTTTGATCCGTTATGTTGAATGGTTATTCTAGAGCAAAATTATGATTTGATGTTATATATCTAAGTCTTAATTTCATATATGTAGGATCATGATTAGATATTTTATAAGATATGATTTTATGTATATTTTAGATTAAAATAGTTTAAATCTAGTTTTACTTCTGTCATGCAAATAAACAAAAGGTTTTAAAATCTGTATGCACGAAAACACTTTGAATCCCAACAAAGTGACCGCTTGCTGCTGCTAATGAACTCTACAATGTCAACAATTGTAAGATTATAATTAAATTTCTTATATTTTTATCTCTATGATTGGTTCATAGGCACTACGTCATAATAAAGGAAAACTTCATCGCTAAGCCGATAGCCTGGTTGGTAGAGGCTTAACCTTACCTCTTACAGGTAGGGCTGAAATGGGCCGGCCCAAAAGCCCATTGTTTGGAACTGGACTGAGCCAGCTCAATAAATTTCAGGCCGACCTGAAGTTAGTTTAGGCTGTGGACGAAATTTTAAGCATATTCGATTAGTCTTAGGACTGTAAAATATAGTCCATTTAATTTTTGGACCAAAGGGATGCCCGGATTCGGTCAAAAATTTTTAAATATAGTATTTGGGCCGGCCCATTTTCAGCCCTACTTACCGGTCACGGGTTCAAGGCATGATCTTTGCGGGTGACTCGATTAAATCCAGGAATTTTTCTGGAGCATGTGATCGGGATGGAAAGAGAGCGTACTACTTCGGCATCTTAGTGGTGTCAAGCTAACGTACTCACCAGTGATGGAAAGGGTACGCGAAAAAACTGCGGCCCGAATTAAACATAGTCTGACGGGGTTGGGGCCCAGCGAGGATAGCTACACCCGGATTTACAACTTCAAGAAGTCAAATACTTGTCAAATCCAAGTTAACCTCCAAGGTTCTAAATAATTGGAAGACCTTCAAAAGAAAAATATACTCTCATTTCAATTTGAGCTCCCGTGCCATTCTAGAGAACTTGATGATAGAACATGCTATGTTTATATAACCAGCTACGAGATCTCTACTCAGTGTCGGAAATGTTTAGTCTACTAATTAAAATTTTAGTTATAATGCATTCTTAATTCAGATAATGAACATTTCTTCTCGCTCCACCTGGAACCAAGCCCTACCTTCCTAGCTTTGAAAAATAACTCGGCAAAAATAAAATGGTTGAAGTCTCATTTGATGTTCCACATTTGTATAGCTTTTGTTTAGAGCACAGGAAGAGAGGGGACATTTGGGTATGAAGTTAAAAAATAAAAAAGTGCATAATAATTGAAGTCTTCGTTTTCTTTTCTTTGGTACACAAAAGATAGAAAAGATTCAGCCACAACTCTGGAAATTTAAATGGGCTGGTGTGTGGGATGCCTTGTTGGGCTAGATTGCTGGTTTATTTTCAAGGGAAATTCTTTGTACACCACCGTGGTGTAAAAAATCCAACGCGGAGCACAACGCATGTCATGATTGGGCCACGTTGTACTTGCGTGGAGTGACTAGATTTTCATCCTTCCGGTATCAAATCATAGTGGTAAACAGATACGTGCACGGGATGTTAGAACTGACCGGTATTAAATGCATTAGTAATCGAAATTTTAAAATTTGTAGGACAAAAATGCCCCTTCCATCAAAAAGACCTTTTTTCCATTTTTTATTTGGTGCCAAATCATTTTTGAAGATTTATGTACATCCTCTTCTTCCTCCTCCCCTTCCTCCTTTCTCTCTCTTCGTCCTCCTCCCTTTCCTCATTTGTCTGAGTACCAATCATCCGACAACTCTATTTTCTTGCCATTACTCCGCATTCGAGGTTGTTAGCATCGGCTTCTTTTCTTAAATTGCTGCGAGACAACATGTCGAAGACATCAGGAAGTAAATGATTCCTCTATTTTTTCATGTGGCTCCTTTATTACAGTACCCTCTTCAATTATTAAACCAAGTTAACGCATCTAGCAGGTGTAGGCTCATGTGTGGCGTACTTAAAGCCCAGGGGAGCCACACAGGTTTGGGGGCTTAGGTTTATAAATTTCCAGGCCCCAGAGTCATATTGGGTCAAGGGGCTTGACCTAAGGATTAGAGATTTCATATGTGATTTATTGGGGGGGAGTTTTTGAGAGATTGTATCATAACCCAGTTGGGTTATGGATCTTATTTTAGGTCCAGAGGTGTACCCTATTTTCTCTCATTGGTGAAATGGGCTAATTAATTAATTGGCTAGGTGGTTAGGAATTAGTTGGCTAGCCCAACCACCTAGGATTGTAACCAATTAATGGTGGACCGGTCCGAGGCATAACCAACCAAGACCAAGTTCAAGAAGACGCCCATGTGATGAGAAGCCAACACGCCAATCTGAGGAAGCCATGGTTCAAGATGTGCGTGAACTCCATGGATTTGAGGGTGTCGCGAGATATGTGTGAGGGTGTCGTAGTATTTCTCCTTCGGTGTCGTGCGCTTGAAGACTCTACCGAAACAAAAAGGGGGCATGCGTGAGAGGAAAACAAGATATCTTCCTTTGGTCGGTTGGGGCATTCTTGGAGTGAGGAAAGGAGCGGTTTCCAGAGTCTGTAATAGAGGCTAGGGCTTCTTCTTTAAGTAATAAAGAATGATCTCTCTTTTCTACTGGAATTTATTTTTTCTTCTCTATTCTATGTGTGGTTCTTGTTTCTTGATTCGAAGTAGTTTGTGCCAATCGTGTTTGTATGTTTCTTCAATAAGTCGATTGCTTTCTATACTTGTCTCACGATGAGAAGCGATCCCTACAAGTGGTATTAGAGCAGGGTTAGTCCGTGAGAAAGGAAGGATTCAAGAAGGAGACATCTCTCTGATTCATCCCAAGAAGGTAGAAGAAGCACTTTTTTTTTCTTCCCTCTGTTCACATGGTGTTTGGGGTTTCATCCCAGGATCCCTTTAGGGTATTTCTCAATCTTGAGTTTGAGTTGGTTTTCGTGGCCTGATCAACCATGAGTACCAGCAACAAGGTGGAGTTTGAGAAGTTCAATGGGAAGGAAAGTTTCACCATATGGAAGGTTAGGGTTGAGGATATGTTAATGCAGAATTCCTGATTTAACTTTGGAGGAAAAGCCTGAGGAGATGGCATAAAGGGAGTGACTGTCATTACAGAAGAAGGCATGTGCAACCATCAGAGGGTGTTTGGCTGATGTGGCACTGTACAACATCCTGGAAGAGAAGATACCAAAGGGTCTTTGATCAAAGTTGCATGCCCTGTACATGGGAAAGAACATGTGCAACAAACTGATGTTGAAGAAGCAGTTGTATAGCCTTCGGATGCAGGAAGGTGAAGATGTACTTCTTCATATTTAGAGGTATGACTAGGTTTGCAATGACTTGCTGGCTCTTGTGGTGAAGATGGAGGAAGAGGATAAGTCCCTACTCTTGCTATGCTCGTTGCCAAGTGCATTCGACCCACTTGTCACTACTTTGCTGTATGGGAAGGAGACACTGGTTTATGAAGAAATTGTGTCAATGCTTAGGTCCAATGAGCAAAGGAAAAAGATGACAACGGATGGAGCACCTCAGGAGGGCCTCATGGTTGGAGAGAGGACCAGGAGAGGGAAGGAAGGCAGCAAGCGTAGGGGGCGGTCCAAGTCCCGGAAAGGCAAGAGGGAATTCAGATGCTTCAAGTGCAATCAGGTCGGGCACATAAAGAGGAACTGTCCTCTTTGGAAGAAGCAACAAGGGGAGAAGAGTGATAAGGAATCTATGAGCACAGTGGCTGATTTGGGATATGAGGAGGACCTCATGGTTATTTCGGATTTGCACCAGAAGGTGGTGGACAGTTGGATCCTTGATTCTGCATGCTCACATCACTACACACCGCATCGGTCTTGGTTCACTGACTATGCCAAAATTGATGAGGGGACTGTGACACTTGGGGACAACCATCTTTGCAAGATGACTGGAGTCGGTATAGTTAGAGTGAGGATGTTTGATGGGGTTGTGCGGACTCTCACACATGTGAAGCACGTCCCACAGTTGAAGAAAAATCTTATGTCGCTAGGGTACCTGGAGATGAGCGGTTTCAGCTTCAGTTGCCATTTCCGGGAGTGGTGTCCTGAACATTATGAGAGGTGCCATGGTGGTGATGAGAGGGAAGAGGATAGATAATAACTTATATCTTGAAGGGTCCGCAGAGTGTGGAGGATCTGACACAACAGCAGCAGCACAGGATCAGCAGGGTTTGTACCAGTTGTGGCATTATCGCCTTGGCCACATAGGAGAATGCGGTATGAAAGAGCTGATGAAGGATGCACGGATTCCAGACCTGGATATAGGTGTTGCAGAGGTATGTGAGCCATGCTAGATGGGGAAGCAACACCGGGTGAAGTTCTCCACAAGTTCAGCGTGCAGCGGAGGGCCCCTGGACCTAGTGCACATGGATGTTTGGGGTCCAACTCCGATTTCGGGGAGAAACGAAGATAAGTACTTTATGTCACTGATTGATGACTTTTCAAGGAGAGTGTGGGTGTTCTTCTTAAGGAGAAGTTAGAAGTCTTCACCAAGTTCAAAGCTTGGTTGGCAAAGGTGGAGAAGGAGAAGGGGCGGCATGTGAAGGTTGTGCAGTCTGATAATGGTGGGGAATTTACAAGCAAGGAGTTCCTGAGATTTTGCCAGGATGGTGGGATCAGGAGGCAATTTTTGGTAGCCAGGACTCCTTAGTAGAATGGAGTGGTTGAGAGGATGAACTAGACTCTCATGGAGAAAGAAAGGTGTATGAGGTTGCAGGTAGGGTTACCCAAGGTGTTTTGGGTGGATACAGTTGATACAACAGTCTACTTGATGAATCGGCCTCCTCATACAAAGCTTAAGGGAGGGTTCTAGAGAAGTTATGGTCTGGAAGAAAAGTAGAGCTTGGTCATCTCAGAGTGTTTGGGAGCTCGGCATTTGTGCATATTGATCCCAGTCAGCGGAGCAAGTTGGACGCCAAGGCCCGGAAGATGGTGTTCATTGGATATCCGCGAGGAGTCAAAGGATACAAGCTGTGGGATCCTTTGGAGAAGAAGGCTATGATTAGCTAAGATGTGGTCTTTGATGAAGAATCAGTTCTCAGGAGACAGAAGGGGGGGAGGTTCAGGAGGAGGTCCAATCGGATGCGGTTGGGCAGGATGCAGCTCAGCAGGGTGCAGCTGAGCAACAACTAACCTTATATATAATTTTACCTTTTGTAGGTACATCGGGAGGACCAAAGATTCAGGTGGAGCACTCTTCAGTGGTGCCTCCATGTGTAGAGAGCAACGAGATGCATGCTCATGGCCCAGATGAGCAGGGCGAGGAGCCACATCCCAGTCCAGGCATCGGAATCGCACTGCATAAGCCTAGGCGGATCATGAGGCAGCCAGTACAATATCGTTTTAGCGAAACCATGCCATATACATTGGTGGCTGCCAATATGGGCCCGGAGACCTACGAGGAGGTAGTGGAGTGCCAGGATCGTGACAGGTGGGTCCAAGCCATGGCAGAGGAGATGCAGTCTCTATAAAAAACAAGACTTGGCAGTTGGTGGCACTGCCAAGTGGAAAGAGATCCATTGGTTGCAAATGGGTATTTCAGTGCAAGGAACAAGTCTCAGAGATAGAAGGGCCAAAGTACAAGGCCAGGTTGGTGGCCAAAGGATACTCCTAGAAGGAAGGCATCGATTGCAATGAAGTTTTCTCACCAGTGGTTCGACATACCTCTACCAGGATTTTATTGAGCATTGTAGCAGTGCAAGATTTGGAACTGGAGCAGATGGATGTCAGGATGGCCTTTCTCTATGGGGGTTTGGAGGAGGAAATATATATGGAGCAGCCATAGGGGTTCGAGGAGCCAGGGTTAGAAGGAAAGGTCTGTCTTTTGCAAAGATCATTGTATGGATTGAAGCAGTCACCGAGGTAGTGGTACCTATGGTTTGATGCATACGTGAGGAGCAATGGCATGACCATATATGAGTATGATCCCTGTGTGTATATTAGAATTCTTGAAGATAACTCTAGATTGTACCTACTTTTGTATGTGGATGATATGTTAATTGCATGCAAAAGTAGAGGAGTTGTAGAGAACCTAAACGCAGCATTGTCACATGAATTTGAAATGAAGAATTTGAGTCCTGCTACAAGGATACTAGGGATTCAGATCTTCAGGGATAGAGCCAGGAGGATGCTTCATTTGTCTCAGGAGAATTACATCGAGTCTTAGAGAGATTCAGCATGGATGGTGCGAAACCGGCAGTATTGCCTCTTGCCGGTCATGTTAAGCTCTCTAAGTTGATGTTGCCCAGGACTGAGGTGGAGGCCGAGAAGATGATGAGAGTACCATATGCTTCAGGAGTTGGGAGTTTAATGTATGCAATGGTGTATTGTAGGCCAGATCTCGGGCATGCAGTTAGCCAAGTTAGCAGGTTCATGGCTAATCCGGGCAGGGAGCATTGGAGAACACTGAAAGGTATCTTCAGGTACTTAGTGGGCATAGCTGGAGTTGGCATATGCTAAAGGTGCCATAGCATGGAGGACGACTCTAGGGTGTTCATGGAAGCTCAGGACCGGATGGTTGGATTTGTTGATGCTGATTATGGTGGTGATTTGGACACGAGACGTTCCACTACAGGTTATGTCTTTGTGATGAATGGTGGTCTAATCTCATGGAGGTCAAGTCTACAGGCGATTACAGCATTGTCTACTACAGAATCTGAGTACATTGGTATTTCTGAGGCAGCCAAGGAAGCTATGTAGTTGAAGGGACTTGCATTGGAAATGGGAATTGTACAGGGAGCAATCAAGATTTATTCAGATAGCCATAGTGCATTGTGTTTGGTCCAGAATCCAGTCTATCATGCCAGGACCAAGCATATTGACATCAGGTACCACAGGATTTGGGAGCTAGTGGAAGATGGTGAAGTGGAGCTAGCCAAGGTGTCTACTGCAGAGAACATGGCTAATGCACTTACCAAGTGATGTGGTACTGAACGCTCTGATACCAAGGTTGGCGCGGAACGGACCGACAAATCCTAGACCTAAAAATTAATTGATTCGGACCGTTGATTGTTAAGAAACGATCGCTAGATTAGGATGTCCAATTTAATTAAATTAAATCTAATTAAATATAAATAAAATCAGCAATTGACTAGATCAGGTTCTCAAAGTGGATCTCACCCGAAAGCACAAAATTTCAAGAAATTTGAAAGAGGGAGATCGTCTAGAGGTCGTCCAAAATCCGGACCAGCGGTTCACGAGCGAGATTGATCTAAAGCCGTTGGACCTGAATCACCAAAAAAATAAGCAATTTATCAGTCCCAAATCAAAATAAATAAACAAATTAATCCCAATAAATCCAGCACTCTGATATCTGTGCAACTTTAAAATTCGAGCAGCTTTAAGATCCGTGTGGCTTTGAAAATAATGCGGCTTTACTGCTTTCACGTTCGTGCCAACTTGCTTTTCTTCTCCACGAATCCCACCACGAAAACAGGGGAGGCCGAAGGCCTGCAGCTGGGTTCGCCAACGACGGTGTTGGGCGGCGAACGGTGGAGAACGGCTGAAGGGAGGTGAGATCTGGTGGCCATGGAGGGCTGCGACGGTAGGGTCTTCAGCCATGGAGGGCACGGCTACGGGAAATGGCCGACGGGCTCAGGTGGCTGGCGTGCGGCGGAGGCGACTGGCGGGAAAGAAGGGAGACTCCGGCGGAAAGCTTCACGGAGGGCTTCGGTGGTTCCAGGTTTGCAGCGGCACAGGCGGCGGGGTGGGGCGCTCGGTTGCAGGGATCGTGCAGTGGGGCGGATGGCTCGGTCCCGTGCCCTGTTTTGGAGATCGAATGGGAGATGACCGGCGGAAGGCTGGCCCTCCGGTGGGTTGAGATCGGGCTTGATTTCTTCGGTTGGTTGATTCGGGAGAAGTCACTTGGAAGAGAAATAGAGGAGGGAAAACATAGAGAAGAGAAAGAGAAAAGAGAGAGAGGGAGAACTGGGTAGAGAAGAAATAGAACCAGGAAGAAGAGGGATCCGAGAAGAGATGGAAAGGGGGTAGAAGAATCGAGAAGAAGAGAGGGGGGAAGGAATCGGGACGCACCTTGAATTCTTTTCTCAAATAATATTTGCTAAATTTTATTCATGAAGAAACATCTTTAAATAAGAAGTAAACTACCGATAAACATAAATCCTAAACAGACTCCAAATGATCAGAACTATAAGAGATTTCGATAACTCTAAACATAAATAAAAAAAACTAATCTCCGATTCGGAGATATCCCAAATTCCACGTATACCCATAAAATAATAAAATAATAAGAAAAAAAATACATCAAGATCCATCATGATTCGTGCTGAAATCTTCAGGATTCGTGCTGGACTGGCACCGGGTCTGGACTAGCTAGATCTGGATCTGGATTGGCTGGATCTGCTCAATGTCCCCATCACCAAGGTTCTTCCAATGGAATAGCTTCTTCAGATATGGAGCGCAGATTGGATTGATGGACCGAGTGGAGCTTACTGGAGCTTTGGAGCGCCAAGATGAAGATTGTAGGCTCATGTGTGGTGCACCCAAAGCCCAGGGGAGCCACACAGGTTTGGGGGCTTAGGTTTATAAGTTTCCAGGGCTCCTGAATCATATTGGGTCAAGGGGCTTGACCCAAGGATTAGAGTTTTCATATGTGATTTATTACGTGGGAGTTTTTGAGAGTTTGTATCATAACCCAGTTGGGTTATGGGATTTTATTTTAGGTCCAGAGGTGTAGCCTATTTTCCCTCATTAGTGAAAGGGGCTAATTAATTAATAATGGCTAGGTGATTAGGAAATTAGTTGGATAGCCCAACCACCTAGGATTGTAACCAATTAATGGTGGACCGGTCCAAGACATAACCGACCAAGACTAAGTTCAAGAAGACGCCCATGTGATGAGAAGCCAACACGCCTATGTGAGGAAGCCACGGTTCAAGATGTGTGTGAACTCCATGGATTTGAGGGTGTCGTGAGATATGTGTGAGGGTGTCGTAGTATTTCTCCTTCGGTGTCGTGCGCTTGAAGACTCTACCAAAACAAAAAGGGGGCATGCATGAGAGGAAAACACGATATCTTCCTTTGATCGGTTGGGGTATTCTTGGAGTGAGGAAAGGAATGGTTTCTAGAGTCTGTAACATAGGCTAGGGCTTCTTCTTCAAGTAATAAAGAATGATCTCTCTTTTCTCCTGGAATTTATTTTTTCTTCTCTATTCTATGTATGGTTCTTGTTTCTTGATTCGAAGAAATAGTTTGTGTCGATTGTGTTTGTGTGTTTCTTCAAGAAGTTAGCTGCTTTCTATTCTTGTCTCATGGTGAGAAGCGATCCCTACAGTAGGTTGGCCATAAAATAAATACTCTCCTCGAAGCAGTCTTTCTACCCGACCTTATGACACATGGTGGCTAGCTTATGACATTCTCCGTTCGAACCCTGCTTTTGTAATGGTGAATGACATCCCCTTATCTGTTTATGACACCTGCTTGCTAACTTATGACATTTCCTGCTCGAATCCAGCCTTTTCAATAGCTTAAGATCACTTCCCGTGCCTCGATTATGATAAATGCTGTCCAACCCATGACATCCCCTACTCGAATCGGTCCTTTTCAATAGCATAAGATGAACTTATAATATCCTATCCCCAGAAAACTCCCTGAGCCATGCCTTTTTAGCTTCTTATATCATGCTGTCCCCAAAATACTCCATGAACCAACCATTTTCAAGTACTTATGACATCATGATTTCTGATTATGATACCCCATGTCTAGCTTATGACATCCTCCACCCCAAGTACTCCAGGAATCAACATTTGTGATTGTTGCCGATCTTACCGTGGTGGCCTGTAGCTCGTGAGCGGGCACCAGTTCTAGGACTCTCTCACCTCGAGATCTCCAAGCCTCCGATCCTGCAAAACAAAGTCAGAGACCCGGGCCGGGAATTCCGGCGGGAGCACTCCGACGGTCAAGTTAGAGAGTGGCAAGATGGAACAGGTCCTCAAAGGCGGGTTCCCGAAGGATTCCCGTGCTTAGAGGAGGTGTAGATAAAAGAATAGTAAGGAAAAGAGGGGTTGAAGCTCGGCTTCTTTTGCTGGGTTCATCGAGCTCACGCCTCAGGACTTCTTGGGGGTCCCAAGATTGTTCTCCCGATATTCTTTTTCCCTCTCCCCTTTTTGACTTACCTTTCCGTCCGCTTTTACTGTCCCTTTTATATCACCGGACCGTCTTTGGCCCACGTCCCCTCTCGGAGGCTCCCGGAGATCTCTGAATCTTCCCCTCCTTCTCCTCCAAGTCTGGGAGTTAAGTGGCCGGCACGCCTCGTCCGCCGTATATCACGAAATGGAAAAACTGGCGAGACCATGAGCTAAGTGCGGGAGCTCTCCTTTCGGGGCGTTAATGGTAGGCTTATAGCATTCCAGGCTCCTGTCCGCGAGGGTTTTATTCCTCGATCATGAAGCCCTGCTTATTTGATATAAACACTATTTCGCACGTTGCTACGGGCCGTACTGGCGCCCTGTACGGGACGCGGCGCACGCCGATTCTAGTGGCGACCTCGTGGCCCGTGTCTGCCTCCTCGAGTCTTTGCAGAGTAGGGCTGACTTCGACCGAGGTGGACCCATCAGGGGGTGCCACCTGGCGAAGGAGCAGGAGGGCCCGACTCGACCTCGGCAGAGGTGAACCCGTCTTGGGGTGCCACTTGGCGAGGGAGCAGGGGGCTGCCAGCTTTGGCCAAGGTGGATCCCTCCTGGGTAGACACCTGGCGGGATGGCAGAGAGAGGCTCGACTTCGACCGAGATGGACCCGTCTTGGAGTGCCACATAGCAGAGGAGCAGGAGAGCCCGGCTCGACCTCGGCCGAGGTGGACCTGTCTTGGGGTGCCACCTTGAGAGGGAGCAGGGGGCTGCCAGCTTCGGCCGAGGTGGACCCCTCTTGGGTGGACACCTGGTGAAGTGGCAGAGAGAGGCTCGACTTCGGCGAGGTGGACCCGTCTTGGGGTGCCACCTGGCGAAGGAGTAGGAGAGCCCGGCTCGACCTCGACCGAGGTGGACCTGTCTTGGGGTGCCACCTGGCGAGGGAGCAGGGGGCTGCCAGTTTCGATCGAGGTGGACCCCTCCTGGGTGGACACCTGGCGAAGTGGCAGAGAGAGGCTCGACTTCGACCGAAGTGGACCCGTCTTGGGGTGCCACCTGGAGAAGGAGCAGAAGAGCCTGGCTCGACCTCGGCAGAGGTAGACCCGTCTTAGGGTGCCACCTGGCGAGGGAGCAGGGGCTGCCAGCTCCGACCGAGGTGGACCCCTCCTGGCTGGACACCTGGCGTAGTGGCAAAGAGAGGCTCGACTTCGGTCGAGGTGGACCCGTCTTGGGGTGCCACCTGGCGAAGGAGCAGGAGGGCCCGGCTCGACCTCGATAGAGGTGGACCCGTCGTGGGGTGCCACTTGGCGTGGGAGCACGGGGTTGCCAGCTTCGACCGAAGTGGACCCCTCCTAGGTGGATACCTGGCGAAGTAGCAGAGAGAGAGGCTCGACTTCGGCCGAGGTGGACCCATCTTGGGGTGCCACCTGGCAAAGAAGCAGGAGAGCCTGGCTCGACCTCAGTAGAGGTGGACCCATCTTGGGGTGCCACTTGGCGAGGGAGCAGGGGGCTGCCAGCTTCGGCCAAGGTGGACCCCTCCTGGGTGGACACCTGGCGAAGTGGCAGAGAGAGGCTCGACTTTGATCGAGGTGGACCCGTCTTGGGGTATCACTGGCGAAGGAGCAGGAGTGCTTGGCTCGACCTCGATAGAGATGGACCCGTCTTGGGATGCCATAGCGAGGGAGCAGGGGGCTGCCAGCTTCGGCCGAGGTGGACCCCTCCTGGGTGGACACCTGGCGAAATGGCAAAGAGAGGCTCGACTTCGATCGAGGTGGACCCATCTTGGGGTGCCACCTGGCGAAGGAGCAGGAGAGCCCGGCTTGACCTCGACCGAGGTGGACCCGTCTAGGGGTGCCACTTGGCGAGGGAGCAGGGGGCAACCAACTTCGGCCGAAGTGGACCCTTCCTCGATGGACACCTGGTGAAGTGGCAGAGAGAGGCTCGACTTCGACCGAGGTGGACCCTTCTTGGGGTGCCACCTGGCGATGGAGCAGGAGAGCCTGGCTCGACCTCAGCCGAAGTGGACCCATCTTGGGGTGCCACTTGGTGAGGGAGCAGGGGGCTGTCGGCTTCGATCAAGGTTGACCCCTCCTGGGTGGACACCTGGCGAAGTGGCAGAGAGAGGCTCGACTTCGACCGAGGTGGACCCGTCTTGGGGTGCCACCTGGCGAAGGAGCAGGAGAGCCCGACTCGACCTAGACCAAGGTGGACCCATCTTGGGATGCCACCTGGCGAGGGAGCAGGGGGCTGCCAGCTTCGGCCGAGGTGGACCTCTCCTGGGAGGACACCTGGCGAAGTGGCAGAGAGAGGCTCGACTTCAACCGAGGTGGACCTATCTTGGGGTGCAACCTGACGAAGGAGTAGGAGAGCCCGGCTCGACCTCGTCCGAGGTGGACCTATCTTGGGGTGCCACCTGGCGAGGGAGCAGGGGGTTGCCAGCTTCGACCGAGGTGGATCCCTCCTGGGTGGACACCTGGCGAAGTGGCAGAGAGAGAGGCTCGACTTCGGTCGAGGTGGACCCGTCTTGGGGTGCCACCTGGCGAGGAAGCAGGAGAGCCTGGCTCGACCTCGGCAGAGGTGGACCCATCTTGGGGTGCCACCTGGCGAGGGAGCAAGGGGCTGCCAGCTTCGGTCGAGGTGGACCCCTCCTGGGTGGACACCTGGCGAAGTGGCAGAGAGAGGCTCGACTTCGACCGAGGTGGATCCGTCTTTGGGTGCCACCTAGCGAAGGAGCAGGAGAGCTTGGCTCTACCTCGGCATAGATGGACCCGTCTTGGGGTGGCACCTGGCGAGGGAGGACGGGGCTGCCAGCTTCGGTCGAGGTGGACCCCTCCTGGATGGACACCTGGCGAAGTGGCAGGGAGAGGCTCGACTTCGGCCGAGGTGGACCCGTCTTGGGGTGCCACCTGGCGAAGGAGCAAGAATTTTGAAAGAAGAAATCCACGTGGCACTGGAGGCATCCAGCTTGATCTGACACACATTCCACATCAGCGATGTAGCTATATCAGTTGCCTCCCATCCCCAGGTCCTATCGAAGCATCGCAGCTTGGGACGTGGGGAGTTAATGCGAAGATGACATGAAAAGGATGAAAATCCCGTGCCATAATTGCCATGATCGCTGCCGCCGCTTCTGTTGCGCCCGAGACCCTATGGGAGGCTGCCACGTGTGCGTGTCTGACGGACCATTAATACGCCGTTTTGAAAACGAGGCAGTTTCCATCGGACCAAAGCGTCGATGTCGAGCGTGCCTCCACATGGCAGTCATCTGATGGCCCGGGACGGAAAGAGGCATACGGCTGCTGTTAATTAAGTTTGAAAAGGAGGGGAACTTTCCAGAAATGAGGTCTCTCGGCTTTCTCGCACCTCGCCGGCAGTTGCAGCGGTCTCCCTTCATCTCCCAGGGGTTGCCATTCCTTCGGTTCAAAACATCCCGGTGAGTGCCTGTGACATTTTCCCTTTTTCTACTATCTCCAATTTCCTCGCTACTTCGAGCTCCGTTTCCTTCTTGCTTCTTCTTCCTTGATGGCGCATCGCCGTCATGTTTCTTCAAACCCGGACGAGACCGGCCCTTCCCGGCCGAGGACTCCATCGTCTTCCTCCTCGGAGGGGGAAGAGATTCTGGTCGAGGTCCGGAGGCAGCTTCAGCCGGGGACTTTGACCATAGGCATCCCTAGGGATCCTAGGTCTCCCCCTGTAATCTCCGTACGTCCCATTTCTTCTCTTCCTCCTCCAGTGCTGGAGGTTTCTTCTTCTGGTCCCTCCGGTTATGCCTCGACGATGACCGGAGATGATCTTTCCTGGATCCGGGATACCTATGGGTTTCCGGATTCAATCCGTCTCTCCCTCCCAGGACCTAGGGACCGAGTAACCTCGAGTGGCCCTGGGAGGGTCGCCTTCTACGAAGACTTCCTTGTTAGGGGTCTTCGTTTCTCCCTTCATCCCTTCTTCCTTTTGTTTCTCAGTCACTACCGTCTTGTCCCGGCCCAGTTGGCTCCCAATGCCATCTGGGTCATCTTTGCTTTCATCGTCTTCTGTCACTTTCACGGGTTCGTTGCCCGTTTCTCCCTTTTCAGGGCCCTCTTCACCCTGAAACGCTACTCTGCCGATGATGGCTGGTGGTATATTTCACCATAGCCTAGGTGCCTTAGGTTCGACCTCCCTTCGTCGATCAAGGACTGGAAGAACCGCTTCTTTTTCGCCTCGGTCAAGGACGTCGACTGGGCCTGGAGTGAGCCGGACTGGTCGCCGAACAGGAACTCCCAGGTTGAGCCGACGGACCAAGAAGTCTGCACTCAGATGCTGGGCGACGTGGTCCCGGCTCTCGATGTTCTGCTTTCAGAGTAGAATTTATTCGAGGCAGGGATCAGTCCCATCCGGGAGTTGGGTGAGACCCCGGATCTCCTTCTTTCGCCTTCACTTTTTGCTCTGCACTTCTTTTCTTTTAAATTGGCCTAATTATCTTTCTCCGTCAGGTATGAAGTTCTCCGTCGAAAGCCTGATGGAGGGAGCCCAGAAGAGGGACGCTGCTGAAGGGACCCAGGCGGCCCCAGCGAAGAGGGCTCATACTGAGGTGAGCCAGGGGCCAACGCCAACTTCTGCTACCACCGTCCCTAGGACAACGGGTCCTGCTTCTAGGTCAGCTCAATCCCGTGCGCCTGATGTCCCTGTCGTCGAGCTCGATGGGGTAGGGGGAGAGAGGATGCCGGAATCCCCTCGGGCGATGGCTGCTCCGGTTGCCGTGCCAGTCATCTCCATAGTGGCCACCAGGGTGACGGCAGCCCCACCGATGGCCGCATCGCCCGACAAAGGGACGGCCACCCAGCCTGCTACCGATGCCCACATTCCACCTCCAAGTCTTATCGCCAGCTCCTCCGTTATCCGTGACCAAGGGCTCATGGAAAGGGTGATGGAGTTCGAGAGCACCTCCCAGGATCGTCGTCTGAGGGGCGGCCGGGACTATGCTGACGCGCAGCTAGGGATTCTCCCTCTACTCTTCACGGTAAGTTCCGAGCTCCCCTCTTTTAAAGTTCCAGTTGGATCTTATTGACATTTCATCTCTTCTTTAGCGCAGATCAGGACCGATGTTCTGCTGCTGAGGAACTTCCTCTCGGGCTACGCCAAGAAGGATGCCGAGAAGGAGAAGAAGCTCGGCAAACTCGCGGCTGATGTGAAGGACCTCATGAAAAAGGGGGTCGAGCTGCGGGGGAGCAACCAGGCGCTGCGAGTGGACCTGGGTTGCACCAAGGGGCGCGTGAGGGAGCTCGAGACCTCTCTATCGGAGGAGAGGATCTCGGACAAGCGCCGCGTTGAGGACGATGCGGCGGAGATGTCACGCCTCAGAGCTCAATCCCGGTCTCTGGAGCGCCGAGTTGAGGAGGTCCTCAAGGAGCTCAGCGCAGCCAAGGACAAGAACTCCTACATTAACGGGCTGTTGGAGGCATCCAAGAAGGAGGCGCAGGAGGCCGTGCCGAGGTTTCGGGCCTCCGAAGAATTCAGGACGGAGGTACATGAGGCAGCCGTCGACTCCTTCCTGAAGGGCTTTGAGGTGTGCCAGGAAAAGGTAAGTTCCTTTTTCCCCGAGCTCGACCTCAGCGGAGTCTCCTAGGTGGCCAGAGGGAGGAGCCCGGTGAGGGAGCTTCAACTACAGCGGTTACTGAGGTGGCGGCTCCCGAACAGCCTTCAGACGACGCTGCCGGCAGAGAAGCTGCCCCCCAACCGGAGGAGGATGCGGCTACAGCGAAGTAGCCTTGCGGCTCCATTTCTTTTTCTTCACTTTGCTCTCATATGAGCTCATTTCCTTTTTCTTTCTTTGGGTCACCTGGCCTGTCGGGGCCCTTTTTGTAAGGAACTTTTATCAGAAATGAAAATTCCTTCTTCGTTAACTTGTTCCTTATATATATAATATATTGTGCATCTTCCGGACTGAACCCCGGCATCAGCCACCGGGACTAAGTCCCGTGGTGCATTCCGGGCTGAACTCCAGGATTGCATGGGCAAACTGGGTTCTGCTCCACCTTCCAGACCGAGGTCTGGGACTTCGCTTTGGAACCAGGTTCCTTGCGAACTTCCGGACTGAACCCCGAGGCCGCGGGCTGGAATTGAGCCTTGCACGACCTACCGAGCTGTTCTCCGAGATTATATAGGACCGGGGCCTAAGTCTCCCAGACCTCTTCCGTACTGAACTCCGGGGCCGTACGTCGGAATTTAATTCCGTGCGACGCTCCGGACTGAACTCCGGAATTTTTATCAAAGGAGACTTCACACCTTCGCGGAGCTTTCGCCGTGCCCATGCTTGCCGAACCCAGAGCTGGATGGCTTTTATCCTACGAGATGAAAGTAGGAATTTGGTGAAAAAGATTTTATTGCTGAAGTTTAAGGAGCCTTACACTATTGATAGTACATCCTCAAGTTTAAGGCATTCCAGGTCCGAGGGAACCGGGATCCGTCTAGCTCCTCCAGGTAGTATACCCCGTGGGGGAGTGCCTCCGCTACCCTATAAGGGCCTTCCTAATTTGGGGAGAGCTTTCCGCACTCCCGCGGCTGGGAAGCTTCAACGCGGCGTAGCACTAAGTCTCCCTGGCGGAAGGACTTCGGTCGCATCCTGGAGTTGTAGTATCTGGCCACTCGTTGCCGGTAAGCCACCATCTGAACTCGGGCCCTATCCCTCATTTCTTCAAGGAGATCCAGGTTCAGTAGCAGCCGGGCCGGGTTCTCCGCCTCGTCATACTGCTCCACGTGCAGGGTCGGTAGGCAGAGCTCAATTAGAACAACCGCTTCCGCCCCGAAGACAAGGTTGAATGGGGTCTTGTCCGTAGCTATCCTTGGGATAGTATGGTGCGCCCAAAGGATGCTTGGGAGCTCTTCTGCCCACCTCCCCTTGGCCTGGTCTAATCTCGTCTGGAGGCCTTGCAAGATGGTCCTGTTCGTTACCTCGGCTTCTCCATTTGTCTGAGGATGCGCCACTGAGGTAAAACGATGATGGATTCCGAGGTCGTCGCAGAACTCCTCGAACTCCCGACAATCGAACTGGCATCCGTTATCGGTGATGATGGTATGGGGCAAGCCGAAGCGGCAAATGATCGACTTCTAGAGGAACTTGATGACATTCTCCTCCGTGATCCGGGCCAAGGGCTCGGCCTCGACCCACTTCGTGAAGTAGTCGATGGCCACAATCAGGAATTTTCGCTGTCCGGACGCCGGAGGGAAAGGTCCTAGGAGATCCATGCCCCACTGGGCGAATGGCCATAGGGTGGAGAGCTAGGAGAGTGGAGCAGCAGGCTGACGTTGCACCATAGTGTGTCGTTGACATCGGTCGCACCTTTTTACGAAGTCAGCTGCATCTTCTCTCATGGTCTCCCAAAAATAACCTTGACGGAGGGCCTTATACGCTAGCGTCCTACCCCACACATGGTTCCCGCAAATGCCCTCGTGGATCTCCTGGAGCACGAGTGCGGCTTCGGCGGGTCTCAGACACTTGAGGAGTGGGTAGAAGTAGGACCTCCGGTACAGTAGCCCGTCCATCAATACGAAATGTGCGGCCTTCCTCTTAATGAAGCCAGTCGCCACACGATCCTCGGGCAAGGTACCGTTAGTAATGTACTCGATGTACTTATCCATCCAGCTGGGCTTTGGGCTGACCTGCTGGATCTCCATGGGTGTCTCGTAGCTCGGGGCTTTAAGGTGCTCGATGTAAGCGCGGCCCAGCGACGAGTCCGGTAGGGCTGCCAGGCGGGAGAGGGCGTCCGCGTGAGCATTTTCCCCTCGAGGAATATGGGTGATGTTGAAGCGCCTAAAACCTGCCGCGCTCATTCGTAAGAGCTCCAGGTACTTCGCCATTTGGGGATCCCGTGCCTCGTACTCCCCCGAGACCTGCCCGGCCACCAGCTACGATTCGGTGAAGACCCTGAGGCAGGCCACGCTCAGCTCGCGGGACACTTTTAGTCCCGCGAGGAGTGCTTCGTACTCTGCCTGGTTATTGGTGGCGGCGAACTGGAAGCGGAGCGCACACTCGGCGACAACCCCTTCGCCGTTGGCAAGGATGAGTCCGGCTCCACTCCCACCGGAGTTCGAAGCTCCGTCAACATGAAGGATCCAGACGTCTTCCTCTGGTCCAAGCTCTGGCTGCCGGTCTTCGGGGCTCTCTTCCGGCCTCTCACCCAAGCCTGCACACTTAACCAAGAAATCAGCGAGTACTTGCGCCTTCATGGCCAACCTTGGCCGGTAGGTGATGTCGAACTCACTGAGCTTGAGCGCCCACTTCGCCAGGCATCCAGACGTGTCAGGTCGGCTGAGCACCACCTTCAGTGGCTGATCCGTTAGGACCGCGATGGGGTGTGCTTGGAAGTAAGGCCTGAGATGCTGAGCGGACACGATTAGCACAAAAATCAGTTTCTCAGACCGAGAATACCTGAGCTTCGCATCGCAGAGAAGTTTGCTCGTGTAATATATCGGCCTCTGTATCCCTTTGTCGTTCGTCCGAACCAGGACCGGCTGACGGCCTCTAGTGTGACCGCTAGGTACAGTAGGAGCTCCTCTCCCTCCTCCGGCCGGGAGAGCAATGGCGGTGACGCCAATGTCTTCTTTAGCTCTTCAAATGCCTCCTGGCACTCCTTCGTCCAGGCGAAGTCATGCATCTTCCTCAGCGCCTTGAAGAAAGGCTGGCAGCGGTCAGCGAACCTTGAAATAAACCGGCTCAGGGTGGCTATCCGGTCGATGAGTCACTGTACTTGCTTCTTGGAGGTGGGCTGCTCCATGTCTAAGATCACCTGAACCTTTTCCGGGTTGGCCTCTATCCCTCTTTGGGTCACCATGAACTCCAGGAACTTTCCTGCGGATACGCCGAAAGCGTACTTCGCCGGGTTCAACTTCATCTGGTGAAGCTGGAGGTTACTGAAGGTCTCCGCCAGGTCACCGACGTGGTTCGAAGTGGGCTTGTTCATCACCAACATGTCGTCCACGTATACCTGCATGTTGCGACCAATTTGGTCTTTGAAGACCTTGTTGACCAGACGTTGGTACGTGGCACCTGCGTTCTCGAGGCCGAACGGCATCACCTTATAGCAGTAGGTCCCGCGATCGGTGACGAAGGCGGTGTGTGTAATACTTAGGCTTTGGGCCGAAGTCGGCAGGCCCAGCCGACTTCGACCCAGCCAAATAAAAAAAAAAAAAAAAAAATTGGGATTGAGGAACCGTAACAGGGGAGGTTTCTTCTCCCTTGTTCCGACCGGAGTCTTCGCCGGAGACATCGGGGAAGGAGTCGGGGTGGAGAGGGAGGCTGGGCGGTGCCGTGGTGGGCTGGATCGGGACTCCGGCCGACGCGATCTCCGTTTCCCAAACGTCGAAGGAACCGTCGGGAGTTGTTTTTAAATTCCCTCCACCGTCGTCGACACAGATCAATCGAGCTCTCTCCACGGCACTTCTTCCTCTCCGGCGAGCATCCAGGAGTCCGGCGAAGTCAGGTAAGGGTTCTTTTATGAATTTTTTTAAAGAAAAAGGGGGGGCCGAACCTATTTCCGGTTGGGGACTGTGGATCCACGGGTGGCTTCGCCGCCGCCGTCGCCGTTGTCCGCCGTCTGCCGAGACGTCTCCCCGGAGACCTTCTTCCTAGGTCGCCGGTAGCCGGGGGGGGAGGCCGGACCGGTTTGTTTCAGGCGAGGCAAGGGAAGGGGCTTTGCGGGAGAAAGAAGAAAAGAGGAAGAAAAAGAGGAAGAAGAAGAGAAGAAAAAAAAGAAAAAAGAAAAAAACGGGGGTTTGGTTTGGGTTCGGGAGAAAGGAAAAGAAAATAAAAGAAAAGGAAAAAAAAAAAAAAAAAAAAAAAAAAAAGAAAAAAAAAAACGGGGGTTTGGTTTGGGTTCGGGAGAAAGGAAAAGAAAATAAAAGAAAAGAAAAAAAAAATAAAAAAAAAAAAATAATATATATAAGTGTAAATATATAAATATAAATATACATATATATATATATATTGGTTCAATCCAGAAGAAGAAAAAAAAATAAAATAAATAAATAAATAAATAAAATAAATAATAAACAAATATATAATAATGAGAGAGAAGGAAGAGAGAGAAAGAGGAGAGAGAAAGGGGAGAGAGAAGGAAGAGAGAGAAAGAGGAGAGAGAAGGAAGAGAGAAAGAGGAGAGAGAAGGAAGAGAGAGAAAGAGGAGAGAAAAGGAAGAGAGAGAAATAGGAGAGAGAAGGAGGAGAGAGAAATAGGAGAGAGAAGGAGGAGAGAGAAAGAGGAGAGAGAAGGAGGAGAGAGAAAGAGGAGAGAGAAGGGAGAGAGAAGGAAGAGAGAGAAGAGAGAATCTAGGGATTTTCTCGAAATTCATGAAATTCGGGAAATTAGATTTTGATTAAATTATTTATTAATGTAGGGAATCAGTGTTCTGAGCAGGGAGGCATCGAGCAAAAATTCGGGTACTGATTAGTGTCCAATATATTAGGATTGGCGATAAGGTAAGGATTCTGGACGTGATCACCAGTTTATATATTATTTTATATGCATGGTTTTGATCCGAGTGCATGATCATTGGTATGCATGAATTATTGTTATATGGTGTAGTTGAGTTTTATGAAGAACAATATGATTATGATTGTTATTATTTTATATTCCGGATATCGTGTTTATCGGATAAAAGTTCTATTTTGATGATTTGGACCGTGATGTCGGTCAGTGGAAGAGTTGAGATTTCATGTTTGATATTGTGGTTTTATCATTATTATTGTCGATATCTCATACGTGATGTTATAAAGAAGATTGATATCCGGATGGGTTGGACCATGATACCGGATTGTTAAATAGGTTGAACCATGAAACTGGATATCGAGTGGGTTGGACCACGATATCAGTTATTAAAATGGGTTGGACTACGATATCGGTTATCGAGTGGGTTGGACCACGATACCGGTTATCGAGAGATCACAAAAAAAAAAAAAAAAATGTTTTGACAAGTGTTAATGAAGTAAATACGGTATTTGGTCTAGCCATGCTACGGTTGCACCGTGGTTATACAGCCTGAGCCACGGGCTTTGTACGTGGGAGCCGGCCACGGGCGGATAGTACGTGGGACAGCCGAGCCACGGGCTTAGTACGTGAGCAGGACCGACCATAGTATGCATGGTCGCTTTGAGGTTGCCAGTCATGGGCTGGTACATGACCGTGGTTAGACCAGAACCCTAAAGATAAAGGTGAAATAATGAGAATATTAAAGGAAAAATGCAAAGTTATCAAAGTTCGTAATACATGAGGCCGAAATCATTTGATTGCATTGACATATCATATTGGTATTTTATTGTTTCAGAAAAATTATATTATTATTTGGAATGATCATATAGAAGCCTTACTGGGCTGTATAGCTCACTTTCTATCCTTTTAAATTTTCAGAGACTCAGGACACATGACAAGATTTGGGCTGGCGTGAGACGGAGACCTATACTTGCTGAGTTAGTTAGAGTTAGAGTTTAGTTACGATTACTGATGCTTGTTGTAAATCAGTAGATCAATAGTTGACTGAATTAATAAATGGATGCCACCTGATTAATTATATGATATAAGTTTTCTTTTGATTTGTTGACTCTGGTGTAACTAGGCCTTGCATGATCTCTAGGATAAAACCTAGGGTTTGTGCGGCCGGTCACGTAGTCGATTCCGGTATTGGAATCGGGGCGTGACAGAGTGGTATCAGAGCAAACCAGGTTCTAGGATCTTAGGATATAAGCTCAATGAGAGAGAGTGTGGGTTGATCCATATGTGGGGTAGATATTATGTCATGATTGTTTTGACCATCTGAGTGTTAGTTGTATACTAACAATATTGGTATAGGTTTTCCATGGCGCGTGGTAGTGGACGTGGACGTGTTAGGAGGCCCACAAGATTTGCGGATGGAGCAAATGCTTGGGATCCTATTGAGCAGCATGAGAATGCTGGAGCCTTATCTGATAATGAGGAACGTCCACAGGACCCAATGCCGAATCTGGTGGACAACACTGGTAATGAAGAGCATCACCATGAACCAGTGCCCAATTCTTTGGATAACACCCCGGAGACTGGAACTGTTGAAACAGGAACACCGGGTGGATCTGGAGTTCAGCCTGGAGACCAGATGGGTCTTCCTCAACTATTACAAATTTTAGTGCAGCAGCAAGCTACTGCAAGAGCTGATACACTAAGATTTATGGAAGCCCAACAGCAACAGCAGCAATTTATGCAACAGTTGTTATTACAACGACAACAGCCAGAAATCAGAATTCCTCAAGAACGGCCAATTACACTAATAGATTTCAAGAAGTATGCGCCGCCGGTATTCAAGGGGACTTCTGATCCTATGGAGGCAGAGGGATGGCTGAAAGCTGTTGAAAAAGTTTTCCAAGCCTTGCGGTGTCCAGAAGGGGAGAAGGTTACCTTCGCTACCTTTTTATTGCAAGATGAGGCAGCTGCTTGGTGGGAATTAGAGCTTGGAAAGCAAGGACCAACTAATGTACCATATACCTGGGCAGATTTTAGAAGGATTTTCTATGAGAGGTATTTTCCTCAAAGTGTTCGGGTACAGAAATTCCGGGAATTTGATCGCTTGGAGCAGGGTAGTTTAACTGTTTCTCAGTATGCAGCAAGGTTTGAAGAATTATCGAGATATGCTCCATCACTGATAATGGATGAAGGGATCCGGGCCAGAAAATTTGAAAATGGATTGAGAGGTCGGATTCAGCATCAGGTGTCTGTATTCGAACTTATCACTTATAAAGAAGTGGTTAATAAGGCACTGATAGTAGAAAGAGGACTAGATGCTGCTCAAGCAGAGAGAGAAAAAGCTTTAAAGAAAAGATCCAGAACAGGGGAAATTCAGGATCAAGCTAATGAAAATATCAGTGCTAAGGCAAAGAAACTTGTCACCGCTGCACCAGATGACAAAACTTGACAAAGGGATGACATCCAATGCTACCGGTGTGGTGGACCACACCTTAAGCGAGACTGCACCTGGCCAGGAGGAAATGTTTCAATTGTAGAAAGGAGGGTCACACTGCGGCTGTATGTCATCTTGGTCAAGGGTCACAGCGTCAAGCGCCTCAAGCATCGCGTGACGGACTTCAACAAGGAGGACAACCTAAGTTAGGTACCCAAGGACGGGTGTACGCGCTCACCCAGCAGGATGCCAACGCATCCAATTCAGTAGTGACAGGTATGAGTACGTTATGACCATCTGGGATGGTAATACGAGTGATTAAAATCATATTGACATGGTGATTATTAGATATGACAAGAATAGTGTTAGACCTTAGATTATGATGATTTGGAACTATGGTATAAGTAATTTTGATAGATGTAAATGATATCGAAATTCAAGTCATGATTATTCAAGACTGGAAATTTGTGATTTAGAAATCACCTAGTGGTTGTTAAGACATAACATGGCTCAGAACTATAACATAAGTGATTAGGATATGGTTTGAATGTCAAAAATTTGATCTGAAATATAAATGAGAAAGGATAAGTTTTGAGTAAGACTTGGAAGGTAAATACCTTAAGAGGTGACTAATTAAAAGTTGGAGATCGAATAACATGAGGGTTGGTTAATTTTTTAAAGTTTAAAAAAAAAAAAAAAAAAAAAATCTCAATCAAGCTAATTTCGTGGACGAAATTATTTTAACGGGGGGAGAATGTAATACTTAGGCTTTGGGCCGAAGTCGGCAGGCCCAGCCGACTTCGACCCAGCCAAATAAAAAAAAAAAAAAAAAAAAATTGGGATTGAGGAACCGTAACAGGGGAGGTTTCTTCTCCCTTGTTCCGACCGGAGTCTTCGCCGGAGACATCGGGGAAGGAGTCGGGGTGGAGAGGGAGGCTGGGCGGTGCCGTGGTGGGCTGGATCGGGACTCCGGCCGACGCGATCTCCGTTTCCCAAACGTCGAAGGAACCGTCGGGAGTTGTTTTTAAATTCCCTCCACCGTCGTCGACACAGATCAATCGAGCTCTCTCCACGGCACTTCTTCCTCTCCGGCGAGCATCCAGGAGTCCGACGAAGTCAGGTAAGGGTTCTTTTATGAATTTTTTTAAAGAAAAAGGGGGGGGCCGAACCTATTTCCGGTTGGGGACTGTGGATCCACGGGTGGCTTCGCCGCCGCCGTCGCCGTTGTCCGCCGTCTGCCGAGACGTCTCCCCGGAGACCTTCTTCCTAGGTCGCCGGTAGCCGGGGGGAGGCCGGACCGATTTGTTTCAGGTGAGGCAAGGGAAGGGGCTTTGCGGGAGAAAGAAGAAAAGAGGAAGAAAAAGAGGAAGAAGAAGAGTAGAAAAAAAAAAAAAGAAGAAAAAAACGGGGGTTTGGTTTGGGTTCGGGAGAAAGGAAAAGAAAATAAAAGAAAAGGAAAAAAAAAAAAATAATATATATATAAGTGTAAATATATAAATATAATATATAAATATAAATATACATATATATATATATATTGGTTCAATCCAGAAGAAGAAAAAAAAATATAAATAAATAAATAAATAAATAAATAAATAATAAACAAATATATAATAATGAGAGAGAAGGAAGAGAGAGAAAGAGGAGAGAGAAAGGGGAGAGAGAAGGAAGAGAGAGAAAGAGGAGAGAGAAGGAAGAGAGAGAAAGAGGAGAGAAAAGGAAGAGAGAGAAATAGGAGAGAGAAGGAGGAGAGAGAAATAGGAGAGAGAAGGAGGAGAGAGAAAGAGGAGAGAGAAGGAAGAGAGAGAAAGAGGAGAGAGAAGGGAGAGAAGGAAGAGAGAGAAGAGAGAATCCAGGGATTTTCTCGAAATTCATGAAATTCGGGAAATTAGATTTTGATTAAATTATTTATTAATGTAGGGAATCAGTGTTCTGAGCAGGGAGGCATCGAGCAAAAATTCGGGTACTGATTAGTGTCCAATATATTAGGATTGGCGATAAGGTAAGGATTCTGGACGTGATCACCAGTTTATATATTATTTTATATGCATGGTTTTGATCCGAGTGCATGATCATTGGTATGCATGAATTATTGTTATATGGTGTAGTTGAGTTTTATGAAGAACAATATGATTATGATTGTTATTATTTTATATTCCGGATATCGTGTTTATCGGATAAAAGTTCTATTTTGATGATTTGGACCGTGATGTCGGTCAGTGGAAGAGTTGAGATTTCATGTTTGATATTGTGGTTTTATCATTATTATTGTCGATATCTCATACGTGATGTTATAAAGAAGATTGATATCCGGATGGGTTGGACCATGATACCGGATTGTTAAATAGGTTGAACCATGAAACTGGATATCGAGTGGGTTGGACCACGATATCAGTTATTAAAATGGGTTGGACTACGATATCGGTTATCGAGTGGGTTGGACCACGATACCGGTTATCGAGAGATCATAAAAAAAAAAAAAAATGTTTTGACAAGTGTTAATGAAGTAAATACGGTATTTGGTCTAGCCATGCTACGGTTGCACCGTGGTTATACAGCCTGAGCCACGGGCTTTGTACGTGGGAGCCGGCCACGGGCGGATAGTACGTGGGACAGCCGAGCCACGGGCTTAGTACGTGAGCAGGACCGACCATAGTATGCATGGTCGCTTTGAGGTTGCCAGTCATGGGCTGGTACATGACCGTGGTTAGACCAGAACCCTAAAGATAAAGGTGAAATAATGAGAATATTAAAGGAAAAATGCAAAGTTATCAAAGTTCGTAATACATGAGGCCGAAATCATTTGATTGCATTGACATATCATATTGGTATTTTATTGTTTCAGAAAAATTATTATTATTTGGAATGATCATATAGAAGCCTTACTGGGCTGTATAGCTCACTTTCTATCCTTTTAAATTTTCAGAGACTCAGGACACATGACAAGATTTGGGCTGGCGTGAGACGGAGACCTATACTTGCTGAGTTAGTTAGAGTTAGAGTTTAGTTACGATTACTGATGCTTGTTGTAAATCAGTAGATCAATAGTTGACTGAATTAATAAATGGATGCCACCTGATTAATTATATGATATAAGTTTTCTTTTGATTTGTTGACTCTGGTGTAACTAGGCCTTGCATGATCTCTAGGGTAAAACCTAGGGTTTGTGCGGCCGGTCACGTAGTCGATTCCGGTATTGGAATCGGGGCGTGACAGTGTGTCCCCCGCCGGAGCACCTCCGGTGCCCAGGTGACCTTTTGTAGGTTGGCCGGTGAGGAGCTCTCCAGCACAGCAAGGCAAGCTCGGTCCAGGGGTAAGCGCAGCAACATGTGTATATATTGCATGGCTGATATATGTGTGTATGTTATAATATATACAATGATATGTTAAGTATTATTTAGTTTTCATATTGTTGATGCATAAATCATATTATTTTCCTATGAGTTACATATATTTGCTCAAAGATATTTCATATTTATGCTGGTATGAGTGTAAGAGATTTTTACTAAACTATAAAGCTCACACCCTTTTTTTTTTCAAAGTTATAGGATGCATAGCATTGATCGGGTTAGGCTTGGAGTTCGAGAGACAGAATCCTTAGTTAGTAGATTTTCTGATACCAGATGAATGTTTCAATCTTGTAGACATTATTCAATAATGATGGATTTATTTAATTTATTAAATATGGTTACATTATATGATTAATATGATTATTTAGTATTATTGGAGATTTTGTTCATAAGTAGGTCTTGCATGATTTATAGGATATTTCTTTAGAATCTATGCTGCCATGACTACTGATTGAGCTAGGTGCTAGGTTCGCGGTGCGACAGAAGGATTTGGAGATATGTGGGAGACCAACATGCTGCAAACTGGTCCAATGAAAAAGAAGTATTGGTTACACGAGATATTCATCAAATTTTGCCGGACTTTGATTTGAGAATTTGTTGCTTAAAACCTGAGACAAATTGAGAACTCTTAAAATCTTTCTTTGCTAATTAAAAAACTACAGAACATAATTTGTTTGTTTTTTTTCCTCAAAGTGATGTGTTAACTATGTCTCTCACTCAGGAATTAGGCCTAGTTTTCCAACTAATTTGCAATTGAGAACTCTTAAAATCTTTCTTCTTCCTCTTCCCCTCTCTGTTTCTTTTCCCATCTTATTGTCCTGTTCTGTCTCCTCCTGTAACTCTGGCATGTTTTTTCTCTGATATATATATATATATGTGTGTGTGTGTGTGTGTGTGGATTTCCCTCCCTTTTTCTAGGGAGAAAAATAACAACATCCACATTATGTGGAGGATCTTGGCATAAGATGAGCCTTAATTGGCTGGCTCTGGTCAGAGCCCCTGTTTTGTTGTAACCATTTTGGACTGTAAGTAGTAGCTTTGGAACGAAGCCCATGTAACCATGCAGGGTGCAAAGATGCCGGTGCTGGTGATACCCAAGTCTAGCTTACTAAAATCCAAGCCCGGACCCCGTTGGTTTGGGTTGAGTTTTTAAATGCCTCTCTTTGCATTGTAGAAGTCCAAGAAGGATAAAAAAAAAAAAAAAAAGAGCAATGATAGTAATGGGCCAAATTTCGGGCACAAACTACATTTCATTTTAATCGGGCTTTGGGCTGAGCCTATTTAAAATTAGATATTGTCAAGTGCCCAAGCCTGGTCCATGATCAGCTCCGATTCCAGCTAGTTGCAAGCTAAAAAATGCTTGCTTTAAACTTTATGAGTCGTGTCTCCTATTTTTCCCTCCAGAAAATATTGGAAGAAGAGGAGGGACAGGCTATCAATTTTGCTCAATGATATGCCTCTGCCTTCCGATAGACATGTACACAAAGGAGCCAAGCTGTTCGAGGGCATGGATCGAAGTTTGGAACAAATGTACGGATGCAGAAATAATGATTTTAGGCTAGAAATGGCACAAATATTAAAGATGAGAATATATATCCACGTTGAAGGTTGGGAATGTGTAAAGTTTCTTCGATCGGATAAAGAAACATGTTGGTTTTTCTCATCCCTAAATCGAAGAGATGTTAACAAATTAGCCCTCCTTTTCCAACCCAATGCCCGTCAACCTCCCCGGTAGGAGATTCCAAGGTTCACCAAACCCACCTTCTTTCCTCTCATCCTGTATAACCTATCCCACTTTTAATCCGAACAAGTTTCCTTGCTCGTAAAGCATCGATCTCTCGTGGGAGTCTACACAAGCCACCAATTATTCTTTATTTATTTATTTATTTATTTATTTATGATAAAAATGAGTTTTTTAAACTTTTCATACACCTTTTTTTAACTAAATAAAAGTCCTTTCTCAACGATATATATATATATATATATTTTTTTTTTGGGTAAGAAAAAGGGATGGAAATGTCCTTTCTCAACAATAAATTTTTTTTTTTTCCATCTAAAAATGAGTAGAATGGAAACACGCGATTTCGACAATATCTTTTACCTTCGCGTCTCTTCTCAAATTTCCAATCCTAAAACTTTCGAAGAGTATTGGACGGCAACTCTATTTAGGGTTTTTTTAATTTGGATAATCTTATTATATCTCTAGAATATACGTTGCATGCTAATATAAACACGAGCCCACGTACCCCCCTAAGTAATCCCTCACTGTTTGGAAAAAAAATAAAAAATAAAAAAAATAAAAACGCAGCACCAACTTTTGCAGCCTTCACGCCATTACATTCGTTCGAGACGAAGAAAAGTATCCACTCAAAAAAAAAAAAAAAAAAAAAAAAAAAAAAAAAAAAAAAAAAAAGGAAAGAAAGACTGCATGCATACCCCTCTCTGCCACCTTCTTCTTGATCCCCACTGCGAGCCCTCGATCAGACCTTGGCCGAAAGAAGCCCAATAGATATGGTGCTCTTTGGCGTTCGGGGTTTGAGATGGGTGACAGTAGTTTTTCTAGGTGCTTCGAACCTGGCCGTGGTCGCCGTCGGTGCATTGCTCGTCGGTTTGGTTCTCCGCCGGTGCGGTGCCAGGGAGAAGGTTCCTGCCATCTCAGTGGCAGTCTTTGCCATCGTAAGGATCGTGGCGATGATCGGAATGGGTATCTGGCAGGAATGGACGGCCACCACCATTTCCAATCAGCTGTCAAAGGATGAGCAGCTCTTAGACAGCGATATCCACCGACGAGAAAGAAGGGTACGTACGTACTCAATCTATATATATATATATATATATATCAAACCCAGTAATACCAAAATTTTATATCGAAGATTTAAGCTGTTGGATATGTTTTATTATATCAAATTATTTATATATAAAAAAAATTATTTAATTTAAATTTTTTAATATATATATATATATATATATATCAAGTGATAAAAAATATATCTAATTTAATTTTATTTAAATCGTTAAGTTTGACTATTTAATGAATAAACTAGAAATTTTTAAATCATATGATTTTTGATATGAAGAAGTTTTGATGTAGTAAATCGTATTCAATTACTTGAATCGTCGACGTAGGTTCTCTGTTATAAAATTTTGATATGATTGAATTTACCTTCAAATTTATCAAAAAAAATCCAGCCCGCCTCAATATATATATATATATACGATTAATTTTAGATTTTCTTTGAATGTTGTATTTTGAGAATGAGGATTAGGTCATGATATAGCTGACTTTTGTTTGATTTGGTTCTGGAGTGATGTGACATTAATGATTCCAATAAATGTTTTTTAATTTTTCATTAGTTAGTATCTATTGCCTCAGCTCGCTTGCACGTGCATGATAAAAGAGTTTGGACATAATGTAATATCGAATTCAGAATTAAGTTGTGAACCCAGGAAACATTATGGATCATAGGAAAGAAAAAGTGAGACATTGTTTATAATTTATTTTGTCACATTTTTTTTCTTTTGCAACTATGACTAGATAAATAAAAATTGCTTCGGAAAAATGTAGATTTTTGAATTAGTTTTATTGATTGTAGTATCCATGATGGTAGAAATTTATCTTGTAAATTAGGTAGTTGATAGAAACAAATGATCTTGTATAGAAAATTTAAATATAACAAATAAATCATAAGAAAAATAAAGTATAAAAGAAATAGAAAAAGAATACAAAGAATTTATGATGTTCAAATAGATGAGATCTTCGTTCACATCTTTTTATTGATCATAACATAAACATTATAATGAGAAAACAACCTCTAGTCTTTTATCTTCTCTCTTTCTATGATAAGAATAAGATTATAAAACCTTGATTTTAATAATAATAAAAAAAAAGAATTCTTAGATGTTTTCGTACAAGAATAAAGCGTAATGAAGAGAGAGGTTGACTTGGCTATATTCTATTTAATTTGGAGTCAAATATGATCAAGTCCCTCACCATCTAATTTACATAGATCATCGCACAAAAAAACTAAAATATTAATATTGTATTAATAGTGCAAAATAAATATAAATAGAAATAAATAAAATGCTCCAAAATAAATACAAATGCTCCCAAATAAATATAAATATTTTTAAAATAAATACAAACACTTTAAAATAAATACAAATACTTCCATCTATTTAGATTTGTATTTATTCTGAAGTATTTCTATTTATTCTTAAAAAAAATTGTATTTATTCTAGAAAGTACTTATGTTTATTTTTAAAAAGTAGACTCTTCCATTATTAATAATTCCAACAACTATTAACAACCATTAATACATAATTAATGTGACTGGAAATGTTATATTTATTTTGAAAAGTTTATGTTTATATTAGAGCAATTTTGTTTATTTCAATTTGTGTATATTATATATCATTAATATACCATTAACTTTTTTGGATGCATTTTGATTTATGCAAATTAGATGGTGGGAGACTTGATCATATTTGGATCCAAATCCACTTGAATGTAGCCAAATCTCTCTCTTTCTCTCTCTCTTTATATATATAACTTTTGTTAAGTTTGACAAGGATGAAAATTATTATCCTTGTTGGACAAGGATTAGAATTATTATCCTTGTTGAATAAGGACTATCCATATTCCTTTTTTTTTTTTTGTTAAATAAGGACTACCCATATTTCTTGTGGGATACAGCTTCATCAACTAACATATCTCCCACTCCAAGGTATATGCCATCAACAAAACATCAACTAAAGATCTTGTTAATTATTATTGATCATGCAGCTTCAAGTATAAGAGAAATCTTTCTCCAATTGAACTTTTCTCCAGTCATAGGCTTCATCAATATATCTGCTAGATTCGCATCTATATGGATTTTCAGCAATGACATATGATCATCCTCTACTATGTCATGACAAAATGAAAACGAACACTAATGCGCTTTATATGAGAGTGAAAAGTTGGATTCCACATTAAGTGAAAAGTATTTTGGCTATCACAATACAACTCTAACACGTTTTGTTTTAATGAGCTTTCTAAATAATCATCTAAGCTATATGACTTCTTTGTAAGCATGTATAACTGTAATGTACTTCGTCTCTATCATGAATAAAGCCATAACTGACTGTAATTTTGACTCTTAGCTCATGGTACTGCCTACCATTGAGAATAATATCCTATGATAGGATGCTTCCTCTCTTTGTCACCATACTCTCTCTCCATGGACCTTCATTATATTACCATTGCATCATCTAATAAACTTTGACTTGAATTATGCCTCATTTCTTTCATGAAAAGTAATATTACAATAGATTCTATCTCAAGAGACTTTACATGGCTAAGATTCATGATCAAATGATCCCAGATTCTAGTATATAACAAAGTAAAAGACTAGCTTTTTCCTCATTATCAATTTTAACATCAAGGGCCATAAACTTACTGATTAAGGAATTGAAATGGTTGAAGTACTTTTGAATTGACGCTCCGTCCTCCATCTTTAAGTTGTATAGCTTCCATATGAGAAATATCTTGTTCATCCATGACTTCCCTTCATTGATACTTTTCAATCTTTTCCTACAACCTTTTAGGGTGTCTTAATCTTGATGTTAAAAAAAATGGTATCCTCTTGCTTGTGCTCTTTTTTGTCATCATGGTTATAATGTACAAACTTTCTTATAAACTTTTGGCTTTGATACCAATTATTAGGAATAAAGAATTTTGCATAGGAAACTAGAAACAACAAATAAACCACAAGATAACTAAAGTAGAAAAGAAGTAGAGAAATAACACAAATAATTTACGAAGTTCAGATGACAATGTATTATTTCTATGACCTCAAGCAAGACTTGCATACACATCTATTATTAATCACGGTAGGAAATAATTACAAGAAAAAATAACCTCTAATCTCTTACCCTTTTTTCTTTTTGCGATGAAAATAAAGTTGTAAAATCCAAATCCCAACAATACAAGAAAAAAGAACACACGAAGAGTTAGAACCATCCCTTAGATGTTTCCACATAAAAATAAAAGGCAATTAGTATATATTTAGATAACTCTTATTAAGTTTGACAATGATTAGAATTACTATTCTTATTGGATAAGGACTAGAATTATTATCTTTGATAAATAAGAACTACCCATGTTCCTATCCTTCGCCTTGTTAGATAATGGTTACCCATATTCCTTATGGAATGCGGCTTTATTAATTAATAGTAGTGACATACATCATTTTTGCATACTCTGTATCATCCCTTAACTTTTAATAATGGTTATATGAATATCTATATTTTTTTCTTTCTTATAGAAATAGAAATATTATCTTTTATTATGGTATGTTGAAGATCTATGCAACTAGTAAAGAAATCTGTAGATGCATCAAAATTCTTTAAAATCGGTTGATAACTCAATTGCTTCATTGAAACTTGACATTTACATGGATCACATCCTAGATAAATATCGGCTCAATTACACTCGACTAGCAAACAACTTGATAAAATGCATACCATTAAGACATCATTTGGTATTACCTTTGGAGAGCCAAAATGTACTTTTTAAAGAGCTCACAACTTTTTTTAAGATAATTTTAGGATGTTTGATAAAAAATTTGAAATATTTTTCTACTTTAATTTCTTCAAGAGTAGAAAATGTCCACAAGAAGAAAAAACTCCAATTTAGAGCTTTTGGATAAAAGCTCTATTTAACATATTTATTAAAAATAAATTTAAAATGTTTATCAAATGTTTACTCAACCAACTTGGGTTTAGGTCTCCATAATAGATATTTATTAAAAATAAATTTAAAATAATTTTACTATCATTATCATCTAAGTTTATTTTCTTTATATTACTTGATAATAAAAATATAATATAACTATATTATTTATTATATTATTTAGATTAAAATAAAAAAAATAAATTTTAGATTAATTGTATTGTGATAATATACAATATAATAAAAATATAATATAATATAGAAAATATATTAATATAAAATTATAAGAATTATTATTATTATTATAAAAAATACTATTACCTTTTTATAATACATAAAAACTTTATTTATTATATTATTTAATTAAAATATCAAAATCAATAATTTATAAATTAAAAATATTTTATATTTTTTTGTTGGCATAAATAGTTAGATAATTGAAAAGCTATTTGTGCAATATTCTTTATCATTATAACTTAATACTAAAAACACTTTGTACTTAATGGAAGCATGAGATTTGCATCACCATTTCCATATCCCCCGTGGACTCCACATATTTTAGATATTTTCTTTTTGTTTTTTTCTTAATAATAAAAAATACTTGTGGTTATTGTTCAATTTCTATTTTTTCGAGTTTTTAAATAATGTTAAAAATAGGTTATTCAAGGAATGTTTATATCTAATAAATCTTGATTCCAAAATTGTTGGGTATGCAATTATTTAGCACAAGAACTTTTTATAGTAAAAATTATTTAAAATAATGAATTGTAATTTTTTTTTTTATATATTTAAAGCAGGGCCATAAATATGATAAATAATCTCATTACCTTTTTCCTTCTAATTATGAAAATATTGTAACCTCCATATTTGGAATGGTATATGCCCAATCCAATTGTCCATTTTTTCTTTTTAATTTTTTCTATAGAGATGGAATGGGATGAATGATATTATTTGAGTAAATAATCGATGGTGTCTATCGCTATACTGCCAAGATTACAATATGTAAAATATTTGTGTATATAAGTTCATGACAGGCTTCAATCAATTAAAAATCTAATATATTTTAATTTATTGTGATCTAATATATTCTAATATTTTTAATTTAAAAATATAATATATTTTAATTAATTAATTTTTAAATATTAATATATTTTAATTTGTCAGGATATTGTTATATATATTTGAAAATATCTTTGGAATGGTTAAAAACTTGATTTTTTTGTGCTAAAAGGGTCCAAATATTTATTTCATCTCAATAGTTAAAAAGTAATTTTAAATTCATAAGGCTCTATAAATTTTTATTTAATAAGAGCCATCAAACTGTATTTTTTTTTCTCTTTTTTTCTTGTAACAAATTGCTAGCAAATATTTCTTTAAAAAAAGATATGAATATGAATTATTAAATAGTAAGATGAAAGAATTACTATTTTAAGGGATAATGATCTCTGATTTTTGAGATCAAGGAAAGAAAATGAATCCAACTTAACTACTAAAAAATACTTTTTATTAATGCTAGCTTAAATACTATTCTATTAATATCCCTTTAAATAAAATATTTTTGATTTATAAAAAAGATGGTGACCTTATGAAAAAAGGATTTACAATGATATTAACCAATTAAAATATGTACAACATGATACATCAAGGTCCGATTGATCCAATATGGCACCCAGGTATTGATCCACTCTAGTCACGTATCAACCAGCTCAAGTGATTGGACTACCTCATAATACTTCGCTACCTAAATGCTGAGATACACGCTCACCAGCTTTCCACACAAACATCGTTTGCTATCGAGCCTACTCTGTCCACCCAGTCGTGCATACCCCAAATACGATCGCCATTAATATCTGCCACCTGACGGATACCTTGTCATAGAGATATGCCACACTGGTTACCATTCTCTGCCTTGCCTACCATGACATGATCTTCTATTCTAGGTGTGCTTGCAATAGTAAGAATATACCTTCCATCTTTCCTTACCCTTAGGCATTAAGTACATATCTATAAATTGGTTTCTTGAGACTCTCCAAGTAAGAGAGAAGAGGAAACAAAAGACTGGAAGCAGAGTGAGGGCCAACGAAGGAGGTGAGTTTATATGGAGTCGAGAACCCCCTATCACCTATCCTAAGAGATACACCTCTAGCTCCTTGATTCTACGAGCATTTACTCGAGCACTCATTAAAACATTTGCATGTCTCATTATACACTTTCCACCACCTATAGAGTATTTTGGCTTCCACGAATCCGCTCATTAGTGCATCATCTCCTAGGAAGCGAGCCTCACTTGCACTGAATGCCCCTTCTTTCACATACCTCGCTCCATCTTGCCCCCCTCACCTCTACTTCGGCTCCTTTAAACTCCACTCCATTCTTTACTTACAGGGAGGATTCCAAGCCTTCTTTATTTATCTTTTTAGGAATTTGACTTAGATATCGAATGATCTACTATCAGAAATCTATTTCTGGTATATCAGACTTTCAGTCTTCTCTATTTTGTAGGACCAATTCTCAGTGATAGAATCCTGCAGACCCAACTCCATGGCAGCAGCCGCACCAGCTCCAATCCTGTTCGAGCCAAGCCCGAGTCAGTAAAACCTCCTGAAAAGGCAATACAACAAATGATACCAATAAATAATTATATTTATTTAATATATGAATATAATAATAAATATATTAATAAAATAATATATATTGATGTATTAATAAAAAAAATTTTTATATTAATAATATATATTTTATAAATAATTATTTTATAAATAAATAATATTTTAAATATAATATATTTTTAAATAAAAGATGTATTTCGAATGCCACGGGTGATATGCTAGTTAAATATTTAGAAGCCAAACCTCCAACTTATATATTCGAAAACCCTCCCTAAAACTTATTTATTTTGGATGGTTTATGGCAGATCAAAGAGTTAAGGATGAAAGTAGATTAAATAATATCTATTTAGATCTATTTTTATATTTGAATCTACTTAGATATAGATAGAAATTCAAGTATCCGATTAATATCCATATTCATATTTATATCCATTAAAGAAAATTATATGTGAATATGGATAGATAATTATCTGATCTATATTTGAATATTTAATTTTATTTATAATTTTATTTAATTTTATATAGTATTTATAAAATTTTAAAAATAATATATAATTATATTAATATTCTATTAATTTAATTTACTGTCATTTAGCAATATCATTAGTTTTATGGTTATAAAGTTTAGTTATCCAACTTTTCTTCGTATTTATCTCCATATTCATTTAAAATAAATATAAATATAAATTCTTATATTTAATTAATAATATCTATATTTATATTTATATTTGTATTTATTAAATAAAATAAAAATGAATATAAGTATGTGGATATTTGATATGTATTCAATCTAGTTTCAGCTCAATAGGGAGTTAAAAGTTAGCCCGGCCCATTCCGCGTCCGGTAATCGTTGGGCCAATCAAGCCCACTAACTCGTCCATCCGGATTAAATGAGTAATTCTTTGTGCACCACGTGCGGTGCAATAAACCCGCACTGTATTTTTTTATTGGTCCAATATATCCGTGATGGCATGACGGGATGGGAGCTGAGTATGACTAATATTAATTATCGTTCAGCTTTTATTTGAAATTTTCGTCCAGACCAAAATATCCTGAAATAGTACGACGATATCCTAGTTCAAAAGCTATGACATCCTAATTTAAAACCTACGATACCCTAGTTTAAAAATGACCTGAAACAGTATTAAGACACACTAGTTCAAAACCTACGATATCCTAATTCAAAATCTACGACATCCTAGTTCAAAAATGACCTGAAGCAATATTAGGACACTCTAGTTTGAAACCTACGACACCCTAGTTTAAAATCTACGATATCCTAATTTAAAAATGATAACCATGCAGAAAATATGGAACAGTATTACGATACCTTAGTTCAAAACCTATAATACCCTAGTTCAAAAATAACCTGAAACAGTATTACGATATCATAGTTCAAAACCTACGACATCCAGTTCAAAATCTATGGTATTCTAGTTATCCGAAACCGTACTATGATACTGTAGTTCAAAACCTACAACATTCTAGTTCAAAATATAGGATACATAGTTCAAAAATTATAATCATGCAAAAAATATGAAACAGTATTATGATATCATAGTTTAAAAGTTACTGTATCTTAATTCAAGCAACGTGACGGAAAAAAAAAATAATTTAAATAAAAATTTTAAATAATAATTAATTTTACCGATGCCTAGTTTCCGTCATATGTCGTAGTGAATATATTTTGAATCAATAAAAAAAATATGATACGGGCATGTTGTATTTACTGCGCCGTTTCCGGATTAAATTGATTGAACCGGTTGGTTCTTTGCCCTCCACCTTCTCCGTTCCCCAAGACCGTGTCAAAATGCCTAAAAAGTACTCACAGCAACCGAAAATTCCCCTTCTCGTCCCTTGGCTCCGCCTTCGGGCCCTTGACTTCTTCCTCCGCCTCCGGCCGATGGCCATGCTCTCGGCCGGCACCATGGGGGGAAATCTGGCCCTCGAGAGGATGACTCTGGTCTCGAGTTTCCGGAGGGTGCGGTGGGTCTCCCTTTTCTTGGGGATCTGGAACCTCGGTGTGGTTCTCTTTGGAGGGTTTTTGCTGCTCTCCGTCGTCTCCAGCTGCTCCGGCGAGGAGAAGCTCTCATTCGCCGTGGTTTCCCTCGTCGCCGTTGTCAGGATCGTGGCCATGGTGGGCGCCGGGAAGGCGCAGCAGGAGACGGCGGAGACGATAGTTAACCATCCTATCGAGAGCTCCATCGCTGTTGATGCTATGATTCGCCACGAGAGACGGGTATTGTGGTGGTCTCTTTTTTTTTTTTAAAGGAAAAAGACCGATATTTATGAAGGATCTTGACGTGTGTTTTTTGCAATGTCAGCTCAATTTCGTGTAAAATGTGCCTTTGGGGCTATGATTTGCCTATTAAATCCTCGATTGAACTTTGTTAACTGGATTTAATTCTTTGTTGTTTAAGAAGAAACGAAACTTTCGCAGGAAATTTGAGATGGGTTTTGCAATGGCAGCTCAATTTCGTAGAAAGTTTGAGTTTTGGGCTTATTATTTTTCTCTTGGACCTTCGATTGAACCCTCGATCAACCTCTGTTGACTGGATTTAATTGCTTGTTGTTAAAAAAAAAAAATTCTTTTTAAAGATTTGAGATGTGTTTCAGCATGGCAGCTCAATTTTCTGTGGATTTTGTGCTTGGATTTCCAACTCGTGATTTTCCTTAATCCCCAGATTAACTTTGTCTTCTCTAGTTTGGAGTGATAGTTGGGAACAATTTGTTGTGGATGAGTCATGGTTTGATCTCACTTTGTGTCTAGTTGGAAGTCTTAATGCTTATGTCTTTGTGCATATTAGTCTACTTGCAGCTGAATTTATGAGTTTCTAGTCAGTAAAGGTCATCTATGGTAGCTGAATTATTGGCTATTTTTGGTGCAAATGTCATCTATGATATCTTAATGTGCTAGTTAGCCGCTTGTTGGTTATTCTTTATGAAATTCTTTTTCCTGATGAGCAGTTGAGGTATAAAAGATGGCTTTGGTGGGCAAGATTTGGAATGACAGTCACTGTACTCCAGTTTGTGGGAGCCGTTTATCTGATGTATGCCGTTGTCAGCAATTTTTCTTATATTGGAGGGTCTAAATCATGTTTTTCAGGTAATTCTATTACTACCTTGTCGAATTTGTAATTGCACAAAGAAAATGTCAAACCTTTTGCTTCCAGAAAAGAAGCCTTTAATGGCAAGAAACATATACAAAGTGCTTTCAAATCTTAATAACAATCTAAAGGCCGTGAAGAGGCCACATCTTAAGTTCTGAAGGTCTCTCTCAGTGACCACGGGACTAGCATGTTCAGTCATTGTTAGCTGCAAGTCTTGACTGCTAATATTAAGATGGAGAATTCACTATCTATTTTTTCTAATAACAAGTGGCATGTTTCCTGTTGTATTTCGATGATAGTGTATTGTCATATAACATTTATTGAAGATTTCTTACTAAAGATATAAGCGGTTCACAACTAGTGTGCAGATTAGCAGATATTAGTTTCAATAATTTGTCATGACTTAAATAGTTGACATGGTCCTCACTTTTACTAGGGGCTAATGTCTATTCTATTTGCTGATCTGCATGTCATCATATTGGATCTTATCACAAACTTCTGAACTGACTTTTTACTTTGTTGTGAAATGACATGCTCATTTTTTTCAATGACTACTTTATTACTATTTGCCTCCATTCAGTGATTCTGCACTTAATCCTTATTTATATTGTGCAAACATGATAATCTATTTTTTTCTGGTTTTGATTGTTTGCCTGCTAACCTCCCCATGCAATGCATACCTCTTTGATGATAAATCCTCTTACTATGTTTAATGCTCTTTTTACCTTGTAGCTCACGTGAGTGTGATTAATTTCTTTATTGGCAATTCAGATCAGGATAAAACCAGTCGAGCATGGAAGCGGTTTTTGGTTGTTTTTTTTCTTGCCCTAGTATGGCTTGTTGTGATCATACAGTGTTTTACGGGTTCAGACGTATTGCGATGGAGGTCATTTTATGCAACTCATGATGCTGCATGGAAAGCTCATTACCGGGAAGTATTTGATCATGGAATTCGAGAAGCTTTGTGTTGTCTAGGACGTGTGAAATACATGTAGGGTTCTTTCTGCATTTTGACTGCTATATGACATTGATCTTGGAGTAACTTTTTATCTTATTTTTTTTATTGTCCAATTCAGGAGTGTCTTGGAAGAAGATGAGGTCTACTCTGTGGCAAGGCTCTTAGGAGATCTTGTGGCATATCGTGCATCTGGAACTGGACATGTAGAACTCCTGGCAGGTTCATTTCCTCCATGCAGTGTAGAATAATAGCATTGACTTATCTGTGTGGCATAACCCTTTATTGCTCTGTCATTTTTCCCTATTTCACCTTTAAAGGAGCTGATTTCCTGATAAACATTATTGACAAGTCTGTAGATCCTTGCATTATCGTCCAGTGTAATACAAATTGTCCAAATCGCATATGATATCATCTAAGCATTTAATGACCACTCTGAAGAGATATAGTAAATTTTAAGAAGTATGTTTGATCTTAGGAGATTATTCAAGTTCTCTTCCTTTTTTTCCCCTGTTCCAGGAATATTTTTTATTGTAGACATTTATAAACTTATCTGTCTGTCATATGGGACCCACACATATTTCTAACAAAATGCTGCTACATAGAATCCTTTTAACTGGAACAATACTTGGAAAGAAACATATAGAATAAACTGGGGTGAGACCAAGGTTTCAAATACAGTTTTAAACTGCTTTGAGGATCTACTCAGTGAAAGCAGAATTGACTATCTATTTTTGGCTGAGAAGAAGTAAGTTTCTAATTTAATCTCACTCTCCCCTTGGAAAGTTGAAGTTTAAAGAAACTATTAGCCATCAGTCATCCTCTTCCAAAGTGGCTTCCTCTGCACTACTTGTAGATAAAACCTCAGTGAGGCATGCTGTTGTCAGTGGGTTTTATCCTGTATGTTGATGGGAGAAATAGTTGTAGCGGTATGTCATGGACTCTTTGATGACTATCGATATATGGGATGCCATGATCTGTTTCTAAGGTGATTTGTGGTGTCCCAAAATGGCAGGCTTTTGGATAAATGGCTGATCAGATATATCAAACTTTTTCTTTGCCCCTTTTGTGATGGTATCAGATGGATATGGTAGTGAGCATTCAAACACCCAACTATGTTGGTTTAGGGATCTATTATGTTACTTCACTTGTTTGTATTCTTTCTCTTGTATTAAAATGAATTTACCTTCAAGTATTCTATTTCAGCTATCATCCTCACTCAGAGAAATCATAGAATAAAAAGTTTGATTCTTTCCTTAAACATTGTCTTTTTGAATGTCCTCATTGATCTTTGCTTTTTTAATACATGTAATTGATCTATGCCTCATTCTAATCTGCTACCATGCAGCACATTCTTCTTTAACAACTTTTTATTTTTTATGACTCATGCAACATTTTAAATTACTTTTGCCCTTGCTACCTGGTGCCTGCCCATAGTGGGCTACCTGACATCCGCACCCTAGCCACCTTGCTGTTTTTTATCAAGTTTGAGTATGGAGGATAAGATTATTTATGAGTTAGTGCTAAATTTTGCCGAGTTGGTTTTTCTCATTGACTTATTACCTCTTATTTGGTATCCTATGATCCATTTTTGATCGTAACTATCATTTTATTTTTCTCCATATATTTATTAGTTTTTTGAATCTATTATTCTCAGGCTGCCTTGACATCTAGGTGCTTGCCTAGGCACCCTTTTTTTACCTAGGTGCTAGGTGGTCTGTTAACCACTTGTCTGCTCTCTCCAATCTTTCAAATGTTGCTCTTATGGATTTGAAAACACATTAGCAAATACATTATAAAACACTTCAAAGTGGCTCTCAAATGACAATTTTTCTTATGAATTTAAGTCAGTCATAGCAATTATTCCGAGCTTCATACCCTAGCATACCAAGGGAATAATGTTTTTCTCATGGATAGGTATTGTGTATGAATTTTCTTTGATAAAGATGTTTTCATGGTCAAGACATTATAATTTGAAGCCTGGAGCTGTTTCAAATTTTTTACTGTATAATTCCACCAGTGACAATGAATACATTTGCCAATAGTATCAAAAAATGGGACTTTAACCAGATTCTATGTATAGTAAACTGAGTCAAGAGTGCTGTGTCATGGTTTCATCAATCTGGTGGTATAATCCCTCAGGCAAGGCATGATTTAAAACCCAAATTGACATACAGTGAGAAATTTGTAAGGCTGTATAATGAATGTGACCTTGCACCCCTTCTCTCTTGTCAGCCACAATACTTGTTCTAGCTTCTTGAAATATTATTCTCTACACCAAAACTTTTCATATATTAACAAAGCCATCAGGTAATGTGGAAAGCTTGTTGGTTCATGAAATCACCATGCTAGTTTTGACACCATGCTAGGTTTTGAAGTAAGAATCTCATTAAGAAACTCTTCCTCAGTTAACTAAAATTATTTTTCATTTTGACATGATGAAGGATTTTGAGGAAACATAATATGTAACTTCTATGTCCACATGAGTGTTGGACAGAAGAAAATGAGAAAGGACAATGTCAAACTGATGGTGAGGGAAGCATGACCTCTGAAAGTCGGCTATATATTGCAGCTATTCTGGTGGGAACTGTCTATAAACATTATAGGCTAATTCTTTTATAGGTGTATTTTGATAGAATTGAACAATTTGCCCATTGGTCATGGATCAGATTGATAGCAATGGCCTGATGATGCATAGTTTTCCTATTATAATGTACCTTATTTTATATCTGGCACTAGCAAGAACATCCTAGCGGGACGAGGGATGTCTTGGCCATTCCATCCCGTTCCTTTAAGAAAATGTGATTGGGACAGGTTCAGGACTCCAAAACCCAATCATGTGCGGAGAGAAGAATAAAGAGGAAAGAAGGAAAGCTGAAGAAAAGAGAAAAGTGAAAGGAAAGAAGAAAAATGAAAAAGAAAAGAAAGAAGAAAAAGAAAGAAATGGAAAGTAAAGAAAGGTAGGTAGAAGAAAAGAAAAAAAAGAAGGAAAGTAAGAAAGAAAAGAAAAAAAGAAAGAAAGAAAGGAAGGAAGAAGGGGAGTAAGACAGAGAATATCTATCAAGATGCATGGCTGGGATTGTTGCCAGGACTGGACGGGATAGTGGGGTGTTCCATACCATCAAGAAACCAGGACTCCACCCCACAGGATTTAAAATCTTAGGCACTAGTATTAAGAGCTGTAATGCCCTGTCTTGTTGCATGCAGTAAATTTTGGTATTATCAATTACTTCATGTCTCATAAGTCTCCTGGTTCACTAAAGGTAATAATTTAATTCATGTGGTTGTTTTTCATATTGCACCCAGATCAATTCTCTCCTCTTTCATTTTCATCTTCTCATTTCATATGCCATCGTTTTTGAAATTTTATTAATCACCATTTCACCTTATTCCCATTTCTTGCTTCATTTCATTAAATTAGACAGTTATGTATCTGTGCAAATGAGGTATGCATGGGTGCATGTGTGTGTCACAATGCTTAAGGACTGGATCCCGTTTACAAAAGAGTGAAGTAGTTGAAATGCAGTGGATGTGACAATGATATCAAGAGGTAGATATTATTTAGGATAGCAAAAGGTTTTGGTTTCCTTCAAAGTGAGCTGTTCGGAGATGGACATAGTATGAGGGCGACAACTGAAAAGTGTTTTAAGGCTAAGGTCAAGGTTTGCTACTATTAAGATAATGAACTTTGTTCCTCTTTTCTGTCTTGCCATTTAGATAAATCTGTAGCAAATATGGTAATTGTTGGCTGTTACTTGTGAATGTATGTGGTTGAATATGTCCATAAGATAATTTGAGTAGAGATACTTTTCTTCCATAATTTACTGATAAATTTTCTTTTATTGTATCTGGGAATAATCTGCAAGGAATCAAAAGTTGTTTGCAGAATCATGAGTGTCACCATAACTAGGCTGTTAGAAGACAAAAGAAGACATCTTTTAAAGTATACATATTGATACTTTGAAGGAAAAGGGTGGGGTTTAATAAAGGCTTACTTTTTAGGTTTAGCCTATTCCATCTATAATTTGGGTTGTGTTTCCTTTTCTGCAAACAATGCTCTGCACACGGTAATGCTTCCTTTGTGCATTTTTCTTGTACTACTCTATAACTTCATCAATTTGCCACTTTCCATAGGCTAACCCTGAAGTAACAATCAGATTCTAACTATATCTATATCTTTTTCCATATTTCAAAGTGTTTCTTCTTCTTTTGGTTATTATCTTTTGTCATGCTGTGTAAAAGTTGGTTTTCTTCCCAGGACTGGCTTTATTGCAGAGGCATAAGCGATTGCCAAAATTGTATGATGAGCTTATCGAGGCATCTGATGAACTTATTCAAGAAGCTGCGGTCTTGCATCCGTTTTCTGAAGCTGCTTATACAGTTAAATCTCAAAAATAGTTTTATTCCATATCACATTCCATTGATGGCATCTTACTAGGTTACAGTCATATTGCAGGGACCGCTACTTGATTTTGGAAGGAATCCGGTCTTCTTTCCTTGTGCATGGCTTTATAGGCAAGGGGTTTTAAATCCTTGGACCCGCAGCAGGTTTCTACTATACCGTTATCATGCTAGCCATTAATGGCCATGCATATGAAATCATGAAGTGTTACTGAATTGTGACATGAGTATGCTTGTCTTTTTCTCATGTCTTGTTTTACATCTTTGGGTGATGCATGTATTCACCTCTGGGGCTTATGTTGTGTGTAGATCTTTGATAGCATGGCTAAGGGATCATTATAGTTGTATATAAGGTTGTTGCTTTCCTTTAGTGACTGCTCGAATTTCTTCCAATTTTCTGACATATGCATTTCTAGTTAAATGCTAACAAGGGTCGGTGGTTCGAGACATGATACCGCGGGTGACTCGATTAAATTCAGGATTTTCCTGGAGCCTTCAACAGTTGGCGTGAGTGAGAAGTCAAGGTCTCCCCCTTTGTCCCTGATCTACTGGCCGGCGTCTTAGTAGTATCGGGTTGACGTACTCACTATTAGGTGGGGAGAGGCTGTGCAAATCTGAGCACCTCGTATCGAACCTTACCTGGCGGGGTGGGGGCCTGCGGGAGTAGTTACACCGGGATTTATCCCCTCCTATCCCTTTTTATTTATCAAAAAAAAAAATGCTAACAAGAGTTGCGCAATATAGGTATTTGCCACTGGCTCTGGAATCCATCATGTGTGAGCCATCCATTGCTTGGGCATCTTCACCACTGGGTTGGTTCTTCACATTTGCCTTGCCATTAATTCTTCCTAATTGATCTGTTTGAACATTGAAAATTGAGCATTGTTTAGTTGTTGGGAAGGTTTTCTGACTCTTTAAGCATGTTTTATCGCAACTTTTTGCTTCCCAGTTGATATCAGAGTGGAGTTACTTTTTGATGAACAACATATGAAATAGCATAGAAAGTGCTAGTACTAAATACAAATTATCAGCTCCCAATAGCAATTGCGATCAAAGTTCCAAATACTGCAAGAAAGGTACTGTACTCTTCTGTCAAGTTTTTGGCACCGGTACATAGTGTATTTGTGTTTGTAGGTACAGGATGCACTCCCGTATCATGTGTCAGTACCTTGTGCGATACTGTTATAGCAAAAAACTGTTAATGGTACAATACCGGTATTCGAAACCTTGAATTGCAAAATATGAAGAATGCTTATAGTATGTGTTTAATATGTATATATAATTACATGTCCACTTATAATTTCCATTCATGAAATTCTTATTTATGTTCTTAATGCATAACAAAGTGTTGTGATAAATTACTTGAAAATATGCAAGCTAAATTGGTACACATTAAAGTGTCATTGACTCATATGTATCGGGTGATTTGTGATTTTTGGTTTTTAGAAATAGTAACAAACTATAATTATTTCTTTGAAACCTCTCTATACACTAATATGAATTAGTTGAGATTGATTTTAGTTTAAAAATGGATCAAAATTTTGCATACTTTTATTGCTGGTTGTGAATTTTTTGACAATTGTTTTTTTGGTGTAACTGTCTGCCAATGTCAGCAAGATGCAGCAAGATAAGCATTCTAGACGGGCTACCTGCTGACAATGGCATTACATGATACTTTAATCCTTTGCTAGACATTGAAATCTCAAGCATGTTAATATATAGCTTTTGCCTCTTTGTTGGCCATTCTAAGGGTCTCTTTGTGACCTCCTTGATCCATGATATGATGTAATTAGTTATTACTTTTTCAAGAAGGATATCCATCACTATCTAGACTAACAATCCGGGTACCGGTACCGGGACCCGTACCGGCACTAGGCTAGTACAGTACGGAACCTGTACCATATCGTACTGGCACTCGGTACGGTATGGTGTGTCTGTCCGAACTGGCATATCCATTTTTTTGTTCTTTTTAGAATTTATAAAATATTTTAAAATCTAAATAGATGTTTGTTGATACTAATTGATGTTTGTATCACTTCAAAATACTACGAAATGCTATCTAGCCTCCAGCATTGATATATTATTTTTTAAAAAACTCTAATTAAAGTAAGATTATCAGTAATTAATTAAAGTGAAAGGATCATATACTTAACAAAAAATCATACTCTACAACATATTCTAAAAAGCATTATGTAGATCTTTCATAGATCTACAACATACTCTAAAATCATGTCCAAAAAAAATTTTGACAGCATTTTTTCTTATTTTTTCATTTTCCATGAATTTAAAAAAAGAGGGGAGAAGCAGAAAGAGTGAAGGAAAGCACATGTGTACCTTGAATTCACATTCTTTCTTGCTATTTTGATGTTTGATTGACTTCAACTCTAGAAAAAATGGGTTTCGCAGCCTTCTTTTAAATTTACTGTTAAAATTGAGAGCTCTCGGATTCTTAGTTCGTTCTTATCAACCCTTCTAAAACCAAACAGTAAACAACAAAAAAAAAGGGAATCGGTTCGAACCAGACCAAACCAGTCGGTTTGGGCCGGTTCAGGACTGGTTTGGATTGGTTTTCAATATATATATATATATATATAAATAGGAAAACTATTTTTTATCCTAGAACAATGCCAGTTTGGCACTGGTTCGGTTCAGGCCAAACCGGGTGGTTTAGCATGGTTCGGTGAATCGTGATCCAGACCCTCATAATGGCTCAAATTAGCATCTTCTAACATCAAATTAAATGATGCAAAAGCCTTTACCACCTCATCATCTCAAGTTGGTGTCAAATTGATTTAGAATTTGCTACTGAAATATGACACAGTGACAGTTGTGGGCCTTATTTGCGTTCTTGCATGTCAAGACTTAATGAGGTTCATCTTTATCTCATAGGGTCTTACGAGTTCCAGCACAGCTCATGAACACTGCCATGACATAATAGTTGGTGTACTCAGCATAGTTTGTTGCTGATCTAGGAGCTTCACTCTTATGTTCAGTAACAAGCAAGAGCTTTAGGGGGGCGTTTGTTATGGGGTGATCAATCCAAGATTAAGGATGATGTGGATGGAAGTAATGAGATCATCATGTTTGGTTGCACCATGATGATCTTACATTGTAGTGATTCTAAATCAACCCTAATCCTCAAATCATCGTCCAACCCAGTAATCGGATACCTATCCTTAAGATTTGGGATCCAAGATCATTCGTAGGCAATGATCTTGGATTGAAATTTAAGGATAAAAATATCCCTCAATTTAACAGAAAAATTGATATATCAATATATCGTCAATATATTATATTAATATTATATATCCGGTATTATATTATATTAATATTATATATTATATTTATGATATATATTATATTATAATATATTATTAATTATATTATTGTCATATTATGATTCAATGATAATTTTAAATTAGAGTAGAAATATCTTATTGTACTTTATATTTATATAATAAAATATTAATTCTATAATAACAATTAATATAATCTATAGGATTACTAATTTATATAAATAATAAATATATTTTATAGAATATATTAATTGGTAATATATTAATATTTTATTATAATATATTTTATATGATTAATAAATATTTTTTTATGAAATATATTAGTAGTTTTGGTATTATATGATTCGTGATCTTGGATTTTCATGGAATACCAAATAGGTTATTCGTGGATACTTGGAGATCTTTAATCATTGGACCATGCCCTACCAAACGCAGTGATCTTGATCACTAAAGATTGGATTGCCACAGGACTCGGATCACCAGTGATCTTAGATCATCATGGTGATCCCATTTAGTTCACCAAATGCCACCTTAGGCTATGGTTCAGCCAACTTCTTTTTCTGTGTGGCATTGTTTTAGTTGTCATGGTCCGTATGTATTTTTATTAGTTATTGATGGCCATTCATCATCAAGATGGCTTATCTTGTTGTGTTAGTTTTAAGCCATCACTATATATTCAAATGTCTTCTTATTTATCCCAAGCAACTTTCTGGTATTTCTACACATCGATGGTCATCTTGAGAGTCATGCCTATACTGATGCTTCCCCTAGGCAGGAGCAGCCTACCTATCTAATCTGGATAATGGAGTTGCTGTTTCATCTTGGATAATGGATTTGTTGTTTCACCTTGTTACTATCCTAATCACATCACGCATCGTTCCTGTGTTTCTTATAGCCAATTCTCATGCTTCCATATTTTACAATGTTCTTTCTGCTATTTATGCTTATTGGGAGCCCCGAACTTTTGAGCAGCGGTTCATGATGAAAGTGGCAGAAACAATGGTTGAGGAGCTTTAGGCTTTTGTAATGCTTGGGAGTTGGGATTCTACTCCCTTCTAGCTATAAGTTTTTTTTCTATTACTAAATACTTATGGGAAATTATGGCTTACAATTTTAAATCTTTGGAGTTGTTTAAAGGTTGTCTTATCATTTGTGTCTCCAAGAAAGAAATACAGCATTGATTTGGAGACCTTCAGCCATGTAATATGCATGCTTATTCTCTTCTCCTATCATTTTTGTGCCTTTTCATGATTGGTTTGCTTTATTAGATGTGTGCTGTTTAATTCCCTTTTTCTATGGGCTAATTTAGAGGTCCATGTGCTACCTCCTCCTGGCATTCATGCCATTTTATCTGCATTGAGCTATTTATGGGGTTATGTATAATGTATCCTGTATTTCTTTATGCATATTAGTTGTGTGCATGCATAAAGTGATTTTTGATACACTACAGAGTTCTATTTGGGAGGGACCTAACATTTATATTTTTGTATAATGGGTTATTGCTCTTCATTTATCATTCACGATATTTTTACGAAATTTCATTGCTCTTGCATTAAAAAGTGGAAATTCATGTATCCATTTTTTAACATTTTGATTAAGTCTAGTTTCTTCCCATTGATTAAGGTGTTATGATTTTCTTCCTTTATGTTTTGATAAAGCTTGTGGCTATAATATGTACACTTATCATCTTTATTTTTTTTTGCACCCTTGACATTTTTAGTGTCCATTTGGTATTGTTTTATTTTCAAAATACAAGAAGAAAATTGAACTAAACTAATATGTATTAAGAAAACTATTTGTTTCTCGATTGTCTGTAAAACCTTAAGAGCTTTTGACAGCCAAGATTTATGGATTTTGAGAAAAGTGACAATAAAAAGCAAGGAATGGCAGAAGTTCTGTGCAAATGTTATCTCTAACATCAATCCCGACATGGTATTTCACTAATTTGTAGGGGAAAAACATAAAAACAACAATAATACAAAAACGGGCCTTAGTTTTTTTTTCTGATGGATTTCCATGTATGCTGTCATTTTTTTGTTTATCTGAAACATTGATTTCATGAAGCTTTACTCTTTCCAATGACAAAATGTTCTCTTTTCTTTATTGGCATATTATTTCACCAGTATGATCATATTTTCATCGGTGTCTGCTATCTTTTTTTAGGCGTCCTGCACTTGAAGGGGATAACTGGTTGCGAGGACATGCTGCAGCCTTTATAAAATATGTTAATCTAAATCCGGAAGCTCTTCGACGGGGGCGTGTTCGTCAAGTAATATTTTAACTATCATGCATTTATCAATAGCATACATGAAAGCTAAGATCTAATCAGTAAAAGTATGTATTTAGATAATAGCTCAACTTCTTTGAGGCCTATATGTAGTCCATGGTTAAAGTAGTCATCAGTAACTTCAAGTAACAAGCACTCACACCTTAAACTTAGGTGTCATCAAAGCTGGTACATAACCTTAATGGTGTTGTGAATTTGCTTCACTACAACCATGGCAGTGCCAATAACATTGAAACGTATGCATGCCTTGAAATGTGGACTATGTGCTATCAAATTTTAGAGTCATGGCAACCTTAAAAGATAAATGCCATTGTCCTCATGACCCCCCCCCCCCCCCCCCCCCACACACACACACACACACCAAAAGAAAAAGGGATAAAGATATGCAGATTGTGATGTGGGAAACATTTCTCTTCCTATTCAATCTTTTCATGTCAAGATCAAGTTTAAATATTTGCGAGTTTGGTTTTGGTGATGGATCATAAGATTTGCTTCAATGTCTTTCATTAATTTTAAACTATGAAAAAACTTGAAATTGAAAATGAAATTTGATTGTTGGGTAGAAAAATGAACACCAATAGGCAATCACATATCTACATGAGAAGTTTACCTTTGACCACCATAAGGCTATATATAGCATGTCTAATGAAAGCAATATCATGTCTGGATATTGAAGATATTTTTGTACTACCACTTCAATATGTCATAATATAAAGACAAATATTCCATGAGGTAGAACATTGTAGGAATAAATAATCATATTTTGACAAACGATTTCAACTTTTCAAGAACATGAATATTTGTCTCTGGCTTTTAACTCCATCAACACAAAGATTTGCCATGAGGCTTATCAGTGAAAGTAAATGATTCTGAAGTTAATTATGAGTACCACATGGTTTAAGTTATAAAAAAATGATCAAGTTGAATATTATGATATGGATCACATGTTCTGCAGTACAGATATAGATCAAACCATGATTATGTACTTGATTGCTTCTTCTGCATCCAAATCCCTTGCTTTATTATAGAGAAGATGGTGGGTTTTCTACTAAATTATCCTTCAATTGCCACTTGGATGTGCCAAAGATTGTGTTGAAATTGTATAAATAAAGATGATCTCTCTTTAAACATGATGTTAAGAGATTTCTATCATTCTATGTGTCTAATGCAGGCAGAAAAGAGTATATAAACTGCTGTACATACTTGAGAATGTCTGATGATTATAAATTGGATGGCAAAAATTATGCACTAAGCTATCTTAAATTGCATTGAAGTGGCATCACTGAAAAATTAGTTCTCTTTATACTTAAGAGACTTTTATATGTCTAGTGCAAGCTGAAGACAATATATAACTTTAATTGTCACAGATACTTAAAACTGATCGATAATTAGAAATAAGATGGCAAAAATCTGCACTAAGCCCACCTAAATTTTGTCGAAATGGCATCGCTAGAAAATTAGTTCTCTTTATACATGATGTTAGATGTCTTCGTATTTTCATAGATACTTGACATTGAGATAGTAACATATCTTCACTATCCTTCCAAGGCTGATTGGAAGTACCAAGGTCATGTTGAATAGGCATCGATAGAAAACATTTTGCTTCTCGTGATGTGAAAAGTTGTCATCTAGTGCATGCAGAAAACAATTCATCCTAATTGTCATCGATACTTGAGACTGAAATATATCTTTGTATGACAACATGTCTGCTTGTTCTAAGTGGTTCTTTAATTTGATGCATTTAATCTGTCTCTGAACCCCTTTTCTCCTAAACCTATGAATACCAAGGAGCTTATATACACCTTCAGCTTGTTCTATATTATGTTTATATGCTTATGTACAAAATGATATATTCTATGCTCTAACTTTGTCTTATGCAAGGAACATTTTTTCTTATGTTAATTTTAGTTTATCTAAGCTCTCTTCCAAGGTTTTAAATCTTGTGGAATGGAGGTGTTCCATTATCTCCATGGAATGGGACATCACGTTGCCCCATCTTGTCCCGATAGTGGTCTCAGTCATACATCTTAGTATATATCCTCCATCTCTCTCCCCTTCTTTTCTTTCTTTCTTTTTTTTTTTTTTTCACTTTTTGCTTCTTTTCTTCTACCCTCATTTCTTTTATTTTTTTTTCCTTTCATTTTCTTAACCTTCATTTCTTTCTCTTTTTTTTCCTTTTTCTTATTCTTTCTCTTTTTTTTCTTTCTTTCCTTTCTTTTTCTTCTCCCTTTCTTTCTTTCATTTTTCTTATTCTTCTTTGTTTTCACTTTTTTCCTTTATTCATTTTCCTTTCTTTCTTTTCTTTTTCTTCTTCTCTCCCAGCATAGTTAGGTTTCAAAGACCTGACCCCATCCCAGTCCTGTTTTCTCATATGAATGGGATGCGATGGTTGTCCTGCCCCTCATCCTGCCAGTATGTAAAACCTTGCTTTCATCAGAATGTATCTGCATTAGAATATTCTACAAAGTATAAGAAAACTGTCAAATCTACTTTCTACTTGTAATTTTGCCTCTGCCAGTTTTTATGCCTGCTAAAAGTTCTCAATTTGACTGATATACTCATGCAATGTTTGCATTCAGGTTTACTCCACACTGTTGAACTTAGTTTTGAATTAGGCTTCATATCTGAGGTCTGCTATTTGAGTGATAACTAGTATGTTTAAAGTTTAATACCATACCTTACTCCCTTTTTCAACCTTGCAGACAAAGCGTGAGGCTGCTTATTTTGTAGTGGTTTTACATGATCAAAGATCTATAGTCATTGCCGTACGTGGAACTGAAACCCCTGAAGACCTTATAACTGATGGTTTATGTAGGGAGTGTGCTCTTACCATCGAAGATTTGGATGGACTGATAAAGAAAGTCTCTCTCTCTCTCTCTCTCTCTCTCTCTCTGTTTGTCTGTCTGTCTGTCTGTGTGTGTATGTGTCTGGATATGTTATTCATGTATAGTAATTCATATTATATAGAGGTTATATCAAATTTCTACATTTAGAAATGATAAAATTGCATGCCTTGAAAGAGTTTTATGTTCTTGCATGGTATTAGATGTAAACTCTATGATAATTTGGGCTTTGGCTGTGGTCATGAATCTATCTGATTTCTGGCGGTGATGGTGCACTTTCTCAGGATTATAGGATCTAGGTTTATGAGGTGAAATAAAGGGGGTTTGCAGACTAGGATGTTAGGTAATGTGGCAAAAGAATAGCAGAGGCATTTTTGGCATAGCTTTGGTGGGGAAAGCAGATGGTATGTAGGATTTCTTATCCAGTGTTAACTCCTTGATGATGGTGGTGATAATTTGAGACCTGTGTCGAGTCAGAGAGGAGAGGAGGGAAACCTCAAGGAGAGGGGGATAATTGAGGGCCGTGATTGGACAGATTATTTCACTATGGAGAGAAGATAGCTGGGAAGGAGAGGGCTGTAGAAGGGGGATAGGAGAGATCTTGGTGTTGATTGCATCCTTGGGGTTTCCACTTTTCAAAGTTTTAGCTTTATTTTATTTGTATAGGTGGAATCTTAATAAAGTTGCATCACATTGAGAATATACGAACCTATATGGCTACAATGGCAAGTGTTGTATTGTGGGTTGTATTGATATCGCATTGATTAATAATCCTACTCTTCTATGTGTTAAATCTTATTTAAGAAACTCAGTTTGGATAAACCTTGCTCACTTTGGTAAAAGGTTAAAGCAATTTAGGTGTCATACCAAATCAATTTGCAGCCTGGTTATACCGTAAGGCAAGAGTGTTTCATTATGCTGTGATTTTGTGATGTCAGTTGAAATTTGGGTAAGTTAACTGAACCACCAGGATACAATGTTTGTAGGTGTTGGACTTGATGTCAAGTAAGTGAATTTTACTAATAATGTATTTCAGCTATGTTTGTTGCCCATCATAAGTGTTGTAGATTTTGCCTCTGCAGTATTAAACTTCAATAGCTTTCACTTATACTATTTGCAAAGTTACATGTATTGATAATAAAAATGTTGCTTACCTTTGTGCTGTTTTTTGTTAGTTTGATCCTTCGATTTGTCCTTGATTGAATGGCATTTGATCATTCCACTTTCTGGTTAGTATGTTGCATTAGAGTGTTGCTTCTATTGTCTCTAGTTGGTTTTTGCATGCTCACTGATGTAGCCTTTCTCTGGACATTCTTTTGTTCATTGTCCATTCCATTCAAGTGAACCTTAAATAGTTAAATTAGTATTTTTTACTTTTTGCAGTAGTGAGCATGTACGCCCTAGTGTGAGACAAAGAATTCTCTCCTCTTTCCCACATTATGGACATGCAGGGATTGTTGAGTCTGCTCGTGAGCTTTTCATGCAAATTGATGGTCACCCTGGAGGCAAAGGTCAGCATTGTAGTCCCTATATGCAGTATTTGTCATCTACCTGTGCTTAATTTGTTTCCTTCATTTCTAGCACCTTTGCTTTCACATTTTATTAGGCTTCTGAAGTTCCATAGTTTCATATGCCTTATTCAAAGAGCCTATTAGAACCACTAAGGTGGTAGCCCGGTTGGTAGAGATCTTGTCTCATCCAACCAGTCATGGGTTCGAGGCATGATCCACGTGCGGTGACTCGATTAAATCCAGGGACGGTTCCCGGGGGCCTATGATAGGTTGGATTGGATGAGAGGTTAGGATTTCCATTCTTTGTGTCCCTGTTCTACTAGTCGGTGTCTTAGTGGTGTCAGGTTGACGTACTCACCTTTAGGCGAGGAAAGGCTGTGAAAATCTAAGCACCTTGCATTGAACATTTCTTGGCGGGGCAGAGGCTTGCAAGGGTATCTACACTGGGTTTAACCCCCCTATCCCTTTTCTTTATCCAAAAAAAAAAAAAAAGAGCCTATTAGAAAGTAGCATTTTATTAGACTTTCTTAAAAGAATTCTCACAACTTTTACTTTCATGTGGAGAATAGCTTATGTCAATTGGATTAGATAACATGAAGCCGTGTTCTATTAGGACTTTGTGATGGTACAGACTACTTTTGTAATTCATAAATTTTTTAACCATGTGGTCCCTTTAATTGAATGGTGCTCATTGATGTTAGATGTTTTTGCGGATCCATAATTAATCTACACAAAAGGAATTGCTGTCTTGGAATATATTTAGTTTTTTTAATATGACAAAGAAAAGATATTCTCAGAATATTTAAGGGTTTTTGGAATGGAATTATTGCTACTCATTTACTGCATTCTTAAAATTAATTTCTAGAATCTAGTGGTAGATTATACGATCTTCCTGGATTACCAAGCAAAAGAAAAAGCTTAGCTAGAGACAAATTATTGAATTTGTCATCTAGCTTTGTCAATTGACAGTTCCCCCCCTTTGACAGCATTGCATAACAACTGAATACCTATTATGTAAATGTTGGAAGTTGTCTATTAAATATTTAAGGTTTTAAAAAGCAGCAGCACTTTGCAGGTTGAGGTACTACATAGCCACGTATGCATTATGTTGGTGCATATGCGAGCACCTATGCCGTTGGTATCTAGAAAAGATAAAACTAAATATATTCCATAAAGTTAGATAAAAATAAGTTAAAATTTAGAAATCAATAAGTAATCTCAGAGAAAATAAGAAAAAATATGTATACAATTCCATATTTTATTTGAAAGGCTATCTTAAGTCTATGGCATGATAACCTAAGTAAAAAGATCAAAATTTTTGTATAAACTATGCTCAAATTTTAGGTACACTGATACAAAGAATAAATTTACAAATTACCAAAGGATGAACAACTGAAACAACAAGCAGCAAGTAAGCATGATTTATAATAATGTGGAAAGTATGTAGCTAATAAATAACACATGTAGTATATAAGCTGCTAATTTTCAAAAAGACACTGGATTCAATCAATTGTAACAATCATGTGCCTCGGCTGCTTATATGAGCCACTTGGGCTATGTAGGTGCCTAACATCTTATTATGCATTCCACCCCCACATGGTGCTGTCACCAGGCTGCATATGCATGTGCGGGTGCCAAAGTGGACTCATGAACCACATTTTAGAACAGACACACTTTGCCATCAGTAAGTAAAACATACTGATCTTTGGCATATGAAATGAAAATGATGGCACTTCATGATTCCCATTTGCACTCCCTGCCTTAGCACTTAACTTGCGCATCTTATTTTTGTAACGTCACTTGTAATTCATGTATCTGCAGATGACTCATCTGAAATGTCTGGATTTCTGTCTTCCTTGTTGGGAGTGGGATGTGAATGTCATGGATATAAAGTTCGCATTGTGGGGCATTCTTTAGGAGGTTCTGTTGCTACACTATTGGGGCTAAGGGTAAGCACATTTTTGGTTGATGCTGCTGTAGATATACGCCCCCCCACCCTCCCCCACCCGTGGGAAAAAAAATAAAAATCAACCGATCCAATATCCACTTCATTTTAAACACCAATTTTAACTTATTTGTCTTTTCTCCAACAATCTCTATGTGATTATGTATTTGTTGTTTTGGTTCAAAATGAAGCTTTCATGCTTGGTTCTATGACAGCAGAAACCAACAATTAGGCATGGTAAAGGAGATTGAAATACCCAAAAGATAATAAACATGGGCCTTTGATAAAAGTACTTCTAATATTCAATAAGATTTGTCCTGCTTCATGCTCATGCACTATAAACATTGTGTATGGCCTTTAAAGTTTATTTGACAGATTACAAAAATATATTTATTAGAAAAAATTTTCTCACCGTATCAGCTATTATTCTTGCAGTTATATCGACGATTCCCCAACTTGCACGTATATGCTTATGGAAGCCTTCCCTGTGTAGATTTAGCTTTAGCTGAAGCATGTTCAGACTTTGTTACCACGTGAGTGTGTTTGACACCCTTTATTTTAAGACAGTTTATGTCATGCATCATTTTCTTTAGCTAACATGGTCTGATCATTCTTAACCTTTTCCAGCATTGTATACGGTGATGAATTTTCATCACGCCTTTCCATTAACTCAATACTCAGGCTTCGTGCAGCTGCAATCACATCTCTTTCCGATTATTCTTCAGCTGATTCAGCAATGATACACAAACTTGCCCGTAGAATTCTTCATATAAATAATTTCCATGAGAATGGGGAGCACTCTGATGCATCTTCTCCATCTTATAGACCAAGTACCATGAGAGTGGAAGAAAGTGAAAATATACATAAGAGAAGGCCCTTAAGGCCTACAATTGAGGGTGGGATGTTTTTACACCTTATTGAAGTTGAATGTGTGTGGAACTTGTTCACAAATTCAAATTGCCATTGCTCACCTATAATGCATGCTTCTTAGATGTTGCTCAGTAATAGATCAGAACCATGTGTTTTCTGATAAATGACCTTGTATCTTGCTGCAGGGAGTAGCCAGCCCGATCAAGAACTGCATGATCCACATCAGGAGGAAGCTTCCTTATTTGCCAATTCAGACTCTGAAATTCTAAAATCTGGTGGCACCGAGTATACCTATTATGATGTCATTATAGATGGTCCCAATGAATGTAACCATAGGGAACCATGCTTTGAGAAGTCTGATCTCATTTTGTCACTTGAGGACCAGACTTCTCAGTTCTTGGAAGATTCACCATCTGTTCCAGTGTCACTGGAACCCCCAGAGGTGTTTCTGCCAGGTTTCATCATTCATATAGTACAAGAACCAGGAAGCAGCATACCTTTGTGGAAAATCTGGATTGTTCATGATCATAAACCTGTTTATAGAGCTTTTGTGGCTAAGAGAGAGAGCTTCAGAGAGATCATTGTGACACCTTCCATGTTCATGGATCATCTACCATGGAGGTAACTTTCTGTATATTTTTTCATTTCATTAAATGTAATGAGTTTTATTTCTCTAAGTAACTAGTACGTTATTGATCATATTTCTGTAGTAATTTAAGGGAATCTGGTTATGTTACTAAACTCATGTTCTGAAAGAAGCAGGGAGCTGTAAGCATTTAAATATAGCATGTGGTGCTCGCGCCTGTGCGTGTGCCTGCCTGCATGTATTAGTGTTCTTGATGTGTTCAAGTATTCATCTTAATGCATCACATACATTGATAATATTGCTTCCACTTCTGTATAATTCATAGTTCAGATAATGGACATGAACCTTTATGAAATTGTTGACAGATGAATTACCCCAACCTTTTAGACTGCAGATTCAGTACTAAACAATTACTTCCTCTATACGTTCATTTGCCAGCATGATTCATGATAGCTTAGAATTTTTACCCATTTCATCTGTGGTAAGTCTATTTGAGTGATGCTATTTTTCTGTCAACTTAACTGTTTGCAGGTGTTACTCTGCAATGCAAAGAATTTTAGAAGAGCGCAAGTCTCAAGGTCAACATACTGTTGATTTACTCAATGGAGAACATGCAGTGTAAACTATATACTTGGTATCCACCCTCGATATCCACTCCATTGTACAATAAAATTTTCTTCAATACCCATTTTCATATCTAATGATTTAACCAGGGATTTGAACGTGAGAATCTATCCAGATCTATTGACTCTAAACCAAACAGCAGAATCTAAAGATCATGTTTGAGGACATCAAGTTTGGTCCTACAAGAAATATTTGCAAAGCAGGCAAGTTATTTTTAGTTCAGCCTGGTAACTTTTGGATGGTTATTCCTTAAAAAACATTCGTTGGAAAGCCACAGCAGAGAAAACCATTACTGCGGTGCAATGCTGAACATGCATGTGCAGCCAAACTACTTGCCTACCGAGCAGTATATATGGGTTTAAGTCCCATATTATTGTTGTACTTCATGTCTTGTCCCAGGAGGGACTAAAAAGAATTTATTGAGGAGCCATAAAATTAACATAATGCAACCTTTTAGTGATTTGTTAAATGAAAAATACTGCTATGATTTTTTTCAGCATTTTCCTTCCCTTTTCAAAAAATCTACTGCAACAAATAACACTAGTGACTGAAAAATCCAAGGCGTGGTTGTAGAATGGATATGCCATTTGTTTTTTCTAAGTTGGTGGAGTAAATAATCACAGTACAATGATTTAATTCCCCTGCCAATCTTTTTCAGCCTCTGCAGTGAGCCAATTGTTCACAGTTCACAATCAAACAACTGCATCCGGGCACCCTACATTCTCTCCCAAAAATTTGGCCATGCCGAAGGATCGCAGTCTACATGGTCAATTGCCTCGCCGAAGGCAGGATAGCACTTCAGAATTCAGACCATGCTTAGCAACATCAAATTTCCAGAATGCTTCACTTAGCTTGTAACTATCAATAGTATTGGGTGTTGAATGATGAATTAGATTTGGCAACTCATAACCATGCATGTTGCCATGGTAAATATGCTTGGTATCAATTTACCTGATGAATATTTTTTCTTTTTTAAAAAATAAAGGAACTAAAGAAGTTTATCGTAGTATAATTTTTTTGCAGCTATGAATTATGACTGTCAGCTGAAACGGCTCAACAGCAGAATCCTAGGCTTCTAGCTGACATTAGGGGACTCGGTCCCCGCAGTGGGCATGGCCACCCATCATCATAACCTTCCATGACCAATATGAAAATATGAAATGTCCAAACATCCGTACAAAATAAAAAAAAAACATAAATATTTAAAAATTTATTTCTAAACAAATTATATATATATATAAATTATGTAAATATATGTTGATGATTATGTATCAAAATAAATGTGAATTGGTGGATTAGTGTTGGTGAGTGGTATATGGTTGGTTTGCAGGTGATACATACAAGTGTACCCCCAACAATTAAAAAAAAAAAACAACTATTTGTTTTTTTTCTTGTTTTAAATAAACTCAATATAAAACAAAATCAATTTAATAAAAAAAGAGAAAAACCGGCAAGGTTACCAGACCGGTGCTGGTCTTTAAAGCAGCCTTATATGACCAGCATACCACCATCGTTTCGTTCCCTTGCTTTGTAAATGGTCCAGAGATCACACGGCTATTAGGACTCAAAGGTGCATCAAAAATCACTGGGACCGTTCAATGATTGGTGGCTCCTAATTGGCCTATGGGGACCATAAATTTTTGCTTGTGCCCAAAGGTCATACAACCATTTCTTTATTACCTTCATATTATATATAATAATTATTAATTGCTTCTTTTTTATTTTATTTTTGTCTCCACCACCTCCCAAAGCTTCCCACCTTTACCTTTCTTCCTCCCCTGTTTCCACGAATTCTCACGCCATTTGCCCCAAAATTTCTCGGTCCGATCGACCGAGCTCGTTCCATCTCTGGCCATTCCGAAGCAAATCTTCGATTTTTTTTCGCTCCGAGCCATCGATCTCTCAAAAATGGGAAAAAGCTCGATCCTTTGAAGCCAATTTCGGGGCATCTTCTACATTCTTAGGGTTCCTCCGAGCTCTCTCGGTTCGATTCGTTTCTGGGAAGATAAATCTCCTGTCTTTGATTCTTCCGTTTTTCTGACTTCAATCAGCCGAAAAGATCGTTCCTTTTCGATTCTTAGCTGAAATTTTCGGTCATCGTTCTCTGTTTGTTAATCTTTGTTTTCTCGAATTTTCTCTCTTTAAATCATCCCAAAAAATCCCAATATCTTTTTTCTTCGATTTTCGCTAGAAAGTTGGTGTTTTTCCCGATCATAGTCTCAAAAATCTCTTTTTCTTCGATTTATAAGTCTTTCTAGCGCTAGCTTATAATTCTGTGGTCCAGTTCTCGCTTCAATTACTGTAGATCTATCGTCCTCTCGAGCTATTTATTTCTGGGATCCTTTCTATCCATCTCAGAGCAATCAAATGGCCCAAGAAAGTTGTAATCTTGACAAAGATGAGGCCGAAATCCTGAAACCCTCCTCTTCTTCCTCCCCTTCTCCTTCTCCATCCTCGTCATCGCCGCCTCCTCTGTTCATGAAACCCTGCGAAGAATTCCCGGTCCAGAGGCCCGAGACGCCGGAAGCTCCGGCCGCCGCCGTGGTCTCGAGCACTCCGAAGCCTGACGAGGAAACTCAGTCACCCGTTCGGTTTAGTAACAGGTGCTCCACCTGCCGGAAAAAGGTTGGCCTGACCGGATTCCGGTGCCGATGCGGCGATCTCTTCTGCGGCCGCCACCGATACTCCGACACCCATGACTGTTCTTTCGATTACAAGGCGGCCGGAAGGGAGGAGATTGCAAAGGCCAACCCTGTTGTTAGAGCTGCTAAGATCATCAAGATCTAAGGTTTAAAATTTTATGTTCTTAATAATTTTTCTTTTCGTTCAGATCCTTATATCTGCTTGTTTTCCCCTGTAGTCAGTTGTTGGGACTAAATATCTAGTTGTGTACACTTCAATTATTGGCTTTCATGAGCATTTAAGTTTGGATGTATGAATTTTAATGTATGTTGTCTAATTGGACTCTCATGGTTGTTAGATAATGTATATTTTGATGTTTGTTCAATTATTGTTCCTGGAATCAACTTTTTTTTTTATTTTTTCCTGTTTTTGCAACTTTTTTAATCTTGGATGCATGAATTATTATTATTATTATTATTATTATTATTATTATTTAACATATGCTTATCTAATTGAAAACTCATAGTTGTTGGATATATAGATTTTGATGTTAGTTGAATTATTGTTCTTAAAATAAGCTTCCCCCCCCCTTGTTTTTGCTAATTATTTTTAATCTGTATAAGCTTTGAATTGGGAGAATTAGATTCTGTTTTATTTGTCTCTTTTCCTTTTCCTTTTTATCTTCACTGTTGGGGCTTTGAAGTGTTGAAAAAGGGTGTGTGTGTGTGTGTGTGTTAGAAAAGATGCTATGGCTCAGCTTTCTGTTGTGTGGTAGAAAAGATAGCTTTGTTATTGTGGAGGGGCCCTTTTTTTTGGTTGATTCCTTCTTGGCAATACATGGCTTTGGATTCTCTGTAGGTTGTGGACTGGATGTCTCTAAGGGCTGCAGTCTTGAAGGTGCTATTCTGGAAATAATTTTTAGGTGAATTCTTCTGAAGAGGTTTGGATTGCTTAATATAGCCAAGAGCTACAAGGAAATTGGGGCTAAACATTTTGATGGAGATACAATTGCTTTGTCTGTTATCTCTCAGATGAACACGTAATTAACCTTTCCAACGGATCAAAACTTCGTTCTTTTCACTTTGCAGAAGAGTATGTGAGTTTTAGAATATAAACTTGATGATCCAGCATCAGTTAATAATGTGCATATGGTATTGAAATATCCATGAAACATGTGAGTTTCATGAGTCTTTTAACAGAACATGTGAATTACTTTATTTCTGTTTCTGCATTTCCTTTTTACCCTTTTTTGGGTTTTATATATGTGTCGATGTGTCACCAACATAGTTCATTTAAATTTGGAGAGTTTGTTGGTTGAGCCCTAGAGTGATCTGATCTGTTGTTCTGAAAGGTTCTTCGGTTTAGTAATCTATTTTATTGGCGAAGTGATATAATTATCTAGGAATATTTTGTTATTCATTCCAAGATATATTTTTTCTCATCGTGTTCTTCGGCGAAAGGAAAATTTTATATCAAAACTCTCTTCTTAAACACCATCCATTAGTTTGGCTTGCATGGAAATCTAGACACTGATTCCCTCTAACAGACTTGAAATATCAAAATATGTTTGCTAGTTAATATATATATTCACTTTGGTTTTTAGATGTTCTGCCATAATTGACCAATGGAAATGATTTGTTGGGTTGTTGGTGTTTGTTTTCTTCTCTTTTTCAATGGGGAAGCATGGAATCTAAACTTATTGTTGATATAGCCAATCTTTTGCATTTGTTATTCTTCTGTAGGTTTTGTGATTGTGATGTGGAAGACTAGCTGGAAATGTCTGCAAGTGGATACATGCATCTATCTGGTGGAGAAAACAAAGGCTTTATCAAAGCATTGCTTGGCTCTAAGAAATTGCTGTGTTATTGCATTCTAAGCTCTTTTCAACAGTCTAATATGGAGGCTTTGAGATTGAGAGCAACCTTCCGGTCAGCGAAGGCTCGAACAATCCAATCCATCCATCTTTTGATTATTCTCAATTGTGATAAATTAAGTCCTTTTTGCGCTTGGTGTTTTCTTTTCATTGGCTTTTCCTAACCATCAATGATGTGGTCTATTTTGCAACCTATTCAAATAGGCTTCCTGGATTATACTCTATTTCATGACTGCTATCAATGTTTTAATATCAAACAGTGATCCACTATGATATAATAATTAGGCGACCTTTATCATTTTGTCCATATCATTGTTTGAGAGCTTGGAAAGAGAAATAGGTGACACCAAACCATGAAAAAGATGGAATAATAGAATGTTGGATCAAACTAGGATCCTTATAGCACATATATATATATATATATTGGAGGATTTGAATTAGGAGTTTAAGAAATTAATTGGGGGTTGACGTATAGCTCGCTGTAAAAAAACAAGTACATTGCCTTTGGATTTTCAAAGCATGCATGCTGAGTGAGAACCATATTTTTAAGGGGATAGCTTAGAAATGGAGAAAAAAATGTAACCTCTTTGCAAACGATTTAAAAGCATTGTGCAGGACTCAAGAGGCATTTCTGTGTCAAGAGGCATTTCTGTGGCCTAGAAATTTAACATAGAAGAAATCTTCTGTGTGAGTTAAGGCAAAAAAACTCATCCATAACCTCCTGAAAATGTTTCTTCTCTGTGAGTTAAGGCAAAAAAACTCATCCATAACCTCCTGAAAAAGTTGAGGTTGGTCCCTCTGGTTAGTTTGAAGTCTATGGTTTAACAAGCAAGAGTGACAGGATATAAAGTTGAGTTATAACACCAGTCATTTCATGCTCACAAAAATAAGAGCAACAAAACTTGGAAGGACCCAATATATATATATATAAAAAAAAAAAAAAAGAAAAAAAAGGAAAAAGAAAAAAAGGGGCAACCAGGTTATACGATAGCATAAAGCTTATTTGGATCTTTCATATTAATTTGGGTAAGACTTCATTGGCTGTCCTATAGGTATTTTAGGTATGGGGAGGGTTCTCTTTTTGAACGTTGGTAGATTATTTGCAATAACTTTGGATAATTGAAGGGACAATATCGCTTTCCAATCCTTGACATGGCCCTTACGGTTCCAAGGACGTGCTAACAATGACAGTGAAACCAAATGTTAGGCTAGGGAAAAAGTTTCACATCAGTAACAAAACTTAGATAAATTTCGATTATTCTTAGGTCGATTAATCATGGTCATGGATCCTTGTCAAGGGGTGGGAAATCATAGTCGCAAGATCTACGCTTATAGACCTGATCAGCTAGAAAAAAGGATTCGAGTTTTAAGATGGACAACATATCCAGAGAATTCACCCAAAGCTTCCAAATAATTGGGATAACTCGAAGGCTGAAAGACAATAATAAAAATTAAAATTTATTGATATGTTTGTATATTTATTCAGATAAATATGAAAAATGAAAAAAAAAAAAAAAAAAGTTAGAGCTATGACAAGCGCTACCAACATCACCCAGAGATATGGTTATTATTCAGTAATGTATGTTTATTTGTAGAAAAGTCACCAATAATTATTCAATAAATCATAATTTGTGAGTTATTAAACATTTCAAGTTAATTGGCACGTCAAAGAATAACTTACATTATTTCTCCAAGGAAAAGCATAAAATAATTTTATCTTTTCGGTGATTTAATATCGTTACATGGATTGAGTATTATTATTGTAAGACTTTACATACCACCATCATAATTAAGACAGAACTCGCTAGGTCCCATTATTTTGTCATATTTGATTGCATCATTAACTTCTATTCTCTCATGTCCACATTAAACTCATTTATTAGTCAACTCTCATCCAAGATAACAATCATAATAACTAGTTAAAATCAAGCAGCTATGAAACACATTAATTTTCATTGTAACCATTTATTTGTTTGACTTACTTCGAGGCAATTACTCAAAATACTAGTAGTTTTATTCAAACTGCTCCATTTATCTTTTCAATTGTATGCGCTTTACATTTGCCTGAAGGAATTTTGGATCTAGAAAGCTAGAAAGAAAATAAAAAATTTGTTCGTAGTCCAATCTAGTATTAAGTAGAGAGAGAAATAGTAAAAATGAGATACATCATATTTTGCTTCTAATCGTAGAAAAGAAGAATGTCGCCAAAAAAAAAAAAAAAAAAAATCAATTAATTCTTATATTTTCAATTTAGAGGAAGGTTTTTTAATTTTTAATTTTTTAAAGGACCGTGGACACCTATAACCCACGAAGAAAAAAGTGAAAAAGGTTGAGGGAGAAATGGACAATGGTGGGCTATCTTCTTTGTTTTTTGTTTTTTTTTTTTTTTTTTTTTTTTTTTTTTTGGGCATGGTGGGATGGGCAAATGATGATGCTTACCCATGCCTGATGCGCAACAGACGTCCATATATCGTTAGGTTTATTTTTTTCTCGGATACACAAGGCTTGTATCAAAACATAATTCCAGCATTGAATATTCAACCAGGCATATGCATAAACTTTTATTGGATAACTAATTCAAATGTTCGTATAACTAACAGTTTATTGAATATTAAATAGAAATATAACAATGTCCGCTATGTTCAGGTTCCTCACTGACTGATTTCCAAGTCCACATGTTTCTCTGGTTCTGAAAAAAATGTAAGGGAATAAAGTGAATTTTCTAAACTCAGTAAGTTATCATAAATCTCAAGTACAAATCTACCATGAATCAAAAGCAAGATAACTTGAATAAATCAGTGCATACTAATAAACAAAATATAATAATAAAATTTAGCCAATTCAGTTAAATTTTCATTATTAAGCTCCTTTACTACTTTTCTGACAACTCACTCTTTAGGATGGCTATCCACACTCACTCACCTAATCCTTATGACTATGGCCACGATTGGCCCGTGGCTAGCCCCGAAAGAGACTAGATCCTGTGTACACATACCGCTCAACGGTCATGCATCAGTGATAGCCCCACTGGAGGCCTAAAAGGAAAACTAGTTCTGAAATTACATGAGAAACATTCATCCTCTGCATGTACTAGTGATCGCCCAGCTAGCTAGGTCTACAAGAAAAACTAGCCCCTGTGTACACATACCGCTCAACAGTCATGCACTAGTGATAGCCCCATTGGAGGCCCAAAAGAAGACTAGATCCTAACTCATATAATCATAGTCGGACTAGAGAGTGTTAAAAATCAACTCAACCCATGACATAGAGCATACTAAACATATATGTTTAATCTCATATCATGTCAAGTCATCAAAGTATAGCATACAACATATACAGTTAAATTCAATAACATAATAAGTATTAAGCTCACATGATGCATGATAAAATATACCAGAGAAAGATAACTTACAGAAGTGTATCCACCAACTAAGTACAGTTCAATACTAGACTTGGTGTTCCAAAGACAACGACGATCCTGGATAATAATTTTTTTTATCATACAATCAATTTCTATATATATAACAAGAAATTAAAAAGAAAACTGAATTTCCTGGGACACCCTCGTCAATCAATCCTTTTCCTCCCTTCCCCCTTTCTTTTATTTATTATTATTATTATTATTATTTATTTTTTTCCTGCTATTAATTGAATCTTTTTTTTTCTTCTTTTCTTTCTTTCTTTCTCTTCTCCCCCGAACCCATCTTCTGCTGCTCCCCTCGGCTCAACTGAGCCAGCCTGTCCCTCTTAACGGAGCCGACCCACAGCGGCGATCTCCACGATCGTCCATCAAGAAGGATGGCCGGAAGGAAAAAAGAGATCGGCGGTGATCGTGATGATCGTCTGGTCATTTACCGGAAATCCCAAAAAAAATGGACAAAACCCCTCCCTCGCTCGCCAGTTGTCTCAGCTCACATCCATGCTCAAGAAGAAATGGAGGAAAAGAAACTTACCGAAGAGATTGGCGTCGGAGTTTGGTGGCCACTGGAGGGAGACGGGTTCGGATTGGACCGAGGCACGCGAGGAATTATCCTTTATAGGAAAAAGTCCCTATTCCCCACAGCTTCGACTCATCCTCCCCAAGCCTTCCACGCCTCAAACACTCTCCCCTCCGACTCCTCCGCTGACCAAATCTAGCGGTTCGGTGCCCCGACCGAGCAGGGGACTCAATCCCCTGTTCGGTAAAATTTTTTTTGAGTTTTGAGCTGAAGTCGACAGTAGCCCAAGTTGTCCAAAACCAGGCTCATTCACAAGCTGGGCTTCACAGGAAAAGTGAGGGACAAACTAAAAAGAGAATATGGAATTTTCTAAGGCCCCTAATTTTGGTAGGGAAAAACAGTTTTATTTATGTTTGAAAGAAATTATCATCTTCATTTAATGAAAAATAAAAAGAAATGAGCAAAAGTGAAAAAAATGAAAGTGTGCACTAGTTACATCCAAGAATGGAGAGTCGAAAAATCACATAGAATATTATCATGCATGATATACCTATTGTTGATCCTTTTCCAATTAGACAAGTTTGAATCACCTTTATGCTATCTTGGCTCCGGGCGCGGGGATTTCCATATCAACTCAAGCTTTTGGAGTCCATGGGTAAATTAACAAGTCCTGACTTCACAAACACCCATTACGTGGGAAGTATGAAATGATCAATGAGGAGACTAGTACATGAATTTCTAGTTTTGGTGCACAACAACAGAAAAATCATCCTATTTATTTCAATTTGTTTGAGAAAAATAAAAATCATATGACTATTAATCACTCTTATATGCTAAAGACCACTCATACCATTTGAAATCATTCTTAAATTTTCTTAAGTAGCATTGCTTGTGCCCACCTATATATAAACACATATGGATGCACCCATGTATGTGTTTTGGATGGGGAGAGGGTTGGCCAACTTCAGTTAGAGGTACAACATGAAATAATAATTTGATATATATATATATATATATATATATATATATAATAATAGATAATAGATGGCAGAGAAGGCAAAAGATCCTTTTACATCTCTTAGAGAGAATGAAGAAAGTCTTGGTCGAGAGAGGACTACCCGATTTGATGCAACTCATTTCAACAAAAAGGAGGAAGACTCGGAGGAATTTATTAGATTTAGCTTCTCTTTTAGGTAGAGAGATAAAAAAAAAAAAAGAGAGCGAAAGAGGAGATTCACACATCCAAAAAGTTGAAGAGGATGATGTTTCAAAGAAGAAGATGTGAAGGTGGTATAAAAAGTCCACCTACACCTACTTTGTTGGGTGTTAAAAGGTGGAAGACAAAAGTGCTGTTTGGTTTGTTGAAGATTCGTATTACAACTTGAAAAAGATGGAGAGTATGAAGAGAGTGTTAATTTAGATTTTGGTCTCCTGAATCAATGTATCAACCTAAGCAAATGGGATCACCTCTATATGTCTTAAGACATTGTGATGAGTTTATGAAGCAGATTTAAGAAAGCAAGAGAGGCTTCCTGTTTATCTTCTCCTATATACCAAAGATTGCATGGCAATAATGTCACGCCCTGAATCCAGCATCGAAAATCCCGGGATCGGCTACGCGACCGGTTGCACAATCCTAGGTATCATCCTAGAAATCATGTCAGGCCTAAGTACACAAGATTCTATTCATTTCCAAAAATTAGATTAATTAACCAAACATCATTAAATAATTTATTAATAACTAAATAATTCACTTGTTCAAGTCAAGATCACTAAATGGTCAACTTATTTATTGCATGGATATCAGAAATAGGACTAACTAAATAATCAAAAATTCCTGGTACTCAGTCTCATGCTCGTCCCAACCCTTATTATGCATCCTGCATCTCTGAAAAAAATAAAAAAGTACGGAGTGAGCCTCATAGCTCAGTAAGAATTTTTGTACAAATTCATCCATAATTGTATGCATCAAAATAATAAAGAAGATAATAAATACCATGAGTCATAAATATCATGCCATGTATCCAAAACAGCTCAATTATCATAAAATCATTTCAAGTCTAGTTTGATCAATAACCTTCTTTAGGGTTTAAACTAATCACAGTCATGCTCAGCCCATGATAGGCACATCTCAAATCGATCATGTACTATCTGCCTGTGGCCAGGCTAGTCCACGTACTATCCGTCCGTGGCTTGGTTATACCACGTACTATCCGTCCGTAGCTCGGCTATTCCATGTATTATCTACCCGTGGCTCGGCTGTCCCATGTACTATCCATCCGTGGCTGGCTATTCTATATATTATCCACCCGTGGCTTGGCTATCCCACAATTATCAGCCCGTGGCTTGGCTATTTTATATGTGGTGTGGGTAGTTCAAAATAATCTTTTTTTAATTATCAGTTTAACCAAAGTTCAACATGATTATCATCCACGTTTATATCAACATGTTTCAAACCAGTATCATTTTCCAAAGCATACAACATAATATATAAAAAATAATCGTATCAAGTCAACTAATATAATTATCCATAATCAAAATATAAACAATGCATAAACAATAATACATGTCCATGCCATGTCTATGAATAAAACTATACAGCATAAGAAATATATATATAAATCAGTAATCATGTACAAAAATTCTTATCTCACTAGAGACAACTAACTATACCCGATATTAGTTTGTATCCAAAGCTTGCTCAATGCCCCTATACTCAAAAGGCTATTCTCCTATAAAAATAATTTTTAATATAAATAAATAATGTTAGGATAATTATAAATCTAATATTTTATCTGAATTTTATCAGTGGTCCATCTGTTGATACCCTTACTTTACAAATTTCAAGAGGACGAGCTTTTCCATTCTCCTTTTTATATTTATTATCATTCTTGTCCTTTTTTCTTTTTCCTTTTCTCTCTCCTCTTTCTCTCTCTTCTTTCTCCTCTTCCTCCTCTCCTCTCTCTTCTCCCCATTTCTTTTATTCTCTCCTCTTTCTCTCTCTTCTTTCTCTCTCCTCTCTCTTCTTCCTCCTCTTCTCTCTCTCTCCTTCTTTTTTTTTTTAATTTTCTTTATTTTCTTTTTCTCTTTCCTTTTCTTTTCTCCTTTTCTTTTCTTTTCCTTCTTCTCTGTAAACCCCATCAGATCGCTTGAATCCTCCACCATTCAGGAGAATACTACAATTGCCCTCCTCTTGGGTCACACCACCACCACTAGGACCTCACCAGACTTGCCTGTGCACCATCGAGAGCCATCACCGGAGTTCCCGCACGCCGCTGAGAGTCATCGTCGGAGTTCCCGCATGCCGTCGAGAGCCATCGCTGAAGGTCCTGATGGAGCCTTGGATCCATTGCCTGAGGGTTTATTTTCGCTACCATGCCCTTCACCACACCGCCTCTGGTCTATCCGGTGGCTACCAAGACCACCGCCATCACCGTTCCTCCTGTCGTTGGTCATTTGTTGCTGTCGAAACTGGGATACGCCTCTTTTCGTTGGTCCGATCGTTGGAGCTTCCCCAAGGACCGTTGTCGAGACTATTTGCGAATCGAGCCACCGGTGATAGGTAGGTTGGTGGGATGAATCGAGAAAAAATAAGATCTTTTTATAGCTTTAGGGAGTGGGGTTCTTAGGCCCCTTCCTCCTCCCCGATGGAATCGGAGAAGAGGACTCCCACTGGGAGTCTTCCTCCCCCTCTTTTTTTTTTGTATTTTTTTTGCTGATTATTACATTCTCCCCTCTTAAAATAATTTCGTTCTCGAAATTAGCTTGATTAAGATTTTAACCTTGAAAGTAACAAACTCTAATGTCATTCTCAAACTCCCAATTAGTCTTCCTCTTAGGGCACTTGTTTCTCAAGTCTTAATGTAACAAAATTATATAATACTTAAAACTTGATCCTTTCTATTTACAATGCTTGTCAAAATTTCTTGAGCTCTTCCAAAAGGATAGTAATCTTTCGATGCAATTAATTATCCTTAATTAACTTTAAAAGAACATCATGATGGTCCAAACTTTAGAAATACCCAATCTTAACATTATCCTCGAGCTTTCAATATTTTCTCTTTTAGAATGCTTTCTTCATATGACCTTTACATAATGACATGATATAACATTTTCATTTTAATCATCACCATTTATCTACATAGTAAATTCATTCCATTTCCTTCAAATGTGTTAGATGTATGTCCTAAAAGCCAAGTTGGCTTGACACATTGTAATTTTTAGGGCATGAACTTTGTACTTAATTTTTCTTATTAATAAAAGGGCATTAGTTTTATTCATATTGATGTATCTATGAATTATCTAGGAAGTTAATGGACAATGACACATTCTTAAGAGTTGAGAATCTGAGGCATGTGTCTTTATAGATTAACTCCTAAATGCTCCCGATTGTTGGAATATCACGAGGACGTGATTGATCCATTAAAATCGGTGCACAGATCACTTCCCTTTCTGAGTAGATGAGTCTTTGACCTACAATATGGTGACACTGGAGTGAGAGTGCAGGTAGTTGATAGAGATCAACGGTACAGAGCATGACCAAGTACAGAAAGTTATATGGATGACTACTCACTCGTCAATAACTTCCTGATGCTGTAGTCATGTGACTAGTTCTTTGACCTAGAATGTCTCGGCTACTCACAATAAGGTTGCTGTAGTTTAACAGCACAATCACATGGTTACGAATACTCGTCCAATCCATCAGTCATATGCTTAACTTAATTGACTCAAGTCCAATTGTGATACTAATGAAAATACCTTTTCATTATCGCCCTGCTATGAGCGTGACCAAGTATAGAAAATTATATGGATGAGAAGAGGACTGCAAGGATCTAGTAGTCCGGTGCTCTCTATGACTCGGTTATGAGAGCTTCGTGTGGATACCATCAGAGGTCGGGCGATTGCATGGCTCCAATAAAACCCTGATTTCAGAAGCGGATTGGCATGCTTTTCAGAGCAGGCCAAGATAGTGATCCAGGTAAGTATTTTATGCTTAAAATAATTTTTATTTTAGATATGATATTTTTCTTATATATTTCAGTATGTTAGAAACTTATGATAAATAAATTATATTTATTTATGAATTACATGATTAGATATAAATTAGTTTTTATATCTGCTTCTATTACGACAAGCTATTGATGCCTGATCGATACAATATACTATTCCTGGGAGAACTCTATCAGTGGTATCAGAGCCACGATTCTTCTTTCTTTAACATGCATAGATGAGAATCATATCTGAAAAATATTTAGATTGGATAGATAGATTATGATTTTTTAGATCTGTGCTGAACATGAGATTGTTCTAGCATAGAATTTCATGTTTTGAAAAATTATTTTCGAAATTAAAATCTTAATTTTCAGATCTGAAATTAAATTAATAATCTGAAATTTAATTGATCAAGGATTGCACAAAGTGACATAAGGTTGTCCTGCTATAGGGTTTACCCCCTATAGTGAAAAGGTTGTCCTACTTTGATGTATACTTAGTTTTGAAAAAGGGTTTTCAAAAGGATTTTTGATCGATTTATGATTATGAATGTTGATGTATGCGATGCACCAAATTAGGGTTTAGATCTTAAATGTGATTCATGATCATAAGCCATTAATGTCATGCACTTGAACCTATTTTAAAATTGATTTGATCTAGAAAATCAAATTAGGTGCATGAGGGTTTGGGTTGAACAAATTAGGTCTAGAGATTGGACTACGATGATTAAGGCTTGATTAGATCAACTAGTAACTCTAATTTGATTTTGAGTAAGTGACTTAACCTAATCGGATGATGATTAGGATTAGGTCAAGTGTGCTCAAAATTGGTTTTAGATGTAGTCTGGTCAGATCGATTCACAATTATGAATTGATAAGTTAAGACCTAATTTGGTTCAATGATGAGCCCAGATCATTAGATGACCTAACTGAATCTTGTCAATCAATTGTGTCTAAGGTAGGTTTCGATCATGGTTTTTAATCGGGGCTAACTCTTTCTCAACCAACTAGTTTGGCAAAAAGAGGGTATATTGGTAGAACCCTCCCATGGATCAAACTGACCTGGCCAATTTGGTTGATTAAGTTTTCAAAAGGATCACTTTTGATTTGAGATCACCCATGCTAGTTATTTTAGTCAGATATGAGATTGTGCTGACTGAATGTAATTAGTCAGACATGAGATTATGCTGACTGAATGTAATTGGTCAGACATGATTTGGCTGATCAATTTAGAAGAGACCTGAACCTGAGCTCCCCATAAATATTAAGTCTTAGGTCTTCCAACATTGTAGGTATGCGGATGTCCTACTGGTGTTGATTATTCTCGGCTAGTTACAGTGGTCTAGTTGCATCGGAAAGACAACCACCCTATTGGGCATGAGATGTTGCTAGGCACTAATGGGGTTGGGCCCAATAAACGGGCACGTTGAGGGACTCAATGATGACTTTATCTAGCAGGAATGGTGCGTCTGACTTAACTAATGATTGGACCAATAAACGGGCACGTTGAGGTTCCATGATTTAGAGACCAAGAGCTACAACTTGTAATAGATACATTGGACAAGAGTTGGCCACTTATTGGTGTAGCGTGTTACCAATAACCGGGCACGGTGAGGTGCTGCACATCGATGGGACCGTAGTACCTACTAGAAATCTACAGTCGTAGGATTTTCGCATCTCCACGGGGAGTGTGAGAGATCCGAGAAAATAGTGGGAGTTTTAAAATTATTTCTTAAAGATCCTAGAATAATTTTTAATAATTAAGTATAAATATCTAATTTGAATCTTCTACTCTTGCAGTTAACCATGTCTGCTTCAAATCTCTTAGCTTGTATTCTAGAGACAAATCGACTTGTAGGCCTTAATTTTAAAGATTAGTTGAGAAATATCAAAATTATTTTGAGTTCTGAGAAGTTGGGCTATGTGCTTGACCAGGAACCCCCTGTCTTACCTGACCATCCAAATGCTCGTCAGACGACTGCATATAAGAAATGGATGGAAGATGATAATAAGGTTTAGTGTTACATGTTGGCCTTAATATCAAATGAATTGAAGAGCCAACATGAGGATATGCCAATTGCTATGTCGATTTTGATTCACCTACAAGAGTTATATGGTAAACAAAGTCGGATTACATGTTTCAAGGTGTCGAAAAGGCTTTTCAACAACAAGATGCATGAAGGGTAGTCAATCTACGATCATTGTTTGACAATGATCAAGGACATCGAACAACTTGAGAAGCTGGGCATTCCAATTCACAAGGAGCTTCAGGTGGATTTGATCCTCCAGTCCTTGACTAGTTTATATGCTCAGTTTGTTATGAACTATAATATGAACAAGTTGAGTTACACTTTACCTGAATTATTGAACATGTTGGTAAACAATGAGGGGACCCTGAAGAGTTCAATGGGCTCTATTTTCTTTGTGGAGTAGTCTTCCTCCAAAAGAAAGTCTACTTGGAAGAAGAAGAAACCTGCAAAGAAGCAGAAGAAGGAGAACAAACAGAAGAAGAAAGACACTTCTAAGAAAGCCAAGGTTAGCAAAGGAAAATGTTTCCACTGCAATACAGATGGTCACTGGAAAAGAAATTATCCTCTCTACCTGGAAAGCTTAAAGAAATAGAAGGACGATGCACCTTCTGAAGATAAGTCCATACTTGTTATTGAATCTAACCTAATGGTTTCATCTACTTCCAGTTGGATATTAGACTCTGGCTCTAGTGCTCATATATGCATTTCAATATAGGGCTGGAAAGAAGTAGAATGCTGAGAGAAGGTGAGATAGTCATATGTGTCAGAAATAGAGCAAAAGTTGCTGCTCAAGCCGTTGGATCATATTCTCTGGTGTTACCTGTAGGGTTTAGATTAGTACTTAGTGACTATTATTTTATACCTAGAGCTAGTAGAAATTTGATTTCTATCTCTGTGCTAGCATAGGAAGGATTTGAATTTACACTCAATAAAGACTTTTGTAGTATTTATTTAAGAAATAAATTGGTTACAAAAGCTATTTTAATTGACAGTCTCTATCATTTGCATGTCGATGCATCTTTGAATATTAACGAGAAAATTAAAGTGAATGCCATAGGACATAAACATGCTAGAGATGACCTAAATGATAAATTTATGTGGCATCTAAAGCTCGGTCATATAGGTGAGGACAGAATAAATAAACTGGAAAGGGATGGGATCCTAGATTCAGTTAATTCTGAATCATATCCACCTTGTGAGTCATGTCTTCAAGAAAAAATAACCAAGTTATCCTTTGTAGGACATGGGGAAAGGGCCACAGAATTACTTATTCTAGTACACACTGATGTGGGTGGTCCATTTGATGTGCAATTCAAGGATGGTTTTTACTACTTATAACCTTTACTGATGATTGTTCATGGTATGGTTATGTGTTTCTTCTGAGACACAAATATGAAGCTTTTGAAAAGTTCAAAGAATTCAGACATGAGGTAGAAAAACAAACAGGTAAAACCCTTAAGATTTTTTGATCAGATCGGGGAGGTGAATATCTTAGTAGGGAATTCTTAGGTTATCTTAAGGACAATGGCATAGTCTCACAATGGACTCCACCTGGTACGCCTCAGCTCAACGGGGTGTCTGAGAGGAGAAACATGACATTATTAGATATGGTTCGATCCATGATGAGCTTCACTGACTTGCCTTTATTTCTTTGGGGATATGCTATACAAACTTTAATTTATATTTTAAATAGGGTTCCATCTAAATCTATTCCTACCACACCATATAAGATTTGGCATGGTAAGAAACCAAGTCTTGCTCATTTCAAGATTTAGGGATGTCCAGCCTATGTCAAAAGACTAATGGCTGATAAGTTAGAATCTAGATCTGTGAAAGCTCGGTTTATAGGATATCCTAAAGAAATTTTATGATATTACTTTTACCTTCCAGAAGATCACAATGTGATTGTGAGCAGGCATGCCACATTTCTTGAAAAATAGTTTATTCAGGAAGGTGATAGTGGGAGGTTAATTGAACTCGATGAGAAAGTCTCTGAAGAGCAGCCAACTAAAGATCAGATCGAACCCAATAAACCAATTCACATAAATGCTCTTCCACCCCATAAGTCTACTAGAGTCTCCAAATCTCCTGAAAGGTACTTCGGTGTGCTTACAGAGGATATAAAGGAAATGTTTCTAGTTGGGGACAAGGATCAATTGATTGATCCTAACACTTATGATGAGACAATGTCAGACATTGACTCCGAGAAATGGTTGAATGCTATGAAGTCAGAAATTCAATCAATACATTCTAACCAAGTATAGTCCTTAGTGGATCCACCAGAGGGTATTATATCTATTGGTTGTAAATGGATCTACAAAAGAAAAATAGGTGCAGATGGTAAGGTAGAGACCTTTAAAGCTAGGTTAGTGGCGAAAGGGTATAGTCAACATGAAGGCATTGACTATTATGACACCTTTTCACTAGTAGCTATGCTGAAATCCATCCATACATTGCTTGCAATTCCAGCATATCATGATTATGAGATATGGTAGATGGATGTGAAAACTGCATTCTTGAATGGATATCTTGAGGAAGATATCTATATGGAGCATCCTTTGGGTTTCACTTTCAATGATGAAGATCATAAGGTCTGCAAGCTGCATAGATCAATCTATGGATGAAGCAAGATTCTCAAAGTTGGAATACTTGTTTTGATGATGCAATTAAATCATTTGATTTTATCAAGAATGAGGATGAGCTATGTGTTTATAAGAAGGCCAGTGGGAGGGCAGTCACATTCCTTGTATTGTACGTGGATTACATCTTCCTTATTAGGAATGATATTCCCATATTGACTTCATTCTAAAGTTGGTTATCCAAGGAATTCTCTATGAAAGACTTAGGGTGAAGCATCTTATATTTTGGAGATTAAGGTCTATAGAGATAGATCTAATCGGATGCTTGGCCTTTCACAAAAATTGTACATAGAGAAAATGCTAAAAGATTCAGCATGGAGAACTCTAAAAGAGGATTGTTACCTCTTCAGCATGTCATTAATCTCTCGAAGAAAATGTGTCCTAACACACCTGAAGAGATTCAACGCATGAGCAAGATTCCATATGCTTCGGTAATTGGAAGCCTTATGTATGTCATGTTGTATACTCGACTTGATATAGCTCTTGCTGTGAGTGTCACGAGCAGATATCAGTCGAATCTAGGTGAAGAATACTAGATAGCTGTGAAGAACATTTTTAAGTACTTGAGAAGGACTAAAGATTTGTTCTTAGTCTTTGGAAGGAGTTCAGAATTAGGGATAAAGGGCTATACAGACTTAGACTTTGTGTCTGATCATGATGATAGAAAATCTACATCAGGGTCTATGTTTTTGTGCAATGGTGGGGCAACTAGTTGGAAACGTTCCAGCAGCCCATCATAGCAGATTCAATAATGGAAGCAGAGTACATCGCTGCTAGAGCTATCAATATGGGCTGGCCTGGCCCGGCCCAACCCTAACCCATATGGGCTTGCATTTTATGGGTCGGGCCGGTGTAGGCCCACTTGTACAAATGGGCTAAGAAAATCTAGCCCGGCCCGGTCCTATATGGGTCGTGGGCTAGGACTGGGCTAGCCAACTATATGGGCCATGGTCTAGGATCGTGGACATTGAAATCATATAAGTATATAGCCCTCACCTCAGCATGGAAGAAGCTCTAGTCACTAATAGCAGCACGATGATGGCTATCGATGTCGCGAAAGAGTTGGCGTCACCGCCGGCATCACCGCCGGTGTCACCGCCGGCATCACCGCCGGCATCACCGCCGGTGTCACCGCCGGCATCACCGCCGGTGTCACCGCCGGCATCACCGCCGGCATCACCGCCGGTGTCACCGCCGGCATCATCGACTGTTCCTTCCTCCATGGTAATAGGAGAGCAGAGCAGCAGCAAAGCCCCGGTCGGCCGTCCCGAACTCCGATGAATCGAAAATTCGAAAGAAGTTTGAATCGCCGAAAGTCCAGAACTATCGAGTATCATCGTATCGAAGTGGAAATGGGAATGGGAATAGCTGAACACTGTGAATAAGGAAGGGAAGTGGGAACGACGCGGAAGATTGAGGAAAAAAAATCAAAATATCTTTCCATTTTAAGCTTAGAGTTTTAAACTTAAAATTTAATGTGGACCGTGGTTTACTCAGATAAGTGGACCTGGTAATCCATAACCTGTTTGCCATTTTCCATTTTGAATCTTTTAATTTTAATATATATATATTTTTAAAAAATTCTTGGTCCATGGGCTAGCCCGGCCCTAACCCTGTTGAGCCCATGGGTTACAAGGACCGAGCCAAAAAGCCCACTTACATAAATGGGCCAAATTTTTTCAGCCCGACCCGGCCCATTTGTAGGGCCAAATGGGCTGGCCCATGGACTCTGGCCCATTTTGATAGGTCTAATTGCTGCCTCTGAAGCTGCAAAAGAAGCCTTCCGGTACAAAAAGTTTGTTGCAGAGCTTGGAGTGATGCCATTTGATGCCATCCCCATATATTGTGACAATAATGGTGCAATAGCTCTTGCTAAGGAGCCCAGGTCTCACCAGAAGTCTAAGCATATTGAGTGGCGATTTCATATCATACGCGACTACCTTGAGAAGAAGTATGTTGAGGTATGAAGAGTAGACTCCACGGACAACGTGGCAGACCCACTGACTAAGACTCTGAGCTAACAGAAGGCTGAAGTCCACTTTGAGAAGATGTGACTTAGATATGTAGCCAATTGGTTTTAATGCAAGTGGGAGATTGTTAGATGTATGCCCTAAAAGCCAAGTTGGCTTGACACATTATAATTTTTAGGGCATGAACTTTATACTTAATTTTTTTATTAATAAAAGGACATTAGTTTCATTCATATTGATGTGTTTATGAATCATCCATAGAGTTAATGGACAATGACACATCCTTAAAAGTTGAGAATATGAGGCATGTGTCTTTATAGATTAATTCCTAAATGCTCCTGATTGTTGGAATATCATGAGGATAGTGATTGATCCATTAAAATCAGTACACAGATCACTTTCTTTTCTGGGTAGATGAGTCTCTGACCTCCAATGTGGTGACACTGGAGTGAGAGTGCAGGTAGTTGATAGAGATCAACCGTACAGAGCGTGACCAAGTACAAGAAGTTATATGGATGACTACTTACTCGTCAATAACTTCCTGATGCTGTAGTCATGTGACTAGTTCTTTGACCTAGAGTGTCTCGGCTACTCACAATAAGGTTGCTGTAGTTTGACAGCACAATCACATGGTTCCTATTTATACGGGATCTTGCGGTGTTCGTTGGTTGCAGTAAGTTTATTATAGGAGTAGGGTGTTCACTTGTAGGGATCTATCAGCCTTAGTAGTAAGGAATAATCCTATGCAAGCTTAATGAGACTAAGTCCAGAAGTCTATGGCCATAGCATGGTGATAATGAAAAGATGTTTTTATTAGTATCACAATTGGACTTAAGTCGATTAAGTTAAGCATATGACTAATGGGTTTGACAAGTATCCGTAATCAACATCACGTCGGGATTTTTGATAGAGGAATCGAATCACATGGTAACTACTCCTAGGGGTTCCAATCTTATTCTGCTGGGTTGCCACTACATACTGTTAGGTGTTACTGGTGGATTGTGAGAGCCCATTAGGATCATTTTCGGATCGATGATCCTTATTAGGGTTAAGTAGAAATTGTTTCTGTCCATCGAAAAGAGTTTCGATGATGTATAATGGAGATTATAGCATGTCTCATTACCTGACATGATACGACCTGAAGGGTTACACACATTAGGGGCTTAGGTAACCAATCAGCAAATCAAAATGTTATTGAAATTGGCAATTTTAGTGCATTTGCATCTAATCGTAAAGGTTACAATTAATATTTGACCTAATTGTAAATGTTATGATTAATTAATTATGGATTAATTGTTAATTAAATTAAATTAGATTTAATTTAATTGAGTTAGACTCAGTTAATTGATCCTAATTGAGTTAGGTCAATGTCATTTTCGAAATGGTTCGATCGAATTTAAAATCGGCTTCGATTTGACTGTTAAATCACTTTATTTGGACCATGAGTCAGAGTCCAGTTAGACTGGGACTCTCTCTCCCTATCTTTCCTTGTCTCTCCTTCCCTCCACATGCCCACCTAGTGGGACCAAGTATTTGGGCGACAAAACTAAAAGGACGTGAAAGAGGAGGGCGCTAATATGGAGTTGGCGTGAAGAGAATTAAGAGAGGAGTCCTTCTTATTCACTCCTCTTAAATTTCAAGAGGATAAAATAAAATACCGGTCGTTTTGGCTTTGTGGGATGGGAGAAGGGATTTACGGTAAATCATAAAAGGGAGAGAGGGGTGGCCGACTAAGGAGTTTTTTTTTTTGGCATGAAAAATATATTTGGGCGTCATCTCTGTTGGGCGTTAATATTCCAGAGAGTCTCTCTCCTGGGTGCCAAGTTTTCCTCTCCTTTTATTTGTTTTTCTTCTCTTCAAGAATCTTGAGAAGTCTTCTTCACTATAGAAAGAAGAGAGAAGGAGGTCCAAAGATCTTGCATAGTTTGATTTGCAAGACAGAAGCCAAATGCCGGTCCAGTTCCAGATCGGCATGATTTTTAAACTGGGTGATTTGCTGAAAGAGGAGAGGGCTACAAGGATCTAGCAGTCCGATCTCTCTACGACTCGGTTATGAGAGTTTCGTGTGGATACCAGTAGAGGCCGGGCGATTGCGCACTCCGATAAAACCCTGGTTCAGAAGCGAATCGGCATGCTTTTCAGAGCTGGCCAAGATAGCGATTCAGGTAAGTATTTTATGCTTAAAATATTTTTTATTTCAGATCTGATATTTTTCTTATATATTTCAGTATGTTAAGAATTTATGATAAATAAATTAGATTTATTTATGAATTGCATGATTAGATATAAATTAGTTTTTATATCTGCTTCCGCTGCGACAGGCTGTAGATGCCTGATCGATTGCAATATACTGTTCGTGGGAGAACTCCATCAAAATGAACATTAGCACCTTAACCTTGAATCAAAATACATAAATCTTCATCCCTAGAATTTTATTTCTCTTGATTCACTTCTTGTTATAATTGGTCCTATTCTATGCCATTAACATTAACAAAAAACATTAAGCACTAAACACTCTAGAATCTAAAGCCTTTCTTTCTTTAATTTTTCCTATGATTTTATAATTAGACTTCTATTTCAGAAAAACTTTAAGCCTCTTTGAATAATGAGCTCATAATATCAAACTTAAGGAGAGCTTTGTATCCAAGTATTCTAGATCCAGGCCCGAAAAAAGAATTATTATATTTTTTTCTAATTTTGAAGATGTCCAATTTTTTTTTTTTTTCAGATGAGCATTAATATCTTAATCTCGAGTTAAGATACATACTTATGTCTATGAATTTTATTTCTCTTGATTAACTCTATATGAGAATTATAATCGGTTCAATCTATTCTTAACCAAAAATTAGAAGGAGAGTTGAGTATTAGACACTTGTCACAGTCTTTAGCATTCTTTGTCCTTTTAACCTTCTCCATGATTTTATAATTAGTCTCTTATCTTATGGAAACCTCAAGCCCTTCTTAAATAGAGAAATTACAATGTCATAACTAAAGGAGCTTGGTATCAAAATATCCCTGATCCTAGTTGGGTACAAGAATCATCACTCCTTTATTCTAGATTTAGAGATGTCCAAAATTTTTACTAGAGTCCTCTACATTAGGAAAACCTATTGATGAAAATTACATGGTAATTTATCTTTTCATTTATCACTAAATTCTTGTTGCTGAAATTCAAATTAGTACTCTTATCATAATACTTCTAAAATTAGAGTTAATGTTCTTAAATAATTTCAGAATAACTCAAACCACTACGCTTCCACTATGCATTCTGATATAATTTACTAAACTATCTAGGTTCACTAAATAAATCCCTCCAAAAACTTATCTTATATTGGTATCAGGAAGGTCTAAAGTTATTAAAGTAAAGCTGTTGAGTCTCTTTATCTTATCTATATTTCAGGTATATCATATCAACATTAACCCTGGCCCACTTTCTATATCTAAAGTCCTTAAATAAATTTCATCATCCTTTTAAGACATTAATAATTCTAGTCTAAGTCTGAATTAATTATGCTTTCTTTAACAATTGAGTTAGATTGTCTAGGTCAACTTTTTTTTAAAAAGGTTAACTTTAATTCTAACAAGGTAATTAACTCTAAGTCAAGGTCCTTATAAGTAGGATCAGTCATGTTATTACTCATAGAGCTATTTTACTATAATTCTTAACATCAATTGACAACCATTTGAAATTTTGCCCTTCATAAGCCAAATTCATATAAATCTCCCAAAATCAATTTCTTTGCCTAATGTAATTTCAATCACATGGTAACCTATATCTTCTTGTAGATCTTAATTTGACTTGAAGTTTGACATACCAAATAATATTTAACAAATATAGGAAAGATCAAGTAATCCAATCTAAAGCTGCTAATATAAACTATCAAAGATCTTCCAAATATATATGCCATGTTAACATAATATAATCTAATCCATCAATAGAAAGTTACAAAGCTATACATTATCCCAAACATATTTTTTCTCATATATTTTCAATCATAATCCTCATGCAGATTCATCAAAAAAATTATTCTTCTTAATATCATTAAACTTGTGCATAACACACATGCTAAACATCTTCTTATAATAGTTCCAAGTATTCATAAGCCAAGCTTCAATATCACTCATGTCATGTCCTAATCACTTACGTCATAGTTCCAAGTAATCATAACCTAAGTTTTAATATCATTCTGTCATATCATAATAACCACCATATTATTTTTTAATTACTTATATCCCAATTCCAAGTGATCATAACCTAAGCTCGACATTATTCATGTCATGCCCAAATCACTTATGTCACCATCCGAAGTAATCATAATCTAAGCTCTAATACCACTTTATCATGCCCCGAATCTAATACCGGGATCGGCTACGCGACCAGTTGCACAACCCTAGGTATCATCCTAGAAATCATGCCAGGCCTAAGTATACAAGATTCTATTTATTTCTAAAAATTATATTAATTAACCAAATATCATTAAATAATTTATTAATAATTGAATAATTTACTTGTTCAAGTCAAGACTACTAAATCGTTAACTTATTTATTACATGAATATCAAAAATAGGACTAACTAAATAATCAAAGATTCCTGTTACTCAGTCTTATGCTCATCCCAATCCTTACTATGCATCCTGCATCTCTGAAAAAAAATAGAAAAGTAGAGAGTGAGCCTCACAACCCAGTAAAAACTTTTATAGAAATTCACCCATAATTGTATGCATCAAAATAATAAAGAAGATAATAAATACCGTGAGTCATAAATATCATGTCATGCATCCAAAACAGCTCAACTATCATAAAATCATTTCATGTCCAGTTTGATCAATAGCCTTCTTTAGGGCTTGGACTAACCACAGTCACGCTTAGCCCATAATAGGCACATCTCAGATCGATCATGTACTATCCGTCTGTGGCTCGACTATTCCATGTACTATCCATCCGTGGCTCGGCTATTCCATGTATTATCAGTCCATGGCTCGATTATCCGATGTACTATCTGCCCTTGGCTGGCTATTACATGTATTATCCGCCTGTGGCTTGGCTATCCTACGTATTATCAACCCGTGGCTCGACTATTTTATGTATGGCATAGCTAGTCCAAAACAATCTTTTCTTAATTATTAGTTTAATCAAAGCTCAACATGATTGTCATCCATGTTTAAATCAACATGTTTCAAACTAGTACCATTTTCCAAAGCATATGATATAATATATAAAAAATAATCGTATCAAGCCAGCAAATAAAATTATCAATTATCAAATATAAACAATGTATAAATAATAATACATGTCCATGCCATGTCCATGAATAAAACTATGCAGCATAAGGAATATATATATAAATCAGTGATCATATACAAAAACTCTTACCTTACTAGAGACAACTAACTATACCCGATATTAGTCTGTACCCGAAGCTTGCTCAATGCCCCTATGCTTAGAAGGCTATTTTCCTACAAGAATAATTTTTAATATAAATAAATAATCTTAGGATAATTGTAAACCAAACTTTTTATCCGAATTTTATAAGTGGTCCATCTGTTGATACCCTTACTTCGCAAATTCCAAGAGAAACGAGATTTTCGATTCCCCTTTTTATATTTATTATTATTCTTGTCCTTTTTTTCTTTTTCCTTTTCTCTTTTCTTCCTTCTCTCTCTTCTTTCTCTCTCTTCATCCTCCTCTTCTCTCTCTTCTCCCTATTTCTTTTCTTCTCTCCTCTTTCTCTCTCTTCTTTCTCCCTCCTTTCTCTTCTTCTCTCTTCTCTCTCTTCTCCTTTTTTTTTTTTTTCTTTTCTTTCTTTTCTTTCTTTTTTTCTTTTCTTTTTCTCTTTCCTTTTCTTTTTCTTCTTTTCTTTTCTTTTTCTCTTTCCTTTTCTTTTTCTTCTTTTCTTTTCTTTTCTTTTCCTTCTTCTATGTAAACCCCATCTAGATCGCTTGAATCCTTCGTCACCTGGGAGAATGCGGCAATCGCCCTCCTCTTGGATCACACCGCCATCATTGGGATCTCACCGGACTTGCCTGTGCACCATTGAGACCCACTTTGGAGTTTCCGCATGCCACTGAGAGAGATCATCGAAGGTCCTGATGGAGCCTTGGATCTGTTGCATGAGGGTCTATTTTCACTACTGTGCCCTTCACTGCGCTGCCCCCTGGTCCGTCCGACGACTACCAAGACCACCGCCATCACCGTTCCTCTCATCATCAGGCCGTTCATTGCTAGTGAAACTGGGGTACGCCTCTTCTCGCTAGTCCGATCGTCGGAGCTTCCCCAAGGATCGTCGCCGAGACTATTTGCAAATCGGGCCACCGGTGATAAGTAGGTTAGTGGGATGAATCAATGAAAAACAGGATCTTTTTATAGCTTTAAGAAATAGGGTTCTTGGGCCCCTTCCTCCTCCCCGATGGAATCGGAGAAGAGGAGGACTCCCACCGGGAGTCTTCCTCCCTCTCTTTTCTTTTTGTGTTTTTTTTTTTTTTGGCCGAGTATCACAAATAATCCATTCATCTATGTCAAAACATTGTTTTTGGTTGGAGAATGACAGTCAAATAGTTGGGGAAACAAAAATCCAAAAACTTGAAAAGAGAATCTCCTTTCAAATGGAGAATGGGTTCTGCCACTAGAACAAAGCTCACAATTGATTTCTTTTATACAAATGGATAAATCAGGCAGATCAGATTTGCGGTTGGTTCATTGTTGGACTTGCAATGAGACGGTATGGCTCTAACTTTATGTCCAACAAACTAAAAGGCCCTAGCTTGACTCATTATTTGGGAAAAAAATTTATCAAAACTTAACTTTCAAGCGAAATTTAGTTTTTCAACTCAACTTGTATATCTCTGTCCTAGAAAATAGAATAAAATTTATTATTGAAAAAACATTTATTTACCTATTTTTGTTTATTTCTATATTTTTTTTGAGATTTAGAAATTATGATAGAAGGAAGTGTTAAAATAATGTTTAAAAAAATATGGATGAGATTAAATAAAACTATCAAAAATTTTATAATAAAAAAATAAATGATTTATATAAAATCTTAAAAAAAAATAAACATGGAAGGTGCAAGGCTTTGTCCTAAGATATATTTCCATTCTTCATGCGAGAATAATCGAAAATACGATCTTAAAATATAGCCGGGATTTACAAGAGTTTTATAATAAAAAAATATAAATGATTTACATAAAATTGTAAAAACCAAAAATAAACTCGGAAGCATACAAGGCACTATCTAAGATGTATTTCCATCCCTCTTGTACAGAAATAATTAGAAGATCCATTCCAAGATATAATCGAGATTCCTCCACCTGATCATAGAGAGGTTAATGAATTTTTTTTTAACATCTAGGAAAAAAATTTGTAATTGAAAAAATCAAAAATAATTTTGTATAAGATAAAAAACCAGAAGAAGCTAAGGAAAACTTTTGATAGTTTACTAAATAAGGATCTAAGAGGGCTTTTTTTATAATTATCAAATCTGACCATTTGAATTTTTATTAGCTTATTGAAATTTGTAATAAGAGACCCAATGATCAGAAATAAAAAATTTACTAAATAAGGATCTCGGGCCTCATACTCTCCTGAGACTTGTCCGGCTACCAGCTGGGAGTCGGTAAAGACCTTCAGGTTGGGTACACCCAGCTCGTGGAAGACCCTGAGTCCCATGAGGAGTGTCTCATACTCCGCTTGGTTGTTGGTTGTTGCGAACCGGAAGCGAAGCGCACACTCAGCCATGACCCCATCCCCGTTGGTAAGAATGAGACCCGCTCTACTTCCTCCTGAGTTGGATGTGCCGTTGACATGGAGGACCCATGTCTCCTCCTCGGTTATGGGCTCCAGCCGGGGTTCCGAGGTCAAGGTGGTCTCCTCGGGCTCCTCACTCATCCCAGCATATTCAACCAAGAAGTCGGCCAGCACTTGGGCCTTTTAGGATGGCCTCGACCGGTACAAGATGTCAAATTTGCTTAGCATCAAAGACCATTTAGCCAAACACTCGGAGGTCTTGGGATGGCTAAGTATGGCCCTTAGCGGCAGGTCCATAATGATCCCAATTGGATGCGCTTGAAAGTATGGCCTGAGATGCTGGCCAGACATTATTAGAGCAAAAATTAACTTTTCTAAGCGGGCGTACCTGATCTGCACATATCGAAGGATTTTGCTGGTGTAGTACACCGGTTTTTGGGATCCATCATCATCTATGCAGACAATGACCGAGCTGACGACCCCTGGGGTGACAGCTAGATACAGCAGGAGTTCTTCTCCTTCTTTCGGCCTGGAGAGCAGTGGTGGTGATGCCAATAACTTCTTCAACTCCTCGAAGGCTACTCTGTATTCTTCGATCCAGGCGAAGTAGTGCACTTTATGCAGCCTTAAAGAAGGGCAAACAACGATTAGCCGATCTCGAGATGAACCGGCTCAAAGCTACGATCCGACCCATCAGGTACTGGACCTGCTTTTTTGAGGTGGGATGCTCCATGTCGACAATTGCCTGGACTTTCTTCGGGTTTGCTTCAATTCTCCTCTGGGTGACCATAAAGCCAAGGAACTTCCCTACTGCTACGTTGAAGGTGCACTTCACTGGGTTAGCTTCATCTGGTACATCCGGAGGTTGTGGAAGGCTTCTACCAGGTCGGAGACGTGGTCCGACTTTGGCTTGCTCATCACGAGCATGTCGTCCACATATACTTGTATATTTCGACCAATCTGGTCCTTGAAGACCCTATTGACCAGCCGCTGGTATGTGGTACTACATTCTTCGAGCTAAAAGGCATCATCTAGTAGCAGTACGTCCCTCGATCGGTGATGAAGGCAGAGTGCTCCTCATCCTCCGGGTGCATCCAGATTTGATTGTACCCGGAGAATGCATCCATGAAGGAAAGTAAGCGATGCCCCAAGATGGCATCCACCAATTGGTTGATCTTTGACAGAGGAAAGCTATCCTTTGGACAGGCCCGATTGAGGTCGGTGTAGTCCACGCAGATCCTCCACTTATCATTTCTCTTCTTGACTATGACTACATTCGCCAGCCAGCTGCGATACTACATCCATGAACAAAGCCGGCTGCGAGGAGCTTATCCACCTCCTCATTGATCGCCTGTTGCCTCTCCGAGACAAAGCTTTTCTTTTTTTGCCGAACAGGATGGTACTTCAGATCTATGCTCAACTTATGAGTGATGATGTCGGGGAAAATCCCTGGCATATCTACCGTCGTCCAAGCAAACATGTTCACGTTCACTCAGAGGAATTCCAATAGGTGGGCACGCTTCTCCTCTTGTAGCTGGGTCCCAACTTGCACCGTCTTTGCCAGATTGACCCGAAGTGGATAAGACAGCAGGCACTCGACTGAGCCACCTCTAGGATCCTGCACCCTCAGGTTGACGTCGTCGGCACTAGGGTCTTCCTTGAAGGTCCTGGCCCCAGGGATGGCTTGGAGATAGTGCTGAATTGGCTGAGGTGCCCCCCTCATTACTCCAATGCCATAAGGAGTAAGAAACTGCACCAATAGCCGCTTGGTGGAAATGACCGCATCGAGCATGTTGAGTTTGGGACGACCAAGAATCACGTTGTAGGCTGAGGGAAGCCTAACAACTGTGAAGGTCATCATGATAGTGCTCTGCCGAGGTGGGGTCCTAGCAGTAACCGAGAGAGTGATTTCTCCTTCAACTCTCATGGAGTCTCCTGAGAAACCGACGAGGGGAGTGTGCAAAGGCCTAAGCCGAGCAGATGATAGATTCATCCTGGAGAAAGCATCGTAGAAAAGGACATCAGTCAAACTTCCACTATCGACCATAATTCATTTTACAAAATGCTTCGCGATCATCATCTCGATGACCATGGCATCATTATTTACATTTTCAACCCTAGATTCTCCCTCCCTCATAAAGGGGAGTACATTTTCAGAACTTTCTTCTCCCCGGGCCCTTTTGGGGGCGCGCTCGATTCCCCAACAGATCATTCTCACAGGCTACTCAGTGGGCCAGTTATCAACTGCAGGGACTGGAGGGAGAGTAGCGAGCACCTGAGGTTCCATCGGGGTCTTGCCCCCCACGAACCTTCCGAGGTAGCTTCTCCTTATGAGGTCTTCAATCTCTCTCTTGAGGTGGTGGCACTCCTTGATGTCATGGCCGTGGTTGTGATGGAATTGGTAGTACTTAGTCTTATCGCGACTATTGGACGGCCTCAGTGGTGGTGGGCGATGCAGGTAGCATTCGCCCTCGATCTACATGAGAATCTTCAATCTCGAGGCGAGGAGAGGTGTATATCTTTCTTCTAGGATGGGGCAATTCTTCTGCTTCGGCCCATGGCAGAAGTTCGGTCTGGCCGGTCCTGGTTTCCGTGCCCCGGACGTTTCCCCGGGAGTTGGTTTCTTTAGCACCTTCCTGTCCAGCTCCCTCCTCATATGATCCGCCTTCTCGGCATAGATGTACTTGTGAACGCGGAGGAGGAGTTCAGAGTACATCTTCGAGGGCTTCTTATCCAGTGAGTAGGTTAGGCGGGAAGTCTTGAGCCCTCTCTTCAGCACCAATATGGCAATTGGCTCGTCCAAATTGTAGATCTCCAGTGCGGTAACCTTGAAGTGGGCCATGTAGTCCCGCATGAGCTCGTGGTCCTGCTGCTTGATGGAGAAGAAGCTGTCCACCTCCCGTGGCACTTTTCGACAGGCATCGAAGTGGGCTACGAACTTCTGCTCCAGCTGAGCGAAAGAGCTGATGCTTTCAAGCTCGAGGCGAGTAAACCAGACCCGAGCCACCTTCCGGAGGGTGGTCGGAAAAGTGATGCAGAAGAAAGCATCGGTTGCTCCTTGGATCCTTATGAGGGCCTTGTAGCTCTCAAGGTGGTCCAGGGGGTCGGTGGTCCCATCGTAGGGATCCACCTGTGGCATGCGGAACCGACCTGGGATCGGTTCCTCTTAGATCTCTCGGGAGAAAGGGAGACGGGCATCGTAGCCCGCATGCTCGCTGGAGGAGCCCTGCAAATTTGCAAATTGGCTGGATAGCTCTGCTAACTTGTGCTCCTGTTCTTCCAGGCGCCTTTCTGCTATGCACCTGATGGCCTTGTCAGTTGATCCTTCCACTGAGGTCGATAGGGGAGGTGAAGGTAGCATCTGAGGGGGGTTGTGATGGGGGGTCTTAACTCTGCGACCTCGACGATGCTTAATAGCAGCCTACTCAAAGGTCGGAGACTGGCTCTCCCGATCGGCAGACCCGTACCATTGTCTCTTCACCAGGGTCCTGTGGCTTCCCTGGCGGTTTGTTGTGACCCGCAGCTGCGAAGGCCTTCTTTGGAAGGAACGCGGGCTATCGCGGGGAGTGGTGGCTTGGGTCACAGGAGTCACTAGCTGTTGGTGGGTGGCCAGGGATCAGTGCTAATGCTTCAACCGGCGTACCACTGCAGTTAAGAGCTGCATCTGCTGGGTGAGTGCAGCGAACTGAGCATCCACTGGGGTTAGTTGCGGTGGAGCGGGAAGCTCCCTCTCCGGACTGTGCAGGTCCCCACGGGAAGGGGGATCCCCCGCATGACTAGTGGAAACCTCCCTCACACCGGTCATCGCCATGCTCCTGGTGGGGTTGCTTGTAAAGGAGATCGACTTGGATCACAATGCATCCTACCCTCTCCCTACCTTGGTGCGCCAATCTGTTGCAGCCTAGAACATCATGGCTTGTAGTTGAAATCGACCTCGGATCACGTCCTCGTCGCTCGGGAGGCTGCTCGCACACCCGGACCTGCAAAACAAAGGAGACTCCGGCCAGTGATCCCAGTGGGGGCACTCTGATGCTCAAGTCAGTGACGATCCAGGAGAACAGATCCTCCTGGTCGAGCCTCGTAAATGGACTCCACGCTAGGAGGAGAAAAGTATGTAGTTGGAGAATGCAAATGGGCTGAAAACAGAGCAAGAGAAGCGGCAGTCGAGGAGAATCCGGGCTGGATGGCTATGTCCATCGAGACTCTTCCGGTAAGTCTCCGGTAGCTTGGAGCGGTTGTTCTCCTGTATGCTCCCCCTGTTGCTTATTTGTGACTTACCTTCTTTTGGAACCTTGGAGAGCTCTTTTAAGTCAGATGGCTGCCTGCTACCTACCTTGGGATCCTCCCTTTGTTTGCAGGCGCGTGCGGCAATGTCCCGTGCCGTGCGCAAGGTGACTTTCCTTATCCGTGATAAGGAGCCACGCCATGCGCACCGTCCCTCCCTCTGGTCATTCCAATTTGGGAAACCTGGCAGAGCCTCGATCAGGGGGCTGCCGCCCCCTGGATTTAAATTTTCTGGATTGACTTTCTTTTTTAGGTGGTGCAGATGGTCGGTTGGGAGCGTAGCACCTCGATCAGAGGATCCCTTCCTCTTTGGTGCAAGTAGTAACTGGGGCAGTTATTGTGGTATGGTGGGCGCCCCTCCATGCTCCTTGGGCAGCTTATCGTCGCCTAAGGAAGGTGGCGACGCCTCGCGACTGCAGGTCCCTTCGTCCAAAGTGGGGCCGGTCTATAGAAGAGAAACCCGACTTCGACCAAGATGTCTCGACCTCGAGGGAGCCGTGGCGAAGGAGTCCGAACAGAGGCGGAGGTCGACTTTGGCCAGGGCGTCTCGATCTTGAGAGAGCCGCCCGGCGAAGGAGTCCGGAGAGAGACGGAGCTCGACTTCGGCCAGGGCATCTCGATCTCGAGAAAGCCGCCCGACGAAGGAGTCCAAAAAGAGGCGGAGCTCGACTTTGGTCACGACGTCTCGATCTCGAGAGAGCCGTCTGGTGAAGGAGTCTGGAGAGAGATGTCTGACATGACGGCTGTTTGGATCTGACATTGATTCCACGTCAGCGATCTCGCCATATCATTCATAATCCCTCTCAATCCAAACAATTATATTAAGTTAAAACATATATATATATATATATATATATATATATATATATATATATATATATTGTACATCTTGTATGGTAAAAGATTTTCGGACCATGTCACGCGCGGAGCACAACGGTGTCTATGATTATAATTTATAACAAAGCCGCCAGCCTGCGTCTACGCGGCGCGTTGAGCAGCAAAGAGCTTCCCGCTTTCTGGTACCGTAAGGACCGAATTACCCCTCTCTACTGACCCGATCCACCGCCGTATCAGCCTTTTCGAACGCGACCGAAACCAGCTACCACTTTCAATTGCACCAATCAGCACCGTCCATTCCCAACACCTATTACCCACCCACGGCGTCCACCTACGAAGTCCGTTTCAACGGTCAGGTTGTGTTAACGAAGTCCTCCACCTTCTGGAAAGCGAGACCTCATGCACAAGCAACAAGGAGACAAAACTGAGCGCCGTAAAAAAGTATGGATGCTTTCCCCGCAGGTAGCCCGGTAGGGGCTTAAATCCCTCGTCAATCGATCACGAAAAAATATAAATGCTTTTTCTACAGGCAGATCAGTTAATAAGGATTTAAATTTTTATTTATTGATCATAAATTTAAATTATAATTTTATAAATAATTTGATTAAATTCAAAATATATTTTAAAGTATATGTTGAAATGAAAGAAGAGCGCATTACTTCATCAATTTAATGGGATCAGATTGTTATATTCATCTATGATAAAAAAGATTTATTCAAGATTTATTCTATATATATATATATAAATATAAAAGTATGGATTCTTTCGTTCCGAACGTTCTCATAAAACTAAGGTGCGGGACCGGATCCGTTATCCGCGGCAAAAGATGCGAGCTATTTATCCTGGCCGTTATTTATTCCATTTCGACTGACTCGAAATAATTTAATATTAAAATAATAATAGCTATGGTGGTTTCCCTAACGTGACAAAATGACGAAAAGTTATGGAAAATATTGGATTTCAATTGGTACCTATTTTTGAGTGAAAGAATCCTTACAAATTTCAAATTTTGTTAAAAAATATAATATTTTTTGTAAAAGAAATTTTGTAAACGGTATTATTTGTCTATCAAAAAAATTATTTTCAAGATGACAATATAAATTCCAAATATTTCTTGAAAAATAAAAAATACCAAATAATTATAATTATTTTCATCATACAACATTTAATATACAAAGATAATAGTCAAAATTGTGATTATTGCTCAGGTATCTATTATTAGCATCTATAATACAGCAAACATTTCATTTAAAATATTATTATTATAACATGTGCCAAATAAAAGTGTTTATAATCGGTTCTAGTAGCTGTTAATTTTCTTTTCTGTATGAATAGTATTGTAATAATCGTTATAATAGCATTGAGTATTAATGCGGGACAACTTGATCAGGATTTATTCTAAGGGTTGGATCGTTGGTCATTAAGAAACGACCGCTAGACTAGGTTAAATAATTTCAAAAATTTTTTATTCTTTTTTTAATATTTTTTTCTACTTTTTTTTCATGATTTTCTTTTCCTTTTTTTTTGTATTTTTTCCCTTTATATCTTTTTTTTTTTATTTCCTATCTTATTCCAAAGTTGGCAAGGGTGGTCGGCTATGCTTTCACGATTGTGCGCATGACTTCCTCTTTACGGATTGCTGGCAAGGGGAATAGGGGAGGGAAATTTGGCGGGACTCTCACCGGCGACAGCGCTGGCATGAAGATGGTGGCACGGGGAGGTGATGGCACGGGCTCTGATCCGGTGGGTGTCGGGTATCACGGTAGCAGGGAGATGGAGCGGGTGTCAGGCATCGTGACAGTAGGGAGATGGGGTGGGCATCATGCATCGGCGGGAGGTGGTTGGGGGGACGTGACCTTTCATCGGAGAGGGGGCATCAGTGAGGTAGTACAACAGTAGGGGGCATCGGTGAAGCAGTATGACAGTAGGGGGCATCGGTAGGAGATGAACAGAGGGTCGTCGGTGGATCAATGTTCGTGAGAGATCGAATGTGGCTCAACTTGGCCGTGCATCTCTCCGGACGGGAGAGAGGTAGCATCAACAGGGTCGATGGATGATGGTGATCTGCTTGGGATGCCGGATTGCAATGGAGTGCCAGAGTTGTACTGAAGATGTCAGGCGGTGGAGGTGCTTGGGAAGACTAACGACATCGATCTTTCGGGTGGGTGGGAGCAGAAACTTGTTGGTGACGTTGGAGGGATGGGGTGGCTGTGGAGGCGCCGATCGGAGGGGAGGATGGGGTGGCTCCGATCGGTGGTGGTCTTGATCATAGGCGAAAGAGGGTCAGCGAAGGATATCAAAGGTGTTGGAGCATGGGAGGTGCAAATTTTGGCGATCGGGAGTTGGGGAACAGGGAAAGTCGTTTGGTAGGTTGCTACGATTGAGTGGCTCAGAGAAGAAAAAGAAAAAGGAGGGAGGACATAGAAATATAGGAGAGGGATAAGGGAGGAAGAAGACTGGGAAGAAGTAGAAGAGGAAAGATGAGAGGAATAAGAAGAGAATGATAAGATGAGAATAAGGGAAATAAAGATTAGAGAATAAGAGGGAGATGAGAATAAGACAAGAAGAAGAGAGAAAGAAGATGGAGAGTCTAGAGAGAGGAAGAGGGAAGAAGAGGGAGGAGAGGAGGGGAAGGAGGAAGGGAGGAAGAGAAGAAGAAAGGAGGAACCGGAAGAAGAGAAGAATTCTTGAAATTTTTTATTCAATCTTCCACTCCTCACGGGGGCTTATAATCTTTAAATAAGTTTAAACAACCTTTAAATAAACTTAAACAATCAGAACTTATCAACACATGATAAATCTTGATACTAAACAAACTTATTCTTGAAAATAATAAACTAATCCTAAAACTCCGATCCTAAAACAAAATAACTGATCCTAAAAACTAACTATTCTAAAAAACTCTGATTCAAATGAGTCGAAGATATCCCTTATCCCATATACCCATAAAAATATCCAAAAAGAAAGTTACATCCATCTGCTTTAGGATTCATGCTGGGTGATGTTTTTAAGATTTTTGCTGGGCGATGTCTTCAAGATTAGTGCTGACCATGATGATATCCCCATCAATTTTCCCTAGGACGGGGAGAACTTGACTCTGTCGAGTTAAGCTCCAAATTTCAGGTATCTTCTAACCTGTTGCCGCTTGATCACCATGGCCTGTAGCTGGAGACGACCTCAGACCCCGCCCTCGTCGCTCGGGAACCGGCTCGCATGCCCGGACCTGCAAAATAGAGGAGATCTGGACCGGGGATCCCGACAGGGGCACTTCGATGCTCAAGTCAGTAGCGATCTAGGGGAACATATCCTCCTAGTCGAGCCTCGTAGATGGACTCTACTCTAGAAGGAGAAAATTATGTACTTGGAAAGTGTGAATGGATTGAGAGTAGAACGGGGGATGTGACAGCAAAGGAGTGTTTAAGCTGGATGGCTGTGTCCGTCAAGACCCTTCCGGTGAGTCTCCAGTAGCCTAGAGTACTAGGCCTCTCAGTTGTTCTCCTGTATGCCGTCCCTTTCGCTCGTTTGCTTGTTACTTACCTTCTTCTTGGAACCTTGGAGAACTCTTTTAAGCCAGGATGGTTGTACGCCGCCTACCTCGGGATCCTTCCCTCGTTTGCAGGTGCATGCAATGACGCTCCGTGCTGTACGCGAGGTGCCTTTTTCCATTCATGATAGGGACTATACCATGCGCTCTAACCTTCCCTCTGGTCACTCCATTTTGGAAAACCTGGCAGAGCCTTGATCGGGGGGCAGCCGCCTCCTGGATTTGAATCTCTCGGGTTGACTTCCTCTTTTGGATGGCACAGATGGTTGGTCGGGAGCGTGGCACCTCGATCGGGGGACCCCTTCCCCTTCAGTGTAGGTGGTAGCAGGGGTAATTATTGTGGCCTGGTGAGCACCCCTCTATGGTCCTTGGGCGACTTACCGCCGTTCAAGGAAGGCGGCGATGTGCCTCAGCTGCCGATCCCCTTGTCCGAAGTGGGGCTAGTCCAGGGAGGAGAAACTCGACTTCGGCCAGGCCATCTCGACCTCGAGGGAGCCACCTGGCCAAAGAGTCCGGGGAGAGCTAGAGCTCGACTTTGGCCAGGGCGTCTCGACCTTGAGGGAGCCACCTGGTGAAGGAGTCCGGGAAGAGCCAGAGCTTGACTTCGGCTAGGGCATCTCGACCTTGAGGGAGCCACTTGGTGAAAGAGTCCGGGAAGAGTCGGAGCTCGACTTCAGCTAGGGCATCTCGACCTCGAGGGAGCCACATGGCAAAGGAGTCCGAAGAGAGTTGGAGCTCGACTTCGGCCAGGGAATCTCAACCTCGAGGGAGCCACCTAGCGAAGGAGTTCGGGAAGAGCCGGAGCTCGACTTTGACCAGGGTGTCTCGACCTTGAGGGAGCCACTTGGCAAAGGAGTCTGAAGAGGGATGCCGACGTGGCAGCTTCCTCCGACATGGCATCTGACTGGGTCTGACATGGGTTCCACGCCAGCAATCCTGCCACTTCATTTGCCCCCCACTCCCAAGTCCCATTGGCACACAGTGCTCGGGGTGAAGGGAGTAAATGCGGTGCTGACATGGAAAGGCCAAATCTAGGACCATTATTACCATAATCGCTGGTGCCTCGTGAGGCTGACCTCCAAGCCAATACGGGGGTGACACGTGGACTCATCCGAGGAGGCTTTATGGCCGACATAGAGTTCGAAACGGTCACGAGCGAACCAAAGCATTGCCCTTTGCCGATTGCTAACACATGGCACAGATCCGACAGTGGCGACTCTGGAATGGTACGGTTGTAGTCTGGTCATTTCGAAAGGAAGGATAGTTCTCTAAAAATACTTCCTCTTTCAAATTCCTCGTGCCCGCCAGCAAACCAGAGCCTTCTCTCTTTTCCCGGCCATCCTTTTCCTCCAAGGCTAGTCAGGTTCATCCTCTTTATTCTTCTTTTTCCTTTGGTTAGGTAAAGCTCATCTTCAGGGTTAGGATCTTTCTGGACTTCGTCCATCTCCTTTTTCTTCCTTCTCTATTCTTTCTCCTTCATCTTTGTTGCCCAGATATGGTGCCCAAGAGGGGGGGTGAATTGGGTATTTAAAAAATTAAAGCAATATATGTGCTATCAAGTTTTAAGGTGAAGAGTGATAGTGCTCAAATAATTGTGCAACGGAAGCAATGAAATAAATCAACAATTAAAGAGCAAAAGAAGAGCAATGCAAACACACAAGAAGTATAGTGGTTCGGTGCACCTAGCACCTACATCCACTCCCCAAGCTCCACTTGGGAATTTCCACTATAATCTTTAGATTACAGCCGACTTGTTTTACCAGGCTCACAAGTCAAAACCTTACACACTTGTTTTGGCTTCGGGCTAACAAGCAACCCTAGTTGGTTTTATCAATTGGCTCACCAACAAACCTCACTCACTTGTTTTGGCTTCGGGCTTACAAGCAACCCTAGTTGGTTTTATCAATTGGCTCACCAACAAACCTCACTCACTTGTTTTGGCTTCGGGCTTACAAGCAACCCTAGTTGGTTTTATCAATTGGCTCACCAACAAACCTCACTCACTTGTTTTGGCTTCGGGCTAACAAGCAACCCTAGTTGGTTTTATCAATTGGCTCACCAACAAACCTCACACTAGTTTCAAATTCCCTTGAAACTAGCCTACCACAAATAGAATTTTAATACAATGAATGAAAACAATACAAACTCCTTTTTGAGCAATAAGAAATTCGTTGAAGCTTTTGATAGAGACTCTTCAAGCCTTTTCCCTTGGAATCTTTGACCTCACTAAATGCCAAACTCTTGAAAGTTGGATTCCTCAAAGATGGAAAGCTTTTGGCTAAGGAATCTCTTGGATTTCTCACTCTTTTTGGCTTGGAATTGCTTGAAGGCTTTTTACTTTCACTCTAATCCTTTTCACCTTGTCTCAATGTCTTTTTTGAAGTTTGGTGGAGGTTAAATACCTCATTCATGCTGAAACAACTCCACAAGACCGTTAGAATCAAAAATATGGCCGTTAGAAATCAAATCAGAAGTTCAGAAAAACTAGCCGTTATACCATGAGTCGACCTCATGAGTCGACCTCTGGATCAAGTGTCGACCTCATGAGTCGACCTCCAGTTTATCTAAGGCAAAAATCCAGAAAACCATAGTTCTGCCCAGTTTGAATTCTCAGGCTATGAGTCGACCTCTGGTGTCGACCTCTGAAGCGTGCCACTGAAATTTTGCCGTGCCGGTTTTGCTGAACCATCTTCAAATCCTTTCATATTAATTTCCAAAGTCCATATATTTGATTTTCCATTAATTTAAGGACTTTTTCAACTGAAATACAATCATTTCTTCATTCAACATGGTTGAGTACTAAGATCTAAGAAATACACTTAAAACACAATTAGTACTCATATATACTTAAACATTTTGTCAATCATCAAAATCAAGACTAGAGTCAACAATCTCCCCCTTTTTGATGATGACAAAACCTTTAAGTATATGAATAGGGTAAGCTTAAAAAGATTAACAATAAGATAAACATGTAAGCTCAAAACAATAAGCACCAAGCTCCCCCTCAAAATATGATCCAAAAAATCTTAAAAAAACATTTTTCAAAATATGCAAAATTTTCAAATTTCTTCTTACTAATTCTTTCCTTTAGTTAAAAACATTCTTCTCCCCCTTTTGCATTTTCTTTCATTTCTCAAAAGATTTTTCATGTTTATCCAATCTTCCCCTTTTCATACTTAACAATTTTCTCCCCCTTTTTGACATCATGAAAAAGGGTGAAAGGCAATACAAAGTGGAAATGAAGTTGGAAAGAATAGCAAGTAGGTCATCAAAATCAATGCGTGAAATCAAATATTTATGATATCAATTGAATATGATATAAATTGAACAACATACCAAAGAATGTAAGCACATGCAAGAAATGATTTGATGTATATTATCCATTCGCCTTACTTGTTCATGGGATAAGGTCACAGCGGCACCCCTACACGTCATAAGAGAGCCCATTGAATGGGAAGAGAGGGTCTTTAAGCCCTACTTATCTCCTATGACCGGACGGCCATGGTGACTAACCCAATCCGAAGCGGTTACTAGGAATTCTTAAAAAAAATTTTGATGCCAAAGGAATATGATACCATTTGAATGTAACTCCTCCAAAGAATTAGATTTGAAAACAAGAAGAGTACTATAGCAATATAAGCAAAGCATGATATCAACAAGATATTCAAAGCATCAAATATGATAACAAATCTTTGGATGCTCCCCCTGAATGTTATTCCTCATTTAAAATATGCATTTATTTCAGGAATAAAACATGAAAGCTTATGCATCAAGATTTGAAATTTTTCAAGATATTCATGATTTTCAAAATACAAAATATTTATATCGCATAAAAATATTTAGCATTATTTCAAATTCATTTTAAGATGATTTGATATCCATACAAATGCTAGAAGTAATATGATATCAAGTCTAGCTATTAGAGCAAGGGTTTGTCAATAAGCATACCTTCTTCTTAAAAGTAACCCTTAACTGCTAGTTCTATACTTGATCCAAATCATTTCTAGATTATGCATAGATGCCAAAAATAAAAAATATATAAATCATAGCATTTCACTTGAAATAATTTAGAAATTATATTAATCAAAATCAAGTGAAGATCTAATAATCACAAGTTTGACCATGAGAGCTTGAAATCCATCAACATCAAAAATGGTCATGATCACAACAAATGATTGTTAGTCTAAGCTTGATTCTAATCAATCAATTAAAACATTTTTCAAATCAATATGCATCTTTAAAAGTATTTTTCATGAAATACATTAATCAAAATCAAGTGAAGGTCTTACAATCATAGATTTAATCATGATAGCATGAAATTCATCAGCACCAATAAGTTCATGATCATAGCCAATGATGATAAGTCCAAACTTGATTCTAATTAACTATTTAAAATAATTTTTTAAAGTAATTGATGCAATAAAAATTAATCTACAATTTTAATTATGGAAGGAGATGTTTAGAATTTACCAATATACATAATCCTTCCTTTTACCATTTAGTCCAAAATATAGCTTGTCCACTTCTTTAAATTGTCTTGTACAACCTCTTTTCAAGAACTTCCTTTCTTCATGTTGGGTTGCAAGACATTCCTGCAAAACAAATTAAGTGGACATTTTTGGTACCCAAACTTTCTTGGGTCATTTATGATTAGTAATTATGGTTCCTTTTGGAACCCAAACTTTTCTAGAAGGATAAGCATTGAAACCACATTTATTAGAAGAATTGAAAGAAGCAGGAATATTGAAGTTCTTCAAGAGTTTTTGCTTCTTTTCCTCAATCAAAATATTTTTCTCATTAAAAACTTTTTTACATAAATCTTTTGAAATAACATCTTCTTTTTCTAAAAATTCTTTTTCTTTAGAAAAATTATTCTTTTCATTTTTAAAAATATCAATCTTGGCATTTAAATCATCATTTTTATTTGCAAGACTGGTGTTGTCAAGAGAAAATGAATCTACATGCCTACTTAATTTCTTGTGCTCAATTTTTAGCAATCTGTATTCATGCACAAGATCATTAGATGCATCATGTGATTCTTTAAAGGTAAAATCATAATTATTTTTAGCACATACCTTTTTCTCATTTGCCATGAAACAAAGATGGGCAACTTCATCATCCGTACTTGAATCTTCGCTATCGCTCCAAGTTGCCATCATTGCCTTGAATTTCTTTTTGGCCTTGAGAGCTATTATTTTCTTTTCTGTATCAGCTTCCACTATCCTTTGCCATAAGTTCAACTCATAGGTTATGAGTGAACCGATAAGCTCTTCCAAAGGTAAGGTTTCTACATCTTTAGCTTCTTGGATCGCCGTCACCTTTGGATCCCATGATTTTGGCAAGGATCTAAGAATTTTGTTCACCAAATCAGCATTAGTATAGATTTTGCCAAGACTTTTTAATTTATTAATAATAGTCATAAATCTTGAAAACATATCAGATATAGATTCATAATGCATCATTTCAAAAGTTTCAAAAGAATGTATAAGGAAATTAATTTTAGTGTTCTTCACTTGAAGAGTACCCTCATGAGTAACTTCAAGTGTGTCCCATATTTCCTTCGCTGATGTGCATGTAGAAACTCTATTAAATTCATTTAAGTCCAATGCACAATAAAGCAAGTTCATTGCTTTAGCATTGAGTTCAATTTGTTTAATGTCATATTCATTCCAATCCTCTTCAAGCTTTGGAATGGAAATGCCATTAACCAAAATGGAAGGAATATGAGGACCACTAATAATGGTTTTCCAAAGATGATAACTAATAGATTGAATATGGATGCGCATGCGAGTTTTCCAAAATAAGTAATTTATGCCATTGAAAAATGGTGGTCTAACACTAATACCTACAAGGGTTACCATAATCTTTAGCTCAAAATCGTTAGATTTTCAATCAGAGCACCGAGCTCTGATACCACTTGTTGCCCAGATATGGTGCCCAAGAGGGGGGGTGAATTGGGTATTTAAAAAATTAAAGCAATATATGTGCTATCAAGTTTTAAGGTGAAGAGTGATAGTGCTCAAATAATTGTGCAACGGAAGCAATGAAATAAATCAACAATTAAAGAGCAAAAGAAGAGCAATGCAAACACACAAGAAGTATAGTGGTTCGGTGCACCTAGCACCTACATCCACTCCCCAAGCTCCACTTGGGAATTTTCACTATAATCTTTAGATTACAGCCGACTTGTTTTACCAGGCTCACAAGTCAAAACCTTACACACTTGTTTTGGCTTCGGGCTAACAAGCAACCCTAGTTGGTTTTATCAATTGGCTCACCAACAAACCTCACTCACTTGTTTTGGCTTCGGGCTTACAAGCAACCCTAGTTGGTTTTATCAATTGGCTCACCAACAAACCTCACTCACTTGTTTTGGCTTCGGGCTTACAAGCAACCCTAGTTGGTTTTATCAATTGGCTCACCAACAAACCTCACTCACTTGTTTTGGCTTCGGGCTAACAAGCAACCCTAGTTGGTTTTATCAATTGGCTCACCAACAAACCTCACACTAGTTTCAAATTCCCTTGAAACTAGCCTACCATAAATAGAATTTTAATACAATGAATGAAAACAATACAAACTCCTTTTTGAGCAATAAGAAATTCGTTGAAGCTTTTGATGGAGACTTTTCAAGCCTTTTCCCTTGGAATCTTTGACCTCACTAAATGCCAAACTCTTGAAAGTTGGATTCCTCAAAGATGGAAAGCTTTTGGCTAAGGAATCTCTTGGATTTCTCACTCTTTTTGGCTTGGAATTGCTTGAAGGCTTTTTACTTTCACTCTAATCCTTTTCACCTTGTCTCCATGTCTTTTTTGAAGTTTGGTGAAGGTTAAATACCTCATTCATGTTGAAACAACTCCACAAGACCGTTAGAATCAAAAATATGGCCGTTAGAAATCAAATCAGAAGTTCAGAAAAACTAGCCGTTATACCATGAGTCGACCTCATGAGTCGACCTCTGGATCAAGTGTCGACCTCATGAGTCGACCTCCAGTTTATCTAAGGCAAAAATCCAGAAAACCATAGTTCTGCCCAGTTTGAATTCTCAGGCTATGAGTCGACCTCTGGTGTCGACCTCTGGACAGGTGTTGACCTCAGGTGTCGACCTCTGGACAGGTGTCGACCTCTGGTGTCGACATCTGAAGCGTGCCACTGAAATTTTGCCGTGCCGGTTTTGCTGAACCATCTTCAAATCCTTTCATATTAATTCCAAAGTCCATATATTTGATTTTCCATTAATTTAAGGACTTTTTCAACTGAAATACAATCATTTCTTCATGCAACATGGTTGAGTACTAAGATCTAAGAAATACACTTAAAACACAATTAGTACTCATATATACTTAAACATTTTGTCAATCATCAAAATCAAGACTAGAGTCAACAATCTTCTTCCTTGAGATGGCTCGTTGGGGTCATAACTTTCATCCCTCGACCAATCCTGATGAAGCTGGGCCTTCTCGGCCGATGACTCCTTCCTTCGATGAGGAGGATGAAGTCCACTTCGAGATCCGCAGAAGGCCTCGCCCCACAGAAATCATTATAGGGGAGCCTAGGGCCCGCCTTCCTCCTCCTCCCGAAGCTTCTTTTGAAACTTCTCGGTCGACTAGTCCTAGTGGTATTGCTTTGGTGATAACCGACGAGGAGCTTTCGATCATTCAGGAGGCCTTTGACGTCCTGGATTTTGTTCGACTCTTGATCCAACGACCAGGGGAATGGGTCACCTCCAGTGGCCCGGGTCGGATTGCCCTTTACGAGGAAACCCTCGCAGGGGGCCTTCGATTCCCGCTTCATCCCTTCTTTCTTTCCATGCTAAGCCATTATCGTTTAGTTCCAGCTCAGTTAGTTTCGAATGCAGTCAGGACAATTTTTTGCTTCATCGTCCTCTGCCACTTTTACAGGATCATAGCCCGTTTCTCATTGTTCAGGGTTTTCTTTATCCTGAAACGCCACCCGACTGAGGAGGGGTGGTGGTTTATTTCTCCGTGCCTAAAGGGCATTAAGTTCGAGCTCCCCTCTTCCATCAAAGGATGAAAGAGCAAAAACTTTTTTGCTTCCGTCGAGGAGGTCGATTGGATTTGGAGCGACCCACACCAGACCCCGAATTGGAACTCTACTATCAATGCCACTGATCGAAAAATTTATGACCAGCTTCATGCCGACCAAATCCCTTCCCTCGAGGTTTTACTGTCGGAGTAGAACCTGTTCGAAGCCGGGGTCAACCCAATGCGGGAGTTGGGTCAGTTCGGCGCAAGCTCTACTTATTTTTATTTTCTGCTTGTCCCTTCAAGCTCGGAACTGACCTCATTCTCCTTTGTATAGGCATGAAGTACTCCATGGAGGAACTCCTCGTGCTCTCCAGGAAGAGGGGTGCACCAGCGGGGCCAGAGAGTCCCCGTTGAAGAGGCCTTGGAACTAGGATAGCGTAAGGGCCGCACCCACTGCGCCATCCGAGCCGAGCAAGATGATGGCCGAAGTTGCCCCCGAACCACCATGGTAGCAGGACTTGCCTCTGATTCGAGAACCTGATGTGGTTACTCGGGCCAGGTTCACTGTCGCCGCTATAGCACCCCCACCTCTTGAAGTTGTAGAGGTGGAAGCGAAAGAAGAGAAGGAGAGGAGGGAGCCACTGATAGTGGCATCGTTTGGCATGGTGACGAGCCCCCACAGAGATTTTGAGATGTCCTCAACCAGTCACAAGGGCGATGCCGCAGTAGCAACGAAGAAGAAGAACAACTCCCGCAAGTTGCCCTTCGAGGTGGCACTGGATGCCTCATTGGTCCGAGATCGGACCCTCATCGAGCGCATGATGGACTTCACCATCCAATCGCACGATCGGCGGTAAAAAGCAAGAAGGCTTCTAGCCGATGCCATCCTTGGCACCTTTCCGCAGCTCTTCTCGGTGGGTGTTCTTGTCTTTTCCTCTTCCCCCCCTTTTTTTTAATGATGTCTTCCTTGGTGCAGCTTGGGATGGACCTCTTGCTCATACGAGACTACTGCAAGAACTGGGCCAAGAGGGATAGGCAGCGAAAGCAACAGCTTGACTCACTGGCAGCCGAGGTCAAGCTAAAGACGGATGCGGCCTGGGAGGCCGAACACAAGAAGAAAGAGCTGAAGGCCGAAGCTGCGGGCGCCGAGAGGCACCTCAAGGGCCTGGAGGAATCCTTGGCCCAGGAGAGGAATCAGGACAAATGCCGGGCTGAGGAGCTAAAGGCCAGGGAGGCCAGAGTGGAAGAGCTCAATGCCAAGTGGCCCGGGAGAGGGAGCAGGCTCAAACCTTTTGGGCCCAGCTGGTGGTGGCATAGGAGCAGGCTGCTGTCGCTGAGAGGAAGGCTGCTGCTACCGAGGAGAAGGCTGCGCGGGTGATGACCTTAATGGAGGCTGCGAAGAAGGAGGCCACCGAGGCAGTGCCAAATTACAAGGCCTGGAAGGAATTCGATGTTGAGTTCCATGAACTAACCACAGACTCATTCTTCAAGGGGTTCGTGTTCTGCTGGTCCAAGGTGGCGGAGCTCATTTCAGACATGAGCTTGGATGGGCTTGCCTTCCTGGCAGCTCCGTGCCGGGGCCAAATCCTGGTTGTGGCCGAATTAGAGGAACTCGCGACTGCTGTCGCGTAGCCCCGCCGTCGGAGGACCTGGACGTAGCCCCACCACCAGAGGTCCTAGAAGACATCACCCATCCTGAGCACCATCCTGGGAAGGAGCCAGCGAAGTAGCATAGGAGCCTCCCCTCTTCTTGTACCTTTTCTTTTATTGCTTTTGTCTGGGATGCCTGGCCTGTCGGGGCCCAGAGACAATGTAAGACCTTGAAAATTCTTAATGAAATTTTTTTCTACCCTGTTTTATTTGTTTTCTTCCGAATTCTCAATACTCTAGCAATTTTACTTCCTTTTCTCCTCGACTGCCCATGCACATGTCTTTGCTTAGGTGTCTTGCCTTGAGGCTCTAAGTCCTTGGGCTCTTTCTTGCCGAGATCCGGGTATGCGGGGCGGTTAGGAAGGAAGACCTTGACTTGCTGAGTCATTCCCACCTCATGAGCAGCATGGCGGTAGGGCTTTGTGTGCTTCCTCGGAAGAGGTCTGGGCAACCTCGGTGGAACAATCTCCAAGCGCCCACGGTGCGACCGAGCCAGGATGCTACACTCGGTGGGCCCACCAGGTGACTACGAGGTGCCCGGCTTCGGGAGTTTCCGGGCTTAGGGTGCCGAGCTTCAAGAGTTTCCGGGCTTAAGGTGCCCGGCTTTAAGAGTTTCCGGGCTTAGAGTGCCGGGCTTTAGGAGTTTTCGGGCTTAAGATGCCGGGCTTCAGAAGTTTCCAGGCTTAGAGTGCCGGGCTTCAGGAGTTTTCGAGCTTAAGGTGCCGGGCTTCAGGAGTTTCCGGGCTTCAAGAGTTTTCGAGCATTGCTAGCTAGACTTGAGGTAGAGCAACGACATTCCTGCAAGGTAAAAGTGATTTGCACAAAGAGAAACTTTATCATTAACAGAGGAATGCCTTACATCACTGATAGTACATTCTCAGATTGTTGGTGTTCCAAGTCTGTGGAAATCTGGTGCCATCCAGCTTCGCTAGGTAGTAGGCTCCATGGGAAAGAGCCTCGACCACCTTATAGGGGCTCTTCCAATTCGGCGTGAGCTTGCCGCACTCCCGGGGTTGGGAGGCTTCAGCCTGATGCAACACCAAGTCGCCTGGGTGAAAGACTTTGGCCTCACCCGTGCATTGTAGTACCGAGCTACTCGCTACTGGTAGGTCACCATCTGGAGTCTAGCCTTATCTCTCGTTTTCTCGAGGAGGTCCAAGTCGAGAAAAAGGTGGGCCAGATTTTTTGCCCCATCATACTATTCCACCCGTAGTGTGGGCACACCAAGTTCGATCGGGACGATGACTTCTGCACTAAAGATGAGGCTGAAAGGCCTCTCATCCATGGCTATTATGGGTGTTGTGTTGTAGGTCCAAAGGATGCTGGGAAGTTCTTCTGTCCATTTACTCTTAGCCCAGTCTAACCTGGTTCGAAGTCCTTGGAGGATAATCTGGTTGGTCACCTCAGCCTCTTCGTTGGTCTGGGGGTGAGCCACCGAGGTGAAGCGATGGTAAATGCCGAGGTCAGCACAAAATTCTTTGAACTCTCGGTTATCGAACTAGCATCCATTGTCAGTGATGATGTTGTGGAAGAGTCCGAAATGGCAGATGATCGACTTCTAGAAGAACTGGCAGACCTTGGCTTCGGTAATCCATGCTAGTGGCTCTGCCTCCATCCATTTGGTGAAGTAGTTAATAGCCACTATCAGGAACTTGTGTTGTCCGGACGCTGGAGGGAATGGACCAAGAATATCCATCCCCCATTGGGTGAAAGGCCAGGGTGCGGAGAGTTGGGAGAGTGGCACCGCTGGTTGATGCTGAATGTGGGTATGGTGCTGGCAATGATCGCTCTTCCTCACGAAGTCAGCGGCGTCCTCCCTCATAGTTTCCCAGTAGTATCCCTGAGGAGGGCCTTGTATGCTAGCATCCTCCCTTCAACATGATTCCCACGGAGGCCTTCGTGTATTTCTTGGAGCACAAAGGTTGCCTCTATGGATCTTAGGCACTTCAAGAGCAGATAGGAGTAGGATCTACGATAGAGCTGCCCGTCCATCAGGACAAATCACGCGGCCTTCTTCTTGATGAGGCCGGCCTCCGTTCGATCTGCTGGCAGGTACTGTCAATGATGTATCTGATGTACTGGTCCGTCTAGCTAGGCTCTGGGATGACCTGCTGGACTTCCCCGGGAGCTTCATAGCTTGGATTTTCCAGGTACTCAATGTGGGCACATCCCAGTGACGAGTCCGACAAGGTCGTGAGCCTTGACAGAGCATTGGTGCGGGTGTTCTCTCCACAAGGGATGTGGGAGATGCTAAAGCACCAAAAGCCTGTCGTGCTCGAGCGAACCCGTTCTAGGTACTTCATCATTTAGGGATCTCGGGCCTCATATTCTCCTGAGACCTACCCGGGCCACCAACTGGAAATCGGTGAAGACCTTCAGGTTGGGTATACCCAGCTCGTGGGAGACTCTCAGCCTCGCGAGGAGTGCCTTGTACTCTGCCTGGTTGTTGGTCACCGCAAATTGGAAGCGGAGCGCACACTCGACTACAATCCCGTCGCCGTTAGCGAGGATGAGGCCTACTCCACTCCCGCTGGCATTGGACGTGCCATCCACGTGGAGGACCCAAGACTCCTCCTCGCTTTGGGCTCCACTTGACGCTTTGGGGTGGTCTGCTCTGGCTCTTCGGCAAGTCTCGCGCACTCGACTAGGAAGTCGACCAACACCTGGGCCTTCTGAGATGGCCTTGGCCGGTATGCAATGTCGAATTCACTGAGCTTCAACACCCACTTGGCCAAGCATCCCGATGTGTCGGGGCGACTAAGCATGGCCTTCATGGTTGGTCCATCAAGACCACAATCGGATGTGCTTGGAAGTACGGCCTGAAGCACTGGGTAGACATTATAAGAGCAAAAATTAACTTTTCTGAGTGGATGTACCTGATCTCCGCATATCATAGGATTTTGCTAGTGTAGTACACCGATATCTAGGATCCGTCCTCATCTATGCGGACAAGAACCGAGTTGATGGCCCCTGGGGTGACCGCCAGATATAGCAGAAGTTCCTCTCCTTACTTCGATCTAGAGAGAAGTGGTGGTGATGCCAAGAACTTCTTCAACTCCTTAAAGGCTGCTTTGCATTCTTCGGTCCAGGCGAAGTCGTGCACTTTGCGTAGTGCCTTTAAGAAAGGTAAGCAGCGATCAACCGACCTCGAGATGAACCGGCTCAAGACGGCAATCCAGCCCATTAGGCACTGGACCTACTTCTTCGAGGTGGGATGCTCCATGTCGATAATTGCCTGGACCTTCTCTGGGTTCGCTTCGATTCCCTTCTAGGTGACCATGAAGCCAAGGAACTTCCTTGGTGCTACGCTGAAGGCGCACTTCACCAGATTCAGCTTCATCTGGTGCATCTAGGGTTATGGAAGGCCTTCACCAGGTCGATGACATGGTCCGACTTTGGCTTGCTCATAACAAGCATGTCGTCCACATATACTTGCATGTTTCGGCCAATCTGGTCCTTGAAGATCTGATTGACCAGCCGCTGGTACGTGGCACCAGCATTCTTCAAGCCAAAAGGCATCATCCAGTAGCAGTATGTCCCTCGATCGGTGATGAAGGCAGTGTGCTCCTTGTCCTCCGGATGCATCCAGATTTGATTGTATCCAGAGAATGTATCCATAAAGGAGAGCAAGCGGTATCTCGAGGTGGCGTCCACCAATTGGTCGATCTTCGATAAAGGGAAGATGTCCTTTGGACATGCTCGATTGAGGTAGGTGTAGTCCACGTAGATCTTCAACTTTCCATTATTATTTTTGACCATGACTACATTTGCCAGCCAGCTAGGGTATTGTACCTCATGGACAAAGCCGGCTATGAGGAGCTTATCCACCTCCTCTTTGATTACCCGTTGCCTCTCTGGGATGAAGCTTCTCTTCTTCTGTCAAACAGGATGGTACTTCGGGTCGATGCTCAACTTGTGGATGATGATGTCAGGGAGAATCCCGGGTATATCTGCCATCGTCCAAGTGAACATATTTGCATTCGCTCGAAGGAATTCCAATAGGTAGGCCCGCTCCTCTTGCAGCTGGGCCCCAATTTGCACTATTTTTGTTGGGTCGACTCTGAGTGGATACAATAATAGGCACTCGATCGGACCACCTCGGGGGTCCTACGCCCTTTGGTCGAGGTCATCGACACTGGGGTCTTCCTCGGAAGTTCCGACCCCAAGAACGGCTTGGAGATAGTGTTGGATCGTCTGAAGTTCCCCCCTCATTTCTCCAACATCATAAGGAGTGGGAAACTACACCAATAGCTGCTTGGTGAAAATGACCGCGTCGAGCAGATTGAGCCCGGGACGACCAAGAATCATGTTGTAGGCTGAGGAAAGCCTAACAACTATGAAGGTCATCATGACGATGCTCTGCCGAGGTGGTGCCCCGACAGTGACAGGGAGAGTGATTTCTCCTTTGAGTCTAACGAAATACCCAGTAAAATCGATGAGGGGAGTATGCATAGGCCTCAGTTGAGCAGAGGACATATTTATCTTGAAAAAATTATCATAAAAAAGGACATCAGTCGAGCTTCCACTATCGCCCATAATCTGTTTTACAGGATGCTTGGCGATCGTCATCTCGATGACCATGTCATCATTATTTATATTTTCATTTACAGATTCCCTCTCTCTCATAAAAGGGAGTACATTTTCCAAACTTTCTCCTCTCGGGTCCTCTCAGGGGCGTGCTCGATTCCCTAACATATCATCTCCATAGGCTTCTCAATGGATCGATTATCAATTATAGGGACCGGAGGGAGAGCAGCGAGCACCTGAGGTTCTACCAGGGTCTTGTCCCCCATGAACCTTCTGAGGTATCCCCTCCTTATGAGGTCTTCAATTTTTCTCTTGAGGTGGTGGCACTTCTTGGTGTCGTGGTCATGGTCACGGTAGAATTGGCAGTACTTTGTCTTATCATGATCATTAGACAGCCTCAGTGGGGGTGGGCGTCGCAGGCAGCGCTCATCCTCAATCTCCATGAGGATCTTTATCCTCGGAGCTAGAAGAGGTGTATCTTTCTTCTGGGATGGGGCCGCTCTTTAGCTTCGACCCCTGGCAGAAGTTTGGGATGGCCGGTCTGGGCTTTTGCACCCTGGATGTCTTCCTAGTAGATGGCTTCTTCAATGGCTTCCCGTCCAGCTCCCTCCTCGTACGGTTCGCCTCCTCGGCACGGATGTAGTTATGAACACGGAGGAGGAGTTTGAAGTACGTCTTCGGTGGCTTCTTGTCCAGTGAGTAGGTCAGGCGGGAAGTCTTGAGCCCTCTCTTCAGTGACAGTATGGCAACTGGCTCGTCCAGATTGTAAATCTCCAGTGTGGCATTTTGAAGCAGGCCATATAGTCCCGCAGGAGTTCATGGTCTTGCTGCCTGATAGAGAAAAGGTTGTCCGCCTCCCGTGGCACTTTCCGACAAGTGTCAAAGTGGGCCACGAACTTCCTCTCCAGCTGAGCAAATAAGCCAATGCCTTCAGGCTCGAGGCGAGTAAACTAGACTCGAGCCACCTTCCGGAGGGTGGCTGGAAAAGTGATGCAGTGGAGAGCATCGGTCGGCCCTTGGACTCTGATGAGGGCCTTGTAGCTCTCAAGGTGATCCAGGGGGTCGGTAGTCCCGTCGTAGGGATCCACCTATGGCATGTGGAATTGACTCGGGATCGATTCCTCTTGGATCTCTCGGGAGAAAGGGGGATGGGCGTCGTAGCCTGCAAGCTCGCGGGGGGAGCCTTGCAAATTTGCAAACTGGTGGGATAGCTCCACCAGCTTGCACTCCTATTCCTCCAGGCACCTTTCTGCCATGCGCCTGATGGCCTCGTCGGTTGAGCCCTTAGCTAAGGCCGACGGAGGAGGTGAAGATGGTAGCTGAAGGGGGTCACGATGGGAGGCCTTGCCTCGCGACCTCGATAGTGCTTGACAGTAGCCTGCTTGAGGGTTGGGGACTGGCTCTCCCGGTCGGCTGACCCTGTCCACTATCTCTTCGTTGGGATCCTGTAGCTTCCCCGACGATTTGTTGTTGCCCGTGGCAGCGAAGGCCTTTCTTGGAAGGACTGCAGGCTATCGCGGGATGTGACGGCTTGGGTCGCGGGAGTCCCTGGCTGTTGGTGGGTGGCCAGGGATCGGTGCTGATGCTACAATTGGTGCACTGCTGTAGTTAGAAGCTGCATTTGCTAGGCGAGTGAGGCTAGCTGAACGTTCGCTAGAGGCAATTGTGGTGGAGCGGGGAGCTCCCTCTCTGGGCTGTGCGGATCTCCACAGGAAGGGTGATCCCCTGCACGGCTAGTGGAGACCTCCCTCGCATGGGTCATCACCATGCTCCTGGTGGGGTCACTCGTAAGGGGATTGGCTTGGATCAAAATGTGTCCTGCCCCACTACCTGGAACGCTAATCTGTTGCCGCCCAACCATCATGGCCTGTAGCTGGAGATGACCTCGAACCCCACCCTTGTTGCTCGGGAACCGGCTCGCATGCCCGGATCTGCAAAACAGAGGAGTCTCGGGCCAGGGATCCCGGCAAGGGCACTCCGATGCTCAAGTTAATGGCGATCCAGGGGAACAGATCCTCCTGGTCGAGTCCCGTAGATGGACTCCATTCTAGGAGGAGAAAATTATGTACTTGGAGAGGTGAATGGATTAAGAGTAGAGTGAGGGAAGTGGCAGCGAAGGAGTGTTTAAGCTGGATGGCTGTGTCCATCGAGACCATTCCGGTGAGCCTCTAGTAGCCTAGAGCACTTGGCCTCTCAGTTGCTCTCCTGTATGCCACCCCTTTTGTCCATTTTCTTGTTACTTACCTTCTTCTTGGAACATTGAAGAACTCTTTTAAGCCAGGATGGCTACACGCCGCCTACCTTGGGATCCTCCCCTCGCTTGCAGGCACGTGCAGTGACGTTCCTTCGTGGTAGTAGGGGCAATTATTATGGCATGGTGGGTGCCCCTTCATGGTCCTTGGGCGGCTTACCACCATTCAAGGAAGGCGACGACGTCCCTCAGTTGTCGGTCTCCTCGCCTGAAGTGGGGCTGGTCTAGGGAGGAGAAACTTGACTTCGGCTAGGGCGTCTCGACCTCAAGGGAGCCACCTGGCGAAAGAGTCCGAACAGAGCCGGTGCTCGACTTTGGTCAGGGCATCTTGACCTCTAGGGTGCCACCTGGTGAAAAAGACCGGGGAGAGCCAGAGCTCAACTTCGGCTAGGGCATCTTGACCTCGAGGGAGCCACCTAGCGAAGGAGTCCGGGGAGAGCCGGAGCTCAACTTCAGCCAGGGCGTCTTGACCTTGAGGGAGCCACCTAGCAAAGGAGTCTGAAGAGAGCCGGAGCTCGACTTCAGCCAGTATGTCTCGACCTCGAGGGAGCCACTTAGCAAAGGAGTCCAAAGAGGGACGTCTGATTGGCAGCTTCCTCCGACATGGCATCTAACTGGGTCTGACATGGGTTCCACATTAGCAATCCCATCACATCATAACCAAATAGCCATAAGATAGATTTTTTCAATATAAATAATTTATAAATAAAATATAATTAATTCTAACCTAATCTAAATTATGTTCTGATATCAAAATTGATGCAGGATAACCCGATTAGGGTTTATTCTAGGAGTTGGATCATTGGTCGTTAAGAAACGACCACTAGACTAGGTCAAACAATTCCAAAAATTTTTTATTCTTCTTTTTTTTCACTTTTTTTTCTGATTTTATTTCCTTTTTTTTCCATATTTTCTTTTTTTTTCTCTTTTTTTTCTTTTTTATTTCCTACCTTATCCCAAAATCGACAAGGGTGGCCGGCTATGCTTTCACGATCGTGCGCATGACTTCCTCTCTACGGACCATTGGCAAGGGGAATAGGGGAAGGAAATATGACAGGACTCTCATCGATGATAGTGCTGGCATGAAGGTGGTGGCATGGGGAGGTGATGGCATGGGCTCTGATCCGACGTGTGTTGGGTGTCGCGGTAGCAGGGAGATGGAGCAGGCATTGGGCGTTGCGGCAACAGGGAGATGGGGTGGGCATTGGGCATCGGCATGAGGTGGTCAGCGGGACATGACCTTTTATCTAAGAGGGGGCATCGGTGAGGTAGTGCGACAGCAGGGGGCATCGGTGGGAGATGAATAGAGGGTCATCGACGGATCGGTAGTCGTGAGGGATCGGATGTGGCTCGACTTGGCCATGGATCTCTCTGGACGGGAGAGAGGTAGCGTCAATAGGGTTGACGGCTAATGGTGATCTGCTCGGGATGCCGGACTATAGTGAAGTGCCGGAGTTGTATTGAACATGTCAGGTGGTGGAGGTGCTAGGGAAGACCAATGGCGTGGATCTTCTGGGTTGGTGGGAGCAGCGGACTCGTTGGCAATAATGGAGGGATGGACAATGGAAGACGGCATCTCAGGCAGCTATGGAGGCACTGATCAGAGGGGAGGATGGGGTGGCTCCGGTCAGTGGTGGTCTTGATCACAGGTGGAAGAGGGTTGGCAGAGGATATCGAAGGCGTTGGAGCATGGGAGGTGCGAATTTTGGCGATCGGGAGTTGGGGAATAGGGGAAGTGGTTTGGTGGGTTGCTTCGATTGAGTGGCTCAGAGAAGAAGAGGAAGAAGTAGGGAGGACATAGAAATAAAGGAGAGGGAGAGGAAGAAGACTAGGAAGAAGTAGAAGAGGAAAGACGAGAAGAATAAGAAGAGAAGGATAAGATGAGAATAAGGGGAATAGAGATTAGACAAAAAGAGGGCGATGAGAATAAGATGGGAAGAAGTATTCAAAAGAGAGAGAAGATGGAGAGTCTAGTGAGGAAGAGGGAAGAGGAGGGAGGATAGGAGGGGAAGGAGGAAGGGCGGAAGAGAAGAAGGGAGGAACCGGGAGAAGAGAAGAATTCTCAAAATTTTTTATTCAACCATCCATTTCCTCATAGAGGCTTACGACATTTAAATAAGCTTAAACAACCAGAACTTATGGACAACCTGATAAATCCCGATCCTAAACAAACTTATTCTTGAAAAAAATAAACTAATCCTAGATCCTAAAACAAAACAACTAATTCTAAAAACTAACTATCCTAAAAAAACTCTGATTCAAATGAGTCGGGGATATCCCTTATCCCATACACCCATAAAAATATCCAAAAAATTACATCCATCTACTTCAAGATTGGTGCTATGTGATGTCTTTAAGATTCGTGCTGGGCGATGTCTTCAAGATTAGTGCTAACCATGATGATGTCCCCATCAAATATTAATTATCTATATCCTAATTGATTTATTAAAAATTATTATTTCTTGGATAGTATAAATTTATTTGAAAATAAAAAATTAAGAAAGAATATTTTATTCAAAAGTATGGAGTAAATGCCAAATAATGATCGTAGTAAATGTAACTTATTTATGATAATCATGATCATTTGTCATGTATGTATATATATATATACATAAAGAGAGAGTACTAGGTTAGAACCGACTCATATATAATTAGATCAATAAATATATATATATATAGATCTTATATCAATAATTTTAATTATTGGATATGATCTACTATCTCAAAACTACTTGCACATCGAACAATCATATAACTTAGAGACTTCTAGCCTATACATCAAGTAATAAAAAAATATATCTAATTTAATTTTATTTAGGATATCCAATTTTTGACTACTTAATACATAGGTTAGGAATTTTTAAATTATATGATTTTTGATGTACAAGCAAACAGTAGAACCATATTCAACCATTTGAATCATCGATATAAGATATTTATTATAAAATTTTGAGATATGATTGGACTGAAATCTAAATCCGATCAACCAGCTTCTACCCCCTCCCCCCCCCCTCTCTCTCTCTCTTTAAATATATATATATATATATATATATATATATATATATATATATATATGACCTGAGATAATGGGATAGATGAGAAGGGATTAAGATTGAGTTTATTATAATCCAGGTAGAAGACATTAGTGTCGAGTATATGTGGATGGCCACCCTCAGAAGATTGATGGTCATCAAAATATAATTTATATTTTACACACCATGTATATTATTTGATGGCCATCCATTCTTCGATGGTAGCCATTTATACATGTATCGTACTTTACCATAATTTACAATGCCACTGATATGGCGGGGTCGCTGACATGTAGCCCATGTCAGACCTAGTCAGACGCCACGTCGGAGGAAGCTACCATGTCAGATCTTTTCTTCGGACTCCTTCGCCAGCTGGATCGAGCTCCACCTCTCTAGACTCCTTCGCCAGGTGGCTCCCTTCGGGTCGAGACGCCTTGGCCGAAGTCGAGCTCCGTCTCTCCGGACTCCTTCGCCAGGTGGCTCCCTTCGGGTCGAGACATCGTGGCCGAAGTCGAGCTTCGTCTCTTTGGACTCCTTCACCAAGCTCCCTGCGATAGCCTGCGATCCTTCCAAGGAAGGCCTTCGCATCCGCGGGCCACAACAGACTGTCGAGGAAGTCGCAGCACCCCGGTGAAGAGACATTGGACCGGGTCCGCTGACCAGGAGAGTCGATCCTCAGCCCTCGAGCAGGCTACTGCTAGGCATCGTCGAGGTCGCAGAGGCAAGGCCCCCCATCGCGACCCCCCTCAGACATTATCTTCTCCTCCTCCTTCGACCTCGATGGAAGGCTCAACCGACGAGGCTATCAGGTGCATGGCAAAAAGGCACCTGGAAGAACAAGAGTGCAAGCTAGCAGAGCTATCCCGCCAGTTTACAAATCTGCAGGGCTCCCCCAGCGAGCTTGCGGGCTATGATGCCCATCCCCCTTTCTCTCGAGAGATCCAAGAGGAATCGATCCCCAGCCGGTTCCGCATGCCGCAGGTGGATCGCTACGATGGGACCACTGACCCCCTGGACCACCTGAAGAGCTACAAGGCCCTCATGAGAGTCCAAGGAGCAACCGACACTCTCCTCTATGTCGCATTCCTGGCCACCCTCCAGAAGGCGGCTCGAGTCTGGTTTACCCGTCTCGAGCCCGAAAGCATCAGCTCTTTCGCTCAGCTGGAGCGAAAGTTCGTGGCCCACTTTGATGCCTGTTGCAAGGTGCCACGCGAGGCAGACAACCTCTTCTCCATCAGGCAACAGGATCACGAGCTCCTACGGGACTACGTGGCCCACTTCAAGATCGCCACGATGGATAACTACAACCTGGATGAGCCAGTCACTATGATGGTGCTGAAGAGAGGGCTCAGGACTTCCTGTTTGACCTACTCTCTAAACAAGAAACCTTCCAAGACGTACTCTGAACTCCTCCTCCGTGTTCAAAAGTACATCTGCACCGAGGAGGCGGATCGCATGAGGAGGGAGTTGGACAGGAAGCCACTGAAGAAGCCAGCTCTAGGGGAGGCATTCGGGGTGCAGAAGCCTGGCCTGCCCGTACCGAATTTTCACCAGGGGCGGAAGTCGAAGAGCAGCCCCATCTTAGAAGAAAGACACACACCTCTCCTTGCTCCGAGGATGAAGATCCTCATGAAGATTGAGGGCGAGCGCTACCTGCATCGCCCACCCCCTTTGAGGCCGTCTAATGGTCACGATAAGATGAAGTACTGCTAGTTCCATCATGACCATGGCCACGACACCGAGGAATGCCACCATCTCAAAAGAGAGATTGAAGACCTCATAAGAAGGGGCTACCTCGGAAGGTTCGTGGGGGGCAAGACCCCAGCTGAACCTCAGGCACTGGCTGCTCTCCCACTGGTCCCTGAAGCAGACAATCGGCCCATTGAGAAGCCTATGGGAATGATCTGTTGGGGAATCGAGTGTGCCCCCAAGAGGGCCCGGGGAGGAGAGGATCCTGAGAATGTACTCCCCTTCATGAGGGAAAGGGAATATGGGGTAAAAAATATAATTAATAATGCCATGGTCATCGAGATGACGATTGCAAAGCATCCTATAAAATAGATTATGGACGATAATGAAAGCTCGACTGATATCCTTTTTTACGATGCTTTTTCTAAGATGAATCTATCCTCTGCTCAACTTAAGCATGTGGACACTTCCCTCGTCGGTTTCACAAGGGACTCTGTAGGAGTTGAAGGAGAAATCACTCTCCCTGTTACTGTCTGGGTGCCATCTCGGCAGAGCACCATCATAATGACCTTCACTGTGTAAGGCTTCCTTCGACCTACAACATGATCCTTGGCCGTCCTGGGCTCAATTTGCTTGACGCGGTCATCTCCACTAGATAGATACTAGTGTAGTTTCCTACTCTGTATGGTGTTGGAGAGATGAGGGGGGCACCTCAACCGATCCAACACTGCCTCCAAGTGATCCCCGGGGTCAGCAGCTCCGAGGAAGATCCTAGTGCCGACGATCTCGACCAAAGGGTGGATGACCCCAGGGATGGCTCGATCGAGCACCTGTTGTCATACCCACTCGAAGCTGACCCGACAAAAATGGTGCAAATTGGGGCCCGGCTGTAAGAGGAGGATCGGGCCCACTTGTTGGAGTTCCTTCGAGCGAATGCAGACATGTTCTCTTGGATGGCAGCGGATATGCTGGGGATTTTCCCCGACGTCATCACCCATAAGTTGAGCATTGATCCAAAGTGTCGCCCGGTCTGGCAGAAGAAGAGAAGCTTCGCCCTGAGAGGCAACGAGCGATCAACGAGGAGGTGGACAAGCTCCTCGCCACTGGCTTTGTTAGCAAGGTGTAGTATCCCAGCTGGCTGGTAAATGTAGTCATGGTAAGGAAGAACAATGGAAAGTGGAGGATCTACATTGACTACATCAACCTCAACAGGGCCGGTCCGAAGGATAGCTTCCCTTTGTCGAAGATTGACCAACTGGTAGACGCCACCTCAGGGCACCGCTTGCTTTCCTTCATGGATGCATTCTCCAGATATAATCAGATTCAGATGCACCCAAAGGATGAGGAGCACACTGCCTTCATCACCGACCGAGGGACGTACTGCTACCGGATGATGCCTTATGGCTTGAAGAATGCTGGCGCCACATACCATCGACTGGTCAACTTGGTCCTCAAGGACCAAATTGGAAGAAACATGCAAGTGTACGTGGACGACATGCTCGTCATGAGCAAGCCGAAGTTGGATCACGTTGCAAACTTGGCATCGGCTTTCCACAACCTCTGGACACACAAGATGAAGCTAAACTCGGCAAAGTGCACCTTCAGTATAGAAGCAAGAAAGTTCCTTGAGTTCATGGTTATCCAAAGGTGTATTGAGGCGAATCTGGAGAAGGTCCAAGCAATCGTCGACATGGAGCATCCCACCTCGAAGAAGCAAGTTCAGTGCTTGATTGGCCGGGTTGCAGCCCTGAGCAGGTTCATCTCGAGGTCGGTTGACTGCTGCTTACCCTTCTTCAAGGCACTGCACACAGTGCACGACTTTGCTTGGACTGAAGAATGCAAAGCAGCCTTGGAGGAGTTGAAGAAATTCCTGGCATCCTCGCCGCTACTCCAAGTCGGAGGAAGGAGAAGAGCTCCTGCTATATCTGGCGGTCACCCCGTAGGTTGACAGCTCGGTCCTTATCCGAATAGATGAGAGCGGATCCCAGAAGTTGGTGTACTATGCCAGTAAAATCCTCTGGGATGCAGAGATCAGATACACCTGCTCAGAAAAGTTAATTTTTGCTCTAATAATATTTGTCAAGCGCCTCAGGCCATACTTTCAAGCGCATCCTATTATGGTCATGATGGACCAGCTGTTAAGGACCATACTCAACCACCCCGAAACATCCGGGTGTTTGACTAAATGGTCTCTGATGTTGAGTGAGTTTGACATTTGATACTGGTCAAGGCTGTCTCAGAAAGCCCAAGTGCTGGCCGACTTCCTGGTCGAGTGCGCTGGCATGAGTGAGGAGCTCGAGGAGACCATCTCGACTTCGGCACCCCAGCAAGAGCCAGTTATTGAGGAGGATACATGGGTCCTCCATGTGGACGGCGCGTCCAACTAAGGAGGGAGCGGAGCAGGACTCATCCTTGCCAACGGGGATGGGGTCGTGGCTGAATGTGCGCATCATTTCAGGTTCGCGGCAACCAACAATCAGGCAGAGTACGAGGCACTCTTCATAGGATTCGGAGTCTCCCGCGAGCTGGGTGTGCCTAACTTGAAGGTCTTCACCGACTCCCAGCTGGTGACGGGGTAGGTCTCAAGAGAGTATGAGGCCCGAGATCCCCAGATGAAGAAGTACCTCGAGCGGGTTCGTTCAAGCACGATGGGTTTCTGGTGCTTCAGCATCTCCCACATCCCTCATGGAGAGAACGCTCGCGCCGACACTCTGTCAAGGATCGCGACCCTGCCGGACTCGTCACTGGGACGCTCCCACATAGACCACCTAGATAGTCCAAGCTATGAAGCCTCCGAAGAAGTCCAGCAAGTCACCCTGGAGTCTAGTTGGATGGATCGGTACATCAGATACATCATCGATGGCACCCTACTAGAAGATCGGACTGAGGCCAGCCTCGTCAAGAGGAGGGTCGCACGATTTGCCCTAATGGATGGATAGCTCTATCGCAGGTCCTTCTCCCATCCGCTCCTGAAGTGCTTGAGACCCGCAGAAGCAACCTTCTTACTCCAAGAAATATACAAGGGCCTTTGCGAGAATCATGTCGGAGGGAGACACTGGCATACAAAGCCCTCCGTCAGGGATACTACTAGGAGACGATGAGGGAGGACGCTGCCGACTTTGTGAGAAAGTGCAACCGCTGCCAGCACCATGCTCATGTACAACATCAGCCCATGGTGTCACTCTCCCAACTCTCCGCACCTTGGTCATTCGCCCATTAGGGAATGGACATCCTCGGTCCGTTCGCTCCTGCTCTGGGTAGCGTAAGTTCCTAATAGTAGCTATCGACTACTTCACCAAATGGATAAAGGCGGAGCCACTAGCATGGATCACCGAAGCCAAGGTCCACCAGTTCTTCTGGAAGTCGATCATCTGCTGTTTCAGACTTCCCCACAGTATCATCATGACAATGGATGGCAATTCGACAACCGGGAGTTCGAGGTCTTCTGTACCGACCTCGGCATCTACCATCGCTTCATCTCAGTGGCTCACCCTCAGACCAACGGGAAAGCTGAGGTGACCAACCGGACAATTCTCTAGGGACTTCGGACTAGGTTGGACCAGGCCAAGGGAAGCCGTTGTCCTCGTCGAGCTCGGTGTACCCATGCTACGGGTGGAGCAGTATAACAAAGCAGAAAACCCGGCTTGCCTCCTTCTCAACTTGGACCTTCTCGAGGAAACTTGAGACAAGGCTCGACTCCAGATGGTGGCCTACTGCCAACGTGTAGCTCGGTACTACAACGCACGGGTGAGGTCGAAGATCTTCCGCCCAGGTGATCTAGTACTACGCTGAGCTAAAGCATCACAACCTCGGGAGTGCAGCAATCTCTCCTCAAACTGGGAAGGCTCGTACAAGGTGGTGGAAGCTCCCCCCAGCGAAGCTTACTACCGGTGAAACTGGGCGATGCCAGATTCCCGCGCGCTTGGAATGCTAACAACCTGAGAATGTATTATCAATAATATAAGGCCTTCCTCCGTTAATAATAAAGATCCTTTTTGTGCAAATCATCTTTGCCTCACAGGGATCTCGCTGTCCGACCCCAGGTTCGGCACTCACAAGGTGTGAATGACTCAGCAAGTCAAAGGACTTTCCTTCTAACTGGCTCGTGTACCCGGAGCTTGGCAAGAAAGAGCCTAGGGACTTGGAGCCTTTAGGCGAGATGCCTCAGTAGAAGACATGAACACGAGCAGCAGAGAAGCAGAGGAAGGAAGATTGCTAAATAGTCAGTAATGCAAAAGGCAATGCAAGTCGATGAAAGAAATGAAACTTCATTGATATGAGTTGAAGTCTTTACATCATCTTCTCTGGGCCCCCAACAGACCGGGTGGCCCGAACTAAAAGAAAGAAAAGAAAGTAGAGAAATAAAATACAAGCACCCCTACTCGGCCGGCTCCTTCCCGGGCCGGTGCACAGTTGGGGCATCATTCTTGGGGACCTCCTCGGGCGGAGCCTCATCGGTGGCAGCTTCATCGGCGGTGGCAGCTTGTTCTCCCACCTCAGCCAGGTCCGGTGCTGGGCTCTCCGGTAGACCAATCAGGAGGCGGAGCCTGCTCAGGTTCTTGTCCGGGATGAGGCCTTCCACCTTCGATCTGTAGTACATGAACTCCTTAAAGAAGGAGTCCGTAGCGAGTTCATGGAACTCAGCGTCAAACTCCTTCGAGGCTTTGTACTGCGGGACCGCCTTGGTGGCCTCCCTCTTCGCGACCTCCACTCGCTGGTGGCTACGGTAGCCTCCTTCTCGGTGGCAGCAGTCTTCTCTTCCGCCGCCGCGATCCTCTTCTTGATGGCCGCCGCCCACTGCTTTGCCGCCTCGAGTTGGCCTCGGAGCGCTTGAGCCAGCTCCTTCTCCCGGGCCACCTCGGCCCTGAGCTCCTCTACCCTGGCCTCCTTGGCCTGGAGCTCGTCGGTTCGGCTCTTGGACCGATCTCTCTCTCGGTCCAAGGACTCCTCTAGCTCCTTGATGCGCCTTTTGGCGCCTGCAACTTTGCCCCTCAGCTCTTTATGTTTCCGCTTAGACTCCCAGGCGGCGTCAGTCTGTAGACTGACCTCGGCCTTCAAAGATTCGAGTTCCGATGACCGCTACTGATCCCTCCTTGCCCACTGACTGCAGTAGTCCCGGATAAGTAGGAGCTCGACGCCGAGCTGTCACCAAGAAAATGTCAGTCACAGAATAAAGAGAAGCAAACAAGAAAAAGAAGGGAATGGACGAAAGGAAAGGAGTTCTTACCGAGAACAGTTGGGGGAATGTGCTTCGAATGGCGTCGCCGAGGAGCTTCCCCGCCTTCTCCCACCGGTCATGCGACTGGACTGCGAAGTCCATCATGCGTTCAGCGAGCTCTGGGTCTCAGACCAATGAGGAGTTTGGCAGCACTTCAAATGGTGGCCTGTGGTGGTCCTTCCCCTTCTTCGATGTCATTCCGACCATTGGTCTGACGGTCGGTCATCGGTCTAATGATCGATCCGGTCGCCAGGATCCGGCCACCAGGGTCCGGCCATCGGTCCGATCGCTGATTCTGCCACCCATACGGTCACCGGTCTAGTCATCAGGGTTCGGCCATCGGTTCGATCGCCGACGGTCGGACCGGGGTCGGATCGGTGGCCGGACCCTGGAAACTAGACCGGTGACCGTATGGGTGGCAGGACTAGTGGCTGGACCCTGGTGGCCGGACCGGCGGTCGGACCGGTGGCCGAACCGGCGGTCGGGCCGGTGGCCGGATCCTGGTGACTGGATCGACCGTCAGACCGGTGACCGACCGTCAGACCAGTGGTCGGACTGATAGCTAGACCAGCAATCGGACTGGCACCAACCTAGCAGCCGAACTGGTTGTCGAATCAATGATCGAAGCCAAACTGACTATCAGATCGGTGATCGGATTGGCGACCGGACTGCAAAATTACAGGTTATAATAATTTTAAAAAATTATTATAGTATCATACTATTATTTTTTAATTTTTAATTATTTAATTTTTTATTAAAATTTAAAATAAAAAAGTTAGAGAAAAAATCACAGGTTTAACCTGTGTTTTCTTGAAATCGAAGGTCCAACCTGCGATTTCAAACCATTTTTATTTTTTTTAATTTTATAATAGCCGTACATCTAAATTTATAAATATAATTTTATCGGGATTAATTTGAAAAATAAAATTTTAGAAAACATTATTTTAAAAAAAAAACCCGTAAAAGCTAGTGCAATAAAAAGGTATCCGTAGTCGTCACGGGATTCGGTGGCCGTCTTATGCGGTCGGTTTCTACTTTTCGATGCCTTCGTCAATCCGCACCATTTCTTCCGTAGTTTCCTCCCTTGCTCGCGATGCACTAAATCCTTCGGAAAGTCCTGGCCCGCTCCACACATACAGCAAAAACACTTCATCCCTATTGCAAAAGCTCGGCCGTCTTCTACGTTTAATCCCTATTGCCAGAACCTCCTCCGGCGGCGATGGACGACGAGCTGCCGGCGGCGCCGCCTCTGGACCTCGGCGACCTGAGGGCTGTCGCCGTCCTCGGCCGCGGCGCCAAGGGCGTCGTCTTCCTCGTCCGCGCCCCCTACTCCCCCGAGGCCCTCGCCCTCAAGGCCATCTCCCGCTCCTCCATCGAGCGCAAGAATTCCGACTCCGCCTCCGACGATGCCTATCGCAGGGTCTGGTTCGAGCGCGACGTCCTCCTCGCCGTCCGCCATCCCTTACTCCCCTCCCTCCGGGGCATCGTCTACACCGACAAGATCGTCGGGTTCGTCATCCAGCGCTGCTCCGGCGGCGATCTCCACGCTCTCCGCCGGCGCCAGACGGAGAAGATGTTCTCCGACGATGTCATCCGGTGAGCTCTCCCCATCTCCCAAAATCAATGGATATATTCGATTTGTCTGAAATTTTTTCTTGAATTTTAACCTAAATCTGGTGCTCCTTAATTTGATCTTCTTCAGGTTCTACGCGGCGGAGCTGGTGCTCGCCCTGGAATACTTGCATGAATTGGGGATCGTCTACAGAGATCTGAAGCCCGAGAACGTTTTGATCCAAGAAAACGGCCATCTGATGCTCATCGACTTCGACCTCTCCACCAAGCTCCCAGCGAAATCGCCGGTACCTCTCAAGCACTCCACCAGGCGCGACGCTTCGGCGCCGGCGAACACCGGAAAGAAGAAGCGCTTGTCGCGCTGGTTCTCCTGCAATGCCGGTGTGTCGCGGGACAGATCCGACTTGCCGGAGGAGGACTCCGTCTCCGGGGACGAGTCCACCTCCGGGTCGTCGGCGTCGGGGAAGTCGAACTCGTTCGTGGGGACGGAGGAGTACGTGGCGCCGGAGATCATCCGTGGGGAAGGCCACGATTTCGCCGTCGACTGGTGGAGCCTCGGCGTCCTCCTCTACGAGATGCTCTACGGCCGGACGCCGTTCCGTGGACAAAACCGGAAGGAAACGTTCTATCGGATCCTGACGATGGAACCGGAGCTGACGGGAGAGAAAACGCCGTTACGGGATCTGATACGCCGTCTCCTCGAGAAGGATCCCGGGAGGAGAATCTCGTGTGACGGTGTCAAGCAGCACGAAGTTTTCAGAGGGGTAGACTGGAGCTCGGTTCTTCGGATATCGCGGCCACCGTTTATTCCGGCGGCGGCAGATTGGGAAGAGGAGGGCGCGGAGGGAAATAATCCCATCGATGTGGAGGAGTGCGTACAAGAGATATTCCGTAACGGTAACGGTAACGATAACGATAACAGAAGTGCGGTTTCCAAGGTCGCGAGAGAGGGAATCCCGGATGGAAACCGGGACGATGAAGGGTCGATTGATCCTTCCAGCACCACTGATTTTTCTGTTTTTTAAAATTTTTTTAATTTCTGAAACTTTACACCACCTTTTTTTTTTTTCCCTTCCAACAACAGCTCGAGAAAGAGGTGATGCTATTGTGGAAGAGTTATATACATTCGACTATTATTTCTGGATGGTTGTTATTATCATAATAGATAATTATATATGGAAAAAAAAAGTCAGTAACATAACAATATCATTTTTTAAATTTTTATTAGTTTTTATTCTTTTTTGTATCAATAATTATGATGACGTGCAAATAATATTCATAGGTAATTAATTATTTTACAGGCTTTACGCATATATGTCTTTATGTTTGCATAGGTGAGATACATATAATTACATTTATTTTGTTTGTAGCATTCTTTTTTTTTCATTAATTGCATTGAATTAGTATTAGATGTGTTTTTATGTATGTTAGACATGAAAGAGTCCATAATCTATCTAGACTAACTAAATTAAATTATTCAATTGAGAAAACAATTTTCTTAAAAGTCATGATAGGTCTTCTATCACAATATTATCTGTTGACTTTCTAGTCATACGCGCATTTTGTCATATAGATTTGGGATAATTGAATTATATATTGTGAAGCTTTCGTTTCTTGCTCTCAAAGAAATGTTTGCATATATGAACTTTTACCGGTGAAGTTCCAGGTCAAGAGGTGTTGCTAGATCTTGAAAGTCGGTTTGATTTTGTGCGTGCATGGAATTTTCGTTATAGCTAGATTATTTGGAACTATATTCTATGCATGCTTGCAATTCTATCATGTTTCTATTATATTTGACATGGTCATGAATAACGGCAAGCAAACAGTTGATTGCCTAGTGATGATGCCTCATATTTTATTTCCAATTGATCTTCCAAGTTGAATATTTGGTCAAGGTTGCTAAAATTAAATTATATTTTGGATTAAATAAATAGCTTTCTTGTCATGCAACTTTAATTGTGGTTGGTTGGTAAGTTGGTTATTGGCACTCCGAAGATTACATGTATCAATTGTCTATCATTTATTGTTAGTGCGTGATTCACCTAGTTATTAAGGTCTCTTGGTAAAAGGACCTCCATCATGATGGGATCCAAAATCTTAGGCAATCATGGATATGGACATGGACCAAATGCCTAGCACTTTAATTGTTCTCTCAATCAGTGAGAACGAGGACCACCTTCTTTCTTCGCTCAAGCATGATCTACCCATATAGCAATGCTATATATATTAGCTAGCTAGCACATATCAATCTCACATAAAACTGCCATACAATTGATGTGCAACTTTGATATCCCTCTTCTAGCCATAAAAAGAATTACATAATGCAATTACTTTAATATTTCTCTCATGGTTAGGTAGAGATATGGAAGACATTATATGGTCTTCTCCATGGTTAATACATCTTGTGTGGTAGTTTGCAGTTGGCACCTTTTATCCTTGTGATTGCAGTTAAACTTGTTCCATCTGATATGCAGGCCCCATCAAATTACCAAATCATATATATATATATATATATATATATATCTAACATGCAGGTTCCCAAAGTATCCAACTTAGTGGAAATGATTGATCAACGGCTCTTTGTTGTGTGCAACAGAAGAGTCACATGTTTCTGTTTGCATTAGGTTATATCACTCTAGTAGTTGGCACTTGGTATTGCGTGGGAACGAATGGACAATTTGACATTTGGCCACCAACATGCTTACTTTTTTTTTTTTCCGAGGAAGAAGCGAACAACGACGGATATAATTTGTTACAGTGAAAAATGAGTTTAAGAATATATAGTGTTATGAAACAGGTCTAATTAATTCAGAACTATTATCGCATCCTACGTTGCCATACCATACCAAATTCTTCTCGGTCAAGCCTAGAAGCAGGATGAGCAGGTTAGAAGAATCTTAGCATCATATATTGTGAGGCCCAATCCTTATTGGGCTGAATTTGGACTGAAGTCGGCAGGGGCTGCCGACTTCAATTCAAATTCAATCTAGCTCGGAAGTTCGGATTTTCCGGCGATGATTTCGGATGCCCGTCGACGCCGCTGGAGGTGGGGGAGGGAATAAGAGTCTTCCTCGGTTATTTTAGAGACCTCGGGTGCCTCTGTTGATCCCGAATACCCTCTCTAACGGTAGACGCTGATGGCTCCCTTCGCGTGTCTCAGCCCTTGCCGGAGTGTTCTCTTCACCGGTGGTCGCTGCGATCGGAGTTCATCTCGCCGGTAAGTCCTTCTTCCTCGTCTTTTTCTTCTCTGGGGGGTTACGTTGGTGTGGGGGTGTTTCGCCCGGGAGGAGGGAAGAACCCGGCCGATTCCTTCTTTTCCGTTGGATTCGTGGAGGTTTTGGCCGGTGATTGTTGGCCGCCGCCGGTCTCTTCTCTTCCTTCCAGCGACCCTTTTCGGACGGTCGACCACTGGGATCGCCGCCGTTCCATCGCTCGTTGGGGGGGGGGGGAAACTCGGTCGACCTGTTAACAGAGAAAGAGGTCTCTGTTAACAGGGAAGGGGATTTATCCCGTGTGCTTCCCGGCGAGTGATTGGACGGCCACTGTCGAACCGCCGGTCCCTTCCCTTTCCTCCGGCGACTTTTTCGGCCGGTCGATCGGGAGGATCGCTGTCGATCCTCCCCGGTTCTCCTCGTGAACCAGGTCCGGGCACTGTGGCCTGGACGTGTGGGGTTGGGTTTGGCTGAGCCGGGCCCTGCTGGGCCAGGTCTATTTCTTGGTTGGGCCGGTTCAGTAAAAAAAAAAAACCCCATTGGGAAAATAAATAAATAATAATAATAATAATTATATTAATAATATTAAATAAAAGGGAAGAAGGGGAAAAGATCTGTTGGACAAGGTTGTTCCAGGAAAATTTAGTTTTTATTTTCTTTTAATTTGTGATTCAGGATCATCGTTGACTTTGGAAGACCCGGATTAGTGTTGGATGGACTGTTCTAGTTGGTGGATACTCCTCGGTAAGTTATCTCGACCTCTGATATGTATGCCAATATATAATTTAGTAGATATATGTAATATATCTGCATTTGATTGCATTGGATTGCGTGCATCATGTTGGTGTGGGTGTTTTGTGTTGGTACATTGTATTAGTGTGGGGAACATTGTGGGATTGCTTTGGATTGCATGTATCGAGTTGATGTGGATGCATTGTATTGGTGTGGAGAACATTGTGGGATTGTATTGGATTGCGTGTATCGAGTTGATGTGGATGCATTGTGTTGGTATAAGTACATTGTGTTGGTATGGGTGCTCTCTAGTTCGATTATGATCATACGAGGACCTAGTTTCCTTTTGGACCTCCAGCGGGGCTATCGCTGGCACATGACCATTGAGCGGTATGTGACACAGGAGCTAGTTGCCTTATTTTAGCCTTGCATGGCAGGCACATGCAGAGGATGCATGTTTATTGTATGATACTCAGAGCTAGTTTTTCTTTTGGACCTCCAGCAGGGCTTTTGCTGTTATATGACCGTTGAGCGGTATGTGACACAGGATCTAGTCTCTTTCGGGGCGAGCCATGGGCCGATCGTGGCCATAGTTAAAGAACTAGGAGAGTAGTGTAAATGGTTGGCCATCCATAGTCGTGTCTGTGTTGGTTGCATTTTAGTGTTAATACTTGTATCATGTTGTTGGTTATTATTATTATATTGCTGGACATCTTGTTGCATGATGTATTATGCTTGTTGTTATTAGATGCATATTGGTGTATGTATATTGGAGGTGTTGATAACTTACTGAGCCTGTGTAGCTCACCCCTATTTTCCTATATTTTTGTTTCAGATATCGAAGATCATTAGGGCTTTGGGACCGGTCGGTGAGGAGCTAGGTTTTAGATATTAATCCCTGAGTTTATATTTTATCTGTATTTTATTTTCTGTTAATCTTTATGGAAAGTTGTTCCTTACTATTGTTTGGTTGTAGATTTGAAAGTTAGGCATGGCATGATCTCTAGAAGATATCTAGGATTGTGCGGCCGGTCACGTAGCCGATCCTTGATCTGGATTCGGGGCGTGACATATATCACTTGATTAGAAGTATTACAGCTTCGATAGGTATTTCTCGGCTCACAATTTTTAAGCCGACTTGAATTCTTTCGTTTTGGCTATTGATATTTTCACTTCGTATAAAAGAGTGTTTCCTCCAATTAATCAAACTAGGAATGTAGATTGCCATAATAGCCGCCAACAATTTATGCCGAGCCTTTAGATGGTTAGATATAGTGTAGTCCTAAATGGTCATGGCAGAATTTCAAACTATTTATATATATATATATATATATATATATAATTTATAGGAGATCCAAAATTTTATGATTTAAAATAAATCTATTTTGAAAAAAAAAAAGAAAGAAAGAAAAAATAGGAAGCATCCTTGATACCAGCATTACCATAGCCATTGTTATCACTAAGCTCTTTATTCTTCTTATGATATAATGGACAGTATATATATATATATATATATATATATATATATATATATCAACGATACAGAGATCAACAACAACTGCAATCAAAGTTTTGAAAAAAAGGGTCCCTGTTCCCACTCTTTAAGTTTGGGCATGGTCAACAACCACACGTCTTTTTTAATATATTTATGTGTTCACTATCACGATTTGCGTGGGTCTGACGTATGGCGTGACCAGATCCCAGCCTCACATGTAACGTGGGGTGATGCCGGCAGGATGGAAGCTTTTTTTGATAAATGTGTTTTGACAATAGGCGTGTAGCATTTAAAGTATCGGTTAGATGTCGATTCTTAACCGTTGATTTTGTATGTTATCACAAAAAAAAAAAAAAAAAAAAAAATAAAAAAATTGTAAGCATGTTTAATAGAGTCAATTCTCCATACGAAAAGTAAGTTTGATGGTAGTTATTTGTAACATCATCGGTCGTGCATGATCATGGTGCGAGGCATCACTTTCCAAGTGACATGCGGCAATGGATAATTTTCTCTAAAATTTATTATTATATTTTTCACACTTTTTTTTTTTTAAAAAAAAAGCAAGGGTGTAAACTTTTTTTCTGAAAATTTTGTAAAAGATTACGCTTGGTGTTCAATTTTGCAAGAAAAAAATATCGTTCAGGTTTGCAACACCTCTCAACAATGCCTCATTTTTGTACATATGCGTCAAAGAAGAGCATGCTATCTATCCATCACCCATCCGATCCGATCGACAATTCCCTGACACGTACCAAATCATGTACTCCTCACCTAATATTTTTCTATATGGCGGAACAACAAAACCACGAATCCGTTTGACACGATCCACATTTATTTATTAGACTATTATCTAAAGTAATCCATGTAATTAAGAGCGATCGCTACATGATATGATCCTGGGCAATTCCATGGTCAAGATTTCACACCGATGGAAGAGGTTTCTTGCCGCAATCGGCGACCTAAGCCATTCTGCAAAGCACGTCGGTGCCTTTGGTAGCTCTCAAGATATACATGCATATTTGTAGGATAAAATACGCTACTCGAAATAGATCGAACATGCTGCTCCATGATCCATCCAGAATAACAAAATTATAAATCATTTGATATAAACCGCATTTATTTATCCGAGTCTATGCTAAGAGTTATCACTACATGCTAGGATTGCAGGCAAGGCCATTCCATGAGCACAATTTTACATTGACTGGAGAGCTGTCTTGCCGCAATAAACCTGCCCATCATGTGTCACGTCCCGGCCCAAAACTTTTTGAGAAATCATGTGTCACGTCCCGGCCCAAAACTTGAGCCGAACATGTGATGGACGGCCGTATATTCTTGAATTTATTTTTTCTCGAACATACATATCATATCATTATTTCAGTAATAATTATCCAGCCAAGCAATACGCATAAGTTTTATTTGGATAAACTCATTCGAATGTTCATATAACTAACCGCCACACACTTAAATTTTACTAAACATTAAAAAAAATAAAAGCAATAATGTCCGCTATGTCCTAAGTTCCTCGCTGGCTGGTATCCAAGCCCAAATGTTTCTCTGGTCCTGAAAAAAATGTAAGGAAATAAAGTGAGTTCCCTGGTCGACCCAGTAAGTTATCATAATCTCAGATATAAATCCACCATGAATCGAGAACAAGATAACTTAAATAAAACAGTGTAAAATAATAAACTACACATAATAATAAAATTAAGCCAATTCAGTTAAGTTTTCATTATTAACCTCCTTTGCTACTTTTCTGACAACACACTTTTTAGGATGGCCATCCACACTCACCTAATTCCTCTGACTATGGCTACAATTGACTCGTGGCTAGCCCCGAAAGAGACTACATCCTGTATACACATATCGCTCATCAGTTATGCGCCAGTGAGAGTCCCATTGGAGGCCCAAAAAGAAAACTAGCTCTGAAATTACATGAGAATTATGCATCCTCTGTATGTACCAGCGATTGCCCCGATGGCTAGGGCCACAAGGAAAGCTAGCTCCTATGTATACATATCGCTCATCGGTCATGCGCCAGTGCTAGCCCCACTGGAGGTCCAAAAGGAGACTATACCCTAACTCATGTAATCGTAGTTGGACTAGAGAGTGTCAAAAATCAACTCAACCCATATACATGACACAGAGCATTTTAAACACATGTATTTAATCTCATATCCTATCAAGTCATCGATGTATAGTATGGAATGTATACAGTAAAATATAATAACATAATAATAATTAAGCTCACATCATGCATGACAAAATATACTAGAGAGAGATAACTTACCGAAGAGTATCCACCAACTAAGTACAATTCAGATACTAGACCTGGTCTTCCAAGGACAACAACGATCCTGACAAATAATTTATAATCATACAATTAATTTCTATTTCAAAAAAATTAAAAAGAAAACTACATTATCATGAGGCACTCGTCAATCCAATTTCAATTCTGGTCCGAAAATTAACCATTCCTCCCTTTCTTTCTCTCTCTTCTCTCTCCTTTTTTTTCTTTTGTTTTTTTTTTTCCGTTCCTTTCTCTCCTTCGTCCCTGCCGAACAGCCCCCCCTTTCTCTCTATTTTTTTTCTTCCCCCTAATCGAGCCGAACCCTCCCTAAAAGGAAGGCCGGAGGTTCGGGAAGGATGGCCGGAAGGAAAGAGGGGACCGGCGACGATCCTAATGATCGTCCGGCCTCCAACCGGAAATCCTCAAAAAAAACAAGACGAGCTCCCGCCGTTCATCTCTGCTCATGCTCACGCTCGAGAGAAAGATAGAGAAAAGGAAACTTACCAACGAGATTGGCATCGGATTTCGGCGGCCACTGGAGGAAGAACGGGTTTTGAATCGACCGAGACACGTGAGGGGACCATCCTTTATAAGGAAGAGTCCCTATTTCCCACGCCTTCGACCCACCCTCCCCAAGCCTTCCATGGCTCAAACGCTCCCTCCTCCGACTCCTCCGCTAAAAAATCTGGCGATTCGGTGCCCCAACGAGCAGGGGACTCGATCCCTTGTTTGGCAAAAATTTTTGCCTAATTCAAACTGAAGTCGGCAACCCAGTTGCTGGCTTCAACCCAAATTTTGCATGGGTCAGGCCGGCTGAAAATTTGGGTTGGGCCTCACATTCTCCCTTTCTAAAAAAAATTCCGGCCTCAAAATTGACATATCTGGTTCGTGGAAAAGTTGAGGATACTTGTCTCTCATGATTTCTTCTAGATCCCAGGTGGCCTCTCGTTCTGAATGATTGCTCCACCGGACTTTAACATAAAAAATGATACGCCATCTCAGGACTTGTTCCTTTCTATCTACCACATTCACTAGTTGCTCTTCATAAGATAAATCTTCTCTAAATCGAAGCGGTCCAAATTCGACTATATGATTCGGATCAGGTACATACTTTCTCAGTATAGAGACATGGAAAACGTTATGCACTCCAACAAGAGAAGGCGGCAAGGCAAGTCGATAAGCCACTACTCCAATTTTCTCTAGGACCTCAAAAGGATCCACATACCAGACACTTAGCTTCTCTCATATTCCGAATCTCATTACTCCTTTAGTAGGAGACACTTTGAGAAACACATGATCTCCCACTTGGAATTTTAGTTCTCTTCTTCGATTATATGCATAACTCTTTTATCGACTTTGAGTTGAGAGAAGCCGTTTCCTAATAAGTTGAATTTTGTCCATTGTCTATTGTACAATATCCGGTTCCAAAAGTTTTCTCTCACTAACATCATCCCAACATACTGGGGTCGTACATCTCCTTCCATAGAATGCTTCAAAAGGTGCCATCTTAATAGTTGCTTGATATCTATTATTATATGCAAACTCCATCGATGATTAATGCTCATCCTACGATCCCTTCAAATCCAAAACACAAGCTCTTAACATATCTTCCAACATCTGGATTGTTCTCTCCGACTGACCATCTGTTTGTGGATGAAAAACCGTACTAAATTCTAGCTTGGTTTTCATAACGTGATGTAGTCCTCTCCAAAATTGAGAGACAAATATCATATCCCTATCAGATACAATCGATACAGGAATACCATGCAATCTAACAATCTCATCAATATATAATTTAGCTAGCCTCCCCAATGAAAAATTGACCTTGATAGGTAAGAAATAAGCTGAGTTCGTCAATCGGTCTACAACAACCTAGATAGCATCAAATCCTTTGAGAGTCCTCGGTAATACTGTAACAAAATCTATTGTGATATATTCCCATTTCCATACTAGAATAGCCAGGGGTTGTAGTGGTCTTGTCAGTCTTTAATGCTCAGCTTTTATTTGTTGACAAGTTAAGCATTGGGCTACAAACATGGCTATCTCCCTTTTTATACCACTCCACCAGAAATTCTTTTTAAGGTCTCTATACATTTTCATACTTCTAGGGTGTACAATATAAGTAGAGTTGTGAGCTTCAGTCATAATTTTTCTCTTCAAACCTACATCCCTTGAAACACATAATCTGTTCCTAAATCTTAAGGATCCATCCTCATGAATTCTGAATTCTGAAGTTGCCCCAGATTACACTTTTTCCCTGATCTTTTGTAATTTTGCGTCATCCTCCAGGGATGCCTTAACTCTATCTGTTACAGTCGTGACAGTGACGTGGTCAGGCTCAGCTATCATCGAATACGAGCGAGCCACGTGTATGTTTCCCTGGCCAAGTCAGCGCCACATCCTCAAAGCCAGGATCGGCAAGACTACACCGCCCGACGACTGCCTGAGGCAAACCGCCCTCGCCGAGGTCGAGCTCGGCTCGGAATTCCTCTACCACTTCATCGGCGCCCGGGCCCAGGAGGGGTCCACCTAAGCCGAGGTCGGCTGGTCCTTCGCCCTTCGCCAGGTGGCCGCCCGGAGACGGGCCCACCTCGGCCGAAGCCAGGCGACCTCCTGCCACCTCGCCAGGTGTCCATCCAGGAGGGGTCCACCTAAGCCGAGGTCGGCTGGTCCTTCGCCCTTCGCCAGATGGCCGCCCGGAGACGGGCCCAACTCGGCCGAAGCCAGGCGACCTCCTGCCACCTCGCCAGGTGTCCACCCAGGAGGGGTCCACCTAAGCCGAGGTCGGCTGGTCCTTCGCCCTTCGCCAGGTGGCCGCCCGGAGACGGGCCCACCTCGACCGAAGCCAGGCGACCTCCTGCCACCTCGCCAGGTGTCCACCCAGGAGGGGTCCACCTAAGCCGAGGTCGGCTGGTCCTTCGCCCTTCGCCAGGTGGCCACCCGGAGACGGGCCCACCTCGGCCGAAGCCAGGCGACCTCCTGCCACCTCGCCAGGTGTCCACCCAGGAGGGGTCCATCTAAGCCGAGGTCGGCTGGTCCTTCGCCCTTCGCCAGGTGGCCGCCCGGAGACGGGCCCACCTCGGCCGAAGCCAGGCGACCTCCTGCCACCTCGCTAGGTGTCCACCCAGGAGGGGTCCACCTAAGTCGAGGTCGGCTGGTCCTTCACCCTTCGCCAGGTGGCCACCTGGAGACGGGCCCACCTCGGCCGAAGCCAGGCGACCTCCTGCCACCTCGCCAGGTGTCCACCCAGGAGGGTCCACCTAAGTCGAGGTCGGCTGATCCCTCGCCCCTCGTTAGTTGGCCCCCGGAGACGGGCCCAACTCAGCCGAGGTCAGACCGCTCGTACGGCGAGGGCCCTGGGGAGAGAGACGGGCCCCGAGGCCATCCCTCAGGCCGTACGAATCCCAGACGGTGTCCTGTACGGAGGGCGACGGCACGCGGAACATCACTAGCATCGGCCTGACAGGTCCCGCAGCCGAGAGACGCAACCCCGACGACACAGGCCCCATAGATGGATGGCGCCCACGCTTGGGGAAGAGGGCGCTCTCACTGGGCCCGAGGCCTGACCGGCCGCCCTGCCAGCACCGCCCTCCCCTCTTTCTCTTCTGTCTTTGCCTTTTCCCTGCTGGGCCCGGTGGACGAGGTCGGAAAGCCGCCTGGCACCCTTCACCGAAAAGGGAAAAGAGAAGAGGATGGGGGAGGGGAGTTTCCTAGACGAAAAAAGACAAATGTGCGACGGAAGGAGATAAAGAAGGAAGGATCTGGGGATGACAAGGTAAGCCAACCAGCCTGGGGACAAGGAGGAAGCACCGACAAAAGGCCTCGCTCCGAGAGAGAAACGAGAGATCCCGAGAGGGGAACTCTGGGCGTGAGCTCGGCAAGGAGGCCCAGCCGAGATTCTGGTCCCCAGAGCATTTCCTTCACCAGTTAACTCTCTGAGTCGGGAACCCTTTAGAGGGTCTGGCTGGAGAGTCTGTTCCTTCTCGTCGTCTACTGACTTGACCGTCGGAGCTCCCTCGCCGGGATCCCCGGCCAGGGTCCTCTAACCCCTTTGTTGCAGGTTCTCCGCGGGAAGGGAGGCTCCCTCACCAGGCGGTCAGGAAGGATCGGCTGATCCGAGGCACGGGCGCGGCGGCGAGAGCGGTAACAGATTGGCACGCCAGGAAGGGGGGCAGGACACTAACCCCTAGTGGGAACCAGCTTTCTCCAGGTGTCACGCTCTCCAGCAATGGTGGTCACTCGTGGTCGTGAGGCATCCACCAGCCGTGTGGGGGATGTCCACTCCCCTCCAGGGGGCCACAGCCCCGAAAGGGAGCTTCCGGCTCCCCCTCCTCTTCCGCAGCAGCCTACCCCGGTGGACGGATCCCTTGCGGCCATCGTCCAGCAGCTGCAGACCTTGACCTCAGCGGTCCGACAGCTCCAGCATCAGCAACGGTCCCTGGCCACTCAGCCGCAGCCAGGGACCCCGGCGGCCCGAGCCACGGGCAGCGTGGGAGCCTGTGCTCAATCCAGGACAGGCCATCCCACCCGAGGGCCATCTCCAACCCCCGGGGGAGCCACCAGGCTTCCGCAAAGAGAAACTATTCCGGTTCGGAGGATCACGAGAGTCGATCCCCGGCCGACGGGGCCGAAACGGTGCATCGCAGCAAGCGACGCCGAGGCCAGACCTCGCGCCGAGACCGATCGGCGCCCCCTTCACCCGCAGCCTCGGTGGAAGACTCCACCGATGAAGCCATCAGGCGCCAGGCCGAGAGGCGCCTGGAGGAGCATGAGCACAAGCTGGCGGAGTTCGCCCGCCGATTCGCCGACCTGCAGAACTTGTCGGTAGACCCGGCGGGCTACGACTCCCGCCCTCCTTTCTCTGAAGAAATCCAGGCAGAGCCGATCCCGAAACGGTTCCGCATGCCGCAGGTGGATCCCTACGACGGAACCACCGACCCCCTGGATCATTTGGAGAGCTATAAGGCTCTCATGAGGGTCCAGGGGGCCACCGACGCCCTTCTGTGCATCGCCTTCCCGGCAACCCTTCGGAAGGCCGCTCGAGTCTGATTCACCCGCCTCGAGCCCGGATCCATTTACTCCTTCCATCAGTTGGAAGGAAAGTTTGTGGCGCACTTCGACGCTTGTCGGAAGGTGCCAAGAGAGGTGGACAGCCTCTTTTCCATCCGCCAGCAGGACCAGGAGCTGCTCCGGGACTACATCACCCGGTTCAAGACCGCAGCCCTGGAGATCTACAGCTTGGACGAGCCCGTCGCCATGCTGGCCTTGAAGCACGGACTCAAGACGTCCCGCCTGACCTATTCCCTGGACAAGAAGCCGCCCAGGACGTATTCCGAGCTCCTCCTCCGCGCCCACAAGTACATCCGAGCGGAGGAGGCTGACCGCACCCGTCGAGAGCTGGACGGGAAGACTCCGAAGAAGCCGCTCCCGAGGGACACCCCGGGAGCTCGGAGGCCCGGGCCGTCTGCCGACCCTCGCCCAAACCCAAGATCGAGGGGCGAAGCCACTCCCGAGCGAGGTACACCCCTCTCCTCGCACCTCGAACGAAGATCCTCATGGAAATCGAGGGCGAGCGCTACCTCCGCCGACCTCCTCCTCAGAACCCGAGAGCCGTCCGAGACAAATCAAAGTACTGCCAGTTCCATCGCGAGCACGGGCATGACACAGAGGAGTGTCGCCATCTGAAGCGGGAGATTGAGGAGCTGATCAGGAGGGGTTACCTCAGGAAGTTCATCAAGAACGAGGCCCCCTCTGAAGGGCAGCCGCTCGCGGCCCTACCGCCTGTCCCTGCGATCGACAACCGCCCAACGGAGAAGCCCGTGGGCATGATCTCGCGTGGGTCCGGCCGAGCAATGAAGAGAGCCCGGGAAGTCCCGGAGAATGTAATCCCTCCCAGGGGAGGGGAAGTTAATGACAATGTAAACAACGATGTCGTGGTGGTCGAGATGACCATCGCGAAGCATCCTGTACATCGAATCATGGTGGATAGTGGAAGCTCGGCTGATGTACTTTTTTACGATGCTTTCTCTCGAATGAATTTGTCCCCCGATCAGCTGAAGCCAGTTCACACCCCCCTGGTAGGTTTTACAGGGGACTCCGTGGGGGTCGAGGGGGAGATCACTCTCCCGATCACTGCCGGATCCCCACCCCGGCAGGTGACCGTCTTAATAACATTCACCGTCGTCAGGCTTCCTTCGCCTTACAACGCCATTCTCGGGCGTCCCGGGCTCAACCAACTGGACGCCACCATCTCCACGAGGAGGCTGTTGGTGCAGTTCCCCACGCCTTCCGGGCTCGGAGAGATGAAGGGGACGATCCAGCCAGTCCCGCTCTGCCTCCAGACGGTCCCAGGCGCCAGGGGCGCGGAGCTCACCCATGATATCGACGACCTCGATCTAAGAGAGAAGGAACCCAGGGGGGGCCCGTAGAGCGCCTGCTGACTTTTCCCCTCGGTTCGGATCCCCTGAAGATGGTGCAAGTCGGGGCCCAGCTCCCCGAGGAAGAGCGAACCCGCTTGCTGGAGTTCCTCCGTGCCAACGCTGACGTGTTCGCCTGGTCAGCAGCCGACATGCCGGGCATCCCGCCCGAGGTTATTATGCACGGCTGAACGTGGACCCAAGTTGCCGCCCGGTCCGCCAGAAGAAGAGAAGCTTCGCCATGGAGAGGCAGAAGGCGATCAACGAGGAAGTAGAGAAGCTCCTCGCCGCCGGTTTCGTCCGAGAGGTCCAATACCCTAGCTGGCTGGCAAACGTGGTCATGGTAAAGAAGAGTAGCGGTAAGTGGAGGATCTGTGTGGACTACACCGACCTCAACCGAGCTTGCCCAAAGGACAGCTTCCCTCTTCCAAAGATCGACCAGCTGGTCGACACCACCTCGGGGCATCGCCTCTTATCGTTCATGGACGCCTTCTCCTGATACAACCAGATCCGGATGAACCCGGAGGACGAAGAGCACACTGCCTTCATAACTGACCGCGGGACTTTTTGCTACAGGATGATGCCTTTCGGCCTCAAGAACGCAGGCGCGACGTATCAACGTCTGGTCAATAAAATCTTCAAAGACCAGATAGGCCGCAACATGCAGGTGTACGTGGACGACATGCTGGTGATGAGCAAACTTGATTCGGACCACGTGGCTGACTTGACGGAGACGTTCGGCAACCTCCGGCGCCATCAGATGAAGCTGAACCCGGCGAAGTGCGCTTTCGGCGTCTCCGCCGGTAAGTTCCTAGGGTTTATGGTGACTCAAAGAGGAATCGAGGCCAACCCGGAGAAGGTCCAGGCCATCCTGGACATGGAGCAGCCCGCCTCCAAGAAGCAGGTGCAACGACTGACCGGCCGAGTCGCAACCCTTAGCCATTTTATTTCCAGGTCGGCGGACCGCTGCCGTCCCTTCTTCAAGGTGCTGAGGAAGATGAATGGCTTTGCTTGGACCGAGGAGTGTCAGCAGGCCTTCGAGGAGCTGAAGAAGACGCTCGCATCGCCACCTTTACTGTCCAGGCCCGAGGAGGGGGAGGAGCTTGCCCTCTACCTGGCGGTTACCCCGGAGGCCGTCAGCTCTGTCTTGGTCCGAACCGACGACCAGGGGCTCCAGCGGCCGGTGTACTATACCAGCAAACTTCTCCGAGACGCGGAGCTCAGGTATTCCCGGCCCGAGAAACTTGTTTTTGCGCTAATAGTGTCTGCCCAGCGTCTCAGGCCCTATTTCCAAGCGCACCCCATCGTCGTCTTGACGGACCAACCGCTGAAAGCGGTGCTCAGCCGACCCGATACTTCGGGACGATTGGCCAAGTGGGCACTGAAACTCAGCGAGTTCGACATTGCATACAGGCCGAGGTCGGCCATGAAGGCACAGGTGCTGGCCGATTTCTTGGTCGAATGTGCAGGCTTGGGCAAGGAGCCCGAGGAAGGCCCCCCGGCCCAGTCGATGGAGGTTGGCACCGATGAGCCCGGAGAGGACGCCTGGATCCTCCATGTGGACGGAGCCTCGAACTCCGGCGGGAGCGGAGCTGGGCTCATCCTTGCCAACGGCGACGGGGTCGTCGCCGAGTGTGCACTCCGTTTCCAATTCCTCGCGACAAATAACCAGGCGGAGTACGAGGCACTTCTTGCCGGATTGAGAGTCTCCCGCGAGCTGGGCGTGACCAACCTCAGAGCTTTCACTGACTCCCAGCTCGTAGCGGGGCAGGTATCCGGGGAGTACGTCGCGCACGACCCCCAAATGGTGAAGTACTTGGAGCTCGTCAAGGCGGGCGCGTCCAAGTTCTGCCGCTTCCACATCTTCCACATCCCTCGCGGGGAGAACGCCCGTGCGGACGCCCTCTCCCGGCTGGCGACCCTGCCGGACACGATGCTGGGACGCGCTCATGTGGAGCGCCTTGAGGTCCCAAGCCTCGAAGCACCGGTGGAGGTCCATCAGGTCAGCCAGGAGCCCAGCTGGATGGACAAGTACGCTGCGTACATCGCCAGCGGCACCCTGCCGGAGGACCAACAGGCGGCTCGCCTCATCAGGAAGAAGGCCGTGCGATTTGTCCTGATGGACGGGCAGTTGTATCGAAGATCCTACTCCTACCCCCTCCTCAAGTGCGTAGGACCCACAGAAGCCAAGCTTGTGCTCCAGGAGATTCACGAAGGCATCTGCGGGAACCACGTGGGGGGCAGGGCATTGACGTACAAGGCCCTCCGTCAGGGCTACTTCTGGGAAACAATGAAGGAAGACGCCGCCGACTTCGTGAAGAAGTGCGACCGGTGCCAACGTCACGCCACGGTGCAGCGGCAACCCTCCAACCCAATCTCTCAGCTCTCAGCCCCCTGGCCGTTCGCCCAGTGGGGGATGGACCTCCTGGGCCCATTCCCGCCGGCGTCTGGCCAGCGGAAGTTCTTGATAGTGGCTATCGACTACTTCACGAAGTGGGTCGAGGCCGAACCCTTGGCAAGGATCACCGAAGCAAACGTCGCCAAGTTCTTCTGGAAGTCCATCGTCTGCCGCTTCGGCCTCCCCCACACTGTGGTCACCGACAACGGATGCCAGTTCGACTGCCGGGAATTCGAAGAATTCTGCAGCGACCTCGGCATCAGGCATCGCTTTACCTCGGTGGCGCACCCTCAGACCAACGGGGAGGCCGAAGTCACGAACAGGACCATTCTTCAGGGCCTCCGCACGCGGCTGGACCAGGCCAAGGGCAGTGGGCCGATGAGCTTCCCAGCATCCTTTGGGCATACCACACCACCCCAAGGACGGCTACCGACGAAACTCCATTCAACCTCGTCTTCGGAGCCGAGGCAGTCATCCCGATCGAGCTCAGCCTACCCACGCTGCGCGTAGAGCAATACGACGAGACAGAAAACTCGGCCAGGATGATGCTCAACCTAGACCTTCTCGAGGAAACGAGGGATAGGGCCCGAATCCGAATGGCGGCATACCGGCAACGTGTAGCCAGATATTACAACTCCCGAGTGCGGCCTAAGGTTTTTCATCCCGGAGACTTGGTCCTCCGGCGCGCCGAAGCATCCCAACCACGGGAATGCGGCAAGCTATCGCCCAACTGGGAAGGCCCATATCGGGTGGCGGAAGCCCTCCCTCATGGAGCATATTACTTGGAAGAATTGGGAGGTGCCAGGTTCCCCCGGACGTGGAACTCCCGAACCTGAGAATGTACTATCAGTGATGTAAGGCTCCCAGTTTCTGTAACAAAGCTTCCCCACTTCAAACACTCCCTTCTAACTTCGACAAGAATGCCTACGGCATCGAGCTCAGTCCGGAGATCCTGGGCTTCGGCCTGGAAGGTGGCGCCGAACCCAGTTCGCCCACGCGAGCCCGGAGCACAGCTCAGCAAGCCGCGCAAGGTTTGAGAAAGCCTGCGGCGTCGAGCTCAGTCCGGAGATCCTGGGCTTCGGCCTGGAAGGTGGCACCGAACCCAGTTCGCCCACGCGAGCCCGGAGCACAGCTCAGCCAGCCGTGCAAGGCTTGAGAAAGCATGCGGCATCGAGCTCAGTCCGGAGATCCTGGGCTTCGGCCAGGAAGGTGGCGCCGAACCCAGTTCGCCCATGCGAGCCCGGAGCACAGCTCAGCCAGCCGCGCAAGGCTTGAGAAAGCCTACGGCATCGAGCTCAGTCCGGAGATCCTGGGCTTCGGCCTGGAAGGTGGCGTCGAACCCAGTTCGCCCACGCAAGCCCGGAGCACAGCTCAGCAAGCCGTGCAAGGTTTGAGAAAGCCTACGGCATCAAGCTCAGTCCGGAGATCCTGGGCTTCGGCCTGGAAGGTGGCACCGAATCCAATTCGCCCACGCAAGCCCGGAGCACAGCTCTGCAAGCCGTGCAAGGCTTGAGAAAGCCTGCGGCACCGAGCTCAGTCCGGAGGTCCTGGGCTTCGGCCTGGAAGGCGGTGCAGAAACAGTGTTGCCTGTACAAGGATGAAGGCGACCCAAAGTCGGGCCCACTTGAGGCTTGTTCTGCTGCGACGCGACTCAGCAGGCCCCATCCTTCGACTTGAGCAATGGGAGGACCAGGCCTGCAACTGTTTCAAGTGTTCCAAACCGACATCTCAGAAAGAAAGGTGAGATGAAATAAAAAGAATAACTCAAGGTTTTGTTGAACTTAGATTTTCATTGATGTGAGTAGTCGATACAAGCTGGGAGTCCCGACAGGCCGGGACTCCCCAAAAAAAAAGAAGAGAAAAGACAACACAAAACGAGAACAACAAACAGAAGCAAAAAGAGGAGGCATCAGGAAGAAGATGCCGGGTTCACTGAGGTGCAGGATCGGAGCCCTCTGCCGGAGGCGCGGGTGCTGCATCCTCGACTTCTACAACGACCGGCTCCTGGGGCTGCTCCGGGGTCGTGGCATCGCTGGTCGACGGCGTCGCAGGGGTCGCTTCGGCCGTGCCGGAGGCCCTGCTCTCGCCCCTTGGCCTCCTGCCACCAATTACAACCCCGCTCAGATCCAGCTGGGGGAAGAAGGCCCCCACCTTCTCCCGGCACATCCGGAACCCCTTCAGGAAGGAGTCCACGGCGGCCTCCCGGACCTCCGACGTGTACTCGTCGGAAGCCCGGAATTTGGGGACAGCCTCTTGCGCCTCCCGCTTGGCTGCCTCCAGGAGCCCGTTGACGTACGCGCTCCGGTCCTTCGCCACGGCCGCGTCTCGCCGGGCCTCCTCCAGCTGGCGCTCCAGCCATTGGGAATGGGCCTGCAGGTGGGCCTTCTCCGCCACCTCCTCCTCAGTTCGGCGCTGGTTGGAGGTCCGCTCCTCCAACAAGGAGGCCTCCAACTCCTTGTTCCGCTCCTCGGAACGTGCCAGGTCGGACTGGAGGGCTTGCTTGTCGGCTCGCAGCTCGGCGCCCTTCTCCATTATGTCCTTGACGTCGGCCGCGAGCTTGCCGAGTCTCTGCTCCCGCTCGGAGTCCCTCTTGGCATTCCCTACGAGGAAATTCCTCAGTAGGAGGACGTCGTTCTCGATCTGCAATAACAAAAGCAATATAGTTCAGAATAAAAGAAGTTAAGTCCCGAGAGAAGGGAAAAGGAGAAGGGAGAAGCTCGGACTTACCGTGAAAAGCTGTGGGAGGATGCCGAGCAACGCGTCCGCGTAATCCCGGCCGCCCCGAGCTCGGCGGTCCCGGGCGGTGGAGGCGTACTCCATCATCTTCTCTGCCAGCCCTTTGTCAAGGATGACAGAGTCCCGGTGGGTGATCACCGGCGCTGGAGCCTTCGGGCCGGCAACTGCGGTGGCCGCCCCCTTAGCCGAGGCCGCAACCGACGGGCCGGCGGTTGCCGCAGGCGGCGCTGTCGAGCTGGCAGCGATGACGGGCCCGGCGATGGGCGGAGCAGCAGGCGCTGGGGTCCTCTCGGCGGCGCCACCAGGTCGAGCGGCCGGGGCATCAGTAGCCCCGCCCTGAGGTAGCCTGGGCGGGGAAATGACAGCAACCGGCTGGGCACGGTCGCCGCCGCGACCTCCCGGCTCGTCTCCGTGCGAGCCCTCTTCGCTGCGGGCTTGTCCACCTCCACGACGTCCCGCTGGGCTGCCCCCTCCAAAAGGTTCTCCAACGAAAACTTCATCCCTGCAAAACAAAAGAAACAGGAAGTCAGCCGGCTCGGTTATGAAGAGAAAGGGGGGCAGAGGTCAGAGTGGGGCCAAGTCTCACCGGTCTCACGGATGGGACTGATACCGGCCTCAAAAAGATTCTGCTCAGAGAGCAGAACCTCGAGCGCCGGGACCACGTCGCTCAGGAGCAGGCTATAGGACTCCTGGTCCGCCGACTCGACCCGGGAATTTCGGTTCGGGGTCCGGTCCGGTTCACTCCAGGCCCAGTCGACGTCGTCGACCGAGGTGAAGAAAAACCGGCTCTTCCACCCCTTGACCGAGGAAGGGAGGTCGAACCGGAGACACCTGGGCCGGGGCGAAATGTACTACCAGCCGTCATCGGTGGAGCACTTCTTCAGGGTGAACAAGGCCCTGAAGAGAGAAAAACGGGCAACGAACCTGTGGAAGTGACAAAAACAATAAAGGAAAGATGACCCGGATGGCATTAGGAGCCAGTTGGGCCGGGACAAGCCGGAAGTGGCTGAGGAAGGAAAGAAAGAAAGGGTGTAGAGGAAACCGAAGACCCCCAAGGAGGAAGTCTTCGTAGAAGGCAATGCGGCCGGGGCCACTCATGGTGACGTGCTCCCCGGACCGCGGAACAAACAGCGAATTGACCCCGGAATGCCGTAGGCATCCGGAGCAGGGAAAGATCGCCTTCGGTCATGGTAGAAGCATGACCGGAGGGACCGGCGGGAAGAGAAGGTGGAGCAGGAAGAGAAGGCGGAGCAGGAAGAGAAGGCAGAGCAGGAAGAGAACGGAGGGGCATGGCAGGTGCACCGGAGGGGACCGGATCCCCCTGGGGATACCAATGGTGATACCCCCGGGTTGCAGACGCAGGCGGACCTCCTCCGGGATTGTCTCCTCATCTGAGGAGGAAGAAGATGGAGTCCTCGGCCGGGATGGACCGGCCTCGTCCGGATTGGAAGAGACATGACGACGGCGCGCCATAGAAAGGGAAAGGACGAAAAAATCAGAAAAGAAACAAGAAAGAACGAGGGGGGCTAGAGGAGAAGAAGGAGGCACTCACCGAAAATACGCCAGACGAGCGCAAGCAACAGGAGTTGTTAGCCTGCAGCGAACCGCCCACGAAGCAAGGGAAAAGGCATCGTTCTGGAAAGTCCCCTCTCTTTCAAACTCAGCCGACAGCGGCCGTACCCGTCATTCCGTCTCAGGCCACTGGATGATCGCCACGTGGGCGCACGCCCGACACCGACGCCTCGTTAGCAGAGTAACGGCCTCTGCCTCGAAGCGACGCATTAATTACGAGCGAGTGGGTGACGCGTGACGGCTCCCCATAGGTCTTCAGCCGCATCGAGCCATGGCGACCAGGATCGTGGCAATTATGATGCAAGATCTTCGCCTCTCCATGTCTTGTTCGCATTTAATCCCGACGTTCCGTTCTACGACGCCCCGACGGAACAGCGGGCTGGGGGGCAACTGTTACAGTCGTGACAGTGACATGGTCAGGCTCAGGTATCATCGAATACGAGCGAGCCACGTGTATGTTTCCCCGGCCAAGTCAGTGCCACATCCTCAAAGCCAGGATCGGAAGACTACACCGCCCGACGACTGCCTGAGGCAAACCGCCCTCGCCGAGGTCGAGCTCGGCTCGGAATTCCTCTACCACTTCATCGGCGCCCAGGCCCAGGAGGGGTCCACCTAAGCCGAGGTCGGCTGGTCCTTCGCCCTTCGCCAGGTGGCCGCCCGGAGACGGGCCCACCTTGGCCGAAGCCAGGCGACCTCCTGCCACCTCGCCAGGTGTCCACCCAGGAGGGGTCCACCTAAGCCGAGGTCGGCTGGTCCTTCGCCCTTCGCCAGATGGCCGTCCGGAGACGGGCCCAACTCGGCCGAAGCCAGGCGACCTCTTGCCACCTCGCCAGGTGTCCACCCAGGAGGGGTCCACCTAAACCGAGGTCGGCTGGTCCTTTGCCCTTCGCCAGGTGGCCGCCCGGAGATGGGCCCACCTCAGCCGAAGCCAGGCGACCTCCTGCCACCTCGCCAGGTGTCCACCCAGGAGGGGTCCACCTAAGCCGAGGTCGGCTGGTCCTTCGCCCTTCGCCAGGTGGCCACCCGGAGACGGGCCCACCTTGGCCGAAGCCAGGCGACCTCCTGCCACCTCGCCAGGTGTCCACCCAGGAGGGGTCCACCTAAGCCGAGGTCGGCTGGTCCTTCGCCCTTCGCCAGGTGGCCGCCCGGAGACGGGCCCACCTCGGCCGAAGCCAGGCGACCTCCTGCCACCTCGCCAGGTGTCCACCCAGGAGGGGTCCACCTAAGCCGAGGTCGGCTGGTCCTTCGCCCTTCGCCAGGTGGCCACCCGGAGACGGGCCCACCTCGGCCGAAGCCAGGCGACCTCCTGCCACCTCGCCAGGTGTCCACCCAGGAGGGTCCACCTAAGCCGGGGTCGGCTGATCCCTCGCCCCTCGCCAGTTGGCCCCCGGAGATGGGCCCAACTCAACCGAGGTCAGACCGCTCGTACGGCGAGGGCCTTGGGGAGAGAGATGGGCCCCGAGGCCATCCCTCGGGCCGTACGAATCCCAGACGGCGTCCTGTACGGAGGGCGGCGGCATGCGGAACATCACTAGCATCGGCCCGACAGGTCCCGCAGCCAAGAGACGCAACCCCGACGACACAGGCCCCATAGATAGATGGCGCCCACGCTTGGGGAAGAGGGCGCTCTCACTGGGCCCGAGGCCTGACCGGCCGCCCTGCCAGCACCGCCCTCCCCTCTTTCTCTTCTGTCTTTGCCTTTTCCCTGCTGGGCCCGGCGGACGAGGTCGGAAAGCCGCCTGGCACCCTTCACCGAAAAGGGAAAAGAGAAGAGGATGGGGGAGGGGAGTTTCCGAGACGGAAAAAGATAAATGCGCGACGGAAGGAGATAAAGAAGGAAGGATCTGGGGACGACAAGGTAAGCCAACCAGCCTGGGGACAAGGAGGAAGCACCGGCAAGAGGCCTCGCTCCGAGAGAGAAACGAGAGATCCCGAGAGGGAACTCTGGGCATGAGCTCGGCAAGGAGGCCCAGCCGAGATTCTGGTCCCCAGAGCGTTTCCTTCACCAGTTAACTCTCTGAGTCGGGAACCCTTTAGAGGGTCCGGCTGGAGAGTCTGTTCCTTCTCGTCGTCTACTGACTTGACCGTCGGAGCTCCCTCGCCGGGATCCCCGGCCAGGGTCCTCTAACCCCTTTGTTGCAGGTTCTCCGCGGGAAGGGAGGCTCCCTCACCAGGCGGTCAGGAAGGATCGGCTGATCCGAGGCACGGGCGCGGCGGCGAGAGCGGCAACACTATCAATTAAGGTAGATTGTACCTTTATAATAGTAAGTAGATATTCAGAATTGTGTAGCTATATTTTCATATTTAACTTTTCAAAATCCTGAAGAATTTCTTTCTAAGAAGTAATTAAAGTCGTTGCACTACCCACGATCTTCCTGGTTAATGCATCAGCCATCACATTCGCTTTTCCCGGATGATAACTTATTTTTAGATCATAATCCTTGATCAATTCTAACCATCTTCTTTGTCTTAGATTTAACTCCTTCTATGTGAATAAGTATTTGAAGCTTTTATGATCAGTAAAGATCTCACAAGATATCCCATATAAATAATGTCTCCAAATCTTTAGAGTGAAAACAACTACAGCTAACTCCAAATCATGGGTAGCGTAGTTCTGCTCATGTGATTTAAGTTGCCTGGAGACATAGGCTACCACTTTTCCATTTTGCATAAGTACACATCCTAACCTCCTTTTGGAGGCATCACTATATATAGCAAAACCGTCACTTCCAGATGGTAAGGTAAGAATAGGAGCTGATACTAAGCATTTCTTTAACTCTGGAAAACTCTCCTCACATTCTTCTGTCCAATCAAATTTGATTCCTTTATGAGTTAGCTAGGTTAGTGGTAATGCTATGTGAGAAAATCCCTCCATGAATCTTCGATAATAACCAGCTAATTCCAGAAAACTATGGATTTCAGTAACATTAGTTGGTCGGCTCCATTCAATAATTGCTTCGATCTTTGTTGAGTCAATAGCTATACCTTCTTTAGAGACTGTATGGCCGAGAAATGAAATACTGTTAAGCCAGAATTGACATTTTTTCAGCTTTGCATACAATCTCTATTCTCTCAGTAATTGTAAGATTTTCCTCAAATGTTTTTCATGTTCCTTTTTGACTCTTGGAATATATCAGAATATCATCAATAAACACTACTACACACTGATCCAAATAAGATCTAAATATCCTATTCATCATTTCCATAAAAGTTGTCAGAGTATTTGCCAATATGAAAGGCATAACCAGGAATTCATAATATCCATATCTAGTCCGAAAGGCTATCTTGGGTATGTCCTCACTTTTAATTTTTAATTGATAATACCCAGATCGTAGATCAATCTTTGAAAATACCTTGCAATTGATCAAAAAGATCATCAATTCTTGAAAGAGGGTATTTATTTCGGATCGTCAACTTATTCAATTCCCGATAATCAATACATAATCTCAAACTTCTGTCCTTCTTTCTGACAAAAAGCATTGGAGCACCCCACGGCGAAACACTCGGTCTGATAAAACTCTTATCAAGTAGTTCCTGGAGTTGCTCGTTAAGCTCCTTTAATTCAGTTGGTGCTATCCTGTAGGGAGCCTTAAAGATAGGTTCTGCCCTAGGTATAAGGTCAATAGAGAACTCTATCTTCCTATTAAGAGGCAATCCCGACAATTCATCTAGAAATACATCTGAAAATTCTCTCATGATTGAAATGGTTTCCAACTTCATCTCTTCTAGCTGAGAGTCCATAACATTGGCCAAGTATCCTGTACAGCCTTGCCTCAGCATCCTGCCAGCTTGCATAGCCGTAATGATTCTGATAGGGACCTTCCCTTCACTACCAGAGAAACTGAAAGATTCCTATCCTAGAATGTGTGGAAAGTTACTCTCTTCCCAAAATAGTCCATAGTGGCATGATAAGAAGCCAATCAATCCATTCCCAGGATAATATCAAACTCTTTCATCTCTAAAACTATTAGATCGGATGTAAAATCATGATCTCCAATACTTAGAGTACAGGATGGATAAATCATACTGACTATGATGGTGCTCCCATTCGGAGTGGAGACATAGATCTCATAATTCAAAGATACTGGCATCATACCAGCCTTCTTAGTAAATCTAGTTGAGATAAAAGAGTGTGTTGCCCTGGAATCAAATAAAACAAGGGCATATATGGAAGCTACTTTGATGGTACCTACTAAATAGTCAAATTCTAACATTATAATTATGTGAACTTAATTTAATTAACTTTAAAAGATATCTTTGAAATTACCTGTCACTACAGCATTCGATGCCTGTGCATCTTGCTGAGTCAAAGCATATACACAAGCCTGGGTCTTCTGCTTCTAGCACTCTCCAGATCCATAAGTTGAAGGTTGATCCTGAGTAGAGGTTGGTGCATTCAAAGTAGGAGGTGCAGGCGATCGTAGTGCATTCTGGAATGAACGTTGGTACCCAAATTCTGAGAACGAGGGCAATCCATAGCTCTGCGGCCTTGCTGACCATAGTTAAAACAAGCTCCGAAAAACCAACGGCAATCCTGCTCCAAATGAAAACCCTGACACCTTCTGCAACGGGGACTAATTTCCTACTGAGGTCCTGGATCCTTCCCTTGAATTCCCTGCCGTGTAGTCTGTTTGCCAGGGTACTAACTACCTTACTTTCCATCAGATCTAGATCTTTTTCTCAGTTGTCATTTTCTTTTCTATTGCATGTTGTCAACTTCCCGCTTCACAATTTTAGCTTTTCTAACCACATCCTGATACGAAGCCAGTTGCATCGGCCTTACTCCAGCACGAATCCTAGGTTTTAGCCCTTTCTCAAATCTCTGAGCCTTGATACCATCCGTAGCCACCAAATCCGGAGCAAAACAGGACAATTCAATAAACTTGGCTTCATATTATGCCATCGTCATGTTTCCTTGTATCAGTCTCATAAATTCACTTTCCTTCTCAAATCTAAGACTTTCTGGAAAATACAAATTCAAGAACTCTTAACAAAAATTGTTCCAAGTAATCAACTTTTCAGTACCATGCTACCTTTTGACAGCTTCCCACCATTCAAAAGCTTAGCCCTGTAATTGATAATTAGCAAAACGAACCTTTTCTTGATCTGTGTAGTCTATATTGGCAAAAACTTTTTTCATTTTTTTTAGCCATTTCAATGATTCAGTAGATTCAGTAGAGCCCTCAAAGGTAGGAGGTACCAGCTTCTTGAATTCCGTGATTCCCCGATCTATCTTAGAAGACTGACTACTTCTATTTCCCTGCAGTCTCATTTCCTGAACAAATCCAGTTAGAGCTTGAATAAGGCTTGCCACTTGACCATCATAATCAACTGTTTTCAGGTCACGCTACTGAGGGGAAGGACTAATAGCTCGGCTCTGGCCCCGATCAGGTGATGGGTTATGAGTCCTGGAGGCATTGGTAGCCCAGGATGGACCTGCTGCATGCGAAGTACCAGGAGCTCGAGAAGCGCAATATTAGGATTTGACATTCTCATGGATTGGGTCTGGGCCATTCTTACCTATTTCATAAAAGAAAGTCAAATTAATGATATAACCTTGCTTGTTACTTTAAATATCTTAGACATGTTCTAATTAACTCTACCCCACTCTCACTATCTATGTCATCTTAATTTTAAGATAGCCTGGCTCTGATACCACTAAATTTGTCACGCACCGACCCCAAACCTGAGCTGGAGATGCAACAGACGGCCGTATGCCCTTAGGTTTATTTTTCCTCGGACACACAAGGCCTTCATTATATCGTAATTCCAGTAATAATTATCCAGCCAAGCAATGCACAAAAATTTTATTTGGATAAACTAATTCAAATATTCATATAACTAATAGCCACACACTTAAATTTTACTAAATATTAAAAAAAATAAAACAATAATGTCCGCTATGTCCTAAGTTCCTCACTGACCGGTTTCCAAGCCCAAATTTCTCTGGTCCTGAGAAAAAATGTAAGGAAATAAAGTGAGTTCTTTAGACCCAGTCTTAGGTACAAATCCACCATGAATCAAGAGCAAGATAACTTAAATAAATCAGTGCAAAATAATAAACTACACACAATAATAAAATTAAGCCAATTCAGTTAAGTTTTCATTATTAACCTCATTTACTATTTTTTTGATAACACGCTCTTTAGGATGGCCATCCACACTCACTCACCTAGTTCCTCTGACTATGACTACAATCGACCCATGACTAGCCCCGAAAGAGAATAGATCCTGTGTACACATACTGCTTATCTGTTATACACCAGTGATAGCCCCACTAGAGGCCCAAAAGAAAACTAGCTATGAAATTATATGAAAAACATGCATCCTTTGCATGTACCAGCGATCACCCCACTGGCTAGGCCCACAAGAAAAACTAGCTCCTGTGTATACATACCGCTCATTGGTCATGCACCGTGATAACTCTACTGGAGGCCCAAAAGGAGACTAGATCCTAACTCATGTAATCATAGTCGAAGTAGAGAGTGTCAAAAATCAACTCAACCCATATACATGACACAGAGTATTTTAAACACATGTATTTAACCTCATATCATATTAAGTCATCAATGTATAGCATGGAATGTATACAGTAAAATATAATAACATAATAATAATTAAGCTCGTATCATGCATGGCAAAATATACTAGAGAGAGATAACTTACCGAAGAGTATCCACCAACTAAGTATAATTCAGATACAAGATCTGGTCTTCCAAGGACAACGACGATCCTGACCAATAATTTTTAATCATACAATTAATTTCCATTTCAAAAAAAATTAAAAAGAAAACTATATTATCATGAGTCACTCTCGTCAATCCAGTTCCAATTATGATCTAAAAATTAACCCTTCCTTCTTTTCTTTTCTCTCTCCTCTTTCTCTTTCTCTTCTCTCTCCCTTTTTTTTTCCTTTTTCTTTTTTTTCTTTCCTCATTCCTCTCTCCTTCATGTTCGCCGAGCAGCCCCCCCTTTTCTCTCTATTTTTTTTCTTTCCCCTAACTCAGCCGAACCCTTCCTAAAAGGAAGGCCGGAGGTTCGGGAAGGATGGCCGGAAGGAAAGAGGGGATCGATGACGATCCTAACGATCGTCCGGCCTCTAACCTGAAATCCCCAAAAAAGAACAAGACGAACTCCCACCGGTCGTCTCTGCTTATGCCCATGCTCGAGAGGAAGACAGAGAAAAAGAAACTTACCGACGAGATCGGTGTCAGATTTTGGTGGCTACCGGAGGAAGAACATATTTTGAATCGGCCGAGGCATGCAAGGGGACCATCCTTTATAGGGAAGAGTTCCTATTCCCCACGCCTTCTACCCATCCTCCCTAAGCCTTCCATGGCTTAAACGCTCCCTCCTTCGACTCCTCCATCAAAAAATCTGACAGTCCGGTGCCCCAGCCAAGCAGGGGACTCGATTTCCTGTTCGATAAAAAGCTTACCTAATTTGATCAGCCCAAATTTTGTGTGAGTCAGGCCGATAGAAAATTTGGATTGGGCATTGCATCGTGCTAACACGTCCTCGAAAAAAGAATATGAGCCTCTCACGGTAGTCATTATATATATATATTTGGTAAGAACTAAAACATTATATTAGGTACTACAACTTATCGAGAACTATGAATAATGGATCTTAGAAAATGGCCGTTTGTTGATCACAAACAAGAGATATACTATTGACATTTTATTTCATTAATGAATAAAATAGCAGTTTTTAGATATTCAACTTGTATATTAATTCCCTACAAATTAGTTTGTGCATTTTTTTTAAAAAAAAAAGGTTTTCACCTTGTGAATAATAATTCGAACATTACGTCACTGGTAAGTGAAAAGTCTCACAACCAGCTAGCAGGGATTCAAATCCTGATTTGAATATATTTCGACTAGAAAGTCCGAGAATAAAATAAAAAATAGAAAAATAATCTGGAAGTAAAATAAAAAAAAAATCAATAAAATAATTCTGAAGTTCCTATTGGCTAGTGATACTGGAAAAATTAGAGATATATATAATAAATCCCGTTCACTCGACTGACGCCAGTGGTAGTCAGGTTGACGTATTCACCTTTAGATGGAGAACGGCTATGAAAAAATTAATATGTGCCGTGTATCGAACATTCCCTGGCTAGAATTGGAGGATCGTCTGATATGGTCATGTCCAGAATTTAACACCTTCTTCCTTTTTTTTTATTGTACCAAAAATTAAAATTTTTTTTTTTTTGGGAGCATGGAACTTCAAACGTGCGCGTGGCACCATAACATAGAGTGCGGTATAGCTATTATCAATAGATGGATGGTTACCAAAAAAAAAAAAAAAATAGATGGATGGTTACCAAACTACGAGTCTATAAGCATAAAACTTGCCGTGCCTGTCATGCATTGTTTAATTATTGTTTATTCTCGCGGTCATCCACAATCGTACCATATTCTTTGGTGTCGTGTATGTACCGTAAAATTATGCTTTTAATCATTATAACAATCATTACTTTAATACTAAATGATTATGATTATAAAGTATGTATACAATGTTATCATTGACGCATAGTTTGGGTTGAGAATTTTCTTAACAGAATAATATATATGTTGTTAAAATCTTGGACGCCAAGCCAATGTTGAGAATTTCCTAACTCCTCCCCCCCCCCCCCCCCCCCCACCACCCTTTTTTTTATCAAAAAAAAATCTTGGACGCCAAGCCAAAAATTTGGCAAATGTTTTGAAACATGTTTTGTCGTTTGTGAAAATCCTATCCTCATGAGAAACTGCCAGCAAGGCATGCATGTTGCCTTTTATCCCAAATTTAGTTTACTCATGTCTAAATATGAATTCACCGATAGATCTAAGTATGATTTTAGAGGATACTAATATAACAGGTACCAAAAATATATTAAAAATAATTAAATTAATAAATATATAAAAAATATTATATTTATAAAATTTAAATCAAAGATGCATGTACATATCAAAAAATTTAATAAATAAATAATAACGTTGTCTATACATAATTTTTTTGCTCATGAACTATTTTTTTTTTTCTCACAGTTTTGTTCTTTCTTTTATATATATATATATAGTTGTTTTCATAATATTTAAAAATATTTTATAAGACTTTTTGATTCTTCCTATCTCTTTTTTTCTCTCTCGAATATAATATTTTAAACTTTCTAAACCTTTTATCCTTATCGAGCTATTCAAGAATATAAAAAGCCTTTTTATTTATTTATTTTAATTATATTTTTTTTATATCCTTAAAAAAACATACTATCATTAAATATTTTAATTTTAAATTAATTTATCTATATATAGCATTGTATACTTTTTAATAGTTTAAAGGGATCATCATAAAATTATGAAGGAGTTCGCCTGGCGGTCGGAGTCTCTTGATTTCCGCGTCGTCATCTCCGAGGGTTTCATTTGGGTTTCGAGGGTTTCAAGGGTTTCTTTTGCTCTGGTTTGTCTCTCTGAGTGCTTGGAAGGCTGATGACGGAGCAGGAAATAGAAGGAAGGGCCTCCGGTTCCAATGGGAAGGAAGAGACTGGCCGTACGTGGGTGGATGTCGTGCATGGACCGTCTCATGCGCCAGTTTGGACGTTATATAAGCTCACGGAAGAGGAGATGGAGAGGCTCCAGCAAAACTTCTCCAATGTCTTGATAATGCTGGAATCTCTGATAGATGATGTGAGGAAGAAGTGGGAGGGCCTCGCGGTCACCTTCAGGAGCCTTGGTCGCCGGTTCAAGCTCTGAGGCTGGTGAAGGAGGTCCGGCTAAGGTTGCAACTGACCTCGGATCCTGAGGTATTTCCGGTGGGGGTTGATCACATGGTGCTTCGGATGGCTACCAAGAATGACTGTAACCGGGTGCTCGCCGCTGGGCTATGGTATGTCGCTGGCTAGCTCATGGCACTCGCACCATGGCAGTCTGACTTCATTCCGGGAAGGAGCTCGGTGAATCGCACTATTGTGTGGATGAGGCTGCTTGAACTATCCCTGGAATACTGGGAGCCATCGGCCATAATGGTCGTCACCGGAGAGGCAGGTAAGCCTCTTTCCTTGGACAACTTCACTAATCTCATGCGAAAAATTGGTTTCGCTAGAGTCCGCATGGAGATTGATGCTTCCAAACCTTTGCTGCTTGGAGTCTTGATCCAAGGAAGAACCTCAATGTTCTGGCAGCAATTTGTCTATGAGAGCCTACCACCAATATGCTTTCGATGCGGAAGAATGGGCCACGCTGTTGATGGCTGCCAATTTCTGGAGGAATAGGGGAGGTCTGAATCCTCTACTCCAGGGCTAAGCCCCGGGAATTTCGTCAATGTTCAGGAGGATCAGACCACCGAGCCTCTGGGGTCCAATACTTCAAGGGAAGGGGAACTTCTAACCTTTGGTCCCTGGCTGACGACGGCGAGGGAGTGCCTTGCCCGTGTGGGAGGGATTTCCACCAAACCTGATGCGTTGCCGGACTGAGGTAAGGCCCCGGCTTCATCTCCTGACCCTCCCTCCTCCTCTCCTTCAAGATCTTCTCCCAATAGACACTCCTTTACCCCCACCTCGCCACTGGACTCCGAAGGCTGGTAAAAACTGGCTAAGGTGGCGAGGAGGAAGTCGCCGGCTACCACAACATTAGAGCAATCTGATGGTGGCAAAACTCTGAAGGAAGCCGGGGGGAGTTTCTTCGTGCCATTGATGGACAGCATGCATATTATCCCTCCAGAAGAAGGCCACCGGGACCTTCAAATGGTGGACTACGGTACGGTCTCTCTGAAGCGGAGCAGAAGTCAATCCAGTTCATCTTCCCCATCCGTGTTGAAGTCCACAGCTACACCAACGGACTAGGTATGCCCCTCTAAACCCACTGTGAATGTTTTAGAGGGTGCAACTCAGGATGCAACATGTGGTATGGTTCCCTCTTCCTCTTCGGGGTTACATGAGAGTAGGAGAGGTAGAAAAAAGAATGGCGGAGGGCCGAGGGTAAGCTCAGGTTGAACAGGGAGGAGGGAGGCCAAGTGGGACAGAGTGCTAGGGAGGGAGTGGGAACCCTCTCGGAGGGTGATCTTGTTGGGGCATCTTCCCAGTCTGGAAGAGTGGGTGGAGGGAAGGGGCCGGAGCTGGTTCTTTTGACCCCCCACTCAGCCCAGGGTGAGGGAGGTAGCTCTATGGGAGAGAAAGAGGTCGTGGGAGGAGAAGGGTCCGTGGGGGAGGGCAGGCGGATAGGGAGTGAGCAAAGCGGTAAGCTGGAGGCGAGGGAAGGGGTTCTTCAGCATGTTGAAGTACAGGGAGTGCAATTATCAGGGGGACCTGGGAAGACCACTCAGTTGAAAGCTCTTGCAAGGAAGTCGGTGTTTGGGCTACAGGGTTCATCAAGCGGTCTAAGACAACATACCGAGCCTATTCCTGCTGATCTTTTTGTCTCAACTCAACTTCAAGTGGAAAGGGTGCGGTCAGGGAATAAGGATGCAGGTGAATACTCTGAAGCTGGTGCTCAGGCTGCCAAATCCCTATTGCATCCTCTTAAAGTCACCTCTGATTAGGGGGGCATGAGCCAGTGTGTGACAATGTCAAATTGGCCCTAGGATTAACTGAAGAAAGAAGTGGTTTGAAGGAAGCGGTTAATATTTCTGATAAACAAGTTACTGTACTTAATCGAGATGAGGACGGACAGGGGTCCGACCCTCAACTCTGACTTGTTCCTATGAAAATTTTTATCTGGAACGTCAGGGGGTGAAAAAACCCTCCTTTTTATCTACCTATCACAGGTACTTGCAGTTATATCGTCCACAAATCTGTGTGCTGCTGGAGACTAGGTTATCTGGTCCTACTCTTGATAGTCTAAGGCGTCGCCTTCCCAGGGACTGGGGTTTCTACTATGTGCCCTCCCAAGGTCTAGCTGGGGGCATCATTATCAATTGGGATTCTACGGCTGCTAGGATTGATATTTTTCATAGATCTTCTCAGTTGGTGGCCATTGTCATCTCTGAACCGGACCGTCCTTCTTGGCTCCTCTATGGTATATATGCTAGTACGTCTTATAGGGAGCGTAGATTGGTCTGGGAGGAGGCGTCTGTTTTAATTGATCAGGGGATCCCTATTGTTGTAGCGGGAGATTTCAACATTATTGAAAGACAGGAGGACAAGCGTGGTGGTAAACCATTTTATCCGAATGTTGGCACAAGGGAATTTTCCACCATCCAGGAGAACGGCCTTATTGACTTAGGGTTTGTGGGTCCTTGTCACACTTGGTGCAATAACCGTACTGGGCAGGCCAGGGTGTGGGAGAGGCCGGATAGATACTTTGCTACACCTTCATGGATGTCTCTTTATCCTGATCACATTGTGAGCCACTTGAGTAGGATTACCTCTGATCATGCTCCCATTCTCCTTTCCATGACAGTCCCCCCTCCTAGACCAAAGCCTTTTAGGTTTGAGAAATTTTGGCTTTCCTATCCTAAGGCTAAATAGATTGCCAGGGAAGTCTGGAGAATGCCAGCTCGGGGGGATGTAGCTTACAGGATCTCTAGAAGATTGGAGCTTCTGAGGAGACACCTCCTTTGATGGAATAAGGTGGAAGTTGGTAATCTTCTGAACCAAATCAAGAAGGCTGAAGCTTCTATTCATGCTCTGTAGATCAAGGAAGATACCCCAAGGCTATTTATCGGATGATGACCTTCATGCTCTTCGTATTGCTCTTGCTAGTCACCATAACCTTCTTCAGAATCAGGAAATCCTCTGGAGACAAAAATCTAGGATTCAGTGGCTACGGGAGGGAGACAGGAGTACCTGGTTCTTTCCTCATGCCACTATCATCAGGAGACATACCAATACAATCCGGGCTCTTTATTCCGACCAGGAGGGTTGGATGGAGGATGCAGCTGATATCCGGAGGGAATTCCTCCAGTACTTCACGACCAGGTGGATAGCTCCTAATCCTGCTATTCCTTATAATTCTTCTGTTCCTCCCCAGAACTCAGTTTCTACTCTTCAGAATTAGGTAACTGAAGATGAAGTCAAATATACTATGTGGGTCTTGGCGGAGGATAAAGCTCTTGGTCCTGATGGTTACCCATCCTTTTTCTTTCGATCATTCTAGAAGATTTTGAGGGTAGACATGGTTGCTGCTGTTCAACTCTTTTTCAATTTGGCCACCATGCCTCCTAACTGGAAGCAGACTTATATAGATCTTATTCCGAAGCGCCAGGATCCTTCTTTGCCTTCACACTACAAGCCCATCAGTCTCTATAATACTCTCTATAAAGTTTGTGCTAAATTGTTGGCAAACAGGATGAGGCTGATTTTTCTGAAGCTTATTAGCCCTGAACAAGGAGCTTTCATTATAGGCCACAATATCACCGACAATATTCTAATTGCTCAGAAATTTATGCATGATCTGCATCGAGCTTCTAGGTGGCATAGTCTGATGGCTATTAAGCTGGATATGGAGAGGGCCTATGATTGTGTCGATTGGACTTTTCTCATCAAAGCTCTGGAAGATTTTGGGTTTCAATCATCTTAGATCTCTAAAATTATGGCTTGCATAAATGCTCCAGCATTCTCTATCCTGATCAATGGATCCCCTATGGATTTCTTTCAATCTTCCCATGGCCTCAGGCAAGGTTGTCCTCTGTCCCCTTATTTACTTATCATTTATGCTGACTTCCTTTCCAAATCCCTTTCTCAGGTAGTGCGGGATTCTCAGATCCACTCATATATTACTGAACCGGGAGCCTTCCCGATCTTCCATCTTCTTTTCGTGGACGACTGTCTATTACTTGGCCAGGCTTTCCTGGTTAATGCGAGGGGACTCAGGAGTATTGTGGAGCACTACTGTTATGCTTCTGGCCAGAGGGTAAATTTTCCAAAACCTGGGATTTACTTTAGCCCCAAAATGGATTCAACTATCCGGTGCAGGATTATTGATATCCTGGATATTCAGGAGTGACAGGGCCCTCTTTATTATCTTGGAATTCCCATCTCTGGTACCAGGCTCGCTACGCACGACTGTGCCCCTTTATTGGCAGCAGTGACTGATAGGATTATGGGATGGCAGGCCAGATCACTCTCCACGATGGGCAGGCTTACTCTTATTTGATCTGTGCTCGCTTCTCTTCCGGTTTATATTTTCTCTAATGCTTTTATTCCCAGGGGTGTTATTACCAAGGTAGAGCAGATAATTCGAGCCTTTCTTTGGAACTCCTCTTCCAATCGGAGGAGGATACATCTTATGAGCTAGGATATTATTTGTTGTCCGACGTAGACTGGTGGCTTGGGTATCCCTTCTCTTCTCGCGAGGAGAGAGGCTTTCATGACCAGATATGCTGACATATTTTTTTTATGTTTGGACACTATGTGGTCCTCCTTCATGAGGGCTAAATATGGAGATATTCCTTTGTATCTCGGTGACTGCTCTAGCCCCACCAGAAAGTCATCGGTCGTCTGGAGAGAGATGCTTGCCAGGGCCCCGATCATCATTCATCATATCTCCTGGGTGGTGGGTGATGGATGTTCTATTAGTGTTATGAATGATCCCTGGATATCTGACATTCCTTTGATTAAGTGGCCCACCTTTATCTCGATTCTTATGCCACCCTCCTTTATCTCGATTCTTACGCCACCCTCCATTACTATTGCTATTCTTCGACGGCCGGATTTGGCCTCTTGGGACATGGACATGGTTCTTTCCATATTTGGGGACATCCTCGCTTCAGAGTCCTGTCCATTCCTCTTCCAGTTTTTCTGTGTTCCGATATCAGAGTTTGGAGACATACGACGTCGACCCGTGTGCCCATCTTCGATCTCATACCTACGCCTGATGTTGACAGTCATTTATCCAGGAGCTATCGTTGGATCTGGACTTTGCCAGTGCATCCTTGGGTATCTCTTTTCATCTGGAAACTCGCTTGGCACCGCCTTCCTACTGGCGAGTTTATTATTTCTGGGGGTATCCATATCACCTCCGCTTGTCCTTTTTGTGGGACTTAGGCCGAGTCACAGACTCATGCTATCTTCCTTTGTGACCGAGTGAGGATAATCTGGGCTTTGGCAGGCTTTCATGACATATCTGCCCAGCCAGACCACATACTCGAAGTCTTTTATCTCCTGCTGAGGACGGCTCCTATCATCCAGGTTTCCTTTATTGCTTATCTGGCATATCATATTTGGATTTCCAGAAATGACCGAATCTTTGCATTTTTGAGGTCTTCACTTAGGATGTTGGTCGAGAGGGCCAGGATTTCTGCGATTGAGTATTGTAAGTCCATAGTGATGCTGACCGAAACCTGGGGTTCCTCTATCGCTCCTCGAGTGACCCGGAAGGTATTCGTTTCTTGGGAACCCCCTCCTCCGCCTTTTGTCACTGTCAGCTTTGATGGGAGTCTCTGCCGAAGGATGGGTGGAGCGGGTTTCATAATCAGGGACTCTACACTGGGGTTCCTTATGGCTGGGGGTATCCCCCTTATGGACCTTTCTATTCCGGCCCTCGAGCTGTACGTCGCTTGGGCTGGCATTAGATATGCTCAGCAGGTTCTTCGCCTTGACCATCTCATCATCGATGGTGACTCTGTCACCGTCATATCTTGGATTTCGCAGACTTCCTCCACGCATGCGGCTCATCCTATAGTCAGGGACATTAGATTCATGTTGCAAGGTTGTTATTCTCTGACTATTAGGCATATCTTCAGGGAGGCCAACTCAGCTGCTGACTGGGTAGTCTCCTATGTCGCTCAGCACACAGGTTCTGTTCTTTGGTCTAATTGGCATACAGCCCCTGTACAACTTAGAGATATCATGCTTGCTGACTCCTTAGGTTGTATTCATCTTCGTTCTGTGCAATGAATACACCATTTTATCAAAAAAAAAAATCATCATAAAAATGTTATATATTTTATATTTATAATATAAAATAAATAAGGATGCCAATGGGGGCCATTAATTATCTCCACTATTCTCATTGTACATCCATCCCTGCAAGGATATATTATTACTAAGCATTATTTTTAATGACCAACTATCATTACAATACTAGTAGAGAACCGCTTATTGTCCAATTAATTCACACATTTCCGAAAATTACTAGCCAGCAGGAGGAATAGAGAACGAATGATCTATAGTTCATGATTTGTACTATAAATTGTTGCGTAGATAGCTACTATCAATGGATAGATAGCCATCAAACAAGATGATCTTATAGTCTTATATATCATACATAGAATATTTTATTTGATGATCATCCATCTTGTGATGGCAATTATCAAGTACTATACGACACTGCAAGTGGGATGCTAATTAAGAGCAACCTATCTCCCTTAACATGACCCAATAAAATTGAAAAAAAAAAGAAGAGGTGTCTTTATTATTATGGGACTATCGAAAGAGTGCATGTTGCACTCTCTTTTTTTTTAACTACTATTTCATATGTTTACAAAGAGATCAATAGTATTGCTAGTTGGATGGTGCATAAGTCCATCCAGGGTTAACCTTGGGACCTTTTCAACTAACCTTTCATTTTAGTTTTTAAATATTTTATATTTTTTAAATTTCATGGATATATATCTATGCATGTTTAGTTTAAATTAATATATTCAATTTATCAGAAAAATAATTATAAAGAAAGAGGTTCAGGATTAAGTCCAAATATTTGACACTCTCCATTACATATGTCGAAAAGTAACGCGGTGCAAGACTTGGCAAGAGTTTGAGATTTTATTCCAATGTAAAAAAGTATACAAATACAGAGGTTGATGGAAGAAGTCTTTCAACAAACATAACTTCTACCAAGTAAATATCTGGATCATGAAGCAAACAGTTTATTTTTTGCTCAACTTTCTTTTCATGTTGCATTCTCAGTACCATCCACTTGCCACTATAACATGTATGGGCTGATTCCAGATGCATCTCTTTAATATATGAGTAATTCTTTGTGCACTGTGTGCGGTGCAGCAAATCCAGCGTGGCCCGCACCGCACATGGCTATTGGTTCATACTGAGATTATTGGTCCACGCTGGCATAACGGGACGGGATATGGCATGATGGGAGGGGTATAACAGGTTTTAAGTTAAGCGTGACTGGCATTAAATAGAATTTAGCTTTTATTTGAAATATTTATCTAGCTCTTTCCCTCCAACCCCTTTTTACCCGCCATCTTGCTTGGATTTATGAAAATATTTCAGTCTGAAACATGCTCTGGTGAAGAATCTCCCTCGTGCTAAAATCTGTTTTGAGAGTTTTGTTGCAGAAATCAACTTTCAAATATAAATATCTTATTTTTCTATCTAAAAAAGTACTATGTTTTGGTCCGAGGTTGGAATAAGGCACCGAAGAATTATTTTGTTTTGATCTGAGGTTGGAATAAGCCATCGAAGAGATCTTCTATACGTTCAAGATAAAATGTCATCTCCAACAGGAAGTAAAACATCTTTTTTAGTTTTCTTTTTATAGTTCCTTGATTACACCAACTGTTTTGGTAGTTAAAGAAAGTTAATGGCACTCTGGGAGTCATAATTCAGTCCACAGGTTATAGGTATTTCTAGTAGGAGGGGATAATAAATATAGTTTAAGCTTTTGTACAGGGATGTTGTAGGTTTATAACTAGGATGTCGTAGTATCTGAACTGGGATGTCGTAATACTGTTTCAGCATATATTTGTGAACTTTTTTGCATCCATGTCATGTTATGACATTCTAGGAGTTATAACTCAGTCCACAAGTGATAGGTTCTCCAGGTAGTAGGGGTTAGTATATTTAGTTTCATGTTTTATGATCGAGTGTCGTAACTTCTGAACTAGGATATTGTAACTTGAAAACTTCTTTTTTTTAAAATCTTTTTTCTTCTTGGTTTTTTTTATCACAATCCAACAATCTTATTCAAGCCAATGCACAGTTGAAATGTCCTATTACGGAGGATAAAAGCTTTCATTTTCAATTTTGTACCGATTTATTCATGTTTCGATGTTTTTGATATTCAAGTTTTTCCAGAAGTATTTTACTATATTGTGGGTATCATATATCATCAATGCATACCGAAACACTTATGTTACGGAGGATCAAAATATCCGGTTTAAGTTTTTGTACAGGGATGTCGTAGGTTTATAACTAGGATGTTGTAGTATCTGAACTGGGTGTCATAATACTGTTTTAGCATATATTTGTGAACATTTTGCATCCATGTCATGTTATGACATCCTAGGAGTCATAACTCAGTCCACAAATAATAGGTTCTTTAGGTAGTATGGGTTAGTATATTTAGTTTCATGTTTCATGATCGGGTGTCGTAATCTTTTAACTAGGATGTCGTAATTTCTGAACTAGGATGTCATAACTTGAAAATTCTTTTTTTTGAGATCTTTTTTCTTGCTGGTCTTTTTATCACAATCCAACAATCTTATTCAAGCCAATGCACGGTTGAAATGTTCCATGACGGAGGATAAAAGCTTTCATTTTCTGTTTTGTACCGATTTGTTCATGTTTTGATGTTTTTGATATCCAAGTTTTTCTAGAAGCATTTTACTATATTGTGGGTATCATATATCATCAATGCATACCAAAACACTTTTGTTACGGAGGATTAAAATATCCGGTTTAAGTTTTTGTACAGGTATGTCATAGGTTTATAACTAGGGTATCGTAGTATCTGAATTGGGATGTCGTAATATTATTTCAGCATATATTTGTGAACTTTTTGCATCCATATCATATTATGACATCCTATGAGTCATAACTCAGTTCACAAATGATAGGTTCTCTAGGTAGTAGGGGTTAGTATGTTTAGTTTCATGTTTCATGATCAGGTGTCGTAATCTTTTAACTATGATATCGTAACTTCTGAACTAGGGTATCGTAACTTGAAAACTCTTTTTTTTTGAAATCTTTTTTCTTCTTGGTCTTTTTATCACAATCCAACAATCTTATTCAAGCCAATGCACGGTTGAAATGTCTCATGATGGAGGATAAAAGCTTTCATTTTCTATTTTGTACCGATTTGTTCATGTTTCGATATTTTTGATATCCAAGTTTTTCCAGAAGCATTTTACTATATTATGGGTATCAAATATCATCAATGCATATTGAAACACTTCTATTACAGAGGATCAAAACATACAGTTTAAGTTTTTATACAGGGATGTCGTAGATTTATAACTAAAGTGTCGTAGTGTCTGAACTGGGATATCGTAATACTGTTTCAGCATATATTTGTGAACTTTTTGCATCCATGTCATGTTATGACATCCTAGGAGTCATAACTCAGTCCACAAGTGATAGGTTCTCCAGGTAGTATGGGTTAGTATATTTAGTTTCACGTTTATGATCGAGTGTCATAATCTTTTAATGAGGGTGTCGTAACTTCTGAACTAGGGTGTCGTAACTTGAAAACTCTTTTTTTTTTTGAAATCTTTTTTCTGCCTGATTTTTTTATCACAATCCAACAATCACTACTAGAAAAGGGTGTTTTATCGAGGGATTTTACCAAGGGTAAAATCTCTTGCAATTCTAAGGGATTTTCCGACAAAAAAAATTAACTGTAAAATTTTTCGAGGGAAAAAATTCCCTCACAAAATCCCTCAAAATTTTTTTTGTGAGGGATTTTTCAAGGGATTTATTCTTTATAAATGAGCTCTTAGTAGAAATTTTTCAAGAAAAAATGTTTTCTATTTTGCGAGGGATTTTTTGAGAGATTTTTTCATCATAATTTGGTTCTTAGTAAAAAAATTTTTTAAAAAAAAATTCCTTGCAAAATTCCTTAGAAATTATTTTTGCGAGAGATTTTTCGAAGGATCTTTTCATGATAATTTGGTTCTTAATAAAAAAATTTTCAAATAAAATAATCCCTGGCAAAATCCCTCGGAGTTTTTTTTTTATGAGGGATTTTTCGAGGGATCTTTTCATCATAATTTGGTTATTAGTAAAAAAATTTTCAATAAAAAAATTCATAGAAAAATTCCTCAAAAAATCCATCGGAAATTATTCCTAGAGAAATCCCTCGGAAGGAGAAACTAAATTGCATGGTGTTTCTTCTCTCTCCAACTTGTTGCCTGGAAGGAGAAACTAAATTGCAGAATTCTGTTTGCTCTTATGAAAGATGTAAATTTATTTTTTTTAAAAACATTGAAGAAAGATTCATTGCACATTTTATTTTTAAACTACATTCCATTGTAATAGTTCATATATTATCATTTTCACTGGTATACAAACAGGTCAAAGACCACTCTTGTTCTTCATGCTTTGTTACTGGCTATGGTTACTGACTTTATCATCCATATTGATATTTCAAAAGATAATTTTACATATCTCTTTATTTGTTTGTTATTAACCAATAACACTTATCCCTTTAAGTTTGATTATATATTAAATGGTCATATTTAAACTTAAATAGGTATGTGTAAATATTATTCCATTTCAAAAATTTGCACATGTATGGATGACTAAATGGTGTGAATCTTTGCTCCTAGAGTTTTCCATCATTGTTTCCTAAATTTCATGATTCATTTATCTTCGAAAAACTTGAAAATATTCTCAAAATTATCTCTCGAAAAATCTCTCAGAAATTATTCCTAGAAAAATCTCTCAAAAAATCCCTCGAAAAATCTCTCAGAAATTATTCCTAGAAAAATCCCTTGAAAAATCCCTTAAAAATTTTCTCTTAGAAAATCCCTCGGAAATGTTCCCTCGAAAAATCCCTCGGAAATGTTCTCTCAAAAAATCCCTCAAAAATTTATCCTTGGAAAATCTATCGGAAAATCCCTCGAGGATTTTCTCTCAGAAAATCCCTCGGAGATTTTCCCTCGAAAAATATGTCAAAAATTTTCAAGGGAAAAATTCCATCGAAAAATAAATTTCCTCGAAAAAATTTTTCGAGGATGGTTTTTTCGACGACCATGTTTTCATCGAAAATCTGTCGGAAATATAAATTTTTGACGAATTTTGTCCTTTTTTCCTCGAAAAATCTCTCGAAAATGATCCTATTTCTTGTAATGAATCTTATTAAAGCCAATGCACGGGTTAAAATGCCTCATGACGGAGGATAAAAGCTTTCATTTTCTGTTTGTATCAATTTGCTCATGTTTTGATATTTTTGATATCCAAGTTTTTCCAAAAGTATTTTATTATATTGTGGGTATCATATATCATTAATGCATACCGAAACACTTCTGTTATGGATGATCAAAACATTCGGTTTAAGTTTTTGTACAGGGATGTTGTAGGTTTATAACTAGGGTATCGTAGTATCTGAACTGGGATATCGTAATACTGTTTCAGCATATATTTATGAACTTTTTGCATCCATGTCATGTTATGACATCCTAAGAGTCATAACTCAGTCCACAAGTGATAGGTTTTCCAGGTAGTAGGGGTTAGTATATTTAGTTTCATGTTTCATGATCGAGTATCATAATCTTTTAACTAGGGTGTCGTAACTTCTGAATTAGGGTGTCATAACTTGAAAACTCTTTTTTTTGAAATCTATTTTCTTCCTGGTCTTTTTATCACAATCCAATAATCTTATTCAAGGCAATGCACGGTTGAAATGCCCCATGACAAAAGATAAAAGCTTTTATTTTCTGTTGTGTACCAATTTGTTCATGTTTTGATGTTTTTGATATCCAAGTTTTTCTAAAAGCATTTTACTATATTATGGGTATCATATATCATCAATACATACCGAAACACTTATGTTATGGAGGATCAAAATATCTGGTTTATGTTTTTGTACAGGGATGTCGTAGGTTTATAACTAGGGTATTGTAGTGTCTAAATTGGGATGTCGTAATACTGTTTCAGCATATATTTGTGATCATTTTGCATCCATGTCATGTTATGACATCCTATGAGTCATAACTCAGTCCACAAGTGATAGGTTCTCCAAGTAATAGGGGAAGTATATTTAGTTTCATATTTCATGATCGAGTGTCGTAATCTTATAACTAAGATGTCGTAACTTTTGAACTAGGATGTCGTAACTTGAAAACTCCTTTTTTTTGAAATCTTTTTTCTTCCTAGTCTTTTTATCACAATCCAACAATCTTATTCAAGCTAATGCACGATTGAAATGCCCCATGACGGAGGATAAAAACTTTCATTTTCTATTTTGTACCGATTTGTTTATGTTTCGATGTTTTGATATCCAAGTTTTTCCAGAAGTATTTTACTATATTGTGGGTATCATATATCATCAATGCATATCGAAACACTTCTATTACAGAGGATCAAAATATCCGGTTTAAGTTTTTGTATAGGGATGTCGTAGGTTTATAACTAGGATGTTGCAGTGTCTGAACTGGGATGTCATAATACTGTTTCAGCATATATTTGTGAACTTTTTGCATCCATGTCATGTTATGATATCCTATGAGTCATAACTTAGTCCACAAGTTATAGGTTCTGTAGGTAGTAGGGGTTAGTATATTTAGTTTCACGTTTCATGATCGAGTGTCATAATCTTTTAATTAGGATGTCGTAACTTCTGAACTAGGATGTCGTAACTTGAAAACTCTTTTTTTTTAAATCTTTTTTTCTTCCTGATCTTTTTATCATAATTCAACAATCTTATTCAAGCCAATGCATAGTTGAAATGCCTCATGATAGAGGATAAAAGCTTTTATTTTCTGTTTTGTATCGATTTGTTCATATTTCGATGTTTTTGATATCCAAGTTTTTCCAGAAGCATTTTACTATATTATGGGTATCATATATCATCAATGCATATCGAAACACTTCTATTACGGAGGATCAAAATATTCGGTTTAAGTTTTGTATAGGGATGTCATAGGTTTATAACTAGGATGTCGTAGTGTCTAAACTGGGATGTCGTAATACTGTTTCAGCATATATTTGTGAGCTTTTTGCATCCATGTCATGTTATGACATCCTATGAGTCATAACTCAGTCCACAAGTGATAGGTACTCCAGGTAATAGGGGTTAGTATATTTAGTTGCACGTTTCATGATCGAGTGTTATAATCTTTTAACTAAGATGTCGTAACTTCTGAACTAGGGTGTCATAACTTGAAAACTTCTTTTTTTTTAATCTTTTTTCTTCCTGGTCTTTTTATCATAATTCAACAATCTTATTCAAGCCAATGCACGGTTGAAATACCCCATGACGGAGGATAAAAGCTTTCATTTTCTGTTTTGTACCGATTTGTTCAGTTTCAATATTTTAATACCCAAGTTTTTTTAGAAGCATTTTACTATATTGTGGGTATCATATATCATCAATGCATACCGAAATACTTCTGTTATGAAGGATCAAAACATCCAGTTTAAGTTTTTGTACAGGGATGTCGTAGGTTTATAACTAGGATATCGTAGTGTCTGAACTGCGGTGTCGTAATACTATTTCAGTATATATTTGTGAACTTTTTGCATCTATGTCATGTTATGACATCTTATGAGTCATAATTCAGTCCACAAGTGATAGGTTCTCCAGGTAGTAGGGATTAATATATTTAGTTTCACGTTTCATGATCAAGTATCATAATCTTTTAACTAGGGTGTCGTAACTTTTGAAATAGGGTGTCGTAACTTGAAAACTCCTTTTTTTTGAAATTTTTTTTCTGCCTAGTCTTTTTATCACAATCCAACAATCTTATTCAAGCCAATGCATGGTTGAAATGCCCCATGACGGAGGATAAAAGCTTTCATTTTCTGTTTTGTACCGATTTGTTCATGTTTTGATGTAATTGATATCCAAGTTTTTTCATAAGCATTTTACTATATTATGGATATCTTATATCATCAATGCATATCGAAACACTTCTGTTATGGAGGATCCAAATATCTGATTTAAGTTTTTGTACAGGGATGTTGTAGGTTTATAACTAGGGTGTCGTAGTGTCTGAACCGGGATATCGTAATAGTGTTTCAGCATATATTTGTGAACTTTTTTGCATCCATGTCATGTTATGATATGCTATGAGTCATAACTCAGTCCATAAGTGATAGGTTTTCCAAGTAGTAGGAGTTAGTATATTTAGTTTCACGTTTCATGATCGAGTGTCATAATCTTTTAACTAGGATATCGTAACTTTTGAACTAGGATGTCGTAACTTGAAAACTTCTTTTTTTTGAAATCTTTTTTATTCCTGGTCTTTTTATCACAATCCAACAATCTTAATCAAGCCAATGCATGGTTGAAATGCCCCATGACAGAGGATAAAAGCTTTTATTTTCTATTTTGTACCGATTTATTCATGTTTCGATATTTTTGATACCCAAGTTTTTCCAAAAGTATTTTACTATACTATGGGTATCATATATCATCAATGCATGCCGAAACACTTCTATTATGGAGGATCAAAATATCCTGTTTAAGTTTTTGTACAGGGATGTCATAGGTTTATAACTAGGATGTCGTAGAGTCTGAACTAGGATGTCGTAATACTGTTTTAGCATATATTTGTGAACTTTTTACATCCATGTCATGTTATTGTACTGTTGTATCATATTCTATTCAATGCATAACTCATTATTTATTATGTTATAGATAAAATATCATCTAAAACTATGTATATCAATGTTTATGATTTTTTATGTAGATATTTCTACATATGGCACTGAAATTAGAAATCTGGAAAAAATTTATTATGATCATTTGGATAAGGTTACTGATGTTGTTCAGAAGAATGCACATTCTCCTATCACAGAGAATGAGTCTGTTGATCCTAAAATTGATATGGAGTTCAATTCTGCAAATAATTTATACAATTTTTATAATGGATATGTAAGGAGAGTAGGTTTTGGAATCACAACAGTGTGTAGTAGATCCAACAGCAACAAAGAAATATGCTTCAAGCACCTGGCATGTTGGAGGCAAGGAAAATCTAGAAAAATTGATAACTCCATGAATCCTAGGGATACTGGCAAAATTGATTGTAAGGTTTCGATAAAAGTAAGACTAAATTCTAAAAATGGTAAGTGGATATTGGTTGATATTTTCTTAAAACATAACCATGAGCTGTCCATATCACCAGCTGGTTATCTACGGTCCCATAGGAGGATCAGTACACTAAAAAAGGTAGAGATCAGCAATTTACATGCCATGAATATTTTTACAAGTCAAATATACTCTGCCATGGCTAAAAGGAAAAAAGGTAGAAGATAATTAGATTTCACAAAAAAGGATGCTCATAATTTTATCTATCGAGAACGTCAGAGTCAGCTGAAAGAAGGAGATGCATGATCAATGGTAATCCATTTTACACAAATGCAAGTAAAAAATCTAAATTTCTTTTATACTTTTGACCTGAATGATAATGGACACGTCAGGACTGTCTTCTGGATCCATCCTAGGTCAAGATTGACAAGCACTTACTTTAGTGATGTACTGACTTTTGACTCAACCTATTTGACAAATACATATCAAATGTCCTTTTGTCTATTTGTCGGAGTTAACCATCATGGACAGTCCACGTTGCTTGGTTGTGTATTGTTATCAGATGAGATGACTAAGACATTTAAATGGGTATTCCAATCATGGTTGGATACAAATGGTGGACAACCATCTAATACCATCATAACTAACCAAGATAAGGTAATAGAGGCTGCTGTTATGGATGTTTTTCTCAATGCACGACATAAATTTTGTCTTTGGCATATTTTGAAAAAGATTCTTGAAAAGATTGGCCATATTTGCACTGCAAATTCCAAATTTATGGTTGAGTTTGACGAGATGATATATGATTCAGTTACCATAGTATCTTTCGAGAAAAGATGGGCACATTTAATGGAGAAATATGTAGAATGCAAGAACTTATATTGGTTAAATGATATATATAAATGTCGAGATAAATGGATTTCAGTTTATTTTAAAGATACATTTTTTGCATGTTTGTTAGTCATTATGAATGATTAATGTTTATTTTTCAAAATTTTGAACAAACTTTTTATCTTATATGCTTCTATTTTGTAAATATTTATGAATAGGGATGTCAACTTCATAAAGGAGTGAGAGTATCAATCACTTCTTTGATGGGTTTATAAACTCGAAGACTACACTCAAGGAATTCATCGATAAGTATGAAGATGCCTTGGAGAAAAGATATGAAGCAGAAAATGAGGAAGACAATAAAACGTTACAAAAAAATGTTTTTCTAAAGACATCCTCTTCTTTTAAGAGGCAAGCAGCAGGAAAATATACAAGGCGAATATTCAAAAAATTTCAGAACGAGGTCCTTGAAATGGCTGCATCAAATGCCAGATTAGTTAAAGAAGTTGATAATTGTGATGTATATTTTGTTAAATCATTTGAAATAATTGAAGTTAATGGAATCAATAAGGAGATTATTAAAAATTACGAGGTTTCATATAACAAAACTTTGGAAGATGTTAAATACCAGTATGGATCCTTTGAGTACAAGGGTTACTTGTATAGGCATGCCTTATTGGTTCTTCATCAAAGCAACATATTTTGTATCCCAGATAAGTACTTCTTGAATAGATGGTGCAAGGACATGAAATATCAATTCGACAATCTCAAATGCAACACTTAATTTTGTGATAAAAGCATGCGAAAATCACGGTACGCACTCAAGGAATTATTTAAATTCAGATGTCTTATTTTAAGTTCACATTAACCTATCATATGTCATGAAATTCTAATACAAATATTATGTTTTATTGAACATAGATATGCTTTGATGAGTCATCAGATGATGAAGCTTGCAGAGATGGCCTTCATGTCTGAATATACATTCAATTTGGTGATGGAAGATCTTACGCCATTATTCAAAAGAGCTGTTGATGCTAATTGTGTAGCTAAGCAAAGCAGAGAACTTCTAATCTAGGATCCTGACCAACTTACTATGAAAGATCATCCACGAGAGAATAAAATTAAGAGTGGAGTCGAGAAGAAATCAAAGAGATCAAGAAAAAATATGGATAAAGCTTCTGTTGATACTCTTATACAAAATGAGAGAAGAGGTAGTACTAGCAAAAGGCAGACTTCCCATATTGTAGTGGAAGTACCAAAAATAGTAATTGAACCCATTGTACCTTCTTCAGACCCTTTTTTAGATGAATTTGATGCTTATGTATGCAGTCAACTAACACATGATAGGATATAAAATGCTAAATTATCGTATAGTCCTATATATGTACAGGCCTATGTTTATTTAGATTATCGGATGAAATTTCAAATAGGATGTATTGGACATTTTATGAAATCTACTTATTTTCCTAGATTGTCAAAAATAGCCCTGGCTTCTTAAAGATCAATCAAAAATGCTGAAACAATATTACGACATCCTAGTTCAAAAGTTATACATCCTAGTTCAAAATCTATGAACCCTAGTTCAAAAACTACAACTATATAGAAAATATAAATTAAAATATTTCTAATCCCTTCTATCCATATTTCATATCATCTGTGGCTTGGTTTATGACTTCCAGATTGATAAAAATTTCCACGGGTGCTATAAGATCATCCAAATAACCTGAAATAGCATTATGACATCCTAGTTCAAAAGTTACGACATCCTAGTTCAAAACCTATGACACCCTAGTTCAAAAACTACAACCATACAGAAAATATAAATTAAAATGTTTCTAATCACTTCTATCCATATTTCATATCTATGACTTGATTTATGACTTCCAGATTGACAAAAATTACCACGGGTGCTATAAGATCATCCAAATAACCTGAAACAGCATTACGATATCCTAGTTCAAAAGTTACGACACCCTAGTTCAAAATCTATGACACCCTAGTTCAAAATCTATGACACCCTAGTTCAAAAATTACAACCATGCAGAAAATATAAATAAAATATTTCTAATCCCTTCTACCCATATTTGATATCATCTGTGGCTTAATTTATGACTCCCAGATTGACAAAAATTGCCACAGATGCTATAAGATCATTCAAATAACCTGAAACAGAATTATGACATCCTAGTTCAAAAGTTACAACACCTTAGTTTAAAACCTACGACACCCTAGTTCAAAAACTACAACCATGCAGAAAATATAAAATAAAATATTTCTAATCCCTTCTATCCATATTTCATATCATCTGTGGCTTGGTTTATGACTTCCAGATTAACAAAAATTACCATGGGTATTATAAGATCATCCAAATAACCTGAAACAATATTACGACATCCTAGTTCAAAAGTTACGACATCCTAGTTTAAAATATATAATACCCTAATTCAAAAATTACAACCATATAGAAAATATAAATTAAAATATTTCTAATCCCTTCTACCCATATTTTATATCATATGTGGCTTGGCTTATGATTCTCAGATTGACAAAAATTATCATGAGTGCTATAAGATCATCCAAATAACCTGAAACAGCATTACGACATCCTAGTTCAAAAGTTACGATACCCTAGTTCAAAACCTACGATACCCTAGTTCAAATGCTACGCCATCCTAGTTCAATTGCTACGACACCCAAGTATAAATACTACGACACTCTGTCAAGAAATATAACACTCCTTTATATCATCATCACAGCAATGAAGAATTACAAAATATTGATTGAATGAATTACATAAAACTACATGTAATAAGACAATGATATTCAAAACAATACTGGTTGAATGAATTATAGAATTTTTCTTTAAGAATGATGCTTAAAATATAATCCTCGAGTTATTTACAAATTTGTGTAACATATTACAGAAGTGAACGAATCGAAAAAAAAGAGTACATAACAAATAATTTGCTTTATAGGCTAATTTTAATAGCACTTTTAACCTTTTGATTCAGACTCTCTCTCAAAATTCTTGCTGTTAACTGCTGGCGGTACACACTGATATCTTTTTCTGTGAAATCCTAAGTAGCAGGTTTATCCCTGCGAGCAATAAATCTATGTATTTCAAGCAAAACAAACCACAGTCCAGTGATCCTGTAGCTTGGAAAGGGCATTCACTAATCTCTTTCTTGGACCATTTGGATACCTCACTATTATCACAGAATATATGAAACATTGGACCTACTATCTTGTGCCACTTCCTTGCATTTGCCTTGTACTTAGAATTGCATTTTATTGAATTCAGATGCATCAACATCTTTTCTTGCATGTCAACCGCTACCAGGTGCTAGTGGGAATTGTTCGAGTTTATGATAGTGAAGAGAAATCGAAATTCCTTCTTATCTACATCACTGACTCCATCAAAAATCATATTCCCGGTTGTTCCAGCAAGTTCATGATACGGTGATGCTAATGTTAGGCACATGCCAGAGGTCATTACATGTGCAACTATACTCTTATGATTTCTTTCTGCATTCTCAGTCCTGCCTGGCATCAATTATCTGTCAATACAATATAAATTGATAATTATAAGTAACTTGATTTCATAAAATTCTAAAAATGAATATAATAATTATTAGAAAATATATCATTACATACATAAAGATTAACAACGAAATGATGTAATACTCCATTACTTATATCATCAACTATCATGTCATTGTTTATCATATCAAAAAGATTTTTTCTAGTGATAGTGCCTCCGAATTTGTTGTTGTATATGACATCCCTGAAATTAATAAACATGAATAATATTATATATTCTTGACTATAAATTAGCATACATATTAGAAAAAATAGGTGTAACTTATGAGTTCATCTTTTTTTTCAAAAATGTGTTGATCAAATTTTTATCATCTTCAATTTGAAGATTCAAATTTGATTCCTCGGGCTGAGATATGCCCACTATCTTCATCTTTTTTTTTTCAATGGACCTGTTTCGAAAGTAGAATCAGCTACGATTTGGGAGGCCTTCCGCAGCCTAGGTTCTTTTTTTACCCTCTTGATAAGTGGAATCTGGGTTTCTTCTTTTTTCCCCCTCAGCTTCCTCACTTACAAGGGTATCCTTCAATTTTTCATTAAAAATTTCTTCCACCTCATCCTCAATATCTTCAGTATCCTCTCCCTCCGCCTCTTTCTGCCTTCTTTTTTGGCATTGGTACCTTTATTTACTAATGAACTAAGGAGAGTTTTAACTATTGCAAGCCTCTTCTTTATCTCTTCAATTTTAGCCTTCACCTGTGCACAGCTTGCATAAGTTTTTTCTTTTTCGGAGGATGCTGCTATTACTTTTTCTTCAATGAGAAGCCATTGTTCCGTTATCGTAGGCTCAATAGCTCCCTCCACCTGCAAGCCAAGAACAATAACAAAATAACCATATATTAATCATAATAATATATTGTTCATTAATATTATAATGAAAAAATATTTTTATTTACCAACTCATGAGGCTTTAAGTTTGTAAGCTCAACAATCTTTGTCTTCACCTGGCTGTCATACAATTTTAATGGCCTAGGCAATTTATTTGGATATGTTGGGGCTCTCAAGGTACTATGCTCAAGGAACCAAACCTGTACATAATAATCATGTATGTTAAATATATGAAAGATTTAAAATAAAATAATTATACTTTTGCTGTATATTAATGATACTTACCAACAGAGCAGCCGTACACCCATACAGGGTTGGCTACCTCCTAACCTAGTCACTTTTCTTGGTTAAGACTGGCTAGTCAGATCTCAAGCAAAAAGCAGCATCTGGGAGAGACATAAGAGTCAACTCCCTTATTGTGGAAGTCCAATCTATTTGACCTAACTGGGATAAATCATCCAAGTAAAGAATGATAAATCTTGGGCAAGATTGATTTGACTTTGGACACAAGAACGTTGTGAACATATATGCAATCCATAATCTCACAGTGTCCTCGACATCCTCTTGTAAATTTGATGAATGAAGTTGGGCAATTAACTTCTCCAGCCCGTTATTTTGCATATTTAATTCTCTTCCAAATCGTCTAAATAACCGACCCTTCTTAACTTGATCTTCCATTTTGATTTTTTTTTCATGGCATGGCAGATCCAAAATCAGGGCCAGGTCTTGACTTTGAATATAAGTTCCTTGCCACAAAAAATAAACTTGTTTCCTCCCTTATAGCATCTAATAATATCAGCTAGTAGACGTCCATCGACAACAAATGGTTGCATGTCTACGATCGCATTGAAATGAGTCTTTCGAATTATTTCTAAATGATAACTTGAGAAACTCATCTTCAAAACTTGTTCAGCATACACTGCTGGCTTGCAATAGTTTTTAAACAATTATAAAGCCTTTAATCTAGGCAACCGAAGTAGTGCAAGATCACCTGAAATATAAGTAAAATATAAATATAAGTTAAGTAATAAATTCTAAAAAATTTTTTTTATGACACTCTAGGAGTCATAAAATAAGCCACGGTTGCAATGTATTAGAGGTAGAGGGGTTAAAAACTTCTTTTTCATAATTTTTGCATGGGTGTCATAGGTTTTGAACTAGGGTGTCGTAGGTTTTGAACTAGGGTATCGTAATACTATTTTGGCCATTTTGATTAATGTTACAACATCCATTGCAATTTTATAACACCCAGGGAGTCATAAAACAAGCCACAGTTGCCATGTATTAGAGGTAGAGGGGTTAAAAACTTCTTTTTCATAATTTCTACATGGATGTCGTAGGTTTTGAACTAGGGCATCGTAGGTTTTAAACTAGGATTTCGTAATACTGTTTTGGCCATTTTGATTAATATTACAGCATCCGTGGCAATTTTATAACACCCTGGGAGTCATAAAACAAGCCACAGTTGCCATGTATTAGAGGTAGAGGGATTAAAAACTTATTTTTCATAATTTTTGCATCAGTGTCGTAGATTTTGAACTAGGGTATCGTAATACTGTTTTGGCCATTTTAATTAATTTTACAGTATCCATGGCAATTTTATAACATCCTGTGAGTCATAAAACAAGCCACAGTTGCCATGTATTAGAGCTAGAGGGGTTAAAAACTTATTTTTCATAATTTCTGTTGGGTGTCGTAGGTTTTGAACTAGGATGTTGTAGATTTTGAACTAGGATGTCGTAATACTATTTTGGCCATTTTGATTAATATTACAGCATCCGAGGCAATTTTATAACACCCTGGGAGTCATAAAATAACCACGGTTGCCATGTATTAGAGGTAGAGGGGTTAAAAACTTCTTTTTCATAATTTCTGCATGGTTGTCGTAGGTTTTGAACTAGGGTATCGTAATATTATTTTGGCCATTTTGATTAATATTACAGCATCCGTGATAATTTTATGACATCCTAGGAGTCATAAAATAAGCCACGATTGTCATGTATTAGAGGTAAAGGGGTTAAAAACTTATTTTTCATTATTTCTGCATGGATGTCGTAGGTTTTGAACTAGGATATCGTAATATTATTTTGGTCATTTTGATTAATGTTACAGCATCCGTGATAATTTTATGACATCCTGGGAGTCATAAAACAAACCACAATTGTCATGTATTAGAGGTAGAGGGATTAAAAACTTATTTTCATAATTTCTGCATAGGTGTCATAGGTTTTGAACTAGGATGTCGTAGGTTTCAAAATCTACGACACCCTTGTTCAAAACTTATGACATCCTAATTCAAAACCTACGACATCATTGGTCAAACCTGGGGCATCATAGTTAAAAAACTTCGATACCCATGCAGAAATTGTACAAAAAAAGTTAACATGCCAAATGTCAACTCTAAGTAGGAATCAAAAATTTTCCTTACCTGTTCTGCTTCTGTAGCATTCTTGGAAATGGATCTTAAGGAGGTCTCATCACCTCCTGAATAAACAATGATCACAGTACTTCCTTCCTCCATCTGCATTTCCTTCTTGCATTATTTTCGTATTCGTCGTCTACGTTGAAAGACAAAACCACTTGTCTCCATTTTCTCAAAATTTCGAAGGCGTATTAAATGTTGAAGGAAGATCACCAACACTTTCTCGATCACCAAAGAGGAGCAAAAATACAAAATGGAGGTATTTGGGATATCCAAAAATAATGGATGAACTCTGGGGTGGGGCTTCGTACTGCAAATTGGTTTTTTTCCTTGTTTGTAGAATAAGAACCATTTTTCTTATACCGAAAATGATGAGGACAGAATGATCATTTTGCACAGTTGAAAAGACTGCAATGCGGCGTCTGTAGCTTACGTATCGTAGAGACCCATCCCATCCATCATGCTATCGTGGACCAATAGCCACGTGCGGTGCGGGCCACGCTGGATTTGCTGCACCGCACGCGGTGCACAAAGAATTACTCTTAATATATATGGGCCCTCGACCAGTTTTCCTCCACTTAAGCATTTACACCCTCTTCTTTCTTTTTTTTAAAAAAAGAATAAGGCGGAGCATTCATATGAAGGATCTAAAGTGAATACATCCAAAATAATTAGAGAGAGCAAAATCATGCAAGGATCCCAGGACATCCCAGGTGAGTCTACCAGACTTCTCCCCAATGACTGGCCACATAGAACGCAATCCAGTCCGAATTAACCTCATGAAAAATATGTTAAACAAAGTTGACCGGACAATCATGTAAGTAGAAAGCAATATACCGGACATTCACACCCTTCAAAAGGGGAGATCCAGCTGCGTCTTTTTCCACCACCCACGTATTTCTTTTTATAATTTTTGAGAAAGCCAAAATGCCCACGTTGATTTCATTGCGACCATAAAAATTGCAGAGCTTATAGGAGATGCACACACTACAACAAAACAGGGATGTGCCAACGTATTTTTACCGATGCTTTATGTAAGCGTCGTGAAATCCCGGACACCGATGAGGTTTGGCCGACGCTTCTTTCCCGCGTTGGAAATAAATGGGATCTAATGACGCTTTAAAGCGTCGATAGATTCCAATATAACCCCTTCCGACCCCCCGATCCCTCATTTCGTTCGCTCCACCGCCTCCAGCAACCCTCTCCCTCCCTTCTCCTCCATCTCCTTTTCCTCCTCCTCCTTCTCCTTCGTTCGCACTGGCGATGCTGTTTCCGAGACTTCTTTGGTCGTCTCCGTTCGCACCGGAGATCAATCTCCATCTCCACTTCCTGCTCCATCTCTTTTCGCCGATCCGTTGTCCCAGCCATCACTGTGCCACCTGCTCTGTCCATCCTCCTCCGTCTTCTCCGCTTCATCGCCGTCCGCGCGTAGATCTGAGTCGATCCATCCATCGTCCATCGTTGAGGTAAATCACCACTCCATTCAAAGTTTGAAACACTTCCTCTTCAATTAACATAAAACTCTGCTGTCTTCTTCTTCATCTTGTTACTCTTTTGAGATAAGCTTGGCTCTGTCCTGTTAATATCTTGAGAGCACAGTTTTTTGTTTTCGATTCTTTCAAGGGAAACCTAGTACCTAATTTTGATTACCCCAAGGGGAAATCCTGCTAACAACCGTCAAAATTGTATTAAATTTTACGAGAAGAACACCAGATTTTATTTGGATCACTTGGCTTCATAAGCCTACCTGTACACAATTGGCAGGTTCGAAGTTGAAAGAGATCTCAAAATTAGGCCCCCGTCCATAGAAGCCCATCGAGATTTATGAATTTGAAAGGTGAAGTATTCCATTTGTTACATAATGGAAGGTAATGCCACTACATTCTTGTACATGATGATTATCCATTAATGCTTGTTAATCTTGTAAAGGTTATTTAGCTGTGCCTATCTTGAGATGGTATCTAGATTTGGGAGTGCATGCCTTTGAAATAAGCAATATAAAGTATTATTTCTGGTATTTTTCCACTGTTCATCCTTTTGTTTATTGAATAATTCATCTACTACTTGACAGGTGAGGGAGATTGTCAGCATATTGGACCTTGATGTCTTGTTTTATCCTTGCCCAAGATTCTGGTAACTGATTTGTTTATCATATTGCATTGTTTATCAGTTTGAATGCAAGTTGCTTATCCAATGGTAGAGAACCATAGGTACCCAAGTATTGAATTGATCTAAATAAATTTATTGAGCTGATGGGCAAAAACAGAACCTGTATTTCATTTGTCTATTTTATGCTACAAGCTTTTTAATAGAGGAAGATGTCTTGTTGAAAGTTTAATAATAGAGGGGCTAGAACTAGACAATACAGTGATTCTGAAAAAGGACAAAGGCTTTGGGAGTTTTTCCCATTTGTCTGAATATAGTTTGTTCAACACGGATATAGGCTCCCTATTCATGGGGACTTGCATTTACAATAGGGAGCTCGATTTTGTCTATCTTTTCATTTTCATTTCCTCGAAATTATATCTTTACTACTTGTAGATCTAATCATCAAGGAGTGTTCGAGTATGATTATTTTGTAACATCTAGAAATTCCTGAGAGACAGATTGTTGGGCTAACATAATGTGGTTATGCCCTTCAAGCCTGGTTGTTCAAGTGATGCTGCAGCAAATAAGAGTGGAGTACTGAATCAGGGATTTTGGTCTAGCCAACCGCAGCGCATGCGAACATACACTATGGTATGCTAAATCTACTTGGTACTTTATCAACTAAGCATGGCTTCTTAGTTCTTGAATCTGGCAAGCTTGAAGACATTGAGAATTAAAAGTGGCTTGTGTAACCATCTAACCACGAATTAGGGGGCTTAGAGATATCAAAAGACAGATCTGGGTGAGAACCACCGAACTTAAAGTTGATTCCAATAATTAGTTGTGTGAAATTGTATGAGCCTGGGTCATGCTTAGTCTGTTATTTGTTTGTGTCATTATTGAGCAGAAAAGCTTATAGTTGTCATTAAAATGTTACATTTTGAACAGAATGTGGCAATATATGAATGTAACACAACTGAAGTATAAAGGGAATCGAATGCATCATTTTTTGACAGAAAAGTTTATTGTTGTTTATTTTAATTTGGATGTTAAAATATCTCATTCATAATAAAATTTTCATTTGGCAATCACATCTGCTGTTGCTGCTGCAAATGGAATATTCTACTTATGTCTGTTTTTTTTTTTCGTTTTGTTTTGCTTCTCAATGGCAGGTTGTTGCACCAATATTCTCCCTTTTAATTCCAAGATACCAATTTAGTGCATCCTATAGGAGTGGACTGCCAGTTTCTCACGATCCTGAGGCCTTGAGGGCTAAGTATTCTAATCCACTTGTGTTCACTGGTTCTGTTAGAGTCAGGACTGGTCATGAGATTCTCCGCATATCATCCTACTTGTAGCAAAACCTGAGCAAAGTTATGGTCCCATTTGTAGTCCTCCATGGCACAGCTGATACGGTAACTAATCCTGAAGGCTCCCAAAGACTCTACAATGAAGCTTCCTCGACAAATAAATCCATCAAACTATATGAAGGCTTCTTACATGATCTCCTCTTTGAACCTGAAAGGGATGACATTGCAAAAGATATCATCGATTGATTGTGCTCCCGACTTGATGCTCTAAATAGAACATATAAATTAGACCGAGAGTTCTGGCAATGATAAAACCAGCTAGATAGAAAGCATCCGGCTAATAAAGCTCGTATTGCAAGCTTTCCCCCCACGAGATCTCACTTTTTGAGCTGGAGGGTAATGTTGTATGGTGCAGCTGCTTTCTGTATGTGATGCCGATAGCCAGAGCATGCCATCAAATAATATGCACTTTGTTATATTTTTAGGTCCTATTCTCTGGTTTTCCTCCATATTCCATTGTTCTTTCTACATTTTTAGGTCATTATTCTTTCCTTGTTCTGCTGATTTTAAGCCTAGTATGCTGTATAATTTTGTCCATTAATCTGATCTCGCATTTGTTCTTATCCTCTTCTTACTATTCAAATGACATTATCTGCAAAGTTAATGTTTTGTAAAAGGTGTGATGGTGCTTACCATTGCTACTCTCAACATCCTCCACACAAGGTGCATATAGTTCCTGTGTTCTCTTTGTCTGAAAATTGTGAAGTTATTGTTTTATTGTTTTCTGTTCTCTAATCATCTTTAGCCCCTGAATTATGATGTGGCATTGATCCCTGTGATTCATGGTATGGAAAAGATTTGACCTGTTCTATGTTAATTTATATTTTATATTGACTGATTCTCTTCGCCAACTGAATGTTCATCTTTGCTTATTCACATATGCTTGCATGCAAGAACTTGGTCATTTTTTGTTAGATATAATTTGTTAATTCAGCCTCGTGGTTTGTTGCAGATAGTGCTCGCTTTGATGCTTCACAGTATGCATTCTTCGGTAAGGAGGCCATGGAGGAAGTTGAATTAGGGGGTTTAGAAGATGATGATGATGGTGATGATGCTGGAGTACATTTATTATTTTTCTGGGGCTATTTTTTCACAAATTGATTTGCTCGTGTATTTATTCAATGAATCACTGGGCTTAGTTTATGCTAGGTGATAAATTTATGCTTGTTTTTCTGAGTCTAACATCACTATAAATCCTCTAATGTTAGAGTTGTTTGTAATAAGTTATTAGAATTAGTAACTTCAAGTGTGCCTATTATTTATATATATTTATGTACACCATTTTTTTCTTAGTTGTGGTACCATTCTCTATGTGTTTATAATATTTTATGTGCCTGATCCTTCCTGGTTTCACGAATGAGGGACTGACCTAGAATTTTAAACACAAGCAATTCTGTAATATTTACAGGTTGAAGGTTTGGGATCTTTATTTGATATAGATGATCTTACGAGCACTTTTGAAAAGGTTGGTTTCATTGTATATCTGCTTTATCTCTATGAACCGGGGGTTTCTTTTGGAAATCTGGTTATCGCAGAAGGTTTTAAGCTAGCTCATGTGGTTTGCATGTTATATTTCATTATTTTGTGTTGTTTTTCATTAGGTAATAATAGTTTACTATGGTTGTTCATATGTCTCATCTTGTCATATGTCATGAATATATTGACCCCAAATATAGATATCTTTAGAATTTAATTGTTCTTTCTATAGTGGCATTTCTATGGTACTTCTGCAAGCAATTGTGAAATGTGCTAACAATATGATTCAGTGCAGCTGACCATTACATGTCATGGCCTTCCAATGTGCTGGTGCTTAGTCATTTGCTTAGGATTGGCTACATTAGGATTGATTAATCTATGGCCCTTTTTATGGCTGACAATTTGTTGCAAAATTTTTGTTTGCCTGCATTTAACCAATATTTGTAACTTTGCTAGACATTGCTGTTGGTTCATTTTATTTTTCATGGTTCTCATCACTTGTGTATATGTTGAGGACAAGCATGATAACTGTAGATTGCTTCACCATGTTTAAAGGAACCATCTATATAATTTCTAATGTCTTCTTGCTGCAAGATGCATAAGTGGAAGTTAACTATTTCAGTATCAGGTGAACACATCTGAGTGGCACAAATAATGAACATCAAGAAACATGTCCAAGAGATAGTTGAAGCATCAAGTCAGTACCTAAAAGGAAAAAAAAAATGACACTAAGTAATATAGACTCCTGGTTTTTTTAATAAACATGATTTCAATCAACAAATTCTTCTGCTTATCAGTCCAATCTGCGAGGTAATTGAATAAAGTTACAGCACATGGGGATGGGGCATTTCAGTAGTCACAAGAAGGCTTATTATCATGTCAGAAAGATCATGAGTTGAATTAGACTGGAAAGAAAAATTGATTTGCATGGGCTAATTATCTAAATCAAACTACAAATATCTTACTTATGTAGGCTATCATTGCCTCCCATCAATTAGAGCCAAAAATGATAGTGACAAAAAAAGGTGAATGACATCAAGAGCCTGCAATTGGATACAAGAGCTGGAGCATTGCAAAGTTATGATTTGATATATAGTAGAACATATAGGATGCCCTCAAAAGGATTCAAAACTCACTTGGTAAAGGATGTGCATTATTTCGTACTTATGTTTGGTGTTTGTTGGCTTGCACTAGTCGCTTAGGGACGGTATTGACTGATACGGTAGAGAGAGGCAACTCAAGGTGGGTTAACTTAAGGCAACCTGAGCCAACTGTCAAACATTGTTTAAGCCACCGGGATTTGTTTTGCTGTTTTTCTCTGTCGAGCACTTTCGGAAACCACTTCGACCGGTTCCCTTCGTGGATTTTCTCGCGAAGGGAGTCTCCCCCCAAACTCAGAGGCAGATGGGTCAGCAGAACCAATTGTTTACCACCAGAACTATGTTGCCTGGTGATAGCCGATGTTTCAGCGCAACGTAGTTGGAATGTCAATTTTGTTCTCGCAAAACCGATCCACATGGCGCAAACCTTAATCAGCTCTCATGTCTTGGGATGCAGCAAAATAATTAAAAAAAAAAAAAAAACTGCCATCTAGGAACGAAAAGGAATAAAAAATTCTGGTATAGCTTTTCCATCTACAATGGGCATGGTTAATTCCGTATAAGGCAAGATAGGTTTTAATTTGTGTGCGCAAAGTGTTCTTATACCTATTTAAAATTCATATTAACACATGACAACAAACCGTTGTGTGCACGAAGTGTTCCCATACCTAATTAAAATTCATGCATGGTACCACAGGACAACCGAGAATACCGTTGTTATATTTTCAGAAAAAATAAATTTGCTTTATTTTTGACCACATACCGTTACAATACAAAAAAAATTGATTAATGATCGAAAGTAATTCGCATCGTCCACCTTGGACACATTTTCCTGTGTACAGGCAATTGATGTCTTCAGCGAAGCTTTTCTCGGCCATGTCATGCATCGTTTTTAGTTTCGTTTTTTCGTTGCTTCATGGGCACCTCAGCCCGTAAGGGATAGGAAATTAGAAAGCATGATTCTTATTATTACATGACAGAATTTTCTGTATGGTCGATAATCCAAAAAACTGCTAGCCTATGTGTTTGCATGAGTCCACGGGCAATAAGTTGTGCAGATAATAGAAATGGGCACTAGTTTTCTTCCTTTTCCTTCTTTATTTTTCTTTTGGATGTGCATAGGATGACAGGTGCCAAGGCTATATTTAACTTTTTTTTTAATATTTAAATGTTATATAGATATTTAAACCTTAAAATAATTAATTTATTTTTTAAAAAAAAATTAGAATTCCCGATGCTTTAAAGTATCGGGAATAACTTTATCCCAGTCTTATTCCCGATGTAACTTTATTCCCGATGCTTTTTAATAGCGTCGGGAATAACCCTGGATATGGTTATTCCCGACGCTTTTAAGCATCGGGAATAAGTCCGTTTATTCCCGATGCTTAAAAGCGTCAGGAAAAGCCTGGTCAATGCCAACGCTTCCCCAAAGCGTCGAGAAACGTATTTTCCATGCTCACCTACGCGACGCATTTGCCATGCTTTTTAAAGCATCGGAAAGGTTTTTCCCGATGCTTTAAAGCGTCGGAAAATATCAAAAATAGCATCGGAAAATTTTTTTTTTTTAGTAGTGTCATTAACCATAGGTCGGATACATGTCCCTGGAGCATGCCTTCAAAATGAACAAAACTACGATGGTGCCGAGAAATTAAATCTCGAATTATAGCAAGCATAATAATGAAAAATACCCCTATAAATTTTTCGGTAATGATAAGGAAAATTAAACCTTCAAGGGCGTTGAAGAATGATTCAAAATCAGGCTTCTAAATGAGTCCCAGTCTTTAGGAAGTTTGTTTTCTCATATTTTTAAGAAGTTTGTTTGTTCTGTTTATTTTTACTGTAAGTGATTTCATGTGCCTACTTTATCTCTACGTAGTTGAGAATGAGGGAAATAATTCAGTTATTTTTTGTAAGCCTATATGATAGGCTCTGTTGAAGTTAATTTATGTGCATGTGAGCAATTCCCAGAAACTACATCTATATTCTTTAGCTTTCTCACAAGTATAAGTTGTATTCTCTCCAACAAATTTTGATATCAGAGCATAAAGTATTCTGGTGAGTGACATATTAAAGGCAATGGCAGTCAATGGAAATACCATGAGCATTTCTTAACCTCTCATTCCCATTTTCAAAGGAGAGTGTTATGAGTTCTGGAGTATCAAAATGAAGACTCTATTTAATTAGATCTCAAGACCTTTGGGATTTGGTAGAGAGCAGCTATGACGACACTGATGCTAATGAAGGTCGGTTGAAAGAAAACAACAAGAAAGATTAAAAGGTGTTGTTTATCATTCAACAAGCAGTTCACGAGACGATTTTATCAAGAATTGCAACAGCCACCACTTCTAAAGAAGCATGGAAAACACTACAGAAAGAATTTCAAGGCTCTTCAAAGGTAATAGCAGTAAAACTTCAAACTCTCCGAAATGAGTTTGAAACTTTGCTTATGAAGGGTAATGAAACGTTGCAAGATTTTTTGTCTAGAGTAGTTTCAATTGTTGTCAAATGAAATCTTATGGAGAAAAAATTACTGATGCAACTATAGTTCCCAAAGTTCTACGAAGTCTGGCTCCAAAATATGATTATATGGCGACTACAATTGAGGAGACTAAGGATCTGTCTGTTTTTTCATTTCATGAACTAATGGGTTCTTTGCAAGCTCATGAGGCAAGGCGAAACAGATCAGCTGGGAAGCATGAAGAAAAAGCATTTCAAGCTTCTCAAGTGAAGGGGGAGACAGACAAAAAGGAAAACTTTGCTGGAAGAGGACGTGGAAGAGAAGGCTTTTATGGTAGAGGACATGGCAGAGGTAGAGGAAGAGGTCACTTTGATGGAGAAGAGAGGTAGTTTGTTTGGAATAAAAAATGGAACAAGAACTCTGTTCAATGCTACAATTGCAAAAAGTTTGGGCATGTAAAGGCAAATTGTAGGCAAGGCCCACAAGTAAACTACGTGGAAGAAGGAAATGAGGAGAGTAAGTTGTTTATGATTCATTCTGATTGTAATGAAGTTCCAAATGATGTTTGGTTTTTGGATAGTGGATGCTTAAATCACATGACAGGCAATAGATCATTGTTCAAAGAGCGCTTGATGAGTCACAAAAGATGCAAGTCAAACTTGGAGATAACAAGCAGATTCAAGTTGAAGGCAAGGGCACTGTTGCTGTGAAGACAAGCCATGGTAAAGTCAAACTACTTTACAATGTTTTCTTTGTTCCTAACTTGGCACATAGTTTGTTAAGTATTGGGCAATTGATGGCCGGTGATTATGCAATTTTGTTTGATAATGGAGCATGTGTTATTAATGACAAAGAGTCTGGACAGTCTATTATAAGTGTGCAGATGACTGAAAATAAGATGTTTCCACTTAGAATCTTTAATGTGAAAAATCAAGCTCTTATTGCCAGTAAGAAGAATGAATCCAAGATGTGGCACTTGAGATATGGGCATCTTAATATCAATGGCTTGCAGCTTCTAAGTCAGAAAGGTATGGTCCTTGGAATACCTCAAATTGGTTCTCTTGGTCTATGTGAAGGGTGTATTTATAGAAAACAAACAGAAAGCCCTTTCCTAGTAGATAGTCTTGGAGAGCCTCAGAATGCCTTGAGTTAATTCATGCTGATCTATGTGGGCCTATGAGAACTACATCACTTGGTGGGAGTAAGTGTTTTTTGCTCTTTATTGATGATTACAGTCGAATGAGCTGGGTTTATTTTCTAACAGACAAGTCAGAGACTTTTGAGAATTTCAGAAAATTCAAGGCTCTTGTGGAAAATCAGAGAGGTACTCTTATAAAGACTCTTCGCACAAATCGAGGTGGTGAGTTTTTATCTAAAGAATTTAACTACTTTTGTGAAGAACATGGCATTCGTAGAGAGTTGACGATACCTTATACACCGGAGCAAAATGGTGTAGCTGAACGGAAGAATCAAACAGTTATAGAAATTGTTAGAAGCTTGCTAAATGTTAGAAGACTTCCGAATCGTTTTTGGGCTGAGCGGTGGCAACTTCAGTTTACTTGCTGAATATTTCTCCGACAAAGGCTGTCTTGAATCAAACACCATATGAGGCATGGTGAGGAAGAAAACCGTCGGTAAGCCACTTAAGAATTTTTGTTTGTATTGCCTATGCTTTGATAAGTTCTCAAGTTCGTCAAAAACTTGAGGAGAAATCTGAAAATTGCATTTTTGTTGGATATTGTAATCAATCCAAAGCATATCAGTTATATAATCCTCTTAGTGGAAAAATAATTATAAGGAGAGATGTAGTTTTTGATGAAGATGCAAGCTAGAGTTGGGATGAAGAACATGAAGCAACTCAAGTTCAGGTCTTAACGGATAGAGAGATTTTAGCAATTGAAGATGTTGAACCAGCTCCCATAAATTCTCCTATTCCTTCTGAGTCATCAGCTTCCTCACCATCAAGGAGTAGTAGCTCATCCTCTTTAGAAGCACCTTCTGATGGAATGTTTCCTACAAAGTTCAGATCTTTGAGAGAAATCTATGAATCCAGTCAATTTGCTCTTTTTGTCACAGATCCTACAACATTTGAAGAAGTAGCAACAAAAGAAGAATGGCAGATTGCAATGAAAGAAGAGTTAATGGCAATCCAGAAGAATGAAACATGGGAGATGGTGGATCTACCTGAAGGCAAGAATGCAATTGGTCTTAAATGGATGTTCAAAACAAAATATCATGCTGATGGCACCATTCAAAAGTACAAGGCTCAACTCGTGGCAAAGGGATATTTGCAGCAACAAGGTATTGATTTCGAAGAAACTTTTTCTCCGGTTGCTCGATTTGAAACTGTGAGAATTGTTTTAGCTTTGGCTGCACAGCTGCATTGGCCAGTTTATCAATTTGATGTCAAGTCTACATTTTTAAATGGAGAGTTACAAGAAGAAGTTTATGTTACTCAACCTGAAGGATTTGTAGTCAAAGGAAAGGAGACAAAGGTGTACAAGTTTAGAAAGGCACTTTATGGGTTGAAACAAGCTCCACGAGTATGGTATAGCAAAATTGATGGCTACCTTCGTCAGAATGGTTTTACAAGGAGTGAAAATGAGCCTACCCTCTATGTGAAGAAGCAATGTAGAGATGATTTTATTATTGTCCGCATTTACATTGATGATATTATATATATGTGCTCCTCTGATTCTCTAGTGGCTGATTTTAAGTCTAATATGATGAAGAGATTTGAGATGTCAGATATGGGTTTATTGCATTATTTTCTTGGACTTGAGGTGAAGCAAGGAGTAGACGGGATTTTTATCTTACAGAGGAAATATGCAATGGATCTTATCAAAAAATTCAGCCTATTGAATTGCAAACCAGCTGCTACGCCCATGAATGTGAACGAGAAGTTACAACTTGAAGATGGTACAAAAAAGGCTAATGCAAAGAATTTCAGAAGCTTGGTTGGAGGTTTGATTTATTTGACTCATACTAGGGCAGACATTGCTTTTTCTATTGGAGCAATTTCCGGGTTCATGCAAAATCCTACAAAGCATCATTTTGGAGCAGCAAAAAGAGTTTTAAGGTATGTTGCTGGAACTACAAATTATGGGATCTGGTATACTCAAGTACACAACTTTAGTCTCTATGGGTTTACTGATAGTGACTGGGCTAGTTCATTGGATGATAGAAAAAGCACCTCAGCTAGTGTTTTCAGTCTTGGATTAGGAGCAATCACATGGAGTTCAAAGAAGCGAGCTATAATAGCATTATCTTCTTCAGAAGCAGAGTATGTTGCAGCAACTTCAGCAGCCTGTCAAGCAATCCGGCTTAGAAGAATTTTGGCAAATCTTCATCAAAAGCAAGAAAGTGAAATTGATATTTTTTGTGATAACATGGCAGCAATTACAATGACAAAAAATCCAGTTTCCCATGGGAGGACAAAGCATATTGACATTCGTCTGCATTTCATTCGAGACATGGTTGCCGGAGATGAAAATATGCTAAAGTATTTCAATACACATGAGCAGGTGGTAGATACACTGACGAAATCACTCTCAAGAGACAGATTTGTTTACTTCAGATCACATCTTGGTATCTGCAATTTTCAATGAAGGAGGAGTGTTGAAGAATGATTCAAAATCAGGCTTCTAAATGAGTCCTAGTCTTTAGAAAATTTGTTTTCTCATATTTTAAAGAAGTTTGTTTGTTCTGTTTAAGTTTGTTTGTTCTGTTTATTTTTACTGTAAGTAGTTTCATGTGCCTACTTTATCTCTACGTAGTTGAAAATGAGAGGAATAATTCAGTTATTTTTTGTAAGCCTATATAATAGGCTCTGTTGAAGTTAATTTATTGGCGTGTGAGCAATTCCCAGAACCTACATCTATATTCTTTTGCTTTCTCACGAGTATAAGTTGTATTCTCTCCAACAGGCTTTGCTTTCAAGAGTATATAAAAAGACAGTATAGATTTCTCTATCTGAAAATCCAGATATCTTATATTAACTAAATTATAAATTCAGTTGCATCCCAATTTTAATATTTTCCTCGTTTGGAGCTGTCCAAAAAAATCTTATTGAATCTGGCTGAGTTATGTTGGATGCTTATGTGTTGTTTGGAATCCTGCTTTCTTAGCAATTGGCATATGACATAATGAGACTCGAACTCTCCTGTTAGAACATTGGGAAGTAATTAAGGCACTTAATTAATAAAGAGAATCCTATGCCTCTTTTTGCTTTATAATAATCTTTCATCTCAAGCAACAGCTTTTCTTCTACTCTTTTAATTTCAGCATACTGCTGGTGATGTAGCATATAACTATTCTTTAAGGATCGAATAAAAGGAGTGAAATGTTTGAAAGATCAACTCAAACTGTACTTCTCAATATTGTTCTCTTATCACCATCGATCTATACAGTAAATGTAATTTTGTTTGCGAATTTCTGGTGCTTCGGGTACGAATGGAAACAAGCTTACTCCAATTTCCAATATGCTAGTTCAAAACTTTGCAATAAACATCCATTAAATTTTGTGTTTGAATTGATGTTTAGGTTATTAGAGGTCGTTTAAGTCTTCTTAATGCAAGTGTTACAATTATGATAAATAGGCTAGGGTAAGGTGTCCGATGGGCTTGCGTGGCCTGTTTACATGAAACAGCTGGGTGCAAGAAAGGCTAGTGGCGTATGATGTTAAGAGGCTTACGACAAGTACTACAATCAAATGCACCATTCCATATATATTATTTAAGAGACTTTGATTCGCAGCTAACATGATTGCTAAGATCTCTTACACCCTCTCAACTTCTCACCACTCTCATCTCTATACTACTTCATCATGGACTGCAAACTTCATTCTTCTTCAAGTTGTTCAGCCGATCTGCTCATTATTGGGTAATAAAAAGAGCCGTAAAACTACTTTTTGATCCGTAGATCAAAGTGAATGGCTTTTCTGAATACTATGCAGAAGTGACATAAAAGATGAGATCGTTCCTACCACCCCAAAAAGAGCCCCAGTGACTACAAGCACACCATTAAGAAGGAGAGCAGGCTTGGAGACTTTAGGCCAGCATATCTTGAGGTAGAAGGCACAGGGAAAGACCACCGAGATGCTTGTGCTTACAAGGGAACCAGTGAGACTGAGGACGTGCTCAAAGTATGGGATGGAGAGGGCTAGTGCCAGGATCACCAACAGCAGCATGGACCCTATGGTGCCTCTGATGAGCATTCGAACCCTGGAGCTCACAGAAGTAGGTAGATGGTGCTCGAGTTGGATGGCGAAGGGAGCGAATTCGAGGGCATATTTTGTCATCGGTGTGAGCACCGTTGCCCAAAGAGCGATCTTGGTGACGACGAGGTGATGAGGCATGCTAAGGGTGATCTGCGAGCTAACCGTGGGTCCGAATAGCTTCGCCCCCATGAAGGCAAGAGCCGTGTAGAGGCCAGTAACCACTGTAAAACTTGTGACAGTCACCTGTAATCGAAGAACATGGAGTAGGCTGCATGAGGAATACGCAAAACTGGAGAATATAAATTAATTACTTGGCCATGCATGCAATATGCATGATTGTCTGTTCAAACTATGTACTGGTGTGGATCGATCCTTGTATAATTACAGGCATTCCTGTGCTCTGAAATTCAAGAAACCTTTTTTTTTTTCTTGAAGGATTTGATCTTCGGTTATATAATTATTTGGCTAATCAAAAATAATTTATGCAATGGTACTAAACTCATGTAATTAATTTATGCTCTAGAGGAGTCTTGGCACGACATCATATATATATAATTAGTTGAATTATATAAACATGAATTACCATTAAAATCCAAATCCAAAAAGGATGGCCGGCCCCCTTTAGGCTTGAGATTCTAGAGCACCAGCAGTGGCAGGATCCTGAACCCAATTAGTTCAGAATCAGCTTGGAAGTTGGATTTAGTATTATCCTAGCTACTTCTTTTCCAAATAATTTGTAAAAAAGCTTAGATTTTTTTTAAAGCTAGTATATATTATACGAGTGAGTTTGGATAATTGATGCTCTTAAAGAAACTGGATCCTCTTTGGTTCCAAACTCCATCAAATGAGACATGAAATCTAGTTTCTTCGGATTCGAAGTACAAGGCAAGTTTTGGAAGAGATTTACCGTCGTCATCTACGCCTGCCTCCTTTAGACCCCAACCAAGTGGTTTTGGTCCTAGATTTATGCTTCAGCTTATCATACATGCATGCATGTATATATGCATATAACTAACTTGATAGATCAAAGAATTTTTATTAATTATTTGAAAGCAAATTTGGATGCTTCTTTTTGTGCTCTTTTCTTATGTGAAGAAAGAGACTAGACCTCACTAGATCCACTACAGGCTGATTGCAGGAATATTTATCAACTTGAGGAGGGGAAAGCCAAAAGTTGTCTGAGATTCGGTTTCCACTTAAAAACACCAGCCCTCATTTGTTGGAAGAAGGCCTGGGGTTGAGTTTACTTGAAAAACTCTGCCATGTACCCACCTAAATGGACTTTTGACTTGCAGGTATTGTCAAGGATCCATGCTTGGACTTAATTTTAGCAGACGCATAATACTCAAAACTTTGGTCATCAATTTAGTGTTGGAGATATACCTTGGTGAACTTGGAGGGATCCTTCATGGCTGTATGTATGTTGGGAAAGACAATATGGCCACTATAACTAAATATATATAGGCCGGAGATCCCTGGGATCTTGCGAAGCTGTAGTATAGGTATCCTTTGGTTACCCTCGACCCCTCCAAAGGCTGCTGTCCACCCTACGGTTGTGAAGATGAGAAGCGACATAAGGATCCCTCCAAAGGAGAGGAAGGATATGGAGGAAAGATCCCTAAGCCAAAGACTAGGGAGTGCCACCAACACTGCTATAACTGTTAGCATCTGAGCTGTGGATAAGTGAAGCCATGAGAGATGAACACCACGAAGTGCCAACGGCAAGTTGTCGCTGAGAGAGATTGTATATGACACAAGGGCTAGGAATATTTCCAAGTATATGAAGGTGGAGGTTATGATCCTTCCCTTGGTCCCAAATGCTTGCTCTCCAATATCTTGGTAAGTTTTGGAGCTAGCATCCTCCTCAAGGCACTTGCCTATAATATGTGAGGTGTATGCGCACAAGATTCCAAGTCCCACTAGTAGAAATGCTGAGGTCCATCCTCCATTCTCCAAAGCATAGGGAGTTGAAAGTTGCCCAAGACCTGAAGAGAGAGATCAGTAGGTAAAGAATCATGTGAAGGCCATAGAAAAGCGACTCTGAGAGAGTTGGTATATATGATATGCTATAATGTTAAGAACTCAAACCACTTATATATGTACCTATAAGCATTCCCACCATGTTGATCACCGAATGAGCAAAGGAACTATCAGGCTTCTTCGTATGGTTTTCAGTCCTGAAACTCACAACTCCACTTCCCTCCCTACACTTGCACACATTGTTCTCCTCCACGCAAGTAGCACAGTTCGACAACTCGGTTATTGCAAGACGGGCACCATGCACCGTCTCGCTGGCTACTTGATTCCGGTGGGTTGGCTCGTCGAGCTCAAAGCATGAACACCATCTATTTGCCCTTCTCATCTCCACGTTAGACATCTTCTGATTCCTTGAAGACCTGGCAGGGAAATGAGGAATTGATGGGGTATTTATAGGGTGTGAAGGTGGGGACAAAATTAAGGTGGGTTAGGATCCCATTGGTGACACTAGGGAGATGCATGAAAAGTCTATAGTAGTCAAGTTGACGGGGAGGTGCCAAATTGGAATTGATGGAAATTAAAGCCAGCCAAGGTTCTATGTATTTGATTTTGGCTTGTGGTTGTATTTGGGGTTGGCTTAACCTATATTCCTATCCCTGCGCTTTATGTATTTTATATATCTTAATTACTTTGAGAAGATTTAATGCACCACTTGAAGAAAATGATGCTTAACAAGGAGAAGGAAAGAGTGCTGCTTTTAAATTTACCTTGAACCAGTGTCAACTCATCATATTTGGATGAAACTTTAGGAAAAGGAGAGCCTCGCTGCCTACAACAAGCTTCCAGCTACAGTAGTACTACCACGGATCTTTTACATCCAAAACAGAAGGTAAAAGAATGTAAATGAAGTGCTGGTGCATGGGATGCTTTCTTCACTACATGCATGGTATTGCAAAATATTTGTTAGATCATACAAGAAATTATTAATAAATGACATGAATTTTAAGGAAAAACTTTCATTTTTATTATGCTTAAAATGATGCAAGTTTGGCATGCATAAATATCTTCCTGCATTTCAGTTAGATTTGATGGAATCTTTACTGAAAAATTGTGGTGGTTTGATATTTTGTTGGGTGACACAAGAACATAAGAAAGATTCCTCGCCTGACTTGTCTTTTTAGTGGTTAGTGGGAAGGAAACCGTTTTCATTGAAGTTGTTCGGATGCTCTCATCAAACCAAATTGGTCCCATCATCATTCACCAAATATAATTTTGGATATAAATGAAGCAAGCATAGATGATTTATCACCCTATGGTACCTAGTGGAACTAATCAAATCTTTTCTCTAGCATGTCCATTATTATATTCTCTCAGTCTTTATAAATTATTCATATATAGGAGATCAGACAGAGAGGAAGGAATTGCAATATGTGAGATTTAAAAAAAAAAACTTCTATTTCTTTCCGTTTCTTTTCATGACATGCACTACTTGATATGAATTGTACATTTAGGAAAATGGATCAAAAATGTTTTCTTTTCCCCCCAAATTAACCTCTTGTTTTGCTGGTATATATTCAGTTTGGTGTAATTCATTTCTACATTTATGTTAACATCAGAAAAATAAAAATAAAAATAGATTTGAGTAAAAAAATATATATTTTGAGTATCATGATTAACGTTTATAAGGACCATCTTCCATTCGAATAGATGCCACTAAGCATTTAGTGTGATTCTTATTCACAAAGAAATGTCTAAAGTAAATTGCATCATGGCCGGCTGCCACCTGGGAATGAGATTCTTAAGAACCATATATATAAAGGTACCATGTATATGGTTCCATCAGACTTCCCATCACATGAATCACATCTTGCCTTGGAAGCAAGAATAATGGGAGAATGTAGGCAGAAGAAAATTCTCTTTTCATTCTTTAACAATGAGGTTAGATTCAATTGCCATGAGGTATAAAAGATGATCAAGTCCAATACTCGTGGAGCTATGAACAGTTAAATCCCAGAAAAGAATCCTACTCTATAATATGATATATTTGGGACCATGGTTGCACTGCTCGGTCGGAATCTAATGTTTTGGGATATAGTAGTCATATATGGTTAGGTTAAAAGCAAATAAATTGTTCACTGATTGGATGATTGATGTTCTCTTATCCATATGAATTTTAGATGCAGATCATTGATCATGAGAATCTGTGTAGCATTTATATAGTTACCATATTTGTTATGCACGGGATAGATCTTAATTAGGTAGGGGTGGCAAAACTTGACCTGACCCGCCAACCTGACTCGCATTCGACCCACCTTAAATAGGTTTGGGTTAAGCCTAAATAGATTCGGGTCATAAACAGGTCAATCCGATTAACCCATTTAATATAGGGATCGGGTTTAGGTTTCGGGTCCTTGACCTATTTAACCCGTTTAATATACAGGTCTAAGTAGGTCGGGTCAGGTTGGGTTGGGTTGTTAACCTATTTAATAAAGCCCACCATCCATAGCTTTATAAGCCATTGGCCCATTATAAATTGCTTCAACCGTTGGAATATTTTGGGCCTAGCCCATTAGTGGAAGCGCTAATGCCTCATCATCTCTTCGTCTTCGGTCTTCTCGACTTCTTCATTGAAAGACTTCTGGAAGGTGGAAAAACTAGGATTTGGGGTTTGCCTTGCCCTGTGCCCCTTTGGCATGCGCCTCCCCAGCTCCTCTCGATCTCATGGCATCTCACCTCCACCTGGCCCCCTCTCCTTCGGGTTTCTGAGCTTCTCCCATTCTCGATCTTACGGCGGTGTACGGCGTGCGCCTTTCCCTAGCTCCATCTCCTTCTTCAAGTTTCTCCCCCTGATCTCATGGCAGTGCACGGCGTGCACCTCCCCCCAGCCCCTCTCCTTCTTCAAGCTTCTCCCATCCCCGATCTTACGGTGGTATGCGGCGTGCGCCTCCCCCCGGCCCCCTCTCCTTCTTCGAGCTTCTCCCACCCCCTATCTCACGACGATGCATCGTGCACGGCATGCATCTCTCCCCGGCCCCCTCTCCTTCTTTGGGCTTCTCCCCCTTCTCATGGCAGTGCGCACCCCCTAGCCCCCTCTCCTTCTTTGGGCTTCTCTCACCCCCATCTCACGGTGGTGCATGGCATGTGCCTCCCGTCGACCCCCTCTCCTTCGGGCTTCTCTCTTATCTCACAAGCAGTGAGTATCCCTTGGCTCCCTCAGTCCTCCTTCTTCGGCCTTCTTCCTCCCATGTCATGGCAGCACGCGTCCCCCTTGGACCCCTCTCCTTTTCATGTGCTGCTTCTATTTTTTATTTTAAACATGACAAATGGGTTGGGTTGGGTCAGGTCAATAGTTTATCTATATATTAAATATGTTAAATGGGTTGGGATGGGTCGGGTTGTATTAATAGGTTATTTATTTATTAAACGGGTTAAACAGGTCGAGTCGAGTCGGGTTAGCAGGTTCCTGTTTAATAAATGGGTTAAATAGGTCAGGTCGGGTTACTTGTTTATTAAATGGGTCAGGTTCAGGTTTTAAATTAAAACCCATTTAATAAACAGATCAGGTTTAGGTTGAGACTTTTCTGATCCAACCCGAATCTGACCCGAACCATATATACCTGACCCGATTGCCATCCCAATCTTAGGTTACATTTGGTGCATTACCAAGCAATTTTTAAGGTTGCATTTGGTAGCAGGCAATCCATCCAGATTGCTGGTAATTTAATAGGTCCCACCACATTATTATATTTTGTACATTTTTTTTTGATGGCAATCTATCCTATCTGGTAATCTGGATTGCCTCTCAAGAGACAATCTGGATTATCCATGAAAGGGGTGGTAATCCAGATTACCATATCTCAAGTAATTTTTCGAACAATATTATCCTCATCTTCTCCCTTTCTCTTATATTATAAATATATTATATTATATTATTATAAAATATGAATATTATAAAATATATGTTAATAATATAATATAATAATTTTATAAATATAATAATATTATAGTATATAATAATATTATATTATATAAAATAGTATTACAATATATTATATTAATATATCTTAATATTATAAAATATAATATTATATATTATATTATATTATATTATAATATTAATATAATATAACATAATATAAATTATATTTTATAAAATAAAATAAAATATATTATATTTAATAAAATATATTTAATATAATGTAATATATTTATATTAAATGTATTTATATTTATATATAATATAATATATTTTATATTATAATCTATATTATCGATAATCCATGTTACCTCTCAGGATTGCTTGACAATGTACCAAACGCAATCAAAAGGTAATGTGGATTGCCAGTAATGTTGATTACCAATAATATAGATTATGATAATATAAATTATTGTGTTTAGTACATGCAGGTAATATTGTATAATATAAAATTAAATTTATAAAATATCCCTAATTTAATCTATATTTTATTTATAAAAAATATAATTTTTAAATTTTATATATTTAATAAATATATATATTATATTACAAAATATATAAAATGCTTTATATTTTATATATATATATATATTTTTAAAAAATATTTTTTTTATATAAAATAAATTTAATATAAAAATTTATATTAATTAGATAATATGTTTAATATATTATTCAAATATATTAAATTTACAATTATATTATTATATAATAATATTATATTATATTAAAATATTTTATATTATATATGATGTGGCACGATCACTGACGTGGAGTAGCTGTCAGACACCATGTCAGATATTCTACTCGGGCTCCTTCGCCAAGTTGAGCTCCCTCAGTGTAAGGGGGCAGCCCGTCAAAGCCGAGCTCCGTCCTCTGCCAGGTCGGGCCCGTAAGCTCGGGATGCTTAGGCCGGAGCCGAGCAGCACCCGCCAGATCGAGCCTCTCGAGATCGAGCCCTGTAGTCTGGAGTCGAGCTCAGCCCTCCTCCGCCACGTGGAGTCTCTCCGAGGTCGAGCCCTCTGAGCCGGAGCTGTGCTCTGCCCTCCGCCAGATTGAGCCCTGTGGTCCAGAGTCGAGCTCATCCCTCCTCCTCCACGTGGAGTCTCTCTGAGGTTGAGCCCTCTGAGCCAGAGCCGTGCTCTGCCCTTCGCCAGATCGAGCCCCTCGAGATCGAGCCCTGTGGTCCGGAGTCGAGCTCAGCCCTCCTCCACCACATAGAGTCTCTCCGAGGTCGAGCCCTTTGAGCTAGAGCCGCACTCTGCAAGATCGAGCCCTACCTTCTCTGCTCAGCCTCCAGCTCGAGCAAAGACACCGGCGAACAAAGAAACGGCAAGCTGGTAGAATTATCCAGCCGGTTTGCCAATCTATCGGGCTCCACCAGCGAGCCAGCGGGTTACAACGCCCGTCCCCCGTTCTCTCAGAAAATCCAAGAGGAGCCGATCCCAGGTCGGTTCCATATGCCGCAGGTGGATCCTTACGATAGGACCCCTGGATCACCTGGAAAGCTATCGGGCCCTCATGAGGGTCCAGGGGGCCACCGACGCACTCGTGTGCATCGCCTTTCCTGCTACTCTCTGGAAGGTAGCCCGGGTGTGGTCACTCATTTGGAGCCGGAGAGCATTAATTCCTTCACCCAGCTGGGATAGAAGTTCATGGCCCACTTCGACGCCTGTCGAAAGATGCCACGGGAGGTAAACAGCCTCTTCTCCATCAGGCAGCAGGACCGCGAGCCACTACGGGACTACATGGCTCGCTTCAAGGCTACCGCGTTGGAGATCTATAACCTTGAGGAGCTGGTTTCCATGCTGGCTCTGAAGCGAGGGCTCAGGACCTCCTGCCTGACCTACTCGCTCGACAAGAAGCCCCCGAGGATCTACTCCGAGCTCCTCCTCCGAGTCCAAAAGTATATCCATGCCGAGGAGGTGGATCGTACGAGGCGGGAGCTCGACGGGAAGCCGCTGAAGAAGCCAACCCCCATCGAGATGTCTGGGGTTCGGAAGCCGGAACCCCCAGCTCGGAGCTCCCGATAAGGACCAAGGCCGAGAGGCGCTCCCGTTCCTGACGAGAGTTACACCCCCCTCCTCGCCCCAAGGACGAAGATCCTCATGGAGATCGAAGGCGAGACCTACCTACGGCGCCCATCTCCAATGAAGCCATCCTCTGGCCGTGATAAAACAAAGTACTGCCACTTCTATCGTGACCACGGCCACGACATCGAGGAATGTCGTAACCTCAAGTGGGAAATCGACAAGCTCATCAAGAGGGGCTACCTCGGAAGGTTTGTGGAGGCAGACCTCGAGCAGAATCCTAGGCACTCGTTGCTCTCCCGTCAGTTCCAGCAGTTGACAACCGTCCTACCGAGAAGCCGGTGGAGATTATATGCTGGGGGCCGAGCATGCCACCAAGAATGCCCGGGGGTAGGGCATTCTGAAAATGTACTCCCCTTTATGAGGGAGGGAGAAGACGGGGAAAAAATGTGAATAATGATGCCATGGTCGTCGAGATGACGATCGCGAAGCATCCTGTAAAATGCATCATGGTTGATAGTAGAAGCTCCATAGATGTGCTTTTCTACGATGCTTTCTCCAGGATGAATCTTTCTCATGCTCAACTTAAACCTGTACACACACCCCTTGTCAATTTCACAGGTGATTCTGTAAGGATGGAGGGAGAAGTTACTCTCCCAGTCACTGCCGGGATCCCACCTCGGTAGAGCACCGTCATGATGACTTTCACGGTAGTCAGGCTTCCTTCAGCCTACAACGTGATTCTAGGCCAACCCGGACTCAACCTGCTTGACGCCATCATCTCCACCAAGAGGCTACTTGTATAGTTCCCAACTCTTACGATGTTAGGAAAATGAGGGGAGCACCCCAGCCGGTGCAGCACTGCTTCCAAACCGTTCCTGGGGCCAAGGCCCTTGAGGGCGACCCCAAGGTGGATGACCTCGACCAAAGAGTTCAAGTCCTAGGAGATGCCCGGTCGAGCATTTTCTCTCTTACCCGCTCGGGAATGATCTTGCGAAGACAGTGTAGATTGGAGCCCAGCTACCTGAGGAGAAGAGGGCTCAGCTATTGGAGTTCCTGCAGACAAATGCAGACGTGTTCGCCTGGACAGCGGCAGACATGCTAGGTATTCCCCTGACATCATCACCCATAAGTTGAGCATTGACCCGAAGCACAGGCTAGTTCGGCAGAAGAAGAGGAGCTTCGCCCCGGAGAGACAGGCGGCTATCAACAAGGAGGTGGACAAACTCCTCGCCACCAGTTTCATTCATGAGATGCAATATCCGAGCTGATTGGTGAATGTGGTGATGGTGAAAAAGAACAACGGCAAATGGAGGATCTGTGTAGATTACACCGACCTCAACAAGACATGCCCGAAGGATAGCTTTCCTCTGTCGAAGATAGATCAGCTGGTGGATGCCACTTCGGGACATAGGCTGCTCTCCTTCATGGACGCATTTTCCGGACACAATCAGATCCGAATGCACCCTGAGGATGAGGAGTATACCACCTTCGTCACCGACTAGGGGACATACTGCTACAGGATGATGCCCTTTGGTCTAAAGAATGCTGGCGCCACGTACCAGCGCCTGGTCAATAAGGTCTTCAAAGACTAGATTGGCCGGAACATGCAGGTGTACATGGACGAAATGCTTGTCATGAGCAAGCCGAGCTCAGATCACATCACCGACCTCGCCGAAGCCTTCTACAACCTTCGGCAATACCAGATGAAGCTGAACCCGACGAAGTGCGCCTTCGGAGTGGCAGCGAGAGAATTTCTCGGCTTCATGGTCACTCAGAGGGGCATTGAACCGAACTCGGAGAAGGTCCAGGCGATCGTCGATATGGAGAACCCGTCATCCAAGAAGCAGGTCCAGTGCCTGACGAGGCGTATTGCCACCCTAAGCCAATTCATCTCGAGGTCGGCCGACCGTTGCCTTCCCTTCTTCAAGGCGCTGTGCAAGATGCACAACTCCACCTGGACGGAGGAATGCAGGGCGGCCTTCGAGGAGCTGAAGGAATTCCTGGCTTCTTCCCCGCTACTTTCCATGCTGGAAGAAGGGGGAGAACTTCTACTCTCTCTGGCGGTTACACCTGGAGATGTCAGCTCAGTCCTCGTCCGCGCAGACGAGAATAGATCCCAAAAGCTGGTGTACTACACCAACAAAATCCTCCGTGATACGGAGATCAGGTATACTTGCTCTAAGAAACTCATTTTTGGACTAATAATGTCTGCTAAGCGCCTCAGGCCCTATTTCCAAGTACACCCGATCGCGGTCGTGACAGACAAGCTGTTGAGGGCCATACTTAGCCGCCCTGAAACCTCTAGGAGACTAGTGAAGTGGTCCCTGCTCCTCAGCGAGTTCGACATAGCGTACCGGCTAAGGTCTTCGCAGAAGGCCCAAGTCCCAGCTGACTTCGTGGTCGAATGCACCGGGCTCGCGGAGGAGCCAGAGCAGGCAATAACGAAGATCCAAACGGAGCCCGGACCAGAGGGGAGTCCTTGGATCCTCCATGTGGATGGCGCATCCAACTCCGGCGGGAGCGGAGAAGGCCTCATCCTCGCCAACAATGATGGGGTGATGACGGAGTGTGCTCTCCGCCTTCAAGTTCGCCGCGATGAATAAACAGGCAGAGTACGAGGCACTCCTCGCGGGTCTAAAAGTCTCCTGTGAGCTGGGCATGGAGAACTTGAAAGTCTTTACCGACTCCCAACTTGTTACTAGGCAAGTCTCCGGGAAATATGAGGCCAGAGACCCCCAAATGATGAAGTACCTGGATCGAGTCCGCTCCAGCATGGCAGGCTTTCGATGCTTTACCATCTCCCATGTCCCTCAAGGGGAGAACGCGCGCGCGGATGCACTGTCAAGGCTCGCAACCCTTCCAGACTCATCATTAGGGCACGCCTACATCGAGTACCTCGAGAATCCAAGCTATGAAGGCCCAGAGGAGGTGCACCAAGTCACCCCCGAGCTGAGCTGGATGGACAGGTACGTCAGATACATCACTGATGGCACCTTGCCAGAGGGCCGCGTGGAAGCAGTCCTCATCAAAAAGAAGGCCTCCCGGTTCGTTCTGGTGGAAGGCCAGCTCTACCGCCGGTCTCATTCCTACCCGCTCCTGAAATGCCTCAGGCCTGTAGAGGCAACCTTCGTGCTCCAGGAGATACATGAAGGCCTCTGTGAAAACCATGTGGGAGGGATAACACTGGCTTATAAAGCACTTCGCCAGGGGTACTTCTAAGAGACCATGAGGGAGGACGCAGCCGACTTCGTCAGAAAATGCGACAAATGCCAGCGCCACTCCCATATACAGCACCAGCCGGTGGCGCCGATCTCCCAGCTCTCATCTCCTTGGCCCTTTGCTCAGTGGAGAATGGACATCCTAAAACCATTTCCCCTGCATCTGGGCAGCGAAGATTCCTGCTAGTGGCGATCGACTACTTCACCAAGTGGGTCGAAGCGAAACCGCTAGCTCGAATCACCGAAGCCAATGTCCACCAATTCTTCTGAAAGTCTGTTATCTGCCGTTTTGGACTCCCTCACTGCATCATCACCAATAACGGATAGCAATTCGACAACCGGGAGTTCGAAGGGTTCCGCACGGAGCATGGCATTCAATATCGTTTCATCTCGGTAGCTCAACCCCAGACAAATGGGGAGGCCGAGGTGACCAATCGGACCATCCTCCAAGGGCTCAGAACCCGGTTGGATCAAGCCAAAGGCAGATGGGCGGAAGAACTTCCGAGCATCCTATGGGCCTACCACACAACGCCTAGGACGGCGACTAATGAGATGCCCTTCAACCTTGTCTTCGGATCCGAGGCTGTCATTTCGGCTGAGCTCTGCGTGCCCACATTACGAGTGCAGCAATATGATGAAGCACGGAACTCGGTACATCTCCTACTCAACCTAGACCTCCTCGAAGAATCAAGGGATAAAGCCCGGCTCCGGATGGCGGCATACCGGCAGCGAGTAGCCCGGAACTACAATGCACGGGTGAGGCCGAAGGTCTTCAGACCCGGGGAATTGGTGCTGCGTCGAGCCGAAGTGTCTCATCCTCGGGAGTGCGGCAAACTCTCGCCAAACTGGGAAGGCCCCTACAAAATGGCCGAGGTCCTCTCACATGGGGCCTACTACCTCGAGGATCTCGACGGCGTCAGGTTTTCTCGAACATGGAATGCTTGTAATCTGAGAAGATACTACCAATAATGTAAGGTTTTCTTCCAGTAATAATAAAGGTTTTCTTTTGCACAAATGGCTATCTGCCTTGCAGGAAAATTTCCAAGATGTCTTCGAGCCCATCTCCAAGACACTAATAACTCCGGAGCCCAGCTCTCCGGCCAAGATGTCTTCGAGCCCAGCTCCAAGACACCAACAACTCTGAGCCCAGCCCTTCGACCAAGAAGTCTTCGAGCCCAACTCCAAGACACCAACAACTCCGAAGCCCAGCTCTCCAGCCAAGATGTCTTCGAGCCCAACTCCAAGACACCAATAACTCCGGAGCCCAGCTCTGTAGCCAAGACATCTTTGAGCCTAGCTCCAAGACACCAACAACTCCGGAGCCCAGCTCTCCGGCCAAGATGTCTTCGAGCCTAGCTCCAAGACACCCACAACTCTGGAGCCCAGCTCTCCGACCAAGATGTCTTTAAGCCCAGCTCCGAGACACCATCAACCCTGGAGCCCAGCTCTTCGACCAAGAAGTCTTCGAGCCCAGCTCTAAGACACCATCAACTCTTGGACCGGGGCCCAGCCCTCCGACCAAGAAGTCTTCGAGCCCAGCTCCAAGACACCAACAACTCCAGAGCCCAGCTCTCCGGCCAAGATGTCTTCGAGCCCAGCTCCGAGACACCATTAACCCCGGAGCCCAGCTCTTCGGCCAAGAAGTCTTCGAGCCCAGCTCCAAGACACCATCAACTCTTGGATCGGGGCCTAGCCCTCCGGCCAAGAAGTCTTCGAGCCTAGTTCCAAGACACCAACAACTCCGGAGCCCAGCTCTCCGGCCAAGATGTCTTCGAGCCCAGCTCCGAGACACCATCAACCCCAGAGCCCAGCTCTCTGGCCAAGAAGTCTTCGAGCCTAACTCCAAGACACCAAGACCTGAGCCCAGCTCTCAGGAGAACAAGACCCGGGGTCCAGCTCTCTGGATGGCAAGTCTTCGAGCCTAGCTCCAAGACAAGGCCTGAGCCTAGCTCTTAGGCAACCCTTGCACCGGGGCCTAGCTCTCCGGCCAAGAAGGTCTTCGAGCTAGCTCCGAGACACCAAGACTTGAGTGCAGCTCTCAGGTAACTCTTGGACTGGGGCCCAGCTCTCTGGACAAGAAGTCTTCGAGCCTAGCTCCAAGACACCAAGACCTGAGCCCAGCTCTCGGGCAACTTAGACCGGGGCCCGGCTCTCCGACCAGCAAATCTTGGAGCCCAGCTGCTCCCAAACTGCCAAATTCCTGAGCTCGCCTCACCAACACTGGAGCTTGAAGATCAAGCCCTAGACAAGACAGAACTTTTCTCTCTGATCTCGCTGCAAACTCCAAAATAAATAAATAAATATATAGAAAAGAAGGAAAGGAAAAGAGAGAAGAGAGAAGAGTCAAGTGATGCTCGGGGACAGATGGCAAAAAATTTCACCTTCATTAACAGAAGGTGTTTACAAGCATCTTTGGAACCCCGACATGCCGGGCAACCCAGATCAAATACAAAAATAGATGGAAGGCTACTCCGCTCTGGCCGGCCCCCAAGTAGGGCCGTGAGGCTACGAGGTCTCATTCTCGGGGACCTCCGATTAGGTAGCTCCGGCCTCAGGTGACCCGGCTTTGTCTTCGGCTGAGGAGAAGCTTCGGGAGCAGCCGCTTCCTCGACGACCGCCTCCAGGCCCTACTCCATGTCTGAGGCTTGAGGGTAACTGAGGCGGTTGCGGCCCTCATCAGGAACGAACCCCTCAACTCGGGCGCGCATGTACATGAAGCCTTTGAAAAATGAGTTCGATGCCGTTTGATGAATCTAGGTGATAAACTCCTTCGAGGCTTTGTACCTAGCTACTGCCTCTTTAGCGTCCTTCCTTGCCTCGGCGGCTTCTCCCCTGGCCACCTCTACTAACTTGGTTGACTCCTCTGCCACCCACTCAGCCACGGCCAACTTCTCCTTCGCCGTCGCCAGTTCAGTCTGAAGAGATCGAGCAATCTCCTTCTACCGGACAGCCTCGGCATTGAACAGCCCCAACCTTCTCTCAGCATCAGCGAGCACCTTGGCCTTCTTCTTCGAACGGCCCCGCTCCTGGTTGAGGCCCTCCTGGAGCTCCTTTACTCATCCCTCAGAGTTGGCGAGCTTCTCCTCGAGGTCCTTGACCTTCTGACCGAGCACCCCGTTCGCGTCGGTCCTCTCCTTCAGGTCAGCCTTCAGTGACTCGACCTCAGCTGCTCGTTACTGGTCATCCTTCTGCCAGTTCTGGAAGCAGTCCTTTATGAAGAGGGCCTCGGCACTGAGCTGCATCGTGCAAAAGGTTAATAAAAAAAAAAGAAAAGAAAAAGAAGAAAAAGAAAGAAGTAAAAGGGGTGGGATCGCTTACCGAGAAGAGCTTGGAAAAGATGTTGCCAATCACATCCCCCAGTCGCGGACCTGCCATCCCCAACCGGTCGCATGCCTGGATTGAGAAATCCATCATGTGCTCGGCCAGTATGCTGTTCCGGAGCAGAGAACTCTCCGGTCCCAGCTTGAACGGAAGCCGGCGCCGCGCCTCCTCCCTCCTGCTCTACCCAGGAGTAGGGTCGCTCACTCCACTAGCAGCGGAGCCCCTAGGAGCGGGCTGTGGGTCTGGCACCTTCTCAAGCGGCGCCTCAGTCACAGGCCCAGCCCCAGCTCGAACCTCCCCCTCGACCTCAGTTACAGCCGGGCTCGGGGAGATGGGGGACACAGCGGCGGCGGCAGCTGCGGCCCTGGCCTGGACAATCGCTTCAGGCTCCGGGGCAGGGGCCGTTTCCTGTTGACTGGGCCTCTTAGGAACCTTTCGAACTGCCCGCTGATTTGGCCCTGGCACTGTGGATGTCGTCCTCTCTATTGGTGCAGGGGCAGCTTCGACCTCCCTCCTACTCGAGGCGACTGGTGCTGTGGGAGCGACTGCCGATGCGCTCTCGCCCCGGGCCCATCTCGGTGGAGGCTCATCGGCTAGCCCGGTTGGTGGCCTCTTCCTAGTGATCGCCAACAGGTCACTCTCCGTGAAAATCATTCCTGCACACAGATCACACAATAGTTAGAGCTCAGAAGGGTCAGTATGAAAGCACAAAGGAAAGAAAGACCTGAGCCAGACTCACCCAACCCTCTCGTTGGGTCGATCCTGGCATCGAAAAGGTTCTGCTCTGACAGCAGGACCTCAAGAGAAGGAACCTGGGCGGGGCGGAGCTGCTCGTAGTCATCTTGGTCAGCCGCATCGATCGCAGATATTTGGTTAGGGGACTGATCTGGATCACTCCATACCCAGTCAACCCCCTCGACCGTGGCAATGAAAAATTTGCTCTTCCATCCCTTGATGGAAGAGGGGAGTTCAAATTTGATGCCCTTCGGACGAGAAGACAAGGACCACTACCCATCCTCGATGGGGTGGCACTTCAGGATGAAGAATGCCCTGAACAAGGAAAAGCAGGCGACGAACCCGTGGAAGTGGCAGAGTATGATAAAGGAGAAGATGGTCCTAATGGCGTTTGGGACTAGCTGAGCGGGAACCAGATGGTAATTGCTCAGCATAGACATGAAGAAGGGATGAAAGGAGAACCGAAGCCCTCCCGAAAAGGTATCCTCATAAAAGGTGATCCGGCCTGGGCTACTCGAAGTGACCCTGTCCCCTGGTTGGGGAATCAGAAGCCGAACAAAGTGAGGGATGTCGTAGACATCCCGGATGGTCCCCAGCTCCACATCAGAAATCATCGAAGCGATTCCACTTGGACCTGTTGACCGGACAGACTCGGAGATAGGTTCGGGTGGGGGAGGAAGACGAGAAGGATGGGAAGGACCAGCCCCTGGTTCTCTAATAGATACGGGGCCAGGAGGATGCCTCCTACTGAACTCGAAGCATGCCCCATCCCCCTCCTCATCGGAGGAAGAAGATGGCATCCTTGGCCTAGAAGGACCAGCTTCGTTCAGATTGGTGGAAGGACGAAAATGAGGCATCTTCAAAAGAAGAAGAAGCAGGGAATCCAAGGAGCAGAAATGATGGACTTGGCTGGGGGAAGGCCCTAGACTCAGAAGAAGAAGAAGAGAATGAAGACTAACCTGGTTCCTTAGGGGGACTAAGGCAATCAGGAAGAAGGGGAAGCCTGGGTACCGTAGCGGGTGCGAAGAATTTGAAAGAATAGATATTTTGGAAAAAAATCTCTTTTCATTTTGAAGCGACCTGATGCATCCGTACCGTTACAACCTCTCCGCCAGCAGATTCTTGCCATGTGCCAGCCATCAATGAGAAAGGCATCCCAGCTGCTCTGGGTTCTGTGCCGGTAATAACTACTCTTTGGACGTGGCCACGTGGTGCCCGCACAATGGCCTGGGAAACCGTCTCATGAAGCGCCGGTGATCATGGCCATAGTTGTGCTGGATCTTCACCTTTCCATGTCAGCGACGCAATTACTCCCTTCGACCCGAGCGCTGCACACTAATGGGCCTCGGGAGTGGGGGGCAAATGATGTGGCACGATCGCTGACATGGAGTAACTGTCAGACGCCATGTCAGATACTCTACTCGGGCTCCTTCGCCGGGCTGAGCTCCCTAGTATAAGGGGGCAGCCCATCGAAGCCGAGCTCCGTCCTCGCCAGGTCGGGCCCGTGAGCCCGGGATGCTTAGGCCAGAGCCAAGCGACACCCGCCAGATCGAGCCCCTCGAGATCGAGCCCTGTGGTCCGGAGTCGAGCTCAGCCCTCCTCCGCCATGTGGAGTCTCTCCGAGGTCGAGCCCTCTGAGCCAAAGCCGCGCTCTACCCTCCGCCAGATCAAGCCCTATGGTCCGGAGTCAAGCTCAGCCCTCCTCCGCCATGTGGAGTCTTTCCGAGGTCGAGCCCTCTGAGCCGGAGCTGCGCTCTGCCCTCCGCCAGATCGAGCCCCTCGAGATGGAGCCCTGTGGTCCGGAGTCGAGCTCAGCCCTCCTCTGCCAGTGGAGTCTCTCCGAGGTCGAGCCCTCTGAGCTGGAGCCGCACTCTGCCAGATCGAGCCCTACCATCCCTACTCAGCCTCCAGCTCGAGCAAAGACACTGTCGAACAAAGAGACGGCACCACCACCCTAGGACGTCGGCGAGCCACCCGAGGATCGCTGTGAGACGCCCACCAGGCCATAATAACTGCCTGCGGCTCCCACTTGCACCAGAAAGGGGAGGGCCCTCCAATCGAGGCGCCGCGCTCTTCACCAACCACCTGAACCACCCGGAAGAGGGAGTCAACCAGGAGATTCGAATTCCGGGGGCGGCGGCCCCCCGATCAAGGCGCTGCTAGGCTTCCCGGAACATGACGACAAGGAGGAATGTCAGAACACATGACATCTTCCCTTAGCACGAATCCAGAAAGACGTCCCGTCCATAGCATAGGACATCGCTGCACGTGCCTGCCAGCCCAGTGAAGGTCTCGAGGCAGGCACCCAACGGTCACCTTGGCTACAAAGAACGTTCGACACCCCCGAAGGGGGGAGGTATGCAAATGCAAAGGCAAACACAAACACAAGTGCAAGCTCAACCGGAGGGCAAAGCACCACCGAAAAACCCAGGCAAGGGAAGGAGGAAAGGCTACTTAGAGAATCCCTCTAGTTTGGTCACCATTCTCCTGACGAACTTGCACCCCACTCTCACACTACTCACTCCTCCTAGTGTGGAGTCCATCAAGAGGGGCTCGACCAGGAAGATATGTTCTCCTAGATCGTCACTGACTTGACCATCGAAGTGCCCCCACCGAAATCTCCGGCCCGGGTCACTAACCCTTATTTTGCAGGTCCATAACCACAGGACTGCCAGCCAGCGGAAGGAGCGCACTCCGGCACCGACAGCAGCCACGGGCCACGATGATCTTGGCGGCAACAATATATTATAAAAATATTTTATATTATTTTATAACATATAAAATATTATTATTTATTATTATATATTTAATATAATATTAAAATATAATATTATATTATATTATTATATTATATTATTATGTTATATTATATTTATATTATATTATATATAAGAGGAAGGGAGAATGTGAGGGTAATATTGTTCGAAAGATTATGTACAAGGTGGTAATTCATATTACCATCCTTTTAGAGGCAATCCAGATTGTCTCTTGAGAGGCAATCTAGATTGTCATGTAATTTGGAGTACTATAAAAAGAACATATCAAACGTAGTAACATGGTAGGGTCTCTTTAAATTACTATTAATCTAGATAGATTATCTATTACCAAATACAACCTTAGATATTTGTATAGAGTCAAGAAATCTAAGTAATATGTTTTGATTGATATATTTGGATGAGATTCTGAGTTATTAGAAATAGTATCAAAGCGAACCTAGCCCATAGTTAACATGGACCAGGGGACCCTACAACACATGCCTATTTAGGTTAATTACAAGCCGATCATGATGTTTATGATCTGACACGTGGTATATATGATTGGATTTGAATTGATGAGGACTGCTAGCTTGATGAGGATGCTCTCCTTAAATGGAGTTGTAAGGGCTCATGTAGGCATTTGTAGTTCGATATTGGCTATATGGAAAGATCTTTTATAGTTATACAGTATTAAAAAAATTTAAATAACATCTTCTGGTTAGTATTTTGAGTGAGGTCCTAAGTTGTTACATTGGTTATAAGCCCATGCTATTCTGTCTATAAATACCAACGATGCTACTGACCTTATCATAAGCACACATATTTTTAAGAAGTGCAAAAGGGTCATTTCGAGTTGTGTTTAGACTTGGCAGGGAGTCTGGAACGCAGTTGGTTTCTTGTGGCTGATCTGGACTTATTCTCCTTTGGAACGCAGGTTTCTTATCAATATGAGCTTTTGACAGAACAAAAAAATCACAAAAAAAAAAAAAAAAAAGGTTATGCCAAAAGCTGAATTCCCAGTGGTAGATTGTCTCTGCCAAAAAAAGGCCTCATGCTTCAAGGTGCCGTGAAATCAAGGTTGGTAGGCTAACTTACATTCTAGAACATATCTGATTCTTGGACGTCATCAAATTTTTGTGAACTATATGTTGAGCATATGACAATACTGTAGGATTGAATACCTCCATCCCCAAAAAATTAAGAAGGGAAAAAAAAAAAAAAAATCCCAGATGTTGGAAACTTTTTCTGTTTGCTTTATAATTTTGGATTAATTGATAAAACCATTCTGTAGTTATTTTATATACTAGGTTCATACAATATTGATTTTTTGGCTCTATGTGATTAATTTAGAGTCACGGAAGTACTATAAATATATAGTATATATATTAAGCAGTTGCTTTTGAAAATCTTTGTTTTTTTCTCACAAAAATGATTATTTTTTGGTATTCAATAAAATAACCTTTTGATATATATACTAATGTTTCGCCAGCATCAGATATTAAAGAGTGGAGGCATATCTACAAATATCTGAACTTTATAGCTTTGGAACTAATGCTCCTGCCTTTCCACTCCTTGAAACCTTTCATGGAATCAATCTCTCTTGCCCCATTCCCACAGTCACTGAATCCACTGTTTGGATGACATCTTCTCCTTTCCTTCCTCAAGAAAAGAAGCCGTGAAGTCCTGAAACCAATTTTAAGTCATATTATACAGTTTGTGATCAAACAAGTTAACATTTTTTATCAGCAAAAAAAAAAAAAAAAAATGTTGCAATAAGATGTATGTTATATAAACCTAAGTCTTGTGATTAGGATAAGCTGATTCCTTCAGAAAGAAAACAATATTTTGGCTTCTCCAAATTAATAAATCCATCACACTAGCATCTCCTTTTTGATAGAATTGCCAATGTAACTAATTTCTATACACATGACATCACGGTCTCAATTATGCATCTAAGACAAGAAGGGCTTTGTATTATAATATTATTAGTGGTTATTCATGCAAGGGTTGATCATGAAGCACGAGAACATATCTTTTGATTTAAAGGTTCCCATGTCAAGAGATACAAAGTTGCTGCTAAACTAAAATATGTCGACAGATAGTTGGATTCCATTGTTCGAGATGCTACATGCGAGCAACGGGGGGATCATTAATTTGGATCAGGATGCCAGGTATATGAAATCTTGGTGGATATGGCTCTCATGTTTGCATGGCATTGCTACTGTACCACAGCAACCTTGCTCAAGAAATTAAGTCACCAAGCGCTGTCATGCAATGAGGTATATATATACACCAAAGATATGCAATAGAAAAGCTATTCAATTTATTTGCATGAGACATCTATGTCATTTTTATGATTTTCCAAATTAAGCTTCTTTTTTTTTTTTTTTTTAATTACTAATCCACTCTATCAACCAAGATCTTGTCGGGTGAAATCCTCGAATTTTAGCAAGCATAAAAATGAGAAATGTCCCTATAAATTTTTCGGTAATGATAAGGAAAATTAAACCTTCAAGGGAACACCAGTTTTGGGATGATTATCAGATGCATGGAACAATAGAAGTGAATAGAATTTTCAAAATCATTACATTCTTGATTAGCATTGCTGTAGGGTTGTCAAAGGGCTGAAGCATGGCTTAAGTTTAGCCAAGTCATCAACTCTGGACTCAAGTAGAGATAGTATGATAAACAATGGAACATGTAGCAAAAAAGTAATTCAAAGACATGGGCAATTAAAAATGACACTAGATAAAGAATGGTTCTCATTCTTGTTTTTGATAGGAAAAATATGGTGTAGTTTTCACAGATTCTTATATATACGCTGGAGTGCTGGATGGAATTTGGAGGTGACTAGGATTCCATTGTGGTTGTGATAAAGAGCTTGAGAAATGGCTCCTAAAAAAATTGCCAATATTAATGATATAGCTTGAGATATTAGTTCAAGAACATTTCCGGTTTTATATGCAGTACTTGCAATTTCTAATTTGCAATTTGTCTTTACTTAATTTGGAAACAAATGTAGGTTCCCATTAAGTTATTGTTTTCTCTCTTTTTTTCTTTTTTTTGTGTGTGTGGGCCCTTTTTTAATTATAAAAAACTCATTACACACACTTGTGCAAAAAACTCTCATGAGTGAGAGCTAAAACTTGCACATTTCACGAAGATTATACAATTAACTACATTTAGTCTATCTAACTAGAGTTGGATCATTGCTAAATTTTGATAAGTACAAATAATTATCCAAGCATGTTGACAATTGTTAGTTGGTGTACATTGGACTACTATTTGTAGCAAAATACTGGGTAGACATGGTTAGTTCAATTAACCATGTCTTTCTTGTGACATCAGAATTTTTAACTTGGTTAATTAATATTGTTATGGGAAAGGACTGTGCTATAAGAGATTTATGCACACTTTTGCTAAGCATAAATGTAGAAATTAGAAAATTTTATTTTATTTGAAAATTAGATTTTTTTTATTTGGATTATAGAACCAAAATCTTATGAGGATTCTAGTATTTTATTTTATATAGACGTACTCTTATCGAGATTTTATGTCTATATAAATCCATTACAATGTATCTGAGAATACCAACTTTTGCATTATTAAAAATGAGTGTTGAGAATATTAAGTTGCCTCTCTCTTTGCTTCTTCTCCTCCTTCCTTTTTTTTTTTTTTTTTCTCTCTCTCCATTTTCTTTTACAATCCTACGTCACATTATTTCTAAAATTTTGTAGAAGAAGAATAAGTGGCATTTTACCAAAAATATATATATACTTTAATTTTTAAGATTTTGCCCAAGAATTAAGTACATGCATTTTTTCATAAAACTAGAGCTGTCAATGGATCGGGTCTGGATCCGAGATCCGCGGGTATTTACCCAACGGATCCGGGTTTGGTACTAAATTTGGACCCATTTGTCCGGATCCAGATCCAGACCTGTTTAGCTATAATTAAATAGATCCGACCCGAGACCCGATTATATAATATAGTATTATATATATTTATATATATATATTATTATGAACCATTAGATCTTTTGATCTAACGGTTCAAAATCAACTATAGTTTTTAATATAGAAGGCCTTCAATTCAGTAACGGAGCAGTCCTAATTATTTTTCATCACCTAAATCCCTAATCCTCCCTGCCCCTGGATGGCCTGTAATATTGCTATGGTTATTAGCATGTTATTATATCATTTTGTTGCTACTTGCTTGTATTGTTATATTATAATAGTCTCTAATTCAATCCTCTTGTTTACTAAAAAAATAATAAGAAGGCAATATTGGATTTCATGTGCCATGGTACTATCTATTCGGGCCCGGGTCTTGGTCCGGATACTCGAGATTCATTCGGATCCAGGTCTGGTACTTCAAAACTGGACCCGTCGGGTATTCGAGTCCGGGTTCGAATCTAATAGCTAAGATCGGGTCTTGTTAGGAATGTGGTGCACAGTGGGATGCCGAAAAGGTTCACAGAAGAAATAAAAAAGAAAGCCTAAAAATAAATAAAAAATACAAACACAAACAATACACAGGGATTACATAGCTCGGAGCCTCTTGCTCCTACGTCCATGGCCGCACATAATCAAATATTTACTATAAAGAAGAAATACAGGAAGTTATTATACAAGAGAACTCTCTCTGGATGCAAACCCCAGTCTAATAGGAAGAAATAAGAAAGAATAAATCAATAAAGGAGGAACCCTTGCCCTCTCTCTACCTTTCTTTCTCTTCTCCTTGTTTTTTCTCTTGGAAAACCCTTGGACTACTCTTCTAGATAGCAAAATCACCTCTCTGGCTCTCTTCTTAGCTCTCTGTTGCTCTGTTTGACGGCTCTCTTCTTAGCTTCTCTGGGAGTGGGCTTGGCTCCACAACTCAACAAGTCCGGTTTTGGATATCTGGGTTCCGATCCGAATCCGACCTATTGATAGCTCTACATAAAACTAGAAACAATTTTAGTTAGAAATATATCCTGCCATTCAGTTTCCTGCCTATAAAATGTTAATCTCTCATCTTATTTTAATTACCTTCTAATCTCTATATTAGATAGACAACTTGTGCCCTCGTTAAGGCTCTTTAAAGAATTGTGATACTGCTATTTTATATGCACATATGCTAAAGCAAAGATGGAAAAGCAAAGGACAAATAAGCAAATTTTTTATCAATATATCCTGATATTGATGGGAGGGAAAATATTATTCAATATCCTTGAAACTGCAATATACCAAATCAAAAAATTATAATAAATGGAAAGGCTTAACAAACTAATTTTAGTTGCATGCTAAAAAATAAATTTTAATGATGCCCAGCAGAAACTTTCATTATTAATACTAGCATCAATAATACCATCCATATAATAAATCAAGAGTTTTACATAAGCTAAATCTCCATGTAGAAACTTTCATCATTAATATTAGCCATATACAATATAAAAAGTACAATTTTTTTTTTTCTTTTCAATCATTTTTGAAGTACTATATATATATATATAAGAATGTTACAATTTCTAATAGATAGAAAGCCTCAATAGCAAAATTTTTATTTCATATTAAGCAAAAACTTTCATCATTAACACTGGCATTTATATGACAAATGGAGAACTCTACATATATTGAGCCTCTATACAGACACTCCATTCAATAATTGGTGAAAGAAGAAATCAACACAAACCAAGTTATATCAAGCAATAAATGTTAATAATGACTTAGCAGAAACTCATACTAGCATCTTCATGGTGAACGGATAAGGACCTCCGTATAAACATTTCTATTACTAATATGCATATTGTAGACATCAAATCACCCTCCTCTAAAATCATGATGATGCCAGGCGATCCTGCTGGTTTCTCTGGTGGGATAAGATTCTGCTCCTGGGCACCTCTCGGGTGGAGATCTATAAGAATAGTTCCCTTTAATCGGTGGTTATTAATGGGGAACCTTTCAATCTCAAGTTAGTAAGGAGGATAAGATGGGCAATAGTTGCTAGAGTTGAGAGCTATGACGAGAAAAATATCAGAATGAGCATGTAGAGAGGGGTGTATCAAAAACATATCATACACGATTGAGGATCCCTTCTTATCAATTTATAAAGTTACATAAAGTAACTGAATATTATTTGGAAGGTAGCCTCCTTTGACATATATAATAGGTTTTGCTGAGATGGTGAGATCTTGTCCCCTAGAATCTTTTTCACTAACACCATTTTATTTGGATGGCAGGATCTGTTGAGATCTTATCTACTACAATCTATGTTGGAATAGCTATGATCGAATGGATCGTCACTTACTCAGGCATCGTGGATCATGGATAGTTGTCAACTTAGCCATTGTTGAAAGGAGGGGCTTGACCTCGTACTCGAGCTCGCTCAAATTGGTTTACTCAGATAACTTGTCAGTCCCGAGTAGGTAGTTGGTGGATGCGTGTGGGAATATTATGTTAGTTGGACTCAGTAGGTTATAGCTACTTACTTGGAAAGGAGTAGCTACTCAATTTGCTTTGTCATCCCCTCACTAGTCTTCTTCTTGGTTGACGGTAAAGTAGTCGACTCCATTATCTCCTTCATGGTTGGTAGCTTAATTAACCCAAGTTGGATGCCTCAGTCTTCCATGGCTGGTGACATAGTAGTGGTTCAGTAAGTTGTTCGTACCGAGCAAATGCTTCGTCTAGAGGCTTACTACTACTTGGCTATAGTTTTCTCCTTAGTAGTTGCTCACAAACTTCTTGGGACTGAGGTGCTCTGGTCATCTAGCATTCTTGTCCATACATAGTCATCCATCATTGTTCTAGCTTAGTCCTCATTTAGCTATCAAGTTCAAATTTGATGGCCATAACATTGCCCCACACTCCCGAGTCCAGAACATTACCGCATGATTGAGCTTTATCGTTTCTAGATGAAGGAAGTAGAATCACTTCTTCGGCTTCGACCTATGATGACATTCATGCCTTGGAGCCGAAGTTTAGATTTTGTTGTAATCAAGTTTCAGTTAGTTATCTAGGCTTTAGTGGAGATGAGATATGGGAGTATGGTCGTCTTCATTGGTGACCAGGTATTAGACGATCAAAGGATTTGAGGAATTTGAGAAAGATGGAGGTAGAAGGATGCAACCATCTGGTTAGCCAGTTATAAAGTGACTGAAGGGTATGAAGATCGAGGAAGATAGAGGTGCAAAGATGCAGCCATCTGATTGACTGGTTGTGAAGCGATCGAGAGAAGTAAGTACCCAAAAAAGATGGAGGTGCAAGGACGAAGCTATTTGGTCAGCCGATTGTAAAGCGAACAAGAAAAGTGAGATCCAAGGAAGATGGAGGTACAAGGACACAGCCATCTAATCGGTCAGTTATGAAGTGATCAAAGGAAGTAAGACGTAAGAAAGATGGAGGTACAAGGATGTGGCCATTTGATCGATCAATTGTAAAGCAACCAAAGGGAGTGAGATCCCAAGAAGATGAAGGTATAAGGACAAAGCCATCTAGTCAGTCAGTTATAAAGCAGCCGAAGGGAGTGAGACCCGAAAAAGATGGAAATACAAGGATGAAGCCATCTGGTCTGCTAGTTATGAAGCAACCGAAGGAAGTGAGATCTAAGAAAGATGGAGGTGCAAAGATGCAGTCATCTGGTTGTGAAATGACTGAAGAGAATGAGACTCGAGAAAGATGGAGGTAGAGGGTGTAGCTATCTAGTCGGCTAGTTGTAAAGCAATCAAAAGGAGTAAGACCCGAGAAAGATGAAGGTACAAAGATGCAGCCATCTGATCAATCGATTATGAAATGACCAAGGGCTTAGAGAGTCTGATAGAGGAGATGGAGGTTTATGGATGCAACCATCTTCGTCAATCGAGTTGTTAGTCGATCGAAGGTTCTGATGGAGGAGATGGAGCTCCGGGGATGCAACCATCTTCATTGATAAAGTTGTAGTTGGTTGAGGGCTTGGAGAGTCCAATAGAGGAGATGGAGGTCCGAGGATGCAGCCATCTTCATCGGCCAAGTTGTTAGTTGGCGAAGGATTTGGAGAGTCCAATGAAGGTCCAAGGGTGTAGCCATTTTCATTGGTTGAGTTGCCAATTGCCGAGGGTTTGGAGAGTTTGATGGAGATGGAGTTCTGGGGATATAGCCATCTTTGTCGTTCGAGTTGTTAGTTGATCAAGGGCTCGATAGTTCGATGGAGGAGATGGAGGTCCAAGGATGCAGCTATCTTTGTTGGCTAAGTTATTACTTGGTCAAGGATTTTGATGAAGGAGATGGAGGTCTAGGGATGCAGCCACCTTTGTTAGTCGAGTTGCTAATTGGCTAAGGGCTTGAAAAGTCCAATAGAGATAGAGGTCCATGGATGTAGCCATCTTGGTCGGGTGAGTTTCTAGTTAGCTAATTAGGGCTTGGAGAGTCTAATGGAGATGGAAGTCTGGGGACACGGCCATCTTGGTTGGCCAAGTTGCTAGTCGACCAAGGGCTCAGAGAGTTAGATGGAGATGGAGGTTCAAGGATACAACCATCTTTGTCGATCGAGTTGTTAGTTGGTTGAGACTCAGAGAGTCCAATAAAGAAGATGGAGGTCTAGGGATGCAACCCTCTTTGTCAGCTGAGTTGTCAGTCGGTTGGTTAGGAGATGGTGGTATAGAAATGCATCATCTTTACTACGACTAGTTATTAGTTGATCGGATAGGAAATGGTGGTGTAGAAACATGCCAATCTTTATTATGATTGATTGTTAGTCAGTCGGATAGGAGATGGTGGTGTAGAAATATTTTTTCTTTACTGTAACTAGTTGTTAGTCAATTGGATAGAAGATGGTAGTATAGAAACACATCCATCTTTATCATGATCAATTGTTAGTCGGCTTAATAGAAAATGGTGGTGTAGAAATGCACCATCTTTACTACGACCATTTGTTAGTCAACTGGATAGGAGATGGTGGTATAGAAATATATCCATCTTAATTGTGACCGATTGTTAGTCAACCAGATAGGATATGGTGATATAAAAATGCACCCATCTTTACTATGACCAGTTGTTAGTCAGTCAGATAGAAGATAGTGGTATAAAAATGTACCCATCTTTATCGTGTGATTCTTAATCAGCTGGATAAGAGTGAGATCCAAAATCAGTATCAATCGACCAGATGAGAGTGAGATCCAAGATAGAGGCATGAGAACGTAGCCACCTTCTTTAGCTAGGTGTTAGTTGACCAAGGTATTCCTCTATGAAGGGACTACTAGAGAGAGATTGGCTCATACAATCTTCTTTATTGACGATAGTTAATCGACCGAATAAGGCCTCCTCAAGCTCATTGTTTGACCAAATGCCTTCTTTCGGAGGTGTCCGACCATTTAAGGATGGCTTTGAGTAGTCAGTCAGTTGTGATGATGATTAAATAAGCTAAGAAATATAGCCTACGTTGAGATGATTAATGTATAAATAATTTATTCAAGTTTGGAGTATCTAGTCTTAGTGTCATGAAGTACTTGACTGGAGTAGTGGATGGATTTTAGAACTCCTTTATCATGCACCCAAATAAGTACTCGGTTTGTAACTTCCAAGGCTAACTACTACTAGGCATGAATAGAGTTCATCTCCAACTTTTGGCTTAGAGAATAGGCTCGAGGAACTTCAATTCCTTAGAAGCTTGTTGACTCTTGTCCGTCTACTAACAGGTGGTTCATGTATTTTTCAAGCTAAAAAAGCATTATTTTGTAATGATAAAATACCTTTTTGGTTAAGCAGTGTACTCATCTTCAGGAGTGATCATGATTTGGTCGTTGCTCGAGTAAGCATCTTGGTGGGGGGCACCAAGATCAGACACAGATTACTGGGCCCTATCTGATTTACATAGCCATGTGTCAAATTTTGTAATCAAGTAAGATTAAGTCTTGTAATAATTTGAGGCTAGTTGATTTGTCTCAATCCTAGTCCAGTTATTGAGTCATGTACTTGAGTATAAGTCTAGTATGAGTTCAATTTTGTATAAGAGGAGAGGTTACACTATTTTGAAGTTTCACCAGGCCTTATCCAGGAGCCAGAGGCCTTCACATCAGCCAATTGGACCTTGTTTGCCATCCCAGGATCCAAGATTCCTTCCAAATATCTAGATGCCCTCCAGATGCCTTCCAGATGCCTTGATACCTTCCATATATGCCAGAGAATATTCCCAGATCAGGGCACCTCATAATTCTAGGAATATGCTAGCACCCAGGCCAAGAGATTCCAAGCCCAGGAGTCAAGCCCATGAGCCCTAGAACCAAGATTCCAAGGAATATGTTGATCCAGGGCATCCCAGTTTTCAGGGCCCAAAGCCCATGCATCAAGGCCCAAAGGAGGATGCCCCCTTGCTGCCCATGAAGCCCACATGCCCAAGCCCAATACATGTAGGCGTCCAAGCCCTTTGACCAAGTCCAAGCCTTTGACCAATTCAAAGGAGGAAGGAAATCCAAGTAGAAAAAGGAGAACTAGTTTCATTCAAAGTGTATTCTTCCAATCTTAATCAAAGTTGTAATCCCTTTCCCTCTCTACTTTGTATTCCTATCCTAACTAGGAGAGGACTTGGGGAACATCTATAAACCCCACCCCTTCCCCTCTTGTAAGTAATCTTTATTCATGATATCAAAACTCTGGTAAATTTTATTTGAGATTGTTCTTGTGTTACTTTATTCTTGTGTTGAGGTGTGAGTGTCCTTGAGTGCCCTAGTCTTCCAAGCCCTAGCCGACCAAGCTTGCTGCCTTCAATCCCTAAGACTCCAAGGAAAAGGAAGCCCTAGGCCGCCCAAGCATAGAGTTCATCTTCCCTTTCCAGCCGCTAGCTCCATTCAACCCTAAATCCCAGCTTTCTTCCAAACCCTAGTTCAATATTATTGTTTTCGTAATTGTTTTCTAACAATTCGTTGATGCTTGCAGGATCCCCGTGGTATTCACATCCAAGGAGGAGGCCCTCTTTGCCTCCAGGACCGATCCCAGATAGCTGACTGATTCAAGGTCTAAAGGCTTGTCTTCCAGGCACCGATTCAGAGTGCTGTGCGATCTCTTCATCAATCGGATCTTCAAATCCCTGCCTAGTACAATCCTTCCCTCTCCTAACTTCTGATTTATTGAAGGTATCTTATCCTAAATCGGGGGTTTCTCAATCTCTGGGATCCTATTTTTTATTATTTTGCATGAGTCCTTATGCCGGTATAATGATTCTTGGCATTACTATTTTCCTGTTATGCTTTACTTGATTTCGAAAACTTTAGTCTGCAAATTAAAATCCTAAAAAAAATTTAAAAATTTAGTTTCTATTTTTTTGCATGCATATAAGTCTTAGGATCGTCTCGCATCACATCTATGAAACATTATCGGGCTAGCCAAGACGGAGTTCCAGCTATAGCATCTTGAACGGACTAGTACTTAGTTTCTTCGTGATTCATTAGGAGAAAAAAAAGATGAGCATGATGAGCTTACCGGTTTGCCCCCCAGGTTGTAACTGTAGAACCGTTGGTCAAAGGTTTTTGTTAGGCCTTCACTCTTTATCATGGAGATGAGAACTATGACCGATGAAAAGTTTATCGATAAGAAGATCTTTCTCGAGGAGATAGATAACTTACTCAATGGGATGAGAAAGATTGCGACTAATAAGGATTCTATTGACCAAAAGATCTTCTCTAGGAAGATCAATGATTGGGTTGAGTAGCAGTAATGGGATCGGTTAGGATCTCAGGGTGTTGCTATTTCACCATGGATTGCTATTGCAACTCTTGCATTATTATGACTAGCATCTGGACCTGTTGCTCCAAGATGGTGAACAAGTTTTATTAAGTCACTGGCAGCAAGGGTGGAAGAGCGAGAGGTTCCAACACTTGGCTGGGATATTCCTTGTGATGCAGAGAGCACTGGTATAGTTAGTGAAGGTGTCTTGTGCTCAACTGATCACCATTGAGTTTCAAGCTTCGAGAATTTCTTCGAGATGATGCTTCTCCCCTACCTGGCATGCTAATAAGTTATCACCAAATCACCCTCTGAAATTGCAATGGCATCGGATGGTCCTGGCTTCTCCATGTGATGAGATCCTACTCCTAGGCATCTCTCGGGTGGAAACTTGCAAGAACAGTCCTCTTTGATCAGTGGTTACCAGCGGGGGATCCTCAGATGCTCAAGTTAGTAAGGACGATGAGATGGACAAGAGCTACCAAAGCCAAGAGCCATTGCGAGAAAAATATCAAAATAAGCATGTAGAGGGGGTGTGTCAAAAATGTGTCATACCTGGTCGAGGGTCTCCTCTTACCAATTTGTAGAGTTATGTAGAGTAACTGCATATTATTTGGAAGGTAGCCTTTTCTAACATGTGTAATAGATTTTACTGAGATGGCAGGATCTTATCCTCTGAAATCTGTTTTGCTAATACCTTTCTATTTACATGGCATGATCTATTCGAATCTTGTCTACCATGATCTGTATAGGAATAGCTATGATTGGATGGGTTGTTACCTACTTGGGTATTGTGGACCCTGAGTAGGCAGTCGGCTTGGCCATTGTCGAAAGGAGGAGCTTGGCCCTGTATCCAAGTACACCCAACTTGGTTCACTTAGGTAACTAATTGGTCTCAAGTAGGTAGTTGGTGGATACATATAGAGAATTTCGTGTTAGTTGGACTAGGTAGGTTGTGGCTACTCGACTTGAAAAAGAGTGGCTACTCAGTCGGTTTTGTTATCCTCTCTAGTCTTCTTCTTGGTTGGCGATGAAGTAGTCAGCTTTGCTATTTCCTTCGTAGTCAGTTACTTGATTAACCCGAGTTGGATGTCCCAATCTTCCATGGCTGGTGGCATAGTCAATGGTCAGGTAAGTAGTCAATACCGAGCAAGTGCTCAGTCTGGAAGCTTATGGCTAGTCAGCTATAATTTTTTCCTTAGTAGTTATCTGTGGACTTCTCAGGACTGAGATGCTCTGGTCATCCAGTATTCTTATCCATAGTCATTTGTCATTGCTCTAGCTTAGTTGTCGGTCTAGTCAAGACCAAATCTGATGGTCACAACACACATCATTAATACAATCTTCTAAGATGCATGAGGTGTGATTTTATCTTTTTTTCTATTCTTGATATGTTGTATAATAATATAGTAAATTAAAATAAATACTTTGATAATCAAGTTTTCCTTATCATGAGATAATAAATTTTAATGATAGTCGAGCATATTAATATTGATGTCAACATGGTGAATAGAGAATTCTACACAAACTTAACTATCATATATTAAGAAATTAACTTTAATGTTGGCCAAATATGCTAAACCTTTATGTTTGCATGTGTGTGTATATATATATAGTTGGTATCAGAGTCAGTAGGAGGAGGAAGTGTAAGAAATATTTATATAGTAGATTCAATTGAGAATTAAACATTTTCTGAGTAGACACTTGTTGCATTGCCATTTTAAACCAGAGGTAGGCATTTGTTGGCATAAATCATTAGCGAAAGTGGACATTAAGATTGAAAGATGAATATGGTATCTAGGTCTTTATCTACAAGTATTTCTTCCAAAGAGGAAGATACTAACTATTCTAGGAATATAGTAGAAATAGGGGAAGAAAATTTGAACAAATGGACTATTCCAAAAATCTCCAAAAGGTCAACCTACTAACATAGAATTCTTTCTGATAATAGAGTTAGGATAGAAGAGAAAACTATTTCAATCTCAAACAATCATACTGTTATCCTAATAATTACTAAAAATAGTGAAAACCTATATGCAAAAGAATAAGTTTGTCCATATAGACATGATTCAAGTAGCAACCAAACTCTTAGTAAGAAGAGAATTAGACATAGCTATCCTCCTCTGCCTAAGAGATGGCCACCTTATTAGGTTCCAAGATTCCCTTCTAAGCATGGTAGAAACAAGCTTTTATGAAGGACCAATATATTTTAATTGCAACATAGACCTAACTTTCAAACTAAAAGATAAAAATATCTTAAAAGCCATTGAGCTTGATGTTAAGTTACATGGATTTAACATCATGCCCGGATCCTACCCAGTTGCAATCATATACAAAATTTGTTATAAAATAACTAACAACCTTGATCACATAAGAGTGATCAATAGAAGAACTTCTGGAAGTATAACATACTTCCAAACCAACAAATTAAAAGGAAATACTCATGTTCCAAAAACTCTAATCTAGAGTCAAATATCCCTTCCTAAAAATTGGCTTCTTGAAAGTGTCGTTCCTGCCCCTATGCAACTTCCCAACTCCGTTGAATCTATCACTACTCTCTCAGAAGGATGTGCAGAGATAAAACTTAACAAAAATCTGCTTAGGAATAGAAGTTATAGATTTTCTTCAAAACTCTAAGAATCAATTCCTCCTCGATTCAATTATTCTGGCCCTCAACTAGACTTAGAGAGGTAGAAAATGAACCTAAAATTCCTCAAACAAGCTATAGTAAACAAACATCTCCTTCAATATCACCAACTTACTCTCAAATCACCAAGATCGAAGATCCAAAAATATGTATGATCTCCAAAGAATTTGAAATAGACAAACAAATCTTAAGAAAAGAAATTTATTCTTCAAAAAAATGCTAAGAAAAGGGAATGGTTTTTCAAAAGAAATTTATTCTTCAAAAAAATGCTAAGAAAAGGAAATGGTTTTTCAACCATTTCTCAAAACCTAAAAGAGATGAACTCTAAGAAAAATACTATAAACTTCTAGAAAGCATCAAAATGAATATAGATTTCTTCCCTTGGTTGCAAAAACACATGCAAGAGAATCAAAATCCTAAACAAATAAACATTTTGAAAAAATAGTTGTTTCCTGGCAAGATGGAAAAGGAAGAATTATCAAAAAGATCCATCTTCCTCTTGAAGAAATAAAAATTTCAATAAAAGAAATCCAAGTCACTGCTCCTCCTTTCTAAATAAAATTTGACCTTCTAAAACAACAAATAGTATAAATCTCAAAAATATTATAGGGCAAAACAATTTTACCAACCAAAACTTAAAAACAATAGAAGATCAATTAGTTAGAATTGAAGAACTCATAAAATATGAAAAGAAACCAATAAATACAAAGATAAGACCCCAATTTTTATCCCTCATGAAATTCCAAAAAGATTAATCCCTCAATTCAAAGAACTAGACTTGATGCAAATTAATAAAAGATCATAAAAAATTGGTATATTAACCACTATTGTATTAGACACCCCTGTTAAGGCCTCTCCTCCAGTCCCTTCTGCTCCAATAATGACCAGAGGTAGATCAGTTTCTATATTATCCCAAGAAATTCAAGACTCAAATGATAATATAGAAATTGAAACAAACACTGTAGAAGATTCAAACGATGATTTAAAACTTCAAAATTTGAAATCCAAGAAATAAAAAATTTAGAAGCAAATATGATTCAAAATTGGAAATAAGCCAAAAAATTATATTATAATAGGCCAACCGTCCCTGACATGGCCATTGAAAAAAGACCAGCTCTAAGATAAAATCACTATTCTGCAAACACTATCTATGAATGAAACATAGATGGGCAAATAGAATACCAAATTCTCAACACTTTCCAAGAAATAATCATGGTAGCCACTACCTACATATAAAAATCAAATGATGGGAGACAAAAATGAAATGAAGGATGGAGAGTTTTAGCAAGCTAACTAGCAAGTAAACTTGCAAAATTAATTATCAAATAAATGATCTAAATTAATCCAAAAAAAGAATCTTCATAAGGAGACTAGTTGATCTAAGTTACGATACTCGTAATGTAGATCTAGTTCAAAATAAAGATTAGGATTTTTATGGCAAGAAAACCATCCCTGCTAGGGCAAGTCAACCTTCAAATGATCATATCTAATGAAGCTTAGGAAGAGTTTTTCCTACCAACAATGATAGCTAAAATATTTGGTAGAAGGGAAGCTCTCAATACTCAAAGATTGAGATCTAGAAGTCAAGATTAACACTCCCTACTTTGAGACTGACCTTGGCCTTGATTCATGGCATGAAGACCTTCATCCTTGAATTAGGTACCTGAGAAAACCTGTAAATAAACTTGAGATTAGGCATGAAAGAAGAATTGGGGTTGAAATGGAAACAAGGAAAAGGGAAGAAGAAGAAAGTGGCCAGTGGCCTTGGTGCTTGGAACTTGAGCTTGGACCAAACTATGGGGCATCCTACTCTTCACTAATAGCAATGGCACTCTTCTCTCTCAAACACAAACTTAAAAACTCTCACTCTTTCCTTGGATAAGGATCATACACTCAAATTAGCAAAAACACTCTCACTCCAAACAAAAACACAAGAGAACTAAAATACAAGAGAAATAATCCTTTCCTTAATCATTATAGCATAGAATGAATTCAAATGAGAGCTTTAGGGGCCTATTTATAGGCTCCTAAGCTAGGGAATTTCATCCAAGAGTGGATGGGAGGGGATGGCTTAGTTGGCTCCAACAACTCTTAGATAAGTGGTTCTAACTAGAAACAAATTATAGGTAGAAAGTTACAACCACTTTGACATGTGGCATCTAGAAGATCCTAATGTGGCTTTCAAATGCTGATGTGGAGGCTTAGGTGTCATAAGTTATGGAATCCCACATGTCAAATATTGTTGATGTAGTGGAAGGAATCTTTATGTTCCCCATAAAACTCTTGATGTAGTATAATTCCTTCTCCCCCAAGGTTGTTTGATGAGTTGTTCCCTCATGAGCTTCAAATCTTGGCATGAATTGGGCTTGGGCTTGGTCTTGAAGAGGCTTGAATGGTTGAGCTTGGACTTGAAGAGGACGCCCTCCATCATGCTTTGGGCTTGAGCCGAATGGGCTTCTTCCATGTGTTGGCTTATGAGCAAAATCATGCTTCAAGAAAATTTGGCTTATGAACATGTTTCAAGAAAATTTGTAACTTGCTTCGAAAACTTTGTTGACTATAGCTGCAAAAACAAAGTGAGTTAATCAAAGTATATATTTTTATTATAGATGTTCCCATCAGTTCTCCTAGGGTTGAAAGAGCTCGACTCCATCGAGTAGGAATTCATCTAGCTTTGGTAGTACTCTAGAAGGTCAGGATTGATTCTTTGTAAGTCCTCTCGAGTGATCCATGAGTCTACAAAATCAGGATGTCCTTGCTAGTGAACCAAGTACCGCTGATAGTCTTTGTTTCTAGTAGTGATAATTTTGTCATCTAAGATTCGCTCAATCGTATCCGTTGCTTTGAAAATATGGCTGGTGGACACTCAAGGATTGGCTCACTCTCAAAAGTAGAATCAGGCCTGACTGGCTCACTAGGTATTATTGTCGATTCCTTGTACTTTACTAGATCTGAAATGTTGAAAGTGGAACTGATACCAAAGTCAGATGGTAAATCTAGCACATATTAGGTCCAAATTTTTTTATTATTTTGAAAAGGACCTGCACCACGGGCATGTAACTGTTCAGGTTTGGCCTTACCATGACATAGTCTCCTTCCTGAAATTCTTTGGCTCTTTTACATAAGTTAATCATATGCTTGTTAATTTCATTGCTCAAATTTTCTTACTAATCATGCTATGCATTTGACTCTCGCAATCATGAACACTTATGCATAGGAAGGTCAAATGACATCAAATGATAAAACACAAATGACACCAAAATAAAACAAGCTCAAATGGACATTATCATATATGAACTAAACTTTATTATTGGGTGAGGAAACAAAAGTTCCTAATTTTCAATATTCCCCTAAATGGCTTTGAAGACTCTGGCACATAACTTCAGGTAAGTGGCAATGAATTTTAATTTAGTTCCTAATATATGCCATAAAGTCTTAAAAAAGTAGCTATTGAATATTACTAGGACCAGATCAATGGTATGGTGGATGTCCCAGCTTGGTGGAATAGGGAGTGCATGTAACATAGTGGTGAATCAGGCTCAGGGCAATTATCAGGGATTATAATTTCTATCTTCCATCTCTTCCATTTTCATCTTTCAATTCCTACCATTTCTTCATTTCCAGTCCTCATGTTAAATTCTTTTGCAGGTTCTACAATTTCTTGGAGTTGATCCTTTGGAATTGGTTCTAGGTTTTCTCTGATGGTCAATACCCCATTAGGTGATCCTTCATTAATTTCTAGATCTAAATTATCAACATTGATTAATTCCGGGCCCTTTATCATCCCTTGGATTGCTCTTCATGGTTTTGTCCCTTTATTTCATCTTCTTTATGTTGTTTATTCCCATTATTGATCTCCTTAGGCTGGGTAATTATTTTATCCTCAAGCAATTATTCTTGTTCATATTCATCCACTAGGTCAGACCCAGCTTCATAGACTTCTTCCTTAAATTCTTCAACGAGTTTAGGATCTTCTCTTTTTAGCTCTCTATTTGGACAAGATTTTGATTCCGCTTCATCTTTAAATTTTTCAATAGATTTAGGAGATTTTTTCTCTAATTCTTCCATGGGTTTAGTCACTTCTTCATCTCCCTCATACTTATTGAATTCATCAATATATTTAAACACAGTTTTATCATCTTGTCTCAATTTGTACCATTGGGTTGGATGATTTTGCTTATAAGATTTGCCTAGGTACTTTTTCCTCAGCTTACTCTTCATATCTCTCCAAGTAATTATTTTATCCCCACTATAATAACTTTTATGCTCAACATATCCCCAATATGACTTAGCATATCGAATTAACTTTAATTTGCCAAATTGGCACTTCCTTTCTTCTGACATTTCATCAAACTCAAAGTATTAATCCATTTTCTTCTCCCAATCGACATACACCTCAGGGTTTCCATCAAAAGTGGGTGCATATGGTCGCTCCTAAAGACTCTCTTCTCATGATCTACAAAGTCTGGGTTGGGGCAATTAAGGTTATATTCAGGGGTGAGATCATAACAATGGGCTCTTAGACCAAGGGAAGGTGATTTAGGATTATTATGGGTCAAGCAATTTTTTTTGAGGTTCTCGATTTGATTATTCACTTATCCTAACTCTTTGTTCATATGTCCTAATTGTTTAGTTAGGGTATTAAATTTTTCGATCATGGTCCTCATAAAGAATTCAAGATTGGGTTCCATGGATAAACCAGACTAAGTGTAGGACTGTTGGTGTAGAGCTCTTGACCTAATAGACTGCAGTACAAAGAACAAGCAGTACAAACCTAGCTTCTAGGGCTCCTAGACCTAGAAGTTCAAAATACACGATTTAACTAGGTACTAATTAAGGATGCAATTATCCTGTCCACTGGCCAGGTAAGAGGTGGGGTTGCGGGAGGCTCCCCTCGCTTTTGCGAGGTCCTAATTAAAAATTGCAAAGCCGCTTAAGATGTTTGCCATTAGACCTCTAGCCTTAGACATCAATTTCAAGAAATAAGTACAAACTCAAATAATACTTTGTCTTATCTTGCACTTGAATCCGACTTGTGGGTGTCCCTAGTTTAGGTTCATACTCAATTTTAATTAAGATTAGATCAATGCACAATTATGGATGGTTGTTTTGGGATAAGAAAAGGTAATGACCTCCTTCCCTTATATTATATTGAATGCCTTTAAAATGATTTTGAAATGGATGCATAAACAACCAACTAGCTAACATGATATGTAGATTAGCACAAACATATGAGTCAAACCCGAATTTCAAAGTTTCAAAAATTTAAAAATTAAATTGAGAATTTCAGACCTAAAAATCTCGATTTTAAAACTCAAATTTAAAATTTAAATTTCAAAAATTAGTTATAAATTCGTTCTTGGAGCTACAAGTTGTTGTAAGAAAAATTTCAGCCACTAACAACTTCTAACTAGCTAGTTTTAAAATTCAAAATTAAAATTTTAAAATTTCAAAAAAAATAAAATTTAAATTTGAATTGTTAGATCTTAGATTTAAGGTTTCAGATTTTGAATTTTGAGTTTTAATTCTTGAATTTTAGTTAGAAAATTTAAATTTGAAAGCTTGTTGTAGAAGTGGTTATAAGAAGCTTCTAGCCAACAAACCCTTAACCATCTAACATCCAAAATTTAAAATTAAATTTAAACAAATTCTAGAATTCAAATTTTAATGAGTGGAGATCTCAAATACAAATCTAAAATTCAGAGAGAAATTTTTTTTTGAGTTTCTTTTCTAAAATTTAATGGAACAACTAAATGAAGGGAAACTATAATTGAAACAAGCTGTGAACTAGTTAAGGCAGCAGCTTAAAGTGATAAAAATTAAACTAAGAATTTTAAGAAAATCTTTTGTTTAAATTTTAGATCTTAGATCATAACATCCTAAAGTCTAGCAAAAGATTTTTTTTGGATTTTTTTGCTTTTTTTAAAAAAATAAAATTCATGGAAAACTCGGGTTGGTGCTAGTACAGAAATTTCAGCAATCAGCAAACCTCCAATTGACTAGATTCAAAATTTAAAATTTAAATTTTAAAATCTCAAAAAATTAAGATTAAAATTGAAACTTTCAGATATTGGAGTTAGGATTTTATATCTCAAATTTTAAAATTTAAATCTTAAATTTTTAGATTTGAGTTTCAGACTTGAAGGCAAGCAACACACAAAGGGAACAAAATTTCAGCAACTTGACCTAGTAGAACCTAAAGCTCTGATACCAAAAATTGATGGGGGATGAAAATGAAATGATTGATGAAGAGTTTTAGCAAGCTAACCAGCAAGCAAACTTGAGTAATTAATTTTTAAATAAATGATCTAAATTAATCCAAGAAAAGAATCTTCATAAGGAGACTAGTTGATCTAAGTTACGATACCCGTAATGTAGATCTAGTTCAAAATAAATATTAGGATCTTCATGGAAAGGAAACCATCATTACTACGACAAGTTAACCTTCAAATGATCAGATCTAATAAAGCTTAGGAAGAGTTTTTCCTACCAACAATGATAGTTAAAATATTTGGTGGAAGGGAAGCTCTCAACACTCAAGGATTAAGGTCTAGAAGTCAAGATTAACACTCCCTACTTTGAGACTTACCTTAGCCTTGATCTATGACATGGAGACCTTCATCCTTGACTTAGATACCTGAGATAACTTATAAATAAACTTGGGACTAGGCATGGAAGAAGAATTGGGGTTGGAATGGAAACAAGGAAAAGGGAAGAAGAAGAAAGTGACCGATGGCCTTGGTGCTTAAAACTTGAGCTTGGACCAAACTATGGGGCATCCCACTCTTCACTCCTTGCAATGACACTCTTCTCTCTCATATACAAACTTAAAAACTCTCACTCTTTCCTTGGATAAGGATCTACATACTCAAATTAGCAAGAACACTCTCACTCCAAACTAGAACATATGAGAAATAACCCTTTCATTAATCATCATAGCATTGAATGAATACAAATGAGAGCTTTGGGGGCCTATTTATAGGCTCCTAAGCTAGGAAATTTCATCCAAGAGTGGAGGGGAGGGGATGGCTTAGTTGGCTCCAACAACTCTTAGGTAAGTGGTTCTAACTAGAAATAAATTATAGGTAGAAAGTTACAACCACTTTGACTTGTGGCATCTAGAAGATCCTAATGTGGCTTCCAAATGCTGATGTGGAGGCTTAGGTGTCATAAGTTATGGCATCCCATATGTCAAATATTGTTGGAGTAGTGGAAGGAATCTTTATGTTCCTCATGAAACTCTTGATCTAGTATAATTCCTTCTCCCCCAGGGTTGTTTGATGAGTTGTTCCCCCATGTGCTTCAAATCTTGGCATGAATTGGACTTGGGCTTAGTCTTGAAGAGGCTTGAATGGTTGGTCTTGGACTTGAAGAGGATGCCCTCCATCATGCTTTGGGCTTGAGCCGAATGGGCTTCTTCCATGTGTTGGTTTATGAGGCAAATCATGCTTCAAGAAAATTTGGCTTATGAACATGCTTCAAGAAAATTAATGGGCTTCTTTCATGTGTTGGCTTATGAGCCAAATCATGCTTCAAGAAAATTTGGCTTATGAATATGTTTCAAGAAAATTTGTAACTTGCTTCAAAAACTTTATTGACTATAGTTCCAAAAATAAAGTGAATTAATCAAAGTACATATTTTTATTATGGATGTCCCCATCAGTTCTTCCGGAATGGAAAGAGCTCGACTCCGTCGAGTAGGAATTCATCTAGCTTTGGTAGTACTCTGGAAGGCAGGATCGATTCTTTGTAAGTCCTCTCGAGTGATCCATGAGTCTTCATAATCAAGATATTCTTGCTAGTGAACCAAGTAGTGCTGATACTCTTTGTTTCGAGTAGTGACAATTTTGTCATCTAATATTCGCTCAATCATATCCGCTGCTTTGAAAATATGGTTGGTGGACACTCAAGGGTTGGCTCACTCTCAAAGGTAGAATAAGGCTCGACTGGCTCACTAGGTATCATTGTCGGTTTCTTGTACTTTACTAGATCTGAAATATTGAAAGTGGAATTGATACCAAAGTCAGATGGTAAATCTAGCACATATTAGGTCTAAATTTTCTTATTATTTTGAAAAGGACATGTACCACGAGCATGTAACCATTCAGGTTTGGCCTTACCATAACATAGTCTCCTTTCTGAAATTCTTTGGCTCTTTTAGATTAGTTAATCATATGCTTGTTAATTTCATTGCTCAAATTTTCGTACTAATCATGCTATGCATATGACTCTCGCAATCATGGACACTTATATATGGGAAGGTCAAATGATATCAAATGACAAAACACAAATGATACCAAAACAAAACAAGCTCAAATGGACATTATTATCTATGAACTAAACTTTATTATTGGGCTAGGAAACAAAAGTTTCTAATTTCCAATATTCTTCTAAATGGCTTCGAAGACTCTAGCACACAACTTTAGGTAAGTGGCAGTGAATCTTAATTTAGTTCCTAACATATGCCATAAAGTCTTAAAAAAGTAACTATTGAATATTACTGGGATTAGATCAATGGTATGGTGGATGTCCCAGCTTGGTGGAATATGAGAGTGCATGTAACGTAGTGGTGAATCAGGCTGAGGGCAAAGACATGGAAGCCTGATAATGCTGCTCCAAAAGACAATATTCAACAAAAGAGTGATGTCAAATATTATAAGTGTGGTGGTCCTCACTATAAGCGGGATTGTACATGGCCAGATGAGTGGAAGTGCCATAACTTTGGCAAACCGGGTCATAAGGCAGTTGTGTGTCCATATGGTCAAGGGTCACAGCAACAAGTACCTCATGAAAGACAGCAACTAGAAGGACAGCAAAAATCAGTAACTCAGGGACATGTATATACACTCACCCAGCAGGATGCCAACGCATCTAATTCAATAGTGACAGGTATGAGTAGGTTATGACCATTTGGGATGATAATACAAGTGATTAAAATCATAATGACATGATGATTATTAAGAGATAACAAGAGTAGTGTTAGAACTTAGATTATCATGAATTGAAACTGTGGTATAAGTGATTTTGATAGATGTGAGTGATATCAGAATTCAAGTCATGATTGTTCGAGACTGGACATTTGTGATTTGGAAATCACTTAGTGGTTGTTAAGACATAACATGGACTCAGAATTATGACATAAGTGATTAGGATATGGTTTGAATGTCAAAAATTTGATCTGGATTATAAATAAAAGGATCAAGTTTTGAATAAGACTTGGAAAGTAAGTACCTTAAGAGGTAGACTAATTGGAAGTTGGAGATCGAATGACATGAGGGTTGGTTATTCTTAAGGTTTAAAAAATCTCAATCAAGCTAATTTCGAGGTCAAAATTTTTTAACGGGGAGAGAATGTAATATCCGGGCTTGGGCTGAAGTTGGCAGGCCCGGCCAACTTCAACCCAAACCAGTCAAAAAAATTGGGAGAAGACTAGAACAGGGGAGGCTTCCTCACCCTTATTCGGCCGGCGTTTTTGCCGGAGACTTCGAGGGATGAGTCGTGAGGGAAGAGGGAATTGATCGGTGAGGAGTCCATGAAGGATTGGGACTCGATTGGACGGAATTCATTTTCCAAACGACGAGGGAACCGTCGTTGGTTTCTTTAAAACCCCGTCACCACCGATAATTCGAGACCATCAAGCCCTCCACACGCGGTTGTTTTTCCTCTCCGGCAAGCATCCAATAGTCTGGTGAGGCCGGTGAGTTTTCTTTTATTTTATTTTATTTTTTTGGATTTGTTTTCCATTCGGTTTTGGGGCCGTTCATCGTTGCCATCGCCTGCCTTCAGTCTGTGAAGCCTCTGCGACAACCACTCCTTGGTTGCCGGCAAACTAAGGGGGAGGCCGATTCGGCCAGGCTGAGGGAGAGGCATGGGGGATGGTTCGGAAGGGAATAAAGAAGAAAAGGAAAGAGAAAGAAAAAAGAAAAGAGAAAGAAAGAAATAAGGGAGGGAAGAAAAGAAGAGAGGAAAAAAAAAGGGGGGGTGTTCTGTACGGTCCAGGAAAAGAAAAAAAAATAAAAAATAAGGAGAGAGAAGGAAGAGAGAGAAGGAAGAGAGAGAAGGAAGAGAGAGAAAGAGGAGAGAAGTAAGAGAGAGAAGGAAGAGAGAGAAAGAAGAGAGAGAAGGAAGAGGAGAGAGGAAGAAGAGAGAGAATCAAGGGATTTTCTTGAGATTCGTGAAAATTGAAAATTTAGATTTTTAATAAAATTATTTATTAATGTAGGGAATCAGTCCCCTGAGCAGGAATGAGTTGCGCAGATTTCGGGTACAGACTAATTCAGGTATACATAATTGAGTTTTTGAGAGGTAAGGATTCTGGACCCGATCATCAGTATATATATATATGTGTGTGTGTGTGTTTATTATTTTAGTTGCCTGATTTGATCTGAATATACATATGTTTACATGCATGGGTGCTTTCGGTTAGCATGATTGATTTTCCAAAATATAAATGGATTTGTTAATAATATTATTTGTATTTTATTTTAATATACCATGATTATCAAGTGATCTTTGAAATGGGTTGGATCGTGATATCGGTTGTTGGAAAATGACATGTTTTGATAAGATGATGTGAAAAAATAAGTATTAACGGTGTTTGGATTAGCCATGCCATGGGATCACGGTTATATAGCCAGAGAGGGCTTAGTACGTGAGCTTGGCCATGGGCAGGTTGTACATGGTCAATTACATAGCCAGAGCGGGCTTAGTACGTGAGCCTGGCCATGGGCAGATTGTACATGGTCGATTATGAGATTGTTAGTCACAGGCTGGAGTGTGACATATAGTGTGCTAGTCACAGGCGGGAGTGTGACAACAGTGTACCAGTCATAGGCTGGAGTATGACCGTAGCTAGTCCAGAACCCTAAAGAAGAGGAAAAGTTAATGAAAACATATAAAGGAAATATAATGTTATAAAAGATTTTGATATACTTGATATGTGATTGGTTTTGGGTGCGTGACCGAAAATTTATTGTTTTCCGTTATATGATCATGATCTTGCTGCTTTTAGTTTTTTATATTAATACTGGTGTGATTGTGAAGGAACCTTACTGGGCTGTATAGCTCACTCCCTATTTTTTATTTTTTCCAGAGACTCAGGATACATAGTGAGATTGGGCTGGGCGTGAGACAGAGCTTGATTAATGTTGAGTTAGTTAGTTAGAGTTAGTTTCGGTTACTGATGCTTGTTGTGAATCAGTAGACCAATTAGTGGTATTGATTTAATAAATTGATTGTTTAATTGTTAATCAATTGTTTATATAATACTAGTTTTAATTTTGATGTGTTTGACTCTTGTGTACCTAGGCCTTGCATGATCTCTAGGATAAAACCTAGGGTTTGTGCGGCCGGTCACGTAGTCGATTCCGGTGCTGGATTCGAGACGTGACATTAGACACCAATTTCAAGGAATAAGTACAAACTCAAATAATACTTTGTCTTATCTTGCACTTGAACCCAACTTGTGGGTGTCCCTAGTTTAGGTTCATACTCAATTTTAATTAAGATTAGGTCAATGCAGAATTTTGGATGGTTATTTTGGGCTAAAAAAAGATAATGACCTCCATCCATGTTATATTGAATGCCCTTAAAATGATTTTGAAATGGATGCACAAACAACCAACTAGCTAACAAGATATGTAGACTAGCACAAACATATGAGTCAAACCCGAATTTCAAAGTTTCAAAAATTTAAAAATTAAATTAAAAATTTCAGACCTAGAAATCTCGATTTTAAAACTCAAATTTAAAATTTAAATTTCAAAATTTAGTTATAAATTCGTTCTTGGAGCTACAAGTTGTTGTAAGAAAAATTTTAGCCATTAACAACTTCTAACTAGCTAGTTTTAAAATTCGAAATTAAAATTTTAAAATTTCAAAAAAAAATAAAATTTAGATTTGAATTATTAGATCTCAAAGTTAAGGCTTCAGGTTTCAAAATTTGAGTTTTAATTCTTGAATTTTGGTTAGAAAATTCAAATTTGAAAGCTTGTTGTAGAAGTGGTTATAAAAAGCTTCTAGCCAACAAATCCTTAACCATCTAACATCCAAAATTTGAAATTAAATTCAAATAAATTCTAGAATTCAAATGTTAATGAGTGGATATCTCAGATACAAATCTAAAATTCAGAGGAAAATTCTTTTTTTGAATTTTTTTTTCTAAAATTTAATGGAACAACTAAATGGAGAAAACTACAATTGAAACAAGCTGTGAACTAGTTAAGGCAGCAGCTTAAAGTGATGAAAATTAAACTAAGAATTCAAAGAAAATATTTTATTTAAATTTTACATCTTAGATCCTAACATTTTAAAGTGAAGCAAAAAAAAAATTTGGAATTTTTTGCCTTTTATAAAAAATACTAAAATCCGTGGAAAACTTGGGTTAGTTCTAGTACAGAAATTTCAGCAATCAGCAAACCTCCAATTAACTAGATTCAAAATTTAAAATTTAAATTTTAAAATATTAAAAAAATAAAATTTAAATTGAAACTTTCATATCTTGGAGTTAAGATTTTAGATTTCAAATTTTAAAATTTAAATCTCAAATTTTTGGATATGAATTTCGGACTTGAAAGCAAGCAACACACAAAGGAAACAAAATTTCAGTAACTTGACCTAGTAGAACCTAAAGCTCTGATACCAAAAATTGATGGGGGACAAAAATGAAATGATTGATGAAGAGTTTTAGCAAGCTAACCAGCAAGCAAACCTTAAGCAATTAATTATCAAATAAATGATCTAAATTAATCTAAGAAAAGAATCTTCATAAGGAGACTAGTTGATCTAAGTTACGATACCCATAATGTAGATCTAGTTCAAAATAAAGATTAGGAACTTCATGGCAAGGAAACCATCACTACTGGGATAAGTTAACCTTCAAATGATCAGATCTAATAAAGCTTAGGAAGAGTTTTTCCTATAAGCAATGATAGCTAAAATATTTGGTGGAAGAGAAGCTCTCAACACTCAAGGATTGAGGTCTAGAAATCAAGATTAACACTCCCTACTTTGAGACTTACCTTGGCCTTGATCCATGGCATGGAGACCTTCATCCTTGACTTAGGTACCTGAGAGAACCTGTAAATAAACTTGGACTTAGGCATGGAAGAAGAATTGAGGTTGGAATGGAAACAAGGAAAAGGGAAGAAGAAGAAAGTGGCCGGCGGCCTTGGTGCTTGGAACTTGAGCTTGGACCAAACTATGGGGCATCCCACTCTTCACTCCTTGCAATGGCACTCTTCTTTCTCATACACAAACTTAAAAACTCTCACTCTTTTCTTGGATAAGGATCTACACACTCAAATTAGCAAGAACACTCTCACTCCAAACAAGAACACAAGAGAACTAGAACACAAGAGAAATAACCCTTTCATTAATCATCATAACATAGAATGAATACAAATGAGAGCTTCGGGGGCCTATTATAGGCTCCTGAGCTAAGAAATTTTGTCCAAGAGTGAAGGGGAGGGGATGGCTTAGTTGGCTCCAACAACTCTTAGGTCAGTGGTTCTAACTAGAAACAAATTGTAGGTAGAAAGTTACAACCACTTTGACATGTGGCATCTAGAAGATCCTAATGTGACTTCCAAATGCTGATGTGGAGGCTTAGGTGTCATAAGTTGTGGCATCCCACATGTCAAATATTGTTGGGATAGTGGAAGGAATCTTTATGTTTCCCATAAAACTCTTGATGTAGTGTAATTCCTTCTCCCTCAAGGTTGTTTGATGAGTTGTTTTCCCATGTGCTTCAAATCTTGGCATGAAATGGGCTTGAGCTTGGTCTTGAAGGGCTTGAATGGTTAGTCTTGAACTTGAAGAGGATGCCCTCCATTATGCTTTGGGCTTGAGCCGAATGGGCTTCTTCCATGTGTTGGCTTTTGAGCCGAATCATGCTTCAAGAAAATTTGGCTTATGAACATGCTTCAAGAAAATTAATGGGCTTCTTCCATGTGTTGGCTTATAAGTCAAATCATGCTTCAAGAAAATTTGGCTTATGAACATATTTCAAAAAAATTTGTAACTTGCTTCGAAAACTTTATTGACTATAGCTGCAAAAATAAAGTTAGTTAATCAAAGTATATATTCTTATTATGGACGTCCCCATCATCAAAAATTTTAAACCATGCAATAACTCAAACCCTTGTTGCCAGTTTCACTGGCTAGCTTAAAGTCTGGTGGGATCGTTATTTGGATGAAATTGATATAAATAATATATTATATGCCTATGAAAGAAATAATGATGGGTTAATTATCAAGGATGAGTCTAGAGAAGCAGTCCAAGACTCAATGTCAACCCTCATCTTTACCATAGCAAAACACTTCTTAGGTGACCCTTCCAATCTAAAAGATAGAAGCTCTAAAGTTTTAGCCAATTTAAGATATAAAATATAGCAAGACTTCCGGTGGTGCAAGGATGTTTTCTTAATCAAAGTAATGACTATGGATGATTGTCACCAGTCATTCAAGAAAGAGATATTTATCGCTAGACTTCCTTTTGTCTTTGTAGAAAAGGTAAGATTAAAACTTGATGAACAAAATAATAATACAATCCCTTTTGACAAACTAACTTATGAAGACCTTATCAATACAATTAATTTAGAAGGTCTAAGTCTCTGTAATGATCTAAAAATGAAATAACAATTAAAAAGAGAATAATTCACTAGCAAAAAAGAATTAGGAAACTTCTGTAAACAATTTGAATATAGTCCATCAATCAACAAAAATGCTTCTAAAAATAAAACTTGCAAAGATTGTAATAAAAAGAAAATTTATAAAATCACTATAAGTAAACAAGTACTCAATAAATTAATTAAGAAAGAAAGAAGATTTAATCAATATAAAAAATAAATGAAAAAACATGTTTCAAATACGAAAGAGTTGGATACTTTGCTAACAAGTGTAAACTGAGAAAGAAAATAAATGAGATCAATAGATAAAGACAAATTTGAAGAATCCTTAAAAAATCAATTGGAAAAGCTACTCTTAGAATCCAATGAAGATTATTCTTCGGACCAATTTGAAGATGATAGCTTACAATCTTAAAGTATTAATATGATAACTAAAGAACAAAATCTCCTTCTAGAATTCATTGATAAAATAGATTAACCTAAACTTAGAAAGGAATATCTTGTCAAAATAAAAGAATCCTTAAAAGATGAAGATCAAAAACTCCCAACTCAAACTTATAACCTAGAAAATATCTTTAACAAATTCAGCCAAAGAAAACAAAAATCCATAACTCTTCGAGATCTATAATTTGAAGTTAACCAAATGAAAGTCAAAATAACTTAGATAAAAGCTCAAATAAAATGAATAGAAAATAATCCTTTAGAACCTCAAGATTCTGATGAAGAACAAAATTCAGAAGATCAAAATTTTTTAGAACTTGTTTCTTAAATAATGATACAAAATTGATGCGTAAAAGTCTCTATTTCTATCGATAATGATTTCATACTTGAGACTATAGCATTAATAGACTCAAGTGCTAATTTAAACTATATCCAAGAAGGATTAATTTTCACAAAATATTTTGAGAAATCAAAAAAAAAAAAAACATAACAAGTGGATCAAAACTTAAAATCAATTACAAACTATCTAAAACTAAGGTAGAATTTCAAGAAATTTACTTCACTAACCACTTCATTTTTATAAAAAGCCTTAAGCAGACCTGTGACCCTAGGACTACCATTCCTCAATATGATAAAACCCTTTAGTGTAGATGATGAAGGGATAATCACAAAAATCCTAGGATAAGCTTAAAAATCAAATTCATTACCAAAGAGTATATTAAGGACTTGAACTCTCTCAATAAAATCAATAGAAAAAATAAACACATAGAATTCCTAAAACAAGAAATAAACTATAAAAGAATCGAAGACCTGCTTCAAAATCCAATCATAATCCAAAGAATAGAAATTTTCAAAATCAATTTAACAAGATGCCTGTTCATGCCTTTCCAATGCTTTTTGGACCAAAAAAACTATGTTGTCAATCTACCTTACGAACTACAATTTAATGAAAGAAAAATACCTACTAAAGCTAGGCCAATCCAAATAAATCAAACTATTATAGAATATTACAAAAAAGAAATCAATGATTTAATTAAGAAAAATTAATTAAGCCCAGCCAATCATCCTAGAGTTGTGCTACTTTCTATGTGCAAAAGAATGCAGATTTAGAAAAAGGAACTCCTATGCTAGTAATCAATTACAAACCCCTTGATAAAGCCTTAAGGTGGATTAGGTATCGTTTACCAAATAAAAGGGACCTTCTCGATAGAACTATTAAAGCCAAAATCTTTTCAAAATTTAATTTAAAATATGGTTTCCAGCAAATCCAAATACAAGAAGAAGATAAATACAAAAGTGCATTTACTATTTTCTTTGGTCAATATGAATGAAATGTAATGCCCTTTGGTTTAAAAAACACTCAGAATTTCAAAATATTATAAATAAAATTTTTAATCCCTACACAAAATTAATAATAGTCTACATTATTGATGTCTTAGTCTTTTCCAATTCTCTTGAACAACACTTCAAACACCTGCAAACTTTTCTAAATCTAATAATTAGAAATGATCTTATTTTGTCAAAACTAGAAATGAAAATATTTTAAATAAAATTAGGTTCCTAGAATATGATATTAACCAAGGAACTATTAAACCAATCAAATGATCAATTGAATTTGCTAATAAGTTTCCTAATGAAATCCTAAATAAAAAAATAGTTATAAAGGTTTCTGGGGAGCTTGAACTGTGTTTCAGATTATTTCAAAAATCTTGGAATTTTAGGAAGACCTCTTAACCAAAGACTAAAAAAAAATGCCCCAAGTTGGACCCTCGAACATAACAAAATATTAAAATAAATTAAATCCCGAGTCAAAAACCTACCTGTCTTAACCTACTTGACCCTAAGGCATTCAAAATTATAAAAACCGATACCTCTGATATAGATTATGGTAGAATATTTAAACAAAAGAGAAATGGAATAGAGCAATTGGTTCAATATACTTTCGGTAGCTAAAATGCTACTCAACAAAAATATTCTACCATCAAAAAAGAAGTTTTATTAATCATTTTATGCATTTCAAAGTTTCAAAGTAATTTACCTAACCAAAAACTTTTACTCGGAATTGATTGTAAAGCTATCAAATATGTTTTATAAAAATATATAAAAATCTAGCTTCAAAATATATATTTGCTAGATGGCAAGCAATATTATTGATCTTTGACTTTGACATTGAATACATCAAAGGCTCTGGTAATTCTTTACCTGATTTCTTATCTCTTGAATTATTGCAGGGAATTCAAAACAATAGCATCTAAAAAGCCTCCACCTCAAAAACAACCTACACCTAAAAATGGATAAAAGCATCCTACAAACAAAATAATCCATACCCCAAAACCATATCCATCCCCTCTCAATCTTTACATGATCCATCCCAAAGTTCACATATTCCAATGCGCCCTGATTTACCCAAATTCTCATGGTATGACATTGTTACCCAAGAGAAAAATGAAGTCTCCTAAAAAAAATCAATCCTTTCCACTTTTTACCAAAATGATGGCTAATCTTGCCAAGGCCAATCTAGCACTCATGAGTCTAGGACTATTCCAAAATATTGTTGCTGAAATAGAAACATGTCAACAAAAAGATTTAAAATAAAAAATAGTAATCAAGATTTTTGACTCATTATCTCTTCAAACTTCGTTTTGAAATTTTTGACCCAATACATTTTCAAAAGGTTGCACCCAAAAAATTACTATATTTTGAAAAACCCATATTTCAACATATTTTGACTATAGAAGATGTATATATGGACATTGATCCATGAAAAATAATTTCAAAAATTTTTCTTGAAAACTGGCGTTTTCTATCAAAAGATCATTTAAAAACACACATATTTTATGAGTTCATCCTTGTGATACTAATTTAATTACGATCAAGCATTATAAGGATCATAATAATGAATCAATTATTACCCATTCTACAATCCAAATTATTCAAGTTTTATTTCTATTTGCATGGGAAGATAATTCAAGTACCTTCAGAAAACTTTTTCAAAATTTTAATACTCAATATTTTAATTACTGGGATTACAGGAATGCATGGTATTCTGCTTTTCTCTTCCAAAATGTCCACCACAACATTCCTAGTTGTCTACTTCAAAAATTTTGTTCAATTCAATTTCCTTTATTGGTTCTCTAACAGGTGGAAATTTTATGGTCTACCTCGTAAAATTTTGCAACAAGTTGTCAATAAGAAATTCCTCATCTATCAACAAAATATATTGCTACTAAAAAGAAACAAAAAAACTCCCTCTACTTCTTAATTTTTTCTCTCATGGATCTCTTCCTGGGAGTATGAAATTATTTTAGTGCCAAATTTCTAGCCAACTCTCACTAGAAATATCAAAACAAAATGGTGGCAAGAATTCAACCTAAAAAGGCCACCAAGCTAAAAGTTCTAGAATGGTTCAAGAAGAATCTCCAATGTTCTCTCAAAATAGAGCCATCAATTACCACATTTCTAGCTCAAAAACCCTTTGCAGGCACAAGACTAGTATCTACAAAGTTAAAATCAGAATATAAGAAGCTTCGATTAGAAACCCTAGCAAAACTAAAAAGTGAAAATGAAGAGGACAAGAATAGAAGCTCCTTTTCCTCCAACATGATGCTGATCAATGAAGACAAATACTATGGAATCCTGTGGAACAAGTACAGATTCTAAAGTAGTGTAGATCACAAAAATCAAATAACCAAGATTACAAAGATCCACAAGATTCCCTTACTAAAGCAAAGGATTTCATGTGATCGACAACCACTCAAGGTCCCTGACAAAACCCATCCAATGATAAAGCATCAAGGATGGCACCATTTAGATAGTACCTGATTGGATTCTCTCCTTTTCTTTAAGTAAAGCATCAAGGATGGAACCATTCAAATAGTACCAGACTGGATTCCCTCCTTTTTCAAAAGCAAAGTATTAAGGACTGTACCATTCATACAATCCCTGACTAGATTTCTTTCTTTATCAAAATTAAGATACCAAGGAAAGGACCACCAAGATAACATTTCTTGGATTCCTTCAAGCATTCATTGGATTCCGCTCGAACTCCAACCAATTCTCCAATCCAACAAGACTCAAGCCTTCTATAAGAAGACCGGAGCCCAAGCTCTGGAGGCAAGCTTCTTTAATTTGAAGGCTTCTTCAACCCGAAGCTTCCTTAATCAATCTCTTCAAGAGTTCCTCAAAGAGAAACCTCTTCAAACCCCTTCCTTATATTCTCCCTCAAATCCAATATCAAAAACCACCAATCTTGCATCAAAATCTCTCAAGAGCCAAGTTATTATCCAGCAAAGACAAGAAGCAGGTGATGTTTTAGCTTATTACCATATGTATCTTCAAATTCTCAAGTAATGTAAAACTTTATTTCAAAAATCTTTTTTTTTCGTGCTGTTTGTTTCAAATTTCTTTTGAATCACCTGAAAGGTAAACTTTTATATCTTTTAAAATTATATTAATAATTGCTTTTGCTCAAGATTGATTCAATTATTCCTTTTCTACATTTTTATATTGTTCTCTGTTCTACATTTTATTATGCCCTTCTGCATTTTTTATTATATATATATATAAATATAATAATAGAAGAATCAGGTATAAATCTATGATATAAATAAAATATAAATTTATATTGGCTTTTAAATTACTTATTGTTTATAGTCATAGTTGATAGTTTACATGATTTTGATTTGATAATATCTTAATTAAAACATGAAAGAATCTAAATTTTATAATTTTTTAAGATCAAGATAGTAAAAGAAATGGATATATATATATATATATATATATCATTAAAGGGAGAGAGAAAGAGAGGGAGACTCTCAAGATGACTTGCGCATCAGGGAATTGGTGACATATAAAAAAATAGTAATTATTTTTTAAAAAAATTAGTATTTTTTGAGTAAACCTACTTTAATATATATAATGACTATTATCTTTATTTATATTTTAAACTATAATAATTTTATTAATTTTCCTTTTTTTTTTTTTGATAAAGCAATAAGGGGGGAGGAGTTAGATCTCGGGCGTAGCCACCCCCAGTCCCCAGCCCCAGACGGTCGCCCAATCCCGTCAGAAAATGTTCGATACATGATGCATATTAATTTTCCATTCAACGGATATTGCACGATCAGAATTTGATATCAAAAATAGTCTTACTATTTTTTTCATTTATAATACTATTACAAAATATTTATTTTAGTACCAAAAATTTTAAATTATTTTTTAACCAAGTAATAATCTTCATAATTATTGTAACAATCAATGAGGGTTATCATAATGAGTTAAATAGGCATGGCCGATACATGCATGATCCAATTTTACTACTGCCCATTGATTTGATAGGAGGATAAAAATCCAGAGACATTTTTTATTTTCAAATAGCCATCGATATATTTATTTGTGAATGGTTTAATAAATTATCGCTATGATAGTAGCCCGATTGGTAAGGGCTTAAATCTCTCACCTACATGATTCCTACGGATCATTCAATTAAATTCAGGATGCGTCATGGAGCATATGATCGGGATGGGAAAGAGTATACTACTCCATCGGTTGAGTGGGATCAGGCTGACGTACTTATCTATGATGAGAAGGATAATCAAAAAATATGACCCGAACATGATCTGGAAGGAGGGGATTCCAGTGAGGATAGTTACGATGAAATTTATCTTCCCCCTCCCTTCCCTTTTTTTTTTATCAAAAAGAAAAAAATTAAATAAATTTAATTTAACGGGAAAAGGGGGAAGAAAAAGCCCAAACTAGCAAACTCCAAGCTCCTACATAACCCCAAGGGGATTAATCGCTTGACTCCGTTCTCCGTGCAAGAGATTGAACTCAGCGCACTCTCCAGGCACCAAGATGGCCCAAAAAAAAATAAAAACAGTATATATATATTTTTTTAATGGCCGATCCGGGCGGCCCGCTGCCACCGCATCATTGGTGCAATGGCGGCGCTCCTCCTAGCCGCCGGCGGTCTCCGCCTCTTGTTGCTGTGCGGGCAGAGGCGAGGCGGGCGGTGAGGAAGGGGGCGGGACGAAGCGCTTCGTCTTCTGTGAGATCATTCGACTTGAATCCGAAGCTTTCAAGGTATCATCTCTGCTGTTCTCTTCTATGCTTGTTTTTTACGCTATTTAATGCTTGTTTTAGTTAGAAAGGTAGTTTTTTTGTGGGTTTTATTCCTTGAAGGTTGAAGTTTCGCTTTTTTGGCTGAAATTTGCTCTCTTTGTGCTAAGAAAGTCATTAACTTGCTTTTATCTCTAGACAGCTCGGTTTTTTGTTTTAAACTTGTAAACTAATGCCCTATTTCTATGATTGATGCTATCGTAATTTAGTTTCTTGCTCTAGGACTATGGCTGTGAATGAAACAGAAAAGGTATGAACTTGTTTGTTTCAACTGAACAGGTTTGCTGATTTCCATAATTCAGTGTAATTTTATGAGCTATGTAGCACTGGTGGTGGAATTTGCTACAACTGGAATCGAAGAACTAACTTGGAGTCTTGGAGTATAAACCCATGAGATCAATGGAGTGAGGGTGGAAAATGGGTAGTATTGATTCTTGAAATTTTGCTACTTCAATGAGAAGTTGTGTTGAAGTAGTTTCTGCAAACTTCATAATACCCATCTGATCAATGGTGGAAGCAACCATAGAAATTACAAACTTAATAATAATGGAGAAGGGTAATACAGATAATGGATTTGAGATGTTGATAGACTAAATGGTGCATAATTGTTGGAGACACAGAAAGAGCAACAGTATATTGTTAGCTTAGGTTTGATATAAGGTATTAGATGGCATATGCCAAGAGTGCATTTGCTACAGCCTGTGTGCACGTCTAGAGGAATAGTTGCAATATAATTTGCAGGAGATGGAACATGAATAAAGGAATTAATTTTTTGAGGTTCAATGCTACCATTAGGAGAACAAGAATTTGTGGCATTAAAAGATTTTTGTGGTCAATTCATGTTAAAAAATTATGTAATGCATTTAAAGATGTGAAAAATGGATTGGATGTGTCACAAGTAAATTGTTATCCTTTTAGAAAACTTTGACTGCACAACAAAATTTGGTGGTAATGGATGTACCACTAGCGGTGGAAATGGGGTTAGGCAGGCCAATAACCCGACATGAAAGTGAATTTAAATTTAAGGTTTGGGAGTGAAAATAGACCTGGTAAGCTATCTCCAGGTATCAGGATTTGGCATTGGCTAGACCACACTTGAAACTGAATTTGATCATTTGTATATGTGGGGGGGAATAATTTTAGTCTTCCTTTCTCCTTGGAGAATGTCCTAAGGTTCTACTTCCTATTTTCATGAAGGTGGTGAGGATACTCTCTTTCTCCCTCTCCACCCTCACCCCTATGTAGATGAGCCATCAACCTTACCCTTCTGCCTTTAACTAATGGGTAAGAAAGGGCCTAAAGTAGTGAGAAAAAAAACCCATGACAACCCAAAATCCAATCAATAATTGGTTATTTGAGTCTAATATTGGTATTGGTTTGGATCATGGATTTTAAAACTATTCAAACGGAATAGTGCTGTAGGTCTATATTGCCTCCAATGCGAAACTAGCCTTAGTGTAAGCATCGGGATGCTGAAATATGTGGGAAAAGGGAAGGAGAAAAAAGGTGGCCAGATGGCTAGAGGAGGAAGCTGTGTGGTGGTGCTTGAGAAAGAGGTGGAGGGGCAACGACCTTGATTCACTTGATGGTACCTCTTGGTATGAGGAGAGGTCACTTTGCTATTACCTTCAAGCTTCTTCTGAGCAGGGGAAGGCGACAGCTGCACACACACACACACACACGAGAGGCATATTGGAGGGGGATGTGGCCCTTTGCTTTGCAAGGAGGAGAGAGGGAGTTGGGGTGCTTCCCCTTCCATTCGTGTATTGGCGCATAGACATGGCTAAGCCAAGGGTAGGGAGTTATTTAGGGCTTCATTTCTCATAAATTGGAAGAGGCATTTAATTTGGGGCTTTTTATATCTATTTTATGTTCTAGGGTTCATGGAGATTTTTGGGATTAATTGTAACAGGAGTCCAAGCATCAGATGGGATTGTATGTTGTGTGTACCATTCCATGAGAAAACAAGTATGTCCCTATACCGTGGGATTGGTTACTTGGTCTAAATTGGGTCTAGTTTTGATATGAGGATATGACTTGAATCCAGCCATGCATAATTAAGTAGAATTTGAAATCAAGGAAGAATAACATCTTTTAGGGAACTGGTGAAGAAAAAATTGCTAAATATACTATTTTTTGATGTTGTATTGGAAGTTGAAGTGTTTTCCATGGATTAGCATGGAGAATGGAATTTTTTTGGAGAATCTAAAGATAATTGGAGCATACATGAAAAAAAAAAAATTTACATCATGAATATCAAGGTCTTAAAGTTGATATAGGGAATATGCTCTTGCCTTTAGAGTTGAGAGAAATTTGACATAGAAACTAAGACAAAAGAAACTAATAAGGCTAACATTCAAGTCTCATAATGATTTATGTGGGGATTTAGGCTCAAACAAAAGTGAGGAAATATGCAAGTGAGCTAGCGTGAGGTATTGAAGTCATGGGTTATTCGGTTGCATCAAGCATTAGAGCATTATGCAATCAAAGAGTGATGGATTAAGAAAACATCAAAACATGGCATATTTGTCTTTTTTCTTTAGAAGATAATATTGAAGTTTCTTCAAGGAATGTGCACTCTCCCCTCAAGAGTTAATGGAAAGTTGATATGGAAGTAAGCAAGGTTCGCAATCTTAGTTCCCTTGCATTGGTACCATGTTGATATTAGTATCGGTACATCTAGCATGGTAGTTGGTTTGACATCTCAACATTTGGTACACCCTTATCCCAAGCATCGGCTTGGTATACTATGCTCGGTATTGGGTTGTATACACCGGTACTACGAATCTTGGAAGAAAGTTATAAACTAAGGCAAAAGAAACTAACAGGCATGACATTTGAGCCTCATAATGATTTATAAGATGCTTTGGGCTCAAACAAAAGTGAGGAAATATGCAAGTGAGATAGCTTGAGTTATTGGAGAATTACTTTTTAGAAGAGGTTATTCAATGCTGTAGAAACGACGAAACTAATATAATCGAAAGATTATATTTTGCTGTGATTTAGTAAGAAAACATGCAGCATGCATGTTTCCAGAAATTCTGTGGAAATGAACTCTTTTTATACATTGTCTTTGAGAATCAACTTGTCTTTTTCCCATCTAATTCAAAATATAGGCTATCTTCTTGCATATGAAACTCTCTTAAAACTTTTATTTTTGGCTTTTTGTTGCTTGACAGCTACAGTTATGATGGTTATGATTCTCATTTAGTTGAAACAAGTATATCACAATGCCAAGGAGTTCATGGATGCGTGTTCCAAGCACAATACTGGGTCTTTTAATTAGCTAATTTCAAGACCATGAATGGTGTTAAGATCTTATGAAAAATCAACCTTAGAATTTCATCTCGTTAAGCTTCTAATGAGCATATTGTTAAAATATAGATTTTTGATGGGATGGGCTTGGAGTTTATTCTGACTTAAGTTCATGGGAGAAAATTTTGAAAATCAGGGGTCTAAAATGAACAGCTTAAAATGCATATTATGCAGTTTAAATGGCAATTAAAATATTATTGCATCCTTGGTTAAAATTGATTGCAATGGATTTCCAAATGTACTTTTTTTTACAATCTTGGATTTGTAATAAATATAATAGTGATATATCAAATAATTATAGCAATTGTATTGGTTGGATGGAATTATAGGGTGCTTATTGATTGTCCAGTTCTCCAATGCCATAATGACTTCCAAAAGAGTTATGTAAGATGAAGTCTGTCATGTATATACTAGAATACTTAATGTATAATGTTTGGGAATGGGGATAATCTAGATGCATGCAATATGAATATTGTGGACATGAGAACATTTAGGTGGATGGTGATTATAGCTAGGAAAGCTTAATGACATCTTGGCCAAGGTGTGAAATTATTGTCTCAACCGACCTTAGACTATAAACTAATTCACAAGGTTTTAAGTGTTGTATTCTAGTGCAATGCCAGCTTGCCATTGGCACGGTATGTGCCATTTCCTGCAAGTGCTGGGAATGCTCTGGAACACATGCACTGGCACGACGTATGATAGTTCAAGCTGACCAGCTTGGAAAGCATTCTAATCCTTCATAACCCTTAATCAATCCATGCCAAAGTAACATTGGACCATTTTGGGATGGTTTAGGGTGATTCACAAGAAACACATTATGCTTGTCCAAAGTAGTTTGTCTAGAAATATTGCTATCTAGGTGAAACGTCGGGAAAGAAATATCTTGATTTAGATCACTTTATATCTTGTTTTGGTTCCAACCAATATCTGCTGAAAAGATTCTGTTTCATAGCAGTTAAGACATGCCAGAACCAAAATGGTAACAGCTTCCAATATTTTAAATGGTGGCTGGATGTGAGAGCACTAGTAGATGCATTTTGGAATTGCAAAAGGTTGAGGGTTAGATGATGGACAACCATGTATGAAGAACCAATATACATGGATTCTAGGTGCCTACTTAAAATAAGAAGAGATTGCATTTATCCTTGAGCTGAATATGTGTTAACTTGCTAGACTTGCAAATTCACATCATAAAAATGTTTGTATATGTATGTGTGTGTGTGTGTATACATATAGTTGGATGACACATTTTATGTTCTTTTTAAAAGGAGTTAATGATTTTAAAATTAATGATGGGCCAAACCAAATTGAAGATCCAAACCATTATACATGATCTTTACTAAAAGAATGTCCATACATAATGTTCACATATTATGGTGGTCTCTAACCTATGCATCGAGTTGGTACTAAAAGGATTAGTATCAATTACATTAATGTAGTAAAAATCATGATAAAAGGCATATATGTTGAAAATTATACTTTATGAATCATGATCTACGTATCTTAAAACATGGTAATAGATTTATAGTTACTAGGTTTTGATGATTAGATTATAATCAAACATAGTATCACACTATTAAAACCAAGGATTCAAGTTCCAGCGGGACATCCTGTGGGACACCGGGATAAGGAGCCATCTTATGTGTTGGGACTGAACTGTTGATGCGGGATGAACATGGGAATTTAACATAAAGAGAGTAAGCGATTGAACTAAATAAAACTTCTAAGCATTTGATCAAGTTTTAGCCATAATGGAGTAATGATATGCACTAAGAAGACTAATGTAGAAGTATTTAGTATCCCGCTGTGCAACTCTGATTTAAGTAAATAAAGAAAGGACCTTCATGATTAAGAAATCATCTGATTAGGACAAACTCTATTCAAAATTTCAGTCCTTAGAGGGAAGGAATGGATTTTTGTACCAATAATGAATTTCCACTAGACCTTGTATGGGATCACTCTTCAACTCTCGAGATCGGCGACTGGATGAGCGAACTATTCCACCCCTGGAAGTAGAAGCTTTTCACTACTGATTTGAAGGCAAGGAAGACGTCACCTTAGACTGGATATACCTTGGGATCCTGCAAGTAGAACCGTTAGAGACGTGGAAGAGAAGGAAACAAACAAAGAAAAAGAACAATGGAGGGAAAGAAGGGAAAGGAAAGTTTGATGGCGATCCTTGGATGAAGAGGGATGGCTTCCTAGGATGTTGGAAATGACGACCTTGGATGAAGAGGGATGGCCTGCTTTGGTTGAATAATGGCTATTTGGTAGATAGGTTGAGCCTCACACTCACTCCCTCAGGAAGGTCATTTGCAAACACACAAATGGAGAAGAAAGGAACTCTAAAATTTTCATTCATTCAAGCATAATCATGATTACAAGGGGTTTGGCGAGGTATTTATAGACCTCCCAAAGCCTTTGAAATTTCGAATTACATGGAAGAAAATGAGGGAAGTTGTAATTTAAGCAAGATACATTGAGAGGTTGTAACCATGAAGAGAGTTGGGAGTTGCAAGCATGCTTGATCCATGGAGAGAATAGTGGACGCCCATTTGAATTTGAATTCATCTCTCCCTCCCAATCTAGGTGGCGTAGAGGGTGATGTGGCATGCTAATTGGCGTGGAGATGAGGTGGCATGCTTGGTTGGCATGGAGATGAGGTGGCAGTGGGGTTCTTCTCTCTTAGATGAGGCGCCTTGATGATGTGGCTTGACCTTGACTTTACTCCATCCAATGGTCCATATGAATTGCTCCTTTGACTTGACTTTTATTACATGACTTGGAAGACTTACAACCCATTTGAATTGCTCCTTTGACCTGACTTTTATTACAAGACTTGGAAGACTTACAAGACTTGGAAGACTTATGCACTTAAACTTAACTTGACTCTAATTAAGACTGACTTAACAAGACTCATAAAATTGATAATGACTTAACTCTAATTACAGGACTCATGACTTGAAACTGAAATTAACAATACTGAGATTTAGTCTGACTTATTCATCAGCAGTCCTTAAGGAGCTGGTGCTGACCTGGTTTGATTGAAGCCTTTTTCTAATCCTGGTGCCCGTACCAACTCTCCCGGGGTGGGAAGAACTTGACCTTGTCGAGTATGGGTCTGCTTGACTCTGATAATATTCTAGTAAGTCTGGGTTAATTCTTTGCAGATCCTCTCGAGTGATCCACGAGTCTTCAGATTCTGGTCAACCTTGTCAGCGAACCAAGTAGCGCTGATAACCTTTATTCCGGGTAGTGTGGTTAATGAAGATGAATTTTTAGAAAAAGAGTGATTCTTTTTTTCGCTCCGCATGGAGAGGGTGAGAGGCCCACTTATCGCTCTACAAGGAGAGCACGAGAGGTGCAAAACAATCGCTCCGTAAGGAGAGCACGAGAGGTGCAACTCCAAGACATGTTGCTTCGCATCATGTGTAGTTATCCCTCTATCCTTTGATTCCACCTTCTTTACCGACCTCATGACCCTTGGGATTCACCCTGACGGCTTCATGTAGCGAGGTGGGTGAGATGCCCTAGAAGTGAGAGGTCTCTCCGTAAATGTGAGTCCTAAAGTCCATGAGAGTCCAGATTTCTACCTTTCATCTCCATTGTTCCTTCACCACCTCCTTACAAAAAAATAAAAAAATAAAAATCTTGGAAATCCTAATCTTCGGTGACTTTTCAGCTCGCCGACGATCCCCTCATCCCGTCCCTCGTCAACTGTTCCACCATCATCCTAGCATCCCAATCAGCACATTTTATGACATCCCCTATTCCAAGTATTGGGATGGGGTGGGATGACGGCACTCCCCATTGCATGGGAAAAAGGAACAGCCTCGTCCTATGGAATCTGAAACCTTGATTAAAACCATCCATTTTGACACTTTTTTTATGGATAGGTTAGACCACTAAAATAAATAATTTTGGTTTCTATTATTTTTTGTAAAGTAGATCTTATTCAATGGTTTAGATCTTGACTCTAGATAATACATTTATCAGTTTTGAATTATTAACCTTTTTCAAGGAGTTGATGTGAAATGTATTTATTACATAAATACACCCACCGACCCATCCACCCTCCCCCCCCCCCCCCCCCCCCCCCCCCCCCCACACACACACATATATATATATATATATACAATCATAAATAGTGGGGATGATGAACCATATAGTATAATATATTCAGGAAGATTATAAAATTTAACTTTTTTTGTTTTTATTCAAGATTTGTAGACATGTAGTTAACTTCTGCTTTTATTTCTTTGTTTTGTTCACCATTAAATCTTTTCTTACTCATGTCTAAATTTCTTAATATTTTGTGATATCTGGACATTGTTAGGATTCCATATCTTTGGGTTGCATTATCAGATCATGGACTAATAATTTATATTTTGAAATTGGTATATTGCAGCAATGATTGGTGATCTTAATACTGATTAATTACTGTAAACTTCTGTTTGCAGCTTTATGAAGATGAACTATGCCTATGCATTTTGGATTCCAATCCCTTGAGTTATGGGTAAGGTACTTTCTAGTTTATTATTTTAGAATTTTTATTTTTTAAAATTTAAGAAAAATGACTTGGAGATCAAGCTGGCATTATTGTTGAAAGGCATTGGAAACCCTTTAATAAGTTTAAAAAGACATTTTTGGTGCTGTCTTATGGTCCTTCCTTCATTTCCTTATTATAAAATCAGGAAAAGAACTTCATGTTGGATCTATGAGGAATAATTCAAAACACAATAACCTCATAAATTATATGTTTTTCTTGTATGTATCATAGACTGTTATTTATTAGTAACATGTACCATATTTTAATCTGTATATGATTGGTTTGAATTTGAATCTTAGGGGTCTTTGCCCTCTTTTCTCTTGTAATTCTCCGTTTTCTTTTTTTTTCACTCCTTCTATCTTGGTGAAGTTCAGGTGGGGCTCTTCCCCTCCTTTTTGACAAAAAAAATATTTAAATGATTGGTATGGTAGTTTTTACTTTGCATTTTCTTCTTAGTCCTTGATAGATGGTACAGGGCTTGTTTGTCATGTTAAAGGTTGACTTGGAACTTTTAGCATAAGTTTATGGGTTTATGGGCATTGCAAGTATCAATCAGTTTTTCTTTTGAAAACCTGGACTATCATTAGTGAAAATGGAAAGGGAAGGGGTAAGCTGGCTGGCTACATAGATTTTCTTCTTATTAAGCTCATGTTATTGAATTGTAACTCTTTATGAGGATTAGCCACAGTACCAATGTAAAACTTTTTTTAGTTTATTTGTATTACATTGGAGAGAGCCAAGCAGCCAAGCATGAATCAATTTCGATAGTAGAAGTATCAAGTCATTAGAAAGGGTAACATGCATTATAAACTTGGTTGATTTGTTTCCTGGTATCTGAAAACTATTGGAATATCTCCTTGTTGTGATTTTGTTTCTTGATTTTTCCTTGCATTTCTTTTTGTAGGCAGTCTCTAATCATTCCAAAATCACATTTTCCTTCACTTGAAGCAGCTCCTTGTGTGAGTGTTGTCCACTAATTCATGTCAAAGCTTGCTAGTTGCTATACTTATCAGTTCACAATATTTACTTTTGGGACGATGTTAACTTTTCACTTCTGAGAATTTCATACAATATATGAAACTAACCTCTTGTAGCAGGTTAGACAAGACTGTAATTGAGTTTTAAAAGCTTTTGTCAAGTATACTATTAAAAAAGAAGAAAATCACATCAAATTACTTCATCATTTCTATGTACATCAGTAAATGGACTCTCTCCAACTATTATTTATTTTGTTTCTGTCTGTGTCTGCATAGATACCACCTCATTATGCTGCTGGACCCTGTTATATACTTCTCCTAATTGACTAATATCTACATATGCAAGAAATCTTGATGTACTATCAGTATCTTTTACTTGAGTATAGATTATGATATTTGAAATTCCGGTTGAGCCTTAAGCATGAATTTCGATATTAGCACATGCAATTTCTAACAAGAAAAGCATCTTTTGTTCTGAACATAGTAAGGAAAATATTTCAAAAAGGTCAGGCAACCGGAATGGGAAAGGGATTTTAGCAGGTTAAAAGTTTTTATCATAGTGAAAATGTATGTCATATCTGATGTAGATGTGTTAAGCTAATTATTTTGACTTTCATCTCTTCTTTTGTTGACTGCTGGATGTTAAATTGTTAATTTATAAAATGAGACACTGAAGCTAGATTTTAATTGATCATGGTTGCACTGTGCCTTATGCTGACTCTAGATGAGATTTCCTTCCTATGCTTAGACTACTTATGATTTTTTTAACATTGATGAGGCAAGATGCTTGGAGGTGAAGGTTTCACAACCTACTCTTTAACTAGCATCCATATTATAAAATGCAGTAGATTAGCATGTGAAGCTTTTGGAGCGAGCATATTACCTGTGATATCTGCAGTTCCATGGAGTATTAACTTCTTGGCCATCATATCACCGGATAAGGGTTCTAGATGTGCCATTGCAGCATTGGCTGCTACAAGGCCTATGGGCTGCTGTTTGGATTTTCCTGCTGTAACAGTTATGGTAGCTCATGAAATTACCATGGAGATAATGTGGTTATGCTTGCTTTTCGGCTATACTTCATCTAATTGTTGTTGAAAAGAGGGTTAGTCCTTTGTAAAAGAGTTAACTGGAGAAAACTTCCTAGTTCATATTGGTTATATGTTCTGTTCTATAAACAAAGGTGCTAAGCAAAGAAGTTTTATTCTTTGCTTCGCCTTAAGGCTGGTCTTCATGTCGATTATTGATTAAAATCATGAAGGACACTTTGCTCTAGTTTAATGATTTATTCTTGCTGAAATTGGTATGTTTTGAAAAGTTAAGATGCTGGTGACTAGGATATTTTTAATGGGCCAAGATTTAGGGTGGCACACCTTCTTGAACTTTTCTCGAAGTAACAAATGCATACATATTTGTCAATGAGCTAAGGGATTACAAAAAGTTTTGAATAGGGGGAGATATCTAGTAAAACATACATGTTATTATGATCAAGTCATAGCAATATATACATAATGGAAAAGATAATTGGGATAGATTCATGAAGTTTTTATTAATATTACAAGAACCTCCATTTTATAGGTATTAACCCAGTTGGCATCGTATTTATTGGAAAATGATGGCTTTTATCTTAAGAATTGCAATTTCTCATAGCCCACGGTTCCGGTCAAGAAACCGTTATGGTCTGGGAGTCAACTTGGTTCAGCACAAGGTCCGTTGAACTGGTACCAGGATCCATATCGGTCAGCGAGCGGTATGATACGGTACAGTCCGTACCGTACCATATCATAAGGTGAACCGGCATGCCAAATTAAATAAAAAAATAATCTTTCTCTCCCCTCTCACTGAACCGACCCTGAACCGGGCCGAACCGACCCTGAACCGGGCCGAACCGACCCTGAACCAGGCCGAACCGAGCTGAACCGAGCCGAACCGAGCGGTTTCGTACCGTACCGTTTCGGTATGAAAATTTTTTTTTTGTTTTTGTCAACGGTCCGGTGTTCAGACCATTTTTCGATGGCGATGGAACACCCCGTACCGGGCGATACGAGACGGTTCCGGGAACCCTGGTTTAGCATTTGTGGATCAAAGTCTTTTCTTTAAAACAATATCTCAAGATGGACCTTTATCAGCCATAATATTTTTGTCTTTTATGAATTTCTTCTCTTTAAGATGTTTTTTGTTGATTAGAAGGATTGGTCATAACTGTCTGTGGGTTTTCGAGCTTGTTGGTCTCTCAGATCATCATTCCAAAGATCATATGCATGACCAAATCCCCATGAACTAAATGTACTAATTTTAGTCTAGATTTTTTTGAGATATGCACTTCTTGTCTATCTATGGATCATTTGACTATTAATTGTTTGTCATGTCTACTTTTGAATTGCCTCACAGGGATCTCCAAAATAAGAGGCTCTTTTTTTGCCTATAATAGGACAAGTTTGCAGTTGCATCTGAATTGTAGTTATCTTTTGCAACCCTGCAATTGCAACTACAAAGCTGCATTTTTGAACCCCCAAAAAGGGCCCAAATCTTGTAATTGGAATAGTAGCCAAAATTGGCCTTGGTTCTAAATAAGATTTGTTACTATTAGGAACTCAAAGGAATCCCCTCACAAATCTCCAATTTTTGACATCTAATTGTTTTAATTTTGACATATTAAATATATTACTTATATATAATATTATAATTAGATATATTCCTACAAACATAAAACACGTACAATGTGTATGTATTACTATAATAACAAAAAAAATTATTATATTATATAGATTATAATAAGAAATTAAGAGTCATTATGATACAATAAATAATAACTAAATAAGTATATGACAATCATAAAAATAATAATTATTTTTATTAATATTATAATAATAATTATCATATTGATATAATAATTTATAAAATTATAAAATAAAATTATATAAATATTTTATGTAATATAATAATATTATATTATACTATTCTAATATTATAAAACTTATTTGATATTATAATAATTATACTATTATTGAAATAAATTTATATTTTTATGGTATATTTACTAAAATAATATCAAGTTATTTTATAGTGACAAGTAATTATCAATGTAATAATCCAATAATAATTTAATAATAATGTTATTCTTAGATTATTGTCATAAATTAGTAAGGCTGTAAATGGGTTGGCTTGACCTGTGACCCGACCCGACCCAAACCATTTAAAAGGACCTGTGGGGACGGGTTGGGTTCTAAAATTGGACATGTTCTATTTTTCAGATTGGATCTGAGTTTACTAAATTCCGACTTGACCCGACCTGACATGTGTATTCTTATAGATTAATGGATCTTATCCTCAATGATGCGACTTAACCCAACTCGAATCCATTTTACAACCCTAATGGAATTGGCAAACCAATCTCACCAAACATTTGTTTCTCTTTCCATGTTTCCTTTTTCTTTTCAACAAAGTGTCACCACTCACATCCAGGAATTTATCCCGTACTAGCGGGCCTTTGAATGGTGGCTAAAGCAGCGGATCTCTCTCCGATGGCTCTCTCGTCTTCCCATCCAAAATCAACGACATCAAGGGCCTCCCCTTTCCTTATATTTTCCCCCTCAAGGTCCATTTGGTTTGGGTATATTAGATTGTGGGATAATCTAATGATTGATGGGAATCATTTATCTAGAAAAATGATTGCTTAGAAAAATGACTTTTACCATGTTTGGTTGGTGAAAATTTTTTTTTGAAAAATGATAATGGAAAAAGATTACTATGTTTGGTTGAAGGCAATACTATATAGGAATATGGTCAAATTTACAAACATACCTCTCAATAAAAAATAAGTTTTTAATACTAAGATAGCATTGTTATCTTCAATTAATTTTTTTATAATGCCTATAATCACCTAACCCTTTGTATAATGCTACTTGCATTTTAATTATTTTGCAAAGCTCTTTATTGAATGAATTTGGAAAATATCAAAATAAATTCAATGATCATGAAAATACTTTATTTAGGATATTTTTGTCAAGTATGGATTACCATCACTCGTAAATTTATCAAATACCATCCCTCCTATGATATTTGTTTTACCTTCTCTCTTCACAAAATAGGCATCGGATCTATCACCCTTTTTTACTATCTCTCTATTCCACTTTTCATACCAAACATGGTAATCTGAATGGGATTTATTTTTCTATGCCAGATTATCCCCAACCAAAAGGACCCTCGGAATAATAATATTTCTTATCCTAAGAAAATGATTGCTTGTTTTCTCTTTGTTTATTTATTTTGTTTTTGTTTCCTATACTGTTCATTCATTGTTTGAAAAATAAAGTTGGTTCTTTGGAAGCTGGAGCATTGAAGACAAAGCAACCAAGCTCTCAGACTCTCTCTATGTAAAAATTTTCCACAGAGAGAGAGAAAGGAGAGTGTCGTGCCTTTCTGTTGTTCCAATAAGACAACTGACATATCTTTCACCAAGTGTGTAATTAAAATCCCTTATTCTCCCGTCATACCACTCTCGCCAAACCCTTGTTTCTCTTGGTCATGATTCAAGTCATCCACTGCTATTGTTACTGGCCTTTTGCAAGCCTTGCCTCCTAGGAGTGCAGGCTGTCCCGCTGAGGATGGGGAGAAGAAGAGGTGATGTGGGCAGCATTGATGAGGAAGACTGAGAGGGAGACGAGCGAGAAGATGTTGCTAGAGAGAGGGATGCAGGCTGCGACTTGGTTGATGACATCCATAGACGTGGTCATTCATATCCAAGGTAAAATAGGGACAAAGGAGAGAGTCATAAGAAAAATAGGATGAAAAAGAAATATATTTTTTATTTTTTTAAATTTTAATTTTTACTCTGCTGGTGAGGACTTATGGCATCGGAAAAAGGGAAGATTTGGAAAGAGAGGCACGGCGTGAGAGATTATTTCTTCTTCGTCTTTGTGTGACTTGGGTTGGACATGTTTTGCATGCATTTGGACGACGTACCAATGAAGATGTTGAGTTCCTGAATCCAGTCTGATCCAATCTGAATCGGACCCGAACCAAATCCACATTTCATGGATTGGGTCCAGGTTATATATGGACCCCACCCAACCTAAATGACCTAATGGATTAAGAAATTTGACCTGACCCGACCCGACCCGATCTTTTATTGGGCTGGGTTTGGGTCCAATATCAAGACCCAATCAAGGAACCAGGTTGGGTCAGGGTCACTCATGACCCGATCCTGACCCGGTCCGATCCAACCCATTTACACCCCTATTAGTAAGATAATTATTATATGATAATATGAAAAGTAAAAAAGTTCATTGTTTCCATAGAGATAAATTATTAGATTATTTGCAGGGTTACCTATTCTATTTCAGCATCATTTTTGCAGCTTGTGTTTGCATTGCAAGCAAACAGCCCCTAGAAGATTTCAGAATATTTTTATTATGTTGCTGTGATAAGCTTCCTAAGTTCAAACACATATTGACTTTCTGACAAAATGGTAAAATTTTGGTCATCCTTTAGAATCAGTACCACATACACCAATAAAAGATGGTTTTCTTCTTTAACTGTTCTCTTCAAAGGTCAATGGATGAACTTTTATCAAAATAAATTTAGCATTCATAATGTGCTGACATGATCAGCATTTTTAGGTCAACATATATAGTTTATCTACTGTCGACACCATTTTATGCAATTTATTTTCCCATATCTTATCAAGCATATGCCTAAGTTTGGAGGAGATAATTATAAATTATTGTTGGTTGATTTCTATTCCAATTTTCACAGTACTTTCCCAGAGGATACATGATTAACCATTGCTTTCATATTAAAATCCTTCTGAAGTTCATTATAATGCCAAAATAAATTGATTTCACAGGTTCAGGATGTGTTTGTTAATAGCTTTCAATTGTCAAGAATAGATACGCTGTCTCGCTCAATTTAGTTCTTCCTTTACTGGCTAGTATTTTTCATGGACACTTTTTTCCTTGTTTCCCTTCTCTAAACCCTCTCCTTAAAATCAATATTATGCAATCTGCTCTTTTGATCTCTGATGTACAAGTTGTCTTGCAATCCTTGATATGTGTTCCATAGTTTGATCCAAGATTTGTTACAAATCCTCAATTTAAAATCATCAATGAAGGGAAAAAAGGAAACAATTAAAATAGATAACTGTAGTTGAACTGTTCAAGTCACATTTAGTAATTCTAAATGCAGGAAGTAGCAGCCATGTGTTCGTAGATACCTTTTCTTAGCAATGCAATCATGAAAGCTAGTCAATTCAGTTGGTCAAATATAATATATCTGCCCAAGGTTATGCTTGCCATGTTAAAGAATTTGGTTCATGGCTCTAATTAGGATTACCACTTTGATGTGTTTTATTCTTGCAAATTTGATCAAAAAGAGAATCAAAGTTTCCATGTACAAGTGTCCTGTTTGATAATTTCTCTAGATGAAAAAAGCCAACCGGTCAAGTGCAGAATAGCTCTTCTAGCATTTGAATCTTTGAATTTTACCTAATTAAAACATTCTGATAGGAAAATTTGTGGTTCTTCATAAAACAGATTGAATGATGTAAAATATGTCTTCATTACTAAGTCATGTTGTCGTATTATACTAATGATTGTCAAACCGTCCAGTCAGCCCTTGATGATGATGTATTGCCCAGGCATTTGGCTTGACAAAAATGTTACTGAACCATCATTTGATTCATCTGCTTCATTCTGCTAACAAATGTGTTTTTTTTTATTAATAACATTATAACATTTCTTAAGTAATACAAAGCAAAAAGTTTACATAAATCCTTGTTCACAATTAAGAGTGCTTCAACATATGTTACACTTTTTAGAATTTTATGTAAACTTATAAAAGAAAGGGTAACACATTTTTCATTGAATAGTGGATATTTTCAAGTTTCTTTAGTTGTCTGACTTATTGGAGTTTGGGTTCCAGATCTAGGGTTTTGAGTGAAGACCTATGGGTATCGGTTGCTCAGAACTTAAAATTATTGTTCTTTTTCTAATGTGATATGATTTGTCTGTGTAATCCAGTCTGGTATATTCATCTTACTACAAATGGGTGATAATGCACCAGGACTTCTTGGACCAAAGTAAAAGAAAGATTGCTTGTATACATAAATATACTTACAAAAAGAGAGAAACAGATGGACGGGTACTCATATGCGCACGCGACATTGTGCTTTCTCAGACAGGCAAGGCTTGAGGGTCAGCTAAGCATTTGAAGGCCCATCTTCCACCCATAACCACGATGATTTTACTCTCTTAGATAGTTTGTACATGATATGTACTCTATATCCTAAAACTTCTGCTCTCATTAGTGGAGATTTATTGCATGCCCGCAACTAGTTCACCTTTGATACTTAGTTTCATTGTATCATGACAATACAGGCGAAGTTTCACCATCCACTGGAGATCGATTATATATGTTATGGTATATCAGCTCATTATCAGCCAATATCTAGCATTGCATGTGGCTTGCTTTTCCCAAATTAAAATGCTGTCAATATCTTGTTGAAATGTTCTGGAATTTGGCTATTCAATCATGCCGGCTTATGGTATATCAGCTCATTATCAGCCAATATCTAGCATTGCATGTGGCTTGCTTTTCCCAAATTAAAATGCTGTCAATATCTTGTTGAAATGTTCTGGAATTTGGCTATTCAATCATGCCGGCCAGTATTGGAAAGACCACTAAATTTCAGTGTTAACCTTTTCTTTTCAAGGCTACACAAGATCTTTCCAAGTATTGATGAATTTAGAGCCTAGGAAGATAGGGACTGATGTCCACCTGCCTTGTTTGGTGCATAATGTGGTTTCGCTCATGGAGTGATCTGGACCACTTTAGACATTACCAGAATCATATGCAACTTTTCTTCTGTATTATGACTTCCGAGAGAGCTAAGCTCTATGACCATCAGATCTCTTGTTATAGGCCTGGCCAAGCTACAAGCCCTATTAATTTTTTTTTGAACCACAACCAGGTGTTTTGAGGTGATCTCTTTTGATCCGCTCCTTTGGTCTCCTTTTAACATTCACACTGTTTTATATTAAGTTGTTATTTCACTTCCCTTTGGGATAATTTTTTTATTTTGTAGGCTATTGAGTTGTTCTTCAAAATCTTAGGAACAGCATAATGCCTCCCTAAAGCCATTTGCTTTGGAAATTGGTTAAAATTAAAGGGGGAAAAAATGTCCTGAATTAAATTCCTTTTTATATCAAACAATTGCTTGTTTTTTAAAGTTCGGTTTCCTTCAATCTGGCTGCACGATTTTGCAGATTCTTTTAATTTGCTGGTTAACAATAGGTTAGCTGCAGGACAAGTAATATTTCAGGTATGTTATATCATCAAATTCAGTTTAAACAGAAAAGCATGGCATATTTAATACATATTTCATCTATTTGATGCATCTCTTGTAATGTTTGTTAATTGCAGGCTCATTTCCACATAATTGCTTGTAAAGCAGATGACCAGCTATGGTCTTCTGAGTTAAGAGGATTGACACTACTTTCATCTTGGCTTTAGTAATTCGACTTTAAACACAATTTTCAGAGTCGCAGAAGGCAGCCCTTAGAAGAAACCATGAAACTGTCATCTTGTGAATTGCATTAATTCAAGAATGGCCTTCTTCAAGTTCTAGTGATGGTCGCCGAACTCTGGGATTTCTACTCCCTAAATGTGTACAAGATTAGGGGTTTCAATTGTATTTTATGTGCACTAAGCTCTCTTAAATATTTGTTCAAATAATATCTATTCAAGTTAATATTTGAAAATTATTTTTGTGACAGCAACAGTGAATTTCAAAGTGATCAATATTGTAAGATCATGAGACATTTCTATGTTAGTTTTTTCTGGTTATTGTTAATGTGGTAAAAGGGACAGTCCACAAGCCATATTTTGCTTTTACTTACCATTTTAGTTTTCAAGAATTCAAGAAGAAAATTGAACCAGACTAAACAAACATGTGTTGTACAGATTTTATGCTTTAAATTCAGTAAAAACTTAGGTACTTTTGGTAGCAAAATTTAATTTATGGCTTTCGAGAAAGTGAAGATTGAAAGCAAAGAATGGCAGATGTTTTACACAAATGCTATCTCCAACATCAATCACCATGTAGTATTTCACTAAGTTGTACGTTAAAAAAAAAAAAAACACACAATAACAATAACAGTATCAAACAGGCCTTAAATTTCTAACCTAGACCTTAGATTCTCTACCCAAGCGTACGGTTAGGCTGGACATTTGTAAAACATTTTCCTCAGACAGTGAACTATCCGACCAATTTCAATTGATGCCTTTAAACAACTTCCTTTTTTATCAAATAAAATCTCCCCCTTTTTTTTTAAGCCTGTTTGACAGTACTGCCTGACAACTTGCGAGCTCTGGTCGTGGTAGGTTGCTAAAGCTATCAACAATTCATGATCAGCCCTGGAGGCTGGATTTATGTGTGACGTCACATGATCGGAAGTTTGGCCACACTTGGCCAACAAGATTCAGTTTACAGAGAGGTTTTGGTGCTTGGATGGTAGAGGTCCCAATTAAAATGAAAATATGAATTAATGTGTTTTTTTGCCAATTAAAATGAAAATATGAATTAATGTGTTTTTTGCTGCAAAAAATTGAAGTGATTTTTACAAACAAGGTACGTAATACATGGAAGTTACCTGTTAGTAAAATCGATCTAATTAAGGAGGGGACTTCTTATGGCTTCCATGCATAAAAATAACCCTTTTGCATGCAAGGATAAGGTTGCATATATTTGATATTTATTTATTTTGTTATTGTTGCGGGTAATCATGAGGCTTTAGTTGGTCATGCAGAACAGCTAGCTGTATCATCAAAAATCGATGCATATTTGTAATATGAGATTATTTTTATTTTTATTTTTATTTTATTATTTATTTATTTATTTATTTAAAAAAAAAAAAAGAAGATGATTCTTGCACCGGATGTTTTCCTGTCTCTATAACTTAAACATGCATAAGTTCAGCTTAATGCTTGCCAAGGTATAATTTCTCCTCAAAACATTTTTATGAAACAATTTGGTAAGTGTACTTTGGCCTTTGGTTGGTACATTTCCTTTAATCGATGAAAGAACAAAATCTAAACATAGTATGGTGTATCTCTGGGAAACATGATAGTATATATAGATAAGAGTGCAAATGTAAGTAATGCCTTCCAAGCTAGGAAGCAGTGTCATAACAATCGACATTTTGGCCTACAACTTATATATTTATATATATATAAGGGAGTTGGTTTGACTCATATCACATGAAATGGTGGTTCGCCTATCTCATATGGTTGATGTGATGGATGTCATTTATGGTGCATTAAGATACAGTTCAAATGATGTTGGAGATCAGGGAAATCTCCAAGTCATTTGGGGCCTTTTAGGTGGTGATCCATTCCAATATTGCCAGAGTTGACAGGGTCTCAGGTTAGGTTGTCTTCTACTACTAGCCCAACAACAGCAATTACTCAATAAAAAAAAGGTGTTAAATAGTTACATCAATGCAATTTCCTTTCATTCCTCCCACATGCACTCCATTAAAAAAGGGTGTTAAATGGTTACATAGAAGTCACAGGCAGACCTTGCCAACATGTTCATTTCAATTGGATTTAATAGTTTACCTTGGACCCTCTCTTGGGATAATACCTTTAGTATATAAGGTTCATGTACATTTATATAGAATTTAAGAATGGATTCCATATGAGACAAAGGCAGAAAGGAGTCTTTCTTATAAGCAAATCTAGCATGCAAGCCCCAACTCGGTCCCAGCTTTATTCCCTGCATAACATTTGACAAGCCATAACTTTTGTCCTTTTCTCCGCTTGGAAAGCTAAAGAGACCACGATGTCACGTGACCCCTCGCTTTCCACGCTACAACCCGGTCAAACTTAGGATCGGTCAAAGTAGAAGCAGTCCCTTGACCCCAAAAAAGAGAGAGAGAGAGAGAGAGAGTGAGGGTGGTATCTTGGCAGGGAAAAATCTTTCAGCTTGAAGCCGGACCAACCTTCATCGAAAAAAAAAATTCTTTGTTGCATGTTTAGGTAACATCATACTACCACATGCACACTTAAGTACTACTAACATCAAAAGAAAAATTGCAAGTAGGAGATCAACTTGCCAAGGCCAACAAACCCACAAAGACTAAGTGAATAAACACCATAATAATCTCTCAACTTGGTAACAATTATAAAGTAATCCAAACATGATCTTGATGTTGGCTGTTGAGTGGTACTCAAAGAATTTTGGAAATGGAAACTTTGATATTATAAGCTTATATTTGCTATAATTTTGTTCAAAAGTTTAGGTTAGTAAGTTGATATCGTACCCTTTATCAAATTGGTACTAGTTGCGGGTATCTTAAATAAAGTGAAATGTACAAATTTTCCAAAGCATGTTAACTAAGTGAATACTTAATTGCAACAAACTTGAGTTCCAGAAATTTTATATGGCTACCTATGGAGTTCGACTGATGGTTTTGCTTGAGTGATTAAAGAAATGGATTGAAATTATTTTTTAACTTGTTGCATGTTTGCACTAGTTGTTCATGTGATCATTAGATATTTTCAGAATGGTATTTTTTTGGAGCATATTATTTATGGATAATATAATTTTAGTGGATGAAACTAATATTGCAGTTAATAGTAAATTGAAATTATAAAGGAGTACAGTAGAATATAAGAGATTAGATTAAGTAGGACCAAGATAGAAATATGTAGCACAATTTTAATAAACTTAGAAATACAAATAAAGGTAGGATAAAAGCTAAGAATTATGAAGTTTATAAGAGTGATAATTTCCATTATTTAGGATTGATATTCATAAGAAATATAAGATTGGAGAGAATAATTAATATCTATTGGATTAAAGAAAGTCAATGCAATATCGTGTGATACATGCTAATTCGAAGGAAAGAATTTTATAGGATAGCCATACAATCAGCTATGTATTATTGTATGGAATGTTGGGAGGCTAGAAATAGCATGCGCACGAAATGAGTATGACCAAAATGAGAAAGCTGAGATAAATGTTTGATAATACAAGAAAAGATAGACTAAAATAGAAGTCATTCTTAAAAATATGAAGATAATTAATTGAGGATATATTGAGATGATCAAATGCAATTTACTATTCTTTTTCGGTTTGAGGTGATCGGTAATTTTTTTTATTACTTGTACATATAAAAGGTAGACTAAGGGATGCATCAATATGAAGGAGCAATTATATATATATATATATAAAGAATGAAAATAGTAGAAGTAAACCAAAAAATTACATGAAATGAAGTAGTAAAAAAGTAATACTCATTTTTTTAGAACGTATAGCTTTAAACTCTGTGGATGGAATAAAAGGATTCATGTAGGTGACCCTAATTAGTTTGGAATTAAGGCTTAGTTGAGTTGAGTTGGGCTGAGTTTTACCTATGGATATAAGCTTGTGACGTGGTTCTCTTAATGTTATTTAACCTAGTTGTAAATTCTCCTCTACGAAAATGGCCATTTTCGTAGAGGAGTCTTGCTTAACCCATGGGTGCTTGTTGAGGTCTTGTATAAGGTCAGAATTTGGTTTTGTAGATCTCTGGGTTGGTGATGAACCCTAGCCTCCTAATTTCACCAACAATGACACATAAGAGTCTTGCTTCCTTGCCCCAGTGAAATAGAACATGATAGATATATATAGGATGTAAATCTACCAGCATGAGATTGATAGACAAACCACAGGTCCAATCTTTTGATATTCTCAACATTTAACCATAAGCAATGCTATATATAGATAGTTAAGCGTTAGCTATGGGAGAATATTAGATGACATGAAATATATTGATATTCAAGCTTAAGCCCAACATGAGTACTGGTATATTTGGTAGTCTCCACCCAGTGAGTGTTATTTATCCGCTTTCTTTGTTGCACATTCAACTGAACCAAATAGAGAAAAAAATTTTCTTTCAATCCCCTTGAATACCTTTCAAAATAAGAGGAACAATGTACCAACACGAGTTGTAGTAAGGTGGAACATAGGTTTTGCTCTATTTACTTTCTCCAGAAGGTTGAATTTCTTTTTGGTAATAAAAAAAATACAAGTATCACTAAAATTGTATGGAGGTTGGACCTAGATTTTTATATCAAATTTGTCTTATGTTATATCATCAATTTATCATTAATTATGAGTTATGCTCTAGTCAACTACTATACTATAAATAATAAATCTAGCTAGTTTGACTAGGCATTTCGGAGCGCTAAATAGTTTTAGATTAGGATCATTTTGCTCTTGATGAGCTTATTAGATGGTCTCCATTTCATAAATTTTAAAATGTTACCCAATGTCCGAACAATACCGAAAATGAGCATATATCTTAATTACATAATAATAATAATAATACCCAATTTAAATCTTTGTTGTATGGGTTCGTCTATGGAAAGCCCGTTCGTATAAACGTGGCTTTCCACCATCAAATCGCATTGGAATTGAGATTAGCAATTTCAAGATTACAACTTTAGCAATCTTAATTCAATCTAATGGTGAAAAATCATGTTCGCATATGCAAACGGGGTTTTCAAAGATGAACCCTTGTTGTACAAACTGACTTTAATTAGATATCTATCGTAGATCTTGTCCCATAACCTGGTCTAAACCTCTTCGAAGTGGCCTAGCAGGTCCACAGTAGATCTTGTGATCCTCCACAGTAGATTAATTAGTAATCGCATTTGGTTTAGCTTCCTTGAGGTTACTTGCAACCAAAGTGGAGATAAATGTTTAATTATCATTGCTTAATATATCCAGCATTCTCCCAGCCTAATTAAGAAAAGGCTGTAAGAGCATGCATGTGGGAGATTATAATTGCAAGAAAGAAAGAGAGGGAGCAAGAAGAGAAGCATGTGTTTTGGATTGATTCAACCCCCACTGCAATTAAAAAAATGCACCCAAGAGGACTGCAACAGGAATGATGTGTTTCCTGAAAAGAAATGGAACAAAAAATTTCTCTAATAGGATCACTATTAATACGGCCAAGCACGCAGTTGTGATATAATCAACAAGAAATAAATAAATAAACAGAAAAATACAAGAAACAAGAATTAAAACCAGCGAGAGACGGGGATTTTACGTGGTTCATCTAAACTGGTCTACATCCACGGCGGCACAGGATCTGTAAGGCTTCACTAAGAGTTGAATCAGGTACAAGCCCTCAAAACACTCTCTCTCAGAAACTCTTTTAATCCCCTTAAAAGATTTCAAAATTTCTCTCAAATGCACCCGGAGGTACTCACAAAACCTCTCAGATATTCTCTCTGAAATCTCACTTACAAATCTCTCAAAAAATCCTATTTTTTTATCAATAATCATAAACCCTTACAGTCTCTGTTTATATAGAGTACAAGAAACAGGGCTCGTAGGCATCCAAGAACCCAAAAAAATATAAAACTCTAGACTCCCAATCTCCATAGAAGACTTCTGGGCAGTTGGATTAAGACAAATAAGTGCCTCATATGAAGCCACGTCACCGCGCCAAAATCGTGCACGTAAAAACGGAACGCACGCCCAGTGCCTGACCACCTGGGCCTGGGTCGCGTGACGCACACCCGCACACGTGGGTTGGTGAACGTGGATCAGGACTTTCGGGATGGAAATTAGTCTCCATCTACAACAATCTCCCACTTGGAGATTAATTGACATTAACCTTTGATCTGCCTTCTTTCTCTGTGCCGCACTCTCCTGATCTATCTCTTGGAAAGGTTCACCAAGTTATAACAGAAACTCAACTTGTCTCTGCTCACAACCTTGGTGAACATATCTGCAGGGTTCTTGGCACCATCAATCTTCTCCAGCTTCAGCCACTCCTCATCCAATGCACTGCGTATGAAATGATACATAAGCTGAATGTACTTGGTTCTTGCATGAAATGCTGGATTCCTGGCCAAGTGAATTGCGCTCTGGCTGTCACTCCATAGCGTGTTACAATTGTGCTTCTTGCCAAGCTCCTCCATCAATTTCTGTAACAAGATCATCTATTTACTAGTTTCAGTGATCGCCACATACTCAGCTTCCATAGTTGACAAAGCCACTATCTTCTGCAACTGAGATACCCAGCTCACTGCTGTATTACTGACAGTAAAAACATAACCAGTGGTGCTCCTCCCATTGTCTCTGTCACCAAAGTGATCTGCATCTACAAATCCCTGTACTTGAAGACTGTCACCTTCATAGCACAAATTGTAAGTTGATGTACCCCTGAGATATCTCAAGATCCACTTCACTACATTCCAGTGATCCTTGCTTGGATTCTGCATGTATCTGCTGACTGCTCCCACTGCTTGTGCGATGTCATGTCTTGTGCAAACCATTGCATGCATCAGACTTCCCACGGCCGAGGCATATGGAACTCTAATCATCTCATCCCTTGCCTCCTGAGTTGTTGGACACAACTGCTTGCTAAGCTTGAAGTGTGCTTCCAAAGGTGTTGACACTGTCTTTACGTTCTCCATATTGAACCTTTTCAGCACATTCTCTACATAGTCCTCTTGAAATAGCCACAGCTTTCGTTGCTTCCTATCTCTCTTGATCCTCATGCCAAGAATCTGCTTCGCCTCTCCCAAATCCTTCATTGAGAACTTCTTTACCATCAGTTTCTTGAGCTCTTCAATCTTCCTCATACTAGAACCTGCTACAAGCATATCGTCCACATACAAGGATAAAACAATAAACTCATTATTTACGAACCTCTGGTAGTACACGCAGTGATCTGACTGGCATCTGGTGAAGCCCTTCTCTAGCATGAAACTGTCAAACTTGAGGTACCACTGCCGCGGAGCCTGCTTCAGACCATACAAGCTTTTCTTCAGTCTGCAGACCATGTCTTCCTTTCCCCTGACCTGGAAACCTTCTGGCTGGTGCATGTACAGCTCCTCCAAATCTCCATGAAGAAATACTGTCTTCATATTTAGCTGCTCTAGATGAAGATCCTCCACTGCTACCATGCTCAGAATCACCCTGATAGATGTCATCATGACTACTGAGAAAAAAATCTCCTGAAAGTCAATTCCCTCTATCTGTGCATAACCTTTGACAACTAACCTTGCCTTGAATCTTTTGGTACCATTGGCCACATTCTTCATCTTGTACACCTATTTGTTGAACAGAGCTTTCTTGCCAGTAGGTAACTTTACAAGATTCCAAGTCTTGTTCTGCTTCAAAGAGTCCATCTCCTCTTTCATAACCAACTCCCACTTGACCTTAGCTTCATCCTGCTTGGCTTCAACAAAACACTCTAGTTCTCCAGAATCTATGTACAAAACATAATTATTAGCAGAATACCTCTGTGATGGCCTGGTAACCCTCGTGGACCTCCTCAACTATGGGGACACCGGCTGAGGTACCGGTGTATGCATGTGGCTGTCTGCTTCAACCACATCTTCCTCCTCCACATTCTCAAAGTTTCCATCTTCAGTTTGCACTCGGGGAATCTCTCCATCTCTGACAGGATCGAGTTCTATAAACTCCTGTTTCTTTTCTTCCACTGCATCCTTCCTGTCTTTGTAAGTATGCTTTTACAGAGCTATAAACTTTCTTTTCTTTTCTTTTCTTATTTCCTGCTCCGAATGATCTTATTATTCTAGAAATCCCAGAGCTTGTAGCCATACTCATCGCCACCATATCCAATGAAAACACACTTTGTAGACTTTGAGTTTAACTTACTCCTCTTCTCTTTCTCAATCAGAGAATAAGCAATGCAGCCAAACACTTTAAGAAAAGAAAGTTTTACAGGTTTTTCTGTCCAAACCTCCTTTGAAATCCCACCATCCAATGCACTGGATGGACTCCTGTTGATCAAATACACTGCGGTGTCCAGTGCTGCCGTCCAAAAATATGTAGGTAGACCCGAGTCAAACCTCATACTCCTCTCTCTCTCTCAAGAATAGTCCTGTTCATTCTTTCTACCACACCATTCTGCTCTGGTATCCCTCAGACGGTCTTGATCCTTCTGATTCCATGCTCTACGTAGTAAACATCAAACTCTCTGCTGCAGTATTCACCACCGTTATCTGTCTTGAGATACTTGAGGCTTGCTCCAGTCTGGTTTTCACACGACTCTCCATATCTTGAAGATGCCAAAAATCTCAGACTTTTCCTTCATAGCAAACACCCAGACTTTCCAGCTGAAATCATCTATAAACGTGACAAAATACTTATTACCCGTATATGATGCCACTAGTGCTAGACACCAGACATCTGAATGAACCAACTCCAGCCTTTCAGTCTTCTTCTGAGTTCTTGCTAACTAAAAACTTACAGCTTTCTGCTTACCATAGATACACTCTTCACAAAACTCTAGATTCACCTTCTTTAGCCCAGGTAGAAGCTTTCTCCTATGTAGAGTACTCAAGTTCTTCTCACTAAGATGGTCACTGTACCCGTGTCTCCTGTTGCCACTGAAACTGAACTCCCACTATATGCCAAGAAGTAGAGAGTGCTAGTCCGCTTCCCTTTGACAACAACCATAGACCCTTTAATAATCTTCCACTGAGAATTATCAAAGACGGATATATAACCCTCATCATCAAGCTGACTAGTAAAAATTAGGTTTTTTCTTAAATATGGAATGTATCTGGCTTGTGCAAGTCTCAATTCTCCGCCTGTCACTGGCTTCAGTATAATTGTTCCTCTACCAACAATTCTGCACTGCTGTCCATTGCCAACTGTGACAAGACCAAAATCTCCTTGGACAAAATCCGAAAATAGATGTCTCTTAGAGCTGCAATGGTAAGAAGCACCTGAGTCTACAAACCACAGATCTGAGTTTGCCCCATCATCGGCTGACAGGCACACATCCTCAAACTCCTGCCATATAGTACTTACAACATTTGCTTCCTGACCTTCTGACTTGCTCTCTGCACCTTTTTCTTTCTTCTTACCTCAACAATCCTTGCTCATGTAACATTTCTTCCTGCAGTTCCAACACTTCATGGGAAATCTCCCTTTGGACTTTTCTCTGCTCTTGGACCGGCCTTTCTCTGACTTCTTCCTCTCATGTGATCTTCCTCTGGTATCCACCATGAGTACAGTACTTGTAGAAGTCTCATCCACAGTCTTTCTTCTCATCTCATCATTCAATATACAACTAACTGCATCACTGAATGTAAGGGTACCTGATACCGAGTTGCTGACTGTCATTATAAGATTGTCCCATCTCTCTTGCAAGGAACACAAGAAAAGAAGAGCCCTAAATGAATCATCAAAAATAACAGAGATCGACTCCAGTTGATTGATCATCGTGTTGAACTCGTTCAGATGCTCCGTCACTGAACCATTCTCGGCCATCTTTAAATTGAAGAGCTTTTTCATGAGAAATATCTTGTTTGAGGTGGAAGGTTTTTCATACAGCTTTATTAAAGCGGTCATCAAATCCACGGTGGTATTTTCCTTTGCAATATTATACGCCACTTGAGGTGACAACGACAATATGATCGTGGCCAGGGCTTTCCTATCCAGAATCATCCAATCTGAGTCGCTCATTGAATCCAGCTTCTCCCCCTCCAATGGAAGGTAAAGATCGTTCTGATATAGGTAGTCCGCAATTTGCATTCTCCATCATCCGAAATTGTGACTATTAAATTTCTCGATTTTGATCTTGTTTTCTGCCATCTCTTTGTTGATTTATCCGACCATAATAATAGAAAGGAACTTGGCTCTGATACCAATTTGAAAATAAATGGAACAAAAAATTTCTCTAATAGGATCGCTATTAATACGGCCAAGCACGCAGTTACGAAATAATCAACAAGAAATAAATAAATAAATAGAAAAATACAAGAAAGAAGAATCAAAACCAGCGAGAGATGGGGATTTTACGTGGTTCACCCAAACTGGGCTACGTCCACGATGGTATAGGATCTGCAAGGCTTCACTAAGAGTTGAATCAGGTACAAGCTCTCAAAACACTCTCTTTCAGAAACTCTTTTAATCTCCTTAAAAGATTTCAGGATTTCTCTCAAATGCACCTGGAGGTACTCACAAAATCTCTCAGATATTCTCTCTGAAATCTCATTTACAAACCTCTCGAAAAATCCTATTTTTTTATCAATAATCATAAATCCTCACAGCATCTGTTTATATAGAGTACAAGAAACAGGGCTCGTAGGCATCCAAGAACCCAAAAAAATACAAAACTCTAGACTCCCAATCTTCATAGAAGACTTCTGGACAGTTGGATCGAGACAAACAAGTACCTCATATGAAACCACGTCACCGCGCCAAAATCCGTGCACGTAAAAATGGAACGCATGTCTAGCGCCCGACCACCTGGGCCTGCGTCGTGTGACGCACACCTGTGCGTGTGGGTTAGTGAACGTGGACCGGGACTTTTGGGATGGAAATTAGTCTCCATCTACAACACTTCCATGCACACGTGTGGTCACCCTCAATTCCGCTCACAAGCTTACATGCCGGTTTGCAGGCGGATCAACATAGGCCCGTGGGTTTGAGGAATGCACATCCATTATGATCACTTGGGGATCTCTACGATTAGGGTTCATGCCCCTCTCACCATTGTTTCTTTCCCCTATACTTCCCCTTCTTAACATGGGAAGTCTTCTAGGTCAAAAGGTCTGCATCCCAATCCCCCCGTTGGCACGTATTGTTTTGTTATAATTGTCTACTAAGCCTTTTGGAAGTAATTTGAATAAATTAATTGTGATAAGCATTCCTAGGGTTTTGCAGGATTCGATTTGGAAAATGGGATGGGTGTATGTGAGGCAAACCTAGACAGGCCTGTATTAAACTAATCTGGCCCCCCACTCTCTCTCTCTCTCTCTCTCTCTCTCTCTCTCTCTCTCTCTCTCTCTCTCTCTCTCTCTCTCGGCGAACTAAAGCAAGCAAAAGAATGAGAATGAACCCTGAGGCCTAGTTCATGAAAACCGGCCCAACAACAAAGGTTTTAACCTAAATGAGGTCATTGCACCCTAGGTGGCTAAGCCTAGCCTAGCTAGTTCATAAAACCCCGGCTAAGGAAAGGGACGGATGTTGGATGAACTGTGATCTTTTTGCATCATTCCTGCACTCTAGAACAAACTCCTTTAATTCTTTGGAACTTTAAGAAAACCGGGTTTGAGCACATATAACAAAAGGTGCAACCTAAGATGAGTCGTTGCATCCTATTGAGCTAAGCCTAGCTAGCTAGTTTCTAAAACCCGGGCTAAGGAAGGCGATGGTTGCTGCATGGGTTACGATCTTTTTGCCTCTTCCCTCCACTCCAACATCAACTCCTTTTCTTCTTTTAGGTCTTTAAGCTTCTTCTTATTCTTCTTCTCTCTCTGTTCTCGGCTTTTGTGCATGGCTATATTCACGTATTCATTCCGAGGAGGCACGGGCCCTCCGCCGATTTCTCCAAGGCCAAGCCAGTTCCTAGGGGTTTTGAATAGTCCCCCACCATCACCCCTCCCTTCTCGGGACCCGTGCCACAATTACCTCACTTCCCGTCTCCTATTATATTATACAGTGCACCAATCAACCCCTCACGTAGCCTGCTTAGTAACATGCTATGCGTACAAAGCTTTAAACAATAATTAACAAAAAAATATTATGGATTAATATTTCTTAATACTTGAGGAATGATTTTGGATATATTAGCTGTGTTGATTTATCTAATAAAATATTTTTTCCTTATTGTTCGTATCGAATCTAAAGTTTAGTAGTTTAGATTAGTATTTTTATTGGCTTGCGTTTTACTCTCCCTCGGAGGGACGCTTCATCTCCCAGGAGCCTCCGGTTGGCCGCTCGGTAGAGGGGCATTTTTTTTTTTTTTTCCAATGACCACTCCCTCTCAAGATACCGGTTTGGGTGGGCCGACCAACCGGCACGTGTCTGTGGTCTCCCACTTCAACCTCCCTCCGCCACCAATGGATGCGTCCCATCCATGGCACACGGCGCCCTTTCTTCTAGCCTCTATACCAGCCCCCTCCCTCTCTCTCTCTCTCTCTCTCTCTCTCTCTCTCTCTCTCTCTCTCTCTCTCTCTCTCTCTCCATATTATATATATATATATATATATATATATATATATATATCATGATTTAATCTTCAATACGGCCATACCTTAATATCTGGAGACGGATGATGGTGCCCTACCAACATGGAGATCAGCTTCCCTTAAACCCTTTGTTCATGTATATAAAATATCGATCTAGATAAGATATCCATGAGGAAGCACTTAGCTTAACGCTGCATGGCTGGTGCATGTACCGACGTGAAAGTGGATGCACGTGTGAGTCGCACATGCACACATTTTCCATGAATGGTGATGGACTATACACGTGCGATGAGAACAATAAAAGGGGTGGGGGATGGACGCATGGACGCATGCTTCTTATGAGTGCACTACCGCCTGGAGGGTGGTTCCGTAGATGGAACAGGGAGTGGTAGCGGGGTTGGTACACGCGTAGGCACACAGACATGAGGCAAGTACCATGGCATGTGCCCACGTGGGAACAGTGTGCGCGTGTGCCGCGCCCCCGTACAAAAGTCTATGGCTGAAGCGCGGAGACCAGAGCGGCCTCCATTGTTTGGTTTTGGCTTTTTGGAGCCTTCCCTGTAATTACCCTTCTTTCCCTTTCTCTCTCTCTTGGTTGGAGATGATTATGATTAGATTACCGAGAGTCATTTATTTTTACAGTAGAGCAGGCTTTGTATAATAATATAGGTGAGAGAGGGAGTGCGTGAAGCCATGTGTTTTACCATATTTGATTCCTTTCTTGACGGTCAAACTTTCAACAAGCTGTGCATCCACCGAGATAAAAAACTACTCTTATGTTAGCCCCGTCCCCCTCCTTTTCTCTCTCTCTCTCTTCTGTTTCCCAGATTCCCAGAGAGAGAGAGAGAACAAAGTTGTTTAGTCTTGGCCGTACTGTAATAAAGAAGGGGAATGTGAGAGAGAGAGAGAGAGAAGTGGAATAGGGTTTTGAGCAAGTGAAATTCCATTGCTGACATCGGTGTAATGGTCCAAGCTAAGCTTCAAATATGTTTTGAAAGGTTTTGAGAACGAAATAAGATCAAGGCCCGGAAGACAAGGGTTCGTGTCCTCATATAGGGTACAGGTCTAACCATCTCTTTTACCTCTCCCCTCACGATCCATTCTTATTTGTTTTCCATCGTTCAGCTTTCTTATTTTAAAGAGGCGACGGTTAAACTCATCACACACACCCAAAAAAAAAAGAGAGGCGATGGTTTCTCTCCTTTCCTCCTTTCCTTGGTGGAAAATCTATTTGAGTGAAGAGGGTAGAGTGGGAGAGCCCGAATAGTGCGGGGAAGAGAGAGTCGGATGATTAGGACAAAGGGGTAGTCCCTAAAAAATAATAATAGTTTGGATGAAAGGATAGAAATGAAGTGATGGGCTTTGAAAGTTTGACGGCATTTCGGAGAGAGAGATGTGCTGACACGCTACGACTCATGGCCAACTGGACTTGAATAAATGAGTGTGGATGAGGGGATGCGAGGAGTCCGTTCATATTTTATATATATATATATATATATTCCTATTACACTTTTTTTTTTTTTTTGATTAGATGCTTGTTAAACTTTGTCAAGATCAACTTCTGTAGGTGTGAATAGAGAGAAAAATAACTCCGAAGAAGTTCAGGACCCAGGAGTTGTTTAAATTTTACCTTTGAGATAAAAGGAATGAATCGTCACAAAGGTCTTATATCTATGGCCTCCTTAAAGAGTAAAACAACTTTCTTTTCTTGTTCACATATAGGTTTAAGGCACCGGTCAAAAAAGTTAGCAAACGCCAACGAAAATACCTAGCAGCCTTATGGATATATGCTAATATTTATGGCGCAGATGCAGTGTAGCCATATCCCCAATGCTTAGAGAACTGACAAATAATAACCTATAATCATTACATTTTACTTAGATATTATAATCCTTTTTCCTGGCTATATTTAGGAAGCCTGCCATCTACCAGGCAACCATCAACAACCTGGCATTGTTTGTTTGCAGAGATATATAAAGCCACTCTGCTTGCTTATGTTTGAAATGCTACTTTCTTTCAGGTTCTTCTGACCTTTCCTCTTCTCTTCCAAACCCCAAAGCACTGCCTCTTCTGTGACTCCCATATCACTGCACGATCCCCTTCCTCTCTCTCTTCTTCTCCTCCCCTTTCCTCTCTTTTTACAGATGGCACCTCTCTCTTCTTTCACCCTCCAGAGCCTCTGACCCCTCACCCCACCTCCCTTTTCCCCCTCCTTCCCTTTAAACACATAGAGAAAAGATTACTCCATAAAACGACAATTCCCACCTCCCCTCCCTCCCTCTCTCCGATCTATAATAGCCAGTGTATCACCCCGTCCCACCCTTTTAATGGCCTCCATGAACAATTGGTTAGGCTTCTCTCTCTCCCCCCAAGAGCTTCCACATTCACAGCCCCACCAGTCCCCCACCCTAATCTCGGGCGACGAGGTCTCCGCTGAATGCTATGGTCTCTCAACGGACTCCACATCGGCTCCTCCCCTTGGCATCCCAACCCTAAGGCCAGATGGCCCTTTTGGCATCCTGGAAGCCCTCAACCGTCCTAACTCTCAAACCCAGGGTCAGGTTTTTTTTTATTCACGCATTTTGGATTTGATAATCTTATTGATCTCTTTATATATATATATATTTCTTATATTTCTCTCCTTTTTCTTCTATCTACAGATTGGAGCATGAGGAGTTTGGACTTCAAAGGAAGCTCTTCAGAGCTATCCATACTGGTGGGATCGAGCAGCAATCAAAATAGCATGAATGATCACGAACCAAAGCTCGAAGACTTCCTTGGTGGTCATTCGTTTTCTGACCATGATCAGAAGCTCCCACCGGGGTGCAGCTCGATTCCCGGGCCTTACGATAATTCCGGTGACTACATGTTCTCCAACTGCTCCCTCCAGCTCCCGGCGGCAGCGGCGATGGCCTCCAATGATGGGAATAACGGTGGGCTAGTTAACAACAATGGTGCCGGCGGTGGCAGTAACACCATCGGGCTCTCGATGATCAAGACTTGGCTTCGAAACCAGCCACCCCCACCACAGCAGCCAGAAGGCAACAACAACAACAGCGACTCAGCTGGGACTGGTAACTGCGGTGGTGCCACCTTGGTGGGAAGTGTTGGGGGCCCGATGGCAAGTTCGCAGAGCTTGTCGCTCTCAATGAGCACTGGTTCGCAGTCGACCTCCGCGCTGCCACACTTGGCAGCAGCTGCGAGTGGGGGAGGCGAGATCTCGTCTTCGGACAACAAGCAGAAGGGTATTGGGAGCGGTCTTGATGGGCAGAGTGGTGCAATAGAAGCAGCGCCGAGGAAGTCCATCGATACGTTTGGGCAAAGGACCTCCATTTACCGGGGTGTGACCAGGTTCGACGTCTCCTCTATAGAATATTTTATTGCTTCCTGTGTTATTCTTAATATCATCACATTTCGATGATCAACATACTTTTTCCATCAACCTGTATGCAAACCAAACTCCTAAATGACCATTTGAGAGAAGGATGATGTGTTGGATATTCTTTCTTTGAAAAGACTAAATGACCCAGGGATTATATTCAAAACATGCAATTCTAGTTATCAAAGCAAATAGAATTTAAATAACGATTGACTATTGTAGAGAATGTTGATGCTGGAGCATGTTCTGTTTTTCTTTCTTTTCTAGTTCTTTCAAGATCGGAACTGTGAAGATAGATTTTACCATGTCAAGCAAATGTTTTTAAATATGATTTCCTTTTCTAAGCACTGGATAAAATGATCATTTGTGAGATGATAGTGATTACAAATCTAAAAAAACTTATGGATGGTTAAAATTATTTTTTCTTAGTTTGTCAGATAGATCTCATAAAATTACGTTTTTACTTTTTGAAAAGATTAACTATATTCTTCATCTTCAGAAAAGGAAGCTATGGGAAAACAGAATCTGAATGGCCAATCTTGAATGTATGCGCATTGAGATTTGTTTGAGTTACATATAAACACGGGCCTATATATATAATTGTCATATGCAAATGGAGAATTTATTTTCTTTTTTTCTTCTTTGCTTAACTTCGTCATTATTTTTTTTTTTCAAAGGTCTAATTTTTCTGATGATTTTATTTTTTCGAACAGACATAGATGGACTGGAAGGTATGAGGCACATCTATGGGATAACAGTTGCAGAAGAGAAGGTCAAACGCGGAAGGGTAGGCAAGGTACGTTTATTAAGTTGCATTATCTATACGTTTCATATTCTTTCTGAGACTAGATTTACTACTAATTTTTTTTGCATCTGTTCTAACGCTCTCTTCTTTCTCTCCTTTTCTTTGGGGCATTGTTGTGCTGTGGAAATGGGTCTTGTTTCGATTGCATGCACAGTCTATCTGGGTAAGCAAAAGATGCCGTCCTTTCACTTTTTTTCAGTGTATATATTTTTTGATCATTAACAGGCTTCTTTTTCCATCACCACTATTCAAGTGATGGGTTCAGAGAATCATGAATTCGTTTTCTTGTTCTCACCACATCTTTGTAACTTCTAACAGGTGGATATGACAAAGAAGAAAAGGCTGCTAGGGCTTATGATTTGGCTGCTCTCAAGTACTGGGGTACTACTACAACAACCAATTTTCCCGTAAGTTAATTTTCTCGACCATTTTTTTGATGGCATTGCAACTAAAAATCTATCATGCACATCAATTTCTCCTTTATTTTACTTTTACCGTTAATGCTCAAACGCATGCAAATTCTTCTCTGCTCATATTCAGATTAGTAACTATGAAAAAGAGTTGGAGGAGATGAAACACATGACGAGGCAAGAGTATGTTGCATCACTAAGAAGGTAACCTTTGAGCTCTATGTTATATATTTTTAATGTTATACAGTGCACTATCCTTTGAATTAAGGTATAGCTTTCAATGCAGAAAGAGCAGCGGATTTTCTCGTGGTGCCTCAATGTATCGTGGAGTGACTAGGTATGTTAGTATTCTATTTTTGCCACATAAATAGACTGAAAGAATCTCTTTACTGAATCCTGTAAGATTCAAACTATTGTAACAAACTGCATTTTGATTTGATATTTTCAAGTATAAATTTAACATGAGTTATTGATATTATTTTTTAGAGGAAGAATTATTATTATTATTATTATTATGTTGTAAGATTTTCTGAAGAATAACAACTATAACCATACAAGCTTGTAAATTTGGCTAATAAACTCGACAGGCATCACCAACATGGAAGGTGGCAAGCACGGATAGGAAGGGTAGCAGGGAATAAGGATCTCTACTTGGGCACTTTCAGTAAGTCTTTATGATTTAATTTAACTGCTCCAAAGAGTCTACAATGCTTCAAGATCATTTGTTTTGGTCAGTATCATTGATGAGAATATTGGAACAAATGACAGAAACTACCAATTCTATCATCTTATATAGGTACCCAAGAGGAAGCAGCAGAGGCCTATGACATTGCTGCGATAAAATTCCGAGGCCTGAATGCCGTTACTAACTTCGACATGAGCCGATATGATGTCAAGAGCATCCTTGAGAGCAGCACACTCCCGATAGGCGGGGCTGCCAAGCGACTCAAAGATGTCTCCGAGCACGCAGAGGCAAGTGTGGATGGTCGCAGGACTGATGATGACAACCTCACCTCCCAATTCACTGATGGTATCAGCAGCTATGGCTCCCATGCTCACCACCATGTCTGGCCCCCCATTGCCTTCCAACAGGCACAGCCCCTTGCCATGCACTACCCTTACGGTCAGCAGCGTGCATGGTGCAAGCAAGAACAAGACAGCGTTATTGCCATGCAGTTGGGGAGCAGCACTCACAACTTCTTCCAGCCATCTGGGATCCACAACCTCATGAACATGGATTCCTCCACGATGGAACATAGTACGGGGTCTAACTCGGTGATTTACAATGGGAGCATGGGTGGGAGTAGCGGAAGCTATCAAGGTGTTGTGGGGGGGAGTGATGGGTATGTGATGCCTCTAAGCACGATGGTGGTGGATCAAAGCCAGAACAATCAAGGGAGCAGTAGTTTCGGAGACAATCAGGGGAAGGCAATGGATTATGAGAACATGTTGGGCTCCACAGATCCTTATGGTAGGAGTGTTTATAATTACCTCTCGCAGCAGCCGTCGGGTGGGGTTGTGAAGGAGAACGGGTATGATCAGAGTAGTGGGTGCAATACTTGGATGCAACCTTCAGTCCAGGCGATGGCACCTAGGCCAAACAATGTGGGTGTTTGCCATGGAGCTCCTCTTTTCACTGTGTGGAATGATGCTTAGATGTTTGGTAAGAAGGGATGCAGAGTGGTAGGAGGGATGGACAGTAGGGATGGTGGTCATAGAAAGTAAAAAAAGAAAAAAGGAAACACACAACTTAGCTCCTAATTTTGAATTTTTTTCTTGTATGGTTTTCTTTTAGGAACTTCACTGAACTCTTCTGCTAACCTAAGGATTCTGCTGAAGTATTGGAAATGGCTTTTGAGAGTTGGTTGGTGGATGTGATCATCATTTCTCACTTGCTGTTGATTTTGGGGAACTTCAGGTGGATGAATCCTTACCAAGGAGCTTTGTAAATTCAAATAATATTATGACTGCATGAAATGAAACATGATTTATCTCTTCTCACATTTAAAGGGATAGCTTTGAGCTTACAAACCTCTCGTGCATGCTTACTATTTATTTTGAAGAAATTTGTTATTGTTCATGTGCTTGTGGATGCTCATGATTTCTGAGATTCAGTATGGCAATTGGTAGGTTGTTTCTTATTATATATTTTCTGTGCTTTTTAAATAACAAGAGTCCAGGATCGCATACTCAAAACCACTTACAATATATTGACTGATCCGAATTGCACCTCTTGAAATTGAATTCATTAATTTTCTCTTTGGTGGTATTTTATGTAGAAACCTTATCAATGTGACAAGTAGTATTTATTTGATATAAACTTTCTAAATGTTCTCTAATATTTGCAATATTTTATGAAAACTATTTAGGTGATTGAAGTTGCCTAGAGGTTAAAGCTCAAGAGCCTGGATGTTATGCAGTTAATTGTTGCTAGAGAGATTGCGTCACATGCACCCTTTCCCATTTTTAATTTTATCTTCGCATGTGATTAGTCATTCAAGTCCACCTTTACGTTTAAAGCACGAGTTCTGTATTAATTAATTATATATAGCATAGACCTTTGGATCATTGACTTGGACTGAATCTATGTCCCTTATTTCATATTTTTCATGCAATGACTTAAGAGTTACATGATTAAGATAGTCACCATCATCCACTGTTTTTTCTTTCGAACTTGTATCCTATTCACATTGCTTCCATATGTATATGATCTTATTCCTCATGAACGATACCGACCTTTATCACAAATTTATGTAGCAGCTAACGAACCAAGTCAGAAAACTTTTGACAGTCAACACCATGATGGCAGTATTAGAAGTAGAGATGTTAAAGAAGGGAGACACTGAGGTCCCCCACACATACTTAGAATTAATTCCTTAAGGAAGAGTACAATATAATGAACATATATTCGCATGCTGTGACACGAGGGTGGCAGGTTGATTCTATCTATATCGTCGAGGAATTGACATGTGTTGCAAAGTACCATATCTGATACATGAGCACACTTTGTATGGTATCAGAAGAGGATGGATACTTTCAAGGGCTCATGTAGGTGACCTGTTCACGTACATTGAAATGGGTGCAACTCATTTTTTGCTTGCATATCGCTATGGCTACCACAAAAAAAATACCTGGGTTAAGGGATCCCCGGGGTATTTAACTTCTACAGCGTTCCTCGTCTTAACTCTCTGTTCATGCCAAGTTGTACAATACCATTCTCGTCTCATGGAGGTAATTTCGAAGTATGATTTCAATTTCTATAATCACATAGATCATCGGCTTCAATAAAAGGCTTTCCTCTAGGTCCATCTCTTTTTGTGTTGCCCAAACTAGACAATTATTTTTCCCAGACAAGACTAGTAGTGTAAGCTCTTCCAGTCCCTAGCAAAAGTAATGTGCTGGTCTTTGCTGGGGGATGCTACTCTACACTACACCTTTACCTACTAATCAACGCTATAACATAATATGACGATCGACAACGTGTGACTTGCTTCCATAAAGATAATCTTTAGAAACAACCAGCAGCTGCCAGGAAACTATTTATTACCTTGGTCTCGGTGCTCTCATTTGGTGGTTCTTCTATTTGTAGTTCACCAATTAGTGTAGCTTGAGTGTTCCTCTCCACATCCATAACCAAAATTATCGAAGACACGAGGCTTAATTATTCAGACAAAAGCAATTATATTTATCGAGGTTTTCATTAAAAAACACTGCCATCTTCTTTCCCCGAACCCTCGTAATCCAGAAAGATTTTAAGGTTGAGAACTACCAAGAGCATAACCAAATCTGGTTTGCCGAGCTTGTCTGATAGGTCTTAATTTGGTGCTCGTCATCCAAAACAACCAGGTGATTTTAAACAAAACGAGAACTTTAATTGTTAGTGTGAAATTAATGTCATGATTTATTCTCGGCCTAAACTATAAAGAGATTTGAGCCCTGGCTCGGTTATGCATGCATGCATGTGTGTGTGTATATATATAAACGCGATCATCTTTAGGGAATACCAATTGTTGCTGCCCAACAATGAGATGTTTCTTTAGACAAGCCACCTCGGCTCTTGCAACAAACGAGGGTGCTGAGTGAAGAGAAGAATTGAAGTCGCGACCAACGAAGCTGATTCCATGGAAGCAGCACCCACCACAAATAACAAAACTGTATGCGTATAAAACCTTAAACTATTCTAAAACTAGCTAGCGTTTTAGGGCTTCAGAGCACGTAGACGTCTATCTGTCCTAATACCAAAGTGGTAGCAGGAGTAGCAAGTAGAGGATATGATTATATAAGTAATACGGAATTCCTGTACTGCATCCATCTCCCCGTCACCTTCCGTGTATTCTATTCTCGGCCACGCCCGCCTCGGGAATCCCAGACATGAATTAACCTCGAGGGTGGCGCGGGGTGTACCGGGGAAAACGACGAGAATTCCTCGGCCGTGCAGAGCTGTGTCGGCCCCATCTCTGACACCAAACAGACAGCCCTGGACCCACCACCACCACCACCACCTTCTCTCTCTCTCTCTCCCCCTGTGCACAGCTTTTTGGTGCCGAAAGAGAACAGCCATGCACCGCTTGGGCTCCCAATGGCCAGGCCTGACTGCAGGCAACTGCATTAGATTTTAGCTGGAAGGCTGGTTCTCTGCGGCAGTGGGAGCCAGAGGTTGGTGGTGAGTTGTGATTGCTTTTGGTGTCGTTATTTCTAGTTTTTTTTTTCTTTTTGTACTTGAATGATGGTGCATGGGATAGATAAGGTTGGTTGATTTGATTTGATTTGGATGATGGGACACTTCGTATTTCCTTGTCATGCTTTTGTTTTTTTTTTTTCGGGAGTGGTTTGGTAGTAACGGGTGTTTCTGAAGTTGTTCCATGGTTCCCAAGGTCATGTGTTTCGAGAAGTGATGTTTTGTGTTGCAGAGCCTCGTGGCATGCATGGAGATTGTGGTTGCTAACATGAGATGCCATGGTACAGGAAAACGTAAATAAGCAAAGGAAGGACAATAGTATAAGAAAAAAGTGTGAAAAAAAAAAGTACCAGCATAAAGAAGAAACTGCTGGGAATTGAGTAGAAAAGATAACTGATCTTTTCTAATAATCACAATATAACTGATCTGTGGGAGTTTCTATATGGTGGACTAAAAATTTTATGTTTCTTTTCTCTTTTTTGAGAAACATTGTCGGAGTGTCACCATCCTATTAAACTGGATCGAGATCCCTAACTGGCTACCATAAAACCTTGGGAGGAACCTCTCTAATTTCGTTTGTTATGAGTCATTGTAACAGAAATAGCAATCGTAGTAGCTGAGCGAAGCCGTTTTACATATTTCTTTTGGTAAAAAAAGGGATATATATAGAGGATATATGTCACACATATCAGACATTCGGAAGTATACTTTCAAATGTTTGAGAACGTCGACCTATGGATGGAACCAGTGAGACATAGCACTGTTAGCATCAATATGGACTTTTATAGTGAAAAAAACAGCTACTTTGACATCGCTTATTAATAATTATAAGGTATAAAATAAGCGCTATACAGTCCAAATCAATAATTATAATAGTATTGGTCCATAAAATGACAGCAAATTTGAGACTGAAATAATAATTTTTCGATAGTCGATCTAATAGTAAAACAAGAGTCATTATTTTCACTATATATTATAGCCATTAATAGCTAAATGTCTATCACGCCTTACATATATATGTCGTTATAATGCATGTAAATGTCACATATTGCAGGCCCAAAAAACAGTCAGATTGAGAGATATAACGTTATAACATCTGTTGTTTTAAACCTTGTGCTAAGGTTTCCGGCTGGTTTTAAGTCATTATTCTTGTTGGACGACAGCCATTAATAAAAAATAAGAATTGATGCATCTAGAAATGATTAAGCCTATATGAATCCCAAATGACTAGCTTGCCATCTCATCTACCAGCTCAGCACAGAGCCACTTAATTAACTGATCAACTTAGCATAAAAGCAGGTTCCTCGTGTCTAAAAATGTTGTTCGAGACAATATATAAGGAAGCCTGGCATGCTCTCCTTTTGTAAAATGATAGGTAATCTTGCAACATGATTCTTTGATGCTGGTCATTACTCATTAATGCAGGTGCCTTATGAATGCATTCCTACCATATAGACAAGCTCTGTGCCATCTCCAACCACTCCTCCAGGGATATATGCTCTGCAGTGGCATGCCGACCACCACTCCTTATATCGCATAACATCCCATAGGTATCAGATATTTCGTATATCTCGCCTATAAAATTTGTTTTTTACACCCTCCAAGTAAATCTTTTTTGCAAGGCTTCCTCCAGTTGAGCATCCCTAAAAATCATGAGCCTTCCGAGAGACTCAACAATCCTCCTAGAGTTATCCAAATGCTCCAAATCGCTGTTCGGGTGAAAGTTAGGATTATCCTGCCTCGTCTAAGTTCGCTCACTTTCCTGAGCCTCGTCATCACTTACTTTCACTGCCTCGTCTATACTCGAGGCCACCACATCTACTTGCCACATTCATTTTCTCGCCTACTCCTGCTTCATTGCTAAACCATCTATCTAGAATCCACAGTTTATTCTTTTTTCTGTTGCTTCCACAGAAGATTAACTTAGATATCAAACGGTCCAACACAGGAAGCCATCCTATTATGATCGGACTTCCATATCTTCTTTATTTTGTAGGTCCTGGAATGTCCATATTTGATCGAGAAAAATCTGGAACTATCTAACTCAGCAATCATTTCTAGCCATGATAGCAAGTTTCAAACGAAATCCCAACAAGAATCATAAATTAGATTATGGCATCTGTCATTTTAAACCTTGTGCTAACGTTTCCTTTTTCTGGTTTCTCATTCAATTTAATCATCTATTTTAAATAAAGTTGTCGGGTTCTAAGTTCAATCTTTCTCTCAAGTTTTAACCATCTCTTTCTTCTTGGCTACTAGAGATCTCGGATTTAATAAACCTTCAATGTCCGGGATGGTGCCATGGCAGAACCTCTGGTGGCTAAAAGTGACTCGTGTGCATGTACTTGTTTGGAAGTTCTCATGGAGCTGTTTCCCAGTTATGAAAGGACCCATGAGCTTTATCTAAGTTATGGTCCCAGTTTTCATCCCAAAAAAAAATAAAAATAAAAATAAAAATAATCATAAAAAAAGTTCTGGTCCCAGTTGTCCAACATGTTAACTCTAAAGTATACAAGAAGAAACAAGTCAAGATTTTTTTTGTTATGCATGGATTCTAGATCATAGACTGCTCTCATAGCGGATAGAGGAATGTATAGCTTTGGTTGTTTGAGGTGGTCCCGTAAGAGCCTGGACAATCCCCGAGATGCCGGTTGCTGAAGTTCCCCTTAAAATAATCACTAGTGGGGAATTTTAAATTTGTGACAACTTTATGGGTAACATAGAAGATCCAGCGAATTAGCAAACCGAACGTGAAGACCTTCTCTTCTGCTTGAAGTTTGACTTGAATTCGTCTCGCATCATATTGAAGCTGAATAACTAGAGTAACATTTATGATTTATATGGGATCGAATCCCCTCAACAAGATGCCTATTTAGATGAACCTGCCGTGATAAGCCAGTTTAAGAAAGGCTAATTACCGATTCAAAGATCCAATTAGATATTTTCCCAAACTGGGTACCCAAATCAAAAAATTCAAAGATAACTCTATAGACTGATAAAGCAACGATTCGACATTACTTAACCATTTCACATGACCAGTCTTTGGTCTACGCCGAAGACATAGACTCTGAAGCATGCTCCTGGCCTACACCGCCCCAGACAACTAGCTAGTCTTCTTAGTGTCAGTAGGAAGAGAATGGGTCCGAAGAAGACAGTTACCTTATCTCTCGGCTGGTGCTGAAGAGGACTGGTTCGAAGAGGGCAACTCCAATGCAAGTGGCTGAGATGTCTTCGGCTTACTCTTGAGAAGGCAGACACAAGGCAATTTAATATTTGGTCCCTTCTGAAGAAGTGGCCCTAAAGTAAATTTTCAATTGATCTTGACCTAAAATTTACAAGAGTGGACGTGATTGTTGTAATCAACAACGTGGCCACTAACTCTAACTCCAATAATATTGAAGTGGCCAGAATCAGATATTAACCACTTGCGGTTACGGGAATATTACGCCGACTAACCCCCCTGATTGAAAGCAAGTGGGCTCAACTACATTCTGTTACATCTATCTTTATAAATACTGGTAAGAAGGGACACTCACGATAAGCAATCTTTGAGGTACTTTCACTTTCTAGCAAAACTCTGCATTCTGTTGCCTGAATTTTTACTAACTTAGGCATCGAAGTATCCCCCATTAGAGTAAATCTGATCAAGGACTTGTCTTTTTGCAGGTGCCTGAGGAGAAGGACTAGCAACTCAACCGCTCCATCCAGTTTGTAAGGGTTCAGCGCCAATAGATTGGTGCACCAGAAAGGAGAATCGCGGGCTAAGTATCAGTGTCCTCCTCTTAGAAAGGAGGGTTTGAAGATGGTGAAAGCAAGAACTCAGAATGCTTTGACAAGCAGGGGATGTCCTCCCTCTCATAGGAACAACCCCCCAGTGGAGAATAGTATCCCACCTCCTACACTGATTGTAGGACATCATCAGTTCGAAACCCTCTTGAATTGGGTCGATGCACTAACGACCTTGGTTCAAAACTTTCAAGAAACTGCCCTTCAGGCAGGCCACCCACCAGCCACCTCCAGGCATAGCTACCGGTCCGAACCAAGGGAAGATCACCACCGTGAGTCTCCCGATGCTCTCCTCAAGTTCGGCTTTCCCGTGAAGTCCGAAGTTATCAGTGCCATAAATCGGCTAATAGCCGACTTGAAAGGAAGCGAACCTGACGATCTCCCTCAATCTCTTCCGAAGACTCTACTCCTGGTAGGACTGCAAATGGATCGGGTCGGACCGGGTTATGCTTGATCCCAACCCAACCCGGTTTCTTGATCAGGTCTTGATATTGGACCCAAATCCAATCCAATAAAAAATCGGGTTGGGTCGGGTCCACAATCAAAATTATTGATCTAATGGATCATTTGGGTTGGGTCGGGTCCATATATAACCCAACCCCAATCCATAATATACGGATCTATTTCGGGTCCAATTCAGATCTGATTGGGTCGCGGTTCCATTCATAAAATTTTACTTGAAAAGATGGATCAAGATATAAATAATACTACTGAATAACAACATCCAAACAAGCCAAATGTTCCGTCATACACTATGCTGCATCCTAAGGCTTTGAAAAGTTAACAGATATGATGCCTCAAGGGACCCTCGAACTCCAGGTAGTGGTTGGCTCATTTCTACTGATGCATAAGGGGCAGGAGCCAACATGTCTTCTTGAATCGTGACATCCGTGTAATTAGTCCTCTTCATGTTAGATACAAATTCCTGATTCCCATGTGGCCTAACGTTACAATCTCTCTATGCCTGTTGCATGGATCTTTTGTACTCAGCCTCTTTCTCATCATCAGAAAATTCCACCTCATCCATCAGCTCCTCATCATGCTCACCAGATGCATCATATCCTTTCTTATGAAGTTCTTTCGCATTGAGGATACAGTTGGCAAACTCCATGACAAAAGAGACGGCAGTTCCCATGCTAATTCCAACTGGTAGCTCCTGGCCTGAATTGTATCTGACGACATAATAGGGATTCTTGACAGGTCCAAATATCTCATCTACCGGACCTAATGGTGATCTTGTTTCTGTTATCCACAGAATGGAACACTCATTAAGAGGATTATGTTTCACTGAACCATTGACAATTACTCGGTTAGCCAGTATCTAAAAGAAGAAAGAGCAAAAAAGTAAGACAATCATGTAACAAGCTATAGAAAATGACTAGTCCGTAGGATCCTTGTTTTTGCTTATTATCTAAATCAGGCACAGGCAGCATTAAAACTGAAGGATCTAAGAATAACCAACCTCTGGAACTTCTTCTGAAAAGGAAGAAATATCTTAGATTATATGCCGAAACTACCAGCTGACAGGATAATGTGTCTTTAAGATAAAATAAAGCAAGTAAAAAGAACCTTAATGTTATCTTTCAACATATACAATTAATCATTACTTGTACTTGGGAATTGAACAAATTAACAATTCCTACATGCATTAAGACCACAGTTTTCTCCAGAATATAAGGGGCTGCAAAAACTATAAATGAGTTGTTTTGAGTTTCATATAACTTATAGATGATATGAGCTAAGAAATCTCCACATTTACACATAGAATAACATCAAGGTAAAGATCCAAAACCAGCCCAAGCTGAAAAGCCAGCAAAACCATCCCATTACAATTTAATGTTTAATATTTAATTATTTATCTGGCAATATATTATAAATAATATATTCAAAAAAAGACTCGGGTCCTATATCTAGGTTCAGGTCGGGTCGGGTCGGGTTGGATCGGGTCATATATCTGAAGATCCAAAATAATCCAAAAATATTTATGAATCGGGTCGGATTAGGTCAGGTCCAAATTTAGTATATCCAGACCCGATCCAAAAAATGAACGGGTCTAATTTTTAAATCCGATCCAGATCCATGGATCTTTTAAATCGGTCTGGATCGGGTCTAATCAGGTCGGGTCACGGATCGACCCGACCCATGTGCATCCCTAACTCCCGGAGGTGCTGGGCAAAAAGAAGCTCGTTGTGACTACAAAGAAAAGTTCAAGATGCTTGAATCATAGATCGCGAGGCTCTACGATCACAGAAGAGATGACGAGGTCGCAGCCTATGACTCGAGGCCTCCTTTCATCCTAGAATAATGGAGAAAATAGTCCCTCAATACTTTAAGGTCCCCCAAATGGAATCTTATGATGGGACTACCAATCTACTTGACCATCTGCATAGTTTTAAGGCTCATATGATGATCCAAGGAGCCTTCGATGCACTGCACTGTCTCGCCTTCCCTGCTATCCTGAAAAAAGTGGCTCGAATGTGGTATTCGAGCATATGTCCAGATACCATCGATTCCTTTTCTAAATTAAAAAAATTATTCGTCTCACATTTCAGGACTTACCAAAAAATGCCCCGCAACATGGACAACCTTTTCCTCCTCCACCAGAATGAAGGAGAGAACCTTAGAGATTATATTGCGAGATTTAATTCGGCCACTCTTAATATCCCAAGTCTCAATGAGTATGTGGCTATGTCTGCTATGAAAAGGGGCCTCAAATCATCCCGGTTCACATTGTTCTTGGATAAGAGGTTCCCCACAAACTACGCTGAACTCTTATCGAGAGCTCAGAAGTATGCGAAGGCTGAGGAGTAAGCAACAAATCGATGCCTAATTGAAGAGAAATCTATTTCCAAGAAAAAGAACAACAAGGGGCAAATCCCCCTGTTTCCTTAGCAACGATGACTCCACTCCATGACGTAGTCCCAGGCCCAAAGCATTGGATGGAAGATTTGATTCATACACTCCCCTCAATCTCCTGAGAGAAAAGATATTGATGGAAATAGAAAAATAAAGCTATCTGCAGCGACCGTGCCCTATGAGAACGTCCTCTACTATGAGGAATTGAAACAAATACTGTTGATTCCACAAAGACCATGACCACAACACTGAATACTGCATCCAATTTAAGGATACCATAGAAGACTTGATTAAGAGGGGATATCTCGGAAAGTACATCGTCATCTAGAACCTTGACCTGAAGCTGCCACCCCTCAGAGGATTACTGAAGAAGCCGAATTGCCTAACCAAAGGCTGACTGATGGAAGGGTAGGTATGCTACATCGGCGAATTGACTGGAGGAGAGCCAAAGAGGATGTCCCCAAGAGTTTTAGGGGCAACAATTCTATATGCTTTTCAGACGATGACCTCCAGGAAGTTCAGGTCCCGCATGATGACCCTATTATAGTTTCGACCGTTGTGGTTAAGTATGATGTAAGACGCATTTTAATAGACAATGAAAGCTCTGCAGATGTTTTGCTTTATGATGCATTCTCCAGAATGGGTCTATCTAAAAATAAACTACGAAAGTCCCATGTGCCTCTGATGGGGTTCGGGGGCAACCAGGTCGGAGTTGAAGGAGAAATAATACTGCATGTAACCCTTGGCATCGAACCATGACAGAAAACATTCTCCATCAACTTCGTAGTAGTCCGAACCCCATCGACCTACAATGCAATCCTTGGATGACCCGCCTTGAATGAATTTTGAGCTATAGTGTCAACTTATCATCTTCTAGTACATTTCCCTACTAGAAGTAGAGTTAGAGAAGTAAAAGGAGACCAAGGGTTGCCCGTTAGTGCCTGATGTACAAGACAAACAGTCAACTGATCCTACTATGTTGGATCAGTTGGATCTAAGGGACCGGACTGAAGATTATGGGGAGCCAATAGAGAAGATTGTTTCTGTGCCTTTAGCTGAAGACGACTCCACCAAAATAGTGCAAATTGGGAGTCTACTAGATAAAAAAATGAAGGCAGGGCTAATCCATTTTCTTCGGAGTAACGTCGATGTCTTCGCCTGGTTGGCTTCGATATGCCTGGGATACCTACTGAAGTAATTACTCATCGACTAGAGGTTGTCCCTACTACATACCGATCCGGCAGAAGAAGAGGAGCTTTGCCTTTGAGAGACAAAAGGTAATATATAAGGACGTAAACAAGCTTCTTAAAGCCAGATTCATCAGGGAGGTATATTATCCTGAGGGCTGACCAATGTCATAATAGTGAGGAAGGCTAATGATAAGTGAAGGATTTACATCGACTATATAGATCTCAACAAGGCTTACCCGAAGGATAGCTTCCCCCTGCCAAATATAGATCAATTAGTTGATGCCATTGCTGGCCATCAACTGTTAAGTTTCATGGATGCTTTTTCTAAGTACAATCGATATGGATGGATCCCAAAGATAAGAGAAGACACCCTTCATGACAGAGAAAGGGCTCTACTGTTATAAAATGATGCCCTTCGGTCTGAAAAATGCTGGTGTGATATTTTAAAGACTGATCAACAAAGTATTTGAGAAGCAACTAAGAAAAAATATGGAGACGTATGTCGACAACATAATTGTAAAGAGCTTCCTCAAAGAAGACCATATTAAAGACTTGGAAGATTCTTTTAGTACTGTGCGACATCATCGGATGAAACTGAATCCATCCAAATACACCTTCGGAGTAACTTCGAGAAAGTTCTTGAAATTTCTTGTCACTAAATGAGAAATAGAGGCTAACCCGAAGAAAATCCAAGCTATCCGAAGCATGAGACATCCTTCCTGCAAAAAGAAGTATAATAATTGATGGAAAGAATCACCTCTTTGAGCTATTCATCTCTTGCTCGGCTAAAAGGTGCCTTCCTTTCTTCAAAGCTCTTCGCCAATCTCAGAGCTTCGAATGGTCCGATGATTGCTGTCTCACCTTCGAAGAACTGAAGAAATATCTGGAGAGTCCTTCCTTACTCTCGAAGCCTCAGGAAGGAAAAACCCTCTATTTGTACTTGTCTGCTTCGAATGAAGCGATCAGTTCGGTTCTTGTCCAAAAGGTAGCCGACGATCTCCAAAGGCTGATCTATTACACCAGCAAAGTCTTGCATGATGTAGAAGTGAGGTACCCCAGAATACAGAAGCTTATATACTTGTTGGTGATTACAGCAAAACACTTGCAGCCATACTTTCAATCACATTCCATTATGGTCCTAACGGATCGACCTTTAAAAGCTATCCTCCGATCCTTTGATACTTCAGGAAGGATAGCTAAATGGGCCGTTAAGTTTGGAGAATTCGACATTAACTTCCAACCTACATTGGCTATGAAAGTACAAGTGTTGGCTGACTTCATAGCCGAATGTACTTGGGAGCAAGAAGATAGTCCCCGAGACTGAGAAGGAGGGAACTACCGGAAAGGATTCGAAACCTATATAGATACTTCATCTAGTTGGAGCTTCAAATTATGTGGGATGTGGAGCAGGTCTCATCTTGGCTGATTCAGACGGGCACACCATAGAATATGGCTCGCACTTCTTTTTTCATGCTTCAAACAATCAAGCCAAATATGAAGCCCTCCTCGCAGGACTTTGAATCGCCAAAGAGTTGGAGATTCGAAAGATTCAAATCTTCTCAGATTCTCAATTAGTAGTGAACCAAGTGAAAGGCAAATTCAAAGCTCGAGATTCTACTATGATCCAGTATCTAGAGAAGGTGCGGGTTCTGGTGTCCCAACTTGATTCCTTCGAAATTGCCCACGTACCGTGAATGGAGAACTCTCGAGCTGATGCACTATCCAGGCTTGCCACTGCCACTCCAGATTTTGTTGGCCTCACCTTCATAGAATATCTCAAAGCTCCAAGCATAGCAGAGGAAACATCGGAGGTGCATCAGGTTGAGCATGAACCCAATTGGATGGATCCCATCCTAAAATTCTTAAAAGATGGTATGCTGCCTAAGAATAAAACTGAAGCCAAGCAAGTCCGCTGAATGGCATCTCAATATATCATCTTGGATGGAACTCTATACAAGAGATCTTTTACACAACCCCTATTAAAATGCCTAGGGCCGACGGATGTCGACTATGCCCTGAGGAAAGTATATGAAGGAATATGCGGAGATCACCTAGGGGGCAGATCCCTGGCTTACAAAATAATACATCAAGGTTATTACTGGCCAACCATTCAAAAGGATTCTACCGACTTTGTTCGAAGATGCAACCAATGTCAGAGGTATTCTAACATCCAAAGATGGCTTGCAAGTCAACTGACCCAATTAACAGCGCCATGGCCTTTTGTCCAATGGAGCATGGATATCCTTGGTCTGTTTCCCCCATGACCGGACAACGGAAGTTTCTCATTATAGCCATCGACTACTTCACCAAATGGGTCGAAGCTAAGCCCTTGGCATATATTACTGAAGGAAAGGTTGAAAGCTTCGTAAGGAACTTCATTATCTTTAGATTTAGAACTCTCCATGCCATCATCACCGACAATGAAGATAATTCGATAATCCGAAGTTCAAGGACTTCTGTACTCAATACCACATACTTCATAAATTGACTTCCGTCGGACATCCTCAATCCAACAGAAAGCTGAAGTGACAAACAAGACCATTCTCCATGGTCTGAAGACCAGGCTAAACGATGTCAAATGACTCTGGGCTGAAGTACTAAATTTAATTCTTTGGGCATATCGGACCGCTCCCAGAATGGCTACTGGTGAATCTTCATTTCATTTGGCTTACGGTACTGAAGTAGTCCTCCCCATGGAGGTCACTCTGCAATCCTTAAGGATTGATAATTACAAGGAGCCTGAGAATTCGGAGCATCGAAGAGTGGATTTATATCTACTACAAGGCACCAGGCTTCGTGCCTAGATGAAAATGGTGGCATACCAATAAAAAGTTGCCAAATATTACAACTCCAAGGTGAAGGAACGAACCTTCTGACCCGAAGACTTGGTACTGCGAAGGTTCGAAGTATCCAGGCTAATGGAGCAAGGCAAGCTTTCCCCCAATTGGGAAGGCCCTTACCAAATCAGAGAAGTCGTACACCTAGGGGCTTACTGACTCGAAACTCTGGACGGTTCCCCACTGCCCCGACTTGAAATGTAGAGAATCTTCGCAAGTATTATCAATGAAAGATCCCTCTCTTTGAAGGACTCCAACAAAAGTCCATGCAGTAGTGGGCCTAATCAGCCTATCTTACTCTCAATCAAAGGTACAGGGATGGTTCAAGTAACTTATCCTATGATAAATCTGACAACATGTCGAGGTGGACCTAATTAGCCTATCTTACTCTCAATCAAAGGTACATGGATGGTTCAAGTAACCTATCCTACGATAAATCCAACAACGTATCGAGGTAGGCCTAATTAGCCTATTTTACTCTCAATCAAAAGCACAGGGATGGTTCAAGTAACCTACCCTACGGTAAATCCGATGATGACGTGTTTAGGTGGGCCTAATCAGTCTATCTTACTCTCAATCAAAGGCACAATGATGGTTCAAATAGCCTACCCTACGGTAAATCCGATGATGTGCCGAGGTGGGCCTAATCAGCCTATCTTATTACTATCCGTAAAATGCCAAAGGGTGGCCCTACTAGGTTACCTCAATGGTAAAGCAGTCATCCTGGTTTTCTATGGCTTCAACAAGCTCAGGCACTACGGTTTAAGATGAAGATAGATTGTTCTGAGCCTATATAAAAATTTAGTGCTCCTCATAGATGCCCTAGTTCAGTATCTATGCTGTCGAAGAGTTTATACTTAGCATTATTTTGGAATGCTCCCTCCCATCAAAGGAAAATATTTTAACTTGAAAGAAAGGGTCATTTCATTGAAGAAAGAAGCGGCATAGCCGACTGAATTACATCTTAAAAAAAAAACCACATTGAGAAGCTATTCTCAGCTTGGTCTGGAAGCTGAGGCAGGAATGGAAATCTCTTTGGTGGCCTTTTCATCAACCGGAGGAGTAGATGTCTCTTCAGCTAGATTACCTACCTCTTTCTCCTCAATGCTGGGTTTGGCAATAAGAGAAACATCCAAGTTCGGGTAAACCTCCGTAATTTTATTCAGGCAGCCTGTGTAGCTGATAAGGTAACCCTTTGCCCCAGCTTCATGCATTTCATTGTCGAAGGCTTTGGATTTCTTATAAACCTCTATAGCTTGGAAAGCATCCTTTTCGGCTTGCTCCACCCTCTGATTGGTTGATAAAATTTTCTGTTCCAGAATGGCAATCTTATTTTCCAGATCGGCCCTGTGAGCCGCTGCCTCTTTGGCATTCTTAAGGTAGTCCCTCAGTAATAGCTCAGTCGAGATTGCCTTCTTACGCTTCTTTTGCAGGTCAGCCACCAGCTCAGTCGCGTACGTCTGAGCTATCCTCGGTTCCCTCTCCAAGGAATGGTTGGCAGTGACAGTTGCATTCAACTTCTCTTTGGTCACAATCCGAAGTTTCTCGACCACCTCCTTCTCGGCTTTGGTCGAAGATAATTGACTTCGGAGCCTGCCGTCGAGACTGATGGACCCACGGGCACTCTCTTCTAACAAAGAAACGTCGTGGATGATCTGTCAAAAAAAAAAAGAAACACACTTGGAGTTAGTCATGCCATTATTAATATCTTATGAACTACTTCAATATTTACTTGCAGCATTTGAGGATAGACAGAGGAAAGAGCACCCTCCAATCCATGCCTTTGTGTTGCCGCCCAATCTTTTCAAAGAATGGAGGCTTTCAACAGAGCCTTTGACAACCTCGGATTATTAAGATCGGCATCATCAGTAGATACTTTACAACTCCCTAAGCCCTCCCCTTCCGCCGTCGAGAGTTCGGACTTGGCTTCTTCCTCAAATATGGGAGCCTTGCCCTTGTCCAGTGGGCTTGACTCCCCAGATGGCCTTGCAGCAAGGGCTCCTATCGAACGTTCGGTTGAGCATTCGGGTGAAGGAACCTGCTCCTCTTCCGAGGAGGATTGTATGTCTATGAGAGCTTCACCCCCAACCTGAACTCATGGGAGCGCCAAACATAGACCCATCTCGTCTGATCTCCTCACTGGAGGGCCCGATGCCAGTCGCTTCCCCGCTGCCTATCGAAGCCATGCTGCGTCTGGCCTCATGGATGGCGAAGGTCATTTATGCTTGTTAAATGAGGAAAGAAAGAAAGGTTGGCAAGAAGGAGGGAGCTCATGGGAAGAATCACGAGAGGGAAAATGTCGCTAATGGCCTAGAAAAATTTGATTCCCAGGAGTATCAGCCTCTTATATAAGGGCCACTAGTGGCTTAGATTCATGGCCCATGTTTCGAGTTGCTCTCTGATCATGCCACGTGCGCTCACCATAATTAACGAAGGTCTCGATCCGCATGCAGACAGTCATGGGATGTCAGAGATCAACGACTAGTCCGATTCCTGAGACTGGCAGCCTTAATGATTTGATTGTTGCAATCCCATGATCTGGATAATAACTGCTTCGCCAATGATGTTGGATAGCAAGCAGAGATGGAACATCGCATTATTGATGAGTGGAAATCGCCATCAAAAGTCGAGACTCCTTAATTATGAATTCAAAAGATGAAGAATCAGACTTATGAACTGAAAAGCTAACCTAGTGGGAAGCTAGATTGATCGGCCCATCATTAAGGTTGGCATTCTCGGTACGATTAAGTCTGAAGACTCCATATAGCAAAGAAATTCATGTTTGTGTCAAAGACAACTATGGGTCATCCAAAAACCTTACACTTAGAAAATTTCAACTTGAGTCGAAAGCTACTTTACATTCGAAGACTATTCTCAGCCCGAAGCCCTTACACTTGGAAGGATTTCCATCCAAGTTAGAAGTTATTATGTGTTAAAGAAATGACTACTTACTTGAAGGCTATTGCACACATGATGACTCTATACTTGGAAAAATCACAACACAGCTTGGAGAAAGAAAGCTTCATTGATGTTCAGATAGGCCTGTTCACATGTCACTTTTCTTACAAAACAAGAAACAAAAGAAGAAAAAGGCCTATTCATCTATTTCGGTCACCGAAGGAATTTCTGGGTTGGCCGCAGGAAGGGTCTCTTCAATCTGACCCATTGGGAAGGCCTCTTCAGCTTGAGCAGAAGTCACCGGGTTCGATATGGTCCGCCCTTCGACTTGTTCATGGCCCTCGACCGTAACTAGAACTTCTTCAGTTTGTCTTAGCGCTCCCTCAGCTTCGATAGGGGCCTCGTCTTCTTCTTCGATGACCTCGTACACCGGGATACTCGAAAGGTCCAGCGCGGGTAAATCTCCTGGACCTCCTTGAGCCCGTCATTAAAGCCGAGTTGGTAACTAACCATCCCAGATTTAGTGATTTCTTCTTTAAATTTTGAAGACTTCTTGAAGTCCTTGATCGTCCTAGTTACCTGTGCCTTCAGGGCTTCAGATTCTTTGGCTGTCTCATCAGCCCTCTCATGAATCTCCTTGGTAGAGAGTTCCAAGGAGTGTATCTGCTTCCTCTTTTTTCGAAGTTTGGCCTCCTATTCAGAGATCTTTAGTTGAACCTTTTTTCAACTCATTCTTCAAATCCTAAACCTCGGAGTCCTTTCTTAAAAGCTTCTCCTCCATGGCCGATTTAAGCTCTTCAACCATTTCTTTTTTGACCTTCGCTATCTGAAGCTCTTCCCTCAAACTCTAGAGGAAGTTGTCAAACTCTATCATACTCTCCTCCATAAAAGTGATGTCATGGACCAGCTATATTCAATGATCATATCATGAAATCAGTAATGATAAGAATGATCCAGAAGAGAAAAGAAGACAAAGATGTTTTACCTTCAGTATAGCAGAGAATGATGAATCGAACACCTCCTCAAGGCATCGATTCTGGGTGACTGCCCAGTCACGGGATAGTAGTGCGGCCTTCAGCACTCTTCTGGCCACATCAGGAAGCACGAGATCCCTCGCATCGAAAAGATGGAGAAGTCCACTTTGCAATTCCTGTATGAGGGAGTGTTCCTCAATGGACCCTTTTCGACTTGAGATGCCTTACGCTTGTCCCTCTTAGATGGGCAAGGCGATGGTACATCAATAGTTGGAATCGAGGTCGGGCTCTCTAAATTTGAATCGGAGTGCTCTCCCTCGCCCGGGGCTCCATCGGAGGGACTACCCCTCCCTGATGACTCCCTAGTTGGTATAGTGCTCCCACTAGCTCCATCGGCCCGAGCCTTTTTGCAGGCCTCCAGGCCTATGGGAGGAACCTGGGCCGCCCTCTTCTTGGCTGATTGGTGAAGCTTAGTGAAATCGGGCTTCATCTTGCCACCTGTTAACAGAAATAAGCTTCAAGGTTTGTTCGCTGGAATAATTATGGAGCTGCACAAAGCTGAAGTTATCCACTAGCTATACTTAAAGAGGAGAACTCACTGATCTGAGCAAGATGGAGGTTTCTCTCTTCTAAGAGCTCTCGAATTAAAAGGGCTTCAGCCCCAGACAATACTTCGTAGTCAGGTTAATCGGCCATCAGAACTTTCTTACCACCGTTGGCACTTAGGCAAGGTTCTCTCCACTCAATGTTGAACCCCCATGGCTGAGAAGAAAAGATGAAAAGGAAGTTGGGTTTCCACCCATGATGGCACTGGGCATATCTTTCATTATTTTATGGCTAGGACGAGGGCCGATGACCCACCATCCATAGCAATGAAAGTCTCTCTTCAATACGAAGAGAGAGATGAATAGAGTAGTCCTCGGCCTCACCTTCGCTATGTGATAGAAGATCAAAAATTTGCAAATATTTAGAATACTGTTCGGAGTTAACTGAGCGGGGACTACATGATACATGCTAAAAACTTTGGTGAAGAAGGGATGCAATGAAAAACAAGACCGGCTTTTAGATGGTCTTCGTATATGGCAATAGCACCAGTAGGAGGATTGCTAACCCTCTCTTCGGGCATCGGAAGGATGACGGGGACGTTTTCAGGAATATGGTAATATTCCCGGAGGCTGGCTATCTTCCCGAAATACAAAGAACATGGGATCAACTCTGCCTAGACTCGGCAACAACCTTCCTAATAGGTTCGGGGGTGCTAGAGGACTCAACTTCTCCCCCGCCGGGGGGAGCCCTACCGGTGGCAGGGATCTTTAAAGTCTTAACCATGCAAAAAAAAAAAAGGAGAGAAAGAAAAGGTAGTTTCTACCTGCGGAAAGAAATGGGAGCTAAGAAAGGAAGAAGGATCGAGATAGCAAGGAGCAAAAGGAACAAGATAGAGAAGCTTCCTCTACCAGGCTGCTCCCCTCTTATATAGGGGGACAAAGACGGTTCGGGTAAGTCTCCTCAAAGAAAGGGGCACCCCTCAGATCATGCCACGTATGGAGGCGCCGATCGTGGATACAAAGTCCCAAACAATACCGGTTGATTCGACGGAAGAAAAACCAAACTATCAGCTATGATCCGTGTGATCACATCTGATGGCCAAGATAAAGCTCGTACTTAATGCCCAAAGGATAGGATGATGCCACGTCCTCCACCCAAACTGAAGTCGAAGAGTCGACCAGATCGCCATAATGGAAGGAAGAGATGCAACTTACTCGATCGACGGCAGGCTCTTGGCGGTGCGGGGTGCTTTGCGATGGCTGAACGGTGAAGAGAAGGGCAGCAGCCCTTCTCCGACCATTTTCCGACGTGGGGAGCTTCTCCGGCTGGAGGTGGGGGTGGCAGTGAGTTGGGCGACAGTAGGAGCATCTCTTCGACAAATTTGGGTGCAAACGGAGCAGGGCGGTCCACGGTTCTGCTCCGTAGACCACGGTCATGGCTGCAGGCAATCCACACGTAGCTCCGTAGACCAAGTGATCGGTCCTTGGTGGACCGGCCACTTTAAATTTTGAATGGGCAGTCCACGGTTCTGCTCCATTTCGGGCCCATTCGAAGTTCGAATTATGTGCCGTTTGTGCCATTGGACTCGTAAATTCAAGCTCTTCATATTTATGAAGTCAATTTCTATAAAATACCATATTAAAATATTAATTTTAACTAAATAAAGTTGGATTAATTATCATTATTTTAATAATTATCATAGCCCCTAACTTAAACTTTGCTCGTCCTCGAGTAAAGGAAATGAATTAATCTTGTATACTAACATCCAAGAAGTGAAAATCATCTTACTTAACTCTAAAATCAGAGGATACCTTGTTAGACCATTAAAAATGTACTTCATCGATTACCAATTCCACCCATTTAGTGGTAAAGTGAAGTCCATGAAAGTTTTATGAGTTTTTCTTTTCCCAACTTTTTATCTCACTCTCTAAATCTTCCAACTTACTTTAGTTTTGGTGTAATATTTATTTAGTCCCCACTATTTTTTTTTTAAAATCATAAAGTCAGTGCAATGTCTTGACATCTTACTTTCTAGTTAACCCTTGTAGCGAGCTTTAAGCCAATGACTCCTAAACTAGTTAGCTTTAAGGCATTAGGTGTAAAACACTCCTTGGGCTTACTGACTCGAGTCAAAAAGGCTTCAAGTCAAGACGGCTCTACAAAAGTTTCTTTACATCCTCACCTTTTGACACGAACAACAACGCCTACTTAGGCGAATGGGCCTGGTTACTCAATGAGAGATGCTAAAAACCTTAATTATTAAACTTGGGAATTTTTTACGATGCTTATACCATTATAAGTAGGATTCTTTATCGAGATCAATAGGCAAAAGGGTCTGGAATTGCTCAAAAATTTTTTGGTCTACACTCTATCATTTATAGGGTTTCCTTGATAAATCATCCTTCAATATCTCTAAATTGTCTAAATCGTTAATCACTCCTCATTTAGAAAGCTTGATTATTTTTAATCGAGACAAAGCTTGTACACAAAAATTGATTAGAAATTTACTCGAGGATTGGATTAATTTAATTATCCCCCCAACTTAATTTTCATTATCCCCAATGAAAGGATACTAGTAATGTAATGGCATGGAAGGATACCACCTGGTAGGGTATGAATATTGGATGTCCTTTTGTCACCATGTTCCTTGCTGTTGCCCAGGTGGCTTCCCAAGACAGGGGTGAATTGGGATTAAAAAAAAACAAGTATGTGCAATTTAAAATCCTTTTGGTGTTGTAGTGCAATATGCAATGCGGAAGCAATCAAATAAATGCAATAAGGAAAAGTAAGCGCAATCACAAACACAAGGAATTTAGAGTGATTTGGAGCAACCGACCTACGTCCACTACCCAAACACCACTTAGAATTTTTACTATATCCCCCAACTGAAATACAGTCAGATTGTTTTAACAGGCTCACAATCCAAATATATACACTTTGGTTTTACCGATCATCAAAGAAAATCCAACACCCTTTGGTTTTAAACAGGATCATCAAAGAAACCCTAATCTTGGTTTTAAACTTGGATCACCAAGAACCCAACTTAAGTTTTCACAAGGTTTACCTAAAAATCCTTTAACCCTCTTTTAAAACACTACCTCTTGCTATTCTTAGAGAGAAAACAAAGATATGTCAAAAATAAAGCAACTATACAACAAACCGAGTTTGTTTAAATGTTGCCAGGAAGATCAAAGTGAAGCCTAGCCTTGAATGCTCTTTTAATGCTCTTCAAGCTACTTCTTTACTTTTTCAAAGGTTGGATTCGATGATGAAGAATAGTTGGTGGAGCTTTGAATCCTATCTTGAATGCTCTTGAAGTGTGTTGGTGAAAGACTTGAAGACTTTTCAACTTTCCAAGATAAATCAATGAATAATCCCTCAAAAGGTTTTTTTAATCCATCAAAAATACTCCTTTTATAGTTTTCCATGAGAAATAGCCATTGTAGGGCCTAGGAAATTGAAAAAGAGCTATTGGAAACCTTTTTGAGTTCAAAAATGACTTTCAGCAACTAGCCGCTAGACTGCAGAAAACGGTCACTCGAGTCAACTCGAGGTCCACGAGTTGGCTCGAAGTCTCAGACAGCCCAAACAAAAATTCTGTACGAGTCGCTCTTCAAACTTGAATCGGCTCGAACCCTCAATCAGTACAAATTCAACTTTTTCTTGAGTCGGCTCTTCAAGGCTGAGTCGGCTCAAAGTCACAGTCACCAACAAACCTAACTCTGGACAAGTCGGCTCTTCAAGCTTGAGTCGGCTCGAGGTCTTAGACTTCAGAAACATTGATTCTTCATTGAGTCGGCTCTTGGGGCTTGAGTCGGCTCGAAGTACTGAAACTCTGAAAATTTTTTATGCTGTTCCAGAAAGAGTTGGCTCTTACAAAAACTCTTTTAAAGCTTCAAACTTCTCCAAAGTTCTTCAAAACACGAATCCAACAAGAACTAATCTACTCACTCTTACTTTTACAATTTTATATCCCTTTTACAAGATTACATTGATGAAAAATTAGGGTTTTACAATTTGAAGTATATAAGAGTCTATACAATGTTGGAATTCCTTTCAACCAATTTGGAAAACCAACTAAAGTAAGATAAATTTTCCTACAAAAACTTCTCAAGTAATTGAAAGAATTAGTAAAGTATACATGCTCCAATGTTTTGTGATTATCAAAATTATTCCAGGGGTCAACAATCTCCTTTTTTTGATGATAACAAAATACTGGGCATGAACAGGATTTAAAAATACTTTAAATTACTATGTATCATATTCATATGTATTGAAGAATATTTAACATAATGTGTATCAAACCAGATCAAGTATCAAATTGTTAAACTGAAGAGTATCAACACAATGTATCATTTGTATCATCCATGCACTAAGTATCAAACTTCACAATATTAACTTGTATTTGAAGTGTTTTTAAGTAAAAGCTTAACACAAGCTCCCCCTTACTAATATAATGATATTTTCTTTATATTTTCATACTTAACTTATTTTCATATTCACTTTCATATTTACACAAGCTTCATAATTTCATGCACGTTTTTCTCTCCTTTCTCCCCCTTTTTGTCATCAACAAAAAATATAATAAGGAGAACATTCATTCACAAATTAAATCATTCACAACATGTATCAGATGTATCATAAATAATATATATATATGAAAAGTGTCAATACAAGAGTGATACAATATAAAAGTGCCACATCATATCAAGAGTAGTATCACAAACAATAGAAAAGGCTAAACATAAAGTCCTAAAACATCAAAATGAAGGACTAGGATCATCATCACTAGGCTCTTCCTCACTAGAGGAGGAACCGACCTCTAAAATACTAGGAGCAGGCTTGAATTTAGGGAACCTAGGCCTAAGGTCCCTAAGTCTGGTCCTAACAGGAGTAGTAGTCTTTGAGATTCTAGGTTTAGCTTTAGCTGTAGGCTCAGAAGAAATCATGATCGGAGTAGGTCGAGCAAAAGAGGATCAACAGATAAGGCAAGGGTACTGGTGGTAGATAAAATCTCTATCGCCGTAGTGTCTCCAACATCAGAACTCGGATCCACAGTACCAGTGCCAGCCTCAACAGGAGTAGCAGCTATAGGAATGTCAGTAGAGTGTACTGCCTCTCTCTGCCTACAATCTGTGTCAATATCTAGTGCTGCTAAAGAAGGAGTAGGTGCAGAGTGACTGGCTGCTCTAATCTACTAAAGAATAGTTAGAATGTCCTGAAAACCCTGATGCATCTCTGTCTGAAGTGCCAGTATCCTAGCATCAATCTCTGATCTCCCTCTTTGAAGATTAAAGATCTCATCCAGTATCAGTTGCAGTCTGTCATCATCACCTGATCCAACAGCAGTAGATCCTCTGACAGGTGATCGAGGTGTAGAAGGAACTGGCTCTGAAGGTCCAGCCTCATCAGCATGTGGCTCCGCCTCGGCATCCTGTCCCTGTCCTGCCTGATTATCCTCTCTTGAATCCTCATCAGAATGTGTCACTAAAAGTCCTGAACTCTTCCTGATCCAGTGACCCTCTACCTTTAAGAATCCCATCCAGGTCAAAGATTTGATGTTGTATTTGTCTGTATGCAACAATGGTCTGCTATCCTCTCCAGACAAATCAACTTGAGCATCCTGAAACAGTAAAATGAAGACCATGCCATACGGAAGACATGCTCGTGCCCTACGAGCAGCTTCCCTCATCTAAGATAACATAATAAAAGGTAAGTTGAGGGCCTCCCCCTCAACAAACATCTCATAAAAACTAGGTCTCTCTTCTCACCCAGTCGAATCTCCCAGTCCAGGGTAGAAAAATGCGATTAATGATGTTATGCAACAACCTCATCTCCAATGAGAGTTGGTTAGCTCTGACATGTAGCACACCAGTCACATTAGTCCTTTCAAGTATAATTCTCAGTGTTTTCTATTTTTCTTTCAATACTAAATAGCTTTCTCCCTCTTTAGGCATTTGGAGAACATTGGACAATCTCTATTCACTAACCTCAATATGCTTCCCCTTCACAACAGATTCAATGTGAAAAGCACCAAGAGACATATTCTCAAAAAACTGTCTAACAAGATTAGGATATGTATGTAGATTTAGCATGCAAAAATTCTTCCAACCTTGTGCGACTAACCAATCACCAATTTTCAAACTTTCTTATTCTAAAAATGTAAAATCAATGCAATGGCCTGAGGTTACTTGTCTATTACCCATCAAAACTACCTGCCTTGGAGCTTCTTGTTGCTCTTCTTGCTCATCTTGTGGTTTTCTATGGGATTTGAGGTGTCAAGTCTCCTTTTGGTCCTCCTTTCCTCTGCCACGAACCGAACAATCCTTCTAGGCTTCTTTGCCATAGCTTTCCTAGGAGCCATCTAGGTTAGATTGGGATTTTGGAAGGGTGTAGAGGTGTTCTAAGAGCTTTTCTTAGGTTAGGAATAGGAAATGGCTAAGGTAAAATAGGAAGGGTGGAAGGATTTTACAATTTCAAACCTATGATGCCCTATTTAAAAAGCATCGCCTGACTCTCGAGTCGGCTCGCCGGAACAGCAGGTGGCTCGAGTTGGCTCGAGCCCAAATCTAGGTCAAAGCTTGAAAAATGACAAAATAAACTTCTATGGGTTTCTTAGTACTAGAGAAGGTGGTCATAAATTTTAGAAAGAAATTTGAAATATCTAGATAATTTTTTCTTATTTTTTGAGAAATTAGGTTAAAATATTCAGAATGGGTCACACAGACCTAACTCGTCTCTAATCTTTTCAAATCTATCTTGACTTAGAGGTTTGGTAAAAATGTCAGCAAGTTGATCTTCGGTAGGCACAAATTATAATTCTACAACTTTATTTAAAACATGATCTTGAATGAAATGATGTCTAATTTCTATATGCTTAGTTCGAGAATACTGAATTGGATTTCTAGATAAATTAATAGCACTAGTATTATCACATTTAATAGAAATTTTAGATTGGACAACACCATAATCTTCTAATTATTGCTTGATCCACAACATTGTGTAGAATAGCTCCCCGCAGCCACATATTCTGCTTTAGCAGTAGACAGTGCTACGGAGTTCTGTTTACGACAGTGCCATGAAATCAAGTTAACACCTAGAAATTGACAAGTGCCACTTGTACTATTTCTATCAATTTTACAGCCTCCATAATCATCATCAGAATAACTAATTAATTTTAAAGATGAATGCTTAGAATACCATAATCCTAGATTGCATGTGCCTTTAAGATACTTAATGATTCTTTTAACAGCTATGATGTGACACTTTTGGATTAGATTGAAAACGTGCATACATACAAACACTAAATAAAATATCAGATCTATTGGCAGTCAAATAAAGTAAAGAACCGATCATACCTCTATATAATTTTTGATCAACATTTGTGCCATTTTCATCTTTATCAAGTCTACATGTAGGATTCATGGGTGTTCAATTTCTTTGCTTGATTCCATGCCAAACTTTTTGATAATCTCTTCGATATATTTGGCTTGGTCGATCAGAATTCCTTCCTTTGATTGTTTGATATGAAGTACGAGGAAGTAACTCAGCTCACCCATCAAACTCATTTCGAATTTACCCTGCATTAACTTAGCAAAGTCTTGACACAAAGATTCATCAGTAGATCCAAATATTATATTATCAACATAATTTGAACCACTAAAATATCATTGTCTTTTCTTTGAATAAACAGTATAGTGTCAACACTACCTCTTACAAAATCATTTTCAATTAAAAACTTACTTAATCTGTCATACCAGGCTCTAGGTGCCTGTTTAAGACCATATAAAGCTTTATTCAATGTAAAAACATGATTTGGAAATGTCTAATCGATAAAACCCGGTGGTTCGATAAAAACTTCTTGAGATAAAAAATCATTTAGAAATGCACTCTTTACGTCCATTTGAAATAATTTAAAATTCATAAAACATGCATATGCTAAGAGTAATCTAATAGCCTCTAGCCTAGCTACTAGTACATAGGTCTCATCAAAATTTATTCCCTCTTCTTGATTATAACCTTGAGCTACCAATCTAGTCTTATTCCTAATTACATTACCTTGCTCATCTAGTTTATTTCTATAAACCCATCTAGTGCTTATAACAGGATAGTCATTAGGTCTTTCTACAAGTGTCCAAACATTATTTGTCCTAAATTGGTTTAACTCATCATGCATAGCTAACATCCAATTAGGATCAGTTTCAGCTTCTTCTATAAGTGCGTTTTACATGAGAAATAAAAGCAATCAAATCATGTGCATCCCTATGTTCAGCTCTAGTTCTAACACCTTGAGATGGATCTCCTATAATTAGTTCTTTGAGATGTGAGTATACATACCTCCATTCTTTAGGTATATCATCATGATTTCTGCTTACCACTTCTTCATGTTGTTCACTTATTTGTTTATCTTTAAAAGTCAAATCCTTCAATCCATGTTCTAGTGTACCTGCATCATCATCAGCACGATCTTCTTTTCTAGAAGATGTAATGTCAGATTCATTGAAAACTATAAATATTGATTCTTCCACAATCAAAGTTCTTTTATTAAAAACTTGATAGGCTTTATTATTTAAAGAATAACCAAGGAAGAAAGCCTCATCATATTTTGTATCAAACTTACCAATATTATCTTTACCATTATTAAGAACAAAATATTTACAACCAAAACATAAAAGTAATTGATATTAGGCTTTCTATTGTTCCATAATTCATAGGGGGTTTTTCTAATGATAGGTCAAATTAAAACTCTATTCAAAATATAGCAAGCGGTATTTACAGCTTCTGTCCAAAAGTATTTTGGAAGATTTCCTTCACAAAGCATTGTTCTAGACATCTCTTCCAAAGTTCGATCTTTCTTTCTACAATACCATTTTGCTGTGGTGTTCTAGGAACTGAGAAGTTATGATCAATACCATGTTTTGTGCAAAAGTGATCAAAATATTGATTTTTAAATTCCGTACCATGATCACTATGAATAGAAATAATAGAAAGATTTTTCAAATTTGAAACTCTTTTATAAAACTTTTTGAATACTTTAAAAGTCTCATCTTTATGTGCAATGAATAAAACCAAGTGTATCTTAAAAAATCATCTACAATCACAAGGCCATACTTCATACCACCTAGGCTTATTGTCCTAGTAGGTCCAAATAGGTCTATGTGAAGTAGCTCTAAGGATCTAGTAGTAAAAACAATATTTTTGAATTTAAAACTCCCCTCATTTGTTTTCCTAACTGACATGCATCACAGACATAATCAAAATTTACTTTGAACTTTGGTAAACATTTAACTAAATCTTTTGAAATAAGTTTGCTATAGTATCCATACTAGCATGTCCAAGTCGCCTATGCCATAGTAAACTTAATTCCTTGCTCTTGTCATTCATTGCTACAAGACTTGTATTGCTTGACATAGCCAGATCATTAAGTTCTACTACATAAATATTACTAAGTCTATGTCCAATGAACTTTGTACTAGAGTTAAGTGGATCAACTACTATACACATTGAAGACTTGAAAAAAATATTAAAATCAATATCACAAAGCTGACTAATACTCAAAAGATTATGTTTTAACTTTTCTACAAGTAACACATTCTCAATAAATATAGGAGTAATTTTTATTTTACCAATACCGATTATCCTTCCTTTGCGATTATCACCAAAGGTTACATTCACCATCTTTTTATTCTAGGATAAAGAATTGATCAATATCACCTGTCATGTATCTTGAACAGCCGCTATCAAGGTACCATCTTTTCTTTATATTTGTGGCTGCAAGACATCCCTACAAAATAATCAGGTAATAGATTTAGGTACCAAGCTTTCTTGGATCCTTGCAAGTTAGTAGAATTGGTTCCTTTTGGAATCTAATTTTTTTTGATTTTCTTCTTGCCATTATATTTCAAATGACCCTCAAATGCTTTATGACCAACATTATTACAAGCATAGCATACAATTCTTGGCTTTGAATAAAAAGTATATGATGATGCAAATTTAGGTCTATATTGTTTTGAAGTAATGAACTTAGGAGCATATGATGTGGATACAGAAAATTTATTTGAAGTTGAACCTTTATAACCAATTCCAAACTTGTTATTCGTATCTTTTTGATCTTTCAAAATTAGTTCAAACTTGTTGGAACTTAAGGTTACTTTTTTAACCAATGGTTTAAGCTTTTGAACTTTCTTTTTCAAATCAATATTTTCATTTTGCAAACTTTTATTCTTTTCAAGAAGTTCTTCTTTTTCAAATTGAGTAGTTTTAAGTCTTTCACAAATCAAACTTAATTCCCTTTGTAAAATCTTATTTCTTTCACAAGTTTTATTTTTATCCTTTTCAATCATATCATAATTATTTTTCAAATTTTTCATTTTCAAACCAGCCTTTTTATATTCTACTAATAATTCACAAAAAGCATTATGAAGCTCATCATAAGTAAATTCTAGATTAGGTTCAGAAGTGTTTACCTCATCCTCCAAACCATAAGGTAATCTGAGCAGTTTTTGTTGTATCTTCATCTTCTTCAGTGGATGTAGATTCATCGCTATCACTCCATGCTGCAAGCATTGCCTTCTTTTTTTTCTTTTGATCATATTTTTCTTAATCTCTGGACAGTCAGGGGGAATATGACCCGGTTTCTTGCACTCATAGCAGATTGGAATTTAATCTTTGTCTTTGTCCTCCTTTTCTTTGTCTTTTTCTCTTTCTTTTTCAAACTCTCCTTTTCTAAATTGCTTTCTCCATCTGTTTGTTCTTCTTCTGCCCATAAACCTTTTGAATATTTTCATTACAAGGGCTATCTCATCATGTTCAAGATCATCATCATCAGATGAATCTGAATCTTCATTCTTGTCTTCCTCAGTAGCTTTAATGCTACAGCTTTCTTTTTTTTTGAATCTTTATCAGTTCTTTGTTATATGGCTAGCTTATGAGTGATTAATGATCCAAGTAACTCATCCAATAGTAGGGTGTTCAGGTCCTTTGCCTCTTGAATTGATGTTACTTTAGCTTCCCATTTATCTGGCAAGGATCTCAAAACCTTTTGGACTATATCAGCATTAGTATAAGTCCTACCAAGACTTTTAAGATCATTATAATATCAGTAAAACGTGTATACATAGTAGATATAGTTTCACTAGGATCCATTTTGTATAATTAATAGTTGTGCACAAGATTGATTTTTGAAGTTTTAACTTGTAATGTGTCTTTGTGTGTGATCTCAAGCTTATCCCAAATTTTTTTAGTAGAATTGCAAGTGAAAATTCCGTTAAACTCATTTGGGTCCAAAGCACAATAAAGTAAATTCATAGCTTTGGCATTCAGCTTGCTAATTTCATATCATTCTTGTCCCATTCCTCTTCCGGTTTGGGAACCTCAATATCATTGATTCTAACAGTGGGTGTGTGAGGGCCTTTTAGAATAATTTTTCATAAATGAAAGTCTATGGCTTTAATGTATATTTTCATCCTAGCCTTTCAATATATATAATTGGTTCCAGTGAAAAGTGGAGGTCGATTTGTGGATTGACCTTTGGCCAAAGAAGTGCTTACGGATGTGCCATCAATATTTACTCTACGTAATTTTCAGAGACTCTGCTCTGATTCCACTTATTGCCCAGGTGGCTTCCCAAGAGGGAGGTGAATGGGATTAAAAAAATAAAAACTTTAATAAGTATGTACAATTTAAAATCTTTTGGTGTTGTGGTGCAATATGCAATACGGAAGTAATCAAATAAATGCAATAAGGTAAAATAAGTACAATCGAATACAAAAATTTAGAGTAGTTCGGAGCAACCGGCTCCTACGTCCACTACCCAAGCACCACTTGAGATTTTCACTATATCCCCAACCGGAATACAGTCGAATTGTTTAAACATGCTCACAATCCAAACCTATACACTTTGGTTTTACTGGGATCATCAAAGAAAATCCAACACCCTTTGGTTTTAAACAGGATCACCAAAGAAACCCTAATCTTGGTTTTAAACCGGGATCACCAAGAACCAACTTAGGTTTTCACAAGGTTTACATAAAAACTTTAACCCTCTCTTAAAACATAGCTCCTTGCTATTCTTAGAGAGAAAACAAAGATATGTCAAAAATATAAATCAACTATACAACAAACCGAGTTTATTTAAATGTTACCGATGAAGATCAAAGTGAAGCGTAGCCTTGAATGCTCTTTTAATGCTCTTCAAGCTGCTTCTTTACTTCTTCAAAGTTGGATTCAATGATGAAGAACAGTTGGTGGAGCTTTGAATCCTATCTTGAATGCTCTTGAAGTGAGTTGGTGAAAGACTTGAAGACTTTTCAACTTTCCAAGATAAATCAATGAATAATCCCTCAAAAAGTTTTTTTAATCCATCAAAAATACTCCATTTTATAGTTTTCCATGAGAAATAGCCGTTGTAGGGCCTAGGAAATTGAAAAAGAGCTGTTGGAGACCTTTTTGAGTTCAAAAATGACTTTCAGCAACTTGCCGTTAGACTGCAGAAAATGGTCACTCAAGTCGGCTCGAGGTCCACGAGTCGGCTCGAAGTCTCAGACAGCCCAAACAAAAATTTTGTGCGAGTCGGCTCTTCAAACTTGAGCCGACTCGAACCTTCAATCAGTACAAATTCAATTTTTTTTGAGTCAGCTCTTCAAGGCTGAGTCGGCTCGAAGTCACGGTCACCAACAAACCTAACTCTGGACGAGTCGGCTCTTCAAGCTTGAGTTGGCTCGAGGTCTCAGACTTCAAAAACATTGATTCTTCATTGAGTCAGCTCTTGGGACTTAGTCGGCTCGAGGTACTGAAACTTGAAAAATTTTTGTACCATGCCAGAAGGAGTCGACTCTTGATCCATGAGTCGGCTCTTACAAAAATTTCTTTTAAAGCTTCAAACTTCTCCAAAGTTCTTTAAAACACGAATCCAACAAGAACTAATCTACTCACTCTTACTTTTACAATTTTATAGCACTTTTACAAATTACATAGATGAAAAATTATGGATTTTACAATTTGAAGTACATAAGAGTCTATACAATGTTGGAATACCTTTCAACCAATTTGAAAAACTAACTAAAGTAAGATAAACATTTTCCTACAAAAACTTCTCAAGTAATTGAAAGAATTAGTAAAGTATACATGCTCCAATATTTTATGATCATCAAAATCATTCCAGGGGTCAACACTTGCAATCTACCTTGATCACTCCTCTTTATTCTAAAAAGAAAGAACATAAGGATAAAACTAAAAACATGAACTGGGACAAGAACTGGGCTACTAAAAGCATGAACTAAGGCAAGAACTAGGCTGCCTCCCAGGAGCTCTAAGTTTAAAGTCTTCAGCCAGACGCAAGAGGGAGTGTTACTTATATTGAACTTAGGTACATCCCTTAAGAAAATTTTTAAAGACAGGCCAATCAGGAGGCCTTGTCAACATGGTAGAAAAATATTCGTAGAGTATTCTACAATGATTGTCCCTGATCCATAAAATATAGGAGGTAAGCATGCTAGACCAAAATTGAAAAATTCTATAACAATTTTGTTGAAGATTAGGAAGGGAGTGTATGTGTTGGGCTGGGGGTGGGAGGTTAAAATTTTTCCATCTCTAGAAAGGTCTACCCTAATCCCATTCTCGGTATGATGTGTCTTGACATCATTCCTTCCTGATGGTACTTTATCCAAGTTAATTAAAGGTCTGTCTCCATACATCGTTTCATAATAAAAGATAATTTTGGAGACAATCTTCGAAAGTAGTGCCAAATATAGAAAAATCAGTGATAAACTCTTTAAGATCATTATCCCTCATTTCATAAGCATCCCATCTAACAACTTTTCTATGCAACCTTAGAACACCAACTATTAGGTCTTCCTGATTAGAGATCACTGGTAGGATGTCAGTAGGTGTGACAAGAAGTGATGTCAATTCTAAATCTTATGGTGATTCTAACAGAGGAGCTATTGACGGGCTAGGTGTTGGCTCAACTTGTTCCGTCAAAAATGGGGTGGGTTTTAAAAGTGGGTTATCCCTTCCTGTGATATCTTCATCTTCATTAAAATCATCTACCTCACACTGAGCAATATAGGGATCTAATGAGTTCTGGGGATAACTAGGAGGTATGGCTTCCGCTACTATGTTATTCTGTTGTGGTTCCTGGGAAGCCTCAATTAATTCTATCATATCATCAAAAGGAGTCATCGGTGAGTAAGATGATGATGGAAGTAGTTCATCCCACCAATTTGATTTCGCTGCCTCAGTCGAATCATATATATTAAGCACATTGATAGATTGCTGCTGAGGCATGATTAGTTGTTGATATTGGGCAAATCTATCAGCTTTTGGGTTAGTCTGAGGAAAAGGTGGGTTCTAACTAATTTTTCCAATCCAGCCTATTGCTTGTAAAACCTTTTCTTGAAAAGATAGGTTATAAGGAGTAGGAGAAGGTTGACAATCTGAATAAGGCGGATCGTAATAAGAAGCATCTGCGAACGAAGGTCTTTGGGGTACCGGGATAACTATTGGATGTAATTGCCACGAAAAATCTAATTGAGTCCCCCAACATGGGTTGTAAGCATCAAAATTTAAATTTTCTCCTGGTCTATAGGCCATAAGAGTGCTATCTTGATAAATTTGGTCATACCTAGACTCAAAAAATTGGTACATGGTTGGGTATTATATTTTATTATATTTTATTATTTTTAAAAAGAGAAGAAGGGGAAAGAGAGAAAAGGTCTAAAGGAAAAACTCTTAAGAGAGTCCTAGACTAGAGAGAAGAAAAGAAATTATTTTAATTAACTCTTTTTTTTTTTCAAACAAGTAAAACAATCAAAATCACTATCCTAGGGTTAACCTAGATCTAGATGGCTCTAATTGATCCAAGGTTACCTTCGAGCACTCCAAGCCCAAGATCAATTAACTGACTCGGCTAGGTAAGTGTAAGGTTGGTGGGGTCCCAGTTTCTTGCCTTAGATACTAATTAAAATTGGCTAGCAGAACCAATTTAAGAACCACCTTCCTTCGGGTTCTTGTCCCTAAACCACTTTTCTTAGACACCAAGTAGCTAAATGATCTGAATCCGGTCCAATTCTAGGGTTCCCTTGTCCTATTGAGCTCGAAATCCTAGAGTTGATGTCTAATTGATTTTAGAGTTAAAGGCTTAGGTCAATGCAAATGCTGGTTTGTGGGCTAAGGAAGGTATTGAACTCCCCACCTTATCTAATTAATTGGGTTATACTCTTAAGTTGATTATGAAAAATGGAATTCAACAAACAAGGTGTCCAAGTTATCACACAAACAAAATTAATCTAATTACTTTGTTTTAAAAAAAATTGGTGATTAAGTTTCTAATTCCCTAATAAATTATGAGATGTCAGGGTAATATTTTTTTTTTGGATTTTGCAAAAAAAAAATTTACCTAAGTCAATCTAAAAATGAAAAGCAAAAAGCATAAAAAAAAACTTTGCTCAATCTTTTTTGTACCTAGGACAACCATTCAACATAACTTCCCAGTTATGCCAGGACAACTTATGTCAGGCACTCAAGATCAAAAATCACTAACAACTAATTTTTTATTTTTTATTTTTTTTTTCAAATTTTGAATTTTGAAATTTAAATTTTTGAAATTCGAATTTAAATTTTTGAAATTTGATTTTTGATTTTTGATTTTTTTTGATTTTTTTTTAAAAAACCAAAAGTCTCCGACAACGGTGCCAAAAATCTGGTGCACATCGCTACGCACCGATTTAAAACCTTAAATCTACTACTCTTAAGAGTATAATAGTGGGAGGAAGGGTCGAATCTATAGGGACTTTGGGTTATTCCGAAAAAGAACTTTTCAACACCAATACTAAAATATTTACTAATAACTAAAAAATATAAATGCAAAAGATAAGAATCTCGAAATTCCAACTGATTACTTGCTAGGTGGGCAAGCACTCCACTTCTATGTAAATGAAGTATATATTCTGATCTAGATATAATCTATTCTTGGCGATCATGACCATACTTGTTCAATCATGGCCCGTTCTCATGAAAAATAATTAGTCAGAAATCGGATACATACAAATTATAAAAATCTTTTTAGAGATAATTTATTCTAAGAGCACAAACTGTTCCTATTGAATATAGCTTGTCCCAAAAATATAAACTATGCCTAATAAGAATTAAATAAAGACTCATGATAATATTGAAAATAAACTCTTTTATTTCATAAAAAGTAAGTACAAGAGAGTAAAAATAAAACTAAACCCCCCTGTGCCAAGCACTACAGTGAAATCCCGAAAAAGATGATTCAGCCTTCCGTCCTGGATATCAGCTTCGCAGAAAAAAATATGGGAATTGGAAGTGGAATGGGGCGCAAAATGGAAGTCTCTAGAATCTTTTTTTGAAGCGGAGAATGACCGAAAGTTTTATAGATGGAAACACCGCGTCGGGCCCACGTGGGAACCACGATGATTTCCTGTCTCAATCTGCCAAGAATCTTGTGCTACGCCTCTATCCTCGTGCCTGCACGCGTGATCCCAACAGCGATTCCACCGATCACGCACTCGTTCATGTGATCTCCATTTCTTATCTGAACGAACTCCTCCGCGTCCATCCAGCGTCATCCTTTATTCGAACATCATCCGGCTTCCGACAAGCTTCTTCCTTCCAGTGGTGTAGAGATTGCTTCGATGGACCACTACAGATTGGAGAAGACCGATGTCGGCATCAGTGGTCTGGGAGCTGTAGGGATTTTTCGATCATGGGAAGAAACCGTGGCGAGCATATGGATGGCGATAGAACGGTGGAAGGAGACTGACGATCGGCGGCTCCGACGGGTTCTTCGAGCAGAGGGTGTGGATCCGGTGGCCATGGGAATGGGCACCATGTCATCTCCGATCGATGGCAAGCTCTTGGCGGTGCGGGGTGCTTTGCGATGGCCGAACGGTGAAGAGAAGGGCAGCAGCCCTTCTCCAGCCATTTTCCAACCGTTGGGAGCTTCTCCGGCCGGCGGTGGGGGTGGCAGCGAGTTGGGCGGCAGTAGGAGTGTCTCTTCGATGAATTTGGGTGCAAACGGAGAGGGCGGTCCACGATTCTGCTCCATGGACCACGGTCATGGCTGCAGGCGGTCCACACGCAGCTTCGTAGATCGAGCGATCGATCCTTGGTGGACCGGCACTTTAAATTTCATGCAATTATTTATATAATTCTTCAAAATTTCATTTCGAGCCCGTTCGAAGTCCAAATTGTGTACCGTTTGTGCTGTTGGACTCGTAAATTCAGGCTCTTCACGTTTATGGAGTCAATTTCTACAAAATACCACATAAAAGTATCAATTTTAATTAAATAAAATTGGATTAATTGTCATTATTTTAATAATTATCAGGTGCCTGAGAAGACGGACCAGCAACTCAACCGCTCCATCCGGTTTACAAGGTTCAGTGCCAACGAACCTAAGCAAGAGGCATTGAACCTTTTTGAGGCCATCTTATTTCGTGGAATAGTATAGATCAGTCGTCATGCAGGGATGGCAAATCGTAGGGTAGGCCATCATACATAACCATCTCATACTTGCCTTAGAGCAGGGCAGGATGGTTGGAGTTTCGAGGCAAACAGGATGTGTAAAGTTAGAGCATGTTGGATTGATCGGGTCGGATAAAATTACAAAAAAATCAACTTTTTTCGTAGATAGAGAATATAGATCTGGATTAGGTTCGGAATGAATTTTCCCATTTTTCATACTCATCTTGGATCTGTTGAAGGTTGGATAAAACTCTCCCCATTATAATTGGATCGAATATCCAGAGCAAAGTAAATTACCATCCCTATTATTATGCCATGGAATCTCCATCTTATGAATCGACATGGCATGGACACCTTAATTTTGAACTTAGATTACCCATACCCTATGTTGTTAGACGTTGTGGCAATCAAAGTCCGGTAAATTTGTTTTAGATAATATTCGGTGGCTGAATAAATGGGGGATATCCCTGCTGCTTTTATTTAATCTGCCAAGCAATATTTGACACCAGCGAAATGGTCTTACACCATCCCCACACCGTCACAAGGAATATCTCTCTCACTTACACCAAAATCTTTATTCCAGCTTTGAGGTTGGATAGGCTTATCCACCAAAATTAGGCAGAATAAGGACCAAATTATCCTCCAATTATTCTTCTGCCTCCATAGACTAAACACTTTTTGCACATGCAAAAAGGTTGGACACTAATATTTTTCTTACGATAACATCCAAATCATTGCAAAGTCCAATGCGCATCAAATACATTGTACTCCTTGCCCTTATCTTATTTTATTTATTCCTCCCAGCAAACACTAGCAAATCCTTATTCCTCGGAATTAAGTTCAGACCTCCCTACCATCCGAATAACCTCGTCTTATTCCCAAAATCTATTTCCACGACCAAACACATTCTTAATCCAATATATCATGCTTAAACATAACACATCAAGCTAGTTTGTGAGAAAACATGATGAGTGATCAATTATTTCCTGAATATTGCTTTACAGAACAACCAACGACGTCAACAAGGTGACATCTTGATTGTAACACACAAAAGCAATGGGCAGTGAGCACTAATTCATAAATGGATAGCATCAAAGTTGTGCAGATGATACAATAACCATTGCCCTAACCTTTCCTAGATATTTGTGCAGATAAACACTTTTTCTAATACAGGGTTGGTTACCGCCTTCTCCTTCCTTAAATGCCATGAGTTGAAAGCATTTGTGTGCAATTAATTAATGGCCTGCCTCTGCAAAACTTATCAAAAATAGCACATTTGAGTTGTCCTGGTGTGACAAAAAGCTAAAATTTGGTGGTATATATGATCCACCTGTGGATGTACGTGGCATCGGCCCATTTGATCTGGGTAAGAGAGCTAAAATTTGTACAAGAAAAACTGCTACGCTACATGGAACAACTTCCAATACACTAACATCAGGAACATGTTATGTTGGGCACCGTCTCAGCTCGTTCAAGACGTTCTTGTTCTCCTTGTTCTGGGTACTAGCATAAATCCCCACAGAAAACAGGATTCGGTAGTGGTTTCAGAGGTAGTAACCTCATGCAAGTCCTGTCAGCAGAAGGTTCTTAGGAGATCACTTAATCACAATCTTTACACAGTAATTATAACTCTGGACCAGCCCATGAATCAAGATTCAATGCAGATCTTACGACACTCTGAAAGAATCTGAATTAACATGATACAAGCAGAGTTTAAACTTCAATAATAATAACGAGAGTTAAATGGCAGCTCGATGGCATGCAACCCATTCAAAAGAAATTGAATTTTATGAGAAATATAGTGTAGATTTATCATATCATCAACTCCAGCCTAAGGATGACTCCAACTTACCATCTTGTAAATCTTATCCGAGAGTTGTATGTTTGGGTTTTTCTACCTGAAACTCCACATCTATTGTCAAATTAGGAGCAGCAGCAGGACCAATACTGAGACTAATGTCCTCCATCCCCATGTAAATATCATTTCGTCATCAATATCCTCATCCTCATCTAAACTTTACATCAGTGTCTCCGCATCCAGACTTGACAACAAAGTTGCATCCCCATCAAGGTCTTCCGAAACATCTTAATCCATCACCGCACAACCAATCTACAGGGGAACAATCCTTTGGCTTGTGTTCCATTTCCTCATTTAATTGTCCTGCCCACCCCAACCAACTGAAGTGCCCTAATCCTGCAACCTGCATAACAAATTAATGGAAACCTCATTCATCCACCTAAGATCACCACGGCTGGCTGGTCCAACCATCAAAATGCTAATCAACACCACCATTCGGCATCACGATCGGTCACATTGCCAACACCATCACCATCACTGCCTCAACCACCTTGGTGGCACAACCGTCCATCTCTTTATCATACAGCTGCATATATCAGCATCCACATAAATAAAAAAGAATATAATCTGTGGTATATTTTGGTTTTTCCAATAACTATGAGAACAAAAGACAACAAAGTTATGGAATGCCTAAGAGAAATATTACTAGGCACTGGCTGTAATCTAACATACACTCCCTCATCAAACTCATGGCAGTCTATCAAGTGATAAGTTTCTTATCATTGCCCTCTGCAATTATCAACATTGTAAATTTGTTTCACAAGTCCTTAAAGAGCAGCTGGAATCTGGGTATCCTCTCTGGTGGAAGTGGACAGGTCACAATCAGCTTACCCTTCATCGCCCCTCTAAATATAGCCTGCAAACAGAATGACAGAATGTGAAGTTTGAAATCCTTTCCAGAGAATACCTCACATATGAAATATATAAATAAATAAATAAAAGGGGCACAGAATAAAATTGCATTGTAAAGCAGATTGATTCCAAAAGCAAACAGATATTCAGTTGAAAAAAAAAAGAAGAAAAAGAAAAAAACCAATAAATGACTCACTATACCACGTGGTTAAAGATTACCAGCTGTAAGTCTCATATTTAAGTTATATTTGCAAGATAACTGCTTTCGGAGACATGATGTTACCAGAAGGAATGCATGACAACAATAAAGTGGAAGCAAGCACATGGCACAACAAAAAAGTAAAATACTGACATTATATGGAAAGCATGATGCAAATTACTCTGAGACTTGTGAGAAAGCCATCCAACCAGGGATGGGGGGTTTGGTTGCATCAGTTCACATTCAGAAAAAAGGGCGAGCAGTACAAGAGTTAACTCAACCAAGCATGAAGGAAGGAGACAAAAACAAAAAAGAGAAAAAGAAATAAATAGAAATCCTGCCTAAAGAAACAGAAAGAAAAGCTAACCAACCAGAATGATAGAAAGAAATCAGCTCTCTAACACAGCAAAGCACAAATTACATAACAAAAAAGAGAACACTGGCCTCCCTTAATCATGCCAATCAGAAGTAGAAAACTCCAGAAGTCGTTCCCAGTAGCCAGAATCTCCACCACAAGAGCAAAGATTTGGAAGAATGACTTTTTAGTAGATTTTTAGCAGAACAAATATCAAATGCCCACAGGTTCACAAATATAATAAATTGCTGATGACTAGTCACATTATTAGAACAAATTCATCTATTCCTCTATCACCGCAACTTTCAAATAAAAAGGGTCAATCCTTCCTTTAAAAAAGTGATCCAGCTTTCTTATCCCTAACATTTTGTCCAATAACAGAAAGAGAGTTGCAGGTCTACCCTTTATCCCAAAAATCTACTTGTAAAAGTTCCAAAAAAACATAGCAAAATTGTTGTGCAGAAATATATGGCTTCACTTTTTTTGGCCTGCCTCCAAAACAAACAGTCAGTACCTCCAATGGGACACCTCTCTTTTGTAAATTGCCTAAAGTCAGACCTCTATTATTTATTGTTAGCCAATTAAATATTCCTTCTTTCAGTTCAGCTGAAAACACACAAGAACTTGACAAAAAGGCACACCCATGTTTGAAAAATCTATAAAAAGATTTTAAACAGCAAAAATAACACTATAGTTGAACCTCCAAATTCTTGAATCACCTTGTCCAGCAGTTTCAGTCTCTGAAAATAAACTAACTGTGATTGGGTTTGCACTGAATCATCACATTTGAGCACTTATATATTGAGATCTGATATTTGCTTTCTGATAAGAAGCCAATTTGAAGAGAGAAGGAAAACTATAAGCCAGAAAACAGTTGCCCAACCAAATATATTGTTCCAGAACCTAAAATACTTTCTATTTCCAATCTTTGCACCCAGTCCACAATTAAAACCTTCTGCACAAAACAAATCTTTCTAAATAAACTAATATCTTTGTAGTTGCCTTTACACTAAACATAATTCTTCCACTAACCATGAATAATAAAGGCATCCTAGCAGCTGAACTTCCTATAACATCCTCCACGACCATTTCCCAATCCATTAAAATCTTTAATATTTTTACTCTACAACTATTTGCCCTGTTTCTACTTGTTAGTGGATGATCCTCTCAGATAGAGGTGGCAATTTATGACTCGACCGGCCAACCCAACCCGTGTTGGACCCACAATAAACAGGTTTGGATTTAGGATCAACGGGTTTGAGTTATAAATAGATCGACCCGATTAAACCATTTAATATACGGGTTGGGGGTTCAGGTTTTTTTAAACCTCATACGTTTAACCCATTTAATATACAGATTGGGTCAGGTGGGTAAATAGGTTATCTATTTATTAAACAGGTTGATCATGTTGGGTTTGATAAACAGGTAATTCAATTATTAAATGGATTAAACAGGTTGGATTGGGTTGAGTTAGCAAGTTACTTGTTTAATAAACGGATTAAATAGGTTGGGTCGGATTACCTGTTCAGGTTTTAAATCACAACCCGTTTAATAAACAGGTTGGATTCAGGTTCAACTTTTGTGAACTGACCCATATCTAACCCTACCTGTACATACCCGATCCAATTACCACTCCTCTCAAATATGGAATATGGATCCCGCCAAGATCATAACATCGATGTCGATGTTGATACCACAGGAAGAAAGAGGAAGAGAGAAAAAAAATAATAAAATAAAGATAATCAAAATCGCGTGGAATGCCTGAAAGGCCTATCTCCATGGAGAATGCAACTTCATAATGAGAAAAATCCACAAGTATAAGAGAACATACACCTTAACCCCTATACATCAATCTCTCAACCAAAAGCCTAAATCACATCCAAAAAGCTCTAAAAATATCAAAGGAGGCTCTATGCCATCATACAAGGTCCCTAGGCCATCTGGTCTATTTTATAGATCCCAGGAACTGAATTTGGATTAAAAACAAACTCCAAAAAGCCTTGAAATCATGTCCGCCACATACAATCCCAAAAAATCCATAAATCAACGTATCACGCGTGTAAACAACACAAAAAAGGGCCATGAACCGCATCCCGCATGTGTGGACCACACATCGCGGTCCACGAACCATGCGCTCTGCAGCCTGCATGAATGGGTAGTCGAATAGAGATGATTTTTCCAACAATCTCCACGTCAACTCAATGTTCGACCTCCACATAACTTCTCGAGAAAGCCTCTTGTAGCAATAGAAACTTCACTTTACAACATCGCCTATCATCCTCCAGAGTCTCGTATCTCGAGTCCGATCTACCTGCTCATTGAGCTCCATCTCGTACTGAGCTCTCTGTCAAGAGGTAGCATCCTCCATTCTTCTTTTCCTTTAAAATAATCCTACTATCATATATGACCTTCAAGATTCCATCACTAACTTTTCACTTGTAGCTGCTTGAATTCAGTATGCTTAATGAAATCAGATTCTTATAAAAATTGAACATGTATCGGACCTCGTCCAATTTCTTTACGGTCCTATCATGTGCCCTCAAGCTGATTGTCCCAATGCCCTGGATCGCATAGCTCGATCCATTTGACAAGTAGACAATCATCTCTACTTTCTAAAGAATCAAACAACTTTTATTTGCAACAAATTTGATGTGGACATGCAGAATCTAAAATTTACTATAAAAAAGTAGATACCTCATTAGATACCATAATGCCTCATCGTAACCATTACTATCGCTACCATCGACCACTGCCACATTAGCTCCCCAACTCATTGCACCGATAACATCTGATCTTGTTCGCATCCCTTAACTTGAATCTAGATCGCCTATCTTGCGATCCTTTGTTGCTCTGTCTTTTGCCACTTGCACTTCCAATCGCTGTCAAAGCTAAATTGCCACCTGAACTCGAAGTTCGAATCTCCCGCCTGAGAACCTTGCTCTGGAGTAGTGCTGCATAATCTTTTTCATTTTATGGTGCTCTTCTCCACTAGAAGAGCAGTCACTAATAACTCAAAGGATAGGAAAAGTGATGGCAGCAAGACCAGCGCACTAGTCTTCTCCTTAACTTTCTCGTCAACACTTAAAAAATCGGTGAAGATCCTCTGAAAGTTGCTCAGATGCTCTTGCATGCTTTGTCCCTCGCTAATCCATAGCTAGTAGAACTGTTTCCATAAAAAGAGTACTGGTAAGCGACTTTGCCATATACATCTACTCGAACTTCGCCTACATTGCTGTTGGAAAGTCTCGCTAAGTATATGGATTGCCACATTATCTCCCAAGTATAAGCGAATCATACTCACCGCCTATATCTAAAATCGATTCCAACTTTTCTCCTCCATATAGATGGCTTCTCATATATGAGAACTCGATCAATTCCTATTGGATGAGCACATCCTTCACCCTTGCTACGAAAAGAAATTGCTCTTCCCGTTGTACTGGTTGATCTCTACTTTAATTGCGCTTGTCTTCCTCATCTTGTTTAACCTCGATCAACACCATTGCAATCTGAATAACCCGGAGCTCTAATACCACTTGTTAGGAAACGATCCCTTTCAGTTATAGAATACGAATTCCCATCGAAGACCATAACATCGATGCCGAAATTGATACTATAAAAGAAAAGAGAAAAAGAGAAAATAAAATAATTAAAATAAAGATACAATCAAGATCACGTGGAATGCCTGAAAGGCCTATCTCCACGAGGTATGCAGCTTCACTATGAGAGAAATCCATAGATACAAGAGAAAAATATGCACTCTCAATCCCTATATATCAATCTCTCAACTAGAAGCCTAAATCCCATCCAAAAAGATTTCAAAAATACCAAAAGCTCTCTGCCATCATACAAGGTCCCTGGTCCTTTCGGCCTATTTTATAAAACCCAAGGACTGAATTTGGATCAAAAAGGGATTCCAGAAGGTCTTGGAATTGCGTCCGCCACATACGATCCCAAAAAATCTGTAAATCCACACTATCGCATATAAACCGTGCAAAAAAGGACCCCGGACCGCATCTTGCAAGCGTGGACAGCATGTCTTGCACGTCATGGTCCACAGACCATGCTTTGCGGCCTATGCTCGTGGGTGGCCGAATAGAGGTGCTTTTCCCAACACTACAAGCCTTGTTCCAACTGATGAGGCACTAGACATGAATGTCATCCCATCCCCTATGTGGATATAGTAAGCATTGTGATCTCCTTCCTTAAGCCAAACCACTCAGGATCTTTGTAGTTACATAATCCTTTCTTGCCTTAAACTTTCCTCAAGGTTCTTCTATAACAAAGCTTCATTATGAATTTCAGTTTTTCAGACAGATCAACATAATCTCTTTGCATATCCATTTCCAAAACAACCAAAATTGTCTGCAGAAAATCATTCTTTCAAGCAATTATGCTGCCAAATTCAAAAGCAGCCCAATTATTTAAACTTTTTTCTTAGCTTTTAAAATTTTACAACCATTTCCCTCTCAGTAAAATATTAATCACTCCTTTCACAATCATGAAAATTAACTTGTAACAAATTTTCTAACTACATTTTTTCCATGCTGAATAAGTTCCCACGGAGATTATCATTTCTGATGTCTAAGCAAATAAGAGAATGATCTGACCCCACTCGAGGAAGGTCTTTGCCCACAGCTAGTGGATATCATTCTTCCCAATCCAGACTAACCAGAAATCCGTTCAATTTGAATAGACAGGTTCTTCTCTAACATTTGACTAGGTACATCTCCTGTTCATAAAAGTTAAATCAATAAAATCAAAACCACCAATGTGGCTATTAAAGGCCTATCTCTACCTGCCCAACTGCCCATCCTACCAAATATTTTGACCAGGAACCTAGTGGCATTAAAATCCCCAGCAATCAGCCAAGGTTCAGAAAAAGATATTACAGATCTTTCTTAATTCATCTTCCTTTAAATCTCTATCAGAAGAACCATAAATTGGAGGAGCCAAAATCTCCCACCACTCAAATTCTTCAAAACCATGGAAGTGGAATTTGCCCCCTTCCAATGCTTAACAACATCAAATACCTGCTCTTTCCAGCCAACAAAAACTCCACCTGAAACTGTGGCTGAATTTATCCAGCACCATTGAGTAAAAGTAGACCTTCCCACTGATCTTAACAAACCAAAAGATGCATTGTCCAGCTTAGATTCTTCAAGACAAATAATTTCACATTTATAATTCTTAAATTTCTAATTTCCCTTCTCTTAACCCACTGCCTAAGCCACACTAGTTCCATGATAAAATGATCATGGTTGAGTACTCACTACTCACTATCTAGAACAACTTCTTCCATGTCCCAAACTTCGAGCTTCTTATACTGGATAATATCCAGTCTTTAATTCGGAATAGACCTTTAGTAACATCATCACCCATCACCCTTGAATACTAAGTTTGTCAGCAATATCCAATCAAAAATGCTTTTCATGGCTCCTAAATTGCAACATGAGACAATTTGGCAATCTTACATGAAATAAAAATATATTTTGGTTGATTCTAGTATGAGCTCTAGGCTCCTAAATTACAACATGAGATAATTTGGCAATCTCCATGAGTAAGTTCAAAATAATGGAACCATCTACCTCACTCCCCTGCCTTCTAAATGAAGAAACAATTTCAACCACACACAGCAAAAAGCCTGATGAACATACAACAAACAAAATGGTTAATCATCTTGTCTTGTAGGACATGGAAGTCCACACTGACATATGAAAATTGTTACCAAATATGGTAGATAAATAAATCTTTCAAATATGAACAGTTTCATTATGCATTTATTACATCTCTCAACCACAAGTACCACCACCCACCATCCATTATATAAGAATCTAATGATGTAATGCTTACTCTTTTCAGAGCCGCATCTCACTATTAGATTTCTCTATGTTAGCATCACCTAATAGAAACAGAAAATCGCCCATCCACAATGAAATTCTAGCAGAAGCTGGCTGCCAGCTGTATCCACGATCACACCACTAATCAAAAGCAAATAGAAAAAGGAAAACCATTAAATAGAATCCTCTCCTGTCCATTTACTTTCCTTCATCTTTCTAAACTGACTTTCTATACGTAGAATCTCTAAGTCTTTCCCTAATTTCGAAGGATTTCTCTTTGTTAAAAGAAAAGAAAAGATTATTGTTCATTAATATTAAGGCCCTAAAAACCTTTAAATAGAGTACAAGATTATCATGTATGGTAACATATGACTCTTAAAAGGACTGCAGCAATACTCCTAATATGACTAAGGTAGAGTATTGTACTCTAAGAAATAACATAAGATATATTTCTCTCTAACACTCCTCAAGCTGGAGCACATACATTAACTAAGCCCGGCTTGGAACATATAGTAGAGAGCCAAAAATGGAGTTGAGAACTTTGATGAAGACGTTTGCAAGCTGATCTACTGAACTGGTGTAAGGTATCTGAATCTTACAAAATTAGACAAACTGACGGCAGAGGCTCCAAAGACCGCTCAGGATCCGAAAAAGGAACACCTTGTAAGGACGAAGCCGGAGTTGGAAGAGAAAGTCCAGACAAGAATTCTACTTCTCGAAAGAAGAGAAGAATGAGACAGACTCAAAGAAAGTAACATCAACCAAAACAAAGTATCATCGAGTAAGAGGATCATAACACTATACCTCTTTTGTATTCAGAAAAGTAAATAAAGAAAGCCAGATGAGAGCTATATAATCATCTTCTTGGACTGAGTAAGTGAAAAAAGCCAGGTAAAAGCTATATAATCTTCCTAGACTAAGTGAACAAGGTCAAGTGAGAGTTGTATATCATTTTCCTGCTTGTCCATAAAGTTGGTCACTATCTCGCTATCAGAGAGAAGGCGAAAAGAGGAGCATCAGTCTTGTCCACAGAGGTGGTCAAGTGAGAGCTGGATATCATCTTTCTGCCACTTGCAAAGATGATGCCATAAAGAGCCGAGGATAACAATGATAGCAACACGAGAAAGAGAAGTCTGGATTACTACATAGAGGAAGTGAAGATCGAGAAAAAACTATCACAAGTCAACTTGAAGGCATAGATAAGGCAACAAAAAATCACCATTAGTGTCAAGATTGGAGAGCTGGATGGTATAGCCATGAAGCTTGAATTGTTCGCAGGACTTGAGCTAGTACTTTAGGATGTACTCAAATGCTTGGGCGATGATCGACTCCATGGTGGCAATTGACTTTTTTTGGCTCTCTTTTTTTCTTTCTTTCTTTCTCTTCTTTTTTCTTAATAAATTGCAACGATCCACTCCGTTACTCTAAACATATATATAATCAGACCTAAAATTTGGATATAAACATGCCCAGATTCAAATAAAAAAGGAGCTTCCAAATATAAAACCCACTAACGAGAGAGGAGTTTAAAGAAACGATAATAAAAAAGGAGTTCCGTAGAGAGGAAGGAGAAAGGCTTATAAAGAGAATAGAGAGGTTTTAGAGAGGGATCAGTAAAGAGGTGATGGGGTCATCATCGTCATTCGGTTTGGAGACGATGCGGGCTCTGTAGAGAGTCGATACATCAGGTGTTTGCTATGGAGGCGGTCCACCATTGGAGGCCGAAGAAGGGAGGGGAATGGGGAAGACAATTAGAATAAAGTAAAGGCGGTGGGGACCAAAGGACAATCTTGAGATGGGTGGATTTGTGCGGAGGAGAAGAGGCAAGGGGTGGTGGAGTTTACCAGGAAGATGGACGATGCAAGGGACTTCAACAAATCCGGCGATGGGAAGGCGCGAGGGCACCGTGGACAGCGACGACGACATCGAGGGCTGAGGAGTGGTACCAGATGATGAGGCCATGTTCTTGGGTGGCACCGGAGGAGAGCGATCGGATAGCCCCAGAGAGGATCGGGGTGGCCGGAGATGGGGAAGCGGGCATCGCAATCATCGCCTAACATCTTGTGCTAGCTGGTGAAAAAATCGTTCAAGAGCTGGAGGCCGCCAGCGAAGTCGACGAGTTTCTTCGGGACAGAGTCAGGAACGATGGAACTACAGTGGTCGATGTAGGAGATGTTGGTGACGGCGACGGAAGCAGCAAAGGAAGAGAAGAGGATTGTGAGAGGGAGGAGAGGAGGCAAGGGGCGTTGGCCATGGGTCCACCATGCTTCTGCTACACGGCAACAGCTCCGATGACTGCATTGGAGGAGGTGATGACAGGGAGATGAGGAGAGAGAGGCTTTGAGAGGGGGTGATCGACAGAGAAGGGAGATGAGGAGAGAGGATTTCGGGCATAGGTGAAGGTGCTTGCAGGTTTTTTTTCTTCATGAGAGAATTGAGGTGGTCACTGGAAGAGAGGGGTAGTGGGGCAGCTGCTAAGATTCTGTAGGGAAAGGATGCTCTGATGCCATGTTAAGAGGAAGGAAAAGATTATTCATTGATATTAGGATCCTAAAAACCTTTAAATAGAATACAAGATTATCATATATGGTAATATATGACTCTTAATAAGACTGCAGTAATACTCTTAATATGACTAAGATAGAGTATGATGTTCTATGAAATAACATAAGATATCTTGCTCTCTAACACTCTCAATCAAAACCTTCCAATAAAAAAAAAATAACACAGACCCATTCCAGCATTCACATCATCTATTTCTGAATATTCTGTACCCAGCACCTCTTTCTTGCATGGAGCTTCACAAGTCCGTATTCATTGATAAGATCTAGCATCCTATTCCATATTTTCCCCTTTTGTGATTTCTAGAGCTTTTCCTCAATAAAGAAAGTCTCGGCAATCCGTTCCATGAAGCACTTACTAATGGTTAGCAACATCAGACACATACAAGAGGCAAGCTAACAATCAATAAACAGAATACCAACACCTCACTTGATATGCTTTTTGGTTCTGAAAAACAGAATTTTGATGCAAATTAAATATCCATCCTTAAAGGAGATTCCCTACATCTTTGTTGACATGTCATATCATCTAACTTAATTCTCCATCACTGTGTCCTTAATTTGAACAATTCCTAAGATTCTCTAATATGCTTGTTTCTTGTTCTATCCTTCTTATTTTTACCATAGATCCATCTTAATATTCTCGTTCTGGAGACATGTTTAGTTGTACCTTCTTTATATTTTGAGCCATGCAACAGTATGTCTTGTGTTATATTAAATTTTCTTTTAAGGACTCGTTTGGTTCACAAGAACTTTTCTTCATAAGAAGAAACTTTCTAGGAATATGATTTTGGCATGTTTGGTTGATCATGAAAAGGCAGCTTTTTTCTAATGACTTATGTTTGGTTGAGCATTCACTTTTCTAGGAAATTGCGTAAAATACCTACTATACCCTTAATAGATATAAGATCATAATTTTTTTCACTCTCAAACTTTGTATAAATAATAATAGTATATTTATACTAATATAAATATAATATTAATATACTATACTATAATATTAAATTATAATAATTTATTATATTAATATAATACTAATGTTGTATTAATATAATATTACTTAATATAATAATTTATTATAAATATAATATAATATGAGATATAATATTATATTAATATTATAATATTTATTATATTAAAGTATTAATATTATATTAATACAACATTAGTATTATATTAATATATTAGGATAATATCACTATGCAGTATTTCATTTTAACCATCAATTGATATTTTACAAAATTTTAGCGATTGATCTTAAATGATATTTTTGAAAAAAAGATTATCACTTTCCATGTTATGGGAAGTGTCAAAACCCACCTCCTCCATGGATTTCTGCTTTTCATGAAATGTAAAATGTATCTTCCCATGAAAAGACCTTTTCTATTCTTTCTCCTTTTAAAACTCCAACCAAACAAAAAACCTTCTCTCCACCTCCCAGGAAGTGTCTTTTCCCTCTTCCACTTCCTGTGAACCAAACGAGTCCTAAGTCACCAAGAAATGAGGATCAATTAAGCTGAAAACAAGTAGTTGGGACAAGGCTCATTGGTTACGATTATTTAGGTATTATTTACAAAAACCTACATTTGCCTTTCAAGTTGACTCACATCTATAGACCTCTCTAAGACCATATTATCTTGGCAGTGTCTACTCAATTGCAATGGCAACCGAAAAAGTTTTATTGGAAAATTTTCTAGCCTTGCCAGTTTTACTCTCCTGTTAAACTATCTAAGTCCATTCAAATCCTTATTTAAGATTTCAGAGAGCTGACTATAATTGGCTAAGTCATTCTCCAATGAAAAAATAATAATAATAATAATAACATGCCACCTTAATCTCCAAATCCCCCTTGCAAATATTAAAAGATGATTTGCATAGGGCAAATGCAAAAAGACTAATTCCTCAATAATAAAAAAAATAAAATTCAGTCATCAGTCCTTTTCTTTTGCCCTATAACACATCCTACCAAAAATTTCAAAACCGAATAAAAACAAATAAAAATACAATCCCCTGACCTTTCCTTCTTCCAATGAATGCAACTGGGGGTCCATTCAATGCATTCACAAGAATGGGAATTCTAGTGAGTTCCTTAATAAACCTTTCACCAATTGACCTAACCATCACTAGAAACCATCATCCCTAACAAAAAGAAGACCCACTCCACACCGCCATAAATCTTTTGAAAGCAAATTTATAAACAAAGCATGAGTATCAAGCATGCTGTGCAAAATTTCTATATAGGCCCTAAGAGATGACCTGGCAATCAAATAAAATATAGTGAATATAGTCTGGTTCATCAATTTGGGTTTCCCAACAATCCTCATCAACAGCTGTTGTTCAATAAGAAAAAGCCAAGACGGGGTATAATAGTCAAGAGATAATATAAAGTTAAAGACAAAAGACAGCAAAAGGTTCTGCTTGAACCAAATGGTCCGGTTGACTAAGAATTTAAGATTACATGACCAGAAAAGGCAAAATCTTCAACCACTGTCAATACTTTAAAAAGGATAATTTAAAACAGAGCAGAATAAAGTCCATGCAAAATATTCTAAAGAAACTGTAGAAGTAAAAAAAAAAAAATTCCAAACAAAGAGTAAATAAGCCAGAGATCACAAATCCACTTCACTGAAATTTGATGACTTGAAACATAAAACCAAGCACAAAGACATTGATATGGTTTGCTATACCAATTGTACTTATCAGAGATGAAATTAGAATATGCCAAATGGAACCAAACAAAGTGGCTAATAAAATGCACCAATGTAGATTTTGAAAAGAAAATCATGAGAAAATGTCCTGCAATTTAAAAACAAAATGCATGTCTTACAATAGCAGAACGGCCAGATTGCTCCCCCAGAATGAGCCAATTAATTAATAAGCATTCCACATTTATGGTTACATACAATTTTTTTTTCCAATTATTTCCAAAATAACAGGGCAATAGATTTTCTGAATCAAAGTGTATCTGAATGAGAACATATTCTGAACCTGGAAAGCATATTTATCAGTATTATTTATATTCTATGGCAATGAGACCTAAGCAAAATTCCAAAGGTCATATGAATCAGCTGGATAGCTACAACCCAATAGATCCACATCAGAAAAGACCAGCAAAAGTTACTTCTAAAAGAATATCTTCCTGGTGCAATGGGTATTACTGACCTCTACAACATCAATAAAGTCTTGTTTCCTGTTAAAAGAGCCTATCCATTTAGTGTGATCAGCAGTCCTGAATTATAAGAAAAATATATCTGCTTCAGTAAACAAGATATCACTAATACATGCTAGAATATATCAAAGGAAAGAATAAAACCTACATGATTCTTAAACATGTATATGGGTTTTTTGTTTGACAAAGAGCAAAGGTGTCAGAACAAATAATATAATTTTAAATCAAGTAATATCTAGACTGGTTTTTATAACATAGTAGAATACAAAAATCAAAAGGCTTTGAACTAGGCAATAGCCCAATGATTGCACCTTTCCTCCACACGAAGGAGGTCCCAGGTTTAAAAGTTGGGAGGTTTTTCCTTAATTTGGATCTATGTAATACCACCAGATGGGACTTCCCTTCTTTACCCTAAAAATAGAAAAATAAGAAGATGGTACTAATTATGTGTTTCATCTTCTATATAATTAAAACATTACATCTTTAGCTTTTACTGCTACATGACAAGTAATTAATCAAACAATATCAGCATATCA